>CM071149.1:13211666-14531250 GCA_036417725.1 Clanis bilineata | reverse complement strand
TTGAAATGAGAGCGCTAAGGAACATGTGTGGCGTGACATTGCGTGATAGAGTGAGGAACAATGTGGTGATGGAACTTAGTGGAGTGAAAGAAGATGTAGTGACAAGAATAGAGAAAGGGATGTTGAGATAATTCGAACATATTGAGAGGATGGATGATAGGAGATTAACGAAAGAGATGCACAAGACGAGTGTGGAAGGAAAAGTCGGTAAAAGTCGACCGCATCGCACATATTTAAGACAAGTTGAAGATATATTAACTAAAGGAAATATAAAAAGTACCCTTAACCGACGCGAATGTATGAAGAGATTGATGAAAGTAGATGAAGCGAAAGTAGTGTGTCAGAATCGGGTGAAGTGGAAATCCATAGTCTCTGCCTACCCCTATGGGATACAGGCGTGATATTATGTATGTATGTATGTATGATTACACATTTTCACATGTTAAATAAAACTTGATGCTTTATTAAAACTGTGTTTAAAAAAGCTACACCAAAAATTAAAATTATTATAGGAGAACGTTTTTTAATGAATACAATTTACTTTTATGCTAATCCAGCTGTAAACACGTAACTACAATCATTAATCAAAGCAAGCGATACGCCTTATAAAATATTATACCTTATCCATTACTCATTTTGTATACACTACATTTTTATTGAAAAACAACTTCAAACACCGGCGTTAATGAACGTATCAAAATTCCCTCTCTTAAAAAATACATAATTTATTTTATCGTATTAATACGAGGTAGCAGACTGTTCTTAGTAACTGCAACCCGATATTGCAATTTACAACATAACACAAGCTCACGCCTGTATCCCCGAAGGGGTAGGCAGAGGCGCACTAGCGAACTAGAACACCCACATTTCGCCGAGCTTAGTTCCGTCCCAGATGTGATAGGGGGCGAGCCTATCGCCATATCGGGCACAAATTCCAGACTCCGGGCTAATATGGAAAAATCCAATATCACTTTGCCCGACCCGGGGATCGAACCCGAGACCTCAGAACCGTAGTCGTACCGAAATACCACCACGCCACCGAGGCAGTATTGCAATTTACACACATACATAAGCTTACGCCTTTATCTTCGAGATGGTAGGCAGGACGAACTATCGAACTGAACCCGAGACCTCGGGGACGGTAGTCGTACCGCACACGCAATTCAAACACGCCACCGTGGCAGTCCAAATCAATATTCAATTCATAAAAAGTTGATTATGATACCGTTGTTGAAATGCTTCGGAGTACTAAATTAAGCATGGGACTACGCTACTAACAACTCAATTAGGAATTGACATATATTCAATTGATAGTTTGAAATGTACGATAAAAAATATCACAGAA
This sequence comes from Clanis bilineata, assembly GCA_036417725.1. Lineage (NCBI taxonomy): Eukaryota > Metazoa > Arthropoda > Insecta > Lepidoptera > Sphingidae > Clanis > Clanis bilineata. Next base: position 14,529,905 of record CM071149.1, on the reverse strand, counting down.
TATTTTTAACAACCTTGCATTCTACAAAACATTAATTAAAATGCAAAATTGTATACATTTCCTTACCACGTAGGTACTACTTAATATGGATGGTCGTTGTTACCACGTTTCAAATCAACGGCCAGCGCTGCAACAAAGACATTCAAGTACATAGACGGGACCACAGCGCGAAACTTGTGATCCAACAGTTATAACCTAGTGGTCATAAGTCACTCAATCGTATTTGAAACATACACGCGTAAGCTTGTACCAGCGCACCAATGTTTAAACCACGGAAGTAAAAAAAGATGGACGGAGCGCTAGCAACATTGAAAGTGAAGCAGGGTTTACGGCACATTCGATTAGTCTGCCATTACGTGTCGATAGATCGAATGCGCTTTCAATGTTCCTAGCGCTCCGTCCAAATGTTTTTACGTCTGTGGTTTAAACTATAAAATTGTCTTACGTAATTCTTGAACATTCACAGAACATTCTAGTGTATCAATTGTAATAACCATCCTCGCATTTTAATAAGCGGTAGATAGATCAAATAGCGAGTCGAAACCTTTTCATTTGATTCGCTTCGGCCCCAGCACCGGCTCCAAAGAGACTAAAGCTGAGATCTATAGAGCAAACTTGGACTAAGTCCGAGTCAAAGAAACGAACTCAGTGTGGGTTTGGAATTTTCTTGTAAAAATAACTCGGATTAAGTCAAAATTAGATTTAAAAATTCCAAATCCTCACTCAGTTCGATTCTTTGACTTAGGCTGAGATCTATAGAGCGAACTTCGACTAAGTCCGGGTCAAAGTCACGAACTCAGGGGGGATTTGTATTGTTAAATCGCACATTGACTTAGTCCGGGTAATTTTTTACAAGGAAAACAGACTGACAGACAGACTAAGCAAATATTTTCTTGAAAAAATGACTCGGACTTAGCAAAAATCCTCACTGAGTTCGTGACTTTAACTTAGACTTAGTCGAAATTCGCTCTATAGATTTCAGCCGAAGAAATTGTTGTTATTTTTTACTTTTAAGTGTACAATTTTAAAGTCGGTTTTCAGTTTTTGTACAGAAACTTGATAAATAGCCCCTCTATAGTAAATAATGTTAAACGTCTTTGCGCTGCAATAAGCGTTTCGAATAAACAGAAATAAGTGTGCGATACGGAACCCACTTCCCAGAGCACCGTCTAACGAGGCCTGCTAATAACACTCGGTTTATGTGTCGTGGACATGCGAAACAGTAGTATTTGTATTATCCTTGCTAAGTTGCTATACTACAGACGGTCTATTTTTTATTATTATAGCAGAGACTGGCAAAAGAGGAGGTCACCTGATGGTAAGTGATCTCCACCGCCCATAAACAGCCAAGACATAAAAAGAATCAAGAGTCCGTTATCGATCTAATAGGGGGGAATAGGGAATGAGAAAGGGGGAACTGGATCACTTTACGTCGGTTTTCTATGAGACAGTGGTATCAAACCGGTCGAGCCGGCCCATTCGTGCTGTAAACGCAGTTACGTCTACAGCGTGGCTCTACCACTCATAATAGGATAATTTATATCACTTCTACATGTCAATTATATATCTTAAAATGATGGCGTCGGCGTTTATAGCTATCCCTGAGAAGAGCCGCAACAATCTCAGGGGTTAACGCCGCTTTTAACCTGTCGGAAGCGGCACATATATATATATGTTGCAGAAGCGTATGGGCCACCGGAGGCCGAGCCGCCCGTGACTATTTAAAGTCCATACAATTATTAAGGTTACAAAATGCAAGTGCAATGGTAAAGCTATTGACTGCCTTTTATAAGAAAAAATCGACAATACTCCACTTATGTTTCGTTCGGTGAGAGAAATTTCCGGTGGTCTAAATCTCCCCTTCCATTCCTTTAAGGTTGACAACGCATGACAGAAAGGAACAACGGCCTGAGCAGGACAATTTCTGACAACCGTAAATGTATTCGAACTCGATGCGCGTCTATCAAATTTGTATGAAATATTAATCAAATGTCATCAGTGCGCAGCGAGTTTATATTTACATTAGTTTTTCGTGCTCGGGCTACTAAATATACTATCATAAATGATATCATATGAATCCGTTGATCACATTTGAATTCTCACGCGCAATCCATTTAAATATCGTACAAATCGGTGCTATTTGTTCGCTTCTCTTTACGCGTGGATGACAAATCATATTCTTCTGGGAGTTCGTCGTGCTGCGAGATAAAAATTCTACTCTAAATGCTAATCCGAGTTACTGTCACTGTGAACTTATATTCTTCGAATCCAGCGCTCATTATCATAACATTACTTGTTAACATTTAGCCATTGTTTCGCTTGCAAATCGGAAGGGTTTTGTATGAGCACTGACATAAAAAATGGACGGAGTGCTATTGAAATGAAGCAGAGTTTTCGACGCATTCGATCGGTCGCCAATACGTGTCGATAGATCAAATGGGTCGAAAACCTACTTCACTTTCAATGTTCCTAGCGCTCCGTCCATCTTTTTTTTACGTCCGTGTATATGAGGAACTACACCAATCGTGATTAGACGCTTTTTTTGACAAAGCTACCCTGGACATGGATTTAGCATACAGCTTTCTTTCTATCTGCCCTTATCCCACCTTAATGTGAGGTCGGCACAGCACACTTTTAAGCATGTTGCAGAAAGTATTTGGCGTAGTTTTTACGACCGGCTGCCTGCTTGACGTCAGCCCTCTTCTCTCGGATCCAATCAAGGCAAATCGTGTTGAAAAACAGCCCACTTGAACTGGGAATCGAACCCAGTATCTCCTAGTTTATATGCTACCACTAGACCAAGGAGGCAACATTGGGTAGCCGAAAATCGTTATTTTTTATTAGCTCCCAGTATTCTCGGTGTTTAATTTGTAGATTATTGTGCTCTTTCGTTTGTCCGGGTGTGTTTGCCTTTACGGATGTTTGAGTTTCGGCGGAATGGCCTAAGACTTAGGTAGTTAGTATAGTGAGAAGCGGAGAGGACGTACTGCAGGGTTACCACCACCTCTTATAGCAGTATTATTATAATCGTTCGTCGTTTGTTTTGTATGGGAATCGGTACAAGTAAGATCATAATAATACTGCTATAAGAGGTGGTTGTAACCCCATTGTACCTCGACTGTGATTTTTTTTGGCATTCTCGCTAGCGACTACGTACCATAATTTATATGAAAAACACAAATTCTCCATGTAACCAGTAGCGGCCTTCCGATTTTCATATAAAATTTTACCTGAGTTACTACCGAGCAATGCAAAATTCATGGTAATGGTAATGGTTCTACGCGTATTGACAAATAATGTAATATCATCTGAGTCTTCTTCTTCCACCTTTCCTCATCCCACTTTAGTGTGGGTTTGGCCCAGTCTTTATAACCGGCTGCCTGTCTCACGCCAACTCTTCAAATCCAGTCTCGAACAAATCGTGTTAGAAAAATCGCTTTTCCCAACTTGGGAAATAAACCCAGGACTTTCAGTGCCAAGAGCCATGTATTCTGTCACTAGACCAAGGAGGCGACAACTAAATTAAGGAAGCGAGGAGAATATAATATCATCGAAGTGCTTACATTTGCTGGTGGTAGGATATTTTGCTCGGATGGCGATCGCTGTAAGCATAAATATATAAAATAAATAAATAACACCCAACAGTCACCATACCTACTCCTGACCCCACACTAAGATCGAGTCTTGTGTCGTGGGTATCAGGAACTACGAGAGACTTTTGTTCTCGCAACACCCAGACCCGAAACAAATATCTGTAGGCCATACAAACATTTGTCTCGGTGCGGGGATCGAACCCGCGGCCTCTCGCTTCACAGCCGGCTACTCGCCCTCTGCGCCACGGAGGCTGTTAAAACCTGCTATAATGACCCACATACCTACTGTGGATCGCGTTCCAGGATCATTTATTGTACATCCAGTTCTCTTGAAGGCCTTGCGACATGACTTGATGGTTGGTTGAGCGGGTAAGGGGATACATCCTTGTATCCACGTGTCTGTTTGCGCATTGTGGGCTTAGACGAGTGGCTTATGCGCTAGTCGAATAGAATAAAGTAAATGTATGGGGATGACATAAGAGAACGCCGCATGCAGCGTACTCTTATGTCATCCCCATACATTTACTTTTCTATTCGACTAGCGCATAAACCACTTGTCTAAACCCCTTGGTTATTCGCGTATCCTAACGCAGGTCCCTGGATTTGATTCTTGCGTTTTTAACGTGGCTTTAACAAAGCTTACCACAGCTTACTGCGCCAATTTATAAAGCCAAATCCGCTCTTATATTTAACATAGACCAAGGCTTATCTCTGGAACAGAATAACAATGCTAAAGGACACCAATTAGACCCCTTCTGTGCCATTCAAGACCAATTTGTTATGTTTATCATTATTATTTGATTTGGCAGCTCACATTATTATGCATGTTGGGATGATAAATTGAATATTTCCAGCTAAATGATTACCCGGTTATTTTGGGTTATGATACGTTACCACATAGCTTCCTCATTTGTCTAGTGGCAGCATAAATGGGCTGTGGGCCGGAAAGTCCTAGGTTGTATTTCCAGGTCGGGCAAAACGATTTTTTTTTTATTTGCCCGGGACTGGATCCCCCAGTGGGGGTTGGCGTCAGGCACGTAGGCGGTCGTAAAAACTAAACCAAATCATTTTCTGCAACATGCTTGAAAAGTGTGTTGCGCCGACCCCACATTAACGTGGGATAGGGGTAATTAAAAAGATATGTTACGACATCAATATCTTCTTTCCTGCAGGTTTGTTTTTTATGGTATTCCGTTTGTTTTTCCTTGTTATAGAGAATACATTTCTTCATAATTAACTATGATGTAAGCTATAAGGCAATTTTTATCAATTTTTCTACGAAATATGCTCAACTTAGAATAATCTTCTTAGTACTTTCTTAGTGTGTAATAACAAGAACATTTTGTTTATTTGTATATAATAAGCACCTCATATCACTATTATTTATGTGTGAATAAACACTACACTAGTGCAAAAGTAAAGTGTTTTAATGAAATAAATAAAAAAATATTTAATTAATATCATTAATCAATCTCCTTCATATAATCACAAGTTTAAAAACTTAACTGACCGACTTCCAATTTACCTATCGTGGGCAAATTTATATGGGACCACCCTTGAAATAAGGTCTATCGAACACAAAAAGAATTTTGAAAATCGGTCTACATTTGGCGGAGATATCGTGTAACATACATAAAAAAATAACTAAAATACCGACGAATTGAGGACCTCCTCCTTTTTGGGAAGTCGGTCGAAAAGAGAGTAGAGTAGGCAGGCCTCTTTGGAGTCTGTGCAATGATATGACTAATCGGTCAGCGAATGCCTTATCTTTGGCTAAAATATATTTAAAAACATAATCTTCTCTTTTCAAAATCAACTAAAAACTAGATGATAAGTCTTAACATAATATGGTTTTATTAACAAACAAATTCTTCAAACTCCATTTCAAAATCTTATGTTTGTATAATTCTCTAAAATCTTTCAAAGATCACTGTCCTATCGTCATTCAAGGGCTACCCTGCCCTTAAGGTCTAATTCTAGAGCAAGCATTCTAACAATATCTTATCAAATATATTAAAATTTACGACGAGTAAAAAGAAAATTTCGACTTTAAAGACAATAAACTTTAAATTTCGTATAGACTCGTCCAAGTTTATCTAAATGTTCGTAATAAAATTATTGTTGTTAGATATTTAGAGTTAATAAAGTTAAACGGTTGAATAGAATTTCTAGAGATATTTTGCTTTATTCATAATTACGGTTTAAAGAAAATTTGTATCTACAGACACGCAATATCGGTGCCTATAGTAGAATTTGTATTTCGGTGCGACTACAATCCTGAGGTCTCGGATTCGATCCCCGGGTCGGGCAATGTAATATTGGATTTTTCCCTATCAGCCCGGAGTCTGGAATTTGTGCCCGATATGGCGATAGGCTCGCCCGTTATCACTTCTGGGACGGAACTATGCTCGGCGGAATGAGGGTACTAGTTCGCTAGTGCGCCTCTGCCTACCCCTTCGGGGATAAAGGCGTGAGCTTATGTTATGTTAGTAGAATTTAGTTTTGACATATTTCAATTCTTGAAAACGATGATACCATACCATGATAGTAATAGATAATAGACTTTGGTAGACTTCAATAATCACAAGTTTAAAAACTTAACCGACCGACTTCATTTATCCAATCATTACCAAAATTATATTATGAAACTACCCTTAAAATAAGCTCTATGGAATCGAAAAAATCTTATAAATCGGTCCGCAGATATATCATGTAACATTTGAAAAAAATACAGATAGATGATTCCTTTGAAGTCGTTTGAAAAAGGAGTAGTACCATCATAACATCAGAAAAAAAAATTATACTATAAAATAGCTACCATAACAATGTATATCGCAACTTCAAAATTTATCCAATCGTTACCAAAATTTATTTATTATATGGGACTACCCTTGGAATAAGCTCTATCGAACACAAAAAGAATCTTCAAAATCGGTCCATGTTTGTCGGAGATATCGCGTAACATACATAAAAAATACAGACGAATTGAGAACTGCTACAGTAGCCCGAGCACGAAAAACTAATGTAAATGTATTCGAGTTCGCTGCGCACTGATGACGTTTGGTTAATATTTCATACAAATTTCATAGACGCGCATCGAGTAGAAATACATTTACGGTTGTCAGAAATTTTCCTGCTCAGGCCGCTGTTTTTTGAAGTCGGTAGATAAAATAACATTTACAACAAACCCTTTTCTCGATTCACATCACAACGTATCGGGAAGCAAACGACCCCACATACAACTAAGGAAAAAAACATTGCGCCAAAGGTGACCTAGTGAGTAAAATTAGACGCGGTTCAGTCGGGATCAAAGGCGCCTGACCCTCCACACCCGCATCTCAGAGCCGCGTGACCACTGCGGCAAAGATTATTACAGAAGCGACATTATTGTGCCGTTGAAGGTAGTTGATGGTATAAATGATGTATAATCACAAGTTTAATAACTTAACGGACCGACTTCAAATCCGATCGTGGCCAAATTTATATGGGACCACCCTTGAAATAAACTCTATCGAACACAAAGAATTTTGATAATCGATCCACATTTCACGGAGATATCGCGTAACATACATAAAAAACAGACGAATTGAGGACCTTCTCCTTTTTGGAAGTCGGTCGATAAAGCTAACTTTTTTAATTTTTTTTTTTATATGTTATAAAAAAATAAAAATGAAAATGCAAACGAGCAGATGGGTCACCTGATGGTAAGTGATCTCCACCGCCCATAGACACCCAAGACACAAAAAGAATCATGGGTGCGTTGCAAACCTAAAAGGAGGGAATGGAAGGGGAGGGAAGGGGATCGGGAAAGGGAGTGGGGAAATGGACCACCGGAAATCTCACTCACCGAACGAAACGCGACAGCAAGCTGCCACTTTACGTCGGTTTTCTGTGAGACAGTGGTATCTAACCGGTCGAGCCGGCCCATTCGTGCTATAGACGTTACTGTCTACAGCGTGGCTCTGCCACTTGAGAAACTAAGAACACTTCGACTAAGTCTGAGTCAAAGAAACGAACTCAGTCAGTACTCCCCAACTCGCCCTCGCACTCGTCCCAACCAACCATCAAGTCATGTCGCAAGCCCCCTGAGAGAACTGGATATCCACTAAAGCTGAGATCTATAGAGCGAACTTCCTCTAAGTCTAAGTCATGAAACGAACTCAGTGAAGAACGAACACTTTTTCAAGCATCTTGCAGAAAGTAGTTGGCTTTGTTTTTACATGGCTAACGCCAATGGCATCTGTCTAATCAAGTACTTAAATCGTGTTACAAAATATACGTTTACCGATCCATAACCATTATAAGCTATTAAAGCAAAGAGGCGGCTTCAGCAGCCCAAACAGGAAAATTTCTGACAATCGTAAATGTATTCTAGCTCAATACGCGTCTATGAAATTTGTTTGAAATATTAACCAAATGTCAGCAGTGCGCATCGAGCTCGAACACATTTAAGATTGTCAGAAATGTTCCTGCTCGTTTACATTTTTTTTTATTATAGCAGACACTGGCAAACAAATAGATGGATAATGATGGTCAGTGATCTCCACCGCCCATATACACCCAAGGCACAAAAAGAATCATGGGTGCGTTGTCAATCTAAAAGGAGGGAAATAGGGATTGGGAAAAAGAAGGAGGGAATTGGGCCACCGGAAATCTCACTCACCGAAGGAAACGCGACAGCGAGCTACAACTTTACGTCGGTTTTCTGGGAGACTGTGGTATCAAACCGATCGAGCCGGCCCATTCGTGCTGTAGACGTAATTGTCTACAGCGGGGCTCTACCACTCAAGTAAACATTACAAATAGATTTTAATATGAGAAAGATTTTTGACCTTTCGTATGTTACGTGTTTGGCTCAGCAAAGTGGGTAGCCATATAAAGGCTTTGCGGTACGTAGGATGGAAATGACAAAGACCCAGTTGAAAGATGGAAAGGGCGAAATGTATTTTTAGACATGTATACAGCCCACCTTAGATGGTAAGCAGTCATTTTCGTATTTATATGCAATCAATACTTTGAGTTCATAAAACCCTTTAAAGCAATAATTGCGTGAGCGTTTTGTACCGATAAATAAAGATGATTTCAATTAAATGTAAAAATATATTTCTAGTTTCATATATTTTTTACCATTGTCGCCTCCTTGGTCTTGTGGCGGCATATATGGGCTGTGGATCGGGAGGTCCTAGGTTCGATTCCCAGGTCGGCCAAAGCGAATTTCCAATTTAATTTGCCCGGGACTGGATCCCTCAGACGGGGTTGTCGTTAGACAGGGAGCCGGTCGTAAAAATTAAGCCAAATCCTTTATACAACATCCTTGAAAAAGTGTGTCATGCCGACCCCATATTAAGGTAGGATAAGGGCAGGTAGAAAGAAAGATACATTTTTGAATATATTGTGTATCGTCTATTCGTCTGTGGCATCGAAGCTTCTAAACCATGGGTTCCCAAATGGTGAGGCGCGCCTCCCTGGGGGGGCGCAGCAAGGTGCCAAGGGGGGCGCAAGCGTCTAGAAGCACAGGCGGGCGCAGTACGAGCGGATGGCCGCACGAGCGATCAAAGTGCCTCTCGCGCATTACACTTAAGATGAGATATACTTTCAAAATATGATACCCAGGACTGAGTTCGCTAAAAAAACTCACCAGGCAAGCTAGTAGATTTGAGCTTTGCAGACATCGACGGGCGGCGTGGGTCTGTACATTTGGGTAGAAGGGAGGCGTGACAACAATAAGCTTGGGAACCCCTGTTCTAAACGGATGAACCGATTTTCATTTATTTTGTTTGGAAAGTTATTTAATCAGGAGTGTTCTTAGCCATGATTCAAGTAAAGTTCTACAGTCCGATTATAAGCTCTTTTTCGGATTTGATTTTCATTCTTCTCTCAGATTCAAAGTAGATAGACTCACGCCTTTTTCCCATAAGAGTAGGCAGAGATAACGGATTTTCTCCGTTAACCACTTTTCGGCTCTACGGAAACGAGACGTGTCACGTGACAGATGGCGCACCACGTCGCCGCTATTCGGATAAAAATGATTGTTCTCCATTGCGTACCCACGTAATATACAATTACATATTATTATAAACTATGAATTACATTATTCTACTTGTATGAATAATGCACGTATAATTTGTGCTTTAAATATTTTACTTTGAGTTATGAAAGTTGGAATTAAGATAACTTTTTCCGAATCATTATATTGGGCCTGATTTGTTTTTGTTAATAGACAAATGTATGAACGATTGAAAAAAGCAAGAACAAAAATACATAAAATATATTACAAAATGTTCCAAAAGATCTTAATTGATGCTAGCAAAAACTAGACCGAATTTCAAATTCACTCCCACGATTAAGCCTTGAAGGAGCGGAATATTCTAAATAAATACCTAAACTCACGGTTGTTTTTATAACATTTTAGCAAACCAAATTACATTAGCAAACTCCATTAAAGTACATAACAGAATGTTTATTAATTTATAACATTTCCCCATAAGTAAGAGCTATACGGAAGTTTTTCTTGGCTGGTGTTCCTCACAATATTATTATAAGGCTTCCATCGTGCGTATTTTGGGGCTCTTAGTTTCCTTCATAACGTAGCTTAAAACTTTAATTATTAAAAAAGTGCTAAATAAGGTTTAATATTTGCTGGTGATAGAATATTGGTATTCGTATTATATAGTATTCCAGGAGGTCTTGGGTTTGATTCCCATCCCTCGACTAGATCCCTCAGAGGGGATTGACATCAGGCAAACGGTCGTAAAAACTTAGCCAAATCCTGTCGGCAACATGCTTGAAAAAGTATGTTGCGCCGACCCCCCATTAAGGTGGGATAAGGGCAGACAGAAAGGCTTGACATGTGAAAGTGGTATAAAATATCCTATTTGCGGATAAATTATTTGAATTTGATAAAAAATAAAGAAAGGTAGGATATTCGTATTCACCCGAATGGCGACCACCGTACAAATGTTAAAGACTGCTATAGTGACATACACTCTTTGTATGGTCCGCGTTCTATCAACCAGTGTATTTCTGGTTCTCTCGAGGGAGTTGCGACATGACTTGATGGTTGGTTGGGGCGGGTATGAAGGTACATACAGGTACACAGAAAACCGACGTAAAGTGGCAGCTTGCTGTCGCGTTTCGTTTGGTGAGTGAGATTTCCGGTGGCACATTTTCCCCCTTCCTTTCCCAATTCCTTTTAATTCCCTCCTTTTAGGTTGGCAACGCACCCATGATTCTTTTAGTGTCATGAGTGTCTATGGGCGGTGGAAATCACTTACCATCAGGTGACCCATCTGTTCGTTTGCCAATTTCTGCTATAAAAAAAACATACCTGTGTCTACACCGCTCATCCGCCTGTCTTGTCGCAAGCCCCTCGATTTGTTTCTTCACTCCTCACAGTGTGAAGAAGCATAATTATACTGTCAAGATTCTGGTGACCACCGATAAACCCAATGTTTTTCGTGGTCGCTTTTTTTTGGACTGACTACGCTTACAATAAGGTGTAGTGTTGTTACTTTACCGTGGCCGGATAAAAAAAATGATGTTTTTCTTAAATAATAATCTTGTCTATACCGTTTGACGGGCTAGGTCCTGAGGTCTCGTGTTAGATTCCCTGGTATAGGCTTAAGGAAGCTAAGTTCTTCCTCTTTTAAAAATAACTGCTTCCACGCATTTGCGATACTTAAGCCAATGTCAAGGTAAGTATAGCAATTATCAAGTTTTCACAATGACCATGAGACCCAGATATGGATGATCTCACGGCCCTCCTGGGATTATGGTGGCAATTCCTTCCAGCGCGATGCCCCTCAGATGACCTTCACTCAGCGAATCGACTGGACAAAGCCAGCCAAGCACCAAGCAAAACTCATCAAAGATCACCGATTAAAAATTTTCCACATTATACTGTCCATCTTCACTGTATTATAGTGCATAAAACCATATCACATTAAAACAACAAACACAACTCCAGACAATAATATAAAATAATTTTTAAAAGCTACGCCCACCCTGTCAGACTTCCCGTCAAAATCCCGAAGCTAAGTTACTTCGACATAGTGATAGCTAGTCTATTTCCTACCTCAGTTCTATCTTCACGTGAATAAGAGTACCTCGTCTTAAAATTTAGAAAGCATCCTTTCCGTGAAAATGACGGCACGCCTATTTATAAATTATTCATCCCCTACTAAGCGTCAGCAGGAACTTCTAACATTTACATACTTCGAGAATTCTGTAATGAAAGTCGCGACATTTACAAGGGTCCTCGTTACAGAGTTACCTTTCATGTTAAACAAGTAATTTTTACTGAGAACAGCCAAGTTTCGCGAGCACATTGAGAGATTGAGAGTCACCCAGTTCTGTCAATTCATTAACTTTTGTTTTTGAAGATATTACGAATTATCTTAATGCTTTAATGTTGACATTACGTAATTGAAGTGGAATTAAGTTAGGTTTGACTTTGATAAATTTTTATTAAATGTTGCTTTCTGATAATTATGTTACATATACTCACGCCTATATCCCTGAAGGGGTAGCCAAAGGCGAACTAGAGAACTAGAACACCCGCATTTCGTCGCGGTCATTTTCCTCTCTGATCTACTCGTAATAGGGGGCGAGCATATCGCCATTTTAGGCACAAATTCTAGTCTATAGGCTGATACTGATTAGAAAAACCCAATATAATTTTCCAGACCCAGGGATCGAACCCGAGACCTCAAGACGGTAGAACTGTCAGGATCTCCGGACCTTAAAAAAAGAGCCTATAGTTTCCTTAAAGACGAATGACATGCCAATTATTGCTTTGCTATTGTGGATCTCCATGGGCGATGGTGATCGCTTACCATCAAGTGGCCCATCTGCTTTTACTTTTCATCCTATTCCATAAAAAAATCAATTATGACGTAAAACATCACCTATACTAAAATTGTAAATGCGACAGTTTGTTGCATGGAATTTGTTACTCAATCACGCCAGAACGGCTGAACGGAATGGGGTTTTAGAAATTTGGCATATGGCCTATAGCTCAACCACGTTGCACGTATTTACGCGAGCGAGGCATCGATATATTATTTACCTAGATGCACAGTTGACGCTCGGAAAATGGGACAACAAAGGAGTGCTTAAGCACTTATTTTGCCTACAGTCGGACGCCGATAGAATTCTAAATTTCAAAATTCAAATTTAAGAACGCTTGCTCATGTCAATTACCAAGGTACTTTATAACACATGCATAGGGTTATATTGGTGTTGATTGAATTAGAACTTGTGATATTTTTCTTTGTTTTGTTCCTGAGACCACTTTTTAGGAGGATATTTGCAAAGAACTGTGCATATTATATTGATGGAGCGAGAACGTAAAATATTTGTATGGAAAACGTCAGTACCCCGAGCACGAAAAACGAATGTAAATGTAGATGTATTCGAGTTCGCTGCGCACTGATGACGCTTGGTTAATATTTCATACAAATTTCATAGACGCGCATCGAGTTCGAATACATTTACGGTTGTCAGAAATTAACCTGCTCAGGCCGCTGTTCCTCGCATAACGTAAGAGGCGTTCGGGTGTTTGTCATACAAATATTTTACGGAGTCGCTAGCGAGTAATGTCAAAAAAAAACTCATAGTTGGCCTACTGAGCAGGAATATTTTTGACAATCGAATTCTTATCGAGCTCGCTGCGCATTGATGACGTTTAGTTAATATTTCATATAAATGTCATAGACGCGCATGGAATCAAACAAAAATATCATCAAAAAGAAATATTCCTACTCGGGCTACAGAAAAAGATTATAGTCCGGTATAACACATAAGCTTATACATCGTAAAATATACGGTTAAGTTTGTTAATAAGTTTCCACTCAAACGAACGCTTTTAAAAAATAAAGCAATCCAGCAACCTTTTGTCAAAATTTAAATCCAAAAATCTTGAACACATTTTATTACACAAGTCATTACTGCTGTGCAAACCGTGGGGCGCTACCTAGCGATTTCAACAAAGACATTCAAATAGATGGGACAACAGCGTGAATCTTGTGATTCATAGTTGTGACCCCGTGGTCATAAATCCCTCAGTCGTATTTGAAACACACTGCCTCGGTGGCATGGTGGTATTTCGGTACGACTACGGTTCTGAGGTCTTGGGTTCGATCCCCGGGTCGGGCAAAGTGATATTGGATTTTTCCATATCAGCCCGGAGTCTGGTATTTGTGCCCGATATGGCGATAAGCCCGTCCCCTATCACATCTGGGACGGAACTAAGCTCGGCGAAATGTGGGTGTTCTAGTTCGCTAGTGCGCCTCTGCCTACCCCTTCGGGGATACAGGCGTGAGCTGAGCTTATGAGCGTAATAATGTTTAGACAATAATAATCACAAGTTTAAACACTTAGGGCGACTTGCAGCGTTTATACTAATCTAGAGTTACACCTTATCTCGATTTATCTTACAGCTCACTCTTATCTTTAAATCAAGATTTGGGATAAATAGAGATTTATCGCAGAGCTACAAGTGACCCTTAACGGGCCGACTTCAAATCCGATCGTGACCAAATTTACATATATGGGACCACCCTTGAAATAAGCTCTATCAAACACAAAAAAATTATAAATCGGTCCACATTTGACGGAGATATCGCGTAACATACATAAAAAAACAGACGAATTGAGGACGTTCTCCTTTTTGGAAGTCCGACGAAAATGTCTTACAGGATTCTTGAACAGTTATAGAACATTCTAGGGTGTAAATTGTAATAAGCGCTTTCACATTATAAAAGTGTTAGATACTGACGTTTGAAATCAATTTTTTCGACCGACTTCCAAAAAGGAAAAGGTCGTCAATTCGTCTGTGTTTTATGTGTGTTACGCCATATCTCCGCCAAATGTGGACCGATTTTCAAAATTATTTTTTATTCGATAAAGCTTATGTCAAGGGTGATTCCATATAAATTAGTTTTTAAACTTGTGATTATTATGTATAATTTGCCCGCGAATAATTTTAGTTAATACTATTTTAATTAAAAATACTCGCGGGCAAATTTTGATTGGCACTTTGGAAAATATATTCCCCCATTTATAATTTATACATAAAAAATAGATTTTGACTACATGGATTATGAACGTAGTGAACTTGCAGCCGGATCTCGAACTATACCGATAATGTTAAGTTTTTGACTTTAAGACTGCCTCGGTGGCGTGGTGGTATTTCGGTACGACTACGGTTCTGAGGTCTCGGGTTCGATCCCCGGGTCGGGCAAAGTGATATTGGATTTTTCCATATCAGCCCGGAGTCTGGAATTTGTGCCCGATATGGCGATAGGCTCGCCCCCTATCACATCTGGGACGGAACTAAGCTCGGCGAAATGTGTGTGTTCTAGTTCGCTAGTGCGCCTCTGCCTACCCCTTCGGGGATACAGGCGTGAGCTTATGTTATGTTAAGTTTTTAAACTTGTGATTATTGTATGGAAACTTGCTAGATAGCCCATCTATTGTAGATAATATTAAATCTCTTTGGATTTCAATGTTCCAATAATGCGAGTTCCAACCACAAAGGGTATTGCAGGCGCACGGTGATGTTTGATCCGGCGCCGGCTGAATGAGGTGGGTTATTGAGCCACCTGCCAAGTCGGAAGTGCACCTGCGAAATAAACCTCACTTTTATATTATGCGAATGTAAATGGTATTGGGACAAAGTCTACTAATATTATAAATGCGAAAGTTTGTATGCCATAGAAAATATATAAACATATTCGTCCGAATGGTGTATAAACCTGCCTCCTTGATACAGCGGCAGCATATATGGGTTGTGGACGAGGAGGTCCTGGGTTCGATTCCCAGGTCGGGCAATACGAATTTTCTAATTTAATTTGCCCGGGACTGGATCCCTTTGAAGGGATTGACGTCAGGCAGGCAAACGACCATAGAAACTAAGCCGAATCCTTTCTGCAACGTGCTTGAGGAAGTGTGTTGCGCCGGAACTGAACGAATCTGGTTGAAATTTGACATAGACATAGATTTTGTCGAAAATAGTAGGTACATAGGCTACTTTTTACAGATAAGCTTACGATTGTATCCCCGAATGGGTAGGCAGAGAAGCACTAGTGAAGTAGAACACCCACAATACACCGAGCTTAGTTTCGTCCCAGATGTGAGCCTATGCGAGTCTATCGCCATATCGGGCACAAATACCAGACTTCGGGCTGATACTGGAAAATCTAACGTCACTGCCCGACCCGGGTATCAAACCCGTAATATTATAGGGCTAATGTTATTATTTTTACATAATAAATATTTCGTATCTTCATATACTCAGTGGTGCAGCGGCCGAGTACAAACTTTCATGTAAAATCACGGTCTTAAATACAGAATATTTCAATACACGAACCGAAAACTAATCTCCCGTAAGCCTCAGCGGGCTCTGGCTCACGTTCTTACCAACAAGACGAGCCAAATAAAACAGAATGCGGCCAAAGCGTCCCGCGTCCCCCAAAAATAATAACCGGCCGGCCTAGCCACATGTCGACCTAATACCGGCCGGCGCGCTCGTAAAAAATAAGAAAAAGATCCCGCAAAATACTCTCTATTACATTTGGGTGTATGAGAAATTGGAAATACATTTGTCGGGAAGCGAAGCAGGGTGTGGGACCGTTGCGCGTCCGCACCGATATATAGTTTTGTTTCACGCGTACACATTACGATTTGATGTATATGAATAAGGAATTTGGTAGTTTTTGCACATCGGCCCATTACGGGCGTTTCTTCGGATGGCGAATCTGGACTGCGATCTGTCCCTTTTTTTATTGCAGTGCACTTATTGGAACTGGTATATGGAAGGGTAGTAGCGTACATATTGAGCTGTTTGGGATATAGACTGATACATCTGTGCAGTAACATCATTTTCTGCGATGTAAGTAATGCCCGGATTGTGAAACTATATCTCTCTCAAATATCATGTTGATGTCTTTTAACCGAGTTAAAAAAGAGGAGATTCTGATTTCTATTGGTATTTTGATTTACAATGATTAAATTCCGGATGAAGCATTCACAAGTTATGTTTGAGTTTTAAATTCGGAGTTACCGCTATAATACTAGGCCGAGATCCGGTTGCAAGATCACTACGTTTATTTATTTATTTATTTTCAAGGTACACCCACGGCACTACATATTACAACATTATCAATTCTATATATAAGTAGGTACATTTTTGATATGTGTGCTAAATAGGGGCATACACAGCATTCACCAAAAGACAACATATTACAACTAAATCTTAATATCAAGAGTATAAAATAACAAAATACTTAACTATTCCAGCACGTGTACAATATTTAGAAAGTCAAAGTACGTTATACTAGTAAGTACGTTTTTTTATTTCAAATTATTTATTTATTTTCAAATTATTTATTGTTTATTGTTTGCGAATATGGGTACAATTATTATAGATATTACAATTTGGTAGGTCCTTTAGCCACATTCCACCACCATGGGGCATGCAAACGTCCATAATCTTATTTATCATGTATGTAGTCAAAATCAAATTTTCGACCTATTTCCAAAAAGGAGAAGATCCTCAATTCGTCTATATTTTTGTATGTATGTTACGCGATATCTCCGCCAAATGTGGACCGATTTTCAAAATTATTATTGTGTTCGATAGAGTATATTTCAAGAGTGGTCCCATATAAATTTGGTCGCGATCGGATTTGAAGTCGGTCCGTTAAGTTTTTTAACTTGTGATTATTATGTATAATTTGCACGCAAATAATTTTAATTAATATTATTTTAATTAAAAATACTCGCGGGCAAATTTTGATTGACACCTTGGCAAAAATAAATTCCCCGATTTATAATTATACATACAAATTAGATTTTAACTACATACATAATGAATGTAGTGATCTTGCAGCCAGATCTGGGACTATATCGATAGTACTCATACATTGATAATTGTGAATAGGCAAGATAAGTATTTGTATGTACCCTAAATAACGCTAAGTATAATTATACAGCAATCTTAGCTATAGAGACTAGGAATTATAACAGTAATTAGAATTAAGTAAATTAGCAAAGATATCATGTTTTAGTTTCACTATTTTCTAGTAGAAGGTTATCCGATCTCTTACGGTTGTGTTCGTGGAACTAATGATAATTTAGTTTAATTTTGTATCTAGGTCTCACAATTAGTTAAGTGTTACTTTATAATTGATACCCGTTTATAAGATTTTGCTCTGTCAGTAACTTGGTACCCAACCTTGCTTACTTAGGGGGCGTTTACATTAATAACAATGAATTTCGCATCTGCAGAACAATTTGAATGTGACTGTCAGTATTTGTTTTCAGTCTTTCTTTTCACTGCCTCGGTGGCGTAGTTGTATTTCGGTATGACTACCGTCCTGAGGTCTCGGGTTCAATCCCCGGGTCGAGCAAAGTGATATTGGATTTTTCCATATCAGCCCGGAGTCTGGAATTTGTGCCCGATATGGCGATAGGCTCGCCCCCTATTACATCTGGGACAGAATTAAGTTCGGCGAAATGAATTTTTGAATGGTAGAGCTACGCTATAAACGGTAACGTCTACAGCACGAATGGGCCGGCTCGAACCGTTTGATACCACTGTCTCACAGAAAACCGACGTAAAGTGGCAGCTTGCTATCGCGTTTCGTTCGGTGAGTGGGATTTCCGATTGCCCCTTTCCCCCACTCCCATTCCCGTTTCCCTCCCCTTCGATTCCCTCCTTTTAAGTTGGCAATGCATCCATGATTATTTTTATGTCTTGGGTGTCCATGGGCGTTGGAGATCACGTACCATCAGGTAGCTTAGCTATAAAAAAAAATCGCATCTTCAGAACAATTTCAATGTGACTATCAGTATTTGTTTTCAGTCTTTCTTTTCACTTGCCCTAAATGAGGGAACGACCGCCTCGGTGGCGTAGTTGTATTTCGAAACGACTACCGTCTTGAGGTCTCAAGTTTGATCCCCGAGTCGTGCAAAGTGATATGAGATTTTTTAATATCAACCAGGAGTCTGAAATAAGTGCCCGATATGGCGATAGGCTCGCCCCTTATCACATCTGTGACGGAACTAAGCTCAGCGAAATGTGGGATTGATGCAAAACACTTTTTCAAGAGAATTGCAGAAAGGTTTCGGCTTAGTTTATTAGACAAGCTGCTCTGGGGATCTAGTTCCGAGATAATCATGTAAGTAAAATAACCGCCTGACCGATATCGAATCCAGGACCTCCCGGTTCACAGACTATATTATCTACTATATAATATTATGTGTTTGTTTACCAAGTGAACCACTAAACTAATCAGTAATAATTAGATGTAGAATGTAGAATTTCAAAATCGCTGTTCATTTTTAAACTTGGAACATGTTCAACAAAACACAGACTGAGACCGCATCGTGAAATCGTCAGAACTATTGCGATCTCTAACACCTCGTTTATAAAATTTTATTGGTTTCCAACCGAAGCTCATTCGACGTGAGGACATGATAAAACACTTCAACCAGCGGCGGTCGCAACTGTCCAACAAATTACATTTTAAAATAAAGCACAATTTCTAACTCACTTTGATAGTTTGACCCGCGCCGCGCCGTGTCGCCCGGGGCTCGCCCCGTTCTCTATAACACAATTATACTAAACTTTAAATAAAATAGCAACAAAACAACGCTTAAGTACCGTCCTGAGGTCTCGGGTTCGATCCTCGGGTCGGGAAAGTGATATTGGATTTTTCAGTATAAGCCCGGAGTCTGGATTTAGGGCCCGATATGGCGATAGGTTTGCCCCCTATCACATCTGGGACGGATCTAAGCTTGGCGAAATGTGGGTGTTCTAGGTCGCTAGTGCGCCTCTGCCTACCCCTTCGGGGATACAGACATGAGCTTATGAATGTATGCATGTATGTAAATCAAACTAAATATAAACATACACTGCAAATGCCGCTCTATCTTCGTCCCAAACGTGTTTTGGCAGGACCCCAACGATCCCGTCACAGTGGTTGTTAAAACACTTGCACTTTTCTCACTCAATACTAATCATAATTTATCTTCTAAAACTAGACCCCAACATCGGATCTGCCCGAGAGTCCTAAGATCTCCCACAGGTCTTCAGCACGCTGATACGATTACTCTAGTCCCCAGCGATAGTTCAATTTGAGGTCGGAAACTCCTAAAAGGCACCTCTGTTCTCTCTCTCTCTCTCTCTCTCTGGTGCCTATGGATGTTGGCTGTCAACTCTGCATATTCCTTTCTGTTTCTTCCCAGATTGTATAGTTCTTCTTCTCTTGTTATTTCTGTCCATTCTCTTATATTCCTGAGCCAGGATTTCTTTCTTCTACCAACGTGTCTCACCTCTGTTCAATCACAGTCAAGTCAATATTTCTGGCTAGAGCCATAAGCGTCAGATGAAACTATAAAAACAATTTTAGCCAACAGCACAAATCCATCCAAAAAATAAACTGTATATGCTTATACTGTGAACATCGCGTAAAGATAGTAGTGGCACGTAAACGACGATGTGTTACGCCGCATATAATAGAATGAGGATTCCTTGAATGTAAAACGTTCGCTACCGCTCCGACAGTCGTTGAAACCCCTATAAAAATGTTAGTCCTCCTTTCATTACTTTTTGGAGCGTGGATCTGCACCGCACACGCTGCAAAAACGTCTTTCTATCAGTAGAAATTGAGTACACATTCCACTGATCACCATCATATTTATATCACCAAAACCCCCGATCTATTCACTTGAAACGATCCGTTCACTCGATTTTACTTTGTTTCCTAACACTGCGTTGCAATAGTTTTAGCATTTCGAAACGTGAGAGTTAATTTTGATGGATTTTAACATCGATATGTTAATTACCTAGATGCACAGTTGACGCTCGGAAAATGGGACTGCAAACGAGTGCTTAAGCACTAGTTTTGCATACAGTCCGACGCCGATCCAAATTTCAAAATTCTAATTTAAGAACGCTTGCTCATTTCGTTTAAAAAGCTACTTTAATCCACGTGCATGGGTTTATATTTGTGTTGATTGAATTAGAACTTGTGATCTTTTTCTTTGTTCTATTCCTGAGACCACTTTTTAGGAGGATATTTGCAAAGAACTGTGCATCTAGGGTATATTATATTGATGGATTTTAATAAAGGAAAAACTCGAATAACGAATATTTTTCGCCTAAATGAAAATTAATGTTGAAACTGTCGGAGTGTTTACGCGCTCGCGAACTATTTTAGGTGGCAATATAGTCCCTTCACTGTGCGTTGGTCGGTTATTTCCCTTGACAGTCATATTATTGCGAGTTGCGGCCAGTTTGCCGTGACCTCCCGTTCCCTCCTGTTTGTATAAAAATCATTACCTAGCGGGCTGTATCGGTGTATTTGTGGAGGTCTAGCACGATTGGGCGGGATGTGCGTGATACCAGAATCCCTTTGGCCCGCAAGGTTGTAATCCGCACCTGTAGTCGTGGGTAGTATGTGAGAAATTTCTCGTTACTCCAAATTCGGGCTGTGATATGGAATCGGATATGTTTTAATGTAATTCTCATTATTAGATAACAGTGGTTGGTGTGTTTGA
Organism: Clanis bilineata; assembly: GCA_036417725.1. Lineage (NCBI taxonomy): Eukaryota > Metazoa > Arthropoda > Insecta > Lepidoptera > Sphingidae > Clanis > Clanis bilineata. The sequence continues at coordinate 14,508,747 of CM071149.1, read as the reverse complement.
TGAAGTCTACATGTACTTTAGGGTTTAACTCTTATTTACAAAATGATATATGGCGAGGCTAGCTCCCTGTCATATAAAAGGACGGAAATAAGCTCGGTGAAATTTGGATGCATAAAAATTGTAATGGTAAAGCCACGCTGTAGACAGATTCAATTTCCGGTGGCCCAATCCCCCCCTCTTGCTGAATTCCTATTTCCCTCCATTTAGCTTGGCAACGCCCCCATTACATTTTTGTGTCTTGGGTGTCTATAGGCGGTGGATGTCACTTATCATCAAGAAACCCGTCTGCTAGTCTCTTTCTTTCTACCTGCCCTTATACTTCAATGAGTAATGGCTGCTTGCCTGACGTTAACCTCCACTGAGGGATCCTGTCCCGAGCAAATAAAAAAAGCTATAAAAAAATGTTGTCATCAAACAATTCCTTAAAACATTGCCTTACTACGCCTGTATCCCTGAAGGTGTAGACAGAGGCGAGGTAGTTAACTAGGGCGAATTTCTGACTCAGACGTGATAGTAGCCTATCGCCATATTGGACACAAATTCAAGACTACCAGCTGATACTGATAAAAAATCCAATATTACTAGCTGACCCGGGCATCGAATCTGAGCCTCAAGACGCTAATCATACCGCGCACGCAATACAACTCCACCACCGAGGCAGTATTTCATACATAAAGAAATAACTGTTCCCGAAGCACTAGCATATAGATAGGACCGTGATATTCCAGACGGTTGTACAAAGTTTAATATCCTCACTAAATAAAGGGGAACTAATTAGGTACAGAACCCATATACATATGGATTTTATAGGCAACGCACACTAACATGTTAATTTTCCGACCCAAAAGTTGTCGAAATTATTGCGTTTGCGTACGGCCTCTGTTATTTATAAGATAAACAATGTTCCGCAGCACTAGTGTATAACTTTCAGTTGAATTAGTGGGTAATGTAGCTTACGTATTGCTAGCGATGTCAACGATGGCAATTGCATTATACTAGCTATTACCGGCAGCTTCGTTCGTATGGACATTTATTAACAAGTCTTACTCTCGGAAATCGTACATTTTTGTGGGATAAAAATTATGTAGTTATGTGTGTGTAAAAAGTAGCCTACGCTCTACTCCAGACTATAATCTATCTCTGTGCCAAATTTCATCTAGATCCGTTTAGTCGTTCTGGCGTGATTGAGTCTCAGACATCCATCCATTCCAACGACGATCCATATTAAATAGTCATGGGCGGCTCGGCCTCCGGTGGCCCATACGCTTATGTAACATATATACATATGTGCCGCCTCCGACGGGTTAAGTAGTACCTACCTTGATCCATTCAAACTTTTGCATTTATGATGGTAGAAGATATGAGTACGCAGGTTGTATTGCGAGATACCGTAGACTCTATAATGTCATACCATGTCTTATTTAATTTCTCCTTTAATTTATTATCTATCTTTTGCTCGTGACTCTGTCCGCGTGATTTTTATAGATTGTCTTTTTCTAAAATTTGCTGATTTTCGTTATTGCGCATAATAACTTTTCAGACGCTTTTGAAAAACCTTTATCCCCTATTTCACCCCTTCAAGTTCTGCGACTCCAGCAGGAAAATTTCTGCCAAGCGTAAATGTATTCGCGCTTGATGCGTAATGAAATTTGTATGAAATATTAACCAAATATCAACAGCAGCGAGCTCGAATACATTTACGATTGTCAGAAATTTTCCTGCTAGGGCCGCTGATCCTTGTAGTGATCGCATCGTATTCGTACATCCTCCTTAGGATTCAAGATTTCTTCACAACAAATTTGGACAAAATGTAGTGGTGACCCTCAAAACGTAACCAACTGACAGTCAGACATAAAAAATAAAATAAAAATCTAACCTTACAAGGAACTGTCCGTAGTGACTACTTACACATTCCGTAGGATCATTCCCGGAGCTGACAGCGAGTGACACAGGTCTCCCGAGCCTCATTTCAAATTGAGGGTATGACCAAATAAAACCAACCGACATCAAGAGACGGGACACAGCACGCATATTATATCAGTAGCATGCGACCAGTTCAGAAATTACTAAAGCCAATGAGAGATAAACTAAATCTTTAAAACAAAAAATATAATGATTTGTGAGGTTTACGTGAATGTTATTCATTGAAATTAAACTATTTTTACGGATTATATCACGATTTGGTTTTAATTTTTATGCCCGACGTTTCGACTGAGTAAGTTAGTCTGACCCGTGACCACGAAGGCTGCAAAGCTTTCGAAACGTCGGGCCTAAAAATTAAAACCAAATCGTGATATAATCCGTAAAAATAGTTTAATTTCAACAAAAAATATAATTCTTTATTGGTCACGTAGGCATACAAAGAGCACTTATGAGAGGTCAAAGCAAGCAAGGTATATTTAAATATGAATTATGTTATAATGATATCGATTTTAAAACAGACAGACATAAACACAATAATAAGGATGGGGTTAAAATAAAGGGTTAGGGTTTGTGGAAAGGGGAACGGGATATGGTAAGAATGCTAGTAGGAAGGAAGAAGAAATGTGTGATTATTATTGAAGTAGGTAAAATCTCTAAGCTGACTTAAGGGGTGTTGTCGAAGATTCGTATGGGCCTACCAAAATGCAATACCATATAGATTCGAAATGGCAGATGGAATTCACTGACCGTCAGGTAACCTACCTCGTGTGACAGTCTCTCCTATAAAAAATATTTTGAGTGGCACTGACTTGGCTGTAGTACTAGCAGTTCTATAGGCCACAACTATCAGCCTCCGTGGCACAGCGGGTGAGTAACCGGCTGTTAAACGTGAGGTCGCAGGTTCGATTCCCGCACCGAGACAAATGTCTGTGTGGCACACATATATTTGTTTCGGGTCTGGGTGTTGTGAGACCGAAAGTCTCTCGTAGTTGCTGATACCCACGATACATAGACTCGATCTTAGTATGGGGTCAGGACTATGTGTGTGACTGTTGAGTGTATTTATTTATATCGTGGCACATCAGCAGCCCGAGCAGGAAAATTTCTGACAACCGTAAATGTATTCGTGCTCGATGCGCGTCTATGAAATTTGTATGAAATATTAATCAAATGTCATCAGTGCGCAGCGAGTTTACATTTACATTAGTTTTTCGTGCTCGGGCTACAGGTCATATTCCTTCGAAAGCTAATCAAAATTCACTTTCAGTTCGTCACTCGTACTGATAAGCTCCTAGAATAAATTTGAAACATTATCTCAATAATTTTTATAATTTATGCCAAAACTACAAATTACTATCTCACTAGTCATAAATAATACAAGATAGCGAGAGTTCAAATTCGGAATATTAATGTTTTACAGATTAATATTTACTGGGACTAAAAGACCTTTGGAATATTTAATATTCCACAATTATATTCAATACGTTGCCGACGATATCGTTGTCTTGGCAGAATCGCTGGAAGATCTAGGTACTATGCTCGAAGACCTCAACCGAGTTTCCCAACAAGTAGGCCTTAAAATGAACATGGACAAGACGAAAATCATGTCGAATGTCCATGTCGTTCCTACCCCAATTGGTATAGGGAACTCAACTCTCGAAGTTGTAGACGAATATGTCTATTTAGGACAAGCGGTCCAGCTAGGCAGGTCCAACTTTGAGAGAGAGGTCATTCGTCGAATCCAGCTCGGCTGGGCAGCATTTGGGAAACTACGCAAGGTCTTCTCGTCCAAAATACCTCAGTGCCTGAAGACAAAAGTCTTCGACCAGTGTGTGTTACCAGTGATGACTTATGGCACTGAAACGTGGCCTCTAACTATGGGCCGCATTAGAAAGCTCACAGTCACTCAGCGAGCTATGGAGAGGGCTATGCTCGGTGTTTCTCTACGTGATCAAATCAGGAATGAGGAGATCCGTAAAAGAACGAAAGTCACCGACATAGCCCAGAGGATTAGCAAGTTGAAATGGCAGTGGGCAGGGCACATAGCTCGTAGAACTGATAGCCGATGGGGCAGAAAAGTTCTCGAGTGGAGACCACGTACCGGCAAGCGCAGCGTAGGACGTCCACCTACAAGGTGGACCGACGACCTGATAAAGGTCGCAGGAAGTCGCTGGATGCAGGCCGCTTCCAACAGGTCGATCTGGAAATCTTTGGGGGAGGCCTATGTTCAGCAGTGGACGTCCTATGGCTGATGATGATGATGATGATGATGATTCAATACGTTTATTTATTAGCCAGGAACTTTTTATTAGATCTAGAGAAAACTAATTTGTAGTCCTAAAAATAGTTTGTGACCTTTGATCCCAACAATCAGCGTTCGAAATGTTTTTAACCTTTTCACCAATACAATAAGTCATTGTTCTTTGTGTAATCTCCTATTTGAATATGACTTAGAAACCAGAAAGTGGGACGTGGGTTTTCAAATATTAAATGATTACCACTGTCCACTGTATCACAGGAATTGCGTTGGCGTTTTTTATCTTTAATAGAAAGATGGAAATCAAGGTGGTCATTTGGAAATACTGTAGCCATCATCAAGGAGCGAACTGCTGTTTTATTTGAATCATGGCTGCGTTAACCTAAAAGTAGGGAAATGGAATTGGGAAAGGGAGGGGGGAAATGGGCCTCCGGAAATCTCACTCACCGAACGTAACGCGACAGCAAGCTGCCACTTCACGTCGGTTTTCTATGAGACAGTGGTATAAAACCGGTCGAGCCGACCCATTCGTGCTGTAGACGTTACTGTCTACAGCGTGGCTCTACCACTCAAAAAAAAACTTTTATTGTAAAAGCTCCAAAAAACCAGCATCTAAGGATAGAAATGAAAATATAGCTATTTCATAAACTCAAATTGTCAAATGCAAATCCGAAGTGATTTTACTGTCGGTGACGTCTTTAGAGGTTGTTTAAAGGTCGTCTGAGACAAGTTCCCTTATAGAGCTCGGTACCGTTCCAGCGTTCAGCGTTCCGCGAGCCATTCTATTTGCATAGCCGTTTATAGTTCCTTTCTAAAGTCACTGTCAATTTTAATTATATACCGTAGATCGTTAACGCCTTTGTGACCTAATGTACATGGACTGTGGATCGAGAGGTCTTGGGTTCCCATCCCAGATCGGCAACAGATTTTAAGATGATTTTTTATAGCAGAGACTGGCAAACGAGAAGATGGATCACCTGATGGTAAGTGATCTCCATCGCTCATAGACGACCAAGATAGAAAAAGATTCATAAGTGCGTTGCCAATCTAAAAGGGGGGAATAGGCATTGGCAAAGAGAGAGGGGAATCGGGCCACCGGTAATCACACTCACCAAAACGAATCGCAACAGCAAATTGCCACTTTATGTCTGTTTTCTGTGAGACAGTGATATCAAACTGGTCGAGCCGGCCCAAGCGTGCTGTAGACGTAACTGTCTGTAACGTGGCTCTACCACTCAATATGGCTATTATATTGGTTACACAAGGAAAAGTCGCCAATAATAATCAAGTTTAAAAACATAACGGACCTACTTCAAATCCGATCGTGACCAAATGTATATGGTACTACCCTTGAAATAAGCACTATCGAACACAAAACGAATTTTGAAGATCGGTCCACATTTGGCGGAGATATCGCGTAACATACATAAAAAATACAGACGATTTGAGGACCTTCTTTTATTTAAGTCGGTCAAAAATATTTTCTTATAAAAATGTATTTGATAGCATAGAATGGTACGTAACACGTGTTGTTGACCTTGTAGGATTCTTGTTTTTGGATATTAAGATAACATTATGATAATTTCGCCGTTATTATAGTGTAATCTGTCTACAAAAACTTGTTTATAACAGATCCACTGTCAGTTAATAAAAAAATCATCATCAGTGTTATTTAATCGTAATGCGCATCTTTTAAAGGTTTCATTTATTTGTTTTCTGTGTGTCCTGTCCAAGTGGCATATGCGCTAGTCGAATAGAATAAATGTATTCGACTAGCGCATGAGCCACTTGGCTAAGCCCGCTGGTACTTATGGTAATGCTGTACTTTACACTGAAAAGTATGATATTGAGTAACATTTTTTTTGTCTTCGCGGGGAAAAGCACGAAAAAGTACGCCCTAGTCCCTGCACCGGCGATACCGTCTAAAAACCCCGCGGTGGCCCTCTTCGGTATATCGGGTCGGCCCCTGGTTCCCCAAGGCGAGAAGCGTCCAGGCTTCAGCTGGAACTATCCCTGCGTGGTGCTGACTAAAGGCCCGTCTCTATTGTGGGGGGGCTCACAAACCCCCGCTACCGAATAACCCCCTCGGCGTCAACGACAGCACGAAGCCAACCACCGGTGCTGCTGTTCACGAAGGTGTTAAGTAACATTGTATCAGCCATGTAATAATTACTCTCCTGCTGGCACGGGCCTCCTCTACTAATAAAATGATAAATACTATTACTTAAATTCCCTTAATTTTACGACCGAATTTTGTACAAAATCACTACAAAACCAAATATAACATTAGGCGACACACACTTCACTCGAATTTTCCAGAATAATACCAAGTGTTAAGGAAGTTATTCTACTTTAGACACAATCGACACTGTGTAAACAACACCACTATGTTTAATAAAATCTACTCGATGAAGTAAACACAATATTCATAGTTGGAAGACGATACATACTCATCTTTCCGCCTACACGTTGACTCACGCCTTCACGGATACCGTGATATCATCCTTAACATATATGGAAACTAGCTTTACTGTTTCTTCGACGTATGTGGTATAAGAGCATATTTTTTATATGTCTCGATTGGGGACTGTCAATGTCCTCCATATTCTGTGATCCTTTACGGAATATTGTTTGCAGTTGAGTTGTGAAATATTGTCAATTTGCACCTTTGTATTGTGAAATGTTGCTATGACTAAAGTTAAGATTACAAATGCTTATCTTGTTATGGTCGGTTATAATAAAAATGCCTCGGTGGCGTAGTTGTATTTCGGTATGACTACCGTCCTGAGGTCTCGGGTTCGATCCCCGGGTCGGGCAAACTGATATTGGATTTTTCCATATCAGCCCGGAGTCTGGAATTTGTGCCCGACATGGCGATAGGCTCGCCCCCTATCACATCTGGGATGGAACTAAGCTCAGCGAAATGTGGGTGTTCTAGTTCGCTAATGCACATCTGCCTACCCCTTCGGGGATACAGGCGTGAGCTTATGTTATGTTATGTTATCATCATCAATCACAGGACGTCCACTGTTGCACATAGGCCTCCCACAAAGATTACCAGACCGATCTATTGGAAGCGGCCTGCATCCAGGGACTTCCCGCGGTCTTTATCATGTCGTCTGATAAAGGAAAAATCACTTTCTATAAATAAATGATCCGCGAATGAGTTGCTTGACCCCGGCGATCGCATCCGATGCAAGGTTAAAGGTCGGCCAATCCAGACGTTGTCTCCATTTACCGCATGAGTGGACTTGGATGAGACTTTACACCTTGGTGGATATGATAGAGTTTAAATGTTTCATAAAATCGAACTTTTTGTAATGATACTTCGAATAACATAACTCGTGGATAGGGCAGCTCATATCCTGCTCGTTGTGCTTCTTTATCGTAAATAGAAAATATATTTAAGTTAGATTTTTCATTGGACTGAGAGGAAATTAATTTAAAGTTTTGACAGATGTTGTAAACGATTTACAATGTACGAACAACAACAACTAAATGACGCATATAATGGCTCTGATAGTATTATGAAATTCTACAAAAAATAGGCGACTTTTCTTCACACTGCATCGTGACTTCATAAGGCATTCCTTACATAAAGTATCGCCGTCGCGTGCCTTAGCCCAGTACAAAATGCACCTCGGAATTGGAGTGTTTCCATTTTATTAGGCACATGTCTGACATTATTTACTGGGAGCCGGTGATCCCGTACGCCGCCGCTTCCCTCCGCCCGTGGAACGTATTTACAGAAAACGTATTCATATTAGATTTCCACACTCCCAATGCCAGCCGACAGGGGCGTGGGAACCGCGTGAATGCAGGGGACTGGGCCCCGATGGTCTAAATCAGTGGTCGGCAACCTTTTGGCAGGCAGGGGCCGCAAGGTGGCAAAATACAGTAAAGGCGGGCCTCACCTCATATTTTCTATCTATAGAGGTATAATCTATAACATTTTAGATATTTATGACTAATTTACAAAACAATCACGGGCTGCAAATAGGACTTCATGGGCTGCAAATAGGATTTCACGGGCCGCATGCGGCGCGCGGGCCACGTGTTGCCGACCGCTGGTCTAAATGAAAGTTACTCACATAATATACATTGAGATAATATATAAATAATGATAATAAGATGGGATGACTAATTTACTTCTGCCTCCTATCCCAACCTTATGCGAGGGTTTGCCTTCCTACTTAAACATTTCCACTTCGACGGGTCTTGAGCATCCTCCACATTGGTTATCTTGTAAGCGATAAGTGACTGATTAACTTAAAAATATTGGTATTCATAAGGGGATGCAAAAAGTGTTTTGATCTTGTAAGTGATAAGTGACTGATTAACTCCCAAGACTTAAAAATATTGGTATTCATCAGAGGATGCAATGTGTTTAGAGTAACAGTCGTCAATGTTGCTTAGACTACATTGGACTTATTATCAAATACTGTATAAGGATATCACGATCAGCCCCCTGACTTTTGACACTCGATTCCATTGTAACTACGATTCGGTTCCATTTATTGTCTTAAAATTCTACCAAAGTCGAGTTAAATAGTGTGCTAACGCCGCATTTTATTCGACAACTTGACATTTGGTAATTTTAAACGCGCCATTAGTGCAATTTTATCTCGATTTTGGTGGAATTTTATGTCTATAAATGAAACCGAATCGTAGTCGTAATCGAATCGAGTGTCAAAAGTAACCCTACAGGATGTAAAATGTATTTCATTGTATAGTTACAATCATTCATCGTTTTCCTTTAAAAGTATTAGCTTGATATCCTTAACTTAGCTGACAATGACAACAATGTGCGACCGAAGCTGCCATTAAGCCACAAAAATCCTACGTATAAACAATAGTAGTATTTAAGACAGCTAATACTCTAAATAGCCTCTAAATAGTGAAACATTGAATGAAAGCACCTCCCACCTGTTTACACCTGCGTGTCGTTTGACCCCCACCGCGTGATCTCACTGCGCCCGCTGCCTCCGTATCGAGAATGTCACCGATACATTCAATACTTTATTCGTGCCTCGAGAACGCGACACGACTCACCGTCAAATAAATACAGCCCGATATATATCAACTGTAGTCCTGTGATCCGTACAAGAGCGTTTTAAACGATGAATTTTTGTTTGGTTTTCGTGTTGTTTGGATACTTCTTCGCGTGGAGTGCTGGAATGTTGTATCGCCGCGACTCCGATCATCTGTTGAAGCCTGGTGAGATTTTTATTTTAATAGAATAAGATAGATAGATAGAGAGATAGAAACTCTTTATTGTTGACACTCACATAGGCTAAAAAAACTGTGCCACAAGTTGCGGCCTTATCGCTAAATTCCAAGCAAATCATTAACCATTAACATTACATTACATTTGGTAAGTTGCAATTATTTCAAGGAAAAACATATTTTTACAAAGAATTATTTTTTAAGATTTTGTTTCTTTTTGTACTTACGTAGTCACATAATATAGGAATGTATTTTTTTGGTATAATTCGATCAAAGTAAATTTATTCCCACAATTTTCAACGAACATAGTCAGGGGCGGCTCGGCCTCCGGTGGCCCATACGCTTATGTAACATATGTATGTGCCGTGCCGCCTCCGATGTTGAAAATTTAGTTAACCACAAACTATGGACACGAATTCAATCCCGAACGAAACTACGCAATACATTACACTGGGAATGAACCTACGATCTCACGATCATACACCACTAGACTTAGGAGCAAATAACAAGATCCACATCTAGAAATATCAAAACTTTATTGCTTTCCAAAACTTGTCGCTAAAATTCCAAACTCGCGTCACGTTTAAATTGTCACGTATTATTCATTAATTTAACATCAAACAATTTTAATACGTTACGAATTAAGAAGATTTCTGCAAAGGTTAATTTGATCCAAAAACAACTTTAATTAAATCGCATATAGCTACGTTTCTCGATAGTTTATAAAAAACACATTAACATAAGGATAATGTGCTTATGTATTTATTCATCTAAGTCTGCCAGGAAATTATAAAACATCACTTAATGGACTTGGCTTGATAGACGCAGATGGACAAGCTTAATAATAATATTGGCCCTCTAATATTACTGTCCCATTGTTGGGCACGGGCCTCCTTTACTAATGAGAGGGGTTAGGCTTTAGTACGCTGAGTTAGGCCTGAGTCTACCACGCTGGCCTAATGCGGGTTGGTAGACTTCACATACCTTCAAAATTCTTGTGGAGAAATTCTCGGGTATGCAGGTTTCCTCACGATGTTTTCCTTCACCATTATAGCATGCGATAATTCACAAACAAAACACACTTAACATAGAAAAGTCAGAGGTGTATGCTCCATGTTGGGGATGGTTTCGAACCTCCGACACTCGTCTCGGCAGTCCGTACTATTCCCACCTGAGCTATCGCTGCTTAACTGGTTTTTATATATATACATATATATAGAGGTATATATATTTATGCCGCGAACAAAGTTAACAGAGATAGCTTATTTGGGAGTCGTACGGACTGCCGAGAGGAGTGTCAGAGATTCGAAACCAACCCTAAAAAGAGCATGCACCTCTGACTTTTCTATGTCAAGTGCGTACTTATTATGCATTATCGCTTACTATCACGGTGAAGGAAAACATCGCGAGGAAACCTGCATACCTGCATACCTGTAGTAAACTGAGGCTTAAGCCCTCTCAATAGTGCCCAGCAGTGGGAAAGTACTATTACAGGGCTTATATTATTATATTAATAATGTAAATTATTGCCCTACAAAAAGACTATCATAAGTTCAAGCTGTATAGTTATTCAAGCCCTTATTTTTCCTTCACTTAAAATCGACCCAACGGCCTCTCAATTAAATCCGGCCAGTTCCTTGCTCTACCTCAAAGACCGACATTAATTAAAAGCAATGCCTTTTTAGTATTTTTTGGCATGTGTACCATAAGTGACTTCCTGCGACCTTAATCACGTCGTCTGTGGACGGCCAACGCACTTGGATGCAGGCCGCTTCCAACAGGTCGATCTGGAAATCTTTGGGGGAGGCCTATGTCCAGCAGTGGACGTCCTATGGCAGATGATGATGATAATACGATAAGTACCACATAAATTATCAATCATATAAATTTCAGCCTATCTATTACAATTCGAAAAGGTAGCTGCTTATAGATAAGACAGATTGACAGACGGCGCGAACAAGGCTCAGCAGGGTTACCACCACCTCTTATAGCAGTATTATTATAATCGTTCTTCGTTTGTTTTGTATGGGAATCGGTACAAGTAAGATGATAATAATACTGCTATAAGAGGTGGTGATAACCCCCCTCTAGCAAGCAGCCATTGACACACTTTAGGTACATCTTAAAGATGTAAACATAAATGCGTTTTCATAGTATGGTGTCAGGTATTTAAGCTTACACAACGGTAATGGCAGAGTTCGCGAAGCACATTATGAACATTAGAGACCAGACCGTCTCCGGAGTCAGGTCGCATTGCATAACCTTGGCAACTGCACGCACCGGCCGGTGCACTTTCGAATGGTGCCGGTTGCATTTGTGCGTTTATTGTTTGGACAATGTGATGTTTTTTTTTAAATTGAAAAATAATTCAAACGGATACAATCGACTTTAATACCTCAATAAAATGCTTTCTTTCGTTAAAGAAATTTTCTATCTCTCCCTTATAACAATCAAATCATCAAATTTTAACATAGGTACAGAAATTTTGAACAGAGGTCTCTACCACAGAGTGCCTCTGCACTCTGTAGCCAGATATGTATACGCAACGCCGTAACCCTTTTCGTTTGTCAGCCTTTGCCATAAAAATGCCTAATTTACTATTATAGGTATATCTAGGAATATGACATAACTGAAATATGTAATTATCCCTAATCCTTGTGAATTAAAGTCGTTCCTATAAAATATTAACAATCTATACACAAAAAGCGCCACTTGTAGTTAAAATACTTAAGGAGTATTATAATGAATTTTGCAAACAAAATAGTGTATTATGTTCTTTAAAAATTAATAGAATACATGTTTCTATATAGCGCCAGCTATTGTTAAAATAACGCCATATGTTGTTGTCTTATGTTGTCGCGTTGTAATGAGCAAAGTATGCAAAGTGAGTGCATAATAAATATGCACTTGTTATGCATACTAGCAACACGGACGTTATAAATCCTTTGCAGGTGTGGTATTAAACGTGGAAAAATTCATGCGATGATATCGAATGAATTAATTATACGCTACACTCACGAATATTTTTGCTGTTTTAGTTACATTGTGGTGGCTGAGGGTCAAGCTAGGTTTCATAGGAGGTATAATGATTTTCTCTCCTCTAAATCGTTGAAAACTTTGCAGATATTTATCTTTTCCTTTATAACTCTAATTCATATGTAATTAAAGACGACTTTTGTGTGTCAAAATTAATGTTAAAGTCCTCATAATTTAACATTATTTTTTCATAATTGAATTTGAATTATTATATTTAAAAAATAATACAAATATTAAACTGTTTAAGTTATTTATAATAAAGACCCCTGTAACAAAACGTTCCATAATAGTTATTTTAAGCTATTATTGTTATCAATACATTGCAGCTACCAATATAATTATCAATTTGTAATCTAATGACAAGTGCCAATTATAAAAAGTAAATTGACAAGATCTAATAACGAATGAACAAAACAGAACCGACCCGTGCAAACCAAGGCCACTTTTGTTTACCGTGCACACTTGTTAAACAACCGATTCCGCTTTTTGTAGGACATGCTGCACATGTTTTAATTCTAGATCATTCCGTGAACTTGTTCTAAGGCGTATGCTAATTTTTTATTCACTTAAGAGCATTTTTAGACTCAACCCTCTCTAAGGGATTCCGCCCCAAATAAATCTTGTTAATAATCACAAGTTTAAAAACTTAACAGACCGACTTCAAACCCGATCGTGACCAAATTTATATGGGACCACCCTTGAAATAAGCTCTATCGAACACAAAAAGAATTTTGAAGATCGGTCCACATTCGGCAAAAATATGACGTCACACACATAAAAAAATACAGACGAATTGAGGACCTTTTCCTTTTTGGAAGTCGGTCGAAAACAAATCGATGCCCTAGAACCCTGGACCACCCGGTCCACACACCATATTAATACTACCATTAGACTAAAAGTAAGGAGCTATCATGGGGATAGCTCCCCAAAATGCAGTGTAATCTAATTATAGCTAATATTACACTGTATTTTCGACTGACTTCCAAAACGGAGAAGGTCCTCAATTCGTCGGTTTTTTTATGTATGTTACGCGATATCTCCATTAAATGTGAACCGATTTTTTAATTATTTTTGTGTTTGATAGAGCTTATTTCAAGGGTAATCCCATATAAATTTGGTCACAATCGGATTTGAAGTCGTTCTTAAGTTTTTAAACTTGTGATTATCTATCACTAAACCCGAGGTACTACCGTGCTAGGTTAAAAATACGAAATATGTGACCACGGTTAGCCGGAATGGAATTTGACCCTGTCGACAGCCAAAATAATTAAGTACTTATTAGATATCTAATATATTCACACACTACACAAATAAACAGGTAGTTAGTACCGACATTCCTGAAGTTTATTCGCAACGTTGCTTTCAATTAAACCACACAATTATAATCATTGCACAAAACACATACAACATAAGCTAACGCCTGTATCCCCGAAGAGGTAGACAGAGGCGCACTAGCGAACTAGACCGATCCACATTTTGCCAACCTTTGAACTAAACTGTGATCTCAGATGTGATAGGGAGCGATTCTATCGCCATATCGGGCACAAATTCTAGACTCCGAGCTGATACGGAAAAATCCAATATCAATATTCCCGACCCGGGGATCGAACCAGAGACTTCAGGACGGTAGCCGTAACAAAATACAACCGCGCCACCGAGGCTGTCCAATTCAATATATTTTTTTTTTATAGCAGAGACTGGCAAACGAGCAGATGGGGCACCTGATGGTAAATGATCTCCACCGCCCATAAACACCCAAGACACAGAAATAATCATGGATGCGTTGCCAACCTGAAAGGAGGAAATGGAACGGGAGGGAAATAGGGATTGGGAAAGCAAGGGGGAAATGGGCCACCGGAAATCTCACTCACCGAACGAAACGCGACAGCAAGGTCGCAGGAATTCGCTGGATGCATGCCGCTTCCAACAGGTCGATCTGGAAATCTTTGGGGGAGACCTATGTTCAGCAGTGGACGTCTTATGGTTGATTATGATGATGATGATGATGTACCTTTATCACAAAACGGAAATGAGCTCGGCGAAATGTGGGTGTTCTAGTTATCTAGTTCGTCTCTCTCTCTGTCCTTTCTGGGATACAGGCGTGAATCTATGGAATTTGTGCTCGATATGGTGATAGGCTCGCCCCCTATCACATCTGGGACGGAACTAAGTTCCGTGAAATGTGGATGTGTAGTTCGCTAGTGCGCCTCTGCCTTCCCCTTCGGGGATACCATGAGCTTATGTTATATAATCTTCTATGTCATAAAAGCAAGCTAAAATCTCTTTTTCAACAAAACTACTAGTTTAACAGTATAACATAATATGTCACAACAACCTTCGACGTGCCGGGCCATGGTCAACAGTTTACTTCTGATATAAAAAATAACGATCAGATACAACTCTACAGCCTCACAGCAACATTGAAATGTATTTCCGCATGTATGGAATATACAGATTAAATCTATTTGTATATAGATTTAAAACTAAATGATATAAGAAGTTTGAATGCCTATCTGGCGTAGGACTACCTAAGGTTTGATCCCCGAGTCGGGTAAAGTGATATTTCTCCTAATCCTTAGAACTTATAAAATAGATAAATAAATAAAACCAATAGTCACACATAGTCCTAACCCCCACTAGGCAACATATATCATGGGTATTAGGAGCAACGAGAGACTTTCGGTCTCACAACAACCAGACCCGAAACAAATATTTGTGGGCCACACAAACATTTATCTCGGGTGTCGCGGCCTCTCAGCCGACTACTCGCCCCTGTGCCACGGATGTTGTATCAGCTAGGAGTCTAATATTTGTAACAGAGTGACACCGCAAACAGGTGTGAGTGTATGTATGTACGAGTACACATAAATAATATATGCGCACGCGCACTGATTAAAACATTTCCTGGATATTCTATACTTTACACGAGACAAGTTGCATGATTTCACCTAGTGCTTTCGTCATACTGCAATTCATTAGAATATATCGACTACAATCAATGTTATATATTAATTTACAATACCACTATAGCCCGAGCACGAAAAACTAATGTAAATGTAAACTCGCTGCGCACTGATGACATTTGATTAATATTTCATACAAATTTCATAGACGCGCATCGAGCACGAATACATTTACGGTTGGCAGAAATTTTCCTGCTCGAGCTGCAGTTTCCGATATTTTCGGAAGCACAATATTGGTAGTACTCATCAATATATTATACCCTAGATGCACAGTTCTTTGCAAATATCCTCCTAAAAAGTGGTCTCAGAAATAAAACAAAGAAAACGATCACAAGTTGTAATTAAATCAAGACGATTATAACCCCATGCCAGTTATATAAAGTAGGTTTTTAAACGAAATGAGCAAGCGTTCTTTAATTTGAATTTTGAAATTTAGAATTCTATCGACGTCCGACTGTAGGCAAAACGAGTGCTTAAGCACTTCTTTGCTGTCCCATTTTCCGAGCGTCAACTGTGCATCTAGGTAAATAATATATCGATGGTAGTACTCCTCATAATACATTATAATATGTTCCTACCCCTTTGTAATACAAGCATGCATATACTTCCAGATCTCCTTCCCGTATCATCGACGGTGATGCCGCTGCCATATTACTCCGTGTATGGATACGAGAAGAAACTGCTTCGGGATAAATACAAGAAGAAACCCCAAGGGACCGTGTCGCTAGTCACAAAACACCACGAGTAAATACAGAGCTTTGTACGGCCTTTGAAATAGTGATATATAAGGCCTCGTCATATTGCGACGTAATGGACGTCGGAGAATTTTTAAAACTTTTTTTAGTACATAAGTAAATTGCTTGACAGGCCGTGGACGGTCCAAAAAGCTCTAGCTGGACGTTTTGAAGGAGATATGAGATCCAATGGTTTTACTGTGGAGGATGCTCAAGACCGGACAAAGTAGAAGCGTTGAAGTAGGAAGGCGGACACTGTCATAAAGCCGGGATAACGCTAGGCAGAAATAATGATGATTAATGGTTAGGGAAGTAATGTCTGCCCATAGACACTGACGGTTCTAAAATAATGACGGATGGGAGAGATGTATATTCGGACCACCAGATATGAGTATATCACTCATCGAACGGAATGCAACAACTAGCTGTTACTTCACTTCCATTTACTGTAAAAAAAAATACGCCATAAAATAATAAAATTGTGAGGAAAGTATATTTAATGAAATGATGTCCGGTCCATTTTTCCGGAGCGGCCGAATAGGTGAGGTCTATTCCATTGTGGTATGATGAGGCCCTTAGATATAAGTTTACGATTTTCCGATTCGAAATGATGATGATCGAAAGGTAGAAATATCCTGACTTTATGTCTCTTTATAGTTACCATTTATAATCTTAGAATTGTCAAAGGCCTACTGTATATTTACGATGGAAAATTTAATTTGTTCTTCCTATGCCATAATAATTATAAATGTATCAAAAGTTTGACTAATACAAAGATTTGGACTAGCTTTGTAAGGTATTGACAATAATTTGATGATATTTTGTATTTCTTTAACATTGCTAGTTCTTCCGACCATGACAATTACGCAACTAATGAGATTTTGTAAATATTTATTATATTTGTGATTGTTGCTTCCAAAGAAATATAAAGTTTTATAAATGAATTTTTGATAACTGTTCTTCATTATATAAGGTTTTATGCCCTATACCATAGTTTAAGAACTACATCCAAGATGAGTCGGATGAAGAAAACGAGAGGCGCGGATTCAGTTCCTAGGAATAAGTACAAAGGTTAGTATAATTTTTTAAGTCTAGATGATGTGAGAGAGAAATTTCTGATACTCAAGACTCATCCATGAAATAATCAATAAAGTTAAAATCTTGACCCTTTTATATGCACCTTTGGACCAAGCTCTATAGAACACAAAATGTTGAAAATTGGTCCACATTTGTAACTGTACTTTAAAACAATAAGGGCGACTTGCAGCGCTATTAATCTAGAGTTAGACCTAATCTCGATTTAGCTTACAGTTCATTCCTAAATTTAAATCGAGATTTGGGATAAACGCCCTGACAAAATCTTTAAGATATAAAAACGTGTCTTCGAAGCAACACAACATTAATCCAACAGTTAACATACATACACAAGGGGTAGGCAGAGGCGCACTAGCGAACTAGAACACCCACATTTCGCCGAGCTTAGTTTCATGCCAGATGTGATAGGGGGCGAGCCTATCACCATATCGGGCACAAATTCCAGACTCCGGGCTGATATGAAAAAATCCAATATAACTTTGCCCGACCCGGGGATCGAACCCGAGACCTCAGAACCGTAGTCGTACCGAAATACCACCACGCCACCGAGGCAGTTAATCCCATATTTCGCACATTTCCATTTATCGCAGACATTGTTCAAGTTTCAACCAATAAACTCAGTCGGAATAAAGGCGAACTGTACATGTAAGCAGTAGGAACGCTTACTTCACAAATGCCGCGTGTAGTATTCGATTTTAATTAAAACTGCGACCGTGGAGACCTGTGTATGGCGTTCGGAGGCATTAGGCTGTGCACACATCGAGAAATTTATAATCCTGCAATATCCCAGTCTCATATCGGATAGTGCCTTTTGCGATGCGAGTATTGAATCGAAATTCCAGCTTCAAAATAACATTTTGTTTTTTTTAGATTTTTATCTCGTGGTGAATTTTTTTCTCCGGCTGTTGCATACCGTGGAAAGGGAAATAATGTATATTGGGGAAAAGTATTTCGACCTTCAGAAACCTGTTAAATGTATACAATTCACACTATACCATTTAAAGTTTTTTTAATTAAATATACCCGCAGTCTCTTCATCGAAAACGCATGTCAAAATAAACAAATAAAAGCAACAGTTAAATTTTAGTCCACAATTTTAGCTGTTGCTTTTGCCGTTACTTTGCATCTAACCTTGGAACTGTTATATGCTAATGTATTACTATTAGTTAAGTGAAAGATATTACTTATTAGAGTTAAGTTATTATTCAACAGGACGTGAAGAAACTACTTTAAATAGCACTGTAAGTAGCATATTTCAAATTACCATTTTTAACCGTTTAGCCACAGCCTGACAACCCACTCAGTTATAAATAAGAATAATTTTGGATATTTATACAACACTCAATCACTCAACAAGGTTAATGACGACACTTTAAGCTTAAAACAGAATTATACTTAATTATAGAATCATTTCAACACTAATCCATCTTTAACCGCGACTTGGTCTCTATAAAGCCCCAAAATTACCTTGGTCTCTATGAAACCCATAGAAATATTCTACCACTAGGTTAAGGAAGCGACAGCACTTAGATAAATCTTGATTTCTCCCAAATCTCGATTTACATAAAGGATATGTCGAATAAATCTAGAATAAATCGAGCTTACGTCAATCTACATTAATAATAGCATTGAATTTGGGACTTGAATAGTATTTTTTTAAGAAATTTACGTCGTCTTAAATATAGAACAGAAATGAATATTGAAATATTATCAAAAACAAAAAAGTTATAAGCCTTTGAAGTTTGGTGTAACCTTCAAACTGCGGGAAAGAGAAATATCAGTATAATCACGTCACGCCATAACGGTACGTGTATTGGAAAGCGATAGCAAGATATCTCCACTATGCCCCCCACTCCAGAATTTAAGATATGAATTACTGCCTCATTTATCAACCAATTTCGATGCAGTTTTTACAAAAGGGTTTCTTATTTTTTTGTTTTATTTGCTATTACATATTGTTCACGATTGCAATTTAGAAGACTGCAGGTGTCATCTATCGCCCAATTAGCGAACCAAGGCGCTGACGGTTGCCCAAGACGCGTCGTGATTGGTGTTTTTTGAAAAGTTGTTCCTATTTAGTCCGCGAATTTTCATACGTTACCAAATGTTAAATTTTTAACCGATTCTTTCGATAGTTGTCACTTGTTACTTGATTCTTGTTCGACTTGCCTTGTACCGTTCAGATCTAGCACAGTAAAAAAATCTATTGCGTAATTTAGAAGTTTTATTTTCAAGAAGTACAAAATCCAAAGCAGCCTCTAGCCACTACACAATAAGCCGCAACACATATAAATAGGTGTATAAAATGAAACATAGTCAAGTACCCAATTCGCCCTAACACACTACTAAATAATAAACACACATAACACGACAACCTATATATCAAATGAACAAAATAAACCGTAACGTTCCATAATATTAGTTTATCGACGAAGTTCATACGGGATCAGCTAATGGACACGCGGGAACATATAAAAATAATGTATTAGTGGGATTTAGCTAAGCCGAAGATAGATCGGGAGCGGGACGGGTGTCATAACGGTGGGCCGGGATACACTGCGGGCGTTACTCATCTATATTGATATATAGTATTAAGGGATATGAATGTATACAAGAGCGTAGCTGCGTATAGACAGTCTTTAGATTTTTCTTATAACAGCACAAGGTGCTTATGTACATGTACTTATGCTTATGTACTTATGTAAGTCTGCAACTACGTCAACCATGACTTTTACGCCCGAATGGTCAAACGCTGCTCAACTTTAACGGCTTCTTATATTGACTTTCGCCATACAATTTTGACAGATAAGGTGGCCTTAAACGACATAAGGCAACCTTAAGTGTATGAACATTCGGCGGTTAGACATAACTCGCTAACGATAACGTAGAATATTTTTATGATAAACACCCAAACACCGATAAACACTGTCAATTGATGGTCATCAGTGTTGTAGGAGAGAGAACACGTAAGCCGGCAAACTTTACCATGGCTTCATGACAGGCTAAAGTAAGAATTACATAACAAAAGCTCAAGCCTGTATCCCCGAAGGGGTAGGCAGAAGCGCCCTAGCGAACACCCACATTTCGCCGAGCTTAGTTCCGTCCCAGATGTGATGGGGGGCGAACCTATCGCCATATCGGGCACCAATTCCAGATTCCGAGCTGATATGGAAAAATCGAATATCACTTTGCCCGACCCGGGGATCGAATCAGAGACCTCAGGACGGTTGTCGTACCGAAATACAACTACGTCACTGAGGCAGTCAATAATAACATAACATAACATAAGCTCACGCCTGTATCCCCGAAGGTGTAGGCAGAAGCGCCCTAGCGCACTAGAACACCCACATTTCGCCGAGCTTAGGTCCGGGTTTCTAATAGTACTGACCGGCACCCATTAGTACTAGAAGTAATTTATTCTTTATTGTTGTGCCCTCAAAGCGTTTCCTCGAAATAATTTACCAATACTGAATTTTGCATGGGCCAATATCGGTAAATGGCTTAAACCGCCCTCCTGTTGAGGAAATCTCTTATCATTCAAGGATTCATAAATACGTTTTAATGATATTGCTAGAGGATACATACTTTTTTCTTATATATTATTTTTAATTCTTTTTATTTTAAGCCTTACTTATAGGAGACATAGCCTTTGTAAGATAATATTGTAAGCAGTCCTATCGAAAATGTGACTCAGTGCTTTGAGTAAGATGCAGACTAAAATTCCCTTTAGTGCAACAAAAATTTGAGTAAAATCTTTGGAGTCGGGGCCCTTTTCATTTTAAATGCATCGACCCGGACACAGGAAAAGTTATTATTGAGTTCAGTTAAAATGGTGCTTTTTCGTAACGTTCTAACACTATCTCTAGTACCTCGCACCACATTGCTCAGTTTATCATAAAAGTTAGATTATCTCATTTCCCGGCATTAAGCAGCCGCCGACGTCAGCCCGTTACATAAACCGCAAAGGATTTCGCGCCCCGCAATAACTCCAGTGTATTTTAACAAAATTGAATTCTGTTTATGGTTCGCGACGTAAAAAAACAGCAACATCACTTTCCGCCCCGGGAAGTTTAAACAAGAGCCCGTTTTTCGCCAAATGAAGTGGTCGCCAAGTTTATCGAAGGCCCCGGTTGCTTCAGACACAGTAATCAATCAAATATTTGGCCAAGTCATGAATAAATCTGGTGCGCAAAGTTCGGCGGTGAGTTGGCTGAAAGTGGCGCAGAATCGCGATACCAAGGATGTTTGCTCGCGACTCCGACAAACTTGCTTATGATTTGTTTACAAAGCAGGTATCGCTAGGTGTTTGGAGTTGGAAAAATGTTCCTTAATTTCTTTGGTGTTTGGAAAGGGTTGGATGATAGATGATTCAATTTTAGTCATTAATCTAAGTTTTGAGAAGTCCGTGGATTTGACGGGTAAGGTTATTTAAGAAAAGAAGAAGAAACAAAACACATAAACGAAACAGTTAATGTATATTTTTTAAAAGATATTATATATCACATAACACGGACTCACCATATATTTGAAGAATTGAGTAAATTGCCATTGCAAACAACCTACAAAGCAAATACCTGATTCAAAAAAAATATAAAACTAAATATTAAACTTCTGTTTGTTTCAAAAACTTCCATAATCCTCGAAAACGTTAAAAAGCATCCCGGAACTAGCATTGAAGAACAATTGAAAAATAACATAAAATTCTCCCTTGTCCCGACAATAAAAGCTATAATGGACAGAAACTATAGATAGAGGTATAAATAAGACATCCCAATTTAGTAAGTAGTGCTGCCACTAAAACTAAATGGGTTGGTAACGCAATCCAATATAATTTTATTATCATAGTTACAAAGGTAACCGAGCAACATAATACTGCAAAATAATCTCTATTTCCTCGTTCGGCAAACCTAAAAATGTACACTGTGTACTTTCCACATCAAGGGATTGAGGTCACTTCCTTCGATAGCACTGCCGTCAACTCTCGAGTGAAACAACATCCAGCAAGCCACAGGTTAAAAATATATCAATACTAAAATCATCCATATGAATTTGTACCTTACATGCCTAATCATACGGCACAAATTACAATGCTGTTCATTATGAGAACCTTCTACGACGGAGTTGTAATATTTTCCAAATAAAATAAGGGATTTGTTTAACAAACTTGCTCTTGGCTCCGGCGAATTTTGGCGCTTTTGCCGTTGACAGCTTTTTCCAGGAAAATACTGGTCTTAGCAACTCGACACCAATTATTGTGCCAAATAAAAATGGTTACGTTATTTGAATTAATTTGACTTATAAACAAAGAGGAAATGAGTGAGCTAAGGAATTAGGGTATGATTACTCAACTTTTAAGCATATGTGTATTCGACCTACAAGTCTTTGTTCCTAACAAACTGGAATTCAATTATATAATATTAGCTCTGTTATATTACTGTTCTACTGCTGGGCCCGAAGCTGAAGACTATCTTCATCTACTTGGCGGCTTACACCGGCTGTGGACCAGCAGGTCGATTCTCTAAGAAACGCCACAACGTTGCGATCGACGACGAGCTCGCGCAGTGCACATCGTTGAGATCGACGGAGCGTTCAACGTTGTTAGGTCTTAGAGAATACTATTTTCCATACATTTATGTCAAACACCTCGCTCGAGAGAGCTAGTTCGCATAAGCGCCGTCAGCACGCATGAGGTACAAAGGTACAACAAGGTACAAAGCGCACGCAATAGCGCTCTATTGCGTGCGCTTTGTACCTTGCTGAATACAAAAATGACAACATCGTTGCCGCAACGATGCCGCAACGATGTTTTCACAAATGAAACCTTAGAGAATCGACCTGCAGGAGGGTTCGAATACCACAGCGTTGACGTCAAGTACGTTAGTACGGTACGTCAGTAGTAAACTTTAAGTCAAATCTTGCATCAATGGTGTTACATCGACCATATTTGATGTATCATAGAAAAATAAGGGTCGACATATTGGCGGGGGATAAAATAAAGTAGAAAAACATTACACGTAAGCTGATGACATATTTATAACGATTACACAATCTAAAGATGATACGCAAAAGGTGGTTCATAAACCTTCTATTCTGTTTGCATACTTAGAATCCTATCGTCTCCGCTTACTTGAAATATAGGCCGTAGATCAATAGTTAATTGAAGTCGAACATCCGAAGGCATCACCGCGTCCTTGAATACGATCACACGATCTTACCCTATCAAACAATGTGCCTTCACTCTGCATAAGGTAACTCATACATATTCAATTACAACCCCTATTCGTCCTCATCGACACGAGAATCTCCGTCGACACTATTTTAAACATTCCTTGTATATTCTCTTAAGAAACATTTTATTCAGGCACCTTTCGTGTGTCGCTTCCAATTTGTTTACTTGGCTTTTGCTTAGCATATCACGGAACAGTTGCATTCCAACTGCGCGTAAGTGTGAGCAACAGACTTTGTTCTTCAGCAAGGGATTTTAGGTCTTCATTGTTGGGCTGTATCGTACATTTTTCGTTGTTGTTGATGGTGTACTTATTCCTATTTGTAGTTGGAGTGTTTTCTCCTTTCGTCGTCACCTCCGTCTCGTGTTTGCATTCGCAGTACTTGGCAAGCAAACGTTCTTACTTTTGCGTACTTCTGCTTTACAACGCATATTGTTTTCCACGCTTTAGAACTATTATGTATATGAACGATATTTCGGTAAAATTCCAATTTTATTTAAGCTGAATCAGCGAATTTTATAATGGTTTTGGAATTTAACATAAGCTCACGCCTGTATCCCCGAAGGGGTAGGCAGAGGCGCACTAGCGAACTAGAACACCCACATTTCGCCGAGATTAGTTCCGTCCTAGATGTGATAGGGGGCGAGCCTATCGCCATATCGGGCACAATTTCCAGACTCCGGGCTGATATGGAAAAATCCAATATCACTTTGCCCGACCCGGGGATCGAACCCGAGACCTCAGAACCGTAGTCGTACCGAAATACCACCACGCCACCGCGGCAGTCGAGGAATTTGTACGTTTAGATTTGAAGAAAACAAAAAAACTACACGTAATTAGCATTATTCACCTTGTTATGAAAAAAACAAGGTTTCATTTATTGATTATACACCGTTTCATAGTAAACAAAGGCTAAGAAAAATAAACAAGACCAACTGCTAACTAACTTTAATTAAAGAAGGGGAAATTGTAGAACAAAGAAAGAAAAACTAAAAGATTAAAACAGAAATAGAAAGATAAGAAGATAAGGCTGAAACAAAGGGTGGCTTCAGACGCTGCACTTACCGTCTTTTTGATAAACTTTTGAAATCAGTGTTTTAACTAATGAATGCTTGTCTCTATTGTGAATTGTAATTAAAGTATAGAACTTAAGTAGAAAAAAAATTATATTATAGAAATGGGCTTTAAAAATATAGTATAATGGTTAATTCTGTAATACGCAACTACCTTTGCATCTTTCTATTGACAATAATACTATATAGACATCGTAAAGTTGTGGGAACTAAGTTACTACTTGTGTAGTAAAAGAAATAAATAAATACACCCAACAGTCACACACCCAGTCCTGACCCCACACTATGTATAACCTGTATCGTGAGTGTCAGAGACTATGAGAGACTTTCGGTCTCAGAACATCCAGACTTGAAACAAATATCTTTGGGACACACAAACATTTGTCGCAATGCGGGAATGGAATCCGCGGCCTCTCGCTTCACAGCCGGCCACTCGCCCGCTGCGCCACGGAGGTTGTCAATGGATGATACAATCATACTGGTTTACATTGTGAGCGATGCAGCGCAAAGTCGTATTCGTGAAATGTATTCACTGTAATGTAAAATGCTGCTGACTGCAGACTGCCTCGGTGGCACGGTGGTATTTCGGTACGACTACGGTTCTGAGGTCTCGGGTTCGATCCCCGGGTCGGGTAAAGTGATATTGGATTTTTCCATATCAGCCCGGAGTCTGGAATTTGTGCCTGATATGGCGAAAGGCTCGCCCACTATCACATCTGGGACGGAACTAAGCTCGGCGATATGTGGGTGTTCTAGTTCGCTAGTGCGCCTTTGCCTACCCCTTCGGGGATACAGGCGTGAGCTTATGTTATGTAATGTAAAATATAGTCGTCTTCAAAACAATAGAAGCGGAGACGGGAGCTAAACTAGTATAGTTAATAAAACATTAATATTCGTCATCCGAAACATTAATAAACATCAGTCTCCCATAGAAGTCTATACATTTAATTTGAAAACTTCGTTAATTTATCTTTTGTCATGTGACTTGAGGTTTTGAAGTCATTCGGGAGGACGAACTCCATCAGTGGCTACAGTACATGAATACACTTCTTTGTTGGGATCAACTAATTTGATGACGTCATTGGCGGTTTAATATATTACTTAAGTCTCACAATTACCGTCAAACTTCATGTTAGAACCTAATGGTTCTACTATTATGCACTAATGTGCATAATAGTAAATTATAAATTGTAGATTGATAGATCTTCCAAAGATATATTTTAGGAGATTAATACCTCTATAACACTCCTATCATCCATTTTTTGCCTTGGTGGCGTGGTTGTATTTTGGTACGAGTACCGTCCTGATGTCTCGGGTTCGATCCCCGGGTAGGGCAAAGTGATATTGGATTTTTCCATATCAGTCCGGAGTCTTAAATTTGTGCCCGATATGGCAATATGCTCGCCCCCTATCACATCTGGGACGGAACTAAGCTAGGCGAAACGTGGGTGTTCTAGTTCGCTGGTGCGCCTCTGCCTACCCCTTCGGGGATACGTTATGGTTATCATTCATTTAATCTATATAGTACAAATAGTTTAGAGTATAACTGTGACATACGGGCGGACGGTCCGACATGATGAAATATAAGTTTTCGTCTTTGTAATTTGGCTCCGAAGCTATAAAAAAAAGTTAAATGTTAACACAATAAAATAAATATTTTGGTCCTTTGAATATTAAAATGTAATACATATATCAATTTATTTGCTCAAATATAACTTACATTGTAAACACAACACAGCCGGCGGGTTTATTCTGTTGAATTTAAATATTAAATTGCGAAAATGTAATGCGTATTTTTACATCAAACAAAGAAAAACGCAGTTAATATTGTAAAAACAGTATTTACAATTATTAATTTAAGTTTTACAATAAAAATGCGAACACACAAGGGCCTAACCGAGTCTATAAGCAAAAACCCATTACGAAAATTGGCAATTAAAAAGAAAATTTCGTTTTAAAGTTCACAGACACTCGATAGAGCCAGATGTACACATAAATATTCAATAAAGAAGTAACATTTTATGAACCGTTTTTAGGGTCCGTCGTTTCCAAATTCTTCAAGTTGGGCTTTAATCTTTCACGAAGTATTGTGGCGGCGGTTAAACTTTTCCGGACCTTAAGTTGCGGGTCCAAGGCTGGGGGCGAGATATTTGTGACAGCTCGGATTTCAAACCCTGTTATTGTAGAATTGAAAGTGTTATAAAGGGTTTAATGTAAACTTCGATTCACCGGTTACTAAGGTTATAATTCTGAATATTCAATATTAAACTTTATTATTAAAGTCTTATTTATTTTGTATGGATTTTTGAATCTTGTGTCGATCTGATGGTTCAATCCATATTATAATGCCGAATATTTCTCACATTTATTTACTTTGACAGCCTCCGTGGCGCATCGGGCGAGTAGCCGGCTGTGAAACGTGAGGTCGCGGGTTCAATTCCCGCACCGAGACAAATGTCTGTGTGGCCCATAGATATTTGTTTCGGGTCTGGGTGTTGTGAGACCGAAAGTCTCTCGTAGTTTCAGATACCCACGATACAGGTTACACCTAGTGTGGGGTCAGGGCTATGTGTGTGACTGTTGGGTGTATTTATTTGAGTGGTAGAGCCACGCTGTAGACAGTAACGTCTACAGCACGAATGGGCCGGTTCGACCGGTATGGTACCACTATCTCACAGGAAACCGACGTAACGTGGCAGCTTGCTGTCGCGTTTCGTTCGATGAGTGAGATTTCCGGTGGGCCATTTCCCCCTCTCCGAGAGAAAAGAGGATTTTCCATCCCATTTCCCCTCCCATTTCCTCCTTTTAATTTGGCAACGCACCCATAATTCTTTTTATGTCTTGGGTGTCTATGGGCCGGAGAGATCACTTACAATCAGGTGACCCATCTGCTCGTTTGCCAGTCTCTACTATAAAAAAAAAATCTCAGGTCTGCAGAATTATGCCAACATGAAGTTACTGAATACACAGTAAAGAAAAACAATAGATACTGCTGACGTTATCACCATCCAGAACCCCCCCTCCCCCAATGTCATAAAAAATAAGCAAAGAAAAGACTCTTCTACCCCCCTGTAGTGCTTACGTATACGTAATACAGTCCAACTCCTCCCAACGAGATTACGAGATTAATAAAAATAAAAAGGATTAGCCACAAATTCCGTCTTAATATTGGGCACGGGGCAGCGCGACATATCTACTGACAATCTTAGATATTATTCTTATTTTCTTTCTACCTGCCCTTATCCCACCTTAATTTGGGTTCGGCGCAACACACTTTTTCAAACGTGTTGCTGAGAGGATTTGGCTTAGTTTTTACGACCGGCCGCCTGCGTGACATCAACCCCCTATGAGGAACCAGTCCCGGTCAAATTAAATTAGAAAATTTGCTCTGCGCGATCTATGAATCGAACCCACGACCTCCTGATCCAAAGTCCATACATACTGCCACTAGACCAAGGAGGCGACTTAGATACTACTCTTACTGGATTATGAAAAGCAATTTACCTCAAATAAAACAATAAAATTATTAAGATAAGGACTAAGAAGACTTAGGCCTTACCCACTCATTAGTAGAGGAGGCCCGTGCCCAGCAGTGGGACAGTAATATTACAGGGCTAATTATTATATATTAAGATATAATCCAATAGATGGGCGATATATCCATTATCCCATTAATAATAAAGAAGCATGGTCACCGCGACAGATAATGTCCGATGTCGCCCGCGCCTCCATGGGGGTTTTATCTTAATTGCCTTCACAAAGTCAATATTCTTGAACCAGATTCGCAGCTTTGAGACACGTTTCAATGTTGGGTTCATTAAATGTGGGAAAGAGATAACAGTTTTTCAGATTTTGAGTGGTAGAGCCACGCTGTAGATAGTTACAGCACGAATCTCGGAGAAAACCCACGTAAAGTGGCAGCTTGCTATCGCGTATTGTTCGGTGAGTGAGATTTCCGGTGGCCCTATTCCCCCCTTCCCTTTTCCAATCCCTTCTTTGATCCTTTAAGGTTGACACTTGACAACGCACCCATGATTTTTTTGTGTCTTGTGTGTGTATGGGCGGTGGAGATCACTTACTATGAGGTGCCCCATCTGCTCGTTTATCAGTCTCTGCTATAAAAGAAAATATATCCAAAAAAGCATAAGCCCGCGCGTGTGTATCCCCGAAAGGGTAGGCAGGGGCGAACTAGAGAATATAGAGAGAGAGAGAGAATATTGACCGTAAAAAAAACACGCTTTACCCGTCCCGATTGAACCCGATTGAGACCTCAGAATAATGAATTCCAAGATTTCAACTAAGCAGCTCATCTTCATAAGGCTGCTTATTAACCTACATTTTATGGCGAGCTCGTCGACGGGTCATTCAAATAATTACCCGGTAATTTGTCTATTGCGCCTGAGTATTAAACTTTATAAGTATTATAAATGTTTTGTTGCGAGGCGAGCGAAGCACTCTTAGGGTTGCCTAGTACGTACATTTATAATTATTATAGTACTCAAGCTTAGAGCTTTTAAGTAAATAAAGAACAGGCACGTGCCAATTAACTTTATTTATAGTGATAACATGCCTAAATATAAATGAAACGTTAATAATAACAGCAGAAAAAACATATGCAAAAAAACTACGATAATTGATTAATTATTAATGTCTAGTTCTATGAATATAATTTATGAAAAGATGCGCTTTCGTTCATAAAATCTATCTATTAATACTTTAAGCGAAAACTTTGTACACCTTTTCGAGAGAATTGCGCGAACGGATGAACGTGTAATTTGACACAGTTGAAGTTTATAATTAGTGCATAAAGCATATTTTCACTTTGACAAAAGAACCCTAATTAAGTTCAAAGTTAAAAATTAAATGAATTATGGTCGTATTCTACGAGCTACGTGCCCTGCCCACTGCCACTTCACCGGGTTTAGACAAGAGGCTTATGCGCTAGTCGAATGCCTCGGTTGCGTGGTAGTATTTCGGTACGACTACGGTTTTGAGGTCTCGGGTTCGATCCCCGGGTCGGGCAAAGTGATATTGGATTTTTCCATATCAGCCCGGAGTCTGGAATTGTGCCCGATATGGCGATAGGCTCGCCCCCTATCACATCTGGGACGGAACTAAGCTCGGCGAAATGTGGGTGTTCTAGTTCGCTAGTGCGCCTCTGCCTACCCCTTCGGGAATACAGGCGTGAGCTTATGTTATGTTGTTATGTTATGTTATGAATAGAATAAATGTAGGTACTACTTATTATGCATCGTCGTTGAATAAATGTATGGGAATGACATAAGAGTACGCTATATGCGGCGACTATTCTATTCGACTAGCGCATAAGCCACTTGTCTAAACCTGAAGCTTGCTAATCCGCTGGGCTATATCAGGTGGACAGACGACCTGATAAAGGTCGCAGGAAATCGCTGGATGCAGGCCGCTTCCAACAGGTCGATCTGGAAATCTTTGGGGGAGGCCTGTGTCCAGCAGTGGACGTCCTGTGGCTGATGATGATAATGATGATGGTCGTATTACCACTAGCCGACCACTAATAAGTATGCAATACATAAAAAATAAGTACACCCCACAGTCACACATATACGCCTGACTCCACACTAGGTATAACCTGTATCGTGGGTATAAGAAACTACGAGAGACTTTCGGTCTCACAACACCCAGACCCGAATAACTGTAACACACATATTTGTCTCGGTGCGGGAATTGAACCCGCAGTCTCCGCTACTCTCCCACACGCCACGGAGGCTGCCAATAACATATTGGATAACTTCAAGCGAAATCCGTATCACGTCGCCAAATTAATACTTAAGCATATCGTATTCGAAATTGTTATATTAAATTCACGTAAGCTTATGTAATATGGAACCTCTTGGCTAGCAACCCGAAACGTATTCGAGTAGGCGTCGCGTCGGCTTCGGATACGAGAAAATGTAATGAAATATGACTACTGTTATTGTTTCACAGTTTCACGGCTCGATGAAATTGGAACGCGTTCGGAGATTATTTGCGAATAAGATTAAAAACTTGTTATAATTTGTTTTACTGCCGAAGAATGAATTCGCGTTGAGGATACGTACATAACATGTTTTATTATATTATTTGATACTACATACATAATATAATACGAAAGTAGTCTTTACATAACAATCTTTCTTTCTACCTGCCCTTATCGCATCTTAATGTGGGGTTGGCGCAACACTCTTTTTCAAGCATGTTGCAGAAACGATTTAGCTTAGTTTTTACGACCGGCTGCCTGCCTGAAGTCTACCCCCTCTTGGGTTTACATAAAAATATTGTATAAAATGAAAATATTTCATTTAAACTCCTGTCTCGACAGCGCCAATTTCGATCATCTCTTAAAACTTAAGAGGCGGCCTCGTAAACGACAGTTTTCTGTGATAGTCTTGACTCAATATCTCTCAATCTAAATGGGTCCTTAATTTCACCACAAATAACATTTATACTTTCATCAACAAACAACAGGTATTGTGTCGTTCGTAATAAATTTCCCCTAAAATTGTGTGGCGAAAGCAAAAAATCCGCTAATTCAAACTTAAGTATTGTCATGTAAAGTCTGTGGTGCGTGATAAAAAGCCGTATTCATAACTAATTCCCCAAAATCTGGATGTTTTACTTTAAAACTCGCCAAATCTCTAAAGATTCCGCAAATATAAAATTATGAACTTACCACTTTTCAGCTCTGGGGTAACGTTTTCCCCAAATTGTGGCCAACAATTCAACACTTTTTACCCCATAAATTCGTACTTATCGCGCTGTGTTGACGCAGTTAAATGTGTTTGGAGAACTTTGTCGAGTAAAATTCCCAAGTAAAAGTGTAAAACATACTCGAGGCTCGAGGGTAGGTAGTATGGGTATGGTTGGTATACGGACGTAGAAAAAAGAGGACGAAGCGCTAGGAACATTGAAAGTGACGCAGGGTTTGCTGCCGATCCGATCTATCCACACGCAACTGCGGCAACTGAGTGTTAGTGTGTGCGTAGAGCACTTTTGTAGAGGCGCGTTTGTGTGTGTGGCCTATCTGTGTCGTCCGTTTAACTATAGGCGAGACGGTGTCCTCTTTTTTAATACGTACGTAGGTTGGTATTTATTTATTGGCTTAGGAAGGCAAGCGAACGGATGAGTCACCTGATGCGTGGAGATATGGACTTTGATAAAACTAAGGTAACTACCAAGTCGTTGTCTATAATGGAATAGGGGTTTAATAACATAACAACCGACTTTAAATCCCCTTGACATTTTGACTAAATATGTTATCACCTTGGAACAAGCTCTGTCGAAAGCAAAAAGAATCTTGAAAATCCATTTACTACTGGAGACATCACGTTACGTAAATAAAAAATACCGAATTAAAAACCTTATTTTAAAAGTAAAAAAATAAAAAAATATACAAAAGAAGCTTCCAAAAATCATACCTAAAATGCAAAGGATTTCTTGATTTAATAGCGTTTCGTTCGGTGAGCGAGATTTTCCGGTGGCCCATTCCTCTCCCCCCTTTCCTTTTAGGTTGGCAACGCACCCATGATTCTTTTTGCGTCTTGGATGCCTATGGGTGGTGGAGATCACTTACCATCAGGTGACCCATCTGCTCGTTTACCAATCTGTGCTATAAAAAAAACAATCTACTCAAGTCAGTCATTCATTGTGTAGGTAAAATTGAATGCAGAGTGGCTTTTCTATTGAAATCCTATATTCTAAGTTAGCGAAGTATATTTTTCGCGGATAGTTCGCAAGTTGAAGATGGAGTTGGTATAGTTAGTTATTGATGCAAACTAGGACGCCAGCTCCGCATAATAAGGAAAGGAGCATCTTACAACCCCCACAAGGAGGTGATTATAAGGTTAGAGTACTTCACTTTTAGAACTTGTAGAGTGATATAATAAGCGCGAAATATTTTATAATGTAAGGTCTCTCAATATTATGAGTATATATTGTTGCAATGGCAGTGGGCAGGGCACATAGCTCGTAGAACTGACAGCCGATGGGGCAGAAAAGTTCTCGAGTGGAGACCACGTACCGGCTAGCACAGCGTAGGACTTCTAGGACCGATGACCTGATAAAGGTCGCAGGAAGTTGCTAGAAGCAGGCCGCTTGCAACAGGTCGCTCTGGAAATCTTTGGGGGCCTATGTTCAGCAGTGGACGTCCTATGGCTGATTATGATGATGATGATAATGATATTGTACTAGGACTTTATGTTTTGTGCTAACTGGCGGTAGGATATTCGTATCCGCCTGGATGTGTTACTCGGTATAAGATTTTGGTGTTTGATGCAGCTTATTTCAAGGGTAGTCTCATTGTATATTAAATTCGGTGCCGATTTGAACTTAGAAATCGGTTTTTAAACTTGGTGATGGTTAAAAGGCTAATACAAAAGGCGTTATTTATAAGTAAACATGTGTCGCAACCAACTGAAGTAACATAACATAAGCTCACGGCTGTATCCCCGTAGGGGTAGGCAGAAGCGCACTAGTGAAATAAAACACCCACATTTCGCCGAGCTTAGTTCCGTTCCAGATGTGATAGGAGGCGAGCCTTTTTCGAGTGGTAGAGCCACGCTATAGACAGTAATGTCTATAGCACGAAGGGGGCCGGCTCGACCGGTTAGATACCACTGTCTCACAGAAAACCGACATAAAGTGCCAGCTCGCTTTTGCGTTTCGTTCGGTGAGTAAGATTTCCGATGACCCGATTCCCCCCTTTCTCTTTCCCAATCCCTATTTCCCTCCTTTTAGGTTGGCAACATACCTATGATTCTTTTTGTGTCTTGGTTGTCTATGGGCGGTGGAGATCACTTACCATCAGGTGACCCAAAATCAGCTGAAAAATCCAATATAACTTTGCCCGACGCGGGGATCGAACCCGAGACCTTAGGACAATCGTACCGCGCACGCAACACCACTACGACACCGAGGCAGTCTGAAATATTCGCCAACTGGAGTATTAAATTAATAATTACATACTGCCTTGGTGGCGTGGTTGTATTTCGGTACGACTACCGTCTTGAGGTCTCTGGTTCAATCCCCGGTTCGGGCAAAGTGATATTGAATTTTTCCATATCAGCCCAGAGTCTGGAATTTGTGCCCGATATGGCGATAGGCTCGCCTCCTATCACATTTGGGACAGAATTAAGCTCGGCGAAGTGTGGGTGTTCTAGTTCGCTAGGGCACCTCTGTCTACGCCTTCGGGGATACAGGCGTGAGCTTATGTAATTACATACTGACATGTAGCACTGGCGAATACTATGTAAAACCGTCGAGAAAAACAAACGATGAGGACGACAGAATGAGAGGAGCGAAATAACAAGTTGTTTGTCTTCACGCTCGTTTATCCGATGGGCACTCCGGTTAAATGTGTTAGGAAACAATTCCTTTCTACTACATTTAAGACTTTAATGTCTTATTTCACTATACAAAGTTGAAGACGTGGAAAATAGTTTTTCTCAGTGCCCTCGTTTGACTACGTGTTGCAGAAACTTGTATGCTTACCAACGGACGTAGAAAACAGAGGACGTAGTGCTAGGAACATTGAAAGTGAAGTAGGATTTCTGCCTATCCGATCTATCGACACGTAATGGCAGAGACTGAGTGTTAGGCTGAGATCTACCTCTATAGAGCGAACTTCGACTAAGTCTGAGTCAAAGAAGCGAACTCAGTAAGGATTTGGATTTTTTAAATCAAATTACGACTTAGTCCGAGTCATTTTTTACAAGAAAAACAGACTGAATGTCAGACTAAGCAAAGATTTTCCATAGACACCCAAGAGACCAAAGATCATGAGTGCGTTGTCACTCGAAAAGGATTAGGATTATGATTATGATATAATTTAGATTATTAGAACTAGGAATGGGAGGGCGGAAATTATGCCACCTGAAAACTCACTCACCGATTGAAAGGCAACAGCGAGCTGCCACTTTACGACGGTTTTCTGTGAGACAGTGGTATCAAACGGGTCGAGCCGGCCCAATCGTTCTGTAGGCATTACTGTCTACAGCGTGGCTCTACCACTCAAGTTTAGTATAGAATTCAGAGGTTTTTAAAGCATTACTACATACTTAACAAGAGTAACATTGTGTTTTGGCCAAAATATCCAGCTCATCTGAATTTCAGCGCAAAACAATTAAAGAAAACTGTGTTAACAACAATGCGGTCGGCCGCCGAGCGCCATCTAGCGTTATTTATTCGTAACATTGCGGGCATACCGCGCCAAAAGTCCCAAAGAAAGAATGCAGACCACCACCGAATGTGGACTTTATATTCACAGAGTGGTTAGTTCGCTATGTACAAAAACAAATGCTAATGCGGTGTTTGTCTGGACCAATGACTAAAAAAATACGAGGACCTGGCATAACTACAAAGATACGTGTTTACTTTGAAGCCGGTTCCGCCATTTCACCAGCGTGTCATATAACATAAGCTCACGCCTGTATCCCCGAAGGCGTAGGCAGAGGCGCACTAGGCACAAATTCCAGACTCCGGGCTGACATGGAAAAATCCAATATCACTTTGTCCGACCCGGAGATCGAACCCGAGTCCTCAGAACCGTAGTCGTACCGAAATACCACCACGCCACCGAGGCAGTCTCAGTCAGTCAGTCAGGCACCGTGTCATATGATTTATATAATGTATAAATACTTATTGATTTTATTATAAGCACGGTGTTTACAATAATAATAATTTCTGAATGTGAAGATGCCTAACTGTTATAGCCCTTTACTTATAAAAATATTTAAGCACTGCTTATCTTTAACCATAGATTGTCCCTTTCATTTCTAAACAATGTAACGCAAGGAAAAAAGTGACAGGCAATTCGTAGCGAAAAGATAAGCGAAAATGTTTATTTATTTTTTTATTAGGTCTACTATCAACCATACACCATTACATAGGAAAAAAAATAACATGTGTAAACTAAATCTAAAACTAAAATGTTTTTATAAGGAAGGCCCTATATATTATTAGGATCTTTCTTTCGCAAAGTCGCCATTTTGGTTTCGCTCCATACAAGGCATGCTTCCTTTTTTCGTAGTTATGCCTCATCCTCTTTTTGTCTAAGATCTGGACATAATGACGTAATAGAAGTGTGGAACACCTCTTTATTTCTACCTGCCATTATCTCACATCAAGTGGTGTCGGCGGAACACTTTTTTATAGCAAAAACTGGCAAACGAGCAGATGGGTCACCTGATGGTAAGTGATCTCCACCGCCCATAGACACCCAAGACAAAAAAAGAATAAGGGGTCCGTTGCATACCTATAAAGAGGGGAAGAGAGATCGGAAATAGAGGGGGGAATTGGGCCACCGGAAAAATCACTCACCGAACGAAACGTAACAGCAAACTGCTACTTTACATTAGTTTTCTGTGAGACAGTGGTATCAAAGCGGTCGAGCCGGCCCTTTCGTGCTGTTGACGTGGACACTGTTTCAATATCGTTTTTCTTTTTTATTGATTTATTTTACACCTGCCATTATTGATTTTATGGCAATTTTGAGTTCTGTTACTTACATATATGTTTTTTTTTAATTATATCTTTTCATTAATTACAATTAATTCTTATTTTATGATTTTATTTCAATAATAAATAAATAAAAATAAAAAAGCCTTTAATTTCTTGCTTTTACATTTTTTTTTTTTTTTTTTTTATACTAAGTAATGAGTAGTTTTACTTTAAGTAATGTAATTTATGTAGATATTTATATGTTAGTAAATGATATAAAGTAATAAAGTGATGTGAGTACTAGTAATTATTAAACTTAATCTGCAAGAACCCCTCCTCGGGTGTAGGCCTCCTCCAAATGAGACCAAGTGTCTCTGTCTTGGGCGACTTTTATCCATTTAGGGCCCGCTGTCTTAACTATGTCATCCTGCCATCTTGTGTGTGGTCTTCCTCTGCGTCTATTACCTTTTGGGCCCTTCCATAAAGTAATTCTTTTTGTCCACCTATCATCATATAAACGCGCTACATGCCCCGCCCATTTCCATTTTAACTTTTGTGCATAGTTCACAGCGTCGGTGGCCTTGGAGATACTTCTTATCTTTGTGTGTCTTATTTTTTGTCTTAAATTAATATTTAGCATACTGCGCTCCAGAGCACGCTGGCAGCAGATTATTTTGTTTTGGGTTTTTCTAGTATACTTCCAGGTCTGACAGGCATATGTTAAGCATGGTAGGAGACAAGAGGTCATGATTTTTGTTTTGATATTTACTGGCATATTACTTTTAAAAATTTCTTTCATGCTCCAGTATTTGTTCCAAGTGCTTTGTATGCGTCTCTCTATTTCTAACTCGTTGTTCTTTCTGTCAAAACCTATTTGTTTTCCTAAGTATATGTATTTGTCTGTATACTTAAGTAATTCGTTATCGACTGATATTATTATTTCTGAGCTGTTTGTCATTAGCATAGTTTTAGTTAAATTCATTTCTAATCCGACTTGTCTGCTAACTGCATTTAATGACTGTATCATAAGTTTCAGTTGAATTCCAGATTCTGAAAAGAGTACCAGATCGTCTGCGAATCGAAGGTGGCTCAGATAATTGCCGTCTATATTAACTCCGTATGTATTCCAATCTAGTTTTTTCATTATTGCTTCCAGCACAGCAATGAATATTTTTGGCGATAATGGATCTCCTTGCCTAACGCCCCTTTGGATAGGAAAGCTTGGACCGATGGTTTCCAATTTAACTCTGCCTATATTGTTGCTGTATATACTTTTTATTACTCTTATGTAATCCTTTTTTACCCCCTGGTCGCTCAGCGTTTCCCATATACAAGAATGTGATATCGTATCAAATGCTTTTTTGTAGTCTATGAACGCGATATATAGAGCCCTCTGTCTTTCTTGATATTTTTCAATCAATAATTCCAAGGTGTGGATATGATCTATCGTCGAGAAACTCTTCCTGAACCCCGCTTGCTCTATTGGTTGTTGGACTTCTAATGAGGTGCTTATTTTTTTGTTAAGAAGAGTCGAGAATAATTTGTACAGGCATGGCAATAAGCTTATTGGCCTATAGTTAGTAATGTCGTGTGGGTCGCCTTTTTTATAAATTAATATAATATTACACTCTGACCACTGAGCCGGTGTTTCTGCACTTTCCATAATTCGATTAAACAGATATGTTAATGGGAGAGCCAGTTGTGTTTGAGCTGTTTTTATAGCTTCATTTGTGATATTGTCAGCACCGGGACTTTTGTCGATTTTTAGTTTATTTATTGCTTCCAGGATTTCTCTAGTATCGAAATATTCCTTCTGGTTCATATCTGTAACTGTAGTGTCCGCGTTATCGCGATTAATGTTCTCTATTTTATTTGCACTATACAGGGTCTTATAGAACTCAGTTGCTAAAGTCATGATGTCGATGCGGTTATTTACTGTTTGTGCTGCATTTCTTAGTCCATCAATCCATGTTTTGTTTGTTCGGAGCTCCTTGAAAGCTTTTTTGGTACTACCTTTTTGTACTAGATGTTTCTCTATAGTTTTAGACCTGAATTGTGTATAGTCGTATTTTATGCGTTTATTTATTAACTTGAACAATGCTGAAAGTTCATTTTTCATTGATCGTGTTTTATTATTTGTATTTAAGAGCTTTTGTCTTCTTTCTATGAGTGATAGAGTTTGCTCTGATATTATTTTGTGAACATTTCTCGTATTTTTGTTTGGTGTGCGGGCTTTTTGAAGGCAACAAGTAATATATTTTACTAGTTTGTCGTGGTAGGCTTGTACAGAAGTAGCTTCATGCATGTCTATTAGGTCAGGTAAATGTGCATTGATACAATCTTTATATTTAAATATTTCTAACTCATTTTTCAAAGTAGAGTTGTGGTAATTGTTAAATCTTGTCCTGTCCTTTTTTAATTTACCTAATGACAATGTAGCTCTGATTGGTCGGTGGTCCGAAGGAAAATTGATAGTTAGTACTTCCAAGTTATGAACCATAGAAGGTCGATTTGACATAAAATAGTCGATTTCATTTTTGTGTTCCCCGTTTGGCGATCGCCAAGTCCACCTCTGCTTAGGATTTTTTTAAAAATATGTATTTAAAATTACTACCTTGTTTTCAAGAGCAAAGTCGATCAATCTTTGTCCTCTCTGATTTCTTTCGCCGTATCCGTTTAATTTCGTCACTAGGTATTCTGTTTTTTTGGGTTGACCAATTTTTGCATTTAGATCGCCCATTATGATATATGATTTGTGTGCCAGATTGATAGCTCTATTGACATTTGTATAAAAAATTTCTATCTCTTCTTCTTTTGCCGCTTCTGTGGGAGCGTATACTTGAATGAGTGATACTTTAGTTCCCTGTATATTTAAGTTTAATAGTGCGACTCTATCTGTAATGCCTGTGAAGTTTTCAATATTTTTCTTATGATTTATATTTAATAAAAATCCGACACCATATTTTCCAGGTACATGTCCTGTATGGCATAGTATGCAATGTTCGTATTCTTCTATTTTTGTTCCTAGACGTCTTGTTTCAGACAAGCCAATTATATCAAATTTTACATTTTTTAGTGCTTCTCGCAGTTCGATTAAACGCTCGTATGATGACAAGGTCCTTACGTTGTACGTTAAAATGTAGAGCTTGTTTGATGAGACAGACGTGGGGTTTGTTAGGTTTATAGTTGTATTTTCATTTGGAGGGTTTTGGTCAAAATCTTCCTCGGTGACCAGCCGGATTGGAAGACGTATTATTTTTTTGCTTGTTTGTTTTTGTTTGCTTACATTTGAGAGAGAGGGGGGTGATAGTGGCTATGTGTTCTTGTCTATGATATTCTTCGTGTTAGTTACATTATTAACATTTTTGCTAACTAAAAAATTGAGCACGCCTGGTTTCAGTACGCCTTCTGATAAACTATTTGATCTTCGTGCCGGGGACTGTGTTTGAAGTGATTTATTCTTTTTGCTGACTTGTGAATTTTGAGTATTTTTTTGGCTCTGAGATTGAAAGCCGTTTTCAGGTGAAGTCGGCAGCGTTCTTTTATTAGTGTTTCTAAATATAATTAGTCTGTCGTATTTGATTTTAGTTTTGTTGCCTTTATCATTTTCAATTTTTGCCTGTTTCCGTAGTTCCTTTCTTTTTTCTAAAACATGTTGAGGGAAGTCTTCCATAATATAGAATTGAGTATTTTTCAATGCTTCTTTCTGTTTGAATACGTTTATTTTCAGCCCAAGAGTTGAGAAGGTAACTACTAAAGGGCGAGGTTTTTCTCCTTTCCTTCCTATTCTTTTAACCACTTGTATATCCCTGTGTTCTATCCTGATGGACAGGTAATTTTCTATCCATTTAGTAATAATTGTTTCCAAGCTTCCGTATGAATATTCGTTTTCCTCGATACCAAAAAATACTACGTTCCTTTGTCTCGCATTTTTTTCCAACAAATAGATTTGTTTCTCTTGTTTTTCAACGATTTTTTCCAGATTTTCGTGTTTTTCGTCCCATATAACAAATTTTTCTTCCAATGTTTTATTTATAATCTGTGTCACTTGATCTGATATGTTTTTTTCGCTTTGGCGGATCATTTGTTTTTGCTCATCCAGCTCCTTTTGTATGTTACGAAGCGCAATCATAACCTCTTCCATGATAGCTTCCTCTTATTTTGGTACTTGGTGACCTCTTTTGTTTGCCGCGAAAACTTTTTGATAGTTCTATATTGGTACTCTAGATACTAACAGCGCACTCTCGAGGTTCAGTAGTGTACTACTTTCTTACGAGGATCGAGTTATAAATGTTTAACGAATATGCTTCGATTGCTGGTAACTTAGTAAACGCCAATCTCCCGAGATGGCGCTGGTAGTATGATCCGTTTTAGTTTGAAAATCCTTTTATGATTCATCAATTCTAGGTTATGTTTCGAATTTGACTTCAATAGCGAATAAACTTCTCACAATTAATGTTTAATTTTTACTTATCACTGGTGAAAAGACTGGGGTATTAATCTGTTCGTTGAACTGTCAGTAATAAACACAGAAACACTGTTCTTTCGTTTGCACTTTTTACTTAAAGTTTTTATTGTTCACTGGTAGTCTCTGCCTATGTCTTCAATATATGATGTAATTTGGCTAATTTGCTGACACATTTACAACTTTACACACTCTAATTTTCACTATTTATAATTTTTAAACGATTATTACACAGGTTCGATGTATATCGTAGCACAGTAGCGCCCTCCTCCTTTATTTCAATATCGTTACAGAAAGGATTCCGCTTCGTTTTTATATGACTGCCCTTTTGACGCCATAACCTCTCTGTCGTATTAGGCGAGCAGTTTTTGCAGCTCATCATTAAATTTTGGTTAAAAAAACTTGCTTAAAATTAACTCAGTTTTCCAATATGTATAACGCAAGTTACGTAAAACAACTTCAACGTATCCAGAGGAAGAATTTTAAAACGCTTGGCTAGTTTTCGAGATTAACCCGAAGTAACAAACTAAAATTTAACAAACTCACAAAACTTTGCTCCTTTATTATATTACTGTAGATGAGGATAGTGCCACGTTTTCTCGTGCAGTTTGCTCCGAAATAAACTTTACGTACAAAATTGTATGAGATATTCCCGCATTGTACATTATTTCGAAACGTTGTTTTATCGTACCATTCTTTTCACTTTGAATTATGACATAACATAAGCTTACGCCTGTATCCCCGAAGTGGTAGGCAGAGCGCACTAGCGAACTAGAACACATACATTTCGCCAAGCTTAGTTCCACCTATCGCCATATCGGGCACAAAATCCAGACTCCGGTCTGATGTGGCAAAATTCAATATCATTTTCGAACTGGGGACCGAACCCGAGACCTCAAGGCGGTAGTCGTACCGAAACACAACCACGCCACCGAGGCAGTTGAATTATAGGATAATAGATATATATTGAATTATAAATTTAATATCATTATTATTTCACTGCGGGTTTTTCACGACATCTCGTTAGTTTAGTGCCAAATGGCAGCGTATATGGATTGTGGACCGGGGGTCCTGGGTTTGAATTCCATGTCCGGAAACATGGTTTTTCTAACACGATTTGCTAGGAACTAAATATTTCAGAGATTATTGATTATTCATAAAAATGATGAAGTCGAGTTCTTCCTGTAACATGCTTCAAAAAGTGACTTAATCAACATTCTCATTTGACAATCTTTGCTATAAAAAAGTTTATAACAAAATGAATCTGTGGATAAAGGGTTCAGGAATTAATAAAATCCTGTATCGTTCCCCAATTACCGCCCCCGATCCCGAGGGAGGGAGGTAAAACTCCTAAATACCCAATCATAAAGTTTATCCGTCTCGTTAATATTTTTATTCCGAAATGTAAATTAAAAATCGCTACGTATTCACTGAGCCGGTTTGTATTCACTGAAATGAAAAATAGGAAAAATATTATTTATAGCGATACAATTATTACAGTAAAGTCGCCTTCTTGGTCTAGTGGCAGCATATATGGGCTGTGGACCTGAAGGAAGGTCCTGAGTTCGATTCCCTGGTCGAGTAAAGGATTTTTTAAATTGAATTTACCCGGGACTGGATCCCTCAGAGGGGGTTGACGTCGTAGGCCGATCGTAAAAACTAAGCCAAATCTTTTCTGCAACATTGCCTGAAAAAGTGTGTTGTGCCGACCCCACATTAAGGTGGGATAAGGGCTGGTAGAAAGAAAGAATTATTACAGTAATATCTATATCAATCTATGATTTTCTTCCGATACCATCTCTTACTGAGATTATGACTGCCTCGGCGGCGTAGTTGTATCCCGGTACGACTACGGTCCTGAAGTCTTGGGTTTGGTTTCCGCGTCGGACAAAGTGATATCGGATTTTTCTATTCAGTATCAGTATACGCCCGGAGTCTGGAATTTGTGCCAGTTATGGCGATAGATAGGCTCGCCTCCTCGCTCTGGGACGAAAATGCGCTCCATCGAAATGTGGGTATTCTAGTTCTCTTGTTCGCCTCTGCCTACCCCTTCGGGGCTACAGGCGTGCGTTTATGGATGTATGTAGGATTTATGGATACAACCAAATCTTTGAATACAACAGTGTCGTCACTTGACAAC
Source organism: Clanis bilineata (assembly GCA_036417725.1). Taxonomy (NCBI): domain Eukaryota; kingdom Metazoa; phylum Arthropoda; class Insecta; order Lepidoptera; family Sphingidae; genus Clanis; species Clanis bilineata. Next base: position 14,466,154 of record CM071149.1, on the reverse strand, counting down.
AAGCAAATTAAATTAGAAAATTTACTTTTCCCGACCTGGAAATCGAACCCAAGAACTCTCAGTCCACAGCCCAATACTGCGACTAGACCAAGGCGGCGTAAAAATATCTCGATAAATATAATGAAAACACCTTTTACGACTTCAAAAGGTGTTTGAAAACTGTACTCTATAACACTGTATTCATCAGACCATGTTCATCTTTTCTAGTACTTGTCAAACACGATAATCATAAATAGTAACGGCCTCCGAGATTTTCTTCTCATACTACGTATGAAAATCATAAATCTGAATTTATTGAGTATCAGCGACATCGACCAAAATGTCACCCTTTACGAAATTGGCCACAAAACCTCCCGCTGCTCAATTCACAACAGCTTTCCATCTCGTAAAAAACTAAATTACATAAACCGAATGCCAAAAATATATCGAAAAAGTATTCTGATTTAAATATCGTTGGCAACCCTGCGAGTAGGGTGACAAGGTTTTTATATTCTAGTCTAAAGTTGTGCTTGTGGTTTAAATATGATGTGAATCTAAGCGATAAACATCAACGAAGATGGACAGTATGTGGAAGCTTTGAAATAAGTGATTTTGGACGCTTTTTGTCGGGTGGATGTGTCGACCATGTTCGACTCCTCCGCTGCGAGAAAATCGTCTAAAAAGCATCAAACTGGAAAGAATTGACGCCCAAAACTCCAGCAGGGCCTTGAAATCGAACACATCCGACTTCAATGCACTTGCGAAAACTTAGATATAGGAAACAAAGTGTAATAAATAATAAAAAGTATACGGCTGAAGGACATTGTATCCATGGCTATGAACAATATAAAAAAAAAAGGTGACAAGGTTTCAGTGACTATGAATGAACTGTATTACGGCTTAGGTTTTCTTTGTGTTGTGACTAGAAGTAACAGCTTCTTGTTGCGATTCGTTCCTTTCTATACCTTAACTATACCTATGACTGAAATAGCATTACCATGCAATGACGTGCAGTCCATATAGACAAAAAGACATAGTCTACATTGACAACTTGCTAATTACATAATTGGGGATAAAACCATCACCAAAAACTGATTTCAATAACCACAAGTTTAAAAACTTAACGGACCGTCTTCAAATCCGATCGTGACCAAATTTATATTGGACCACCCTTGAAAAAAGCTCTATCGAACACATAAAGAATATTGAAAATCGGTCCACATTCGGCGGAGATATCGCGTAACATACATACAAAAATGTATGTTACAAGTTTTAAATCGACATATGATGATTATAATGAAGCAAGAATTGGAGAAAATAATTATGCAAATTTCTTGTCTACCCTGATCTAAATGTCTGTGCACGTCACTGAGACCATGTAGACACTGTAGCCCACTCCTTGCCTGCCTTCGTAAGCAAATAAAAAACACATCATCATCATCATCAACCACAGGACGTCCACAGCTGGACATAGGCCTCCCCCAAAGATAAAAAACGCATCCAAAAATTTTATTTATGTCTTTTATAGCAGAGACTGGCAAACGAGCAGGTGGGTCACCTGGGGGTAAGTGATCTCCACCGTCCAAAGACAACGATGATACCAAAATGCTTCTAGCATCTAACTTTCTTCTAACCTGCCCTTATCCCACCTGAATATAGAATCAGCGCAACACTTTTTCAAGCATGTTGCAGAAAGGATTCGGCTTAGTATTCACCATCTGTGACGTGACGTTGACCCCTTCTGTAGGATCTAGATCCAGTCCAAATCGAGTCAAAAACGCTTGGGAACCGAACCCAATACGATCCTGTTCACATATCGTACATGCTATAACCAGATCAAGAGGTTCTAGCATCTATCGTTATCAACATAATGCCTCAGAAACTCATCGTATTCAGAAGATGCGTCAGTATAGGCGCAAGGGATTTGCAAGGGTCAGACGCCTGGCTGGTAAACGCGTTAGTTCGCTTTATTGAATATCGGGAATATGGCGGTGTCCTGCGGGAGTCGAACGTCGAGTTTTCGCATACATTGCATTCTCAGCGGACGGGCCCAGGTAATGGATTTTGGCAAAGTAAATAAAATTAAAGTGCGTGCTGTAAAAGTGTTACGTGGTGAAATTGTGCGAAATTTTGATGGGCTCTTAGGGCATTGGTGTTGATGGCAAAGTTACCTGTATTTATTTTTAGAATTATCGAATAACATTATTTGAAATCAACACAATCGGTTCTATAGTTGTTATGACGTAGCAAATTATAAACTGTACTGATCTAGCATCAGTAGCCCGAGCACGAAAAACGAATGTAAATGTAAATGTATTCGAGTTCGCTGCGCACTGATGACGTTTGGTTAATATTTCATACAAATTTCATAGACGCGCATCGACTTGGAATACATTTACCGTTGTCAGAAATTTCCCTGCTCAGGCCGCAGATTTTCTGGCTGAGATCAATAGAGCAAACTTCGAGTAAGTCTAAGTCAAAGTAATAATAATATAAATAAATTAAAATAATAAGAACTTCTACTTAGTGCGAGTAATTTTTTACTAGAAAAACAGACCGTCAGACAGACTAAGCAAAGATTTTTTTGTAAAAAATGACTCGGACTAAGTCGAAATCCTCACTGAGTTCGTTACTTTGACTTTGACTTAGTCAAAGTTCGATCTATAGATCTCAGCCTTAGTGTATTCAGCAGGGTTAACATGACATCTTATAGCAGTATTATTATAATCGTTCTTCATTTGTTTTGTATGGGAATATTGACAAGTAAAATTATAATAATACTGCTATAAGAGGTTATGTTAACCCCCAGATTAAACTGAACTAGGCTTACCTATACCTATAGAAAAGAGCGCTTATGTAATCTTGTCCTAGCCTAAATCCCTCGGCATGTTTCTGAAGTAAATGCATTTCTTTCAACAGAAATTATTGCTAAAGCGTAAGAAAATATCACAATGCGAAATTACTTTCATTTTTGCATAAAATTCGTCAAACTTTAGTGTTCAAATATGAATAGGGCGACAATGCGATTATTGAACCTCATTTATCTTTTGAAAGTCGAAAGAAACACTTTCAGTAACATTAGAAACCTATATTAATCCTCGAGGCAGACTCACGCGTGCGACATTACAAAAACTGTGCCCATAAAGATTCAATTTTGAGTTTCGCTCGAAAGGCGAAGTAACAACGTGGCTATAAAAAAACTTATTTACGAGTTATGAACGTCAAATAAAAACGGCCAGTGGTTTGGAAAATAACCTTTGCGTATTTATCGTAGCAAAGAGAGCAGGTAAAAATCGTCTGGGTTACATTCTTATGAAACACATTGGATATGTTACTTACTGTTCAAAATCTTCATTGAATTGATTTTTGATATCGAATTCCTTATGCACGTTGTCTTTATTCATACAACAATTCTTGGGTACAATTTATTGGTATATGTTTGAAGCAATAATAGATAATTATGGAATAGATTTCCAAAATAATATTTAAATAACCTCTTTTGTAAACGCCCAATACACGATCGCCTGTAGGCTGTAACTGAAAATACATAAATAACTTACAGCTTAATTGGCTTAATTTTACCATATTGCTTTTTTATTTCTTTTGAACTAGCCAATTTTTATACTAAAATATAAATATTATTATTAATATCACGATCGTACTTACTAATTGTACTAAAAATAATAATATTAGCCCTGTAATATTACTGTCCCAATGCTGGGCACGGGCCTCCTCTACTAATGAGCCGGGTTAGGCCTCACGATGTTTTCCTTCACCGTTATAGCAAGCGATAATTCACAAAGAAAAAACATAGAAAGTCACAGGTGTATTCTCAATTTTGGGGTTGGTCTCGAACCTCCGACACTTGTCTCGGCAGTCCGTACCATTCCCATCTAAGCTATTGCTGCTTTTTTGTACTTAACCAGTAATTAAAAGAGAAACTAGGATCCGATTTCTGTCACAAAAATGTTCACCCTTTGTATTGTTAGTTGAAGGAGCCGAAATAAAAATCATAACATAAAACATAACATAAGCTCACGCCTGTATCCCCGAAGGGGTAGGCAGAGGCGCACTAGCGAACTAGAACACCCACATTTCGCCGAGCTTAGTTCCGTCCCAGATGTGATAGGGGGCGAGCCTATCGCCATATCGGGCACAAATTCCAGACTCCGGGCAGATATGGAAAAATCCAATATCACTTTGCCCGACCCGGGGATCGAACCCGAGACTTCAGAACCGTAGTCGTACCGAAATACCACCACGCCACCGAGGCAGTCACAAAAATAAAAATCACAGCACTATAAAATGAACACTAAATTAAACATGTAAACTTTATGAAAATTCCGTTAAAAAACGTTCACACAGTTCATACGACAGCATAGTAAACAGAATTTTACTAGACTAGACCGCAATATGTCGAGGTAACGTAAAAGAAAATGTGCTGCGTAAACAGAAACGCAGTTATTCAAACCTTACTACTACTATTATTATAAATGCAAAAGTTGGTATGAATGTATATTACTCAATCACGCCACAGGACGACTGAACGGATGTGGATGAAGTTTAGCCCAGAGATAGTTTATAGTCTGGGTTCTGGAATAGTACATATTATAGATACTTTATATCCCTAAAAAGTCTAGGAACGGTTACCTCAATGTGGGATCAGCGCAACATACTTTTCCAAGTAATATGCAGAAAGGTTTCGGCTTCGTTTTTACTACGAGTTGCATACTTGACGTCAAATCCCCGCTGGGGTATCTAATCTAGTACAGGACAAATCGTATTAGATGAACACCCCGCCCGACCTGGGAGTCGACCCCAGGACCTCCCGGTTTACAGCCCATGATTTACTGTACATAATAATAATTCTTATTTTCAACATTTCACCGAGCTTCATTTCTTAGAGGTCTTTTCATCATCAGCCACAGAACGTCCACTGCTGGATATAGGTCTCTCCTAAAAATTTTCAGATTGACCTTAAAGGTCTTTTACACCTTAATAAATAAATAAATAAAGCAATAAAATGACTCGGCAGTCTGAAACTTTCATAACATTAGTTTATATTTGAAACGGTTTTCAATACACTTATAATATTGAAATAAAACTATTCTTACGGATTCTATCACGATTAGGTTTTAATTATTATTCCCGACGTTTCGAAGGCTTTGCAGTCTTCGTTGTCACGGGTCAGACCATAGAGTAACTTGAATATACTGGTAGGTCAGACAAACGAAGACTGCAAAGCCTTCGAAACGTCGGGAATAATAATTAAAACCTAATCGTGATAGAATCCGTAAGAATAGTTTTATTTCAATGTATAATATTCACGTAAACTTAAGAAATCAGTACACTTATAATATTTAAACAAATGCGTTTACTCTGCATCTAACAGGGTTGGATTGAGTAATTTAAACTTGGCATGAGATTTAACAGATATTTATTTAATTTATGTATATAAATAAATAAATAACACCCAACAGTCACACACATAGTCCTGACCCCACACTAAGCTCGAGTCTTGTGTCGTGGGTAACTTTCGGAACTTTCGGAATCAGGAACTACGAGAGACTTTCGGTCTCACAACACCTAGATCCGAAACAAATATATGTAGGCCAATGTTTGTAACATTTGTCTCGGTGCGGGAATCGAACCCGCGGCCTCTCGCTTCACAGCCGGCTACTCGCCCGCTGCGCCACGGAGGCTCTCGATAGGTGATATGGGATAGAGGTGTATATGGGCGGTGGAGACCACTTAGACACACATCAGGTGACCCATCTGCTCGTTTGCCAGTCTCTGCTATATTTTTTTTTAAATTTCGTAAACCTTCAAGAAACCTAGTAGAAATCTATTTCTTATCTATGATTTTCAATTCTTAAATTGAGACATTCTTTTAAAGCTTAAATTAATTTAAAGATACGCTGTTATCAATGAAATCATTTCACTTCATTCTCAATAGTAAAAGAAGCTTAAATGATAAATATCCTCTTTATTTGTACATATCCGATAAATATTATTATTAGTGCACGGGATTTCAATAAAATTAATTAATCCGGTACAAAATGGGTGAATTGAATAGTATTTCTATTGAATGCCAGTAAGCCACACCACATTGCGGTTAAAAATTGATTGCGGACCGTTAGTGTGGCCAAATGATGCTAAAGCTAAACGGAAAATTTGCAAATGACATTTTCCACGGATATTACCAACGTTATTAAACTGATATTAAAATAGATTGTTGAATAGGTAATGCATCGATATATTATTTACCTAGATGCACAGTTGACGCTCGGAAAATGGGACAGCAAAGAAGTGCTTAAGCACTCGTTTTGCCTACAGTCGGACGTCGATAGAATTCTAAATTTCAAAATTCAAATTAAAGAACGCTTGCTCATTTCGTTTAAAAACCTACTTTATAACACGTGCTTAGGGTTATATTTCTGTTGATTTAATTACAACTTGTGATAATTTTCTTTGTTTTATTTCTGAGACCACTTTTTAGGAGGATATTTGCAAAGAACATTTTTTTTTTTTCATCTAGGGTATAATATATTGATGAGGTAATGTTATAACTTGATTTATTCTCAAAACTACAATATGCTTTTCTACCCGTTTATTATCGACCGACTTCCAAAAAGGAGAAGGTCCTCAATTCGTCTGTATTTTTTGTATATATGTTACGCGATATCTCCGCCAAATGTGGACCGATTTTCAAAATTATTTTCGTGTTCGATAGAGCTCACGATCGGATTTGAAGTCGGTCCGTTAAGTTGTGATTACTTTAATATTTACAATCACAACACCCAGACCCGAAACAAATATCTGTAGGCCATTCAAACATTTGTCTCGGTGTGGGGATCGAACCGGCGGCCCCTCGCTTTACAGCCGGCTAATCTCCCACTACGCCACGAACGCTGTCAATTACAAACAAATAACACAACGTTTTGAATTTATATTTACTTGTATATACCCATAAGTTGTGAAACAATATTTCGTCGAATGATATATCTATGAATACTACATACGTAGTATTAGTGGAACAGATACATATTATATAATATTATCGAGCTCAACGCAATTACTTAAAAGAAGAAATAAAATTTAAAAACATCAAAAGTGCTGCCATCTGTTAATCGTGACACGTGAACAGGAATTACGCGATTATAATAACATCGATGGCGTACTACCTGCAGGTAAAAAAGTAATAGGCTATCAGGTGCGAACGAGGCCCGCATAGTAACTCATCCACGCCTTATATCACTCAGATTACCCCATTACACTGCTACGAAATTATGTTCGATAAACTTTTAAACGATCGCGGTAACCGGGGCCTCTTAGTGTCTCTTTATTTAAATGACGTCATAAAGAAATATCACCGCCCTAATATTGGCACATCTGTCGCCAAAAAGAAAAGAAGTTTCGATGTGACTTTTTATGGGGCACGCCGCACTTTCCGATGTTTAGTAGGAAAATGTTTCTTGATACTTGGTACGCCGTTTCGGGCGTCAAACTTGTTTTTATTACCACGGTATATTTAAGCATAACGGTTGTTCTTCATGCTATAATGTGTTTCATGAGTTTTGTTTTTTACAACACGATTCTCAGGCGTAAAATGGCTGTAAGAAAATACTTATAAAGTCAACAATAAGTTGGAAAGTAATTAAGCAAAGTTTTCATTTTTCTTACCTTTAGTAAAGGCGCTTAAAGTTTTAAGGATGTCCATTTGACAGTTGACTTTACTGGTGGCGGCCTAATATCGACGAGTCAAGTGGCTTTCTTACTGTGGCTTTCATTTGATGATTGTGTCATAGATTACTCTTTTTTATAGTAGAGACTGGCACACGAGCAGATGGGTCACCTGATTGTAACTGATCTCCACCGCCCATAGACACCCAAGACACAAAAAGATTCATAAGTACGTTGCCAACCTAAAAGGAGAGAATGGAAAGGGTGGGACAAGGGTATGGGAAATGGAAACGCGACAGCAAGCTGCCACTTTACGTCGATTTTCGGTGAGACAGTGGTATCAAACCGGTCGAGCCGACCCATTCGTAGACTTTACTGTCTACCTTGGGCTCTACCACTCAAAAAAAAGTACTCTTTGAAAAGATTGCAAAGCTGAGTTACCAACTGCTATAATCGGACATGTCACGTTTGAGAGAACAATGCCATATCCCTAAAAACACAGTTCCGCCAAAATAAGTCACTGGTCAAAGACTGGTATGGGTAAACAAATAGAATTTGTAACTAGCTCGCCCATTAATTATCTTTAGAGAATTATTAACAATAATAGGACTGAGGAAAATGCACATCTTTAATCTTTAAACACAGAACACCGAAGTCTTTGGCACCGGGCGCCTGATTCAGATCGGACTATATGATGGAATTATTAATGAAGTGGGGTTGATATTCTGAAGGCTGTCGGATATGAGGAGTTGATGCAAACGGGCGTAAAAACGCTTGTATTGGCGTTTTCGTGTTAACTATGTAGGTCGAATGAATACTAAATATATATAATATCCATGATTTTTTAAATAATAAGTCTCAATTATTAGTTATTTAATTTTAATAAACACTTTCTACAAACGATCTCAACCAGAACCAACAGATCGACCAAATATGGCCAATAAGAACAAAACCTAAACAAAATACTGTAAACTAACTTTATTCAATTGGTTCATATCCGTAAGCGATTTGTACACTTAGATTAAGAATACCAAATAAAATATGGTTAAAACTCAAAGAACGAAATATTAATATTTAAAAAAATTTAGATTAAACTAAACTCAATAGTAAATTAAGGAACCAGTTAAGGAAGTAATCAGCAATTTTAAGTGTTTAAAGTCTATTATATATGGTTTCAACATTCTAATTGCGAACTCAAAACTTCCAAACTCAACAGGAACTGCCGTTCCCCGGAGCTAAGTTAATTAACTAGCTGAGAACTGTTTACATCATGGCAATCAAATATACAACGATGACCTCAATCTACGAGTCGCTGCCCTTGACACAATTTAAAATATATACAGCTGTATACAATTAACCATATTAACTTGCTAGTGCTTGTATCCCCAAGAGGTAAACAGATGTTATTGGCTGAAGTATCTATACGTTATTCCATTCTTATGACATAGTCACAACTTGTAAATAGAGGTAGTTCAGGAAACTAAAATGGCGGAATCGACTTCATAGGAAATACTTATTTTTCCTAGTTATGCCGGGTCCTCTTAATTTTTCTTTAGTCATTGGCTTCATAGTAAACACGTATTTTTCGTAGTTATGCCAGGTCCTCTTATTTTTTGTTGAGTCATTGGTTGCACCGACCTCACTTTAAAGTGGGATAAGGACAGGTCGAAAAATTTGATAATGAATGATCCGGTCCCCATATCAACAATACTAAATTAAAATTGCATTTAGAATTCATCTATATATTAATAGAGGTATATTTTGGTGGTAAAGCCACGCTGTAAATAGTTATGTCTACAGCAAGAAAAGTCTTCACTTCAATACCTACTTCTCAAAGAAAACCGACGTAAAATGACAACTTCCTGTTGCTTTTTGTTCAGTCACATTTCCGGTTGCCCAAATTCCCTCCCCTCTTCCAATACCTATCCCCTTTATTTAAAGTTTACAACACACCCATATTTCTGTTACTATTGTTGGAGTCTATTGCCAGTAGAGATCACTTACCATCGGATGACCCACCTGATCATTTACCAATCTGTTGAAAATATATATATTATTTACCTAACACACATGAAATTAAGTTTCGCAATATCAGCAACAATGTTACATTTAATGAAAGAGTTATTAGCGCCATCTATATTTCTTGTTTCACAACTATCCAGAAAACCGTTACAAACTCATTTATTACAACAAACAAACAGAATTAGATACAAACCTTAATAGCTTTTAAAAGTAAAACATAACGTATAAAACTGTGTGAACCGCACGTTTGTGGAGCCATTAATATCGAAAGTTTTCTCTGCCAATATGGTTGGCAGGCTGTGCGGTGCCTAATAAAAGATAAACGCCGCTCTAACTCGTTCCTAAGTTCTGTTCTATTAGAACGATGTTATTGCTTTTATTTGGGGGTTGCCGAGATTTCTTGTATCAATTTAATGTCATTCCCACGAATATTGGGTCAGTCTAATTGGATATCGGCTAGCAGATATGAATCAACTAGTATTATCCAATGTAGCCTCGGCTTAGGCTTAATGTTACTGTGACGTAATAAGACGCCGATGATGTTCTATTTTCAAAATATGGATAAACAAAAACAAAAACTACACGACTTGAGAATCTCGCTCGTTTTGAACTCGGTTGAAAATGGAACGTAAGCGATAATACGAAGCGAGGTAGTGTGTTGCAACCATCGATATATTAATTACCTAGATGCACAGTTGACGCTCGGAAAATGGGACAGCAAAGGAGTGCTTAAGCACTCGTTTTGCATACAGTCCGACACCGATGGAATTCTAAATTTCAAAATTCTAATTTAAGAACGCTTGCTCATTTCGTTTAAAAAGCTACTTTATTACACGTGCATAGGGTTATATTTGTGTTGATTTAATTAAAACTTGTGATCTTTTTCTTTGTTTGATTCCTGAGACCACTTTTTAGGAGGATATTTGCAAAGAACTGTGCATCTAGGGTATATTATATCGATGGTTGCAACCCTTAAACACACTAAAGATATATTTTTGTCCATGATAAATAAAATGTCTCGTTTTAGGTCTTAGATTCGGGTACTCTTTATCTGATAAGTATTCCACTATGTCCCACATATTTTTAACACCCACACAATGACATATACAGACAGAAACGCCCTCGCCTACATAATAAGCAAGCCCTGAGTTTATTTTTAGTCTTCTACATCTATAGTAAAAGGATGGCAGTAGAACTATATTTCTAAGCCTACGCTAAGACGCACTACGTATTTGTCCTGAGATATATGTTTGAAACGGTAAATGGTAACCAAATAACATTTTCATAGCTAAAAACTACATGCATAGACTCACGCCTGTATCCCCGAAGGGGTAGGCACAGGCGAAATACACTTAAATTTCGCCGAGCTTATGTCCGTCCCAGATATGATAGCCAAGCCTATCGCCATATCGGGATCAAATTCCAGAATTATTAAATCCATAGTTATAATTATTATAAATAGTATTGACATAGTAAATATAAACTATCCAGTAGTAACGCCGAGTATTTAGCATACCCCATTTTTTTATAATTTTGATTTTGTTCACTATGCCCCTTACTTATAAAAATATTTGAGCGCTGCTTATCTTTATACCATAGGTTGTCCCTTTCATTTTTAAACAATGTAACGCAAGGAAAAAAGTGACAGGTTATTCGTAACCATTTGCTCAGCTAAAAATGCTGTTTTAAGTAAGGCCCAATAGTTGTAGCATTCATCTCTTTGTAATTTTGTAATTAGGTACAATGGGGTTGACAATCCTTATGGACAAAAACCCCGAAATAAATAAAGGTAAAAAAAGAAAATAAGTATAAACTAAATCTATCTATTCAGAAACTAAAAATAATTCAATGTATAGATAGATTTTTCATATTTTCACTGATATTATAATAAACACAAAATAATGTCACGGGCGTATGATATTTACACTTTAAGTTATGGCGTACGATTAATTATATTAATTAATCTGTTACTATACCAAAAACACTGCCATACTTTTTTCTGTTATATACCATCATACAAAATACATCGAGGTTGTGGCTTTTATATGTGATTTTCAAAAAATACCATGTTTTACACAAGAATAAAGTCACGGGCTAAACCTATCCACAATAAAATTGCTTGTTCTCACTGATCAGTATACGTAGATAAAGTTCTTAATTAAATTAACATTCCTTTTTATTCAACTGTGTACAATTTCTAACGAGTCATAGTAGTTAATAGAGCAGTATTCAAAGCAGTTGAAGCAAATAAACGATTTTCTACATTTAATTTTAATGCATTATGAGAACATTTAAGATGCTATATTGACTTTAATATCGTTTAACTTGAACGTGCCAATTCATTCGTTCACATTCACGCTACTTAATTTTATTACTAATGCGCTTTTAGTGCGAACTATAGTGTTGTAGAACTATTAGAAAATTAATTAAAACTTAAGCTCATGCCTGTATCCCCGAAGGGGTAGGCAGAGGCGCACTAGCGAACTAGAACACCCACATTTCGCCGAGCTTAGTTCCGTCCCAGATGTGATAGGGGGCGAGCCTATCGCCATTCCAGACTCCGAACTGATATGGAAAAATCCAATATCACTTTGCCCGACCCGGGGATTGAACCCGAGATCTCAGAACCGTAGTCGTACCGAAATACCAACACGCCACCGAGGCAGTCATTAATTTATATTAATTAAAATATTTATTTTATTGAGAAGCAGCGATAGCTCAATTGAGAATGGTACGGACTGCCGAGACAAGTGTCGGAGGTTCGAGACCAACCCCAAAATGAAGCATATATCTCTGACTTTTCTATGTTAAGTATATTTTCATTGTGCAATATCGCTCGCTATAACGGTGAAGGAAAACATCGTGAGGAAACCTGCATACTCGAGAATTTCTTTACAGCAATTTCGAAGATGTGTGACGTGATTGTATTTCGGTATGATTACCGTTCAGATGTCTCGGATTCGATCCCCGGGTCGGGCAAAGTGATATTGGATTTTTCCATATCAGCCCGGAGTCTGGAATTTGTGACCGACATGGCGATAGGCTCGCCCCGTATCACATCTGGGACGGAACTAAGCTCGGCGAAATACGGGTGTTTTAGTTCGCTAGTGCACCTCTACCTACCCCTTCGGGGATACAGGCGTGAGCTTATGTAACACATGTCAATCAAATATGAGAACAAGTACATAAGACGTTGAAATAATCCTGCATCTCGCTTCACTGGCGCATCCATTAATGCAAAGCTGGCTTCAATAAACGAAGCAATACGGAACTAAATGAAACATTCATAGAACTAATTGAATGTAAAATCTTGCACCTAAATAAGAAATTGCATCGGATTTTGTTCTCGCTTCATTACTTCAAATAAACTGGCGACTGAATTGAAACATTCCGAACAGAAATTTTCAGTTGAATAAAATCTATATTTATTATGATTATAACACAAGTAGATTGACAATATAAACTAAAGCATAATGTCCAAAATTAATAGTTAGTGTTTTTTTTTTTGTTGATGATAACAGTAAGGACTTTTCAATCTCCAGATTATAATCAGCGGCCTGAGCAGGAAAAATTCTGACAACCGTAAATGTATTCGAACTCGATGCGCGTCTATGAAATTTGTATGAAATATTAACCAAACGTCATCAGTGCGCAGCGAACTCGAATACATTTACATTTACATTAGTTTTTCGTGCTCGGGCTACAGGAGATTAATTTGGCGTTTTGGGAATTGGGAGTTAATGTATAAAACATCTGCCAAAATAACAAAATTATCGACACATGGATCTCCGCAGAGGAAAACTAGTGAACTAGAACGCCCGCGCTTAGCGGTATGAGGCGAGCCTATCGCCCCATCAGCAATTCCAGACTCCAGGCTGATGCTGGGTAAAATAAACTCAATATCACTTTACCTGACCCGGGGGTCCAACCCGAGACCTCAAGACGATAATCGTACCGCGCTCCCAATACAACTACGACACAACAAAATTATCGCTCAAATAAAAATATCTGCTTATTGAAAAATGAAAAAAAACTAAACCTGTTTTACTTCACCCGCGTATTTCTATGCTCCCCATTTCACATTTTCTTTATTATAAAGGAATGCGTCGCGATGGACAGCGAGATTGTATTGAGTTAAGCTTCTTTCGTGGCATGGAGAAATTACTGTAGTGTCAAATAGCTGCATGTTCAGCAAGGTTACCACGACATCTTATAGCAGTATTATTATAATCGTTCTTCGTTTGTTTTTTTTTTTTTATAGCAGAGATTGGCAAACGAGCAGATGGGTCACCTGATGGTAAGTGATCTCCACTGCTCATAGACACCCAAGACACAAAAATAATCATGGGTGCGTTACCAACCTAAAAGGAGGGAATGGAAGGGAAGGGATAGGGATTGGGAAAGGGAGTGGGGAAATGGGCCACCGGAAATCTCACGCACCGAACCAAACGCGACAGCAAGCTGCCACTTTACGTCGGTTTTCTGTGAGACAGTGGTATCTAACCGGTCGAGCCGGCCCATTCGTGCTATAGACGTTACTGTCTACAGCGTGGCTCTACCACTTGGAAAATTGGAATATTGACAAGTAAAATTATAATAATACTGCTATAAGAGGTGATAGTAACCCCCCAGAACACGCGATCGGTTATATTATTTTTACTCGAGTAAACACGGGATCGTTCTAAATCTCCTCAATTCTTCGCTTCTCAGGTGTGATGTTGAGCAGAATAATCACGGATTTAACGGTTTCTGAATGTTGACATTATTTATTTATTTTTATTTATTTATTTTCAGGCAACTATGGCCCATAAATAAATACCACACAAGCTAACATACATAATTATAACTATATAAATAAAAATCATCACTAAGCCAGAAGTCGTCCTCCATGATGAGAACAAGCAGTTCGGCACGCGCATCACAAACGCCTTAAAGTTGGCGTTGCGGCGCGACTCCAGCAGCTGCACCCTCGGCGAGTATCTCGTCTTCTGGCGAACGTACTCCACGATGCTCTCCGCCTTAGTGGTGTAGTGTAGGCGTGAGATATACACCGGAGTGTTCGGCTGCACGGCATGCACGGTGATGTTGGGCTCCGCAGGAGCTTTGCCGCAGCGGTTCGCGATGGTTCGTTCGCTTCCTCCTTTGCACTGTCACGAAACTGTCGTTACTAGACTAGTTCAACGCTTTTTCTGGCGCAGGCTTCGTTGAGGTTGAGGTTATATTGTAAACATCGTTATCTTTACAGAATATCCCTTTTTACTTGGCGCGGCAACGTGACCGGACCTACCGGCTTCTCTCCCCGTCCTAATCCCTATGGGCCTTACTTATAAAAACAGTTAAACTGGGCAAATGGTAAAGAATAGCCTGTCCCTTTTATTTTCAAATAACGTGACATAAGGAAAAAAGGGACAGGATATTTTTAACCATTAGCTTAGCTTAACTGTTTTTATAAGTAAGGCCCTATTTTCTCAGTTTGAAGATTAACAACGCAGCCATGATTATTTGGTACTGTGCATTTTTACTACTTACCAATCATCATCATCATCATCATCAGCCATAGGACGTCCACTGCTGAACATAGGCCTCCCCCAAAGATTTCCAGATCGACCTGTTGGAAGCGGCCTGCATCCAGCGACTTCCTGCTACCTTTGTCAGGTCGTCGGTCCACCTTGTAGGTCCACTTACCAATGATATTTCATAATTCCTAACTTTGCCAGTCTTTCTTGTAACATTGAAATAAAACTATTCTTACGGATTCTATCACGATTAGGTTTTAATTATTTATATAACAGTCATTTCACGACCTTAACTACGACAACACATGAGCTCCTGTATCCCCTGTATCCCCGAAGACGTAAGCAGAGGCGCACTAGCGAACTATAACACCCAATTTCGCCGAACTTACTTCCGTCCCAGTCGTGATAGGGGAGCCTATCGCCATATCAGGCACAAACTCCACACTCTGGGCTGATATTGAAATTAATAAAAAACAATATTAATTTACCCGACCCAGGGATCGAACCTGAGCTTTCGAGACGGTACTCGTACTGTAATACAACTAAGCCACCGAAGCAGTTTAACCTCTACTTCGACTAAAAAAGATTATAATCAGTGATGGCTACTTTCTTTCCTTTCTTTCTGCCTGGCTTTATCCCTGCCTTCTTCCAGGGTCCGCCTTCCTACTTAAACGCTTCCACTTCGCCCAGTCTTGAGCATCGTCTATGGTGAGGCCATTGGTTCTCATATCTTCCTCCAGAACGTCTAGCCAGTGATGGCTACCTGGTCTTTATTTCAATATCTTGTCTTTCTTACCAAAAATATTTCCAAAAAACAAGGTGTCCAAATGTGAACAAGCACGCTTCTATCCCGGCCGTTATCAGAGCAGTACAATCGCGGCCACTCTTAAGTGGTTATCGAATAGTGTCCGGCGACCTTTCTGGATTAGAGGACGGCGATCCCCGGAACAGCGGTCATTGTGTCTCCTTCGCCGAGTGTACTCGGACATACGGACAGCGGTTCTGGTAAATTATGTGGATTGTTAATTAAGTTCGTGGTTGATGGCTCTTATAAGATTGTTTGAAATGAGAACTGTGGCAAGATGAAATGTCTATTCATTGTTGATTTTATCATTCTTTCAAAATTGTGTGACAAACTTTCCAGAAGTGAAGTTCTATCTTAATTGTATGAAGCTCATTATCTGAGACAGTACCTAATCCCAAACCCTCTCGATACTTAATAAGTATAACCCCAGATAGGTTGTTCCTAAAATGCGAATTAAACGTAATGATTTAAGAACATACCTAAAGAACGATAAACATGAGAAAGGTCTGTATTTTTGCTTTGTTTTTTAGCTTTAAACATTGTGGCCCGCAGACAAAAAGGAGACGTTTGCTGTCAATGGCAATGTTTGACAGCCTCATTGGGCAGTGGGCGAACCAGCTGTGAAGCGTGAGAGCACGGGTTCGAATCCCGCACCTAGATAAATAGTTGTGTGACCCACAGATAGTTGTTTCGGGTCTGGGTGTTGTGAGACCTAAAATCTCGTAACTTCTGATACCCACGACACGTTATACCTAGTGAGGAATCAAGCTCATGTGTGTGACTGTTGGATGTATTTATTATTATAAGCCAAAGCCCAAGCCTTAGTCCAGCCTATCAAAACGCGTAGTTTTAGTTCGTAAACTCGTAAAGGATCTGTGCATGCTACCCACACAGTTCGCATTTCAGTGGCTTTTCAATTTGTCCCCTCGGGTTTGTGTTCTGTTGCGCCTTAACCGCTATTACACTAGCGCCTCCGACTTCTCCTACTGAAGTTTATTTGTATTGAATTATTATCCGCTTATCTTTTCAGATTCACACATATTCCTGATGACTTAGTTGTACTGTAAGATATCTTGAGACCGGTGTCGTTCTTGATACATTTTCGCAACACCCTAAAAAAACATCAGAATGGCAAGTTATGGCTGTTATGACTTATGGCGTATCATGCTCCAGGATTTGTCTACTTTATTTTTATAGAAAGTAAAAACAATCAGGTGGGTCAACTGTTGAAGAGATGTTCACCGCTACCGTTTCATACCCAGAAAATCATGTGTGCTTTGGAAAACTTAAAGAAATTTGATTGGAAATAGGATGGGGGTCTTGGGCCACAGGACATCTGGACGGCACGCAACACCGGTATATTCGTGCTGTAGACTTAACTTTCCACAGCGTGGCTCTACCTCAAAATCTTATATTAATTCTGGTGATAGATTAAAACCATTCTTTTTGCACTGTGATTGACTTGTGATTGACTTTGCACAGTACTTGCCGAAAATTCTGAACCATCTACACAAATGTTGATAAAATCACGGAATTAAATGCCAAACACAAAAATCAATACCAACGATAATCCAAATACAATGTTGCATTCTATTTTGGTAATGCAGTACCACGCTTTCGTAGACCGAACTAGAATCCTATTTCGGATCGACTGCAGTGAATGCAAGTTGTTTGGACGATTGGTTCTGAAGTTTGTACGATAAATTACTTTTGGAACAATGCTTCGTTCAACTCTTACCCCATATTATCTGGGATACTGCAATATACTTTTAAGTATGTTCAAAGGATTTGATTTAGTTTTTACAACTGACTGCCTACCTGACGTCACACCTCCTAGGAATTACTTTTGGAACAATATTTTTGACCGACTTCCAAAAATGAGAAGGTCCTCAACTCATCTGTATTAATATTCTTTTTGTGTTCAATAGAGCTTTTCCAAGGGTGGTCCCATATAAATTTTGAAGTCAGTCCGTTAAGTTTTTATAGAGAACAAATTACAGCCTCAAAAAATGAGGCAGAGAGGTTCTGCCAACCACAGAGGCAGAATCGTCACAATTACCCACAGGACGTCCACTGCTGGACATATGTCGGCACGATTCTGGCGACTGTTTATCACTGATCGCTGTTTTTTTGACTGCACTGCAGTTACTATCAGGTATCGTGCTCGGAAAAAAAACATAGGCCTCCCCAAAGATATCGACCTGTGGGAAAAGTCCTGTATCAGAGGCAGATTATTTTACAGAAATAAACAACAAACTAGCAAAATGTTATAAATCTTCAATAAACAACGTCAGCGGTGCTATCTCGGCTCAAGTCATGACTAAGTAAGGCCATTACGTTTACGAGAGCGTTACATTTTTACTCAGTTCCAGGTGCGAACGCGCGCTACTATTGATCATAAACGTTAGACATAATGTAAAATTCAGCAACACGTCGCTCCGTCGACGTCTGCGGACGCAAAATAATACGTTGTGAAGCTTAGCGTGATTAATGCGCCTGCTACCGTGCCCATAGAGGTAATACCAACAGAAGTATTCATACAACACGATTTCTACCGGCTTAGCTTTTTAAACTAGACTATAATATTGAAATTAAACTATTTTTAGGGTCAGACTGACCCGTGACTACGAAGGCTGCAAAGCTTTCGAAACGTCGGGCATAAAAATTAAAACCAAAGCGTGATATAATCCGTAAAAATAGTTTAATTTCAATGAATAACATTTACGTAAACCTAAGAAATCATTATAGACTATAATGATACTATAATAAACAAGGTACTAGAAATTGCAATGGTTAATGATAAAATTACGACGACTGTTTTTTTAAATGTTCATCTCTTGACACTGATAACCTAGAATAAGTAACCGTATAATGTACAGAGTACACAATTTACCTGTAGCACAAATTGCGCGGTTCGCCTAATAATTACTACAATCTCACACAAAACCGACGTGAAGTGACAGCTCGTTATTGCGTTTCGTAAGATGATTGATATTTTGGAAGCCTAAGTATCCCCTAGATTTGAAGTCGGATTTGTTGGCCAATACACAAACTAAGAAACTGGATGAAAGGCGACTTACGAAAGGTATTTATCGTGCTAAAGTGAATGATAGGGCCAGAAGAGGGCGCCCGACACGATCCTATATGGATCAAATAAGCGATCTACTTCGTAAAGGGTAAGTTCGGAGTACCCTCAACCGGCGGAAATGTATGAAACGATGCATGAATGTGGATGAGGCAAAAGAGGTGTGTCAGGATCGTAGCTTGTGGCGCTCAATTGTCTCTGCCTACCCCTATGGGATACAGGCGTGAGTGTGTATGTATGTATGTATGTATGTATGTATGTATGTATGTACACAAACTACACATATAGTAAGCTACCTAATCTGAAATTCTTCCAGTAGAAAGAAACAAAAAGTAATTCTTATTTTGAGCATGCGCAGTAAGTTACTGCTATTCAAAGAGAAACGGTACATATTTTGGAAGTATAAATCATCAAATGCGCACGCATCATAGAATAAAATTAAAACACTTAAGATATTTTCGATCTCTCTTGTTCCATACATCGTCGTCATCAACAGAGCACTATGCCAGTTGCTTGCTCTAATTTATTATTATGTCTATGACGATACTGCCATAAATACGCCCTCCAGCGCTGCAGCGCTTTTTACTCTCGCATGAAACATGTTTTACAGCGTTCGACTTGAATTACGGGCGACAGATTAGCCGTGCGCTAAAATACGTTTAGTTTAAATTTAATACATAAACGCGATGTTAGTTCGCGTGGTTTGGTTTTGTATACCTGTGGGTATTGGGAGCGATCTGTCGGTCTCTCGAACTGCTCGTGGTTGCCAGTTTGTCTTCTCCTATTCCAACCTTATTTCGCCGTTAAAAATAGGCTTCGTGCACAGAATATAACTCTGTATTCCTGTATTCTGTGGCTTCGTTTTTAGCAGGTTTAATGTTATTAACATTGTAATTTTCATCACTGTCTTTTTCTTTCTTTCTACTTGTCCTTATGCCATCATAATGTGGGGTCACAACACACTTTTTCAAGCAAGTCGCGGAACGGACTTGGCTTATTTTTTCAACCGGCTGCCTGTCTGACGTCAACCATGCTTTGGGGCATCGACTCCTGGACAAATAGTGTTCGAGAAACACCCCACCGACCTGGGAATGTATAAAGTATCAAATCATCAATCAGAAATCAAAATTGCATAGAAAATTGGCTTTCAATTAACACAACGTTTCATAGACTTTTAATGTTGTCGATATTATTCTTATAAACCTAAAACACAGCAAAATCACACGTTCCGCTACAATCTTTACTAAGCATGTTCAACAAAACCATATTTTTACATTAAAAAAATTCACATCCACAAGGCATTGTCATAGATTACTTAGTTCATAGTTTGTACATACAACACGAGGCAATATTTGAACGGCGGGCAGCCGGGCAAAACGGACAATATTCCTCCCCGGGGAGAAATAAAAATAATATACACCGGGATCAAGTTAATCCGATGATAAATGAGGGGCGAAACAGAGATATATTACTATATTACAAACCGCTAACAACGATAATATAATTGAATACTAAATGAATCTTGCTTGTGACCCCGAAGTGGTAAGCAGAGGCGAACTAAAGAACTAGAAAACTCTACATTTCGCAGAGCTCATTTTCGACCAGGATATGGTAGGGGGCGAGCCTATCGCCATATTGGGCACAAATTCCAGACTCCGGGCTGATAAAACATAAGCTAATGTCTGTATCCTCGAAGGGGTAGGCAGTGGTGCACCAGCAAATTTGAACACCCACATTTCGCAGAGCTTAGTTCCGTCCCAGATGTGATAGGGGCGACATCTGTGATCGCGGATATCACGAATTAAGACGAAATTACTTCACTCAAATATTTACCAAAGGAAATGTTTGTGTGATGAGTTGGTGCGAGAATCGAACCCGCGATCCTTAATTTCGCTCCGCCGAGACCGTAAAATTATCTATAACATGGTACATAATAATATTTGGCTAAATTTCTTAACAAAACTTAAAACAGATTTCATAGTCATTTATCTTTGAAGCTGATGCCTTGTCATTTGATTTGCATTGTATCTTTGTCAAATTTATGAGACTAGCTTTAAACAATACTCTTTCAAACAAAATAAGATTCATCGAAATCGGTTAAATCGTTTAAAAATCAAGACGCCTCATAAGTTGTTTTTACATTACAAGTTACTTGCAATAGTTTATTTTTATCGCATATTTTAAACACATCTATCTGAGTGAGTTATGTTTATCTGTGGATAAGTGATTTGAGAAAGAGAGGCGAATAGTATTTATGGCACACTCTGGGCAATAACCGAGGATATACGCAGTCTGCATCTGGATTTTGCTCATAAGCTCACGTCTGTATCCTCGAAGGGGTAGGCAGAGGCGCCCTAGCGAACTAGAACACCCACATTTCGCCGAGTTTAGTTCCGTCCCAGACGTGATAGATGGCGTAGTTGTATTTCGGTACGACTACCGTCCTGAGGTCTCGGGTTCGATCCCCGGGTCGAGCAAAGTGATATTGGATTTTTCCAGCTCAGCCTGGAGTCTGGAATTTGTGCCCGATATGGCGATAGGCTCGCCCCCTATCACATCTGGGACGGAACAAAGCTCGGCGAAATGTGGGTGTCCTAGTTCGCTAGGGCGCGTCTGCCTACCCCTTCAGAGATACAGGCGTGAGCTTATGTTATGTTATGTTATGTTTATAAAAATTTGTTGCAGACCTCACATTGTAGTGGGATAAGGGGACGCCAGAAAAAAGTAGAAATATGTTTTTTAGGTTTTTTACGTTTGAAACTGCACAAAAAGGGAACCATCATAAGTACAAATATTTTTATTCTTTCGAATACGAAACTCCAAAAATTATTCCATTAACGACATACAACAGTATCATATAAAAAGCTTTTAGTTCAAGAACCGAGCACTTAACAAATGTTTCATCGTATTCGGAAACGTTCATTCACTAAAGCGCAAATTGTATATGTATTTATTGCCTCGCAATTTATATACTCGGTCGTAACGTGAGCCTAATATCCGAAATTATGTATCGACACAGCCCTAAACAATGTTTCAGTTTAAACAATGACTTGGAGGGGAAACGTTCAAGCCAAATTGACACTCACACAAAGCCGTATTTCATTACATTAAGGGTCATAATAGCGAGCGTACAAAATTGTAACTCACAGCTAATAGTGCAGTATGATATTTGAACAAAGCTGGCGAGAATGCGAAGATATGTACAGAAGTCCAAAGGCAATAATGGAGAATGCCATTGTAACATTTGTAGGCAACTGCGTGAATCGGCAAACTAAATTAGTTTTGTTGCCTACACTTGTTCGCTTGTGTTAGTCCGTAGTCGTGGCGATCGCATTATGGGAAGATGAGGACCGCTCGATCTATTAACTTGGCTTTACTCGTGTCGTTTTTGTTACGTTAATGTTTTTGAACGTACAGAATACATAACTACTACGTAACATAGATTAAATATGCTAAGCTGACGGCCAACCATAGACTATTATACTGACGGCCAACCATAGACCTCATTTATCATTGTTATATACAAAAAACATAGATTGTTGAATCTAGTATTGTTCATACAATATTATAATATTAATGAAAGGGAGCGCCTGATAAAATTGTATGCGCAATTACGCAAATCGCATTTTGCTGATATATGTATTATGTATATTCCAGAAAAACATTTACGCGGTAGACGAAATAACAAAAGCCAGTATTACCTCTATAATCATAGCAAAGCACAAACTCAACTCATAACTTACATTATTGGTTCATTAAGAACTCTGAAAACTTCTTTGATAATTACATGTTTGACTTATTATTCATGCATTTATCTACCTCTAAATTTGAAGCTTTCAGTCTCGAGTAATTTATCAACAGATTCATTCAAGAAGTCGCTAGATGCAGGCCGCTTCCAACAGGTTGATCTGGAAATCTTTGGGGGATGCCTATGTCAAGCAGTGGACGGACCTGTGGCTGATGATGATGATGATGATGATGATTCATACATTGGAAAGATAGTTAGAGGCGTAAATAATGCACCCACTTTTCTCCAACCTTATTCTATCCCATGATGTGATAGAGGATGTATAGTAATCCTATCGCCGGGCACAAATTCCAGACTTCAGGCAGATTCTGAGCAGAAAAACGTAAAACGAATCGAACCCGAGACCTCAGTACGGCAACACAACTACATCACCGAGGCAATATTCACTTCTAAAATAAAATTCAAAACATCAATATTGTTATCGCACAACCACTCAATAAATGTTGAACAGGAACCATCCATCAAATCCTGTTTATAAAATCCTTTGACAGCGCCGTAATTCTTCACAAACATTTAAAAACTAAATTCTCCTTTACGCTTCATTTTTAAATACACGATCATCAATATAATATACCCTAGATGCACAGCAGGTTTAGACAAGTGGCTTATGCGCTAGCCGAATAGAATAGTTGAATAGAATAAATGTATGGGAATGACATAAGACATGACATAAGGCGGCGTACTCTTATGTCATTCTCATACTTATTCATATTTATTCTATTCGGATTTTTTTTTCGACTAGCCCATAAGCCACTTGTCTAAACCCCCAGTTCTTTGCAAATATTCTCATAAAAAGTGGTATCAGGAACAAAACAAAGAAAAAGATCACAAGTTCTAATTCAATCAACACAAATATAACCCTATGCACGTATTATAAAGTAGCTTATTAATTGACATGAGCAAGCGTTCTTAAATTTGAATTTCGAAATTTAGAATTCTGTCGGCGTTCGACTGTAGGCAAAAGAAGTGCTTAAGCACTCCTTTGCTGTCGCATTTTCCGAGCGTCAACTGTGCATCTAGATAAATAATATATCGATGTACACGATCGACGCTTAAAGTGATTTATCCACAATTAATACTGAATAAGATTGAATGGAAATATAACGGAGTTTAAAATATAAACATGATTTTATTTTACATAACTGTCTCGGTGGCGTGGTTGTATTTCGTTACGACTACCATCCTGAGGTACCATCCGGCAAAGTGATATTGGATTTTTCCATATCAGCCCGGAGTCTGGAATTTGTGCCCGATATGGCGATAGGCTCGCCCTCTAACACATCTGCGACGAAACTAAGCTCGGTGAAATGTGGGTGTACTAGTTGGCTAGTGCGCCTCTGCCTACCTCTTCGGGAATACAAGCGTGGAGCTTATGTTATTCTCTCTCAAAAATGAAGAAAATATTAAACGTTTCGAATAGCTTTACAAAGATTCACACTTTACAAGTTCGTCAACAATATTGCATGTAAACTTGAAAATCGTTTTAAAATAATCACTATTTATTCCAAAGATGGAAGCCCTAACAGTTCGTAGCCGCTCGACTCCATTCATTCGATCGCTAATGATCCACTAAATTTAAACGATTGCTAAATGAAGTTCCTAATTTTGGTTAGAATTGTTGAACTCGTATTGTTTGAAATGTACTGCGTTTAGGTAGTTTTGTTATTTTGCAAGCTATTTGGCGGTGATTTAAACACGTTAATGGTGGTTGGATTACGGTTATAAATGAGATTTGTTTGTCGAAATAAGTGCTATGCGTAAAATGGGCAAATAAACATAAATATCTCTGGAACACGAAATTAAAAAGGCCTTTGTGAAATAAATATCAAAATATATTTAACTTTGAGCAAACATTTATTGTAGAGGTGAAGAAACTCGTTAATATTGTAGGAGATATGCAAATACAAGCAACTGCTATTTGTATAACAAGAAACCAAATTAATTTAATACAATTTGAAATATTGAAAGAATTAATATTTATGTTGTGCACATAAAAACAAATAATCTAGTGTCGTACTTACACTGATAATGGGTTTTAAGTTCGAATCTCAGGTCGGACATTTTCAATTTGAATATTTTAAATCAATAAATAACAGATGGTATATTTTTATTTTTATAGCAGATATTGGCAAACGAGCAGATGGGTCACCTGATGGTATGTGATCTCCACCGCCCATAGACAACCAAGACAAAAATAATCATGGGTGCGTTGCCAACCTAAAAGGAGGAAATGGAAGGGGAGGGGAAAGGGATGGGGAAAGGGAGGGAGGGAAATGGGCCACCGGAAATCTCACTCACCGAACGAAACGCGACAGCAAGCTGCCACTTTACGTTGGTTTTCTGTGAGGCAGTGGTATCTAACCGGTCGAGCCGGCCCATTCGTGCTGTAAACGTTACTGTCTATACAGCTTGGCTCTACCACTCAAATTTAGTATAGATTCCCGAGTTTTATTAAAGCATTACTACATACTTAACATTACACAACATTACACAAAACATGGTTTCGCTACACATTTTACCTTTGGTCCATTGTTCCGTATATAGAACATCGATGTTTTAGGCATGTGATTTTGTGTTTTGTTTCGAGAAAAATACATGCAGAAGACGCGGCGTTACATAACTGTTTTTGTAGATAGTAAATATAATGTGTTTCTTTATCCTTTATTTCACTACTACACAAATGAAACTATTATTACTAAGTAGTACTGAGAATAAACTAAGACCATAAGCTTACACAAATGATGTAGCAATGATATTGCATGTTATTACTTATAATGTTCTGTGGTGTTCGTGATACGACGCGACATAACTACATATAACTTCACTGCAGCACGTTAGAATTCCCTATTACACGGACCGGCCAATGTATAAACTCAAAATAATGCTAGACGTTTTGCAATCTTACGAGAATATAAGATCTGTGTCACATTCTGAGCTGGACTATATAGAGCGAAGCTTAAAGGCGAAGTTATAAAGAAACAAGATAGGTGAAAACAATTGGGTACTTGACTACTATATTTTATTGATTTTATATAAAATGTATGTCGTCTAAAATATAGAACAGTAGCCCGAGCACGAAAAACGAATGTAAATGTAAATGTATTCGAGTTCGCTGCGCACTGATGACGTTTGGTTAATATTTCATACAAATTTCATAGACGCGCATCGAGTTCGAATACATTTACGGTTGTCAGAAATTTTCCTGCTCAGGCCGCAGAAAGAAATATTGAAATATTCTCAAAAATAAAAAAGCTATAAGCCTTTAAAGTTTGGTGTAACCATCAAATTACGGTAAAGATAAGCATCAGTGTAATCACGTCACACCATAACAGTACGTGCGTTGGAAAGGGATATCACGATATCACCAATATGCCACCACTCCAGAATTAAAAATATGAATTACTGCCTCATTTTTCAACCAATTTTGATACAGTTTTTACAAAAAGGTTTATTTTTTATTTTATTTGCTATTACATATAAATATGCATATAAAATCAAACATAGTCAAGTACCCAATTGGCGAGTCGGAAAACGAAGGTTCCATCCTACTTAATTTCTACATTTCTGCTAGTACCTCAGGACGGTAGACCTAAGGTATATTGGTCAAGTATTAGATGATCTTTAGAGTAAGGTCTTAAGAACCCAAAGAGAATATTAAAAATCGGTGCACATTTGCCAGAGAAAGACAAAACATATAAGACCTAATAAGACCCTCCCACATTTAGCTGAGCTTAATTTCGTTCCAGATCGCTATAACAAAGCTTGGGAAAATATGGGTGTCCTAGTTCGCTAGTGCACCTCTGCATACCCCTTCTGGGATACAAACGTGAGTTTATGTTATGTTGTTAAAACTTAAGAACCTCCAACTTTTGAAGTCACACACATAACATAACATAAGCTCACGCCTGTATCCCCGAAGGGGTAGGCAGAGGCGCACTAGACAAGTAGTACACTGACATTTCGCCGAGCTTAGTTCCGCCCCAGATGTGTTAGGGGACGAGCCTATCGCCATATCAGGCACAAATTCCAGACTCCGGGCTGATATGGAAAAATCCAATATCACTCTGCCCGACCCGGGGATCGAACCCGAGACCTCAGGACGGCAGTCGAACCGAAATACAACCACGCCACCGAGGCAGTTTTGAAGTCCTACTTTAGAAAAGAGGTAAAAAATATGACCAGACCCCTTATACCTCTATAAACATAGGTTACTTCGTTTAACATCGCCTTGCAAAGCGTAGTAGTAATAATACGCTGAGTTTATGTGAAAGTTAGGTCGTGAAGACATCCCTAGAACTACCACGCATTTGCAAACAATCCTGTAATAGCAAAGGTAAATACAGTGAAATGTTACTCTCCTTTATAATAACAGAATATCTTATATTTTGCCTTCGACATTCGCATCTGAAATGCAAATTAGTGAATAATTATCATTACTAGATATTGAATATCGCGTCTCAGAGAATTACTGTCGCTATTTTACCTACATTTCTTACCATAGTATTACATACGTTATTGTAAGTTTCGTAAAGAATTTAGTTTTTATAATCTGTTGGCACTATTCAATTAATACGAGTAGATGTGATAAGATTCCAAGACTCCCTTTCCCAATTTCTGTCTGACCTTTTAGATTGGCTACGCTCCCATGATTATTTTTGTATCTTGGGTGTCTATAGACGGTGGAGAACACTTACCATCAGGTGACCCATCTGCTCGTTTGCCAGTGTCTGCTATAAAAAAAAAAAAATAGCTTTTCTTGTTGCAGTGGACGACCAGACCAATCAGAAACTGGCGAATGAGCTTACACTTGAGCTTCTTGATCCTCAAATAATACTCACCGAGGTAAGAGGCTGTGACTCACCTGGACTCAACGGGTAAATTCTATTGCATTTTCTACTTTATTTAGTTGGTGGAAATGAAAATGTACATGCCTATAATATACTTGCTGTATCTGAAACATATTATAGACTTTACTTATCACTTATCAGCATAAATAACCTCGGAAGAGCTTGCTTCAATTTTGAGTAAATAAACTTAATTTTTTTCATATTTTTAGTAAAATCTTACATAATATCCAAATTGCGACGTTTGTGATTTTGTATTTTTTAAGGAATTGATTCAAGTTAAGGAGTTCATTAGATTTTGACCAAAACAGTAATGCGATGTAACTGCTTGTAACGTATCGTATAAATGTCCATTTGCC
The DNA here is from genome assembly GCA_036417725.1 of Clanis bilineata. Lineage (NCBI taxonomy): Eukaryota > Metazoa > Arthropoda > Insecta > Lepidoptera > Sphingidae > Clanis > Clanis bilineata. The sequence goes on along the minus strand of CM071149.1, from coordinate 14,438,053 downwards.
GGAGACTTTTCTTAGTAAAAAAATACAAATGAAAACCTCGTTTTTGAACTTGGTTAAAAATACGACAAGCAAGGTTTTTTGCTGAGGAGCAATTTCTTTTCGACGTACTTGAAAAGAAGGAGGTAATTATCTAATAAATAAATATCTCCGCTAAATAAGAACCTATTTTTCAATAATTGGGTTCGATAGTTTATTCCAAGAGTGGTTCATATAAAATGTATTCACGATCGGAAGTTTTTAAAGTCGGTCGTTTAAGTTTATAAACTTTTTGGTATTGGTATTGGTTGTGGGCACCTTTTTCCGCACTTAGTTCGTTTAAGAATCGAACCATTGTGCGTGTCTTTAATGCCAGCTAGAGATCTAGCCAGCCTAGCTCCGACCAGAAGCGCAGGATCCTCCTGGTGTCTCCACAGGCTTCTCGGAGCGACCTCGGTGTATTGAAGATTTCAGCTCGTTGTGTAGCTACACCTTCGCATTCCAGGATGACTTGGGAAGCTGTTTCATCGGCTAACAGGCATCCCCTACATAGGGGGCTGTCAGTCATACCTAGGACATATAGATGTTTGTTAAGTGGGCAATGTCCAATAATCATCCCTACGACTATACGTAGGGACGGCCTGTCTAAAGACAACAGGCGTTTAGTTATGCGTTTATCCCGGTGTGGTACCGTTTCCCGGGATTGTCTGCATGTACTTAAGTTACTTAAGTGTACTATAAGTTACTTAAGTTTATTGTATATATTTTTTTTATCTTTATTTATTTAGGGGTTTTTATCCATAAGGATATGTCAACCCACTGTACCTTATTACAAAATTACAAAGAGATGAATGCTACAACTTTAGTTAAGAAAATAAAACTACTACAAAAGGGTTATGCTAAATCTTTGAATCTTTTAGCTACATTTGTATAATATATATATACCTTAGTATAATTTATGAAATACAATTTCACATGACTAGCACTTAAATATTCCTTTGCACGAACATATCGCGATGTAACCAAGCTCAAGAATGCAGTTTCCAAAAGCGTACCATAGTTGAGTAGATATAATCCGTGAACGTTGCGAATTTCGCCGCCGCAACGCAGGCGACACGTTTACATTGTGTTTGCTCGGTGAGCGACGTGTCTTGCTTGCTTGTTTGTGTGCTTGTGTTCCGGATCTCGGCACGTGAGCATCCGACACAATGCATGTCATGTGAACATCAATTGGGTGGCGCGATGTAATCAGGCTTAACAGCTCGTTTCGTTTCAGTAGTAACATGTAGATAATATAAGCTCGTTAGTTTAATGACAAAGATAAGATATAGATTCTAGAATAGATATCGAATGCAATGTACTGGCGTGTAGGTGAATGAAAATCGGGAACGTTTATTTATCACTTTAATGTGGATAACATAAAGAATATCTTATATTAAATAATACTGCCGCGGCGGGGTCGTTAATACAGCATTAATAATATAGTGTTGCTTTAGTAAATACTATTTTTTTAACTAAACAACATCAGGAAATATTACCAAAAGACAAAATGTATGTGTAAGGCATTGAATTTCATTGATTATCCTAACGCTTTTACGTGATATTTGATTAATGTAACCTCAAACATTCCAAAGAATATAAATAGAAGCTTACCAAGACCCCATTTAACATCTAGGGAATAATTAAATGGATAAGTTACTGCCTAACTCCATTCAAGATTCAAGTACATAATCTCGAACTAAATTACAAATAGGTAAATTGCGAGAAAATAGGGAGACATTAAAAAACCATCAGGTGTAATATAGTCACTTTGCCATATTCACTACTCGTTGTAGAGGTAATATAGTCACTTTGCCATATTCACTACTCGGTGTAGAGGTAATATAGTCACTTTGCCATATTCACTATTCGGTGTAGAGGTAATACAGTCACTTTGCCATATTCACTACTCGGTGTAGAGGTAATATAGTAACTTTGCCATATTCACTGTTCGGTTAAAAAATATGTATATTCCAAACTTATAAACGAAAAAAAATAAAAATGTATTAAAACTTGACACGTAATTTCACATGAAATTCCCATATCACATATAAAATTGATACGCCGGCATTACCATACACGGTACGTCCATTAAGATTGATTCGGATTTCGGCGGGCGGCCGCATGATTGATGGATTTTAATAAACTTCTAAATCACCAGACAATCGTACATAAATAGGGCTGCGGTCGGTCGGCAAATTGACAGGGGAGCCGAATTTGTGGCCAGAGTGTTATGGAAATCGTACCCCAATAACTCACCGGACAGATTCACGAGTTTTCAAACGGCCGATTCCGCTATTGTTGCGATTTAGTTCCCACACGCCGTCTGTACTTCTTGACAAATTGAATAGGTGAGTTTTGCTGTTTTATTAACTTGGGTGTTTGTGGATTTTACCCTTTGTATATTTATTTAATGATAAGATACAATTATCAGCAGCAGTAGCTTAGTTGGGGATGGTACCGACTGCCGAGACGAGTGTGGGAGGTTCGAGATCAACTGCAAGAAAGAAACACACCTCTGACTTTTCTATGTTAAGTATGTTTTCATTGTGAATTATCGTTTGCTACAACGGTGAAGAAAAACACCGTGAGGAAACCTGAATACCCGAGAATTCTCTACAAGAATTTTGAAGGTATGTAAAGTCTACCAATCCGCATTAGGCCAGCGTAGTAGACTAAGGCCTAACCCTATCTCATTAGTAGAGGAGGACTGTTCCCAGCAGTGGTACAGTAATATTACAGGGCTGATATTATTATATGACACAATTATTTAGATTTCACTGAAAACTAGACCACCCACATCTTGTTAAGTTTACATCTCGTCTAGGTCCGGGCTGTTCCCGAATTTTTTTACTTGATGTGGTACTTTGGAGTGCTCGGATGAAAAAATGTAATTAAAAAAAACACAAATTGCGATTGAACGAACTTGAGATTTGAATTATCCTATATTTTTCACAAGCCGTAGAGCCACGCTGTAGATAGTCGCGTCTACAGCACGAATGGGCCGGCTTGACAGGTTTGATACCACTGTCTCACAGAAACCGACGTAAAGTGGCAGCTCGCTGTCGCGTTTCGTTCGGTGAAAGATTTCCAGTGGCCCACTTCCCCCCTTCCTTTCCCATCCCTATTTCCCCCCTTTTAGGTTGGCAACACACACATGATTCTTATTGTGTCTTGGGTGTCGTTGGGCGGTGGAGATTACTGACCATCAGGTGACCCATCTGCTCCTTTGCCAGTCTTTGCTATGCTGACTACGGAATTTATGGACGGTATCATCGGAGAGGTAGGCATTGTATCATGTGTGGTTGCGCTCCAAAATTGATACAAAAGAGCATATAGCACGGACACAAATACCCCTAGTCATCACAGTTTATACAATACAATACAATAATAAAGACAAGGTGCTTAAACTATGGTCCACAATGGGCGGTCTTATCGCTTTATAATTTATGTTTAAATTGAATCGAAAATGAAATCGTTTATAAAACTTAAACATTAATCAGTTCTTCGAAAAGTATTAAATGTTCAAACAGTTCTCATAAAATCTTTACTCGTACAGTAGACAATAAAAACACAGTACATTTCCGATGCAAAAGACACACAAAGTGCACAAACGCATTGTCGCGCGGCGTCGACGCGGCGTGGCTTGGCGTCGCTACTCGCTGTCGCCTCGGCAATACTGAATCAGCTCTGTTAAGGAACGATTCCGAACATTAAGACACGACCACATTAGCAATATAACGGAACTTTGCCGTCAATAGAATTTATTATTTTCAAAATTACAGATAAAATGTGATTTTAGCTTAGTAAAAAAACAAACTGTCGACCGATCCCAAAATAAACCTCGAACAGCAAAGCAAATAATTATAAGAATACCTGCATACTATAACAAGGAAGATATTAATTTAAGTCCACTAAAACCCCTTAGTTTAATAATATTTATATTTGCGTTACAGAAATAGTCGAATCCAAAGCCAGCAGAAAGCATCGGTTTTCGGAATTGTGTATGGAAAAGCTTTTAAATATAGCAGCAACTATATTCAATACTGCACATATGTTATCTACAGCCACAATTGTCAATGTCGCCCTGTATATACCAGCAATTCACCACCTTATATACAAATTCGCACAAATATAATCTACAGCCACAGCTTGTCGATGTCGCCATGTTTGGAACAGTACCTTAAGTCACGTAAAGGCGACGTAAACGTACTGTTTACGATCCGCCGCGCGCCGATACTAGCGCTTATTGTGCAATTTATCGCTGTATGTTGCATTTATTTAACAATTTGCACACAGTTTGTTAAAGTAGATTGAAACGGTTTTATATACTCATATCTTTAAAGGCTTTAGTAATAACTGGTAGCAAGGAATTAGCAACAAGGAGTTTTTTTTAACATACGTAAATACGCATAAGTGCGCAGCGAGCTCGAATACATTTACGATTGTCAGAAATTTTCCTGCTCAGACCGCAGAATGCGTTCTTACATACATAAGCTCACGCCTGTATCCCCGAAGGGGTAGGTAAAGGCTCACTAGCCAACTAGTACACCCACATTTCGCCGAGCTTAGTTCCGTCCCAGATGTTATAGGGGGCGAGCCTAGCGTCATATCGGGCACAAATTCCAGACTCCGGGCTGATATGGAAAAATCCAATATCATTTTACCCGACCCGGAGAACCCGAGACCTCAAGACGGTAGTCGTACCGAAATACAACCACGCCACCGAGGCAGTCAAGTCAGGCAAGAAGAAAGCGTTCTTAGTTTATTCTTATTATGTTATGCTTGCAACAAAACATACAAGTCTGCGTGAGTACAGGACCCTTTCCTTCAGGCACTAAGTACGCTCTACTCTAACAACGTATCAACTAAGGGCTCTAAAAACGTATTCTTACAGCCCTAACACACTTACCTTGGCAATTTTAATTGATATCATGAATTACAAAGAATTTTACTACTAAGACTTTACATACGAGTACATACATGAACTAGCGCTGTGGTTCTCATAAAGGTAGAGAACGATTTCACTTGCGATTCTATCACACCTCTTTTTCTTCATTCATTCTCATTACAATATTCATTCGTGCACGTCGGTTGAGGGAAGAGGACAGAACAAATCAGAAATATTAGAGAAAGGTTGAAAGAACTAACTTTTACCTATTATATCGGAATTTATAAGTCTGCAAACTTCGTAACCAAAAATAAAAACATATCACAACAGACTCTGTAAAAACTACTTTTTTTTCGATGTACAATCGCGTAAACTTAAGAAATCATTATGGGTAGTAGGTTTCCCTCGAATATGACTACGACTTAGTTGGAGTAGGTTCATGAAAATATTTCCCTGTAACTGTAAAAATTGAATAACATCGATAAATAAACTGATCCAAGTTCATCCTTTGACCCAAACGATGTCGTGCATGACATATCAATTACTAACAACAAGAAGGGAGCAAGATACCGGAACCGGAAGCCGGCCCGGGCACCGAACTCAAACACAACTGTTGCGGTTACATGTTTACCGCCCCGCATGTACCTTTAGGGCCTCAATGCATTTGTTTGACACCAAAAGCGTCAAAAACCACGGTTGTTTGGATGGACACCTCGAACACTAAATCGTTTTATGCGCATAGGAGCAATCTCTGCTTAGTTTGAGGTTCGATTCTCAGTTCGGAAATCACTACATTTTTAAGATTTGTACAAGAAAAATATTATTAAGTGAATGTTATGAGCGCCGAGGGAGCTCGATTAAACACGTATTTATCAAAAGATATTCGTGCCAAGTCCTCTGGACGGCAACGTCGTTGTTTTTAAAAGAAAGTAAAAAGAGAAGAAACAATAATCAATAATTATAATTAGAATCTTTTGTCGCTCCTTGATATTGACATGGGCTGTGGACTGGGAGATCCTGGGTTCAAATTCCAGGGAGATTTGCCGAGAAAATCTGGCAGCTGACCGTAAAATTAATGCCAAATGTTTTCTGTAATATGCTTAAAAAGTGCGTCACGTCGACCTCGTAGTGGAGAGAGATAAAGGCACATGGAAATAAAACTACTTAATTAAATCAGTTAAGATAGTCACCGTCTTGGTCTAGTGGCACTGGCAGCATATATGGGCTGTGGATCGGGAGGTACTGGGTCCGATTCCCAAGTCGGGTAAAATGAATTTTCTAATTTAATTTGCGCGAGACTGCATCCCCCAGTGAGGGTGGACGTCAGACAGGCAACCGGTCGTGAAAACTAAGCCGGGTCCTTTCTGCAACATTATGAAAAGGTGTGTTGCACCGACCTCCATTAAGGTGGGCTAAGGGCAGGTATAAAGACTTAAATTAGTTAACACCAGATTTACTATACAAAATCAGTTTTACTCTACAAATCAGCAGCAGAGCACTACTCGAGATCAATTCTAGTATGTTGTGTGATTACTTAATTCCACGGCGAGTGGGCAGGGACCCTCGTAAAGATAAGACGGGAACGAGTGGCCCTCTTCTTAATTTATGAACAAGTGTCGCCTCGGGACTAGCCCTCTGTATCCGCGCTCTTAAACACACTGCTACGTATATTGACGTAATAAGATCCTTTTGATGTTTATCTTTGTTTTTCGCTTCTGAACTCGTTATATTTATGGGTTGGAAACAATATAGAAACTAGATTGAATGCGAGAATGGGCCGGAAAATTAAAGCATATTACACAACCTCCGTTGCGCAGCGGGCGAGCAGCCAGCTACGAAGCGAGGGCCGCGCGTTCGATCCCCGCATCGAGACAAATATTTGTGTGGCCCACAGATATTTGTTTCGGGTCTGGGTGTTGTGAGACCAAAAGTCTCTCGTAGTTCCTGATTCCCACGACACAAGACTCGATCTTAGTGTGGGGTTAGAACTATGTATGTGAAAGTTAAAGTTATTATTTAATATTATTTATTTATTACATGAGTGTTCAATGTCGTATATTTTTTAATAGCAAAGATTGGCAAACGAGCGAATGGGTCACGTGATGGTAAATGATCTCCACCGCCCATGGGCACCCAAGATACTAAAATAATCGTGGGTGCGTTGCCAATCTGAAGGAGGGAAATGGGCATTGGGAAAGTGAGAAGGGGAATTGAGCCACCGGAAATCTCACTCACCGAACGAATCGCGGACTGCCACTTTACGTCGGTTTTCTGTGCGACGGTGGTATCAAACCGGTCGAGCCGGCCCATTCATGCTGTAGACGTAACTCTCTACAGCGTGGCTCTACCACTCAAATTTATTTACACAAAGTCGTATATTTTTTTTATCCAGACACGACAATGTGACTACACTGCACCTGATGGTAAGCGTAGTGTAGTCCAAAAAAAACAAGTGACCATCGATAAACCATGGTTTTTAACAAATTGTCGCCAGAATCATGCCTCCCTATTAAGCTTCTTCACACTCCAAATCCGAAGAGGGAAGAAGCTAATCGAGGGACTATAATTTAGCTTTAAAATAATTCAGTGAAATTATAATTGACATACAAACGCTTATTGTGAATATCATTTATATTCAAATTGTGTTATTGAGTGGTACAGCCACGCTGTAGAGTACTACTGTAAACAGTAATGTTTACAGCACAAATGGGCCGGCTCGACCGGTTTGATACCACTATCTCACAGAAAACTGGCATAATATGGCTGCAATCCTCTATCCCCGTCTCTATCCCTATTTCCTTTGTTTAATGTTGGTCACGCGCCCATGTTTCTTTTGATGTTGAGAGTATCTACGGACGGTTGAGATCACTTACCATCAGGTGACCCACATGCTCGTTTGGCAGTGTCTGCTATAAAAAAATCATTTGCCAATATATTAATCGTCAAGCAAAAGTGTTACTTTTACTTTAACATAACATAACATAACATAACATAACCTCTCGCCTGTATCCCCGAAGGGGTAGGCAGAGGCGCACTAGCGAACTAGAACACCCATATTTCACCGAGCTTAGTTCCGTCCCAGATGTGATAGGGGGCGAGCCTCTCGCCATATCGGGCACAAATTCCAGACTCCGGGCTGATATGGAAATATCCAATATCACTTTGCCCGACCCGGGGATCGAATCCGAGACCTCAGAACCGTAGTCGTACCGAAATACCACTACGCCACCGAGGCAGTCTTACTTTTACTTTAATAATTACTTTAGCTATACATGTAGATAGGGTGGTCCAAAAATTTTTTTTTATTATTTTGCCTTTGGCCACCCCTTAAATTTATTACATGTATTCATAGTAATAACATAGTAAAATTTCAGCGAGATAGCTCAAGTAGAAAGGAGTGCTCAATAGAGTGTTGTTTTTGATTTTTTTGTGTAAAATGCTTAATTTTTACTTTTTATTACAGGATATTTTTGTGTGTTAAATTAGTAAACATACATTAAAATTAACTATTAGAGAGTTTTATAGACAAATTTAAACAGTTTTGATATTTATTTAGTAGACTGTGAAGTGACTCAGTGTAATAAAATGTGTCATCTATGAGTTTGACACTTCTGCTTCTAACACCGGTGCTAAAAAGGGAGTTTGCTCTCTTTAAGAAGATAAGACAGGACGTGATCTTTTGTGGCTTGCTTGTCGTCATCACGTATATGAAATAATGTTTTCAAAAATATTTACTCTGTTGAAATAAAACTATTCTTACGGATTCTATCACGATTAGGTTTTAATTATTATTCCCGACGTTTCGAAGGCTTTGCAGTCTTCGTTGTTAAACTGCAAAGCCTTCGAAACGTCGGGAATAATAATTAAAACCTAATCGTGATAGAATCCGTAAGAATAGTTTTATTTCAATGTATAATATTCGCGTAAACTTATGAAATCAGTATATTTACTCTGTGTTTTAGACCATCAAACTCTCCTCAAATGCCACTATTCAAAAGATTCAGTGATATTTGAGAAACATTACCGAAGGAGCACTACGATTGTCTTGACCTCGATTAGAACGCAGAACAGTTAGCTGAAAATACTCTTGAGAGCCTCACAACTGCTCTATCCGGAGAGAATCAAATTCGTGATGATTACGAAGAGCTAATAAAGTTTACCATGATTGTTTCGAACAAACCACCTGCGAAGATACATTGGCGCGCTCCAGGTCCGATTTATTATGCTTGTTGGATGGCGAAATTGGTGTATGGTTAGAAGTTTTTTTTATTTCGAAAAAATTTACAAGCATTTAAACTTACGAAGTGAGAAGAAAAACAAGTTGTTCGATTTGTTAGCTTTGGTGTGCTCATCTACACCAAAATTTGGATCGAAGCGCATTTGGCAGCAGATGCATCAGTAAATGACTTACTACTTTGGAAGAGCTTAAAATTGTACGAAGCCATTGATTCCGAAATCGGTATAGCAGCTAGGAGTGTGTTAGAGCGTCACTTATGGTATTAGTCAGATGAACTATTTGCATTTCCCTTGTTTTCTGACAAGCTGACCGATGGTGAGAAAAAGATCAATGTTAAAAAAAATTCTGACTGCGGTAATCGTTCAGTACGAGGTGATTCTGCTAAACTTGCCCCAGTAGTCACATTAGAAGCTTTCGCAACAAAAAGAACGTTGAAACCGCTCTCAATTCTTGATATCAAGGACTCTTTCTTGCAATTACCTCCTGAGACTTGGAATGATAATGCTGATTACTTTTAAGGCAAAAGCTGCGTAAAAATTTGCGTGTTGTTAATGATCCAGCTGAGAGAGGTGTTAAATTATTTGAAAATTACAACACGATACTCATTAATAATGGGGAACAAAAGCAGTTTTTACTTCACATTGTCGAACAAAACAGAAAAATCGTCTCTACTGAAACTTCCAAAAAGGACATAACAAACATAGTTTTGAAAGAATGAACTAATATTATTTTAATTTATAGCTTTGTTACCAAATTTAGTTCACATTTAAATACTTTGTATACTTATTTGATTGAAATACTTGTAATATTAATAAACCTCAAATTACGTGTTTTACTTAAAATGCTGGAAACTTCCAATTCCATGAGCACCCCCTTGTATATACGATAGGGGGCTGAAATTTTGCACATATAATACGAATGGTAGGTGTAACAAATCAAGGGGGTGGCGACACCTAAATTTGAATATATTTTTTTCACCATATGGGCCTGGACCACCTTAATGTAGAAACTGACTGTAAAGGGTACAATTAACTCTCGCGACAAATAGCTCCTTTGTCTTCCATAGTACCTCATACATATGTAGGCTTTCTGTCTGTAACGTACCTCCCAAGAGACGATTTCATTTTTTCCCTTTGAAAGTTTTTTTACTATTCTCTTTGTACAACAAAACATGTTTTTCTGTGATAGACGTTATTCACTATCTTTAATTGGAAATTTAAACTTTAGTGGTAGAACTACGCTATATACATTTATGTCTAAGAACGACTTGCAGCGCTACTAATGTAGAGTTAAATCTAAACTCGATTTATCGTACAGCTCACTTCTTTATTTAAATCAAGATTTGGGATAAATAGACAATTGTCGCGGAGCAGCAAGTGGCTTAGTGCCAGCGTGCATGATATTCCCCATCGCATTCCCTTTTTAGTTGTCTAACGGTTGGCAACATTTTTTTTTACCTTTGTTCCACAGGGAACCGGCTAAGGTCGGAGACTATGCTGCCAAGTCATTAGTTATATATTTTTCTTTATATTTTAAACTAACCTACAAACTAACTAAGTTTCACAAGAACAATGAAACACTGATGTGCCAATTTCAAGGTCTTATTGGAGTTTTGGCGTCATTTCCTTCCAGTTTGATGCTTTTCAACACAACTATTTTTCTCTTGGGTGAGTCGATATACTACAATCGGGTGTCTATAGGCAGTGAAGAGGCACCTTACCTATGTTCCTTCTGATATCGGGCGTCTATGGACGGTAGAGATCAATTACAAACAACAGCACCCGGTACGAGTTAATGCTTCTCGAAAACTATGATAGTTATCTATAAAACTCTATACATTGGACTTATAGAGTCGCTTGCGGAAACTACAATGAACTAAATAAATATAGGGTTTTTTTTTATTAGCAGAGACTGGCACACGAGCAGATGGGTCACCTGATGGTAAGTGATCTCCACCGCCCATAGACACCCAAGACAAAAGGAATCATGGGTGCGTTGCCAACCTAAAAGGTGAAAATGGAAGGGGAGGGAAAAAGGGATTGGGAAAGGAAGGGGGGGAAGTGGGTCACCGGAAATGTCACTCACCGAACGAAACGCGACAGCAAGGTGCCACTTTACGTCGGTTTTCTGTGAAACAGTGGTATCAAACCGGTCGAGCTGGCCCATCCGTGCTGTAACTGTCTACACGTCTAACGGTAACTATCATAGTTTTCGAGAAGCAATAACTCGTACTAGGGGTACAGATAACGAAAAACTTTTTGTGTCACGCACCATAAATACTTTAGAATTATTGTTATTATAATAATTACATTATATTATTTTTGTATTGTATAAATTGTGATATAATTAGTTTCATTATATTATACCACCTTATAAAAATATAAACTAATTTAGGTATTTCATGAAAATATTTAAATTCTGTTAAATCGCTGTACAAATTATTTTGAATTTGAACATTGTGGCATCCTACAATTGCAGGAGCACGTCGCACTGCTAATATTGGATATGGAATAATTATTGTATAACATGTATTCTTGTTGGAGGTCCTTAAATAAATACATTTAATAAAAAATAGAATTTTAGGATTATCCATCACACGATCCGTAAGCCATTTACTCCTTTATTAAAATTCGTTACTAATGCCTGATCAGTTCAATCATAAAATCCGTAATGACAATGTTCGAGAAATTCAATAATTTGAGACTCCCTTTTCCATTTATCTTCCAAAGAAGTACAACGATGAAGGATTAAAGTTGTTTGACGTTGTTACGAATTGTGTTAAGACTTTCGTCTCAGATATCTTAACGGTACCTGGAGAAAGTCTCCGCTTACAAATTTTCCTAAGAAAGTAGATCAGATAATAATTGTGGGCCTTCGCAGAAGTTTCGAACAATAAAACTTCTTTTATTACTAAGTAATGGTTTTGAATTTCGATATTTTAAGCCGTTTACCTTTTCGTTTGTTGTTTGATAGAAGAGACTATATTAACGTATTCGGAACTCAATAAATGGTATAATGTACACCCAAAAATCACTTACATATGGTCATAACCTCACACTAGGTGTGTCCTATAACTTGGGTATCGGAATCTATGAGGGACTATCGGTCTCACAACACTCAGACTTGAAACAAATATAATATTTTTTATGCGGGCACGGCAAATGCGCACTGCACCTGATGGTAAGTTACGGAGCTTACCATGACTACACGTGCAGTCCAAAAAACAGTGGCCTCTGACAAGCAATGGGATTTTCAGTGGTCAACAGCATACTTCTTCACAGTCCGAATCCGAAGAGGACAAAAGCAAATCGAGGCGCTTCCGACAAGAAAGGTGGATGACCGATGCCCCCATACCCATCCCAACTAACCATCAAATCGAGAGACACATGTGGTACACAACAACATTTATCTGGGTGCGGGAATCGAATGAATCGAACCCGCATCCTGTCGCTTCACAACCTCTCACTCTAATATGGGATCGATGCAACACATTTTTGAGCATGCTGCGTAAAGTGTTCTTGGGTTTTTAGTTCGGCTACTCATCTGACGTCAACCCTCTCTCTCGCCATATTGTTTACAAATTCCAGATTCTAAGCTGATATTGAGCAGAAAAACCCAATATCACTTTACCCGAGAGTTTAAGTTACGTTACTTTACGTTTTGAGAGTAGTAGAGCCACGCTGTAGACAGTTACGTCTACAGCACGAATGGGCCGGCTCGACCGGTTTGATGCCACTGTCTCACAGAAAACCCACGTAAAGTGGCAGCTTGTTGTCGCGTTTCGTTCGGTGAGTGAGATTTCCGGTGGCCCATTTCCCCCACCCCCTTTCCCAATTCCGTTTCCTTCCCCTTCCATTCCCTCCTTTTAGGTTGGCAACGCATCCATGATACTTTTTGTGTCTTGGGTGTCTATGGGCGGTGGAGATCACTTACCATCAGGTAACCCATCTGCCTGTGTGCCAGTCTCTGCTATAAAAAAACCCGGGATCGAATCAGAGACCTCAGGATAGTAGTCATACCTCAGATATAATACAACAGCACCGAGGTAGTCATATACATACATAATAATGTAATAAGTACGTAGGTAGATCGACCGAACACGTCTGCTCTCGACCGATTTAACTTCCAAACTAAGCCGTATGATAACAAAGGATTAATACTTTGGCCTAACTTCCACTCATGGATTCAGAACTTACACACATTTGACGTCTGGCTTACATTATTCATAAGGGAATAATGATATTGATATTTTTTCTACAGGTAATAGAATCAGAATTTTTATTTTATCCATCCGTTTAGTTTGGCGATTATTCGCCGTGCCTGTGGGAGTCGCTCAGCAATCGAAATTGTACGTTTTATTGTTTTTATTTTACATGGAGGTTACCTTGTTGTAGATTGGCTGCTCTAATTTAATGTAAATTATTGAATTTTTTTGTGTTCTTATTTTGGTTGTGTATTAATATCTGACTGTAAACTGGTTATTATTTTCAAAAAGAGCAACGTCAGAGTTTCTTGCCCGTTCTTCTCTGACGAACCAGCTTTCCGAATTGGCGGTAGAGTAAACATTTTAGACGGAATCTAAACAACGTATGACATTTTATGGATTCAATAAACGATTTGATTTGATTTGATTTGATTTAAATAGTTAATATGCCTAGAATTTAGGTACAATTGTAAGGTTTGTAACATTGAGGTATAGGGCCTTAATTATAAAAACATTTTCGCTTATCTTTTCGCGAAGAATTGCCTGTCACTTTTTTCCTTGCGTTACATTGTTTAAAAATGAAAGGGATAACCTATGGTTAGAGATAAACAGCGCTTAAATATTTTTATAGGGGGCATAAAGTTTGTAATAAGGGGCATAAATTTTATTTTTATTTTACCTCTATAGTTTATTCACGACTCGACCCACGTAAAAGGTTTTCTTGTATCACAACTTTATATTGGTTAATTTACGTAATTCATCATCATCGTCTGTTGGACATATGTAGACCTCCTCCAAAGATCAGACCGACATCATCCAGACCGACCTGTATACGTAATTAATTTGCAGATACAATTTTCTCATGCTCCTCACCTTAAAACCCTGTTAGGATTTTTGTGACAAAAAGTAGGCTATGTATTGAAATTAAACTATTTTTACGGATTATATCACGATTTGGTTTTAATTTTTATGCCCGACGTTTCGAAAGCTTTACAGCCTTCGTGGTCACGGGTCAGACTCGTCTGACCAGACACCAGTCAGTCGACCAAATCGACGACAGTCAGTCGACCAAATCGTGATATAATCCGTAAAAATAGTTTAATTTCAATGAATAACATTCACGTAAACCTAAGAAATCATTAGGCTATGTATTTTATCAAAAACAGTTCAAAGATTTAGCCATAAAAGCGTAACAGACAGAGGAACTTTCGCATTCAATATTAGTATAGATTAGACTTTTTAATAAATATATTCCATATTACGCATTTCAAAATATGTTATGAGGCATTGGTAAGACTCTTTAAAAACTTTCGTCAAGTTTCAAGTAATAACAGAGAGATGGTAAATTGGACCTTAATAAGTGATATAAGCCATCCATCATAAGTTTAAGTTTCCACAGACATTACAGACTCCACCAACTTGGGCCTGCTTACTAATAACTTAAGTCCTTTCAAGTTATAGTATAGGACCCTTTGTGGTACACTATCAATGAATTCCACGTATTGATTTGTGTAAAGGATTTCATTTATTTCACGAGATCGTTTATCCCGTTGATTCAAGAATCAAATGTTTAAAAATTAAATATGACTTCAATACCTTTATAATATATGTCGGAGGGCCAACGCTAACGTTGTTTTTTAAAAACGGTGACGTCAGAATGGCTGACACTCCTTTTATAGGGTGCAATATTTGCAACTACCTACTCGATACCGAATATCGAATGTCAAAGAAATAATTATAACGATTATTTTAACTTTTTAGAATCTTTTAACGATTCAGCAGTTTAACAATTGTAAAATGAATTAATAACGTGAAATAATAACGGCTTTTTAAATAAGCTTGCGATTTTGCGCCGATATATACCATTGAAGTTAGCTGTATCAAACAGAAAAAGAATAGGTCTCTGGTCTGTATTTGCCAGACATATTGAATAACATACAAAAAATACTAACGAATTGAGAACACTCTCCTTTGAAGTCGGTTGTAAAACTGAGAATCTCCTTTTTTTTCTAAGTCAGTTTTATTACTGTCGTCTGACCCGCTTTTTCTCAATAGCGCCAAAACCTACCATTCTACCATTACATACAACATGAATCTACCAAAGTCTACTAAGTCTGAGCATCTGTAAACAGAAAAACATGAGTACAAGTTTTTCCAGTCTCGACATAACGGAATCCATCAATATTAATACGCTGCAAGATCTGGATTAAACTAGTCTGAATAAAAATGATATTTTGCGGGATGACGCAAACGCCGGGATCTGTCGGTACAAAGATTTCAAATCCCGCTAACACCCGGATTACAGGTAGCGGGATTGCAATACCTAAACGAGTTACTATACTTGTCTACTTGTATCAGTATAGTATGAACTTCAGAATATGTACCTGCTAACACTAGATTCGCTCACGTCTTTAGCTGCCTTATTGGAACTATTTCAAAAACCTTTCTGTTTTTATCTGAAAACTGCGACTACAAGTGTAATCCAAATAATAACAAGTTTAAAAACTTAACTGACCGACTTCCAATTTACCGATCGTGACCAAATTTATATGGGTGGTCCCATATAAATGCTCCCTAGAAATGCTCTATCGAACACAAAAATAATTTTGAAAATCGGTCCACATTTGGCGGAGATATTAATAAGTAATATTAATGAGCGGAGTAACATATATAAAAAATAAATAAAAAAAATACCAACGAATTGAGGACCTCCTCCTTTTTGGGAAGTCGGCCGAAAAATCAACCCTCAATTAGTTCGAGTAGTATCGATGGCTCCCAGAATGATGCCTGCCTGAAACTTTTTTAGAATATTATAACTAAGTAGAGACAAATGTTTGTGTCGCCCACAGATATTTGTTTCGGGTCTGGGTGTTGAGAGACCGAAAATCTCTCAGTTGCCGATACTCACGACACAAGTCTTTTTTTTTTATTAGCAGAAACTGGCTCACGAGCAGATGGGTCACCTGAAGTCTCATATCTTAATTTGTAGTCAGGATTATTGGGTGACTGTTGGGTGTATTTATTTAATTATAGAAGACTACGTTGGCGTGGAAATTTAATAGGTAATATACCCCACGGGAACCGTACATTCTTCTTGGATAAAAATTAGCTGCTATTCCTGTGGAGAATCCAATCCAGGCAAATCGTGAAAGAAAAGCCTTTCCCCAAACATTGATTTGAACCCAGAACTTCCGATTTCGCAGCGCGTATACGCTACTAGACCCAAGAGGACTCTCAAATCATTTTCCTTTAAAGTTCTAAGCCACTTCCTAACCCAAAGAAAAAAAACTACATTCAATTTGGCGCACCAATCAACGAACGTCATCTTTCTCGCATCATTTTGTCCGGATTAGGCTTGTCGCATCGGCCGGGGCCGGTTACAGCCGGTTATTGCCGGTAAAGCGTGTCTTGCCGGCTAATGGGGGTAGTGCTGTTAATTGGAGCCGTCTTTCGCTACCATATTAAGTATACCTTCATTACGCTCAATATCATTTTGCCGGATAATACCGACCCACGACGAGGCTCGTTGTTTTGCAGATAACATGTAACAACGCCCACTTATTTGACATCAGACATGGCCTCTTACATCGTGATTGGTATTACTTTGGTTTCATTAATTTGGCTTCTCAAAATTAAATATAACTTTATGATTTTGTTCTAGAGAGTTTTTTGAGATACTGCTTCGTTTATCCATGTCAAAGCTAGATATATTACTTTTTTATAGTAGAGACTGGCAAACGAGCAAATGGGGCATCTGATATTAAATGATCTCCACCGCCCATAGACACCCAAGACACAAAAAGAATTATGGGTGCTTAGCCAACCTAAAAGGAGGGCATGGAAGAGGAGGGAAAAGGCATTGGGAACATTATCTCTATAAACTTCAGTTATAAAAGTGAGTGAGTAATAAATCTTTCTCACGCGTGGAGACTGAACTAAATATGAGGAGTGAATAAAATTGATATGGAGAAAGTCACGATGAGGTGAAATATGAATAAAAGTTGTGCAGGAACGCCTAACAAATTTGTTTAGGCAATTACGTAGATATGCAAGTTTACATCATATAAGGACGTATCCCAGAAAAATGTACCATATAAAACAATAAAAATAAATACAGTTAAAATAGTTACAAAAACATAAATACATAACCACAAGTAAAAAACTTAACGCATCGACTTCAAAACGAATTGAGGACCTTCTCCTTCTTTGAAGTCGGTCTAAAATCACAAACTGACGTCCAATCCACTGCCACATTTTCCACAATCAATACTCCAATGATGTTAACAAAGCGGACGTAATTAAATCTGAAACAACCGTCGATCAATAATTAAATCAACGATTATGCGTGGGAAAAAACGTAAAGCTTTGAAACGTGATCAAATTAACCCGTGTATCGGTGTCCGGGGCCGGCCAAAGCAATTTTTGCCGCGACGTGCACCCGAAATAAATTAACCGGCACACGTTTAATATTAAATTAAAATGACAACAATTTCGGGTACAAAGTGGCGTTTTATGCAAATTGTGCAACTATTGTGCCACTGATTTATACCTGTGGTGCACATTACTTAAAATGCTCGTAAAAAATGCCACAGATTACACGAAACTTGCATTTGTGTCGCATAAAGTGGCTGTAATGGTCATTGTAAATATTGCTACGGTCTGTAGCTCATTTTTGCTAAATTGTGACCGCACACGTCCCACGCGGTCTGAATGCGTTTTTTTTTTGCTGCTTATAACTTTAAAGAAGTACATTTTTAGATTGGATATATTTTATACAAGCCGTTGTTGCGACTTCGTTCGCATGGTTTATTTTCCCGCATAAAAAATATTTTCCATAAAAAGTAGCCTATGTGTTAATCTAGGGTGTCAGGTACCTCCATACTAAATTTCATTTAAATTGGCCGAGCCGTTTGAGCGTGAAGAAGTAAGGAAACATACACACTCACAAATTTTCACCTTTATAATATTAATGTGATGTGATGTGATTAGTGTGACGAGGGTTTTGATTTGCATGACAAAACTGCAGCAATAATAAAGATAGTCCTAGCGTAATCCAGAAATATACTTCAAATTAGAGAAACGAAAGGTATAGCTTGAAATATTTTCAGCTTTATTCATTTCAGATCAAAGAATTTTGAAAATTATTAAAAAAAACTTTATTCTTGTATTTAAAATTGTGAACGTGAATTATGGATTTCAAACGATTTCCAAATTATAAAACCTTAAACATAGTACTAGACTCTTCTCGCTTTAAAAATTCTTTTGATAATCCACTTCAGACGTCCAAGTATTTTATAATGTTAGAAAAATCTGCTTCACAATTCGATTGTCATAGTCCTTCACTTAATTGCGTCAGCTTGTGAAAGTGACATCGGCTTCTTATGAAAGGCAATGTAAAACCATGTCATCATTGATATATCGAGATTATAAACAAACCTATTGCAGGGATGGTCAAATAAAGTTATTTTTCTCTTTCTTAAATAACTAAATATTGCATAGAAACACTACAAGAAACAAAGCAGCGATAGCTTAGTTGGGAATGGTACGGATTACCGAGACGAGTGGAGGTTCGAGACTAACCCCAAATAATCACAAGTTTAAAAACTTTACTGACCTACTTCCAATTTACCGATCGTGACCAAATTTATATGGGACCACCCTTGAAATAAGCTCTATCGAACACAAAAATGAATTTTGAAAATCGGTCCACATTTGGCGGAGATATCGAGTAACATAGTAAGAAAAGTAACACAATAAAAAAAAATACCGACGAATTGAGGACCTCCTCCTTTTTGGGAAGTTGGCCGAAAAGAGCATACACCTCTGAGTTTTCTATGTAAACTGTGTTTTCATTGTGTATTATCGCTTGCTATAACGGTGAAGGAAAATATCGTGAGGATACCGGCATACTCGAGAATTTCTCCATAAGAATTTCAAATGTATGTGAAGTCTACCAACCCGCACTAGACCAGCGTGATAGACTAAGGCCTAACCCCTCTCATTAGTAGAGGAGGTCCGTGCCCAGCAGTGGGACAGTAATATTACAGGTCTGATATTATTATTATTTTTAACAAATTGATATAAAATAGACCGAAGCTTCGAATTTGTGTGGTAGAGCCGTGCTGTAGACAGATGTGTCTTCAGTACGAAATGTCCAGCTCGTTTAAAATCATTGTCTCACAGAAAACCGACTTAAAGTGATAGCTTGCTGTTGCGTTTCGTTCTGGAAGCGGGACATAGGGTTGCCCCAGTCCTCTCTCCCCCTCCTAACACCTATTTTCTTCCTTTGAAGTTTAAGGTGCACCCATCATTCTTTTGGTTTCGTTTGGAGATTACGTTTAGGTAACCCAGCTGCTCGTTTACTTATAATGTCTATCTACTATATATCTGTCATAAAAAAATCGAATACACATATCCACTCTTAAAATAATCGACTTAAATTAACTAAAGTGACATCATAAAAAATTTACACCCCTATTACTTAACATAACGTCGGACGTTACTTTGTTCGCTATCCAATCGTCAATTCTATAGGTCGGAGTTAGAACGGCATTCAGAGAATATGATCGACAATAAAACTCGCGATGGCCATTCCAGCGACAGTTTGTGTGAACGTAAACGAAGCGATAACGTTTTGCACTCCAGAATAATACTTCGTATTGGTTGACCGCCAGATGAGTGCGGCGAAGTTTGAATTAGATTTTAGATGGAAACTGATTTCATGTATTGTTATTATCATATTGGAAATTACCAGGGTTTGGAAATAAGTGAAGGTTTTTAGGATCTTATATTTGAGAGATATTGACTGGAATGGTGCTATGTGCAGTACTTTCATATTCATTCGGGCTTCGCTAATCAAAATAAGTATTTCATATATTAGATACTGTACTCTGTAGTCTTATGTAATAACCTACCTACCTAACCTAAGCTCACGCCTGTATCCCCGAAGGGGTAGGCAGAGGCGCACTAGCGAACTAGAACACCCACATTTCGCCGAGCTTAGTTCCGTCCCAGATGTGATGATGCGAGCCTATCACCATATCGGGCACAAATTTCAGACTCCGGGCTGATATGAAAAAATCCAATATCACTTTGCCCGACCCGGGGATCGAACCCGAGACCTCAGATCCGTAGTCGTACCGAAATACCACCACGCCACCGAGGCAGTCTTATGTGATACTATGCATACATAAATACAATTATCTTTATTGATAATATTAAAAATAATAAAATTGTCGCCTCCTTGGTCTAATGGCCCGGGAGGTCCTGGGTTCGATTCCCAGGTCGGGCGGTATTTTCTAATTTGATTTGCCCGGGACTGGATCCTCCAGAAAGGGCGTTGACGTCAGTCAGGCAGCCGGTCGTAAAAACTAAGCCAAATCCTTTATGCAACATGCTAGAAAGAGTGTGTTGCGCCGACCCCACAGTAAGGTGGGAGGAGGGCAGGTAGAAGGAAGGATTAAAAATAATAAAATTATTTTGTGATTTGCACATAATAAAAATCGTTGTTTTATTATTATTATTTTTTATATATAATCTAATATTGTATGTGCTTTCACAAATAAACTATTTCTTGCTTTATTTTTTTCTTCTTTCTTATTTATATTAATCCAAAATAAATGGTGGATCCACGAGATGCAGCAGAAAAATATCGAATATCATATTATAACACCACCATTTTTAACTTCAAAGCAATTAAAACCTCCATAATCAACGTCTAAAGACAAGAACATTGTGATTACAAGAAAAAACTTTTCCAAACTTCGCCGAGTAAATTAAAGAGTTAAACAGAGCAGTATTCAGTGGACCAAAGAGATTTAATATCACTGACTATAGAGGGGCAATCAAGCATTTTTACATACAAAAAAAGGATCTCAAACATTAGAAATTCCATCTACCACTTATTACAATGCGAGGGTACTTAATTACACCCTATAATGTTCTGTGAATGTTTATATTCAATTTTATTATCTAAACATTATCACGCTGGCATGACCTTGCGCGCGTATGTTTCAAACACGACAACATAACATAACATAAGTTCACGCCTGTATCCCCGAAGGGGTAAGCAGAGGAGCACTAGCGAACTAGAACACCCACATTTCGCCGAGCTTAGTTCCGTCCCAGATGTGATAGGGGGCGAGCCTATCGCCATATCGGGCAAAAATTCCAGACTCCGGGCTGATATGGAAAAATCCAATATCACTTTGTCCGACCCGGGGATTGAACCCGAGACCTCAGAACCGTAGTCGTACCGAAATACCACCACGCCACCGAGGCAGTCCCGTATATATACTGTTAAATGTCTTTGCAGTGGACCAAAGTGAAGTAAAAAGAGAAACGTTTGTGCACAAAAGAGGTTCGCTATTGAACTAAATATTCCCAGCATTTCGCCTCGGTCTGTTGCATCATTGCCCAGCTAGCATTCATTTTGAATTCCGCCACCCTTTGCTTACAGGCACCATAAAGAAACGTGCGGACTTGCTATTTACACAGTGGCAAAGTTGCCAATATTGTTGGCAAACTTAATTTTACTTTTGCTGGGACGATGTTAGATTCCGAATTGGGCTGTATTTACTGCATGTATTTCTTGCCGATAGTCGAGACTGACAAACGGGTGGGTGGGTCATGTGGCGGTAAGTGATCTCAACTACCATATCCGTATGGACCTATAAGTACCAAAATTATTATGGGTGCATTGCCAATCTTAAGGGATGTGGTCTGACCTTGCCTTAGTTAGTTCTTCGAAGTAAAACAATAGAAGAAAAGTAAGAAGAAGTGAGTGTTCTATCTTTTATGAAAACCTTATGATTATGACGTTGTCGCCTGCTTGGTCTAGTGACATCGTATACGGTCTGTGAACTGGAAGGTCCTGGGTTCGATACCCAGGTCGAGGGGTTTATCTAACACCATTTGCCCGGGACTCGGGTTTTTTCTAGCACTATTTACTATTTTCCCGGGACTGGATCCCCCAGATGGGGGTTGACGTCAGGCAGACAGCCAGTCGTAAAAACTAAGCCAAATCCTTAATACAACATGCTTGAAAAGTGTTTTGCGCTAACCTCACATTACGGTGGGATAAGGATAGGTAATAAGTCCTGCAATGGGATTTTGACGGGAAGTCTGACAGGGTGGGCGTCGCTTGTTAACATTATTTCATATTATTATCTAGAGCTGTACTTGTTGTCTTTAAATGACGTGGTTTAATGCATCAAACTTCAGTGTAGATGCACAGTATAATGTGGAAACTTTTTAACCGGTGATCTTTGATGAGTTATGCTTGGTGAGTTGGCTGACTTTGTTCGGTCGATTCGCCGAGTGAAGGTCATCTGAGGGGCATCGCACTGGAAGGCATTACCGCCATAATTCCAGCAAGACCTTGAGATCATCAACATCTGGGTCTCATGGTCATTGTGAAAACATAATTGCTCTATTTACTTTGACATTGGTTAAATCATGGCATATGCTTGGAAGCCATTCTTTTTAAAACAAGAAGAAGAAGTCCAATGGCCATTGCAACCTCAGGGGGGTTACCACAACCTCTTATAGCAGTATTATTATAATTTAACTTGTACCGATTCCCGTAAAAAACAAACGAAGAACGATTATAATAATACTGTTATATGAGGTGGTGGTAACCCTGCAGTTTGTCATTTGCCATACATATAGGATAGCATCATTCAAGAGTTAATCGATTTACATTTTTCCGCCTCTACAAAATTTAGTTTTAAGCACTTGCTAGGTTTTGGTATGGGACAATCGAACAGCTCATACCGCTCTCTACGGAGAAGCATTATTCCAATACAAAACTTTGTCTATAACGATCCGGTCTACCAGTGTTATTGCATCGGTCTCGAGAGCATCGTTTCAAATACAAATGAAAGTTCAATATTCAAACTTAAAGTGATCTGATCTCACTGGTGTTTACCGTCTTTTTGTCTATTGGAAATTTGTATAGTGGCCTCATCATACAAAAATTCCATAGACCCCTGTCCATGGTTGACATTTTGGTTGATGGGCTGTAAACCGGGAGATCCTGGGATAGATTCCTAAGTCGGGCAAAGCTCTATTTTTAACACAATTTGGCCGGGACTAAAAATACCTCAGAGTAGATGTCAGTCTGTGAGCTGGACGTTAAAAAACTACTTTAAATCCTTTTTGCAACATACTTGAATGTTTTTTATGCCAACCCCGCACTGGAAAAGAATAAGGATATGTGGAACTAAAGAGGTCTTGACTTAAATTCACAGTATTGACAAACCGTGCGTGATTTTACAGTACCAAAAATCGTGTAAATATAAACGCAAATAAATATGTTATTAAAATAAAAGTTGTAGAAACAACTGAATCATAGTCATAGTGTAATTTAAATGATCGATTTATGCATAAACACTGTTTAATGTCTTGCACGTCGTCGATTTATCATAAATCTTAATTAAAATGCATGCATATAGTTAAAATCGAGTTTAATAAAATCAAGATTTTAGCAATAGTCCTTAATAAATCACGACTATAAAATAAGTATTATATTACACATTATGGGCATACTTAAAAACAGTTTAGCTGAGCAAATGGCTTAGAATAGTCTCGTCACTTTTTTCTTTATGTCACATTGTTTGAAAATAAAAGGGACAGACTATTATTTACCTATTAGTTAAACTGTTTTTAAAAGTAAGCCCCTATTTGTCTAGATAATATGTATCTTTTATATGAAACACCCGTCAGCCTTAAGGTCAAACGTAAATAATACCAACGCAATTTAATTCTATAAATATTGCGTTAAACTCATGCAAATTTAATTTATATAAAATGAAATAACGACGTAATGAGATTAGTATTAATTTAGGCGTCCTTCCTAAATACTTTGATCTCGTTAGCATTGTCGTACTGCCCCCGGCCCTGTTTATTAAACGACTCACAATGGACCGCCAAATCGTGACTGCGCTATACTTGTTTTATTAACTTCACGGTATTAGGGTTGATAAATATTTAGTTATTTTAATGAGGTTTTCGAGGTTATTGTTACAAACAATGCTGCACGAAATGTAGGAATAATATCTTAGATTAATAACTCAAAATTCTTTGAATAATATATAAGTATTTCGACATTTTGACAGTTTTGAAAAACGAAATGATCTGTAACAATAATTACATTGCCTCTATCTTATATTATGATCTTTAAGTAACGTGAATCTTTCGTCTATACAACAAGAGTTTTTGTTAGCCCTAAAATCCAAACACTTAAATCAAATCACTGTCTCACAGAAAAGGGACGTAAAGTGGCAGCTAGCTGTCACGTTTCGTTCAGTGAGTGAGATTTCCGTTAGCCCAACTCCCCCTCTCTTTCCAATCCCTTTTCTCCCCCCTTCGATTCCATCCTTTTAGGTTGGCAACGCACCAATGCACGCAATGCAACGCATTCTTTTTGAGTCTCGGGTGTCTATGGGTGGTGGAGATCACTTACCATCAGGTGACCCATCTGCTCGTTTGCCAGTCTCTAATATAATTTTTTTTGTTTTTTACTTAGAAGTTCAGAAAAATACAAAATTATAAAACCAAAGTCGGTATGTTTCTAATCCAATCTGTACTTATAACTTATTTTCCGAATTCACACATGATTATGAGTTCGTAATGTGAACGGTAGTATTTCCGGGAAAATGAAGTGTTCCTATGGGACAAATATACTTAAAGCTCATATGAATTGTGGATAAAGTGATTTGAAGAATACTCACCATGCTCATATTGTGAGCTGGTTGTGTCAGAGAAGTAACATAAGTAGAGAGGGAAATAAGTAACTAAAGATATTAATTATTTATTAAAACTAAACACTTTATTTTATTTTTATATGATACACACAATACGACATACTGTAACACACTCACGCCTGTTATCCCTGATTAGGTAGGCAGAACCGTACTGAACAACCAGTGCATTATTCGTCAAGCTTATTTCCATCCCATGATATAGTGCGAGCCTATTGCCATACCGGGTACAAATTCTATACGTGTACATACAATACAAAGTCAAACGTTAATTATGATAAAATAAAATAATGACGTAATAAATTTTCCAAAATTTAATTAATTCGTAATGTGAGGCTACATAATGCATTTTATTTTGGTTAACATCATCAATTAATGTGAAATGTCATGTTTGTGCAGAAAGCTCAACTTCGCATACGTAGCCGATAGTTACTGCTCCTGACTGCAGTTCGTAGCTTTCGTAGCATCCGTAGCACTAGCAGAGCTACGCGCTACGCCTATTCTTAAAGTTTCGTTACCTAGTTTTACGACCAGCCGCCTGTCTGAAGTCCCTTTGGAAACCTGAATATGAAATGAGAGCCTCCTTCGTTTTTGAAGTTAGTGATAAGTATAAGTGCCTTCCAGTTCTATCAGTGTTAAAAGTTTCACAACACAATCAGCGTCCAAAACGGTATTTCGCTTGAAAAGAGTACTTTATGACATAAATTACGGCGACCATAGCTCTCCAGAAGTGCAGGCAATTAAATTCATTGTTTTTTGATGATACCAATATAAATGAGACCGCAAACCGCGAACATTTATTTATTAAATACATTAGTGTGCGTTAACTGAGTCGCTTATTTATAAAATATGTTCCAGATGTTGATTTTCGCTTTTAAAATAATGCACAAAAAATGTTCAATGTAATCCGAAAATCGCTACAATTTTATAACAAATCGAATAAAAAGTTTTATAAAGACAAAATGTAAAACAATATAAGATCTTTTTCCTAATATTGTTGAAATATGTATATCATTATATGCAGGAGGTCGCTGGATGCAGGCCGCTTCCAACTGGTTGATCTGGAAATCTTTGAGGGAGGCCTATGTTCAGCAGTGGACGTCCTATGCCTGATGTTGATGATAATGATCTCATTAGATATTTAATTTATATTTGATGTCTATTCACTTTATGTTATTAAATACGAATTTCGGAGATTCAAATACTATAAATAAACCCAAGGGGGTTTATTTATTATTAGGAAGGCCTAATCCCTGTTCCTTTTCTTTTCTACGTTAGACAACAGCTTGGCTACGCCTCATTGTCAATCTTTTTTCTTTCCACCTTCCCTGATCCCACCTTAATGTGGGGTCGGCGTAACGCACTTTTTCAAGTATGTTGCTGATAGGATTTGGCTTAGTTTTTACGACCGGCCGCCTGCCTGAAGTCAACCCCCTATGAGTCCCTATGGATCCAGTCCCGGGCAAATTAAATTAGAAAATTTGCTTTGCCCGACCTGGGAATCGAACCCAGGACCTCCCGATCTACCGCCCATACATGCTGCCACTAGACCAAGAAGGCGACAATTGTCAATGTCGGAATATATTCATCACATAAACAACCTAGAACACTTCAATTTGTAAGTTAATAGTCACATATGTTTCTGTGATCCACATGTACTGTAGAGTTATCCATACAAAACAAATGAAGAACGATTATAATAATACTGCTATAAGAGGTGGTGGTAACCCTGCTGGTTTTTCTAAATACGCTCCCCTGCTGCTGCATGGTGTTAGCAACCGAGCGGAAAATTGTATTGTAATAGTCTGTAACCTGTCTAATCCACTTATAGCCCTGCCTGCTGCCGGCGCCCGCGTGCAATGGAGATGTCGCCGAACTGCACTTGTCTTCCATCCACAAAACATGAACCTTTTCAATGATTTATTAGGTTTACGTGAATGTTATTAATTGAAATAAAACTAGTTTTTACGGATTGTGTCGCGATTTGGTTTTTCATAAAACTTGTTTTATTTCAATGAACTTGTTTGTTTTTATATATTCAATTCGTCTGTATGTTTCTTTGGTATGTATGTATATATGTTATAGGGTAACTCTTGACCTTCGATTAGATTTCATTTAGTTACTTAAAATTTGATTTTTATTTTTTTATTTATTTATTTAATTATATCAATATATTCATAACAGGATTTACACCCAATGCGATATATATTGTCATACATTCTAAAAATCACAAACATATATTATTATTTATTATTATTATTATATTCTATTTCTATATATAGGATTTATTATTTAGTGAGAATGTCAGTCGTCACCTTCACGAATTCCGTCATCGTACAATTGAAGACATCTATTATCTGTCCAACATCATTAATTATCTTTATGGCTCTTACAACTGGCGCACACTGAGCTGTCTTAGTGCGGGTAGATGGGACTTCAAGTGTCGTCTGCCTCACATTGAGTCGCAATTTAGTGTTGGGGACAATCAGTTTCAATGAGGCCAATACTGAAGTGTTGTTTAATTTACCACGAAATATCCCAAACACATATTTAGCCAGTGCCAAAATGCGCCTAACTTCCAGTTTGTAGTATCCAACCATCCCCAGGACAAATAGGGTTGGATACATAAGCGGGTAAAATGGGTAGATTCCGTACTGCTTCAGGTATAGATAACGAGTAAATTTGTTTTGGATCTTCTCCACCATTAGGCTATATTTAAGTTCATGAGGGTTCCAGATAATGATACACATTCCAGATAAAATTCCACCGAAATGGACTTAAAAGTGCGCTAATGTCGCATTAAATGTCCCATGACAGGTTCTCGAATCCAATGCGATATTAGTATTCGTATTCGAATCGAGAAGCCTGTACAGCTAACGCATTTACGAAAATACAAACAAATGTGATTCGATTTGAATGTAAGTGCCACATCCTCAGAAGAGAGTTTATACATTCCGCTCCGAGGAGCACTACTACGGTATAATTAAACACATCCCAATACACAGAACCGCACAAAACGTACGACAACAATAAGCTTAATTATCACTGTTTTCAGTACTCAGATGTGGCTGGATTTCATTACCGCATACCTACGTTGCAAATTCAAGTTCTGTGTTCGCAATTAGGATATTGTACGGATGAAGATGCCGACCGAGCATTCCTTAAGTGATTTCAATTTGAGGCAGCGCTGAACATGCGATTATAACCTTCTGAATGATACTAATAATGATTTTGATTAGATAGGGTTTGTAATTGGATTGAATTTAATTCGTTAAAAATTTTCGTTAATTTACATACGCTCACGCCTGTATCCCCGAAGGGGTAACCAGAGCCTCCCTAGCGAACTAGAACACCCCCATTTCGGCGAGCTTAGTTCCGTCCCAGATGTGATAGAGGGTGAGCCTATCGCCATATCGGGCACAAATTCCAATGTCACTTTGCCCAACCCGGGAATAGAACCCGAGACCCCAGGACAGTAGTCGTACCGAAATACAACCACGCCACCAAGGCAGTCGTTAATTTATTTCGTTAATAAATGTCTGTGAGGATTATGAAAGGAATGTAAAGTCTAAACTCGAATTACGTCAGTGTAGTGGGCATGCCAAGCAATGGATTGACGTCAGATAGATGGCCGATCATAAAACTAAAGCCGAATCCTTTCCGCATCATGCTTGAAAAGTGTACATCGACGCGACATTGCAATGGTATGGATGCAATGGTAATGGTATGGACAAGGGCAGGTGGAAGAGGATTAAACATAAACGCTACAAGTTTAAACAACACAAAACGCTGCAAAAGGCGCCGAAAATTCAAAGAATCACCCGAACACCTCGTCAACTCTATTCAAACCGAAGTTCAAACGATATGAATGACAAAGGGGCTTAACACTTGACAACGTGATCGACGAATTACAACCTGGCAATGTACTCTCTGCGAGCGGCGAAATTCGGAAACAGTGTGGTTTGACGGCACCTTAGGTACCTATAATGTTTTCTTCCCTACAAATTTGTATGTAAGGGAGGAAAATACGAGCTATTTTATTTATAGTTAAAATAAAAGAATTAAAAACTAACTAAGGCTCAATTGCACCACTATTATTAACCTAGAGTTGGTCCTAACCGCAAGTTAAGTTACATGTCATTCATACATTTTCTGTCAATTTAGCTTGCGGTTAGGACTAACTCTAGGTTAATAATAGTGGTGCAATTGAGCCTAAGAGGCCTCATATCACTTTGCTCGCCCGGGGCCGAACCCGAGATCTCAGGACGGTAGTCGCGCCGAAATACAACCACGCCACCGAGGCAGCCAGATAAATTCGCCAGGCTATAAAAGACGTTCGATCTTAAATTGCTCAGTTTTGACGTGAAATCTGCGCGGTATTGAAGCGCTGCGATGCCGCCGGCGACTTCCGGCGAACTTTCCCACTCTCGCGGTGAGAGTTGGGGCCACTGTCACCTTATAAATGATACATTGTGGTTACTTATCCAAAGAATACATCGCGTCATGGTAACTGGTAAATATAATTCTCTTAATAATTCTGGAATTTTACTTTTCTTTGTAGCTACTGTCCGTGAACATGTTTTTTCCACCTGTCCTTATCCAAATCTAATGTAAGGTGTAGAAAGGAATTGGATATTTTTTTATGGATCGCCTGCCTCCCTGACGTCATCCCATTTCTGAGGTATCCACCACAATCTAGGTACAGAAGTCACTCTTCATACAAAGAGCGCTCGAGCTACGCACACATAGACACTGTTCACGGACACGATATCTCCGAATGGTTGGGACGAGTGCGAGCGCAAGTGCAATCCGCCTGAGACACGCGTCTGTGACCTTTTTTGTGCAAAATGAAGTCTTGTGTTCAATAATCTTATTATAAACAGTTAAGATAGGAACTGAGGAATTACCACCTTATAGCAGTATTATTATAAACTTACTTTTACTATTTCCCGTACAAAAAAAAAAAACGTAGATATATGAGATTGACTTCTGTACCTTTCTCTTTTATGTATTCAGTCCCAGAAAAAAATTCTTAGAAAACCGTTTTTCGCAACCCTAATTTTTAAAATGTCTGATGGACAAAAGGATACATAAAAGCTCCTTTTCATAATTATGATTGTATTATTTGATTTCAAACGTAATTTGTATGTGTTGTAACTGTGTTAAATAAAATATTAACTTAATATCTCAAACGGTACTACAAAACAATCCATTTAAAAAGTATCGCAAACTGTACACAAACTTAAAATGTTCTTTACTGCCGAAGCTAACTTCTTCGGAAAAGTTAAATGTGATATATCCAAAGAAATCCCTCAAGGGACCTTTAGGAACCAAATACAGAGAAATCTACTAAAGTCAAAATAAGATCTTCAATAAAGATAAGTTCGAGTTCAAGTTGACGTCGCTAACCCTCCGACATCAGTTGAATTAAGGGTTGTAAAGGGGATTTCCAGTATGTTGTCAATGGGTAAGTATTAAATATACTAAGTTTATACTTTGTACTAAGTTATATGAATGAGCATCATCGTCATCATCAGCCATAGGACGTCCACTGCTGAACATAGGCCTCCCCCAAAGATTTCCAGATCTACCTGTTGGAAGCGGCCTGCATCCAAATATTGAGACCTGGCACATGAAAATTCAACAATCATTGTTCCGATGGTTATTTCTGCCCATGCTTTGATACCAATGAGCCTCGACCTCAAGAGGCTCTCGGTTGGTGTTTGGGTCAAGAGCCAAATGCAGAAGGCAATGATACTGGATACAGCACGAATTGTGAGGAGGTTCCCCACTCTAGGGTCCTAACCGCCAGTGGCTTGGGTCCCAAGCCTCGCTATCGGAGGGGAATAGTTTTATAAATATATTTTTATTTTTTTTGCATATATTTAAAAATATTAAAAAATCTTTAAAAATAAAGAGTACTGAACATCAAAATTGGACCGTGTTGTGCAGAAATGATCCAACCCACATTTTTTATTGATGCCAACATGATCTTAAGTCTAAGCCATTATAGACCATATTGCTGTAAAAAAGAAATGTGGCTTGGATCATTTCTGCACAACACGGTCCAATTATAATGTAGAATCGACAACTATTGTCCCATAGACATCTCTGCCCATGGTTTGATACCAATGAGCTTCGATCAACACTTTCAGAGGCTCTTGGTTGGTGTTTGGGTCAAGAGCCAAATTCAGGGGGCAGTGTTACTGGACACGGCATGCATTGTGAGGAGGGTCCTCACTCTGGGGTCCTAACCGTCGGTGGCTTGGGTCACGAGTCTCGCCATCGGAGAGGAATTATTTTATATTTGTGAATGTATATTTTTATATTTATACATATATTCTTTCTTGCTACCTGCCCCTTTTCCCGGCGTAATGTGGGGTCGGAGCAATATACATTTCAAGCACGTTGCGGATTTGGCTTAGTTTTTAAAACCGGCTGCCTGACTGACGTCAACCCCCATTTGGGTGATCCAGTACCGGGTAAATGAAACTAAAAAATTTGCTTTGCCCGACCTATGAATCGAACCCAGGACCTGCCGGCCACAACCAATATACCTCTATGATGCCACTAGATCAAGGAGGTGACGAAAGATGAAAAAAAAAATGGGTGCGTGTACTTATGTACGCGCGTGAGAAGTTATACTGCTTTGTCATCATTAAAAAATAGTTTTTAATTGCATGCAAATAATTAATTACAATAAAATAATAGAAGGATTGGAAAAAGATAATCAACAAAAAAATTTCATTAAATTTATTTAGTTATTTTTATAAATATTTATTATTTATTCAATTTAATAGCAAATATTAAAAATTAATATTATAATTTGATGTTCAATTTTAATTTTTATCACAAACTTTTTATTAAATGTTTTATTAAATTTATTTCTTTATTTTGTAAATATTAAATAACCAATAATAAGTATTTAACATTAATAATTTAATAATATTTAGTGTTAATTATATTAAATAAAAGTATTTTTAATTTATATCAATAAATAATACATACGGATAGTTAACCTCAATTATATTGGAGCACTTGAAAAAGTATATAAGCAAAAATGGTTAAGCAGACAACTTCATACTGTAGACAACTTCACACTGTTAATTTTGTGTCACAGATGCGCGCGCATCTGAAAATTTCACTCTCATCATTTTTTCATAACGCGCCTAAAGAAGTATAACTTCAAAAATTGAAATAAAATAAAGTAAGAGTACTAAACACAAAATAACATAACATAAGCTCACGTCTGTATCCCCGAAGGGGTAGGCAGAGGTAAACTAGCGAACTAGAATACCCACATTTTGCCGAGCTTAGTTGCGTCCCAGATGTGATCGCCATCGGCAGGGTAAAGATTAATATTTTGATTTACATATTTAAAAATATTTAATCCTTTAAAAATGAAGAGTACATTTGAGTTGTAAGTCGGAATCGTGAATGGCAAATGGGCTGGCGTCGGTCGCGAACTACAACTGCCGAAACAAAATCGCAATTAAGTACCTGGCCAACAAATTAAACACAATACGAGCACCAGTGCGTAAAATGCTTTTCACGTTTACATAATACCCATAAAGCGGCATTCTCATTCAATGCGCACATCGTTTACTCTCTTTCATAGCTCCATTCCGCGAAAATGATTTCACAGTCCTGACTATCCCGTGGATATTTTAATTAACCATTATCTGGAATGTTATAGCATGGGGGCCCAAATAGCGGGACTTTACATTATTTTTAAACGAAAGTACGGGAAGTTACCGGGTGTAATTCGAAAATATATATTGTATATATCACATATTGTCTGGACTTTAAAAGAGGCGATAACCCTTGAGTTTGTGTCGGCATTTCTTCTCAGGGATAATAATAATAATAATAAATACACCCAACAGTCACATACATAGTCCTGACCCCACACTAGGTGTAACCTGTATCGTGGGTATCAGAAACTACGAGAGACTTTCGGCCTGACAACACCCAGACCCGCAACAAATATCTATGGGCCACACATTTGTCTAGGTGCAAGAATCGAACCCGTGACCTCACGTTTCACAGCCGGCTACTCGCCCGCTGCGCTACGAAGGCTATCATATATAGATGTCATATATGTACCCACCAAATGCTGATGTCATTATTATTTTCTTCAATATAGACTCGTAATTGACAAGTAAAAGTGATAGCTCGATTCGAATACTTATTCGATAGTGATTCATTCTCGAGGGGTCTGGAAAGTATAAGCTATTCCCTTCCACGGTGGCTCATGCGGATGTCCGATACATTCGAGTCGTGCCGCGTCTTATGAGTTATGGCCTGTATGCGAATATTTATAAGAAAGAAGCGATATTTTCTCCGGTTATTTTGGAGTTGGGTATAGACGCTCTCTTACAAATGCTAATTTACAATGAGGTACGGTGTTTTGGTGGGCTTCAAATTTTAAATAACCCTTATTCCTGGCGTTAATATTGAACAACAACAGTAGCCCGAGCCCGAAAAACTAATGTAAATGTATTCGAGTTCGCTGCGCACTGATGACGTTTGGTTAATATTTCATACAAATTTCATAGACGCGCATCGAGTTCGAATACATTTACGGTTGTCAGAAATTATCCTGCTCAGGCCGCTGAATTTATATTGTATCTGAAAATGATTTTACAAATTACAGGGTTTATTAAAAATATTCAATGGCTAAAAAAATCTGTAAAATAAATCCAAACACAGGAATATAATGTATTTTTATAGCACTGATTGGCCAACAAGCAAATAGGTTACCTGACAATAAGGGCTTTTCACCGCCCATAGTCATGGGTGCATGCCGCCAAAAGGACGCCAATAAGGATTTTGAATTGGGCCACCGGAAATTTCACTCATCGAACGAAACGCAACAGCAAGCTGCCACTTAACGTCGATTTTCTGATCAAAATGGGCGAGGTGGCCCATTCGTACTATAGACGTCACTGTCTACAGCATCTCCTTTTCTTTCTATCTGCCTTCTCCCTCTTTAATGTGGGGTCTTCGCAACACCCTTTTTCAAGCATGTTGCAGAAAGGATTTGTGGTAGCGCGTGAAAAATAGCACTACCAAAAAATGTTGTAGTATGAGCCAAGGGGCTCGATCGCCCAGAACCACCCCGTGTCCCTCAAGGCGAGTACGAACTAGGGTATTGGTTCTGAGCGGATGAATATATGATCCACCAACCTTGCAGCACAGAGCCGGGCGTCCACCTCCGTGGTCTCAGCAGCTCCTCAATTGTCACTCTGAATATTCCACTGGCGATGTGCCGGTTACGCGTGGCAAAGCGGTGGAGGTTTGAAAAGCGGGATCCTCACAAGGGCGAATTGAACGACCACGTCCAAGGGGTCGTGATGCGTAAAGCGGTGAAGAAAAGAAAAATATAATTAATATTATGTTAGTGTAAAATTGTTATGTTGACATGTCGTGAAAAATGTATTAAGTATATAAAGTATAGAATAGAATAGAATGACGTTAATAAAAATATGAATTTGACGTGGTGCATGCCAGTAATAATTATCAGAGCATACACCAACGAGCTGTGGTACCAAAGAGGTTAAAATACCTAGGTCGTGCCAACAAGATTGGAGAGCACAATGATCCACCCAGAAAGTACCGGAGTCGATGGCTCCCCAAAAGAGACACGAAGTGGCTCAACCATACTCCCGGCCTTGGAAGTTCCCAGAACTTTCAAAGGGAAAAAGGAACTAAGGTAGTTCATAATATTATGTCAAGTAAGGTATTGGTATTACAGAACAAAGGGGACTATAATAGCACATAGTTTGATTGAATCAGCAATTATTCAATTTATGTTTAAAGAAATTTATAAAGATATGAGAGGATATGATTGATAAAGCATATTGATAAGAGAAGCAAATATTTCACTGGTCATTAAAGAACACCAAATGAAAGCAAACAAGTATACAAACAAAGACGTAGGAGCCTTTGCGAATTATAGACTCTACGACGCACAGGGGCAATGCGTAGAGGTCTGCATGATCAAATCTCATATGAACGAAGGTCATTATGGAGTTGATATGCATAAGACTTAAATGAAAGCAAACATAATGCGTTTCGAAAAAACAGTCCAAACTAGTGTCCTGGCATCTAATATCCAGTAATGCGGTATGAAGATAACGAAACAATGAAAAGACCTTAATCGGACTTCTCTGCCATTATTCAAGACGAAACAAACACAGATTTAAAGAAACAAATTGAAGAAACTATCTTCTTTTTAAAATAATATAATATCGAACTATGATTACGAGAAAATAAAAGTAAAGAGAATACATGACAAGACTGTACTCTTACGAATAGGAGGAGATAAAACATAAACAATTACAAAATCATATTGTTTATGATTATAAATAAGTGATGAACAAACTAAAAAGCCATTAAGACAGAGTTCTGCAAATCCAAGGTGGACTGCAGGATTAACTATAAATACAAACAAATAAAACTTCGAAAGGTTCGAAAGTTCCTTGTAAAGATAGCGAAGGTTTTAGTAACTATCATATAAAAGAAAAGATGTCATCAGATGTCCTTAAGTTATTGAGCGACACGATTCTTGACGAATGTAAAAACAGCTGTGTGGAAACAAGGGAATCCACAAGAGTGAGAATTAAATCACTGTTTAAGATGAGAAGTGCATATACACCTGTAATAGGTACACGAGTTTTACTAGGGCCAAACCAAATATTAATCAACTCGAACATTTATTGGGCGGCACTTTGCTTGAAACGAATAAGATATGTAGCAAGTCAAATAGACAAAATATTTGATTTCGCAAATGTGGAACATAAACAATTCCAAAATCATCATATTGTTTATGATTATAAAAAGCGATAAACAACTTAAAAGCCACTTAGGCAAGAGCTGCAAATCCAATGTGGACTGCAAGATTAACAATAAATAAAACATATGAAACTTCAAAAGGTATAGTTTCATGCAGAAGTTAGCGATTGTTGTAGTAACTATCGGATAAGAGAAATGATGTGTCATCAAATGCTCTTGATTTATCGAGCGACACGATTCTTGACGAATCTAAAAACAGCAGTGTGAAAACAAAGAGTCCACAACAGCGCACACCTCAAGGCAAGAAAGTCATGCACACTTGCAATATTTGTATATGAGCTTAACAAGGGTTAAACCCAAAATATCAATCAACTTAAACGTTGATAGAGCGGCACTTCACTCTAAATCTAAACGAACAAGTATAGCAAGTTCAAAAGGCGAAATATTCGATTTCGCAAATAATAACCTGACAGAAATATTGTCTGTAGGGTATTCAGAAAAAGGGTACGTTACAATAGACAACTGTAAGGTACATAACAATGAAAATAAGTCCAAATATTAGAACAAAAATTGAAACATTGTTAATTGTAACAAGGTATTATCAATTTAAACAAAATGAAGATTCCTGAATACAGGCTAAATGCAATGAATAGCATAAACAGGAGGACCGTGGTCCCAATCTATATCATACAACCAGGGCTGCATGAAACGCAATGCAGAATACAGAATCAGGAAGGATTCTAAACTTGTATCATTAAATAATCTCGGCATAGAAAGCAGTATTCTATTAATGATACATTTGAACAATTTATTGTTATTGAAAGAAAAGCTAATGTAAACTGATGTCCAAGAGGAACAAGAAAATGATAGCGATTCGAAAACATTACCTGAAGTATCTAGGTTCCTAGAAGCAGGTAAAACCCTAATGAAATAGCTGAAGTAGCGTTTCCATCTTATCAAGTAAGATAATGTTAAGGCGTCAGTTTTAAATAAAGTTGTAAACTGATTACCAAAGCTGAATGTTTTAAATTCAGGTGCAGAATACACCAGAACATTGCAGTTGAAAAAAGATATATGTACGAATATCACAGAGTGACAAAGAATGCTTATAGAAGTATACGAATATAATTCTTTGTTTAAATTATGTTTTAATTTTCTTTTCGAAATCATAAAAATATGTTGAGTAGCGCTAAGAGAATTATTTAACTTCAGAGTAGGAGAAGGAGAATTAAACGAAGGTAAGACAAGTGAATAAAGGCTTTTACAATCACAAAGCACAGAAGTAATTAACATGCTGTTACGCTCCGTTATTTTAGGACTAGTAAAATTCACCTGAGGAATTTTCTCAAGTTGATAAAATTCCTGTAACAGTTTGTTGAGACCTAAACTAATGAACCAGCAACTAGGTCTTATGTTAGGTATACCAACCAAAGGGTCGTGACCAAAGGTGATCGACGATCTATCGCTTGATAGAGGGCTTGCCTTTTTATTCAGGAAAATATATGGAAATAATTGAGCGACAAGGGTCATATCAATATTTCCAGTAATGTTCCCAGAAAGATTAGGCAATTGAAGATCAGCAAAAGATAATATGCTGTCTTTATTAATAAAATGTGGTGGTAATTCATCCGAACAGCAATGTACCACCAAAGCATAAATACAATATTTATACTGAGAGAATATATGAGACTCGATGTCTGCATATGCATATTCGAAAATCAGTCGAGGAGACAAAAGAATTCCCTTGACAATAGAGTTACTCAATGGGAATGTAATAAGATTTCTACAGCACTCAACAGAAAGCAAGTTATTGTGAGGGTCTTTATTAATCAGATGTGGAGAGATCTGTTTACGACTAACGCAACTAAATTCGCCGTATATCCGCAACGACGCTAACAGGGTAGCGGGGGATGAATGCGAACTTACAATAAAACATAGATGAGCTATGTGCTAAAGCAACGGCACCTCGAGGGGACGTATGCGTCGGATGAGTAACGTTCGCGGCGCAAATCGCGGCACACGGGTTCGATTCTTGTGAAGGCACATTCACGAAATTCACAGAGGGTGAAAGCGATACGTGCGGTAATGAAGAAGAATTATCAATATATTTATCAAAATGTAAAAGCGTATGATGACGTTTGTTGCAAAGTTTGCAGACAAAAGTCGAAAGACAATTTAAAGCTGTATGATTTAATCTGCAACAGTTCACACAACCAGACTTAGATTCTATAAAATTATATCTAAGCTGAGGTGAATTTAAATGTTTAAATTGAAAACATCTGTAAAGAGGATGAACTGACTCGTTACAATACGAACAGTTATTATAATTATTTGAATGAAGAACAGAAATGTCATTAGAACATGACGTGACAACCGAACAAGGGTTCGAATTGTCGTTACCAAACGAAGACCTGACCGAAGCGGTTTGCTCACTTACATTGCCGCTGTACGTATGAGGTCGCGGATTCGAATGCACGTTAAAATGCTGGGAGTCAGTCAACTGGGAATCATTGGCGACGTTTGACTTAAACGACTCATAAAATATTTGCGTATTATCAGCATGCTTATTATATAATGACGAGTCTATTTGGATTAGCGAATCCGAACTAGATGTCGAGCAGAACGGAGCACCAGTGACATTGTCACGCACTCGTTTTATTTGCGTATAAAGCACTTCAAACGCAGCTAAATCAAAATGAGTATTAAGTTCCAGATCCGGATTTTCTGTTAATTGAAGTTCGACAATCCGTTCTAGAATGTTCTCGAACCTATCGCGTAAATCATCAATAGTTTCTGATTCAGCCAAAAAATGCTCATTCGACATTAAGTCGAAACCAGTCACCTTAATTGACAACTCGTAAAGGCGCTGCATGCGTTGAATAATGAATTCTTTTTTAGAGAATAAACATCGCAATTTAACCGATGCCATTTTAAAGTGTTGCGGAAAAATAAAAGCAATAAAAAAAATTAAAGATTAAAATTTACTAAAATACCAAGAATTACGTATTTAGTTCCAAATTGAATAGCACTGGGATACTATGCGGCTTTCCGAAGGACCAAAATATGGTAGCGCGTGAAAAATAGCACTACCAAAAAATGTTGTAGTATGAGCCAAGGGGCTCGATCGCCCAGAACCACCCCGTGTCCCTCAAGGCGAGTACGAACTAGGGTATTGGTTCTGAGCGGATGAATATATGATCCACCAACCTTGCAGCACAGAGCCGGGCGTCCACCTCCGTGGTCTCAGCAGCTCCTCAATTGTCACTCTGAATATTCCACTGGCGATGTGCCGGTTACGCGTGGCAAAGCGGTGGAGGTTTGAAAAGCGGGATCCTCACAAGGGCGAATTGAACGACCACGTCCAAGGGGTCGTGATGCGTAAAGCGGTGAAGAAAAGAAAAATATAATTAATATTATGTTAGTGTAAAATTGTTATGTTGACATGTCGTGAAAAATGTATTAAGTATATAAAGTATAGAATAGAATAGAATGACGTTAATAAAAATATGAATTTGACGTGGTGCATGCCAGTAATAATTATCAGAGCATACACCAACGAGCTGTGGTACCAAAGAGGTTAAAATACCTAGGTCGTGCCAACAAGATTGGAGAGCACAATGATCCACCCAGAAAGTACCGGAGTCGATGGCTCCCCAAAAGAGACACGAAGTGGCTCAACCAAGAAAAGAAGAAGAAGAAGAAGAAGAATT
This sequence comes from Clanis bilineata, assembly GCA_036417725.1. NCBI lineage: Eukaryota > Metazoa > Arthropoda > Insecta > Lepidoptera > Sphingidae > Clanis > Clanis bilineata. The sequence continues at coordinate 14,398,437 of CM071149.1, read as the reverse complement.
AATGAAGAATTTAGAAGAATTTGTATGACCAGCTGCCTGCCTGTCGTCAACCCCATCAGAGGCATCGAGTCTCGGGCAAATTAAATTAAAAAATTCGTTTTGCCCGACCTGAGAATCGAACCCAGGACCTCCCGATCCACAGCCCATATACTACTAGACCAAGGAGGCGGCGTCTACAGCATCTCTCTAACACTATTAACATCAATACCGGTAACAATGTCATAATATGAAATATTTTTTATGATTGATTGTTTATTATATCTGATTGTAAACGCTTACTATTACTTTTTTCTTAAAAAAAACAAGGTCAGAGTTTCTTGCCCGTTCTTCTCTGACGAACCAGCCTTCAGAACTGGCGGTGGAGTAAAATTTTTTACGGAATCTAATTAATGTGTAACCATGGACGTAAAAAAAGATGGACGGAGCGCTGGGAATATTGAAAGTGAAGCATGGTTTTCGGCTCATTCGATCAGTCGCCGCTATTACGTGTCGATCAAATGAGCCAAAAACCCTGTTTCACTTTCAATGTTCCCAGCGCTCCGTCCATCTTTTTTTTTTACGTCCGTATGTGTGACATTTTATGAATTCAATAAATGATTTGATTTGATAATATCACGGCCCTACTTAACACCCACTCATTACCTCGAGCCACGTGCGTTTTATTCCAAGAACAAGCATTTGTGATAACATTATCACTACGAGAGTGTTAATGTAAACCAATAATTGCGCTGCCGACGTTAACAACGCGGAAATGGTCCCCTCTTGCTTATATTCACTTTAGTTTGGCTGTATAATAAAAGAGAACTGGCTAATTAAATGGAAAGTGGATGGTGTTATGTAAGCGTGAACCAGTTTTATTTTAACTCGTCATGCAATGTAGAGATTGTTTCCAATAGATGTTAAAGTTTGATTCACCTCTACTGCTTTTAAATAAGTGTATAGGGGACAAATGAGCAAGTGGGTCAACTGATGTGAGGTGATCACGATGGTGAGTCTATGAGTTGCCAGCCCTTGAGGTCATTTTCAGAGACATCGAGTAGGTATCACAGAAAGCTGACGACGTAAAGTGACACCTCGCTGTTATATGTATTTCGTTCGAGGAGTGAGATTCCCGGCGTAACACTCTTGTTCAAGCATATCGCAAAAAGTTTCGGCTTTAGTTTTTACAACCAGCTACCTGTCTGACGTAAACCTCTTAGGATACAAAAGAAATACTGGCAAACAATTATATAAGGTAGGTAAGTACTTACACTTATTCCGAATTTACAATATATTATTGTAAACATCATTCATAAATGCATACGATCTCCGAAGGTGTAGATAAAGACGCACTAGAACCAGAACACCCACATCTCGCCGAGCATAGTTCCCTCCCAGATGTGATAGGGGGCGAGCCTATCGTCACATTGGGCATTTTTGTAGAGCTGTTTTTTGGAATGTTCAGCTTAAACAGCCGCATTCATTAAACTACCGCGCTTCAGTTCCTTTAAATCGCGTATCCAAAATCAATAAACGGATATAACAAATCGATTCATATAAGGTAATAATGAGGCGGAATCGGTTCATTTGTGCGCGCGTCCGGCCGCCACCGCGCCACGCCGCGCCGCGTGACCGACCGGATACGATTATGATTATGACAAATGCGCTCGTTTTCATATTCATTTCCGTTAAATTTTATATTTCTATTGCATTGATAATGCACGATAATATTTTGGTGCATCTGTGGATTTATTAATGAGGGTAAATATGGCCGCCATTTTGGTTCCTGACGATAACATTCATGTGCTTTTATAGTAGCTATAAGTGATAATAATGTATGCTACTGCAAATAGGTTATTTTGAAAATCTTATCTCAATGCCCCCCACTTAATATAAATATTAACGCGTTTCTTATCTTTAACCCGTCGAAGCCCTAACCTAGCCCTGACTCCACACTAGGTATAACCTGTATCGTGGGTATCAGAGACTATGAGAGACTTTCGTTCTCACTGAAATAACTGTTTTATACTACATGTATATGAATATAGAGGTATATGCGGTATATACCTCTACACAAAAATATTTTTTTAATACAATTTTTGTCTGTCTGTCTGTCTGTCTGTTTGTTCCGGCTAATCTCTGAAATGGCAGGACCGATTTTGACGGAACTTTATTATTGGCAGGTAGCTGATGTAATAAGGAGTAACTTAGGCTACGTTTATTTTAGACATATTAAAAAAACAATTAAAGAATCCACTGTTAGGCGGAACGAAGTTCGCTGGGTCAGCTAGTTAATTCTATAAACATTACTTCTAAAACATCAGCGAATAAATTTTCATTAAATTAACACACCATATCATTACTCGTTTGCAAAAATCGAACCTCCAGTTCCAATATACACAGCATCAATAACATTGAATACCTGAAGATCAAATAAAAATAGCAACGCCGATGGAATTTCTGTTCGGGCCGAGGTTCCGTGATTCCAGCTTATTAACACAAGGCCGTATCATTATTCGGGAGGCAATTTAATTCGGCTCCTTACAAATTACGAGTGCTCGGCACTCCATTACCTCCCTTCTATCTGTGTAATAGCATCCACAACGGTTGAATCACTTTATGAATGGCAGCCCTACTTTTTCAACATGTTGCTATAGGATGTCAGGTATCGATCGCTCTCTTGAACCCTCTTCATTATGTTGGATCAAATGTTTGTTAATTAACATACATATAAAACTCACGCCTGTATTCCCGAAGGGGTAAACAGAGGCGCATTAGCGAACTAGAACACCCACATTTCGCCGAGCTTAGTTCCGTCCCAGATGAGATAGGAGGCGAGTCTATCGCTATATCGAGCACAAATTCCAGACTCCGGGCAGATATGGAAAAATCCAATATCACTGCCCGACCCGAGGATCAGTGAACGGGTGCTGCTCGTGTGGACTGGTCTGCTCCGACTTTATTACATTCATTAATTTTATCCATCCGTTTAGTTTGTCGATTATTCGCCATGCCCGTTGGAGTCACTGAGCAATCGATATTGTACGTTTTATTATTGTTTTTATTTTACATGGAGGTTACCTTGTTGTAGATTGGCTGCTCTAATTTAATGTAAATTAATGAAATTTTTTGTTTCCTTATTTTGGTTGTATATTTACACCAGACTGTAAACTGGTTATTATTCTCAAAAAGAGCAACGTCAGAGTTTCTTACGCGTTCTTCTCTGGCGAACCAGCTTTCCGAACTGGCGGTAGAGTAAACATTTTAAACGGAATCTAAGCAATGTGTGATATTTTATGGATTCAATAAACTATTTGATTTGATTTGATTTGATCGAACCCGAGAGTAGCCGTACCGAAATACAACCACGCCACCGAGGCAGTCTCTCTTCAACTCTCTTCATATTGGATCAAATGTTTGTTAATTAACTATGTGGGGTAATGTATGAGATAATAACGCATGTAGTCATGTACCACTGCAGGATATAAGCCTGGTACTGTTGGCTCGCCGCCAGCTGATTGAGTAGATAGTCTAAGAGAGAGCTATTTTGTGGACTAGTAATTACTTCGTGAAATGTTATTACAATATGCTGTGGATAAATAGTTAGCTTGTATGAATAATGCTTTAATTATGCATTAATTATGATACATTAGCTCCACTGTATTCCCGAAAGAATAGGCACATATGCAACATGTGACCCAATTACACGTTTGCCAGTCTCAGCTATAAAAAAGTCAAAATTTTCTCGCGACAAAAGTGGATATAATTAGGAACAAACCACAACTAAATCCTGGCTTCATGATTACGCAGGCTATGCACAGAAATGCCAATGCTCATTTCATAATTACCGCTTGACTGTAATAATTTTGAACCACACATATGCGGTTTTTGCAGGCCGAAACACTTGTGTGAATTCTGTCATATTGGTATCCCGGAGCTTTAATTTTGTCTCTATTGTTTTAACTATTCTCGCTGCAGGTTTATGTTTTGAATCCCATGTTTTTCGTATAGTACTAATTTATTATTTAGATGTACTTAGTTCCTTTGTTGTAATAAACTTATCATTTAAATCCTTCTTTGAACATCTTAATAGCGTTCACAACAAAGATAGAGATATCTAAAGATTTGTAACGAATTTAGAAATAAATTATCTAAAAATGTAAAATTTATTTCAAACCCTTTTACTAGCAAATGTAACTAAAGTGTTTTTATTATATTAAGTAGAGGTACAAAGATATTTAATATCACTAACTATAGAGGCTAGAGGGGCTATCAAGCAAGTTTCCATACAAAAAAAATATCTCAAACATCAGGGGGGTTACCACCACCTCTTATAGCAGTATTATTATGATCTTACTTGTGCCTATTCCCATACAAAACAAACGAAGAACGATTATAATAATACTGCTATATGAGGTGGTGGTAACCCTGCTGTAACGCATGAAATAATGTTATATTCACATGTTTACTTCACAACTATATTTTTAAAATTGCAACATAACTTTGAAGTAAAATACTAAAATCAAACACGTAGCTGCATTAAATTTTGCGACGCTGTTATTGTTGGTGATGAAGTCAATTTTGCAGCGGGCCAAATCGAAACAACCGCTATTAGTAACACAGTGTGTGCAATGTGGAAAATATTTTGATAGATTAAACAGTGCGAAATGGCGCATAAAATATAGTGCATACCTATGAGATAGTGTGCCTATTTTATAATAATGATCTACATATTTAACAGTCGCTCTGAAACGGGAGATTCTGGGTTCGATTACCAGGTCAGGCGGGTTGTTTTTCTAATTTTCCCGGGACTGGGTTAGTTAGGGTGAGTTTAACGGACCGACTTCAAATCCGATCTTGACCAAATTTACATGGGACCAGCCTTGAATCGGTCCACATTCGGCGAAGATATCGAGTAACATACATAAAAAATAAATACAGACGAATTGAGGACCTCCTCCTTTTGTGGAAGTCGGTCGACAATATTAAAAACAGGTCCTTTGTTTTTTTTATAATAGAGCAACAATAAGTCACAGCAACAAACGTTTTAAACATAAAGCCGGGTCTCCTGCATTAGCTTTTTCGAAACAAAACACTAAAAACACATACGCAAAACAACGATTTTAGCTGTCACCAGCTCATAGAACAATGGACCATAGATAAAAATGCATGTTTTGTAGGTGTGGTGGTACATGTGGTGTAGGTGTTTTGTGTAATGTTTTAGGGTAGGCGACCCGGCATAATAGCATCAAAAACACGCGCTCCTCCACCTAGGATTAAATCCTCGGACACGACATCGTTCTTCACATATAGTGGAATTGTTATCTGTACCACCTTTCTGCAACACCAGGAGGGTGACCATCACCTCTTATAGCTGTATTATTATAATTTTACTTGTACCGATTCCCGTACAAAAATAAACGAACTATGATTATAATAATACTGCTATAAGACGTGGTGATAACCCCCCCAGGTATAGATAACAACCAACAGATGAAGTCCAGACAACCGAATTAATATACTTTCCTTCGGAACCAAGTCACACACACTTGCATACTATGCTTGCTCTCAAAGAATTTTAATCTAAGCTTGCTCCTGTTACCAGAATACCTATTATTTATGTTTGAATTTTTCGATTCGAAAATGAATACCTACGTCGGATATATTATCGCAATACTTCTGTATTTTCCTGTAATTTTTGAATTATCATTAATCCGCAATAGTTGCTACTTGTGGACTGCAGTTCACAAAAAGTTACACTCTACAGGCTCCTTTTTTGACCAGACAATTCTTTTAATTGCAAAACTAAAAAATTGAAACGTTTCCAACGTGATTGCTGTAAGTAATTTAACAGGCGCATTAAGCGGCATTTTAAGCATTTAATATTAACATCATCAACACATCATAATAATAAAACATTGTTTTGTACACACGGTAAATTCATTTAATTAAAAACAAATTCATAATATTATAGTATATTATTATACTGTTGGTCATGTCCATAGATAAACGTAAAAGTATGCTTGAAACGGACTACACCTATGAAAAAGTCGCGTGCGCGTCGGCGACTAAACTTTAGTTTTTTTCGGAGTTGCCAATTTGTGAGAAATTCTTAAACCATGTTGAATTTCGACACCATTAGGGAATATGTGCTAAAATGTAAGGAATTTTTCATTTTATCTTTTATCATCATCATTTTATCATTTTTACTGCTTATTTTTTACATGAACTCGAAATTTGCCTTTAAAGTAAATATTACCCCCGTCCCCCGTTGACTCAAAAAATATTACACTCCTTTCAAAAGCATTCTTTCAAAATGAGCCACTGTGCATCATTACACCATTTTGAAAATATTTAAATCCATAAACTTAATCTGAAAATAATTACGTCAAAAAAATATGCAAAATGTATTTGGACTAGTCTTACTTGATAAAAAAATATGTTGCTTTAAATATATTTTTAAAATACAATAACCCAATCGCTGTGTTTAGGGTGGGTTCGTTGAGAGTTTTATTTTTCCGTTCTCCTTCGCCGAATCACGACCAAAACATGTATAACACGATAGATTTTTCAAACATCAGTCCATAAGCGGTGGCGTAATCGATGTACACACATAAAATGCAAAAATACGCACCCGCATTATACGTAGTATCTCTATGTATTTTGTGCCCGCATTGTTCCCTCATTTGGGGTATTCGTCGCGACGGCCATTTTTGGGAAATCTATAAAAATAGCATTGGTAACCCTAGTTGCTGTTTTTTTTTTACCTAGTTGAAGTTGTTGATTTGATCTCAAAGCTTGGAAACTGTAGACAGAATAAATCGAAATAAACTAATTTTATAACATTAAACAAAACGTTGAAATGATACCTTTTCGTGAAACAAATTGTTTTCAATCAGTGCCTTATTCGTTTATTGTTTAAACTGTGCTCTGTGCCCGACCGTACTAAAATAAACAGATGAGAGATCAGACCATCGGTGTTCATTTGTTTTCATTATGACGAAGCGCCGAAGAATACTTCACGCTGACAAAATAATACAAAATGTTATTCATGTGTTTTGTTTGTTAATGTTTCTACAGTTAAAAGGTGAGTCAAATATTACAAGTCAAAATACAATGTAGTGATATATCGGCTGACAGTATAACATTCATTGATTGAAGTTTAGAGATACGATTCTAAACTTACTGTTATTTAAAAATATTTTCTATACGGTTGCAGAATATTATGTATATTAAATTATAAATAAAGCAACCATAAACAATTAAGTTACTATTGGCCAAATTCTTGAAATCAAGATTCATTTCAGTCAGTGTTTATTTAGAGTATAAAATAAAAATACACACAACCAGTGGTAATCTATTGGCATTTTTACTTTTAACCTGAATTAGACATAATGTATAAATTAAAATTTCCAATTTTATGGAGGTTAGAATTGGATGTTTTGCTAAATCTTTTGATCTACTTGTATTAACCATCTTACATACATTTTGTTACATAAATAGATTCTGAATCAAACTACTGATAAGTTAATAATTATGACATACTAGAAAATGCTGCTATGAAGCAAAAAAGGTCATTCTCCCATAATTTTGTACACATAAAAAAAATGCACAGAGATATTTATAAGAAAAAAACATCCATTCACCTGCCCTTATCGCCTTCAATGTGGGGTTGGCACAACACATTTTCTAGCAGATTTCAGTAAAGGATTATAGAGTGTGACCACATTCCTGACGTCAATCCCCTTCTCTTATATGTATGGGATATAATAATGTATTCATAATAATACTTAACAAAACAACATAATAACAGCAACCATTGTATTGGTATTGGTTGTGGGCTCCTCTCTACATTTAGTTCGTTAAAGAATGGAACCATTGTGTGTCTTAAATGCCAGCTAGAAATCTAGCCAGCCTAGCTGTGACCAGAACTGTAGGATCCGCCTGGTGTCTCCATGCTTCTCAGAGCGTGGCCTTGGTGTGTTTCATTACAGCAACTATAATAAGGCATTTTATTTTCAGGTTACTATTCGGTCGCAAGTAATCCAATATTACTATATTCAACTGCATCTGATATCCGTATAGTAAACACATCAAAGCTCAGCAAGGTGAACACCATAGTTAAAGATCTAGAACACGGCTCAGCTGTAGATTTTCACTACAGGAAAGAGCTTGTGTGCTGGTCTGATCAGAATGCCGAACTGATACAATGTATGAAATATAATGAGACATACATAGGAGAAAAGGTATGTAAAATGTGTATAATACAACAAACTGCCGCTTTCAATAAACAATCTCAGTTTAGAGTGCAGATAGATCGCGATTATGAACCAATCAAATCAAATCATTTGACAAAGTCATGTTCAAACTGTAAATTGGCAAATTTTTGTAATCTAGCTGCACATTCGAACTGAGATTGTTTTTTGGAAATGGGCGATAGTATGTAATAGCACCAACTGGGATTAAGGATAAAGTGCTTCCAAAGAGGCAAGCTGGTCATCCATCGATGCAACAGAATACATGCTCACGATAAATTGAAACAGAATCTAATAGCACTCTACATAATATATTTACCTCAGCATTGTCTTTATTGCCCAGGATCCCGATCTTATGGAGCCCATGAAAGGCTGTTAAGTACATTCCTTTACTTTGTCAATTCTTTTTTACTCACTAACGCCCGAATGGTCAAACGCTGCTCAACTTTAACGGCTTCTTAAAATGATTTTCGCCATACAATTTTGACAGATAAGGTGGCCTTAAACGACATAAGGCGACCTTAAGTGTATGAACATTCGGCGGTAAGGGGCCCACAATTTTTTAAGTGCCCAGAGGCTCAGGTATGCCTTATCTACCTTGCCTGATCTACCTTATCTAACTTTAAAATTCCTAACTTGACACTGGCATAATGCATTTCAATTACCATAAAAAAAAATGTCTGTATTTTTTTATATTAAAATATGTTAAGTCCATATTTTGGGCATTTCTATATTATTTGTACAATTTACATATTTCAATGTATATTACGGAATATACATAAGGCACCAATTTTAGTAATCGTATTGGATTAAGCTCAAAATTATAGATTTTAAAAAGACAACATTTTCAGAAACTGCACTTGTAAACATAAATACAGACTTTCCAAAGTTAGTGTTGATTGTTTCACGTTAGTTATTGCAAATGGTCCCCACTGACCTTTGAGATAACCCTTACATTACATTAGCCTATAATTAAAACTGTATCATTGGATGTATTGTTACTGTAATATATGTGATATTATTAAATATACCTTATTGAATTCTGTTCCTATTTAGCAACAGGCCAAATACATTACAGCATGTAATCATGATTATTTTTGTCATTATTTTGGATAACATTACATAGAAAAGATTTTTTATGAAGTTTATTGCTATCTTATTGATAAGTTTCTACCGATCCAACTGAATTGCGCGTAACAGCTAACAAACTTTCTTTCTTCTTGCCCTTATCCCACTTTAATGTGGGGTTGGCCCAACACACTTTTCGACTGACTTAAAAAAAAAGATGTGTTACACGATATCTCCGCTAAATGTGAACTATTTTTGTTTACAATAGAGCTTGTTCGAAGGGTGGTCACGATTTGGTCACAATCAGTTAAGTTTTGAATTCGGTTTGTTAAATTTTTAAACTTGTGATTATTTAGAAACCATCTACCATATATTTTACGACTGGCTGCGTCTGTCTGACGTCGAACCCCCTCTGGGGATCCAGTCTCAGGCAAATAGTGTTAGAATAACTGCTTTGCTGACCTATAACTATACTTTAATATGTCTTTCATTGCAGCTTAGAATAGTATCACAAGGGTTCATAACTCCCACGGGCATCGCCATAGACTGGTACACAAACAAACTGTACTGGACAGATGGAGACACTAATAGAATAGAAGTTATTTGTATAGAACAGAAGTATAGGAAGGTTTTATTCTGGTCTGAAGTTGACTTGGCCAGAGGAATTGCTGTTGTTCCTAAAGATGGGTAAGCATTAACACGCCTTTATTGGAAGTCAGTATGGTTATTCACAGTGGAACACATTTAGAAAGAAAGAAAGAAATGTTTATTCATTGTCATGAATGTGGCATGTAAATACATTTACATATCTGAACTAAAATTAGCAAATAACATGATGTTTTCATGCGCACGTCACAAAAACGACCCAAACTCAGCATATGCTGGTCAATTGGCCAGCGCTGATCTTCCGTTGGACCGTTGGACCATTTATAATTTTCTTAGGGCGACTTGCACCACTATTTTTTTTTAATTTAACAAAGAAATTTAAATTACAATATTACATAGAATGATGCCATCATAAACTCAATTGAGTTTTACCGGGCACCCTTATCGTCGACAAAAATGAAAGTTACCAAATACTACTTATAGCTAATAGTAACCTACAGTTAGTCCTAACACTCCTAACCTCAAGTTACATTGATAAAGTAATTGATTAAATATCGTCATATATTATCTGTAATTACATGTAGTGTAATGAATTACATGTCAGCCTCCGTGGCGCAACGGGCGAGTAGCCGACTGTGAAGCGAGAGGCCGCGGGTTCGATTCCCGCATTGAGACAAATGTTTGTGTGGCCCACAAATATTTGTTTCAAGTCTGGGTGTTGTGAGACCGAAAGTCTCTCATAGTTTCTGACACCCACGATACAGGTTATACCTAGTGTGGGGTCAGGACTAGGTGTGTGACTGTTGGGTGTATTTATTTATTTATTTATGTCATTCATATATTTCTTTTTCAATTTAACTTGAGGTTAGGACTAACTGTAGGTTATAGTTAATAGTGGTGCAAGTAGGCCTATTGATATTTAAAGCTCACACCTGCATCTCCGCAGGGGTAGGCAAAGACGAACTAGAACACACATATCTGGCCATGCTTATATATATTAATTATTAAACAATACCTTTATTTAAAGACTCAGGCGTGTATGGCTGAGATCTATAAAGCGAACTGCGACTAAGTCTAAGTCAAAGTAACGAACTCAGTGAAGATTTGGGATTGTTAAATCGAACTTTGATCTAGTCCGAGTAATTTTTTACGAGAAAATCTTTACTTTGTCTGTCAGTCTGTTTTTCTTGTAAAAAATGGCTCGAACTAAATCAAAGTTCGATTTAACAATCCCAAATCTACCGTCATGAGGTCGTGACGGTAGTCGTACCGTAATACCACAAGGCAGTCACCTTTATTTAAAGTCTCACATAAAAAATCTTCTTTTCTAGGTTAATGTTTTGGACAGACTGGGGTGAAATACCCAAAATAGAAAGAGCCGGCATGAACGGTGACCCAGCCACGCGCAAAGTAATAGTAAAAGAGAATATATTTTGGCCAAATGGAATTACAATAGACTATGACAATAACTTGATTTATTGGATGGACGCCAAGCTGCAGTTCATTGATGTAATAGACTTTAATGGGGATAAGAGGAAGAGAATCGTTAATGGGGGCTTGGTGTATCCATATGCTCTCACATTCTTCAATGACAGACTATACTGGACTGACTGGAAGACTTGGTAAGTCTAATCCTTACTAAATAATAAAAGCGAAAGTAACTCTGTCTGTCTGTCTGTGGCGTTTTCACGTCTAAACCGCTGAACCGATTTTGATGAAATTTGGTATGTACCTTTAACCCCAAGGACGGACATAGGGACATACTTTATGTTTTTTAAAACAACCCCTATAGGGATGAAATTTGTATGGGAATTTTGGAACCGCCTAATGGATATTGATGAAATTTGGTATGAGGATACTTTTGACCCTAAGGACACAAATGGGGTACTTCATTTTTTTTATCAACCCCTAAAGGGATGAAATAAGGGTTGAAAGTTTTATATGGGGATTTTAGGTCCACTTAATGGATTTTTATGAAATTTGGTATGGGATAGTGGATACCTTTGAGTTTAAAGACCAAATGGGCAACTTTTTTAAAATCAACCCCTAATCGGCTGAAATAGGGGATGAAAGTTTCTATGGGGACTATTTAAAAATTATTTCCAGGTCCATTCACACATGGGACATATCAACAAACGGGCCCTCAATCAAAGATCTCATAAAATCCCACTCAGTTCCTGTAGACATTAAGGTGTATGACGAGTCGAGGCAACCCATGCCTAGTGGAGACTATCCTTGCAAAGATAATAATGGTGGATGTTCACATTTGTGCCTTTTGTCTCCCAAGCCGCCAGGTAAGTCTTTAATCAAGTTTATGACTTGCCACTTAAATAATTATTACATGACTCAAAACTATCTGGAACTGATGGAAAATGTTGATGCGTTATGTTTAAAATATATCAGGATTTGTATGTTGAATGTAACGAGACTGTATGAGGCAAAATAATGTATGAATGGTTCTTTTTGTGTCTTGAGTGCCTATGGGCGGTGGATATCACTTACCAGTAGCCCACCCAGCATGGGCGCTATAAACTTTAATGCGCGACACGATAAATTTTTGTCTACGCTTTTTGTTGCGTTATAACTGTTTTTCTCTATATATCTACGGACACCAACATGCATACTCGTTTATTTTCATACATTACTACATACAACATCTCTACAGTTTGTTATCGAGATATATCGTGTCACGTATGCTAGCCGGGCACGTGACGTATCTGCTTGATTGCCAGAGTCTGCTATTAAACAAAATATATATTACATTTGTGCCTAAAATGGCAAGTGAGAAGTGGGTGCACTAAATATTCCAGTATTATGGTACATATGCGAGCTTAACCTCATCTGTATATTTTTATCCCAGGCTATGTATGTGCATGTCCAACGGGCTGTAAACTGAAGGAGGACAGCAACACGACATGCTACGATACTCCGCAGTCCTTACTCATCATAGCGCAGAGGTCGACAATATCCAAAATATCCCTCGACTCGCCAGACTTCACGCCCTACACACTGCCGTTGAAGGATTTGAAGAGAGCTCTCACTGTGGACTTCGACCCCAAGACAGAGTATATTTATTGGGCAGATAATTCTGTAAGTATTAGTATAAAAGGTTAAAGTTACTTATTGACTATTCCCAATCTGTGTAAAAGTTACGTCTCCTAAAACATCATGGGCCTTACGTATAAAAAAAAATTCGCTTAACTTTTCGCTAAGAATAGCCTGTCACTTTTTTCCTTGCGTTACATTGTTTAAAAAAGAAAGGAACAACCTATGGTAAAGATAAGCAGCACTTAAATATTTCTATATGTTAGTGGCTATTATGTTGGCAAAATCTGCGTCAATTTTGTACATTTAAACATTTTAAGCAGGTATGTAAAAAGCAGTTCTTTTAATTACACAATTAGATCATAGGTATATAGGTGAGTAATAACAAAAATCAAATTTAACATTCAATTTCATCGTTGTATTACAATTATCAATAAAAGTCAGTCTATAATCCTTTTCTCCACCGTATTTTCTTCTATTTTTTGTGAATTCTTCGAATCATACGTATATATTATCCTTATACATCGTGGAAAACACATAATTAATTATTAATCCATAACGTAGGCTGCCTATCATTTAAATCTTTATCTAAATCGGCTTAGCCACGGCGACGTAACTTAAAAACAGCTAATTGGCGTCAGTAGGATTAATTACTACGCTTGGCCTAAATGCCGTCATAATATGTGAAGTTCTTTTTTAGGTATTTTTTTTCAGCTTTCACCACTTTGAAGTTCAAATATTATAGCGGTAGATCAATTTTTACGATTTTAGAAGCGAATATTTTTCTTATATCGACTCAAATAAACACCCAATTTATATAAATCGATATCATTTTTAAGACCATTCATATATAGTTAAATACATTAAAAAAATTTTTGCTGAGTTAGATGTATGGAAAATCACTAAAAAAATATACGAGTCTGGTTTCGTGGGTATCAGGAATTACGAGAGATTTGTCCTCAAAATACCCGGATCCGAAACAAATAAAGCGGGAATCGAACCCTCGGCCTCTCGCTTCTAAGTCGGCTACTCGGCGGCTGCACCACAGAGGACAATACAGTTTACAAGTGATTTCAGGCAAAAACAATATCGAAGGCGCGTCTGGACGGCAGCTCGCAGTCGGTGGTGATCCACAGCGGCGGCGTGCCCGACAGCATCGCCATCGACGCGCTCGCCCGCAACATCTACTGGACCGACCCCGCCAGCGACACCATCAGCGTCGCCAGGCTCGACGGCACCTCCAAGAAGGTATCACTACCAAACTACGTGTTTTAGTAACAAATAGTCTTTTTCTTTCTACCTGCCTTTATCCCTTAGTCATGGGCGGCTCGGCCTCCGGTGGCCCATACGCTTATGGGACATGTATATGTGTGTATTTGAGTGGTAGAGCCACACTGTAGACAGTAACGTCCACAGCACGAATGGGCCGGCTCGACCGGTTAGACACCACTGCCTCACAGAAAACCAACGTAAAGTGGCAGCTTGCTGTCGCGTTTCGTTCGGTGAGTGAGATTTCCGGTGGCCCATTTCCCCCCCTTCCTTTCCCAATCCCTTTTCCCTCCCCTTCCATTCCCTCCTTTTAAGTTGGCAACGCACCCATGATTTTTTTGTGTCTTGGGTGTTTATGGGCGGTGGAGATCACTTACCATCAAGTGACCCATTTGCTCGTGTGCCAATCTGCTATAAAAAAAATATACATATATATGTGCCGCCTCCAACGGAGTGGGGTCGGCGCAACACACTTTCAATCATGATGCAAAAAGGATTTGGCTATGTTTTTACGACCGGCTCCCTACCTGACGTCAACCCTTTCTGGGGGAACCAGTCCCAGGCAAATTAAATTACAAATTAGCTTGGCCCGACCTGGGTACCGAACCCACGACCGCACGGTCCACGGCCCATATATGCTGCCACTAGACCAAGGCGGCGACTTTAACGGTGTTATTCAAAAGAATCAGTGGCTGATTAAATGAGCAATAATTATAGTCATAATCGACATTTTCTGATTAATCGTTTTAAGGGGATTGAATCCTGGACCTCAACATATCCAACCTGAGACCCGAAGTCAAACCTCCCTTTGTACCATACACGTTACCATTATGCTAAGGATTTATAAATTCAAGCTTATAATTCAAGTTGTCACGAAAAATCCTTCGGTCGTATAAAAGCCAAATCCATTCTGCAACATGCTTGAAAGAATGTTTTGCGCCGACCCTATATTAAGGTGGCATAAAGGCAGGTAGAAAAAAAGTTCTGATGAAGGTGTATACATACATACATAAGCTCACGCCTGTATCCCCGAAGGGGTAGGCAGAGGCGCACTAGCGAACACCCACATTTCGCCGAGCTTAGTTCCGTCCCAGAAGGTGTATAGTGTACTTAAAAACAACAGAATAAACGTCGCAATCAGTTTCGATTTCTTTACTTAATATATTTGCCCAGGTCATCATCCATAACGATCTGTACGACCCTCGAGCCATCGCCTTACACCCCACAGGCGGTTTGATGTTCTGGTCCGACTGGAACGAGAAGAAACCAAAGATTGAACGAGCCAATTTGGATGGAAGTGACCGAATGCTGCTTATATCTGAGAAGCTGACGTGGCCCAACGGAATTGCACTGGATACTGTGGCCAATAAACTGTATTGGGGTGATGCTAGGACTAGGAAGATTGAGGTATGTTATGTAAATTATTTTAGTTTTAATTGGTTATATTTGAAGAGTATTATGTATGAATTTCAAACTGTTGGTCTTGATTTGGCTAAGATGGCTTATTCGAAATATTGCGAACAAAAAATGAACTTTATTATTATCCATTATGTTGTTTTTTTTTTAATTATACCCTGCATTGCCATACTTCAGGGCCAACAGCCTTACCCCTACCAATTTCCCACATTGAAGACAACTGAAATCACCATTTTATAGAAATCCAGTTTATTTCACCATCATATTATTTGATATTTCGGTACGACTACGGTTCTGAGGTCTCGGGTTCAATCCCCGGGTCGGGTAAAGTGATATTGGATTTTTCCATATCAGCCCGGAGTCTGGAATTTGTGCCCGATATGGCGATAGGCTCGCCCCCTATCACATCTGGGACTGAACTAAGCTCGGCGAAATGTGGGTGTTCTAGTTCGCTAGTGCGCCTACCCCTTCGGGGATACAGGCGTGAGTTTATGTTATGTTTGTTATGTTATTATTTGATATTACACTACGCGACCGAGATTAGGAGTCGTATATAATATATATGTGAATTTCGTACACTGTCACTGACATCAATTTGTGGCGAACATAGTCCACCATTTGTCTGACATACTTTGTACAGTGTAGAACCCAGTCGCACTTGGGAATGTGCCACAAAAAGTAGGAAAACATGTGTGTAACCATTGGTTTTCAGGTGTGCAATATGGACGGTACAGATAGAAAAGAACTGCACAATACAGAGATACTGCACATTTTTGGGCTGACCCTACTTGGAGACTATCTCTACTGGTCAGACATGCAAAAGAGGACGCTTGACAGAATCAACAAGAACACAGGTATTCTATTGAGATTATTTATGCAATTTTGATAAGAAAATATACATATATATATATATATATAATTTATTGAGTTGTAGAGCCACACTGTAGACAGTTACGTATACAGCACGAATGGGCCGGCTCAGGTTTTAAATTTAAATTTGTATGATTTTAAAATGAAGGTAGATATTGTAATAAAATTTTTTGGACAAGGTATTAACCTTAGTACGACCCATGACGAAGGCTGCAAAGCTTTCGAATAATTGGGCATAAAAATTAAATCCAAATCGTGATAGAATCCGTAAAAATATTTATTTCAATAAAATCGATAATTGAAAAGTAAGTTTTTGTTCTATCTGTACATCGTTTGTTTTAGGGCTAGACCGGCAGCCCGTGGTGGAACAAATGGCGAGTATGATGGGGGTGAAGGCGTTCCGCCTCGGGGCGGCGCCCGGCCGGAGCCCCTGCGCGGACTCCAACGGCGGCTGCTCGCATCTCTGCTTCAACAGACCTCATGATCACGTCTGCAGCTGTCCACTCGGTAAGACACTTTGCTTTTTTCCTTTCTTCTTTCCTTATTCTTTCTTTCTTTCTTCTTTTAATTTGTGTCCGATATGGCGATAGGCTCGCCCCCTATCACATCTGGGACGGAACTAAGCTTGGCGAAATGTGGGTGTTCTAGGTCACTAGGGCGCCTCTGCCTACCCCTTCGGGGATACAGGCGTGAGCTTATGTTTATGTTTTATGTTTTAATACACTAATATTACAAAAGCGAAAGTTTATGAGTGTGTTTATATGTTTGTTACATTGTTACTTCTTCGCGCTTAGACTGACTAATTTTTATGTCATTTTGTATGAAGGTAATCGATACCCCCTGGATTAACGCATAGGCAACTTTTTATCTCGGAAATAAATGTTATCCCGGAAAACTAAATTTCCACGCGATCGGAGTCACGGGCAACAACTAGTCTGTATATATATTCACACTTTACAGTCCCCAAAATATATTGTAATAATATCGAGCTACAAATTAAATATTTTAAAGTCGACATAAAAGTGTTTACTTGCTTTAAGCATTCAAATTATATCTATACTAATATAAATGCGAAAGTTTGGGTGAATAGATGTTTATTACTCAATCACACTAGAACTTGGAACAGATCTGATCAGATGAAATTTGGCACAGGGATTGATTATAATGTGGAATAACCCATAGGTTTTTAATCCCGGAAAAAATTACGAATTCCATGGTATACATATGTTGAGCCACGCGAAAGAAATTCGCATGCAACAGTTAGTTGTGCATAAACCCTTTTGTTTGCAGGCTTGGAACTAAGCAGCGATCGTAAAACGTGCGTAGAGCCCGAAGCGTTCCTAGTGTACAGTCGCAAGAACGTGATCGGTAGGATCAGCATAGAAAACGAAAACAATGACGCCGTGCTGCCGATAAAGGAACTTAAAGAAGTTAGGTGAGTGTCGACACAGAGTCTCATTGAGAGTCTAGAATATGTCTCTGGGAATCAGCCTCTGGTGTAGTGATTGGCCAGGTTAATAATAGTCAGTGTTGGGTACAAATATAAATAAATAACACCCAACAGTCACATACATAATCTTGACTCCACACTAAGATAGAGTCTTGTGTGGTGGGTAACAGGAACTATGAGATACTTTCGGTCTCACAACACCCAGACCCAAAACAAATATCTGTGGGCCACACAAACATTTGTCTTGGTACGGGGATCGAACCCGCGGCCTCTCGCTTCACAGCCGGCTACTCGCCCGCTGCGCCACGGAGGCTGTCAAATATCGACACAATACGTATGGGATTTGCAAATGTTTTTAGGTCGACTGCTGTACATCGACGGATAATGTGGTTGTTTGGCAATACTATAACGCCAGAATATGATGATACTTTTAACAAACATTTGACTATAGATTTTCGATAATTTATTCACTATTCACCTGCCCAATTTCGATCGATGCCACAAAAATAAACATCGTCTCTTAGTTCATACATTGTTTTATCTAGAGATCCCGTACCAGAAACGAAGAGTGATTTTTTTTAAAAGGGAAGCCGATGTAGCGTTTTCTTTTTATTATTGGCTATTTGTTAAGTCGATAATTCAAAAAAGGTAAGCCGGTAGGAATCGAGTTGTATGGACCTTTCGCCACTGCTCCGTACTACTTGTCCGATGTATGTTAAGGACTGTTTGTAATATTTACTTGTTTATTCCCAGTGCCCTAGCGGTTCACGTGGCTGGTACGAAGTTGTACTGGTCGGACAGCAAAACGAAAACAATCAGTCGATGTTCCATAGACGGGACTAATGTAGAGAAGATATTGGAGTCTATGGGATTGGTGGAAGGTATGTTAAATAAAATCATACTAAATTAAAATAACGATTAATGACTTGCTAATATTCTCAGTAGTTTTCCTCATACTACTCGAATGAAACAGCCATCCAAACTAGCGATATGGTTAAAAAAAACAGAATTTCAACATAGATGTTTTATGGATTTAAAAACAATATTTGATTTTAATATAAATACCCTGGAAGGTGCGATTTAAATAAGACCGATACCACGTCATCAATTCCCAAAAACGGATAGGAAGGATTTGGTAGGAAATTATATCAACTAAGATTGTAACAATCTTCCAATATTTCCTAAAGTTTCAGATCGCCGATTTTGCCACTGTCTCATAGATAACCGTCGCAAAGCGGTAGTTTGATATTATATTTCGTATGGTGAATGATAATTTCTTCATCCCTTTCTTTAAGATTATCTTGTATTTACTAGTAGACTGCCTCGGTGGCGTGGTGGTATTTCGGTACGACTACGGTTCTGAGGTCTCGAGTTCGATCCCCGGGTCGGGCAAAGTGATATTGGATTTTTCCATATCAGCCCGGAGTCTGGAATTTGTGCCCGATATGGCGATAGGCTCGCCCCCTATCACATCTGGGACTGAACTAAGATCGGCGAAATGTGGGTGTTCTAGTTCGCTAGTGCGCCTCTGCCTACCCCTTCGGGGATACAGGCGTGAGCTTATGTATGTACTAGTAGATGACCGAGTTGTTCGTTTGTGGCAGGTGTAGCGATAGACTGGGCGGGTCAGAACATCTACTGGACGGATACAGCGACGCAGCGCATCGAGGTGGCGCGCCTCGACGGGTCCAGTCGGAGGCCGCTTATATGGCAGGGGCTCAAGAAACCGAAGAGCATCGCGCTTGACCCGAAAAAGGGGTGAGGAAAGCCTATTAACAATAAATAAGGGATATTTTAAATTCTAATATTGTCTGAGAATCCTTAGTATGATGATAAAATATGCAATAAGGACTTATTGCCAATGAGAGATCGTGTGCTCGCGGTAATGTCGCGTTTAATTATGTCCAACCGCACGTACGGTTACGTATAATAGGGATACAAAAAATGTATGGTCCCTCTATGTACCAAATTCTGTGGAAATTAGTTCAGTTAGAACACCTTGATTGATGAACAAATATTCATATAGATCGAAAATTTTGAAGGTTAATTGAAATATTGTGTTAACTCTTAGATATCTTGGTTTATATTTTGTATCGATTTTGCAGATACATGTACTGGTCAGAACTGGGCTCGAAAAGCATCAAGCGCGCCGCCATGGACGGGTCTTCCCCCACAGTGTTCATGGAGCAGGTGGGGCGCGTGCACGCGCTGGCCATAGACTACGAGACGCGCGCGCTCTACTGGGCGGCGCTCGACCCCCCGGCCATAGAGTACGCGCTGCTCAACGGCACCGGCAGGAGGACGCTGGCTGATGACATACCGATGCCGTTTGCACTCACGTTGTACAACGACTCCGTGTTCTGGGGAGATTGGAATACAGGTAAATAATACAACTTACAAAAACTTGTTTACGTTTTGGTATTGAAAAAAGTGTTCGGTTACATTTAATAGTGAATTTTAATAAGTGTGAAAATTAGCCAGAATTGCGTTGGATTATCGAAAATGTTTCTTTTATAACTGTTTGCGATAACTCTTCTTAAACACTAGCAACGCGACAAGATAGTCTAACTTCGTGATTAAGTAACCAAAATAGGATTTTACATTCAAAGTAATTGAAATGGCAATTTCGAAAAGGGCACATCAAATATAAATGATCCACTAGTAAATATATTAATAATCGATAAATAAATAAATATTAGCCTTGAACATTAATTTTTGTAATTGGGTACTTGTCTAATTTTTTAATATTAATTTTATATGAAATTTACACCGTCTAAAATATAGCACTGAAAGAATTATTGAAATATTCTCAAAATTAAAAAAGTTATAAGCATTTGAAATTTGTTGTAACCTTCAAATTGCGGAAAAGAAAAGTATCAGTAAAATCACGTCAGGGCTGTAACGGTACGTGCGTTAGAAAGAGATAGCAAGATATCCCCACTACGTCCCCACTCTTGCTCATTGCAGAATTTAAAATATGAATCACTGACTCATTTTTCAACTAATTTCGATGCAGATTTTACAAGTTTCTTTTTTGTTTTATTCCCTAGTAGTTAAAAAAATGTGTACAAAATCAAACATAGTCGAGTACCCAATTATAACTACAAGTGTTTTAATAAAACATCCCATCACTCCGCAGGTTTAGTAGAGAGCGCCAAAAAGCGCGACGGGACCCAACGCAAGCCCGTCCACTCGGGGCTGGACTATCTGTCGGATCTGAAGG
The DNA here is from genome assembly GCA_036417725.1 of Clanis bilineata. Lineage (NCBI taxonomy): Eukaryota > Metazoa > Arthropoda > Insecta > Lepidoptera > Sphingidae > Clanis > Clanis bilineata. The sequence goes on along the minus strand of CM071149.1, from coordinate 14,377,256 downwards.
TATTCGGCGGTGCGGGCGGTGGTGGGGGTGGGGGGGCGTCCGGTGCGGGCGGCAACCAGTGCGGCGCCGACAACGGGGGCTGCGCGCATCTGTGTGTGGCGCTCCCGCAGGACTACCGCTGCGCGTGTCCCGCGCACTACAAACTCGCCAGGGATAATGTCTCTTGTACAGGTAAAGTGCAGTGAAGTCGTTGGCTGAGATGTTTAGAGTGAACTTCGACTAACGCCCGGTTCTAATAAACAATCTCAGTTCGAATGTGCAGATGGATTACGAAAAATTGCCAATAAGAACACAGTTTGAACATGACTGCCCCGGTGGCGTGGTGGTATTTCGGTACAACTACGATTCTGAGGTCTCAGGTTCGATCCCCGGGTCGGGTAGTGATATTGGATTTTTCCATATCAGCCCGGAGTCTGGGATTTGTGCCCGATATGGCGATAGGCTCGCCCCCTATCACATCTGGGACGGAACTAAGCTCGGCGAAATGTGGGTGTTCTAGTTCGCTAGTGCGCCTCTGCCTACCCCTTCGGGGATATAGGCGTGAGCTTATGTTATGTTATGTTTAAACATGACTCCGTCAAATGACTTGATTTGATTGGTTCATAATCGCGATCTAACTGCACTCTAAAATGAGATCGTTTATTGAGACCGGCCATTAGTCTGGGTGCCAGAGCCACGCTGTAGATAGTTACGTCTACAGGACTGGGCCGGCTCGACCGGTTTGATACCACTATCTCACAGAAAACCGACATAAAGTGGCAGCTTGCTGTCTCGTTTCGACCCAATTACAATTTGTTTTGACTACGGGTCCGTTCTTCGAAACCATGTAATGAAATAGATATCGATTTTGAAGTTAATCGGATCAAAGACATGGAAAAACAAAAAGGCGGCAACTTTTTAAATATTGATCTCGGATTCGTATTTCGGAACTGCGGGGCGACCCAAATATCAATTTTGATATCAATCGGATGAAAGACTAAGAAAAGAAACAACCACTATTTCGTGGGTTAACTGCCCTTAGGACTAAAGGTGTTCATGAGAGAATCGCAAGTGTTTGTGTTATAGCGATCACTTACCATCAGAAGATCCACTTGTTCTACATTTGCTAATGTTGTTGCTATAAAAAAAACAAGTGTCAATATTAGAAAGCTAGGCCATTATGGTGAAAGCCTAGTAGTTCCCTTTCACCACCGTCACAAGACCCAAGTAATATTCACAATAAATTATTTGTCCTAATTTCAGAGCCGGAAGAATTTCTGTTGTTTGCCCAAAAAAACGCAGTGGGTCGGATACTAGTTGCCAACGGCGAGTGCAACGATGCTTTCATACCACTGACCGGATTGAAAAATGTCAAAGCGATAGAATACGATCCTGTAAATAAGTGAGTACTACTACTGGACTACCTGTCCTTATTACACTCCAATGTAGAGTCTACGTAACATACTTTTCGACTGACTTCCACAAAAGGAGGAGGTCCTCAATTCGTCTGATTTCTTTTATGTATGTTACTCGATATCTCCGCCAAATGTGGACCGATTTTCAAAAGTTTGTGTTCGATAGAGCTTACTTCAAGGGTGGTCCCATATAAATTTGGTCACGATCGGTAAATTGGAAGTCAGTCAGTTAAGTTTTTAAACTTGTGATTATTAATCATATGCTCTTTACGATCGACCGACTGCTTGATGACAACCCTTTTTGCGTCGTGTAAGAAAAATCACTTCACACGACCCAGAAGTCAAACCCAGGATCGCCTGGTCTACAGCCCACATATACTGCCGCTAGACTAATGACCAAAGAGGCGACTCAATAAGTCGGTACTTTTCGTAGGTAATTAATATTATGTATTCAAACTATTACTATAAAACCCATTTAATTTTTAAAGTTCTAGAAAAAAATTTGATAGTCGTATCAGCAGATTTCCTAATTAATATCATCAATACGTCGGTCTATTTATTAAGTATTGTAGTCGATACAAAGAAGTCGATATAAGGGCTATTTATTATTCGGTGTTTATCCTAACAGATTCCTTTACTGGATGGACGACGACTCGCACGCAATTCGTCGTGTACCAATATCGTACTCGACGACATCTGCGATAACCGACTCGCAACCAGTGGTGACGGGACTCTCGCGTCCCTTCCACATGGTGCTGGACGTGTTGGGACGCACCTTGTACTGGACTTGCTCCGACACCGACTCGATAAACGCTACAACTATCGATAACAACTCGTCGATCAGCGTGATAGTGAGGGGAGATAACATGATGCCCAGACACCTCGCGTTCCATCAGACGAAGAGGTGAGTTCTCATTGGTAGTTCTTTCAATAGAGGTTTGTTTTAGTTGCTATTAATTTTTAAATGTATTTTGTATTTTTAGTGAGTGTGAATAACTTTATGTATGAATAACTTTGTTGTGTCAGGTTGCTAGTGTGGAACGACGTGGGTCGCGGCGTGATCGTGCGCGCGCACGTCGACGGTACTGCGCGTGTCGAGCTCGCGCACGTCGACAACGCGACCGCGCTCGCGCTCGACCAGCCCGCCGCCACGCTCTACTGGGCCGCCGGACGGCAGATACACGCCGTCGACCTCGACGGATCCAACAAGTAACTACAATACCATCACACGTGATCGTCTACAGGCCATGGATGTCGACCTTGTTACTTAAAATGATACGACTTCATTTTATTGAAAAAAATCACTAATTAACACGCATCTTTAAGTTTAACTAGATAGCCACAAAATGTCGATATAAACAATCTTCTTGGACTACTAAACTTGACGCTGTGTTAGGAAACGGTGTTGTATTAATGTAATGAGACGTGGTGTTTGTGTTTGCGTGCACAGGCGCATGGTGTGGCAGGGCGGGTTGGTGGGCGCACTGGGCGTGCACGCGGGCGCGCTGTACCTGGGCGGCGGCGAGCGGGCCCTCGCGCGCGTGCCGCTGCACCGGAGGGACGCGCCCGCCAGCACCGTGCCGCACCTCGCCAGGATCGTGGCGCTGCGGGCCGTGCACAAGGTACACACACATACGTTCACTGAACAGCTGTCCGTCCGCCAGCACCGTTTAGGAGGCGTCCATAAATTACGTGAGGTGTTTAAGGGGGGGAGGGGGTCGAGTCAAATCTCATCTAATCTTACGTTGGAGAGAGGGGGGGTCCTCGGCAAATATCACGCATTTTTTTTCTGATTGAAACAAAAAAAATTATACTATTTTGGTTCATTTAATCCAGATTGTACATGCTTAAGATTTAATCTTAAGCGTAATCGTAATACGATCATTTACTAATTCTTTCGAAAGAAAATAATTTCATTCATACTTCAACGTTATACATTTACTGACTGTCAAACCACCATATTGTTTTATACCAAATAGCTCAATTTAATCTGAATTTACCTTAGACTAAATATAGACTGGACTATCCTCACTGATATATTGAAGAAACGGGATGGTGCTATACGCATTTAAGTGTGTTGAACAAAGATGCTAATCTTGTTCTTTGTCTCGCATCGAATACCCAAAAATTCTTGCTTTGCGCATTTGCTTTGAGCACAGAATTTGACAGCATATTTTATTCTGCAGTTTACGTGGATATAAATTACTTATAATTATTCAATTCTTATTATTGTATTGAAACAGTGAGTTTGCAGAGTCTCATAATGGTGGGATGTTGCATTCGCGGGTGTAAAAGCAATAACAGACGAAATGAAATTTGTGTTACATTTCACACGTAAGTAACGATGAAATCTTATTTCTGAACATTTTTACATTTTAGTCGTAAATAAAAGCACGAAGCACTACAGAGTAAGAAAGAACACAAAGTAAGAAACTCACATTTTGAAAAATCTCACGTGAGATTGGGGAATGGGGGAGGGGGTTGAATAAAATCTCACGACATCTCACCAGGGGGGAGGGAGTTGCAGAAAATTTAAAAAAACACCTCACGTAATTTATGGACGCCCCCTTACTTACGCTACGCCACTTTACGTCGTTTTTTTGTGAGACAGTGATATCAAACCGGTCGAGCCAGCCCATTCGTGATGTAGACATTACCGTGAACAGCGTGGCTCTAGTACTCAAAAAATATGACGATAGGTTTGCCTCATGTCTCATCTGAAACGGAAACGAGCTCGCTTATATACAACATGTATATGAATTGTAAATAAATAAAATAAATATGTATATGCAAGCGGTATGTTGTGTGTCGTCAGGTGTCCCGCGAGCACCCGTGCTGGAACGGCGGGCGGTGCGGCGCGGGCGCGGCGGCGTGCGGCGCGGAGGGCGCGTGCGGGTGCGCGCCGCGCTGCGACCACCTCGCGCACGCGCACACGCCGCGCTGCGCGCCGGACCACTTCCTGTGCGACGCGCACATGCCGCGCCCGCGCTGTCTGCTGCACGAATGGAAGTTAGTGCTGCACGACCCTATACATACACAACATTACTAACTCATATACATACTACTGCATATACTGATTTGTTAACTGTCCCAGTGAATTAATTTTCTTAGTACAAAAATCACGCTGTAAATCACGTCTCACATAATTACTATCGTTAGACTTCAATTCTTTGTTCTCTCCTAATACCCATATCTTACCTGACGTGTCAATAGTTCTTTTGGCTTTAAGGGTGACATCACATAGCATTAAGTGATCCATTAGAATGGTACGACACATTACGATAGACAAATTGTTAAATAGGCGCAGTTGAATTGGGTACTTGACTAGTTTTTATTAATTTTATATGAAATTTACGCCATCTAAAATATAATACTAAAAGAGCTATTGAAATATTCTCAAAATAAAAAGTTATAATTATTTGAAATTTGGTGTAACCTTCAAACTGCAGAAAAGAGAAGTATCGATAAAATCACGTCAGGGTCATAACGGTACGTGCGTTACAACGGGATAGCAAGATATCCCCACTACGTCCCCACTCTTGCTCATTGCAGAATTTAAAATATGAATTACTGACTCATTTTTCAACCAATTTCGATGCAGATTTTACAGAAGAATTTATTTTTTGTTTTATTTCCTAGTACATATAAAATGTATACAAAGTCAAACATAGTCAAGTACCAAATTGTTATATCGATTACAGATGTGACGGTCAGAAGGACTGCGAGGACGGCACGGACGAGGCGGAGTGCGGGGCGTGCGGCGGCGGGCTGCTGCGCTGCGCGGACGGCGCGTGCGCGGCCGGCCTGCACGCCTGCGACGCCGGCGCCTACTGTGCGCACGCGCAGATGCCTGACGCCTTCCGGTACCTACACGTTACCTACGGTCGATGTTCGGACATGCGATGTTTTGAACATAATATTTAGCGATATCGACTTTGAAACCGTATATGTATTATAGCGGGTGCACACCGGCTGAACGAAGGCGAAAGAACTACGCCTGTTGCTTTCACACAAATAAACTTTCGCTGTTGTGTGAATGAAATGGGCATAGTTCTTTCACCTTCGTTCGGCCGGTGTGTACGCGCCATTACATTGCTTAGTTAATAGATTATTATTAAACCACTGCTGCGTTAGCCTTCCTGTTGTGCACGCCAACGATATTAAGAAACAACAAATTACCGATGTTTTTTTTATAACATCGATAAAATGTAAAATATGTTAAATCTGTGATGCAGATGTGACGACCGACTATGTTTAGCGGCGCGTCTGCTCTGTGACGAGCGACAACACTGCCAGGACGGTACAGACGAGACGCCTGACGCTTGTGGGTACCACAAGGATCAGGTCAGTAGTATTACATAGTCGGTTTTTTACTGTCACTAATAATGGTGGTGTTAAAATTTAATGAATCAACGATAATAATATTAAAGCATAAATTTGAAATTTGAGAGACAGAGAGAGAGTGAGTCGCATAGGTGTGCGAATATGATTACGAATTACAGTAATATTATGGGCCTTACTCATAAAAACATTTTAGTTGATCATATTATGGTTAAGAATAGTTTGTCCTTTTCATTTTCCAACAATGTGACATAAGGGGAAAAGTGAGAGACTATTTTTAACCATATGCTCATTTAAAATGTTTTTATAAGTAAGATTCTATGTCGTTAGTAAATATAGACATTAAAAATTATCAAATATAACATTCATAAGCTCACACCTGTATCTGCGAAGGGGTAGGCAGAGGCGCACTAGCGAACTAGAACACACATTTCGCCGAGCTTAGTTCCGTCCCTGATGTGATAGGGGGCGAGCCTATCGCCATATCGGGCACAAATTCCAGACTCCGGGCTGATATGGAAAAATCCAATATCACTTTGCCTGACTCGGGGATCGATCCCGAGACCTCAGGACGGTAGTCGTACTGAAGTACAACCACGCCATCGAGGTAACAATAAAAATGCTCGGTGGACGTAATGTAATGTATGTAATGTAACGAATTGGATTTGTCTGTAAGTTACTTGTGTAAATGAATAAATAAAATGTCCCTCGACTCTTGACAATTCTACATAGTACATAAGTTAAATTTGAGTGTAGTGAGCATCGATATATTATTTATCTGCACAGTTGACGGTCGGAAAATGAGACAGCAAAGAAGTGTTTAAGCACTTCTTTTGCCTGCAGTCGGACGCCGATAGAATTCTAAACTTCCAAATTCTAATTTAGGTATGCTTGATCATTTCAAATCATCATCATCAAATTTTAAATTTTAAAATTTTATAACACATGTATAAGGTTATATTTATGTTGATTTAATTAGAACTTACGATCTTTTTCTTTGTTTTATTCCTGAGACCACTTTTTAGGAGGATATTTGCAAAGAACTGTGCATCTAGGGTATATTATATTGATGGTAGTGAGTATTGTTTTGGTGTTCGACGTCAGGTGCACCGCGCGGGTCGCGGGTGGAGCGCGTTCGTGGTGTGCGGGTGCGCTGCGGGCGCGCTCGGCGCGGGCGGCGGCGCGGCGCTGTGGCTGCGGCGCTGGCGGCGGCGCCGGCCCGCGCCCGCACACCGCCCCGCGCACGCGCACGCGCTGCCGCTGTGCCGGCCCAAGCCCGCGCGCGCCGACCCGCTCGACCCGCTCGACCCGCTCGCCACCGGCACCGACACGTCCTCGAGCCCGCCGCCGCGCTACCCGCGCCCCACCGCCAACCCGCCGCCGAGCCCGGCGACCGCGAGCGGTGGTGGCGGTGGTGGTGGCGCGCCGCCCCGCCGCCGCCCGTACCGGCACTACCGCGCGATGAACCGTCCGCCGCCGCCGACGCCCGCGTCGACGGACGCGTGCGACTCGGAGCCGGAGCCCGAGGCGCGCGCGCCGCCGCCCTCGCCGACGCACCACCACTACTGACCGGTCACTACCCACATAGAGTTCTTTCTGAAATGCTAGAGCCGTTTCCATGTCAATAAGTATTCACTCTCTTAGAAAGAAAGTACACTATAATTTTTTTTATAACGCACGCAACAGTTACGATCTCTTTCAATTTGTATTCCGTGTCTACTCGCAATAACAATTTAGTGAATAGAAAATATACAATATGCGTTTATATACAACTGCGTTTAAGAAGGTGCCACTATACTAAATATATAAACACTGAACCTGAGGCAGCATGAAAGTATGATGCAATTTATGTTATATTTTAGTTAATAGCTAAATTACTTTCGAAAAAACATAACATTGCTGTATACCAGCATGTTAGGTGGCAACACTTCGTTGTGCCACCGAGCTCGTGACCTTTTGCTGACATGTAACAGTTAGCAAGCAATTGGCAGCTATGCGGCATAGACGCGAGATGCACTATAGCACTATGTATAACGGAAACTAATCTAAAGGCGCGTGTCCTGCTCGCTCTCGAAACACTAACACAAAACATGGTTTCAGTACACATTTTTATCTATGGTCCATTGTTGCATGAGCAGGACAACGCATGCCTAAATAGACACATTGTTTTGTGTAGATGTTTTTGTATTTTGTTTCGAAAAAAATATGTGCAGGAACGCGCGTGGATATGGACCTTTACATCGCACCCTTTACACTGCACAACACGGGCCAATTTATCTATTTGGTTCTATTTCGGTATACTGTAAAAACCGACAAATGGTTATCAGAATCGATATTATTATCGATCATAAATTATCCATTTCATAGTATTGGGAAAAAATATCCCTGCAGATCCGAAATAGATGTATCTTATTTATGATAAATCGTTGCAAATACAATTGTAAGATTACTGGATACAATGTTGACATTTATACTATGCTAAATTTTAATGGCCAGTAATATTTTGGAAGGTGGAAGTCTTTACGAGCCACTTTCAATATGGGACCAACAACAAAATCTCAATAAAAAATATGTTACATTACGGTTTACCTAATGCGATTGTACTTTACAGCGGCGAAGGGTCCATACAACCCGATTTCTGACGGCTTCCCTTGAAAGTTTAAAAGAGAAAATTTGCTTTGATTTTAAAATTTTCATCCTTTGCCACTATTACTTTCTATGAAACATCAGATTTCTTATAATGTTGTCAGAGATGTCGCCACAACCCCTTAGTAAAATTGCTCGTACAATTCGATTTAAATAAGAATAGGAACGTCAATTACCTGTATCTGTCAAATGTCTCTTGAAAAGTAAGGTTTGCAACAAAACCTAATAACAAAAGACGTTTTTTCACTTTTAGTAACTGAGACAGTTAAACAAATAAAAAACATTATCGAAACGCAAATAAGGTTTCGTTGGTAACCTTACTTTTCAAGTGACATATGACAGATAGAGGTCATTGACGTTCCTATTCTTATTTGAATCGCATTATAATGGTGCGTACTTTCACCAAAATATTTTTGGTAATTAAAATATTACACAGTGCCCGTTATTCAGTTGTAAATATAACAGCTCAAATAAGAAGCAGCTAAAATTTTACTGTAAAAAGAGTTTTATTTCTATTATGGTGCTATATCACTGTTTGTGCCTCTGTAGTCTTAAGGAAAAATCTCTATTGTATGTACGATGTGTAGACTAAGTTAATATTAATTGTAAGTAATATTTAATATGTAAATTACCTATATAATTAGTAGACTAGCGCCCGAATAGTCAAACGCTACTCAACTTTAATGGCTTCTTACATTGATTTTCACCATACAACTTTGCCAGATAAAGCGGCCTTAAATGACATAATGCAACTTAAGTCTATGAACATTCGGTGGATAGACCTACAGAATAAGAAGGACTGCACGCTAGGAACATTGATAGTGAAGCATGGTTTTCTGTTCAATCAATCTATCCACTACTAGTACTACGCCCTAACCTTAATTGAAATTCATTACAATTACACAAAACAATTCTAATTAGGGCTTATGAAGTACTTGTGTAAGGCAAAAAGTGAGGAAATTTTGTATTCATCTGGTATCCCTTGGATAGATTGATTGAACAGAAAATCGTGCTTCTCTATGAATGTTCCTGGCGCTGAGTCCTTCTTCTGTAGGTCTATGTTAGTAGTATTATTAGTATATTCAGTGTAAGGCCGGGAGTATATCGACAGAGTTCTTTTGAAAGTTATAGACTCTAGCACGAATAATTGAGTACGTGACTGTGTTTGATATACATATAGTTATATGTAGTAGCAAATAAAACTAAAAAGAGACCCTTCTGTAAAAACTGAATCGAAATTGGTTGAAGAATGAGGCAGTAATTCATATTTTAATTTCTGGAGTGGGGGCATGTTGAAGATATCTTGCTATCCCTTTCCAACACACGTACCGTTATGACGTGACGTGATTATACCGATACATCTCTTTCCCGCAGTTTGAAGGTCACACCAATCTTCAAAGGCTTAACTTATTTATTTTTGAGAATATTTCGATATTTCTTTAGACGACGTAAATTTCATATAAAATTAAAAATAAATAATTAGTCCAGTACCCAATTATGACGATCGAATTCGTATAGACGATGCAGCTCGATGTGTATTTAAGAAAATATATAATTTTTACCCAAATGTCATTAGAAATTCGACCATAAGTTTTTTTGGCATTTCACGCTAACAACGATGTACAATATTTGTATGACAAATACCCGAACGCCTCTAGCGGTTACGTAGAAAATTGACGTTTTTCATTCAATTATTTTACTCAATCTCTAGCGTGAAATGTCAAAAATACTCATGGTCGAGCAATAGCACGCATCCAGTATGATACGAATTCATAAAAAGCATGCATAAAAAGAATGAAATGTTGATCCATAAAAGGATTATCCATTAACATCCATGTTTGTAATTTGCTTGTCTATTCCTGTTTTGTATTCTACATTTTGTCGACTTTCGATGGTCTACATTGTAATTTTATAGGGCTATGAGCAAAGAGTTTTAATATTACTAACTACAAAGTGGCTAGTAAGTTTCCATAAAACAATAGAAATTGATCTCCTTCATTAGCGCTATTATAGCATTACTACAATGCGAGGGCGCTTATTATAATTTACACCCTAGATTGTTCTGTGAATGTTCAAGAATCACGTAAGACAATTTTATTGTCTAAACATTATTGCGCTGGCACGACCTTGTGCGCGTATGTTTCAAAACGACTGAGTGACTTATGACCACGAGGTCACAACTTATGAACCACAAGTATCGTGGTATTGTCCGTCTATGTACTATTGATTATCTTTGGCTCATAAGCCCTGAAGAATAAAGAATAAATCTTTTAAGTTTTCCAATCCCTTGGAACAATGATTTAACAAAACAAAACACTGGCCCTTTCGATAGCATGCTATTATTATCTGTCAATAGTAATAATTTTATGTTTAGTTACGAAAGTTATAACATTATGTACAGTTGGCATTTACTTTTTAAAATATATTAAGTATATGTACAAAATTATACCGTAGTAAATAATTTTATTGTTATTAAACCATTTTATGATTTCTACATTGTATAAAATATCCGACAGACTGTGAACAATTTTAATTAAATTTTGTACCTGTTATATGTTTTCTTTACTTAAAACCACTTTAAACCATTTCCATACAATTTGTTGATGCTTTCTGCACTCTTCTGGGGATTGTAGCCCTCCGATACACTAGTACAACCAAATAACAGCAATATACTTATTTCCTAATTTCAGTCGTTAAAATTGCGAGAAAATAAAATAGCTATAATTATAAGACTGCTTCGGTGGCGTGGTTGTATTTCGGTACGCCTACCATCCTGAGGTCTCGGGTTCGATCCCCGGGTCGGGCAAAGTGATATTGGAATTTTTCCATATCAGCCCGGAGTCTAGAATTTGTGCCCGATATGGCGATAGGCTCGCCCCCTATCACATCTGGGACGGAACTAAGCTCGGCGAAACGTGGGTGTACTAGTTCGCTAGTGCGCTTTTTCCTACCCCTCCGGGGATACAGGCGTGAGCGTATATTATAATTATAAGCAATATCATTTTTTTCAACTGATAATTCGCAAGCTTTGAATAATAATTATAGCGTATCGACTGAAATGAATTTAACATAATATAGCAAATAATTTGTCGCCTCCTTGGTCTAGTGGCAGCATATATAGTGGGCTGTTAACCGGGAGGTCGTGGGTTCGATTCCCAGGTCGGGTAAAGCAAGTTTTTAAATTAAATTTGCCTAGGACTGGATCCCTCAGACGGGGTTAACATCAGACAGGCAGCCGGTCTTAAAAACCAAGCCAAATCTTTTGTGCAACATGCTTGAAAAAGTGTGCTTAAAATGTTAAGATTTCCCCTAAGGTTGCCTAGGTCCGAGCCTATGACGTCTATACATTAGAAGCGGCCAAATACGAAACGACAAATTGATTGAACAGAAATTTAAACCAGGACCTAAATATATACAGACAAATTGAGGAACTTCTTAAAGTGGCAGAGCCACGCTGTAAACAGTCACGTCTACAGCACGAATGGGTCGGCTCGACCGGTTTGATACCACTGTCTCACAGAAAACCGACGTAAAGTGGCAGCTTGTTGTCGCGTTTCGTTCGGTGAATGAGATTTCCGGTGGCCCATTTCCCCTCCTACCTTTTCCAATCCCTTTTCCCTTCCCTTCCATTTCCTCTTTTTAGGTTGGCAACGCACCCATGATTCTTATTGTGTCTTGGGTGTCTATGGGCGGTGGAGATCACTTACCATCAGGTGACCCATCTGTTCGTTTGCCAAGCTCTGCTATAAAAAAAAAATCTTTTTCAGAGTCGGTTAAAAGGGACCGCAGCTGGTACTACGCCTATGGCAGCCAACACTGCAAATACGCCACTTGGTTTGCAATAAGACAGGCGCATGACCGATGCAGACACAAGGATGTCGATGATGATATACAACCAACCATTGTGTCAAGGCAAGCCCCTCGAGAGGACCAGAAACACACTGGCTAATCCTAGAACGCGATCTACACAAACAGGGTGAGTAACTCAACAGGTTTTAACGACTAACGACTATAAGGCTATATCAACACAGTTTCATATTTTACATTTATATTATTTTTTACTGACTGCTCTATTGGCATATTAATAAATTATACATACATACATAAGCTCACGCCTGTATCCCCGAAGGGGTAGGCAGAGGCGCACTAGCCAACTAGAACACCCACATTTCGCTGAGCTTAATTCCGTCCCAGATGTGATAGGGGGCGAGCCTATCGCCATATCGGGCACAAATTCCAGACTCCGGGCTGATATGGAAAAATCCAATATCACTTTGAACGACCCGGGGATCGAACCCGAGACCTCAGAACCGTAGTCGTACCGAAATACCACCACGCCACGGAGGCAGGAGTCAGTCAATAAATTATAGAATTTAGAAATAATTTTATATTGTGATTTTATATATCATGTATATAGTCTGGACTTTAAAAGAGGCGATAACTCTTGACTTTGTTCCGGCATTTCTTCTCAGGGATAGCCACGAAATGCCGACGTCATTATTATTTTTTCAATATATACTCGTAATTGACATGTAAAAGTGATATAAAATATCCTATTTGCAGAATAAATGATTTGAATTTGAATTTGACATGTTTACGGGTATTGCCATCCCCGCGCATACGAAAATCCTTCCACCAGCAAATCTTCAGTCACTCCTTTCCACCACAAAATACATCAAAGACGGTAAAAAACCATGAAACCGACAGCTTAAAAAAGTGACCTCAATGTCCTTACTGAAACCTTAATTTCATTTCCGAGGCCCGTGAAAGGGATCCACAAAAAAAATGTGGTGATGGTAAAAAGAAAAAAATCCCTTTTGAAAATAAGGGGCCCCAGCGCCCTATTTGTTTTGATGAAATCGTGCATTTGGTAACAATATGCATGTTGTCTTTGTGTAGGTATCATCTTTCTTTATTTCTTTCTACATGCCATTATCCCACCTTAATGTGGGGTCGGCGCAACACAAGCATGTTGCACATGAGATTTGGTTAAGTTTTTACGACCAGCCGCCTGCCTGACGTCAACCCCCTATGAGGGATCCATTCCCGGGCAAATTAAATTAGAAAATTTGCTTTTCCCGACCTGAGAATCGAACCCAGGACCTCCCGGTTCACAGCCCATACATGCTGCCACTAAACTAAGGATGCGACACAGCTTTTGTGTAGGTAGGTATCATCACTATTAGTAAATCACAGCACACCGCTATAATATACCTGTGACAAAACCGGTGTTTTATATTACATGGACTTTGGTTTTTAACTCATTGGTGATAAATATCTGCAGCATCCCCAGATGGCCGCGTTTATTATTAAAGCTATCTGTGGGGGGCGTTACAATCCTCCCCTCAGTACTTGCTCGAAGTACCGCGAACACTCACCAGTCTCTGCACCAATGCGTATGCACATGGACCATGTCCAAAATTATCGCGCGATGTCTGATCTTAATCTCTTGGTTTCTGTACCTGAAATGTGAAGTTAATCAAAACCGGCCCAAGATCAGAACGTCAGATGGAGGCCTCATACTGGAAGCTGCGTTCGATAAAAACATATACTTACTTCCCAACGGGCCAAAGTCTAGTGTCTACGTGGGTGAACTAAACATTCTCAACAGTGATGCCTCTAACACCGCTGCACAGCGTCCCCCACATACCAGCGACGACTTCACACCGTACTTGAATGGACCCGACGGTATTCTACAACGACTACAAAGGCTGGAACAACGAAATCCTGGTCTACCTAACGACTTGTCTTTAAACATCTCTGCCTTGTGGAGAAATATTAACAGACTGAACAGGAAGATTCCGCGACTTCAAGTACAAATAAATAACAGAGGCCGCGATGAATGCAAGTCGCAACCGTGCCAGCATGGCGGCACATGCCTCAATTTAGTAAATGGCTATCACTGTCTCTGTCCACCGAACTGGGAAGGTAAAGATTGTGATGTTGACGTGAACGAGTGTCGTAATTTTGCCGGTACAGACCTTGGATGCCAAAACGGCGCAACCTGCATAAATAGACCTGGTTTTTACGAATGTTTGTGCCGATCCGATTGGTATGGACTACATTGTACGAGAAAAGCGAAAGACTGTTCCGGAGGCGACTTCGAAATGTGCGGTCATGGCACGTGTGTTGGCACCACTGCAGGTGACGGTGTCAGATGTATATGTCATCAAGGATGGACTACGAACGGGACTAGTGTCGTGTGCTTAACGGACATAAACGAATGCGAAGCAAGTCAAGGCGCACGCTGTTCCGTTAATCCTAAAGTTCCATGTATTAACCTCCCAGGCTCGTTTCGTTGCGGTCAATGCCCACCTGGCTACGAAGGCGACGGATACAGCTGTTCTGACATCGATGAATGCGTCACAATACCCAACGGCGGATGCAGCCCTATGGTGACTTGTCATAACACAATCGGCTCTCGAATATGCGGATCCTGTCCACCTGGGTATCAAGGCGACGGCATCACATGCTCCTGGCGCGGATCATGCAACATCAACCACGGAGGTTGCCATCCTTCAGCACAGTGTATTGAAAACTCTGGTCTGAGTGAAGCTCAATGCATTTGTCCGGATGGAACGGAAGGTGACGGTGTGGGCCTGCAAGGCTGCGTCGTCAGTAATGGCGGCAACTTCACGCAAGGCTGTGAGAGCAACCCTTGTGGTGCTCACGGGCAGTGCCACGCGCTTCACACGGGCTACACTTGCATTTGCTTTAAAGGATACAGCGGCGCTCATTGTGACGTCACGTCAAACTTGTGCGCAGTGAACCCGTGTCTCAACGGAGGCGTCTGTCGCCCCGACGATGCCGTCATCACAGGTTTCAGATGCGAATGTAAACCACAGTATACAGGATCATTGTGTCAAACGCCACTGAGGACTTGTGGTGGTATGCTGGATCATGAAGAAGGTAGTATAGT
The DNA here is from genome assembly GCA_036417725.1 of Clanis bilineata. NCBI lineage: Eukaryota > Metazoa > Arthropoda > Insecta > Lepidoptera > Sphingidae > Clanis > Clanis bilineata. Next base: position 14,361,956 of record CM071149.1, on the reverse strand, counting down.
GTATCCCGCAGCCAACACTACGTATGCTCCTAATTCGCGATGCGCGTGGGTCATTCGTACCGTACCAGAGAAAGTTATCAATGTCACTTTTAGCAAATTTAACCTTGAAGCGGGTGCAGAATGTCTGTATGACTTTTTACAAATCCACGACGGTCGTAGCTCTGCCAGCCAACTCATAGGAAGGTTCTGCGGTAACGATTTCCCGAAAGGTGGTAATATTATATCGAGTCACAACAACTTATACTTTTGGTTCCGTTCCGACGGTTCTGTGTCTAAAAACGGATTTGCTCTTCATTGGACGAGTATAAACCCGATGTGCGGTGGTGAAATAGATGCGTCCACGTATGGACACATCAGTTCCCCTGGCTCACCGGGTAAATACCCGCCTAACCGCGACTGTTACTGGCACTTGACCACTACTCTAGGCAAACGAATTCAACTGCATTTTTTTGGTTTAGATATTGAAGCACACGATAACTGCAGTTATGATTATTTAGAAATATTTGACGGTGAACACTCTACTGATCCATTACTAAGTAAATACTGTAATTCGACTCAGCCTGCGCCCGTACATTCGGCAGGGTCAGAAATATTAATGCATTTTCATTCAGACGCATACGGATCCGGAAATGGGTTCCAGATAGCCTATGCCCCTACAGACGGGGTACCGGGGTGTGGTGGCTACTTTACCACAGAAAAGGGAGAAATATTTTCTCCATCATTCAACGGGTCCTATTTGGAAAACATAATTTGTGAATATGAAATAAAAACTGGGCCAGATACTAGAATAAAGATAGAATTTCAGTCTTTCAAGCTTGAAAAGTCATTCAGGTGCAAATTTGATTACTTAAAAATTTATGATGGAGCATCGGCTAATTCAAGGCTTGTGGGCAAATTTTGTGGAACTACTTATCCTAAATCTTATGTTTCAACCTCGAACGCTTTGTTCTTTAAATTCAAAAGTGACAACGGTGTCTCTACAGAAGGTTTTCGAATAACTTATAAAACTATATGTCAAGTAAACGAACAAGGCGACAGCGGCATTATAAAATCACCTGGATATCCGTTTAGCTATCCAGAAAATAGAGTGTGTGAATATGTCATAATGGCCACACCTGGGAAGGTTATACAACTCATGTTCCAAGACTTTGACGTCGAAGATAACAACTACTACAACTGTCGTTACGACCACGTGGAGATTAGAGACGGACCAGACGCTAATTCTACGCTCCTTGGCAATTATTGTGGAGGATCTGAACACACTCCGCCTGTACACATCTCCACACATAATTACATGTACGTCAGATTCGTTTCTGACATGAGCATCTCCGGCACCGGGTTCTACGCAAACTACACTACCATTGACGCTGAATGTGGCGGCATATACCACGCGACCACCGGACTCATTAACCACCCGTCTGAATCTAGCCAAACATATAAAAATGACCAGTCATGCACTTGGTTATTGATAGCCCCCGAAGGACAGCACATCAAGCTGACATGGAACAGATTTGACCTTGAAGGCATAACGACCTGCCAGAATGACTATGTGGAAGTTATCGAAATAGACGAAAATAACAAGAACAATAGTATGGGCAGGTTTTGCGGTACAAATACACCTCCTGCCATAACAACCTCCACAAATCGATTAATGATTAAGTTTATCTCCGATAGCAGCATTCGTTCTTCTGGATTTTCAATGTCATATTCATTTTTGGATGTTAAGACTCATTGTGGTGGCGTGTACCTTAAATCCCACGGTTTTATATACTCCCCGGGATGGCCAAAACCTTACGAGCCTAATAGGGATTGCACATGGACCATTATAGTACCCAGTGGACAGCAAATTAAGCTCAATGTTTCACAGTTTGATTTGGAACGGCCAATTCGCGATAAATGTAATCTTGGCGACTATCTCGAAATAAGTAACGGTGGATCCGTCTCGTCACCGCTGATTGGTCAGTTCTGCGGAAAATTCCAATGGAGGGAGTTCACATCTATGGCTAACGTCTTGCACCTGCATTTCCACTCAGACTTTTACTTGACGGGGAAGGGATTTAAAATCGAATGGGATGGCTCCATTACCGGCTGTGGCTGTACACTGACTAGTTCCACAGGGTCAATAACTTCACCGAATTACCCCAACAATTACAACGAAAATGCCGAATGTTTCTACAGAATCGTTGCGAACCCGGGATCTCGTATACGGATTTCTTTCCGAGAATTAGACTTAGAAAAGACTTACAGATGTGAGGATGATTATATAGAAATATTCGACGGGCGCGACTTAAGCGCGAACAGTTTTGGAAAATATTGCCAAATGTCACCAGTATTAAGCAATATTGAGACTTCAAGTAATTACGCATTTATAAAATTTCGAGCTGACTTCTATTTATCAGGAAAAGGATTTTTTCTTAATTATAACACTTTATGTCAAAACAATATTACGGGCAGATATGGTGTTATAGAAAGTCCGGATTACCCAAACAATTCTCCGGAGCATTTGGAGTGCCTCTGGAACATAAATGTACCTAAAGGAAATAAAATAAACGTTACATTTACACACTTTGACGTCAAAAAATCGTTTCGCTCCCAATATTGGGCGACTCCCAGATCCATCGATTCTCTGTGTGACTCCGACTATTTCCAAACGAAAGAATTATCAGAAACACAGTTTTCACCTAAGCTTTGCGGCATTATTCCACAACACACCATAAGTACAAAGACGAACAACTTGCAAATAAAATATGTCACGGGGACCTTTCCTCGCACGGGCGTTCGGTTAGAATGGATTGGTTATGGTTGTGGAGGACATATACAAAGAGATTTTGGAGAACTAGTTTTAGACAGAAGCACTACATCTGCTGGTGAAATAGAATGCGAATGGTTTTTGGAGACCTCAGTAGGTGAATCTGTTGTCATAAAATTTTACAACTTCTTTATGATGGATAGCACCAATTGTACCGTCGATGCCATCGAAATATACAATGGTAAAGATGTCAAGTCACCACTTTTATCGAGAATATGTCATCGTGATAAATCGTGGGTGCAGACTACGGCTAATTTCATGTTAGTTCGGTTTGTGAAGCACTCAAATTTGAAAGATGTTTTTATCAATGCTCGATTCCATACCCTGAAAGCGGCATGTGGTAGTCATATAGAATCATTTTCCGGATTTATTTATTCCAAAAATTACCCCCAAAATTATGATGACAATTTAGATTGCACGTGGAAGATAATTGTCCCTCGTAATCATCGCATTGAATTAAACTTTGTTGATGTTGATCTGTATTCATCACACTTTAATGAAACAGATGAGGATAACAAATGCGGCGATTATATTAAAATATATAACGATATACAAAACCAAAATTACACACATAAAATTTGTCCTAAATATAACATTACCAATATAATTACTGACAATAATAAAGTTTATGTACAATTTATTAGTGACAGTGATGGAACAGCTAAAGGATTTAAAATTGGTTTTAAGACAATATGTGGTGCTGTTATATCAGCTGCCAAAGACGGGATTATAGCAAATGACATAAACAGTCACACAAGTAGTTGCACTTGGACCATTATCGCTGACAAATCCGACCAAAAGATATCTTTAACAATAACCCATTTGTCATTACAAGGTAACGTAAATCAGACTTGCTCATCATCTTATATAAAAGTTTACGACGGCGACAATATAAATGGACCTTTGATCAACGAATACTGTGGACGAAAAATCCCACCAATGATTGTTAGTCATGGGAGTGCTATTACTGTTGAACTTGGCACACATGAAAACAGTATTGAAGGTCAATTTTCCGCATATTATTCTCCTTTGAGTAGTGCTTGCGGCGGCACACTCACTTCAGAAGAAGGCACCATAGCGTCTCCGAACTACCCTCGCCCTTATACTGGAGGTGCTAACTGTGAATGGATATTAAAAACATCGCCAGGTAATAAAGTCTACATTACATTCGAACGCTTCGATTTAGAACAATCGGAAGGATGCAACGAAGATTATTTAGAAGTTCGTGAAGATTCCGGTGGTGGCAGACTCCTCGGTGTCTTCTGTGGCAGTGAACTGCCTACAAACACTACAGCAGCAACAAAATTATACATAAAGTTCCACAGTAATATGCAAAACAACGGCGAAGGATTTTTAATACATTATGGATTTATGCATGGTAATGAAATTACTGGAGACAGTGGTGAAATAGCTTCGCCTTTATACCCGTATCTTTACCATGGTCCCGCTGAATACAATTGGCGAATAGTAACTTCAGGAACAAAAGCAATATCCCTAACTGTTGACCGTATGGAAATCCGCTCCTATGGCGACACCTGCTATAATAAACTATCCATTTTTGATGGTTATGATGATACTGCAGTACCGCTAGAAGAGCTTTGTGGCGTTTTGGGTACTGAAGGTAAAGTTTTACAAACGACTTCTAACGCTGCTTACATAAAATTATATTTGGATGAATCCAACACGGGTTCTATGTTTCACTTAAATTGGGTCAATGTTGATAAAGGTACGGAAGACATATTAGATTCTTCAGGCAAAATTAATTGTGGCTCAAATGAAACTGAAACAATTGCTCCTGGAACCTCTAAATCATTTAAATCTCCGAATTACCCAGAGGAATACGACAACGAACTAAACTGTGAATGGATATTCAAATCTACTACAGGCCATCACTTAAGCTTACATTTTGATGAATTCCGAATAGAAGAAACGAGTAGTTGCTTTGCAGATTACGTCAATATATACACAGCTGACACTTTTGGTCAATGGAAAGTATTAAAATATATGGCCTGTTTAGAAGAGACATTAACAAAAGATATTGTCAGTTCAATATATTTGAAAGTGACATTTAAAACGGATACCTCAATAACTAAAAAAGGATTTCAGGGTACAGTTACGTCCTTATGTGGTGGCATTGTTGCTGAATTATCCGGAACTATCGGCCCTCTTTGGCAAGAGATGAAAAACAATGAATTAAATAAAATTGGCACCAGATGTGATTGGATCGTAAAAGTCCGACCCGGCTGAGTTATCCAACTCCATTTTCAGCACTTCAATATTTCAAACAGCGCTGACGATTGTGTAACTGCATTAATTTTACACAATGGCGAATCTATTGATTCCTATGTTAGGTAGTGGTAAATATTGTGGATACGCACTAGAAAATAGAAACGATTTAACAACTTCAGCTAATGCTGTGGTTATTAGTTATCTGACCAATGACAAAAAACATGCGTTTAACTTCCAGAACTTTAGATTGCATTATGAAGAAAACAATGTTGAATGTGGTCTAACGACAAAGTTAGATTCCGAACATGGTTGGGAAGTTATTAGTTCACCAAACTATCCGTCAATTCCTTTACCTTATTCAGAATGCATTTGGGTAATCAGTGGGCCACCCGGAGAAATAATTCGGATCGATTTTATAGATAGATTTGATTTAGATGACGTAGACGAATGTGCTTCAGAAGTTGTAGAAATAAGAGATGGTTCATCGGCATTGTCTCCGAGTCTAGGACGTTTTTGCAGTGGTCGACCCGGTACCATCAAAACGACAAATAACGTTGCCTACATAAAATATGCAACGCAACTTGCGGAACCACGAAATGGTTTTAAGGCGAACGTATCTATAGATGTTTGTGGTGGAACAATAGTCTCACGTTCCGGAGAAATTGTATCTCCCAGCTATCCACATCTGCCAGCATTGCCATATGGATCAGTTTGTGAGTGGCGCATTATTGGATGGTCTAGTCAGATAATCCTGCTTCAACCTCAAGACATACACTTACCCAATTCAGAAACACCATGTGGAACTAAAATAACATTTGAAGAATTATTACCAGCTAATAATACTATTATTATTTTAAAAACTATTTGTAACGATGACATTGAATCTAAATTCTCAGCAATTGAAACATCTACCAACGAAGTAATGATAAAACTCCATGTTGATAAACCTAATGAATGGACACAGATGTCCGAATACCGAGGGTTTCGATTTACATTCAATTCGTCGATGCCAATATGTGGTGGATTTTTAACTACTGCAGAAGGATTTTTGTCCTCTCCAAGTTATCCCGTAGAAACAACGGTGTCATATTGTCAATGGAATATGAAAGTTCCCGATAAGTCACGAAGAATACGCCTAGAAATTATAGACGCCAATTCACAAAATCAAAGAATCGGTATTTTCAACGACCTTCAGTTTTTAACCGCCGTGCAAAGAATTCCAGATGAAAACAATCTCACACCCACAACAAATATTTTTGAATCCACTGGAAATAAAATGTTGGTGTATGCATTGCTAGTTCCGTTTAAATCACGACATAGATTTAAAGCGAAATTCACTTCTTACAATCCGGCTTTATGTGGAGGCGTACTAAATGGTTTCAATGGAAAATTACTATCGCCGAATCTTCAGCGATCATACACTTGCGACTGGCATTATAATAGTAATACTATAAGTTCAGGTAATGACTTAGAATATAATAGTATCTACGTAACAGTTAATTTAACATCCTCTATACCTAGTTCTCGATGTCGTCCACATGATCCTAAACTCACTATCAAATCGAATAATGATTTTAAATATGGCCTGTATTTTACAAGAGATATTTGTGGAAACACTGAAGCATCTTACAGAATACCGTCCTCAGCAATTGATTTGACAGCAAGTAAAAGTAAAAGCAGTTCTTTTATTTTTAATTTAGAATGGAAAGCACAACCTTGTGGTGGTATTATTCTCCCAACAGGAACCATTGAAAATAACATATTAAAAGTGCCTGCCAACTACAGCGATACCTTAGACTGTTCTTGGGTTGTTATAGCTCCTGTTAATAATCGTATCGAATTAAAAATGGATGGATGGTTCCAATTAGATTGTGACGAAGAATATTTGAAAATATATCATGCGCTTACAGAAACTTCTTCTCTAATTGGCGATTTTTGTAAAAACAAACTTTTGAAGACTCCAATAATTACTAACTTCAAATTAATTCATGTGGAATATCATTCTAATGCCAAAGCCAATATAAGTATAAAGTTAAAAGCAAAAACAATAAGCCATCAATGCGGAGGATTAGTATTAAGCCAACAAAGTGTGTTTACTTCTCCTAATTTTCCAAAAAACTATTACTCGAATCAAGAGTGTAGTTGGGAGATAAAAGCGGATTTGGGTAGCAGAATATCTCTGAGTTTCATAGAACGATTCGTAGTCGAAGATCGTCCGAATTGTACTAAAGATGCTGTTATAATATACGATTGGAAAGAAGACGAATACGAGGAAATTGCTCGGCTTTGTGGACGAACTCTACCACACTCTTACGATTCAACGTTTAACAGAATGAAGGTAGTGTTACGAACAGATGCAGATATCAATTTAGATGGTTTTAAGGCATCTTGGTCGACCATATGTGGAGAATATTTTGTAGCTACGGAAAAAGAACATTTTCTGTACAGTCCAGGTTACCCATATGGATATACGCCCGACTTGAATTGTAACTACCAAATATCGGGCGGAAATCAGAAAGCTATAGTGAAATTTATAGACTTTGAACTAGAAGGTATTTATCCGGAATGTGAATATGATAATGTTTCTATAAGTTTTACCAATATATATGATTATTTTTATGAAGTTTTTTGTGGTAATATGCAACCACCTGTGATAAGTAGTGACTATATCACGCTTGATTTTAAAACAAATCAATTCCAACAATATAAAGGATTTAAATTGTCTTACATAATTTATTCATGTGGTGGTCATGTAAATACGAGTACTATTCTAACCTCAAATGAATTTGAAAAATATCATGATAGTTTGAATTGTACCTGGTTTATAGAAGCACCCAGAAACAAAATAGTAGTACTTAAGTTCCTTTACATTGATGTTGAAGATAGTCCTGAGTGTAGTAACGATTTTGTGGCTGTGTATGACGGGATGAAGTTTGAAAATGATAAGCGTTTAGCTGTTCTATGCGGTAATATCAGTTCGTCTATAACTGTGCTTCGAAGCAGTGGCAATACATTGCTTTTACAATTTATTTCTGACACAGATATACAATCAAGAGGATTTAAAGTCGAAGTATCATTCAGTTTCGGCATATCGGTTGGATGTGGTGGACAAATAACTTTACCGATTACTTCATTAACTTATATAATGAAATCGCCCCGAATAGGTCACAATGATGTTTACGAGAATTTCCTAGATTGTCAGTGGTATATTCGGTCTCCAGTTGATACATACGTCAAGATTGAGTTTTTATCTTTTCATATTTCGCCTTGTAAAGTTGTACTTAACCAGACTGCAATAGGCAATAGCAAATGTGATTGTGATTTCGTTCAAGTTTTAGATGGCTATAACCCTAATAGTTTAGTTATAGGCACTTACTGCGGGCACACGATACCACCTCAATTAATGTCCTCAGAAAATGTAATGAGTGTGAGATTAACATCTGATGGAGAAATAACGAGCTCAGGATTTGAAGCCCGTTTAACTGTACAACGATCTTTATGTGGTACAACATCTTACGCTATTAGTGACAAAGTTGAAATAGTAAAGTCTCCTGGCTACGATACGGGCTCTATTCCTCGAGGACTGCACTGTGCATACCAGTTTAAATCAAGTTTTGATTATTCCTATTACACAGAACGTGTCAGAGTTACTGTCGACCTGTGGTCTCCAGAAAGTGAAGATGCAGAAAAGAATCGTTGTAGCAAAGATAAACTTTTGATCACAGGTATCCATAACAAGGGAAATACGACATTCGGAAAAGATCTTATTTTACGGGGTGAGACAAGCGACGTTTTCTATTACACCAACTTTTATGATGTAGCTTTTCCAAAACAAATAGAACTATGTGGATTACAGGAAACAATTGATTTTTACGTTAATGGAGACGTTTACATTAACCTTATGACATCACCAGAGTCCGATAATTTGAAACATAAAGGTATTAAAATAGAAGTGTCCCACACTGGATATTGTGCTAGGAATTACACTGAGTCCCAAGGCATAGTCAAATCGACTCGTAGTGGGAATCCTTCTCAAAAAGATTGTTACACTCTCATTACCACTACTGAAAATCGTACAATATCACTATATTTCCTCACCGTCTCACCAGATTACTGGGGAAGTGACTTTTATCTAGACATTTATGATGGAAATAATACAAGAGCTGCAAAGCTAATTAGAATTACTACCGAATACAATAATGTAATATTTTCTCATGGACGGTACATTTTATTACATAATCATGAAGAAGAAGGAGATGGCTCTATGAGGCCTCGTTTGAATTACCATCTTGTTTACATGACCACTGATAAAGGACCAGGATGTGGCGGAAAACTAATGAATATTATAGGCAGAGTGACTAGCCCTCTCTATCCTGAAGTGTATCGAAACAAAGCCACATGTGAATGGGAACTCGAAACGCCCGCTAACACTCGTTTACTGTTGCGATTTGAAGTATTTGATATGGGAGTAAACTGTGACCATAACTACTTACAATTTGTTAACAAAAAGGGCGATGTGGTATCTTCATTCTGTTCCGAATCTCCTGCAGACTATACAAGCGCCGATAACTACGTAAAGCTAGTATTTGTAACGACTTTGAACAACGGTGGCACAGGCTGGAAGGCAAGTTTCGCGGGTATCCTCTAAGAATTGTGAAATTTGAAATTTCTATTGTGAAATTTCTTCCTTTTCGAGAAAAATCCTATGGATGTTTTGACCCACTATCTGACGCCTCAATTGATATCTAATAATTGAGTTTTCCGTGAGCGATTGTCATTTATTTGTATTGTGATATTTTAGTTTTATTTTGCTTTTGTTTAATTTTATGTTTTACTAATACCTATAAGTACTACTTTACGTTTATATTTTTAAAATTAGTTTATATGTTATTCATATCACCTATATCATCCATTGATTAAACACACTTAGGTCAGTTTGTTCCTTTTATATATACCCAAATAAATAATCGTAATATGTAAATTTCTTTTATTTATTTCATATAAAAACGCACGCAACCTTACATTTTTTATTAATTGCCAAATCAAATCCGCATCCTCTTGTCAACCGACCTGATAAGTAACTCGCGAATGCACTAAGCCCAATCATAATTTGCAAGGGTGATGCAGTGTCTGTAAAATCTGGCACCAAGCTTTACACGCGCTATGCACCATCCTTCAGACTCAAACCGAAACGGTCTGATCAGTTTTTCTATCAGACTTGCTCTTCAGTATAAGCCCGGAGTCTGAAATTTATGCCCGATATGACAATAGACTCGCTCCCCATTACCTATGGGACGGATATAAGCTCGCGGAAATGTGGCTGTATTAGTTCGCCTCTGCCTACCTCTTTGGGGATTCTGGCGGCTTATGTATGCATGTAACTCCGATCCTTAATTTTTTATCCGAGCACGGCAAAGTGACTGGTGTTGGTACTTGGTACACTACATTTGATAGTTAGAGTCTTTGTACTGACTAGAAATCCGGCAACCACCGATGAACTGTGAGCTTATCGATGCTCACTAGAATTATGCCGGCATGCATAAATGCATCTTTACACTCCGAAGACGAAAAAAGCAAATATTAAATAGAGGCAGCCGACTAAAACATACACCACAGGCAGGTCCTGGAACGCGGTCGATACGAATACCTATCCATCCAACCACCATTATCTACTCCTACATAAACCTTTGTCAAAAATGAACAACCAAAATGTAACGGCATAATTACATATGCACAATTACGAAGTACACGCGAACATATTACATTACATGGATTTTATCTGTTTCGTTATCACTAATAATCTGTATCTGCAGCACACACAGATGGCGGAGGAATCAAAGTTATCTGTAGGGGGCGTCAGAATCCGCCCCTCAGTACGCGAGCTTGCACAAAGCGTCGCGAACACCCACCAGTCGCTGTACCGACGCGAACGCACATGGACCATGTCCATAATACTTGCGCGATGTCTGCTTTTAATCTCTTGGTTTCTGTTTCTGAAGTGTGAAGTTTATCAAAACCGGCCCAAGATCAGAACTTCAGATGGAGACCTTATACTGGAAGCTGCGTTTGATAAAAACATATACTTACTTCCCAATGGGCCAAAGTCTAGTGTCTACGTGGGTGAACGAAACATTCTAAACAGTGTTGCCTCTAACACCGCTGCAGAGCGTCTCCCACATACCAACGACGATTTCACACCGTACTTGACTGGACCCGACGGCATTCTACAACGACTACAAAGGCTGGAACAACGAAATCCTGGTCTACCTAACGACTTGTCTTTAAACATCTCTGCATTGTGGAGAAATATTAACAGACTGAACAGGAAGATTCTGCGACTTCAAGTACAAATTAATAACAGAGGCCGCGATGAATGCAAGTCGCAACCGTGTCAGCATGGCGGCACATGCCTCAATTTGGTGAATGGCTATCACTGTCTCTGTCCACCGAACTGGGAAGGTAAAGATTGTGATGTTGACGTGAACGAGTGTCGTAATTTTGCCGGTACAGACCTTGGATGCCAAAACGGCGCGACCTGCATAAATAGACCTGGTTTTTACGAATGTTTGTGCCGATCCGATTGGTATGGACTACATTGTACGAGAAAAGCGAAAGACTGTTCCGGAGGCGACTTCGAAATGTGCGGTCATGGCACGTGTGTTGGCACCACTGCAGGTGACGGTGTCAGATGTATATGTCATCAAGGATGGACTACGAACGGGACTAGTGTCGTGTGCTTAACGGACATAAACGAATGCGAAGCAAGTCAAGGCGCACGCTGTTCCGTCAATCCTAAAGTTCCATGTATTAACCTCCCAGGCTCGTTTCGTTGCGGTCAATGCCCACCTGGCTACGAAGGCGACGGATACAGCTGTTCTGACATCGATGAATGCGTCACAATACCCAACGGCGGATGCAGCCCTATGGTGACTTGTCATAACACAATCGGCTCTCGGATATGCGGATCCTGTCCACCTGGGTATCAAGGCGATGGCATCACATGCTCCTGGCGCGGATCATGCAACATCAACCACGGAGGTTGCCATCCTTCAGCACAGTGTATTGAAAACTCTGGTCTGGGTGAAGCTCAATGCATTTGTCCGGATGGAACGGAAGGTGACGGTGTGGGCCTGCAAGGCTGCGTCGTCAGTAATGGCGGCAACTTCACGCAAGGCTGTGAGAGCAACCCTTGCGGTGCTCACGGGCAGTGCCACGCGCTTCACACGGGCTACACTTGCATTTGCTTTAAAGGATACAGCGGCGCTCATTGTGACGTCACGTCAAACTTGTGCGCAGTGAACCCGTGTCTCAACGGAGGCGTCTGTCGCCCCGACGATGCCGTCATCACAGGTTTCAGGTGCGAATGTAAACCACAGTATACAGGATCATTGTGTCAAACGCCACTGAGGACTTGTGGTGGTGTGCTGGATCATGAAGAAGGCAGTATAGTGTATCCCGCAGCCAACACTACGTATGCTCCTAATTCGCGATGCGCGTGGGTCATTCATACCGTACCAGAGAAGGTTATCAATGTCACTTTTAGCAAATTTAACCTTGAAGCGGGTGCAGAATGTCTGTATGACTTTTTACAAATCCACGACGGTCGTAGCTCTGCCAGCCAACTCATAGGAAGGTTCTGCGGTAACGATTTCCCGAAAGGTGGTAATATTATATCCAGTCACAACAACTTATACTTTTGGTTCCGTTCCGACGGTTCTGTATCTAAAAACGGATTTGCTCTTCATTGGACGAGTATAAACCCGATGTGCGGTGGTGAAATAGATGCGTCGACGCACGGACACATCAGTTCCCCTGGCTCACCGGGTAAATACCCGCCTAACCGCGACTGTTACTGGCACTTGACCACTACTCTAGGCAAACGAATTCAACTGCACTTTTTTGGTTTAGATATTGAAGCCCACAATAACTGCAGTTATGATTATTTAGAAATATTTGACGGTGAACACTCTACTGATCCATTACTAAGTAAATACTGTAATTCGACTCAGCCTGCGCCCGTACATTCGGCAGGATCAGATATATTAATGCATTTTCATTCAGACGCTTACGGGTCCGGAAATGGGTTCCAGATAGCCTATGCTCCTACAGAGGGAGTACCGGGGTGTGGTGGCTACTTTACCACAGAAAAGGGAGAAATATTTTCTCCGTCATTCAACGGCTCTTATTTGGAAAATTTAATTTGCGAATATAAAATAAAAACTGGCCCGGGCACTAGAATAAAGATAGAATTTCAGTCTTTTAAGCTTGAAAGGTCATTTAGGTGCAAATTTGATTACTTAAAAGTTTATGATGGACCATCGGCAAATTCACAGCTTGTGGGAAAATTTTGTGGAACTACTTATCCTAAATCTTATGTTTCAACCTCGAACGCTCTGTTCTTTAAATTCAAGAGTGATAACAGTATGTCTACAGAAGGTTTTCGAATAACTTATAAAACTGTATGTCAAGTAAACGTACAAGGCGACAGCGGCATTATAAAATCACCTGGATATCCGTTTAGCTATCCAGAAAATAGAGTGTGTGAATATGTCATAATGGCCACACCTGGGAAGGTTATACAACTCATGTTCCAAGACTTTGACGTCGAAGATAACAACTACTACAACTGTCGTTACGACCACGTGGAGATTAGAGATGGACCAGACGCTAATTCTACGCTCCTTGGCAATTATTGTGGAGGATCTGAACACACTCCGCCTGTACACATCTCCACACATAATTACATGTACGTCAGATTCGTTTCTGACATGAGCATCTCCGGCACCGGGTTCTACGCAAACTACACTACCATTGACGCTGAATGTGGCGGCATATACCACGCGACCACCGGACTCATTAACCACCCGTCTGAATCTAGCCAAACATATAAAAATGACCAGTCATGCACTTGGTTATTGATAGCCCCCGAAGGACAGCACATCAAACTGACATGGAACAGATTTGACCTTGAAGGCATGACGAAATGCGAGAGCGACTATGTGGAGCTTATTGAAATAGACGAAAACAATAGCAACAATAGCATGGGCAAGTTTTGCGGTACAAAGGCACCTCCTGCCATAACAACCTCCACAAGTCGATTAATGATTAGATTTATCTCCGATAGTAGCATTCGTTCTTCTGGATTTTCAATCTCATACACATTTTTGGATGCAAAAACTCATTGCGGTGGGGTGTATATTAAAACCCACGGCTTTATTTATTCTCCAGGATGGCCAAAGTCTTACGAACCTAATAGAGATTGCACATGGACCATTGAAGTACCCAGTGGACAACAAATTAAGCTCAACGTTTCACAGTTTGATTTGGAACGGCCTATTCGCGATAAATGTAACCTTGGCGACTATCTCGAAATAAGGAATGGAGGCTCCGATACGTCACCGCTGATCGGTCAGTTCTGCGGAAAATTCCAATGGAGGGTGTTCACATCTATGGCTAACGTCTTGCACCTGCATTTCCACTCAGACTTTTACTTGACGGGAAAAGGATTTAAAATCGAATGGGATGGCTCCATTACCGGCTGTGGTGGTTCACTGACTAGTTCCACAGGGTCAATAACTTCACCGAATTACCCCAACAATTACAACGAAAATGCCGAATGTTTCTACAGAATCGTTGCGAACCCGGGATCTCGTATACGGATTTCTTTCCGAGAATTAGACTTAGAAAAAACCTACAGATGTAAAGATGATTATGTAGAAATATTCGACGGGCGAGACTCAAGCGCGAACAGTTTTGGAAAATATTGCCAAATGTCACCAGTATTAAGCAATATTGAGACTTCAAGTAATTACGCATTTATCAAATTTCGAGCTGACTTCTATTTATCAGGAAGAGGATTTTTCCTTAATTATAACACTTTATGCCAAAACAATATTACTGGCAGATATGGTGTTATAGAAAGTCCGGATTATCCCAACAGTTCTCCGCAGCATTTGGACTGCCTTTGGAACATAAATGTTCCCAAAGGAAATAAAATAAACGTCACATTTACACACTTCGACATCAAAAAATCATACCGCTCCCGATATTGGGCGCCTCGCAGATCCATCGATTCTATATGTGACTCCGATTACTTACAAACGAAAGAATTCTCAGAAACTCAATTTTCATCTAAGCTTTGTGGTATTATTCCACAACACACCATAAGTACAAAGACAAACTCCCTGCAAATAAAATATGCCACGGGGAGCTTTCCTCGAACGGGCTTTCGTTTAGAATGGGTTAGTTATGGTTGTGGAGGACATATACAAAAAAGCTTTGGAGAACTAACTTTAGACAGAAGTACTACATCTGCTGATGAAATGGAGTGTGAATGGTTATTAGAGACTTCTGTTGGGAAAGCTGTGGCTATATTTTTTGATAACCTCTTTATGACGGACAACAATAATTGTACAATTGATTCTGTGGAAATATACAATGGTAAAGATGTCAAGTCACCACTTTTATCGAGGATATGCCATCGTGGCAAATCGTGGATGCAGGCTACGGCTAATTTCATGTTAGTTCGGTTTGTGAAGCACTCAAATTTAAAAGATGTTTTTATCAATGCTCGATTTTACTCCCCTAGAGCTGCATGTGGCAGCCATATTGAATCTTTTGCCGGATTTATTTACTCCAAAAACTACCCTCAAAATTATGATAACAATTTGGATTGCACGTGGAAAATAATTGTCCCACATAATCATCGCATTGAATTAAACTTTGTTGATATTGATTTATATTCATCACACTCTGACGAATCAGATGAGGATAACACATGCGGCGATCATATTAAAATATACAACGATATACGAAATCAAAATTACACACATAAAATTTGTCCTAATGATAACATTACCAATATAATTACTGAGAACAATAACGTTTATGTACAGTTTATTAGTGACAGTGATGGAACAGCTAAGGGATTTAAAATTGGGTTTAAGACAATATGTGGTGCTGTTATAGCAGCTGCCAAAGACGGGATTATAGCAAATGACATAAACAGTCACACAAGTAGTTGCACTTGGACCATTATCGCTGACAAATCCGACCAAAAGATATCTTTAACAATAACCCATTTGTCATTACAAGGTAACGTAAATCAGACTTGCTCATCATCTTATATAAAAGTTTACGACGGCGACAATATAAATGGACCTTTGATCAACGAATACTGTGGACGGAAAATCCCACCAATGATTGTTAGCCATGGGAGTGCTATCACTGTTGAACTCAACACGCATGAAAACAGTATTGAAGGTCAATTTTCCGCACATTATTCGCCTTTGAGTAGTGCTTGCGGCGGCACACTCACTTCAGAAGAAGGCACCATAGCGTCTCCGAACTACCCTCGCCCTTATACTGGAGGTGCTAACTGTGAATGGATATTAAAAACATCGCCAGGTAATAAGGTATACATTACATTCGAACGCTTCGACTTGGAACAATCGGAAGGATGCAACGAAGATTATTTAGAAGTTCGTGAAGATTCCGGTGGTGGCAGACTCCTCGGTGTCTTCTGTGGCAGTGAACTGCCTACAAACACTACAGCAGCAACAAAATTATACATAAAGTTCCACAGTAATATGCAAAACAACGGCGAAGGGTTTTTAATACATTATGGATTTATGCATGGTAATGAAATTACTGGAGACAGTGGTGAAATAGCTTCGCCTTTATACCCGTATCTTTACCATGGTCCCGCTGAATACAATTGGCGAATAGTAACTTCAGGAACAAAAGCAATATCCCTAACTGTTGACCGTATGGAAATCCGCTCCTATGGCGACACCTGCTATAATAAACTATCCATTTTTGATGGTTATGATGATACTGCAGTACCGCTAGAAGAGCTTTGTGGCGTTTTGGGTACTGAAGGTAAAGTTTTACAAACGACTTCTAACGCTGCTTACATAAAATTATATTTGGATGAATCCAACACGGGTTCTATGTTTCACTTAAATTGGGTCAATGTTGATAAAGGTACGGAAGACATATTAGATTCTTCAGGCAAAATTAATTGTGGCTCAAATGAAACTGAAACAATTGCTCCTGGAACCTCTAAATCATTTAAATCTCCGAATTACCCAGAGGAATACGACAACGAACTAAACTGTGAATGGATATTCAAATCTACTACAGGCCATCACTTAAGCTTACATTTTGATGAATTCCGAATAGAAGAAACGAGTGGTTGCTTTGCAGATTCCGTTAATATATACACAGCTGACACTTTTGGTCAATGGAAAGCAATAAAAAATACAGCCTGTTTGACAGAGTCACTTATAGAAGACATTGACAGTTCAAATTATTTGAAAGTGACATTTAAAACGGACACCTCGATAACTAAAAAAGGATTTCATGGTACAATTACGTCGTTATGTGGTGGCACTATAAATGAATTATCCGGAATTATCGGCCCTCTTTGGCAAGAGATGAAAAACAATGAATTAACCAAAATTCACACCAGATGTGATTGGATCGTAAAAGTCCGACCCGGCCGAGTTATCCAACTCCATTTTCAGCACTTCAATATTTCAAACAGCGCTGATGACTGTGTGACTGCATTAATTTTACACAATGGCGAATCTATTGATTCACCTATGTTAGGTAGTGGTAAATATTGTGGATACGCACATGAAAATAGAACGGATTTAACAACTTCAAGTAACGCTGTAGTTATTAGTTATCTGACTAATCACATAAAAAATTCGTTTGGCTTCCAAAACTTTAGATTACATTATGAAGAAAAAAATGATGAATGTGGTTTAACGACAAAGTTAGACTTCGAACATAGTTGGGAAGTTATTAGTTCACCTAACTATCCATCAATTCCTTTACCTTATTCAGAATGCATTTGGGTAATCAGTGGGCCACCCGGAGAAATCATTCGGATTGATTTTATAGATAGATTTGACTTAGATGACGTAGACGAATGTGCTTCAGAAGTTGTAGAAATAAAAGATGGTTCATCTGCATTGTCTCCGCGTCTAGGACGTTTCTGCAGCGATCGACCCGGTACCATCAAAACGACAAATAACGTTGCCTACATAAAATATGCAACGCAACTCGCGGAACCACGAAATGGTTTTAAGGCGAACGTATCTATAGATGTTTGTGGTGGAACAATAGTCTCTCGTTCCGGAGAAATTTTATCTCCCAGTTATCCACATTTGCCAACATTACCATATGGATCAGTATGTGAGTGGCGCATCATTGGATGGCCTAGACAGATAATCCTTCTACAACCTCAAGACATAAACTTACCCGATTCAGAAACACTATGTGGAACTAAAATAACAGTTGAAGAATTATTACCAGCTAATAACACTATTACTATTTTAAAAACTATTTGTAACGATGACATTGAATCTAAATTCCCATCAATTGAAACATCTACCAACGAAGTAATGATAAAACTGCATGTTGATAAACCCAGTGAATGGACACAAATGTCTGAATACCGGGGATTTCGGTTTACATTTAATTCTTCGAGACCAATATGCGGTGGAACTGTAACAACTGCAGAAGGATTTCTGACCACTCCAAGCTATCCCCTAGAAACAACGGTGTCATATTGTCAATGGCATATAAAAGTCCCTGATAAATCGCGAAGTATACGCTTAGAAATAATGGACTTCAATTCACAAAACCACAGAATTGGTATTTTCAACGACCTTCAGTTTTTAACTGCCATACAAAGAATTCCAGATGAAAACAATCTCACACCCACAACAAACATTTTTGAATCTACTGGAAATACAATGTCCGTATACGCGTGGTTAACTCCTTTAAAATCAAGACATAGATTTAAAGCGAAATTCAATTCCGATAATCCAGCCTTGTGTGGAGGAGAATTAAATGGTCTCCAAGGAAATTTAATATCGCCGGATCTTCAGCGATCATACACATGTGAATGGCATTACAACAGTAAGAGTGTAATTTCAGATGATGACTTGGAGTATAGTAGTATTTACATTACAGTTAATGTAACCTCTTCTGTAACTAGAACTCGATGTCGCTATCACGATCCTAAACTAACTATCAAATCAAATCTTGATTTCAAGTATGGTATGCCTTTTATAAGAGATATTTGTGGAAACACTCAAGCATCCTACAGAATACCGTCCTCGGCAATAGATTTGAAAGCAACGAAAAGTAAAACTAATTCATTTTATTTTAACTTAGAATGGAAAGCACAACCTTGTGGTGGTATTGTGCTGGCAACAGGAACTGCTGAAAACATATTAAAAGTGCCTGTCAACTATAGTAATACTTTAGACTGTTCTTGGGTTGTTGTTGTTCCGGTTGATAATCGTATTGAGTTGAAAATGGATGGATCATTCCAATTAGAATGTGACGATGAATATTTGAAAATATATCAAGCTCTTACAAAAACTTCTTCTCTAATTGGTGATTTTTGCAAAAATAAACTCTTGGAAACTCCAATAATTACTAACTTTAAATTAATTTATGTAGAATATCATTCTAATGCCAAAACCAATACAAGCATAAAGTTAACAGCAAAGACAATAAACAATCAATGTGGTGGACTAGTTTTAAGCCATCAAAGTGTATTTGCGTCTCCTAATTTTCCAAAGAATTACTATCCAAATGAAGAATGCACTTGGGAGATAAAAGCGGATTTGGGTAACAGAATATCTCTTAGTTTCATAGAACGATTCGTAGTCGAAGATCGTCCGAATTGTACTAAAGATGCTGTTATAATATACGATTGGAAAGAAGACCAATACCAGGAAATTGCTCGGCTTTGTGGAAGGACTCTACCACACTCTTACAATTCAACATTTAACAAAATGAAAGTTGTATTACGGACAGATGCAGACACAAATTTAGATGGTTTTAAGGCATCTTGGTCCCCAATATGCGGAGGAAATTATGTAGCTACGGAAAAAGAACAATTTCTGTACAGTCCAAATTATCCATACGAATATACACCAGTCTTAAATTGCAACTACCAAATATCGGGCGGAGATCAGAAAGCTATAGTCAAATTTATTGAATTCGAACTAGAAGGCACTTATCCAGAATGTGAATACGATAATGTTACTACAAATATTAACAGTATGCATGACTACTTTTATGAAAGTTTTTGTGGTAATACACTACCACCTGTGTTAAGCAGCGAATACATTACAATAGATTTCAAAACAGATAGATTCCAGCAATATAAAGGGTTTAAACTATCTTACAAATTGTATTCGTGTGGTGGTCATGTAAACACAAGTACCGTCCTAACTTCGAATGAATTTGAAAACTATCACGACAATTTAAATTGCACTTGGCTTATAGAAGCACCCAGCGACAAAATAGTAGTACTTAAGTTCCTTTACATCGATGTAGAAGATAGTCCTGAGTGTAATACTGATTTTGTAGTTGTGTATGACGGGATAAAGTTTGAAAATGACAAGCGTTTAGCTGTACTATGCGGTAATATGAGTTCTTCTGTAACTGTGCTTCGAAGCACCAGCAATACATTGCTTTTACAATTTATCTCTGATTCAAGTATACAATCTAAAGGATTTAAAGTCGATGTATCTTTCAGCTACAGTCCATCAGTTGGATGTGGCGGACATATAACTTTGGCATCTCTTTCCTCGAGTTATATACTAAAATCTCCTTTGATAGGTCACAGTGTTGTGTACGAGAATTTCTTAGACTGTCAGTGGTATATTCGGTCTCCAGTTGATACATACGTCAAGATTGAGTTTTTATCTTTTCATATTTCCCCTTGTAAAGTTGTACTTAACCAAACTGCAATAGGCTATAGCAAATGTGATTGTGATTTCGTTCAAATTTTAGATGGCCATAACCCTAATAGCTTAGTTATAGGCACTTACTGCGGGCACACAATACCACCACAGTTAATGTCCTCAGAAAATGTAATGAGTGTGAGATTAACATCTGATGGAGAAATAACGAGCTCAGGATTTGAAGCCCGTTTAACTGTACAACGATCTGTGTGTGGTACAACGTCTTATTCCATTAGTGACAAAGTAGAAATGATAAAGTCTCCTGGCTACGATACGGGCTCTGTCCGTCGTGGATTGCACTGTTCATACCAGTTTATATCAAGTTTAGATTATCACTATTACCTAGAACGTGTCAGAGTTACTGTCGACCTACGGTCTCCAGAAAGTGGAGATGTAGAAAAGAATCGTTGTATCAAAGATAAACTTTTGATCACAGGTGTCCCTAACAAGGGAAATACGACACTCGGAAAAGATCTCATTGTACAGGGTGAGACAGGCGATTTTTTCTATTACACCAACTTTTATGATGTAGCTTTTCCAAAACAAATAGAGCTATGTGGATTACAGGAACCAATTGATTTTTACGTTTATGGAGACATTTATATTAACCTTATAACATCACCAGAGTCGGATAATTTGAAACATAAAGGTGTTCAAGTAGAAGTATCCCAAGCTGGTTATTGCGCTAGGAATTACACTGAGTCCCAAGGCATAGTCAAATCGACTCGTGGTGCGAATCCCTCACAAAAAGATTGTTACACTCTCATTACCGCTACCGAAAACCGTACAATATCGCTATATTTCCTTACCGTTTCACCAGATTATTGGGGAAGCGGCTTTTATCTAGATATTTATGATGGTAATAATACAAGCGCTACGAAGTTAATTAGAATTACTACCGAATACAACAATGCAATATTTTCTCATGGACGGTACATTTTATTACATAATCATGAAGAAGAAGGTGATGGCTCTATGGGGCCTCGTTTGGAGTACCATCTTGCTTACATGACCACTGATAAAGGACCAGGATGCGGCGGAAAACTAATGAATATTATAGGCAGAGTGACTAGCCCTCTCTATCCGGAAGTGTATCGAAACAAAGCCACTTGTGAATGGGAAATCGAAACGCCTGCTAACACTCGTTTACTGTTGCGATTCGAAGTGTTTGATATGGGAGTAAACTGTGAGCATAACTATTTACAATTAGTTAACAAAAACGGCGACATGATATCGTCATTCTGTTCCGAATCTCCTGCAGACTATACAAGCCCCGATAACTACGTAAAGTTAGTATTTGTAACGACTTTGAACAACGGTGGCACAGGCTGGGTCGCAAATTTCGCTGGTATCCTCTGAGAACTGTTTACTCACTCCGATAATGACGATTAATTTTTGCGCTCGTAACTACATCACTTAATTATGTAAGCTTGCTACCATTACATAAGCATTTTATAATAAGTATTATGTCGTTTTAGATCTATCAAAGGCTTGAATTAAATATATTTAAATTACTTATAAGTACCTACTTTAAGTATCTTTCCAATATGTAGATACACATAAAATAACGTTGTCGTCGTGTCACGTTAGCAGTAAAAATAATAGAGGTCAGATAAATTGACTTAAATAATTCAGTCCTGCAAATTAATTATATTACATAAAAATGAATTATACATCCCATTAAACATTAATAATGTTTAATAGAGGGCACGCAGAGCCGGCCGTTTTGGTTACCTTTATATTAGGTAATAGTGGACGACGGTCTTTCAAAGAAAGAAAGAAAGTCTTTTAAAGAAAGACAAACCGCTCACTTCTGATTGCTTCAACCGTTTAGTAGTAACCGGATGTTTGCTTCAAAACACCGTTTTTACGGCCGGTTTCCATCGATATAATAATATACCTAGATGCACAGTTCCATACAAATATCATTGTAAACAGTGTCCTCGACAGACAAAACAAATAAACATCACAAATTTAATTATATTAACTCAAATATGACCTTATAGACGCGGCATAAAGTAGCTTTTTAAATTGAATGTTTAAACGTTCCTATATTCGAAATTTTTGAATTTCTAATCGTTTTTGAATTTGACAATAATTTGACATTATGAAAAGAAACATTCTAGTCACTTGGACAAAGATTGAATGGAGTCGAATAGTTCTTGTATTTATCTGTGAGAAATTTTGACCACGTGGCGTACAATGTAGATGAGAATGGCGATATCTGTATAATAATTTTACTTACATTAAGAGATAGATAGAGCATAAATGTTTAGAAGATAACAAGGCTTATGAGTTATGAACATGAAATAAGCACTGTTTTGCCTTAGCGTGATTCATAAATAAATAAATAACACCCAACAGTCACATACATAGTCCTGGCCCCACACTAAGATCGTCCTTTGCTCTTTAGATTCTTAATAATTTCTTTTAGACTATCATTTCGTTTTCTTAATCTTTTGTTCTGCCTTTTTAAGTTTCGCACTAAATTAAATAAATAAATAAAATAAATAACACCCGACAGTCACATACATAGTCCTGACCCCACACTAAGATCGAGTCTTGTGTCGTGGGTATCAGGAACTACGAGAGACTTTCGGTCTCACAACACCCAGACCCGAAACAAATATCTGTGGGCCACACAAACATTTGTCTCGGTGCGGGGATCGAACCCGCGACCTCTCGCTTCACAGCCGGCTACTCGCCCGCTGCGCCACGGAGGCTGTCAATTAGATTTAAGTTTAAATTTTTGGTTGCGTTCTTTCAAATTATCTTTCAAAAATAACGTCTTAGGTGTGTTAAAGATTGATGAAAATTCTGATGGTATTGGTGATCCTTCATTATTTATTGGTTCAATTGCTGGTTCCTGGAAATGAATATGTTTCCAATAAATGATGACGCCACAATTACTGTTGTAGTAATTATGCCTAACGACCGGTTCCAATAAATGATCTCAATCCGAGAATCCAAGATAAAAATGAAAAATTAAAAAATGAAAAATCGCGAGAATGAACCATTAAAATTATTATTTAACAGCGGAATGTTCAACTTTGTTCATGTTGGCAATTTTTTATGATCTGCACACTTTGATTGAAAACATTTATTAGAATTAGCCGCAAATTATTAAATAGTCATTTTACATGGCAGTATGTACCTAGTATATGCTTGCTATTGATGAACTCTGTATCAAATATTTTTCAACTATTACATTTGTACTGCACCCTGCCTCATTTAAACTTGTAGTTACGACAATCTAAAATAAAGTCAATAAATGTGGCAATATTTATTTATTTATTTATTTATAGGTACACCAACAGCATACATATTGTTAAATTAAATAGTAAACATTAGTTAAGGACAATGTAGCTGATGACAATTTATCACCTTTATTTTTGGTACAGCATTTTTTTTAATTTTCCTAATCCCTTTTTCTGTATAATATCCATCGGAATCGGCAAAATGGTCTGAACAAACCACACTTGAGTAATTGGGTTTAAAATTTTCTTCTCTCCTTTCTTCGGAAATAATTTTACGCCATTTATCTCTTACTATTTCATTTCATGGAAATCTGTAATTAATAAATAAAATTAATAAAAAAAATCATAAATTTAAAATAAATATAATATATTTACAAAAAAAAACGACTCCATATATTTCATTGTTCCAAATCATGATTTCAAAAGGGACAAAATATTTTATTAACTGAATTTGTTAAATTAATTATTTATACACGTTTAATACTTAATTTAACATGATTAAGGTTTTAAGAATCAAGTAAGGGAATTATACTTACTTAAAATATGAAATCCCATGTGTTTTGCGCTTTGTAAGAGTGTTATTTTTGCACTCTTTCACAGAGCATTTAGGCATCTTCACAGACGAACGGTCGGCGCCCGACTGTCAGCCAACAAGTGCTTACTTACATTTTAAGCACTCGTTGGCTGTCCCACTTTCTGAGCGTCAACTGTGCATCTAGGTATATTATTATATCGATGCCGGTTTCAATAAACGATCTCAGTTCAGAGTGCAGCTTGATCGCGATTATGAACCAATCAAATCGCGTCATTTGACGGAGTCATGTTTAAGACGATATGAGAATAAAATATGAAAGCGTGAAGGGCTGGTTTTGACGTATTCTACGCGCACACCGGTGCGCGCATCAGCACGGTAATGCCCGCGACATATTAACTTGTCAGCACAAAGACATTAAACAGTTTAGCCTAAGAGCCAAGATGCTAACGCGCGTCATGACCTCTTGGATTATGAAGATTAGATGCTCAAAAGAAAAAAAAGGTTGTGTCTTATATATTATGTTAACATTTATAAACTAGCCTAAATAGATAACTGAACGATCTGCAACTCGTTTAAATTAATAATTAATTATTAATTACCCGTGCACAGCAATGAAGCAGTAATATTACAGGGTTAATATTATTATATTGACCAAAAATTTTGAAACTTTTAACATATACCACTATTATAGAAATGTTGTTTTGGAATAATCTTAAAATTCTTAAGTGGTCTATTTGACAAAATGAACCTATTTTGATGAATTTGGGTATGAGGATAATCTTAGCCATCTCAATCTGCAGACAGGATATTTTTATGAATTCAGGCCTAATAGGGATGAAATAATTGTTTAATCACAATTTAATTCAGTTGCCTCCTTGGTCTAGTGGCATATATGGGCTGTGAACCGAGAGTACTGATTTCTTAAATTTACGCGAATGCTATTCATTGAAATAAAATTATTTTTACGGATTTTATCACGATTTGGTTTTAATTTTTATTCCCGACGTTTCGAAGGCTTTGCAGTCTTCGTGGTCACGGGTTGGACTGAGATGTCATTTGTCCAAGAATGTTAGTGTTACAAAATCTACCTTCATTTTAGAATTATACAGATTTTAAAAAGTTAACCGTTTATGTTCCGATCTACGCAGTACGAGCTCGCAGTGTCTTGAGGTCTGGCAGCTGGTCTTTTGGGTTCCGATTTGATTAAATGTATAATTGGATCCCAGGCTTGTGCAAGCTTCCAACCATCTTCTCTATTGAAATTAGGATGTTTTTTAATTTCAATAGCCTCGCGTATCATCCTAGGTAGGAATCGTTGTTCTTTGGCAAGGATTTTTGGCTTGTCAAATCTTAGGTAATGTTTGGAGCCTTCCTCTAAATGTTCGGCAACTGCAGACTTCGTAGAGCGTAGGTTTTTCACGTCAGCTATATGTTCTTTTACGCGGGTCCCTATATTACGTTTTGTTTGTCCAATATAAGAGAGACCACAGTCACAATCAATTTTGTACACGCCTGGTTCTTGCAGAGGTATGTTACACTTGACGGGTGGTAGGAATTGACTAATCTTCTTAGGCGGCTTGAAATAAGTTTTTATAGAGGCACGCTTCAGGATATAGCCAATCTTGTCGGTGACTCCTCTTACATGTGTTTGAAAGTTTGGTTGGGCATTCGGAAACCTTAAAAGATTTTGATGAAATTTGCTATGAGGATACATTTGACCGTAGGGACTCAAATGGGGTACTTCATTTTTTTAACCCCTAAAAGGACGAAATAAGGGATGAAAGTTTGTATGGGAGTTCAGAATCCACTTAATGGATTTTTTTAAATTTGGTATGAGGATATCTTTGGTCTGAGGACAGACACAAGGGACACAAGGGTTTATTTTTTTAAATCAACACCTATAGGCACGAATTGCTTTTCTTTCTTTCTAAAAAAAAATAGATGATAAAAGTTTATATCGGAAATTAGAAACCGCTGATTATACGGATTTTGATATAAGTTGCAAACATGTGTTTATCTGCAAAAAGGGATGAATCTTTCTTCTTGGTCGCACTCTTCATTTCTGAAGGTCGTGTCCGTCTTGAAATTTCCGTCGCATCTCTCGGGTGATCTTCTTCCAGGTTTTTCTGTCCTTAGCCTGTCTCATTGCTGTTGTTACTGAGAGTCCCGTGAGTAGTTTTATTTGATCGGACCAACGGCTAGGCACACGCCCTCGCGGTCGTTTCCCTTCTACCTTTCCAACCAAGAGTAGTTTCTCCAAATTGGGGGATCCCGGCGAGCCACATGTCCAAAATACTGTAGTCAGCAAAGGGATGAAATAGGGGTTGAAATTAGTTTTTTTTAATCTTTGATCCGATTGATTTTAAAATCGATATCTGAGTCCCCCCGTAGTTCCAAACGTCGAAACCGCTCTTAAAAGTGACAAAAGTGTTTGCCATTTTGTACTTCTTTGTTTTTGGGCCAATTGACTTCAATATTGATAACTGAGTCACCCCGTGGTTCCGAACGACAGAACCACTGTCAAACCTGTCAAAAGGGGCCGCCCTTTTTGTTTTTCTTTGTTTTTGGGCCGATTTACTTCAAAATAGATATCTAAATAATAAATAAATAAATAAATACACCCAGTCACACACGTAATCCTGACCCCACACTAGGTATAACCTGTATCGTGGGTGTCAGAGATTATGAGAGACTTTCGGTCTCACAACACCCAGACTTGAAACAAATATCTGTGGGCCACACAAACACTTGTCTCAATGCGGGAATCGAACCCGCGGCCTCTCGCTTCACAGCTGGCTACTCGCCCGCTGCGCCACGGAGGCTGTCTGGGTCGCCCCGTGGTTGCTTACGACGGAATCGATGTCAAAACTGTCAAAAGTGGCCGCCATTGTGTTTTTCTTTGTTTTTGGGCCGATTGACTGCAAAATCGATATCTGGGTCACCCCGTAGTTGCTAACGACCGTACCGATGTCAAAACAGTCAAAAGTGGCCTTCATTTTGTTTTTCTTTGTTTTTGGGGCGATTGACTTCAAAACTGATATCTGGGTCGCCCCGTGGTTTTGTACGACGGAGCCGATGTAAAACTGTCAATAGTGGCCGCCATTTTGTTTTTCTTTGTTTTTTGGCCAGATTTATTTTAAAATCGATATCTGAGTCGTCCCGTTGTAGAATATTTAGACTAAAACGACAGGGTGGATCGAAAAATTAATAGTTTTTACCGTTGGCCCTACAAAATACGCGTGCGAAGCAGTGGGCAAAAGCTAGTATAAAATATGCTGCGACATGCCCAAATAAAATGGCGGCCACTTTTGACAGTTTTGACATCAGTTCCGTCATTAGAAACCACGGGGCGGCCTGGTATCGATTCTGTAGTCAATCGGCCCAAAAACAAAGAAAAACAAAATGGCGGCCACTTTTGACAGTTTTGACATCGGTTCGGTCGTTAGCAACTACGGGGCGACCCAGATATCGATTTTGAAGTCAATCGGCTCGAAACAAAGAAAAACCAAATGGCGGCCATTTTTGACAGTTTTGACATCAGTTTCATCGTTAGCAACAACGGGGCGACCCAGATATCGTTTTTGAAGTCAATCGGCCCTGAAACAAAGAAAACAAAATGGCGGCCACTTTTGACAGTTTTGACATTGGTTCGGTCGTTGGCAACTACTGGGCGACCCAGATATCGATTTTGAAGTCAATCGGCCCAAAAACAAAGAAAAACAAAATGGCGGACACTTTTCTTGATTTTGACCTTGGATCTGTCCTTAAAAACTACGAGGTGACCCAGATATATTGAAGTAAATCGAATTAAGGATAAAAAACAAATTTTCCATCCCTATTTCATCCCTTTATATGTAGGTTGAAATAGGGATCATGCCAGACATCCACCCCTTCTGGGGGATCAAGTCCCAAATTAAATTACAAAATTCGCTTTGCCCTACATGGGAATCGAACTCACAACCTCCCGGTTCACAGCCCATATATGTTGCCACTAGATCAAGGAGGCGACTAGAAAAGTATCCTCATACCAACTTTCTTAAAAATCCGTTCAGCCGTTTCTGGAATCCCATATAAACTTTTACCCCTTTATGGTTGTTAAATTTGTGTCCTTTTGGTCAAAAGTATCCTCATACTAAATTTCATCGAAATCCATCAAGGAGTTTCAAAATGGATTGACTCCTAGACTATCAATGTCTAATATTTGACACAAAGAACTGAATAAACGTAATATCAGAGTTGAAAATGTCGAGCACGTCCCTCCCCTTCAATGGTTACCGGACGACTGAGATCAACACGGGCCGTCTCAGAAAACAATGATGTAATGCCACAGCGTATGTGCAAAACCAATTTTTTCCTTATTGTGATAAAACTATTTAACTTGGTGAAATTTTTTTTTCGACACAATTAAATTAATATTGATGTCTACGTTTTAAATCAAGTTACAAATTTATATCGTTCGCCGTACGGAAGATTCAAGTTTTTCAAAAACAGATGAGAGGTAACTTTGGATTTTTTTTCTATCGAGGAAACTTTTAGTAATTATGTTTTTGCTCACGACAGAATTTAAGTTAAATGGTCTATTAATACATTTCCAAAAATTACCTTCGTAATCTTAGTACTTTAGGACACCCAAGCTCGTGAAAATCCTTATTTTGTTCTCATATCCTCTTAAACTGTGTTCTTATTGGTTATTTTGTGATCTATCTACACATTCGAACTGAGATTGTTTATTGAAACCGGCCGTTGTGAACCATAGTATGGGTTCATATCAGGAGCCCGTCGGACGTCCACTAGGTACCTATTCTAAATGTATGTATATGACGTATATTAAGTAAGCCGTATGTACATGGTGCATTCGAATAAATAATGCTTAATTTGTTAATTACGGTGGTTTTATTTGTTACTTACAAACTTCATAAATAAAGTTTAACAAAATCTAAAAACTGACTTAGAAAATAATAAATTATTCTTCTTTGAGGGCTGATTCATTTTAGTCGTATTGGCCCTGGTGCCAGTATTTAAAGCTTAAAGATTTTAATTTTGTAGCTTTTTCATATTTATGAGACCAATTCAATAAACAAATAAAGTTAATCCTATTTGAGCATCAATATAATATACCCTAGATGCACAGTTCTTTGCAAATATCCTCCTAAAAAGTGGTCTCAGGAATAAAACAAAGAAAAATATCACAAGTTTTATTTAAATCAACACAAATAAAACCCTATGCACGTGTTATAAAGTAGATTTTTAAACGAAATGAACAAGCATCCTTAAATTTGAATTTTGAAATTTCGCAAAGCTGCAAGTCACCCTTAGAATTTTATCGGCGTCAGACTGTAGGCAAAAGAAGTGCTTAAGCACTCATTTGCTGTCCCATTTTCTAAACGTCAGCTGTGTATCTAGGTAAATATATCGATGTATTTGAGACACAAAGACTGTCTCGGAATTATCGGTGAACATACAACTATTTGAGGCCCTCCTCCGTACACACTTCAGCTGTATGTATAGATATGTAATAGAATCTTGCAACGTGATTTTTACCATGTTCCAGACTTCGGATGAACTTGAAAATTGGCACACTTATCAAGTACCGATGACAATACAATAATATAATAAATTTGTCCTGATATCTTGAGCAGGATCACGAGGATAACACAAAAATTAAATACGATTCACTGAACATCAAGTCTCTGGTAAGACTATAATGAGGTACTATTCAAAAATATATAATAGTTTAAAAATACTAAAAAATACACCCTTTTATATGATAACACACCGCACTAAAAAAAAATAACTTTTCAATATAAAGAGTTTGTTCTACAACGATAAAAGCCATGGCAAATTCATTGGATGAGATACCTACTACTTACTAGGGCGTTGACTTGTCCTAGCCATTAGACGGTTGGACGTATATGAGGTAGGGAGACTGAAGAAGTCCAACTACAAATCGTATTCGCGACGTTTGTAAAGAGTTTACTACTTAGTCGCTTCCTTGGTCTAATGGCAGCGTATATGGGCTGTGGACCGGGAGGTTCTGAGTTCGATTCAGGTCGAATAAAGCGAATTTTCTAATTTAATTTGCCCGGGACGGAATCCTTCCGAGGACGTTGACGTCAGGCAGGCAGCCGGTCGTAAAATTAAGCCAAATCCTTTCTGTATCATGCTTGAAAAAGTGTGTTGCCGACCACACATTAATGTGGGATAAGGGCAGATAGAAAGAAACCGAGGAGTTTACTCCGTATTCCGTATTTATATATAGGTACTTCGTACTCCTTCATCAGAGCTTGACCTTTATGTAACCTTAGAGTTTAGACTAAGCTCTACCGAATACAAAAAGTTTAGAATATCGATCTCGACATTTACCGGCGATATCACGTAACGGTGCTATTATGTATTTCTTTCTACCTGCCCTATATCCACAGACTACGCCAAGAGTCGAATAGAATATTAAATGTATGGGAAGACATAAGAGTACGCTCATATATGTACCTCTATATAGATATACATTTATTCTATTCGACTAGCGCAGAAGCTACTACGCCCGCTACAGTGTATTAAAATGCTACAAACTATAGTATTACGACCTTTTTAAATTGTTAAATACGTTAGAAAATCTCAGTATTTTTCAATGGAAATCAGACCTTTTCTCAGGGCTTTTGATTTTTCGTCTGGTAAGTGTGGATGGAAGTGGACAGTGTATGGAAGCTTTGAAATAAGTAATTTTGGACGCTTTTTGTCGGGTGGATTCGTCGACCATGTTCGATTCCTCCGCTGCGAGAAAATCGTGTAAAAAGTATCAAACTGGGAGGAATTGACGTCAAAACTCCAGCAAGGCCTTGAAATCGACCACTTCAGATTTCATTGCACTTGCGAAAACTTAGATGTAAGAAACAATATTAAATAAACAATATTAAAAAGTATACGGCTGAAGGACTTTGTATCCATGGCTATGAACAAACAAAACAATAACAAAAAATGACCCCATAATTAGATGGAATAAAGGCAATATAGGTACGTAGTATGTCTAGCCCACTGGATGTATTGGGCTTTTTTTGTATGTGCTAACTGCACTAACGGGCATTAACGGAGAACGACACAGGACGACCTGCCATGAAAACCATAATGACTGAATCGATTCCACAATTGCCACTATTTAGTCTAAGATTGCCACAAACAGCCCCCTGACTCTTGACACTCGATTCGAATTTGACTTCTTTTTGGTTTCATTTATTAACTAAAGAGTATTATTGGCACGATTAGTTTCAATGATATAATCATCAGCCACAGAATGTCCACTTCTAAACATTTAACTCAATGACAACATTAATCATCAGAACAACACGAAAAATTGTTTGCTAATCCTGCTATAAAATCGTTATCTAAGTGCACTACTGACATTTGACGGAACAAACACTTGTATAATATATTGGTCCTTCTCTAACTAAGTTGACATCCATTAGTAAAAAAGATAAAGCATTCTGTTTTGCTGATTCTATAAAATTTTATACTCGATAGGTTCAAGGTTGTAATAGACAATAGGGCCCCGGGCACCCCCCTGTGCTACAGAAACACCTGTGCAATATTTTTATTTTTTACATCAATTATTCTGATAAATGTATGTAGTTTAATTATAGTAGATAAAATAATAATAATAGATACAAATTAAAACACAATTACGTGTATTTCATATGTACTGTTATGTTTACTTTATATTATTATCCAAAGACCGGTTAAAAAATACTTAACAATGGAGTTAGTTTTATATTTGGTATGGACCAGTTTATTTTACGGTTTGGTAGCCGCTTTAGGTTTACTTATTATGGTAAGTCTTTCATTTGTATTACTATATAATATAATTTTAATCCATACTAAATATGTTATCGAATGAAATAATATAACCTGAAAAAATGCCTTGTTGGCATAATTTATAAACACCGGTGCTAATATTCTACAACCAATAGCTTGTGTTTACTCTCACTTTTTCGTCGAATATATCCATGATACCCCTAATAATATACATGCACATTTTAAAATATATAACATAAAAAATAATGAATGATGCAATGTGTAACCTGCAACCTGATAAAGGACGCAAGAAGTCATTGGATGCAGACTGCTGCCAACAAGTCTATCTGGAAATATTTGGGGAAGGCCTATGTCGAGCAGTGGGCGTCCTGTGACTGATTATAATGATGATAACGCAGTGTCCTTACTCAAATAGAACAATATCAATACCCTAGCTATCACTGCCAAATATTTATTGTAAATAAATTATATTTATTCCCTTAGTATTTATATATAGACTACATTCTACGTTGATGTAGATCTTTAAAAATATATTTAATAAAAATGTGTTTATATAATAAATCTAATCTTAATCACAATTTTAGCTATCAGTTGTGTTATATATTATAACAAACCCCTATCCAGTTGTGGAGAGATGTAAAGAGGAAGAAGAGTTTAATGACGCCAAAACGAAGTCCACACTCAAGTTCCCAAGTATTGATGATAATGAGTCAGTTAATCTTAGTGTGGTGGTCCCTGCTTACAATGAGGAGGAGAGACGTAAGTTTTAAAGCGATTTAACCAACAAGTTATATCAATGTTAATGTAATACTATGAGTGGTAGAGCCACGTTGTAGACAGTAATGTCTACAGCATGTATGGGCCGGCTTGACCAGTATGATACCACTGTCTCACAGAAAACCGACATAAAGTGGCAGCTAGCTGTCGCGTTTTTTTCGGTGAGTAAAATTTTCGGTGGCCCATTTCCCCATTTGTGTCTTGGATGAGCAATGCAACAAACTACAGCTTTGGTTTTGAGACAAATGTTTGTGTGATGGATATTTGTTTTGGTGTCTGTGTGTTGTGAGACCGAAGTAGGCTGGGCTTTCAGGCAGGTAGACCAACAACTAAAATCAACATAAGCTCACGCATGTATCCTTAAGGGATATGCATTAACGCACTAGTGAACTAAAACACTCACATTTCATCGAGCTTAATTCCTTCCCAGATGTGATAGGGGGCGAGCCTATCGCCATTTTGGCCACAAATTCCAGACTCTGGGGTGATACTGAAAAATCCAATATCACTGCCCGACCCAGG
Organism: Clanis bilineata; assembly: GCA_036417725.1. NCBI lineage: Eukaryota > Metazoa > Arthropoda > Insecta > Lepidoptera > Sphingidae > Clanis > Clanis bilineata. The sequence goes on along the minus strand of CM071149.1, from coordinate 14,328,245 downwards.
GATCGAACCCGAGACCTCATGACTATAGTCGTACTGCCCACGCAATATCTTTACACCACCGAGGCAGTCGTAGTAAAATCTAATTAACACTATATTACAGTACCACCCATGCTTGATGAAACAATAGAGTTCCTAGAGAATAGAGTAAGAGAACATCCTCAATATAAATATGAGATAATAGTTGTGAGTGATGGCAGCCGAGATAAAACTGTTGATGTAGCAGAGTCTTATTCTGAAAGATATGGGAGCGAAAAAGTAAGATGTCTCAGGCTGATTAAGAATAGAGGAAAAGGTGGAGCTGTAAGACTGGTAAGTGTTCCATTTTCAAGGTCCTCAATTTGTCTATTTTTTAATGTATGTTACTCGATAACTCTGACAAATATGGACCGGTTTTGAAAATGCTTTTTCTGATTGATTGAGCTTATGCCAAGGGTGGTTCCAAATAAATTTGGTCACGATCGGATAAATTTTGAAATGAGTAAGTTTTTAAATTGTAGTGATTATTATTTACAATATGAGTGAAACAACTAAGGGCCACTTGCAGCTCCGCGATAAATCTCTATCCTACTCTCTATCTCTATCCTCTATCCTATCTATCTTGTGTTTTTTGTGACACAGTGGCATCAAACCGGTCGAGTCGGCCCATTCATGTATGACACATGAATATCTACCAGTAGCGAAGGGTCCATACAACCAGATTCCTACCGGCTTCCCTTTTCCAGATTGTAGGTTAATATAATAAGCATTATATAGGTATTATCTAGAAGTCAAAGTATCACTAGCTTCCCTTTTAAAAAAAATCACTCTTCGCCACTGCTGTCTACAGATGGCTCTACCCCTCAAAGAAAACCATTTGTTATGTTTACAGGGTGTACAAAGTTCCAGAGGCGCTTTAATATTATTTGCCGATGCTGATGGTGCGTCAAAATTTGAAGATTTGACCAAATTGGAGACTGCTTTGAAAGATATCATTAAATACGATCTCTTTTCTGAATCAAATATAGTAAGTGGATCTAGGGCAATGGTTATTGGATCCAGAGCCCATCTGGAGAAAGAATCATTAGCCACAAGAAGTATTTTTAGGTAAGTAGTGAGCAGATTATTATGGGCTAGGAGCTTAAGATTGAAGAGCTCATGTTTGGTATTTGGCATTATACCTAATGACGCCAGACTGGGTCTGTGCAAATACTTTTTGAAGCGTGTTGCAAAAAAGATTTGGCTTAGATTTTTACGACCGGCTGCCAGTATTACGTCAAACCCCTTTTGTGAAGAAAGTTCATTGCCGATTTTTTTTTCACATGTTTGAATTCTAAATATTATTTGAGGAGACTGCCTCTTTGACGTAGTGGTATTGCGTGCGCGGCACGACTATCGTCCTGAGGTCTCGGGTTCGAGGATATTGCATTTTTAGTGTGAGCCAGGCGTCAGGAATTTGTAGACCTATTCACATCTGGGACGGAACTAAGCTCGATGAAATGTGGGTGTTCTAGTTCTAGTGCGCATCTGCCTACCCCTTCGGGGATACAGGCGTGAGCTTATCTTATGTGTTATGTTTTTATTTTAGGAACATTCTCATGTACGGTTTCCACTTCTTGGTGTGGTTGTTCACTGTGAAAGGGATCAGAGACACGCAGTGCGGGTTCAAACTGTTCACAAGGGAGGCGGCGCGCGCTTGCTTCCAAAGTTTACACGTCAACAGATGGTAACTTTTTATATTGTAGATGTACACTAATCAACTAGTTGTCATTTCTAAGGGGGCCATTTGAATAAAAATTTTGGTTTATTATGGTGTTAGCACGGACGTAAAAAAAATTGGACGGAGCGCTTGGAACATTGAAAGTGAAGCAGGGTTTTCGTCCATCTTTTCTTACGTCCGTGGGTGATAGATTGTTTTTGGAACATAAAGAATGTGTAATCCTATTTTTGCAATGTACTTCTGATGGCCCTTTTTGTCTGTTTAAAAGTAATATATGTAAGACATCCAGATAATGGTATATCAAAATTCATCTAAATTGGTTCAGCCATTACAGCATGATTATCGAATCATGCATATCAAACAAGAAAATTCATAAATGTTTGTAAAAATCTTACACTTACCACATTGTACTAGTAGTTTGTATTCATTCATTTGACAGCCTCCGTGGCGCAGTGGGCGAGTAGCCGGCTGTGAAACGTGAGGTCGCGGGTTCGATTCCCGCACCGAGACAAATGTCTGTGTGGCCCATAGATATTTGTTTCGGGTCTGGGTGTTGTGAGACCGAAAGTCTCTCGTAGTTTCTGATACCCGCGATACAGGTTACACCTAGTGTGGGGTCAGGACTATGTATGTGACTGTTGGGTGTATTTATTTATCCGTAATCAATAAAAAATGCATTGTTCCAGGGCATTTGATGTGGAACTTTTATATATCGCACAAAAACTGAACATTCCAATCACAGAGATTCCAGTAAGATGGACTGAAATAGAAGGGTCCAAGGTGACCCCAGTACTTTCATGGATACAGATGGGATGCGACTTGGGCCTCATCTGGCTCAAATATAAAATAGGAGCTTGGAAAATTAAAAGTGATAAAATCAACTAATTGTTTATCATAATCATCATATTAATATAAATAAAAGACATAAATTATGCAAGAGTTTTATTATAAAATATAGGATACGACAGAAATATGTTCTTGTAATTCCTAAATAACATAGAATAAGTTAAGGGTTTGAGTTTTTGACATTCAGAAATAAATCGTGTAAATAAACACTGCTTCACTTACGGCCGGTTTCAATAAACGATCTCAGTTTAGAGTGCAGATAGATCGCGATTATGAACCAATCAAATCAAGCCATTTGGCGGACTCATGTTCGAACTTTGTTCTTATTGGCTAATTTTTTGTAATCTATCTGCACATTCGAACTGAGATTGTTTGTTGAAACCGTTAATAATGTCACCATAACTTCGTTCGAGCTAAACTTCGACGAAATGTGGGTGTTCTAGCTCGCTATAGTCCGCCTCTGCCTACCCCTTCGGGGAAACAGGCGTGAGCTCATGTAATGTGTCACTAGCATTTGTATTGTAAAATCAGACTATTATTGTTTTAAAAAGTTATGATATACATTAATTATTAGTGTTCGTTTACATATTATACAACATACTGATTTCTTAAGTTTACGTGAATATTATACATTGAAATAAAACTATTCTTACGGGTCAGACCCGTGACAACGAAGACTGCAAAGCCTTCGAAACGTCGGGAATAATAATTAAAACCTAATCGTGATAGAATCCGTAAGAATAGTTTTATTTCAATATATTATACAACAAACAAAATGGTGGGAATAATTCTTAAATCAACAAGATTACAAATACACTGCTAATATACAATATATCAGATATGGGATATGCCATACAAGTATAGCCGACAATATTATAGATAGTACAAATGCAAGTACCATCAATATAATATACCCTAGATGCACAGTTCTTTGCAAATATCCTCCAAAAAAGTGGTCTCAGGAATAAAACAAAGAAAAAGATCACAAATTCTAATTCAATCAAACACAAATATATAATACCCTATGCACATGTTACAAAGTAGCCTTTTAAACGAAATGATCAAGCGTTCTTAAATTTGAATTTTCAAATTTAGAATTTTATCGGCGTCCAACTGTAGGGAAAAGGAGTGCTTAAGCACTTCTTTGCTGTCCCATTTTCCGAGCCTCAACTGTGTATCTAGGTAAATAATATATCGATGGCAAGTACACTTAAAAATACACTGAGTTTACATACATGAAATAAACATTTTTTAAATAGATATACTTATAGGTCCTTACTTATAAAAACATTTTCGCTTGACATTTTGCTTAGAATAGCCTGTCACTTTTTTCCTTGCGTTACATTGTTTAAAAATGAAAGGGACAACGTATGGTTCAAGATAAGCCACGCTTAAATATTTTTATAAGTAAGGAGCATTATAACAAAACGTACAACATAGATTAAATTGTTTCACAAAAAATAAACTATTGTTTTCTTATAGAAAACGCATTTTTCATTGTAATTAAGTTAAAGTTATAACTTGTGGAAGGATTCAAACACTAGGACGATAAATATAGTCGAAGAAAGCATCAGGTGCTCTAATGTAACAAAAATAAATGCGTTTAAATGGCATTGTTTGATGATATTTTCATAAATATCACTTTTAATATTACCATACAATGACCAAAGCACAGTTTTATATATTTGTTCAAAGCTCGCTAGTAGCTATCGTTGAGCAAATACAGAGCAAGTGATCTTTATATCTATTTCTAATAAAATTTGGCAAAGTGAGCGATAGATTGAATCTTAGTTGAAAATATTTAAGGAACTAGAAAATTCTAAGAAAATATAAAAAGAAGTAAGACATGCTTTAACAAATAAACCTAAATAATTTTAAGATTTCAGCTTTTTTTTTTTTTTTTTTTTTTTTTTCATTTATTTAAAAGGCTTTTAAACACAGTTTATGACAGCCCTATACTGTAAACAAAAGAAATATTCTCTGACATATAAACAACCAACTTAAAATATACACCTCTAAATAAAGAAATAGTGGTCAGTGCACATGCGCACCCGTGGACGCCTGTCCACCTCGATGCGCACCCGCACCCCCCACATATTTATAAGTAAAATTATCATAAACACTAATTATCTGTATCGACTAATTTATACACCATTAGGGCTTCCTTTGAATTCGGGTTGCATAATATAGACTGAAACATTCCAATGTCTTCAATATTAGCATCCAACTTCCTTAGAATGTTTTGCCGCTCAGTTTGGTTCCGGACACATTCCATTAAGACATGGTATACATCTTCCGGTTTATTACACGTTTCACAATTCGGTGACGGTACTTTTCCCATACAGAATGCAAATTTCTTCAGTGGCATGTGTCCGGAACGAAGTCTGTGTGCAATAACAACATGTTTTCTACATATGTCTCCCATGAACCACGGCAGACGAGGTGGTTGACTTTGGATAATTTTGTACCAGATCCCCTTTGTTCTCGATCTTTCATCAAAATACTCTCTCCAGTGATCATAATACATTTTGTTATATTTTGGTAAAAGTTCCGTGTATGAAGGTAAAATGTATATATTTTCTGAGTTGTCTGACACAGCTAATCTAGCTAATTGGTCTGCCACCTCGTTGCCATACAATCCTATATGTGATGGGATCCATTGTAGTACTATTTGGATATTGTTTACAGAAAATTCTTCTAGTTTTCGGAGAATGCTATAGGCTATCGCAGTACCACGATTCCCTTGAGAACAGCTAACTATATGTTGTAATGCACTTTTACTATCACTGTATATTACAATTTTTAAGTGCGAGTTGATGTGGTATTTTATATATGTTAAAGCTTCTGAGATAGCGAATAGTTCCATCGACATTATGGATACATTAGATAAATTCTTAAACCGTTCCCCGTACCCAGAAGCGGAGTCATATAAAGCGGCGCCAGAAACGCCAGAGCTTTTTGAACCATCTGTGAATATTTTAAACCATGTTCTATATTTTACATCTAGTTCACTTAGTATTTCAACTTTTAATAATGTTTTATCATAATCTCTTTTTGCCGTTTGTACACATTCTAAACTGCATTTAACCATATTTTTAACATTAATCTTTGAGGGCCACATGTCAAGCCGAAACATTTCAAGGGGGTTTGACGACGATATTTTTTCATCTTTTATAATATTATATGTCTCCATTAATAACGGTTTTTTTTTATTTGACCAATATCTACTAGCAAAAAGAGCACTGAGCGATTTCAAGCAATTAAGGGTTATACCATTTGTCCATGATTTAGCTTTAAGACAGAATTTAAGTGACAAATATTGTCTTCTTAGAAATAGAGGAGGTACGCAGACCTCGCTCTCCATCACATGTATGGGTGTTGTTTTGATGAACCCACCTATTATTCTAAGGGCTTGATTTTGGACTTTATCTATTTTGTAAGTATGCGATTTTGCGCTATTGTCATATAAAAAACTCCCAAAATCTATACGACTTCTAATAACGTTGATATATAATCTCCGCAAGTGCTTGGGGTGGACTCCCCAGCCAGATCCTGCTAGGACTTTGAGGATATTTAAAAACTTGAGTGACTTTTCTGATACTTCATTAACATGTTTACCCCATCGAAGTGAACGATCTAACCAAATACCTAAGTATTTAATATTGGCTTCACGGGATAGCGGTATATTGTTTACGTTTAATTCTATCTGATGACGTTTATGTCCTCTAGTGTATAAGCAAAATTTTGTTTTATTGGTAGAGATATGTAGACCAATTTTAGCTAAAGTCTTTACAATTATGTCTAAAGAATTTTGAATTATGTAAACGCTATTTTCAATGTTCTTGTTGCTTGTAAAAATAACAATATCGTCTGCGTACTGTGAGATTTCTGATGGAATATTCTGACATATTTGAAAAGTAACAATATTAAACAATAAAGGCGAGATTGGATCTCCTTGGGCGAGCCCTTTCGAGGACCATCTGGCTATGGATGAGCTATCTCCCAAATCGTCTATTATTTTCAAATGTCTCTCACTCAAAAATTCCCATAAATAGTTACATAAGATGGCTCCAACGTTTAGACTGTCCAAGGTCAATACAACCTTATCTATAAGTACGTTGTTATATGCATTTTCAAGATCAAGGTAGCATGCAAGAGTAGGTATGTTATGCGTAAATCCGATTTGAATAGAAGATACTAATCGAGCTACTGAGTCTATACAAGATTGAGCTTTTCTGAAACCGGTTGTAAATGGTGATAATATATTGTTTTTTTCTATAAACCATTCTAATCTTTTCGCCAACATTACATGGAAAATTTTACAGATGCACGATATCAAAGATATAGGTCTTAACTTGATCTCTGTCGAGTCAGATTGAACTGCTTTAGGGATAGGTACAATTTTAATATCTCTCCATTGTTTTGGTACATATCCAGAATAAAATATATCATTATATAAATTAATTAAAAATTGTTTTCCGACTAAAGGTAAATTAAAAATCATTGAATATGTGATATTATCATTTCCGGGAGCCGAATCTTTCTTTTTTAGGCAAATTTCAAATTCATGCAAACTAAATTCTTGTTCTAATATACTATTTCGCGATACAAACGACGGTTTTTTAATTCTAACGTCATCAGGAGCAAGACTACGTAACAACTCTAGTTTCTTTTCAGCGGGCGCTTGAAACTTATTTTTGCGATATCCCTTTAACCACCGCATTCGACGCCACATATCCGATAAAGAGGTGGATTCATTAGCAGAATTGCAGAACTCCCTCCAATACTTTGATTTTGCCAGAGATAATTCTGTTTTAACAATTTTATTCTTGTTTTCTAATATCGTGAGGTTATCAGGCGTTGGATTACGACGAAAAGTACTAAGTGCTAATCGCCGTTGAGCTACAATTTTTGATAAGGCAGCGTTCCAGTACGGTTTAGGTATAAATTTGCGCTGTGGATCAGTACATATTTTAAAATTCGGGATACTGTTATCAGCTGATCGGTTAATTATCCCTACAAACTCATTGTATCTATTTTGTATATCTAAATGATTATTACAGGAACTACGTTTTATTGCATGGTCTATCAATTCCGAATATAAACTCCAGTCCGCCTTTTTGTAATTTCGTCTTTTAATGTAATGATTTATATCTTGATAGTTAGTACAAATTTTTATAATAAAGTGGTCACTGCCTAAATTTTCGTTAAGGACAGTCCAATCAAAATTAATAATTATATCCGAAGACGCAAATGTAATGTCTGGAGATGATTTTTGTAAGAAATTATCAACGTATTCGGTTCGCGTTACACTACCATCATTCATGTAAATAAAGCCATGCTCTAAAGAAGAATCCATAATTTTGAATCCTCTATTATCATTTTTATAAGACCAATTCTTATGGTGCCCATTAAAATCGCCGGCTATTAATGTTTTAGTACTAAAGTGTGAAAATAATTCATCCCAATCAGATTGGGTTGTACAAATCGATGATGGGCAGTAAATGCATACGATTTTTGAAATAAAGTTACAATTTAACGTGCTAATTGCTATGGCTTCAATACCAGTGTTAGTCAAATTAAACGGACAGACCTCAACTTTAATAGACTTGTGAGCGAGTATACCCACTCCGCCGTATGAGTCACATCGATCTTTTCTATACCAATTATAGTTACTTATATTAATATTAATATCGCTATTTAACCAAGTTTCTGTAATAATAGCTATGTGCACTTTATGTTCAATTAAAAAACATTCGAATTCTGACTGCTTCGGTTTGATGCTTCGAGCGTTCCACTGGACTATGTTAATAAAACGTTGTACTGAACAACTGTTATCCATTTTTAATTATGGATAGGATTTTACCAACACAATCCTCTACTTTGAAAACCTCGGTTATATAAGTGTAACACTCTTCAAAAACGACACATAAAAGGTTATTTATTTTATCTTCCAGTGATCTCTCTGAACCAATTATCTCCTTTAATTTATTATATATTCTCATAAAACTAAATCCTGTCTTCTTTGGTTTATCCCCCTTATTATTTATAATTTTATCTTGTAGGTCTCTGCTGCTCTCTGCTTCTATCTCGCTTTGAATTTCAATATTCTCGTTACTTATCTTCTTTTGTTTCTTTTTCTTTAGTTGTCCTTCTTTTTTTGAAAATTCTTCGGTATAGACATTGCCATCCTCGTTCCCGTTTATAGCTGTTGTAGACAACAAAGCATCCCTATACTGTCCCGATTGTATCTGTTCTAAAACATTTTCTGTCATCTCCATCGATTCCAGGTCTATCACAATGACATTATCCTTTGATTGAAGTTTAGATTTTTCAGCTTCTTGATATATATCGAAGGCTTTTTTGTATGAACAGTTTTCATCGCTCATTATAGATCGGATACCTTTTTCTCTATGAAATGCAGGGCATTTCGATTTTTCTATTGACATATGAGGACCTTTACAGTTGATACACTTGAAATCTTTTGTCTCGCAGTTAGAATGATTCAAACCACACTTTGGGCAAAAAATTTTCTTAGTAGGGCAAAATTTTACTCTGTGTCCAAACCTCCAGCACCCCGAACATTGGGAAACGGGAAAAATGTACGGTTCCACCATAAACCGGCAACCATATGCTTCAACATACGGAGGTATAGTGATACCTTTAAAACATATGCGAACAGTTTCGCTTTCGACCCATTTACCTTCACTTGTTTGTCGTTTTAAACGTAAGATTGATACAATTTCAGAATAGTCACATTCAAATATGTTTTTTAATTCTTCTTCTTCTAACTCAAGGTCCACTTTCTTTACGATTCCGTATCTAAAATTCATTTCGTCCGATCCTTGAAATTTATAACCTTTTTTTTTTAATTCTTCACATCTCAATAGTCCCTCTGCCCTCATTTTATTTTCAAAAGAAAAAACTACTTTATGATTACCCTTGTACTTAATTTTTATTATATCTCTGATGTTTAAATTTTTTAACATTTTTGCTAATGCCATTTGCTTAGGCAATGACTCTGTTGAGGTTACAATTACTTCGTACATGTCCCGGGTATGTGTCGGTGACGATCCCCATTGTTTATCAGATTCGACTGATTCCATATTATTTCCATTTCTATAACGCCGCTTTGGTTTGCGAGTAACTGGAATAAATTCGTCCTCTTCGAAATCGTCACTTCTCAGTCGTTTCAATCTCGATAAAGAACTGTCGGATAAGATATTATCCGGCGATAATATAAATTCTCGCTCGTCCATCTCCGCCTCGTTTGCCATAAGTATTTATTCGATACGACGCACTCGCGTGCGCTGCGCCGCGCCGCGCGCGCTGCTAAATAACAATGTAATGAGACGCACTGGTTATCACTCTATACGCGTGCGCTTCTCACACCGATCGGCGCGCGACTGGATTTCAGCTTTATTTTCGGAAATAAATATGTACTTATTATTCTTTAAGCTAACGTTAAAAATCTAGAAAAGAAAACAAATTTTAATTGTATCGGTTTCTAATACTAAAAAATAACATTTCTCAGTACATTTTCTAATGAATATGAATGACGGGGGTCCCAAAATTGCTACCTGAATTATCAGTCACCGAAGTTCCCAGACTGAAACCCAGCATTACGGCCAACACTAAACGAAACAAAGAAATTGTGTCCAGTTAGTGCATAAATGATATACATAAAAATATTATTAAAATCTAGTACTTGAATAAACGTGTAAAAACATCCAAACATTTGCCATTTTTAAATGAGATTAGACATATATTTAGGCGTGCATATTCATAATTCGTTAAAAATGCTAAAGTTAAATCATATAGCAAGCAATACTTAACATTAAATATATAACAACAGACAAAATATTATTAAAATAAAAACAGTACAGCTATTAACACGGAAGACATTTTTGTGTCTGTTTACAAACACAAGGCGGCGAAACATTAAGCGCGTAAGATTTTGAATTAATATAATTTTATGAAGCCCTAATGTTAAGATTATGTCTTTATAAATATCACATCTATAGGGTCTCAACATCGATATATTATTTACCTAGATGCACAGTCGACGCTCGGAAAATGGGACAGCAAAGAAGTGCTTAAGCACTCGTTTTGCCTACAGTCGGACGTCGATAGAATTCTAAATTTCAAAATTCAAATTAAAGAACGCTTGCTAATTTCGTTTAAAAAGCTACTTTATAATACGTGCATAGGGTTATATTTGTGTTGATTTAATTAGAACTTGTGATCTTTTCCTTTGTTTTATTCCTGAGACCACTTTTTAGGAGGATATTTGCAAAGAACTGTGCATCTAGGTATATAATATATCGATGGGTCTCAAACATAATTAAGTGGTGCTTTAAGCCGCGTGTCCTGCACTAAAACATTGCACAAAACACGTATTTTTTTATCTGTGGTCCATTGTTCTACGAGCAGGACAGCTAAATTCGTTGTTTTGCGTATATATTTTTGTTTAATGTTTCTAGAAAAACTAGTGCAGGAGACTCGGCTTTAGTTAAACAATGATTTGTCTCTTATTATCAAACATCTATCGTAATGGCGCGTACACACCAGGCGAACGAAGTCGAAAGAATATATATATTTGCGTTCACACAAATAAACTTTCGCTGTTGTGTGAATGAAATAGACATGATTCGTTCGCCTTCGTTCGGCCCGGTGTGTACGGGCCATTAGAAAGAGAGGGACAAACTAATTTTAAATCTAAGCACCACTTAAGTTTCTTCAATTCAAAGGATCGTTATAGTCTGATGAATATTGATTTAATCTTAAAAATGAATGAATTTGTTTTATGAATATATGATCAAGAAATCTCCCGTAGTCATTTTTGAACATATTTTTAAACCAATAAGAAATGTATTTGCAATGGAGCCAAATAATAATCGTCAATACTGCCTCGTAAATCAGTACAACAAATATTTTTTCATATTCAATTATCTTATTTAAGATTTAAACGATATTTAAACACACTAGGCCTTACTTATATAAATATTTTAGCAAATGGTTAAGAATATCGTCTTATAATAATATTAACACCTAACAGTCACATACATAGTCCTGACCCCACACTAAGATCGAGTCTTGTGTCGTGGGTGTCAGGAACTACGAGAAACTTTCGGTCTCACAACACCAAGACCCGAAACATATATATGTAGGCCATACAAACATTTGTCTCGGTGCGGGGATCGAACCCGCGGCCTCTCGCTTCACAGCAGGCTACTCGGCCGCTGTGCCACGGAGGCTGTCAAATTTTTTCCGGACACTTTTTTCCTTGTATCACATTGTTTGAAAATAAAAGGGACAGACTTCTTAAGCATTTGCTCAGCTAAACTATTTTTATAAGTAAGGGCCATTGTTCTCCATTTATAGTGAGTACATTCGATTTGTTACAAAGCGTACATTCTGAGAATTTATACCTTCAATCCAAAAACCATCTTAAGGAATTGTTCGTAGTGTATGGTGATGACGCCATCTTGATCCAGATCGAATTGACGGAATGCTGATGTAAGAGTCTGGAATAAATAAATGGTCATGCATAAAATGATATCTTATAAATTAGACATACATACATACATAAGGGGGCGTCCATAAATTACGTGAGGTGTTTAAGGGGGGGAGGGGGTCGAGTCAAATCTCATCTAATCTTACGTTGGAGAGAGGGGGGTCTCGGCAAATATAACGCAATTTTTTTTCTGATTGAAACAAAAAAAATATATACTATTTTGGTCCATTTAATCCAGATTGTACATGCGTTTACGTAAGAAACTCACATTTTGAAAAATCTCACGTGAGATTGGGGTATGGGGGAGGGGGTTGAATAAAATCTCACGACATCTCACCAGGGGGGGAGGGAGGAGCAGAAAATTTAAAAAAACACCTCACGTAATTTATGGACGCCCCCTAATCTCGCGCCTGTATCCCCGAAGGGGTAAGCAGATGTGCACTAGCGAACTAGAACACCCACATTTCGCCGAGCTTAGATCCGTCTCAGATGTGATAGGGAATATAAATTAGAATCGACGTAAATCCACGGACGTAAAGAAAAAGAAGACTGAAGAAGTTTTTGAGTGGTAGAATCACGTCTAGAGACAGTCACGTCTGTAGACAGTAACGTCTAGAGCACGAATGGGCCGGCGCGACCGGTTTGATACCACTGTCTCACAGAAAACCGACGTAAAGTGGCAGCTTGCTTTCGCGTTTCGTTCGGTGAGTGAGATTTCCGGTGGCCCATTTCCCCTCCCCCTTGTCTAATCCCTTTCTTCCCTCCTTTTAGGTTGGTAACGCACCCGTGATTGTGTCTTAGGTGTCTATGGGCAACGGAGATCACTTACCATCAGGTGACCCATCTGCTCGTTTGCCAATCTCTGCTATAAAAAAAGGACACTATCTCGCCTATATGTAGTTTCGCCTAAACGGACGTCACAGAGAAGCCATGCACACAAACGCGCCTGTATAAAAATACCCTATGCACCGATCGGATAGGCCGAAAACCGTAACAAAAAACGTTATTTATTAAACAAATACACTTACATATAATGTAATGCAGCACTGGATGAAATCATCGAACAGAATAGTGCCACGGCCAAACCTGTCAAATTTCTGCACCATTATGTTTACCAACTCATCCGACAACCTGTATCCGAAGGCTGTGAGAGCATTTTTCAATTCCTCTTTATCAATATTCCCTGAACTGTCTCTGTCAAAGGACCTAAAGCAATTCTGCCAGTCACTCACATATTTCCATAACGCTCCAAAATCTTCAAAGGATATAACGCCTCTGTTTTGTTTATCGAACATACCTAAAATTAAACCATTGTCATATAGAACTGTAGATATGTTATCATTACATCAATTGCTTTACATAACTGAAGCTCCATATCAAAACATAATTATACTTCAGACTATTATTTTGCTATTTAGTATTAGACTGCCTCAGTGGCATTTCGGTACGACTATAGTTCTGAGGTCTCGGGTTCGATCCCCGGGTCGGGCAATGTGATATTGGATTTTTCCATATCAGCCCGGAGTCTGGAATTTGTGCCCGATATGGCGATGGGCTCGCCCCCTATCACATCTGGGACGGAACTAAGCTCGGCGAAACGTGGGTGTACTAGTTCGCTAGTGCGCCTTTGCCTACCCCTTCGGGGATACAGGCGTGAGCTTATGTTATGTTATGTTATTTAGTATCATTCCTAGCTATGGCTAGGCCTGTGTTCAGCAGTGGACGTACTATGGCTGATGATGATGATGATGATGATGATGATGAATAATATTCACATTCATATCACAGCAGTTCCATATCTAAAGTGTTAATTAAAATATTTACCAATCATAAGCCTCACTGTCTCTGGATTGAATGGATTCCATGTGCCGTTAGACAATGCTTGCTGTAGTTCATCAGCCGAGATGTACCCACTGCGGTCTTTATCCACTCTGTGAAACAAAAAAGTCATTGAAATAATTGACAGTCTCCATTCAGGTGGCGCTGCGGCGGACGGCGAGTATTCCAGCATCGAGACAAAAGCACAATTAGTACGAGTTTTTCTCGATTCTAGAAATCGACGATAGTTTACAGTTTCTCCATACATTTTTAGTTTGTTGTGGTTTACGCTAAGTGGCACTGCTAGTCAAATATATGGACAAAACGCAAACTATCGTCGATTTCGAGAAACGAGAACTGTTGAAATAAGCTCGTACAAGGGGGCTTGTTTGTGTTATACATGAATATTTGTTTTGGATATGGGTTGTTGTGGGATCTAGTCTCTTACTTCACATGACCCAAGACTCATATCTTAGTAAATTATAAATTATTTATTTATGTATGAAATATCTCTCAAGACCATATATCTGACAAATTCATTGTAATGTAATATTTAATATTTATCCATAATTATAATCCCTTTATTTATGATAATAAATAATTATCAATATAATCCAATACTATTGTTTCAACCGGTTGAAGTCATGCGATACCATTATCCAGTTTCATTCTATTTCTATTAACCACAAAAAAATAACATTTACAATACAGGTATAAAATACGTAACTACCTGTAACAAAATGATGTATCTTTCATACTTTATATTTAATAATCTATGCTGATTATACCAATACATTTTATCTACAGTCCAATAAACAGTTTTACCGCCAAATGTTCATATAATTAAGGTCGCCTTATGTTGTTTAAGGTCGCCTTATTTGTCAAAATTGTATGTCAAATATCAATGTAAGAATCCGTTAAAGTTGAGTAGCGTTTAACCATTCGGACGATAATAATGCATTAACAGTGGAGGTGGCCGCAGTTGCACAGATGGATGATCAGCCTCATCAGCCCAGTTTATTAGCTACTATTTCATTTATTTCAATAAGGGCCTCGTTCACCATCCTCGAGTAAAGTGTCATGTAGGCTAATCGTCAGTTAAAGTCACCCGTAACTGCACGTGTGAATTTCACGACGTTCGAGTAGCATGCATCTTATGATTAAACTGGCCAGTAAGCTACTTGTCACGTCGTCTGCCAAGTAGCGCGTTTACTTGACGGTTAAAGTTTAAAGTAGGCAGTCAATTGTATATTTCATCGTAGTTAAATAAACTATAAAATCAAATTATAGTCGTCATACCTTAATAACGATGTTTAATGTTTTAAATGAACGTGTTAACTGTAAAATAGCCTCATTTAAAAAATCAGCAGTTTCAACAAAAACAAACTGCAATTCGGGCGAAGCGAACACTGATGTCCGGACGGAGTCACGCAAAACTCGACCTTATAGACACACGATTTAGTACCTGTGTAACTATTTATATACCAAAAAAAGGGTCCGATAGATTTTTGTGTCACGTGGTGCGAACCCGGGACGAGTCACGAGTGTTTTTTGCCAAAAAAAGATACTTTTGACGTAATATTGAACGAATGGGACGCAGGATTTGTGATATCATTCACTTAACCAGTAAGTTGCTACTCAGAGCTCTAATTTTGCTTGTGAAATTAACAGAAGATACTCGGAACTCTTACTTGTCAATTAATGCTAGTCAGAAAGTAACTAATCAACACTTTACTTGGAGTTGGTGAACGAGGCCCTAAGAGTCTTGTAACATCAAGGTTCTGAGTATGCCCCAATAAGAGCAAGTAATACATAGGCTGAGATCTATAGAACGAACTTCAACCAAGTCTGAGCCAAAGAAACTGAGTGAGGATTCGATATTTACTTAGTCCAAGCTATTTTTTACAAAAAAAACAGACTGACAGACAGGCTACGCAAAAATTTTCTTGTAAAAAATAACACAATTTTAACATAAAATTTTACCGTTTTTATACTTGTAAATAAAATGCCTCATTTTATTAACATTTTCCTTATCAACATTTTTTCCAAGATGTCAAGTGCCTTTACAGGATATTAATAATGGAATGATATCATTGAATTGTTTAGTAGTCATTGTAATATGAATTATCAATTGAAGAGCACTTCATACAACAAGTGAAAAGTTGATATCAGGCACACAGCTGGTCTTAAAAAAACTTGCACCCACCCTACACTGAAGTGGAATAGGAGCAGGGAGGAGTATGATGTCCTTTTAGGGCTTACAAATTGGGTGACTGCCTCGGTTGCAGGGCTGTATTTTGGTACAACTACCGTCTTGAGGTCTCGGATTTGATTCCTTTGTCGGGCATTGATTTTTACATATGAGCCCGGGGTCTAGAATTTGTGCCTAATATCACAGCTCCTTATCACAGCTGGGTCGGAACTAGGCGAATTGTGGGTGTTCTAGTTTGCTAGTGCGTGAGCTTATGCTGTTATGTAAATGGAGTGTTTTTACATACCTCCTGAAAATGTCCCACAGGAACTCACGGCTTGGCATTGGAGATTGGAATGTCATTGTCTACCTGCAACAATATTTTAATTTCAGTCAACTTACAACTATAAATCATACAGATAAGTACTATAAGTAGATAGAAACTATTGTACAAAACAGTATAAATATCAACTTTATAAAGTACTGTACAATAACCTTGTTTCCATTATATTTTATGAACTTTGGTACAAATTAGAAATGCCATGGACTCCACACACAGAGCCAAGAGCCATAATTATTTTATTTATACTTTTAATACACTGAAGTTAATTGAAAGTGAATGGTTGTTTTTTCGATGACAGGAACATTCTGTGAATGTTGACATATATGACTCATTTTCTGTTGTGATTTTGAACAAATATGATGAAATAAATTATATTTGAATCCATAAATTACTCATAGTTTAAATACCTAAACTAAAACATTTTTCAGTACCATAAATAGTTAAAGACACAAAATTAAAGTAGGTAAAATAAACACTTACGTATATAGCAAACGATTAAAAATCCCGTTATCACTGATCTATAATATTTAATTACGAGATACTCTAAAAAAATCTTAACGAACAAAACACAAAAATAATATGATGGCCTACTCGAGATGGTTGACAAAGTACTCTGTGATGGTTGACGCGATGGGAAATAGAAATCGGTAGAAAACAGAAAAAAAAGTAAAAGCAAAGCACTTTGGTAACTAGACAATAGACATAAACCACGAGATGACGTAACTAGTGTTGCCTCATATTAGGCGCAGGCAAAACATATCGATATTTAGTATATTTTTATCCGTACATATATCGCCAGCGGGGCATTGCATCAAATTTGAAATATTTTTAACTGAAATGTGTTTTCCTCGTTCCTACTATTAATATACCATTAGATAGGTGGGTGCTCTTCACGCTCCATCGTATCAAAAACGATAATCACATAAAGTATTAGTATTTGTTTGTAATATGTATGTATGAATTATAATATGTGGGAAAAGCCATATATCGAATGTCATCAAATTATAATAGAATTACTAACGATATGATTTATTTTATTTGCACATGCTGCCTTTCACTACCAGATTTTTTTGGTTGTTCTTCAGGAAACCGACTAAGGTCTGAGACTAAGCTGCTATATTATATTACAACTTATGTTATATTTTTTAGATATAAAATAAATTGTTGTGCAGGATTCTTCAATGTTACTGCAATCATTTTATAACATTATTATATATGATTATAAAAGGGTGTATGGAACAATAATCAGAAAGACTGCAAAACGTTTTATTATTGCTTACGTTAATTCCTGTATAAACGTATGATTTGATTACCGATAGGTATGTCGAATTTAGCTTGATATTAAAATGGCGGATGTCTCAAGTAATGACCGAAAAATAAAGGTTACCAAAAACGGGAAAGTGGTAAAGAAACGCCTACGAAATCCAGAAGGTGATTTTTATAATTTTCTTAACTGAAATCTCTGTACTTTCGCATAATTTGTTCAGCTTTACTCGCCTTTGTGCACGTACAGATACGTTTCCATTTCGAGAGTTCAATAATTGACTCTTACTACCTTACTACTTTTTTAGCTCATCCGGCGAACAATTCAAATTGTTTGAGTATTTCCACTTGCTGAACTGAAATCTATTTAAATGAATTATGTATCGTCTAAGTTAGATAATTGTAGGTATAATATGACTACTGTTGTATATATAAAGTACGCCTGGTACATACACATAATATTATGTTTCTGTATTTGTTTTGAAATTATATTGTTCAGTTTGCGTTATCAATATTTTATTAAACTTTCAGAATGGCACAAACAAAAACAGAAACGTTTAAGAATAGCTGGATTGGAGTACATAAACGCAAATGGGAAATTGGTTCCACCGAAGCAGCCTGGCCCTGATTGCAACTGTCGGCGTAAGTGTTTCCAGAAAGTGCCCGAGGAAGTTCGGTTGAAAACCTTCCAAGGTTTCTATTCAATGAAGACGCACGACGAACAAAACGCTTATTTATTTGGTCTGATGAGACAGGTTGATGTCAAGAGGAAAAGAGTGAAATCCAGCAGTCGCCGAACATGCACGTTTGAATATTTTATCAGGGTCAAAGGTAGAGAAACACAGGTATGTCAGACAGCTTTTAAAAATATCCATGCAATAACAGAACGAAAAGTGAGAGTACTCTGCAAAAAAATGGATGATGGGGTAATGTTTCCCAGTGATAACAGAGGCAAGAACAGCCACCGCAGGTCCGGTGAAGTGCGCTTACCCACTGAAGTCATAGACCAAATAAAAAATCATGTATACTCTATTGTTCACACACACAGGCTAAAAGACTTCATCAGATTGGACAAGATTGCTGGATTGGAAATAAATATATCAAAAATGTGGAAAGATTACATCAAAACATATGACCCGGATAATATAACTGCCACTCTTCCGAAATCCAAACGAAGCTCAGATGTTGTGCAACAGCAAGAGCCTATTCAGCAACAACAGCAACAGCAGCAGCCACCGCTACCACAAGAAACATTTGCACCTGTGTACCCAGGTAGTGGCCATCTCGTGAACATTGCTGAAAACTATTTCCAAAATCAATACCAAACTACAGCCACATTAGCCACTGGAGCCACAACCAACTTTTACCAAACACCTAACACTGGACAGAGTATGGGCATATTATTCCAGCCGACTACACAGAGGCCTGCACAGACACCTACAGCATACATTTTACTTCAAACTAAGACAGAGCCTCCACAGAATGCGACCATCACTATAGATAACTCTGCATTCAACCAAAGTCAAGAGGTTATAGAGGAATCAAACAAGAAAAAAATTAAAAAGGAAAGAAAAAGAGGCCCATTGGTCAAACAGTGGCGTTATAGCAATATATTTCATGATGAAATCAATGGGGCTGCGCTTGCTGCTATAAAAACAAGACTTGGCATGTACTATGCTGAGAGTGATGCTGCGAGGAAAAGGGTGAAGCAGGCACGGCCGACAGAGGCAGTTCAAACACAAACACCTACTGAACAAATTGCACCGATGACTCACTCTGTGGCAATATACACACATCAGGGATTGAAACGATAACTGTATCATCAATGTGTTGTCTCAATGATTTCAACTGAAATTAATAGTGATATGAACAGAATAGGGTATTCTATTTTTTGGCATTTTTGTATTTCCAATGCCTAGAAAAAAAATTGTTTCTGCCAATTGCTGGGCACAAAGTTGGGGACACTAATGCATATTGCATACATAACACATATTGTAAGCATTGGATCAGCAGTATATTCCCAAAACCAATTATTCTTTTGGGTACTGGAATTGGGAAGAAAACCCTGGTGCCAATATACAATTTTGTAATTTGAGTTGAATATTGATATTTAGCAATATGGCCAAAAAGGGATCAGCCCCATTATGCAAACATTTAAAATTATAAATATGAACTATTATTGTGGCTAAACATGTTGGGGAAAAAATGTTACTAATCCCTCTTTGGCAATTAGTATCAATATGGATGCGTTTTTTAATTGAAGTGTTAACTCCAATCTTACTAGTATTTAGTTTACATAGCTAACAGTAGGTATAACATTTTATTGATGTATTTGCCTTCAAATAGCATACTAGATAAATCATGTAAACATAAATCTATAAGAGATCAAACTTTGTTTCAATATGTAGAAAATAAATACATAATCCCACGCAGAATCAATATTCTGCCGAGTTTTTACTACCAGTTGCCAATCCACTGGGGATCGATATCCAGGCAAATTATGTTAGAAAAACAGTTTTGCCCAACCTACGATGCGAACCCAGGACCTAAATCCACACTCTATAATATACTACCACAGAGACATTCAGTAATCAACAATATCAAATCTACACATATTCCTGCTATCGACGAAGAGAATAAAACATACGAGGGATCCAAATTGTAAAAAACTGTTTTTTTTCATATATTTCACTAGCAGCGCCACGAGCGGAAACTATGATGAACTAAAGTGTATGGAGAAAACTTAGAATAGTTTCTGTATCAAGTTTTTTTTTAATTTCTCGCTAGCGATTCCGTAAAATATTCTATATGAAAAACATTGATTCCTCACGTAACCGCTAGAGGCGTTCTATGGCTCAACCATGAGTGTTATACGTATTACGAGGACGTAAAATATTTGTGTGGAAAATGTCAGTTCCCCGCGTAACCACCGCTAGAGGAGTTTGGGTGTTTGTTATACAAATATTTTACGGAGTCGAGCGAGTAACATCAAAAAAACTCATGGTTGGCCTACAGGTGTTTTCTTTATATAAATGTTTTACATAGGCGCTAGCGAGAAATGTCAAAAAAACACACGGTTGACCCTCTGAAGTGTTGAAAATCAAAAGTATAATAACTTTAATCAGCAAGTTATTCTGCAACTTGTAAAATAGTTCTCACAATAAATAAAAGTCAAAAGATTTTAATTTTTTTTTATTATACTTAGATTACGCAGATAGAACGCACGCACCACCAACAGCCTTGATTTTCTCTTCCGCCGTCTTGGAGAAGAATTTGGCTTTAACAATGACGGGCTGTTTAGGCAGTTTGCCTTTGCCGAGCAGCTTGTAGTAACCCTGGAAATTACATATTACTTTCAAAATTGACTTTTTATTTTAATCCAATATGAATTCAAATTTTCCGACGCCTGATCGATTTTAGTATATAAAAATGAGTGGTTCTATTCAGTGTAATTTAGCAATCAACTGAAAAGTATGCTCAACAAAAGTATTAAACAACGTAGTTACAGTAAATAAATTCACCACAAAATCTACACACAGTGCACTTCAGTAAATTTTACTAATTAATGTATGAGTAGTGCAGTTACACAAGAATAAATGGGAGCTTAAAATTATTCACTGATGAGTGACATGATATGCAGTGAGTAGTTACATATATAGATAGATAGATAAAAAGTTTATTTTGGCTACAATTTAATCATAATCATTGATTCAGAACACAGTAGATAATATTTTTCGAAAGGAAAGCCAATGCTGCATTTACTTCTAACTATGCCTTTTTTCAAGCTACTAATTTGGCAATGGTTAGCCGGTAGGAATGGTATTGTATGGACCTTTCGCGACTGGCCCATACTGAGTAGAAAATCTCTATTTCACTTTACCCGAACCTGGGGATTAAACCGAAGACCTCAGAGACTACAACTTTAATAAAGAATAAGATAATACACTTACAGCCTTCACAATGTTGATGACTGGCACCTTGCCGTCAGTAGCCGAGGCATACTTGAGGCGAGACTGCTCAGACACGAGGGTCCACAGTTTGTCCAAGTTGAGAACAGGACAAAAGTCCTTGTTCCGCCTTAAGTGGAAATTCCTCATACCAAGCTGAAATTATACAGAAATCATGTTAAACTTTGAAACCTACTCCAATGGGATTCAGGAGTGGATGTATGGTAATGATGATGGATAATATGAATATCCTAGACGCACAGTTCTTTGCAAATATCGCCATAAAAAGTGGTCATGGTCATAAAAAGGACACACAGGACTATTTATTAAATTATCCTAAACATGTAAAAAAATATGTCGTAATTTATTTTCATATATTTAGTTTAAAAAAAAAAGCAAAAATTATTAAGTATAATTTAGTTTGCCGCCAAAACGCTATCTGTTAACTGTAGATTAGGGATGATCGATATTCATCGATGTTTAATAAACATCGATATTTAGCTGGAAAATATCGATGTTTTGACATCGATGTTTTGATTTCGATGACATCGACACATCGATGTTATGAGAATAAAATATCGAAACGTCAATATATTCTTTAGGGCCATCTAGCGTTAGATGAACTAGCTGAGGACTAGATAACTATGAGTTCAACTATTTAGCACTAGATGACACTGATCAATATCATCCAAGTAAGCCAAACGAATAGTTATTTTTTTGCTTTGGGATTAAAAAAAACTGTCAACTTCAATGTACAGACTAACGTCCAGTTCCAATAAACAATCTCAGTTGGAATGTGCAGATAGATTACAAAAATTAGCCAATAAGAACACAGTTTAAACATGACTCCGTCAAATAACTTGATTTGATTGGTTGATAATCGCGATTTATCTGCACTCTAAACTGAGATCGTTTATTGAAACCCGCCAGAAAGGGAAAACACCTGGAAAAGTTTATTTTTTACAGAGTGTGCCCAAAAAATACTGAGAATGTTAAAAAAATCCTGTATTGTGTTTTCAATAACAATAAACGCATAAATAAAAAAATGAGAAATGAATAAAAAATAAATGGAATACACAGTTTTATTTGCTACAGAAAACATCGATGTTTTGACATATCGATGTTTTGCTATCGATGTTTATCGATACTTTTGATTCGATGTTAGCATCGATGTCAACATCGATGTTTTTCTAATATCGATCATCCCTACTGTAGATACAGATGAGTCGATTTGATGATATCTTCAGTCATCCGGGATGACGTCATTGTCCCTTACCATAGATACAAAATCGCTCATAAAAAACATTGAGGAAATAACATTTATGATTTCAAACTAAAAAAACAGGTCAGATATTTCGTCGATCAGATATCGATCGTCGATCACAGTCGCGTTGAAATTAGGTTGAGCTTTAAACAAAAATACACTAATTTAAACTGGCAGTATAACTTTGGATCTTAGGTCTTACGCCTTTGTTGAACAAATATGCAAGAAAAATGAGTATTGTGACATCATGCATTGTGATTGGTCTTTACAGTCACATACCTCACAGATAAAATAAGTATTTAAATTACTAAAATAAAACCACCTTACAGTATTTTTAATAAATTCCTTTTGCACACATTGTTTTGATGATAAATCTATGTTCCTACAAAAATTCATTGATATTGGTTACTACAGTCAAGTATCCAATTAAATCAACACAATTATAACCCTATGCATGTGTTACAAAGTAGCTGTGTTGAAATGAGCAAGTTTTTAAATTAGAAATTTAAATTTATCATCGAAATAACCTGTGCAATAGGAATTTATTAAAAATGCTCCAAGAATAATATTATTTTAGTAATTGAAATACTTTATTTTTTATCTGTGTGTCACGTGACTGTAAACACCAATCACGACGCATGCTATCACATTACTCATTTTTCTTATAAATTTGTTCCACAATGGCCTAGGGCCTAAGATCCAAATTCATACTGCCAGGTTATTTGGTATATTATTTTGGTATTCTTGTTTAAAGCTCAACCTAATTTCAACGCGGATGTGATCGACAATCAATATCTGATCAACGAAATATGTGACCCGTTTTTTTAGTTTGAAATCATACATGTTATTACCGCAATATTTTTTTAATGAGCTATTTTGTATCTATGGTAAGGAAAGATGACGTCACCCTTATCTAATCTTAACAGCGTTTTAGTGGCAAATTGAATTATACATAATAATTTTTCCTTTTTTATACTAAATATATGAAATTAAATTACGGAATATTTTTTTAAATGTTTAGGGTAAACTAATGAGTAGCCCTATATTCTTTTTAAAAAATAATCAAGTACCCAATTCTATCAGCGTCCGACTGTATGAAAAAGGAGTACTCAAGCTGTCCCATTTTCAGAGTGTCAACTGTGCATCTAGGTATATAATATATTGATGACAAATATAATAAAATAAAGACAGTTTGATGGCATATGGCCATACACGTTTTCAAGCATACTGCAGAAAAACAATCTTTTTTTTTTTACTACCAAGTACCTGGCTGAAGTCTACAACATCTGAGGGACAGCTACATTATTATTCATGTTTTAAGTGCTAAACTATTAATACAAAAGGAAACAGTATCAACAAACTAAGGAACTGTAAACATAAATAGAGTGTGCCAGACCAACACCAACCAATTTTTGCAGGATTCATAAAAATATAAACTCACTTTGCCAAAATATCCAGGATGGTATTTGTCCATGTTGATTCTGTGGTGGTGCTCTCCACCAGCGTTACCACGACCACCAGGATGCTTGCGATGTTTACCTAAACACACACAGTATGTCAAATGAGTTAATATTGAATATTAAAATAAATTATTTTATTTATTTTAATACTAAATTCCGATGTTGTTGACATTTAGATTTCCAGCACATTTTTTTTTTATACAAAACACTAAAAACACATACACAGAACAAGGTTTTCAATGTCACCTGGTCATATTATAACAATGGACCATAGACAAAAAATAGTAGAAATGTTTTGTGTAATCTTTTAGAGCAGGAGATGTGGCTTTAACCATAAACATTACTTTTTACATTAGGTATCTATTTTATTTTATTTATTTAATACATTATTATTTCAAAAAAATATGTAAACTTTTTTCATCTACACTGCCAATTTGTACACAATTTTCATATCATCGTTGTCACAACAAAATCTATGTGCTTTAAAATAAAACATTCTCATGTAAAACCGCTATTGATAATTTTGATCAAATAAAATATGCTTTGTGCATGTTTGTCATATTGCACATTTTCATTTGACAATATTTTGGTTGATGCACATAGCAATTTGTTTCTATTGCTCATAGTTTGCTGTGTAATAATTAGAATCACAACGGTTTTTGTATATTAAAGTCTGAGTGGCAAACTAGTCAATAGTCAAAATGTTGAAATCTCAAAAAAGTGCACATAGCATTATATTGGTGTGACAACGATATGTATTGTAGGTGAGTTACGGCCAGTCTCAATAAACAATCTCAGTTTGAGAGTGCAGATAGATCGCAATTATGAACCAATCAAATCAAGTCATTTGACAGAGTCTGTGTTCTTATTGGCAAATTTTTTGAAACTATCTGCACATTCAGACAGAGATGGTTTATTGGAACTGGGCGTTAAATCTACCTCTGTGCCAAATTTCATACAGATCCATTCACCCATTCTGGCATGATTGAGTAATATCCATTGCTCCAAACTTTCGTATTTATATTAATAGTAAGATTAACACAGTCTTGATTACTTCTTGCAAAGTTTGTCAAAAATCAATATCATATATAAAGCAAAATTATTTCATTTCTTCTATTTCCAAATAATTAA
Source organism: Clanis bilineata (assembly GCA_036417725.1). Taxonomy (NCBI): domain Eukaryota; kingdom Metazoa; phylum Arthropoda; class Insecta; order Lepidoptera; family Sphingidae; genus Clanis; species Clanis bilineata. The sequence goes on along the minus strand of CM071149.1, from coordinate 14,302,769 downwards.
CCCACGTCAATGAACGGTCGGCACAACACACTTTTACTAAGGTGTTGCAGAATGGATTCGGCTTAGGTTTTACGAACGGCTGCCTAACCGACGTCCACCCTATGAGGGAAATAAGTGACTCATTTTTGCTCCACATCGTTTTTTATCACCACTTATTGAAATTAATAATAGAAAGCGGTAGAAAGTTAGGTTAGAAATTTGTTTTGATGTGTGAAGAGTGTATAATTTGCTCTAGCTAGGAGAATAATTAAACTATCCTTACCGATACGGCCGTGTCCATGGCTCACGTGTCCTCTTAACTTCCTGGTCTTCTTCTTTGAGGTGGCCTACGGCAAAACAATGATCTATAAGTTACTAATATCTTTAACCATAAACATTACGAAAATATGGCACTAATTATATTCCACGACAACATTAACACACAAAACACTGAATTATTTCGATTTATAACATTGGATTATATTGCAAAACTTTGATAAAATAAATAAATGTAAACACGAACCATATTTCGAGTCTTCCGTCAAGTTTTGGAAAAAGAAAGAAAGAAGATTGTTGATGTCTATGGTAAAGTAGAGCGTAACAAAACGACAATCCATAGTGAAAATTTTATGGAATCTCAAAGAAACAATCGATTAAAATACTTATAAATAACGTATCCGATTGTTTCTTTGCGACTTGTAATGTCGGGTCTAAAGCCGGGTCTCCTGCACATGTTTTTTTCTACACAAAACACTAAAAACATATACCCAAAACAACGAAGCCGGGTCTCCTGCACCAAAACATTACACAAAACACCTACACAAAACGTGCATTTTTTATCTATTTTCCATTGTTCTACGAGCAGGTGACATCCAAAATCGTTGTTTTGCGTATGTGTTTTGAGTGTTTTGTTTCGAAAAAGCTAGTGCAGAAACTAAGGCAGAAACCCGGCTGTAGCTAAACAGAAAATGTACTGGTAGCAGTCTAGTAGTATCTTTGTACCATTTCGGCACATCCATTGCAATTTTGAACAGTTCGGGGATAGGGGGATAAATCGAGGGGAACCGCGGCTCCACCCTCCGTTCCTTAATTTTCATGCCAATCGACATAATCCTTTATGTATAGTCGATTGAGGCCTCCAAGAAATTATAAATGATATCGATAAAACAGATAGTATAGAAGTTAACTATCTTACTAAAACGTCTCATCTCTACTCAGTACGTTTCCAGAAAATGGCAGGATTGTGTGTTGAAGTTATTTCTGACACGTATTTTGAGAAAATACGTAAATAATTTGTGAAACTTGTGCAATGCTTTTGTTTTAACAGGTTTTTTACATTGCATTCTATATTATACATTTAAAAAATGGAGTTCCGTGAGACGTTATTAGCAGCCCAACGAAATCAACAACAAAAGTCATCTGTGAGTTCGATCGTATTATTTTTACGAAATTATTTTGCATTTATTAGTCATAGATAATGGTGTATGCTAAAGTATAATTTATCATTGTTGTCTTTCATAATTATTTAGGTTATCAGGGTCAATTATTTATACAGTTAGAAAAAGATTATTTATTTGTAAATTACATTTCTTTGACGGAGCTGTAATTGTGTTTGTTGGTTTTAGGAAAATTCATATTACAAAGCGCGCTTCGATCCTCCAAAGAAGGAACAGAAACAGAGAGACCGCCTATCGGCTAACATACAGAAGTTTTTGGCGAAGAAAGATGAGGAAGAAAAATTTAAACAGAAAGAAGCTCAAAAGAAGAAGGATGAATTGCTTGCGATGCGCGATCCAAAGGCGCTTAGAAAGATCCAGAAAACGTTAAAAGTGATAAAGTCAGCAAACAAAGCTGCCATACAGGATGCGGTTGACAATGATAACACAGCAGTGACCCTCACAGGCCCCGACCAACCTGATCAGGATGATTATGGGTATGAGTCACAAGAGGCGGCCGCGCTCTACGCCAAGATGATGCAGAAATACAGCAAACTACCTGATGAACCTAAGTTCCCTACCGGCAGTAAGTATTCACATTTTCCAGCATAATTGTGTGGGAATAACCTATTTATAATTTTATGGTTAAAACCAATTCCATAAGAATATGATTCAGTTTTAGTTTTACTAGTATTACGTTTAACCCGTCAGAGGTGGCACATATATATATATATATACATATATATATATATATATATATACAGTGTGTTTCATAAAGTTGGTATCCATAAAAGGTACACAGATTGAGGTTCTGTCTGACAACATATCCGTGAAGAGAAAAAAAATTTACCGCGCGATTTCGAATTTGTATACGTTTCATACTTAATATTTGTGGAATAATAAATCGTGCAACCCTAATCAGCTGACTTCATTGACGACGCGACGCGCGGTGTAGGTACAGCCGTACACCACAGAGCGCTTGTACTCCAACAGATAGCACGGGCGGTTTGGCAATGCACACGTGACGCCGCGGCAGGGTGGTGGCTTTCTATGAGGGTTTTTTTTTTATTAAATGTAATTTATTTCCTTTAATAGAGAAGAATCGTCATGTACTGAGTTTAAACAATGTATTAAAAGATTAGTACTGTACTTGTCCACTTACCACATGTTGCGTGTCGTGCAGCACAAAGAACTTTGCACTACACTTTTCTATGAACACTTACTTCACAAATAGGGTTCGAAATGAACTCCTCCTTTTTCCAAACACTTAATTATTCTGTGGTATATCAAGGAACTAGTGTTTCTTAACATTTGTGGGGTTACTGATTCAAAAGCGGATTTTGATGTAACGTGAAATGCCTTAATGAAACGCCACCGATACAGCTCCCGACCCCTACGACAGCTACCCCCAGCAGCACCGACACATAAAATAATTTCATAGTACTCGCTATTTAAATACACACTCGATCGCGACATTTTTATAAAAGTTGAGAGCGACTTCACAACTTTACCGTTAGTAAGCAACTGACGAAATGAAGGTACATAATTTTCAATATGGCGGTAGAGTTCAACAAGGCATAATTATGAAACCTCGATAGGCTACTATGAACTGAAGAAAAAAAAAACATTCAACGGAAATAAAAAAAAAACATCTTGATACGTTTTTATTTATCCGCATTAAGCATCATTAAAAAAAGTCAGTATTATAGGATAAAAATCAACATTAACTACAATTACAAAATTATGCAGAACCATTTTATCTATTTTCATATTTTTTTAGCGTTCTGTCTTGTAGTGTGTTTTTATTGGCGGCGAAAAGTTTGCCGACTTCCTATCAAAGGATTGCCGCACGTAGCGGCGCATTGGCAAAGAGTTAAAAAGTGCCGCGGAAAAATGGCAGACCGAACATAGTGATGCTCTAGTATGATCTATTCGGATAAACATTAGAACTAGGTACTAAATATTCTAATAATTTTAATGTAAATTAATACTACCTCCCGATAGGTAAACAAAATCCCTGTATGAATGACCGAATTACCGAAGTCCAGGTTTCGGGTAAAGTTATTGCAATCACCACATTATTCGTATCAGCTCAGAAAATAAAATAGTTCGTAAAGATTAAGATAATGCATCATATTCATACAAGTAAAAGTTGTACTTTATTTGTAGAAAGCGAAAATTACGATTAGTACGGATGTAAATTTTAATTCGAATAATGAATTAACTTTGGTATTAAATATTGAATCATTCTAATCGATTGAATGATTGAATAAATCAACTCATTGCATATTTATCAACCGCCCATCCCTAGCGCGGTAATACAGGCAATACTCAAAAGACACAGCTACCGCTTTTGAAATATGTGCCGCTAATGTCTGATTGGCGAAAAACTACCGACTTTTCTTTGAGTTCTTGCGACAGTCCACGTGGACTTCATAGGTATAGCGATCGCCGCTCTTTAGGTGCTGCGCACGTGACTAGCAAAGAGTAGTGAATGTTCGTTGTGAAATATGGACGATTTGATACATGCCTAATTAGTTTAGACATTTAAGAGGTGCTTTTAAATGAAAGAAGTGAAAAGTTGAGCAATATTTTGTTGTCACTAAGCAAGTGTAATATTATAATTTACGCATTTCCTTTAAAAACAATTCGTATAAATTTAAAGTATGTAAAATACTTCAATTTTAGTCATCGCGTATAAAACTAAATAGTTCCATTCGTTCATTTAGTTGAGTTAGTAAAGTTTTGTGTGCAGGTTTAGACACATCTAGTTTTATTTAGTCTTTGTAACCATGTGTTGTTGACCGCTGCCAGCTGATCTAGGGTCATCACAACGAAAGATTTCATATTATTTTCGAAGTCTGATTGCTCAGTAACTATAAGGCCTATGGAGTTTTTAACTTCACGAAAAAGTTGCCAATCACCGGCTCTATGTGTGGACTTTTCATGGGTACCAACTTTATGAAACACCCTGTATATATTTACACAAACTAAAACATAGATGGAGCAGCAAGGAGGAGCCACATAAGTGTACCTTCAGAAACAAACTTCAGGCATCATTATTAATCTATTTTCGTGGCACGTATATATGTTACTATCTACTTATCCTGTAATTTACGTAAACTAAAACAGATGGAGCACCAAGGAGGAGCCACATAAGTGTACCTTCAGAAACAAACTTCAGGCATCATTATTAATCTATTTTCGTGATTTACATTTGATTTACCTGTTAACTACCTATAAATAACATATTTTTGTACTATGTGCGAATTCATTGATAAGGCAAGTCACAAAATTGTATGAAAATTGGCATCCAGATTGATTGGATATTTTTTTATATTGTGTTGAATAAAAGAATTTCAATAGTTAGTTGCCATAACTAGCTAACATAAAAAGCTGGTTAACTTATAAAGCTGAAAAAAGTGAAAAATATACATTTTCACCACAGTAATTATATTAGCCATTGTATGTAATTTATTTTTTACAATATTAACTTGTTGGAGGCGGCACATATATATGTTACATAAGCGTATGGGCCACCGGAGACCAAGCTATGAGTATTTAATAAGTCGACATATCACATTTTCACATACATATTTTCAAATTGTCTGGCACAGATTTATACAAAGTTGCTACTGATGGATATATTAATACCATACGAAATTATGTGTACCATAATGTCCCATATTTACGTGATAAATGGGACTAAGCAATAAACATAATACTGTGTAAGCCGAATTTGCATAAGTCAGGGTTCAATTTGAAATTTCAAATTATTTATCAACCTTGCTGATTGTGTGAGGAATAGCATGATAAGGGATCGATGTCAGCTGAAGGATGATGTGGAGACTAGAATTGATAAAGGGATGTTGAGGTGGTTTCGTCATGTGGAGAGGCTGGATGAAAGGCGACTTACGAAAGGTATTTATCGTGCGAAAGTGAATGGAAGGGTCAGAAGGAGGTGCCCGAGGAGGACATACATGGATCAAATAAGTGATCTTCTCCGAAAAAAGCAAGTGAAGAGTAACGTTAACTGGCGGAAATGTATGAAAAGATGCATGAGTGTGGAAGAGGCAAAAGAGGTGGACAGGATCGTAGCTTGTGGCGCTCTATAGTCTCTGCCTACCCCTATGGGATACAGGCGTGAATGTGTATGTATATATATCTATATAAGTATACAAATGACTTCTTCTTCTTCTTTATTTAAAAAATATGGCCTCTATCAAAGTTTGGTGATTTTGCCAACAACAGTGTTTAATAAATCCATTACTTAAAAAAATAGCTAGTCAGACATCTTGAAAAACGAAATATCTGTAAATGACTTATTTTATGTTATTTTGGATGGTGTAATTAAAGATTATCAGTAAAACGCACTGTGTGTGTAATACAATTCCACACAGAACACATTCAAACCTGGCGTGAACAACATTATCATGGAGTGGAAGATAATGTTGTTCAAATTCGCATAAAACGGGGTAGCGTAAGTCGGGGTATTACTGGATCAAGTGTTAAAATGGTTGTTGGGAGCTAATGCCTATTTACATATATAATTGATATGGTCATTAATGATCATTGACCTTAAAACTGGTCAACTAATTTGAAGATGTTTATAAATAGGTAACAGTCACAGTTTTTTATTAGTATCAACTGCCTATAATTCTTGTTTAGTAGAAGCAGTCTCTCTATCCGCCCTTATCCCACCTTAATTTGGGGTTGGTGCAACATACTTTTGCAAGTTTTTTTTTTCTACCTGCCCTTATCCCACTTTAATGTGGGATCGGCGCAACACACTTTTTCAAGCATGTTGCAGAAATGATTTGGCTAAGTTTTTACGACCGGCTGCCTGCCTGACGCCAACCACCTCTGAGGGGTCCAGTCCCGGGCAAATTAAATTTAAAAAATCACTTTGCCCGACCTGGGAATCGAACCCACGACCTCCCGGTCCACAGCCCATACATGCTGCCACTAGACCAAGGAGGCGACAAAGTATGTTGTAGAAACTATTTGGCTTAATTTTTCGACTGACTGCCTGCAATCCCCCTGGGAGATACAGTCTCGGGAAAATCAATTTAGAAAAATTGCTTTGCTAAACCTGAGAATCGATCCCAGGACTTCCCTGTTACAGCCCATTGCAGCCCAGTGTTTAATTTGTTTTCAGCACTAATACTTGAACTGGCATCGTAATCCTAGGTTTTGTGAAACTACTCTTCCAAATATTTGCTGAGTTTTTGAAAATGTGAACAGCACACAGCTTGTTACAGAATGTATTCGGCTCTCGTTTTCACGGCTAGTTACCTGCCTAGGGATGACAGTTGACAGTAGATACAGGCACAGTCAAATAGAATAAAATTCGAATAGTATTAAAAATCACTTTGGACCTGAGGATTACACTGCCACTACACCAAGGAGGGGACCCAAACTTAAATAGTTCATAATTCATATTATTCTGAAAAAAAAACTTGTTCTCAGATCAAACAGTGAAGAAAGATTTAAATGGCACTCGAGAGAGAGTGAAGCATGCCCTGCAAAGTGAAGATGAACCTGTTCCGCATAAGAGGCGACGCAGGACAGAGCATGGCGGTAATTTATTTAAGTATTCTAGTGTAGCCTGCAACTCCATTGAGTTCTCGCACAGGACAGGGTTTCGAAGTAGGGTAAAATTGTACTGAAATATAATTTTATTAGACATCATTTTAAGTACATCATCTATAAACACATATTTACTACCTATTTTACACAAGTAACAACTTCATTACCAAGCGCATAGTATAAGCTGTGAGCGACGGCAGTGAGATATAAACCGTCGGCGGTTTCTCTTCACTGCTATTGTAATAATATTTATGTTAATTATATTTGTTCATGTATAAACTAAAAAAAACCTATTTTGTATTCAATAGAATTTGTATGAAAATTTGGATTTTACTATTACTGCTTAGTCTTTATAAGATTACAGCTTTCTAGTACGAATAGTCTCTGAGCTAATCTGCGGTCAGACAGACAGACGGACATAACAAAACTATAAGGGTTCCATTTTTGCCATTTGGATTCAGGACGACTGAAAAATTGAGAAATAATGTAAGTAACAGAATACCATGCAGATTAAAATCTAAAACTAAAGCTTACTTTCAATATATGTACACACTTCTTTTCATGCATATTGTAGCAGACCCAACATTCAGTTGATAATTTGTTTTATGTTATTGTTTTATGTTAGTTAAAAAAAAAAAAAAGAAAAAAAATAATGTGTAGTAATAAATGTGTAGTAGTTAAAATAACGTTTTATTTTTAGCTCAGAGACTATTCGTTCTAGAAAGCTATAATCTTATCAAGACTAAGCAGGCTAACGAGTCAACCAAAGGCTTACAAAAGTAAAATGCAAAATTGTGTACAAATTCTATTGAATATAACATAGATGAATTTGTCACTTGTGTAAAATAGGTAGTAAATATATTTTTATAAATGATGTGCTTAAAATTATATTGCAGTCAAATTTTACCCTACTTCGGAACCCTGTCCTGTGCGAGATCAGATATACATAATACAGCATGCACTTGGCTGCTTGAAATACAATATTACATCTAGTTTTGTGGTGTTTGAGTTACTTTTAACACATTTTCAAAAAAAACCTAAGCATTTTTACAATAATATAAGGATTTAACGATTTTACTAAATGGCACATTTAACATATGACTGCTAGTAATGTCAAGGCTGGAATGAAGCGCGATTAACATTTATGTTTCTTGTAGTAGTTAATTTGTTACACATTTTTAAAGCGTTGATCTGAAATCCAGTATTGATAAATCAACACTGTATTTAAAAGAAGTGTTTTACAGAGAAAGAACTAAGTCCGCCAACAAGGTATGAACCTGAAAAAGAGAAAAGAAAAGAAGATTCAAAATCTGATAAGCCTAAACCCAGAAGGCCGGCGCCGCCTCCAATGGATTTTAACCAATTGTTGAAACTTGCGGAACAAAAGAAGAGTGAGCCAGTTGAACTGGTTCAGAAGAAGGTTGTCCAAGAGTCTGAGACCGACAGATTGATGACCAAGAAACAGAAAGAGGATTACGAAAGAGAGATGGCTCGACGACAACAGAGACAGGAACGGATTGAAGCAGAAGCGGCAAGAGGTGGCAAGCCTAAACGTAAGTACTATTGTCGTAAAAATAATAATTATTATCAACATATTAACCTGGACTTCAGTTACTAGAGATAATATCATAACAATATGTACTATTTCAGCTCCAAAAGAAGACCGAACAATGGAAAAAGAAAGAAAACCGGAATCGGGAGGACTAGGTAGAATTCCAAAACTTAGTGACAAAAATAACAGAAATAACAGCCCAAAACCTGAAAAGGAAAGAGAAAGAATGGAAAAGATGCAACGAGAAAAGGAAAGAACCAAAATAGATAGAGAAAGAAATGAACGCGAAAGAGACAGACTGGAGAAGGAAAGACTTGATAGGGAAAGATTAGACAAATTAAAAGCAGAGCGAGAGAGGATCGACAGAGACATAGCTAGGTTAAACATAGACAGAGAAAGATTAGATAAGGCAAAAACAAAATTGGAAACTAGAACATCTGATAAACCAAGTAAACCTGTTGATAGTAGTCTTAATAGATCTAAAATAAGTTCCAGAGAAAATGTAAAGAAAAATATAGATTTAAAGAGTCAGAATACATACAGAATAGATAAAAATTCGAATGAAAAGAAATTGACTGTACCAAGTAAGAACAGTAATGGTAAATACTTAAATGGTCACAGTTCACAAGGTAAACCAGTGCCAAAATCCAAGGAACAGGTGCCACAAAAGAATGGTATTCGGGAGAAAGAACAAATGAGTAAACCTAGAGTAAATGATACGAGGCCAGAGAATAGTAAACGTTTGCCGGATAAAGAATTGCCAAAGCGCCCTGATGATAGGAAGATGCCCCAAGGTAATCCAAAGCTACAGGCTAGTTCTAGCAAGCCTAAGCCAACAAGTGGTTTTGACTTTGACAAACACATTAATTCATTGGGAAAGAATGGTCACTCTGTAAACAAGAACGGTGTCAAGAGGCCGGATGGTATGAAGAAGCGGCCGCAACCTGACGACAGAAAGAAAATTAAACGTAAGCATTATATTTCCATATTTTTTAATTTTACCATTTTTGTTGATTATTTATACATTTATCCGCAGTATCGTATGCAAGCGGACTTAATGCCTTTGGCATTCTCTAAAAGCCAACATTCAGGTGATGGAGAGAATATGAGACAATACGAATATATAAAAGATTTAAGAAGAACGAAATTGACAAGATATCTTAATTCTGAACAAGCAATGAAATGAGAAACATAGTCTGTTTTATCCAAGGCATAGATTGGTTTTTCACAATTTTTATTTATTTTTTACATTTGTAGTTTGTTCAAGTTTTGTATTTTTTGTATATTAAGGCGCGTCTCCTGCACCTTTTTTTTCTGGAAACAAAATAAAAAACACATACTCAAAACAATGATTTTCGCTGTCCTGCTCGTGGAACAATGGAACATAGATAAAAATGTGTGGGGAAACCATGTTTTGCGTGTGTTTTTGTGTTTAGTTTTAAGAAAAACAGGTGCTAGAGACGCGCCTTTAGATGACATTTTGTTTCACGCAATTTTCGAAGCAAGTGTAGGTTTTGCTTTCAGTGATTCTTCCTTAAAATCCAGTTAAAAATAGCAATAGCTAGTACTGTAATGTACTGTAGTACTTTGAGATCAAAGTGACCATATGATTTAAAACCCTGATCAGCAGGTGACCAGATGGTCACCTGTGTACACTCAACGAAATTTATTTTATCTGTACATACAATGTTATCATGTAAAGAAAAAGTGAATAATTCATAAAATTTACTAACCGAATATTATTTTTTCATGTCTGTTTAATGGATCTACACATGGTACGAGTTCAAACAGATTGTTTGTGTTACTAAAATGTTCAAAATATGAATGTTGTTTGTTAATATTACAGGTCGCGCTGTAGGCTCAGATTCAGAATACGATTCAGAGTTGGATGATTTCATTGACGACGGTGATGAAGATATGGACTATTCCAGACATATAAAGGAGATATTTGGTTATGACAAATCTAAGTAAGTTAATCATTAAGGGCCCTTGCACCTCCGCGATAAATCTGTATTTACCCCAAATCTTGATTTAAAGATAGAAGTGAGCTGTAGAGTAAATAAGTTTAACTGTAGATTAGTAACAGTACTGCAAGTCGTACTAAGCTAAATTAAGTTGTACCTATGTATGTTTAGTTTTAATTTAAGCAAGAACACCAATAGATCTTGATCGAAGATCGTGCTTTATGGTCATACTAATTACATTTTATTTATTAAAGTCATGCAAAATAAGCATATTAAGAAGTTGCTCCTTTTGTAAAAGTTCTATGAGACTGAAAACCTCAGTTCAGTTCAGTTTTTAGTTTATGGCCTTTGCAGTGTTGCCATACCATAATTGACTGAAAACCTCATTTGGTATGGTGTCTTAATTTACCATTTACATACATACCAATGACTGACGCCGATATCTTATAGCTAAAGGTAGAAAATAGCAACAAACTACGATCTTGACGTCTCTTTTGCTTCGCTACATTTCTTCATACACTTCCGCCTGTTGTCCCTTAACAATTTCTGACTTTTTGTGAATTATGGATGGAGGATTATGCATTTAAATTTTTATTAATTAAATAAATAAATAACACCCAACAGTCACACACATAGTCCTGACCCCACACTAAGATACTAGTCTTGTGTCGTGGGTGTCAAGAACTACGAGAAACTTTCGGTCTCACAACACCCACACCCGAAACAAATATCTGTGGGCAACACAAACATTTGTCTCGGTGCGGGGATCGAACCCGCGGCCTCTCGCTTTACAGCCGGCTACTCGCCCGCTGCGCCTCAGAGGCTGACAAAATTCCAATACTGGTGCTGGTCCAGCTTCTGAGCTTCTTGGCCTGTTAAAAGTCCGGCCGTGGCGTATACTAAATACTTATGTTGATTTAAAATTTCCAACTTCCAGGTACAGGGACATGGATGACGACGATGACCCCGATATGGAGTCGAGTTTCGCGCGACAACAACGCGAGGAATACATCAGTAAAAAGATTGGTGAGTACTGATAATTTGCTCTGGGATCTGAGTAGAGCAGTAATGTCATTAACCGCCGAATGTTCATACACTTAAGGTCGCCTTATGTCGTTTAAGGCCGCGTTATCTGTCAAAATTGTATGGCGAAAATCAATATAGGAAGCCGTTAAAGTTGAGCAGCGTTTGACCATTGGGGCGTTAATCTCTCATTCACTAGTTGATATTTAGAATGTCTAATAATATGTAACTTATAGGCGTCGTTATACATTTTTTTTATTTATGGTCGACTGTTCTGCCTCGGTGGCGTAGTTGTATTTCGGTATGACTACGGTCCTGAGGTCTCGTTCGATCCCCGAGTCGGGCAAAGTGATGTTGGATTTTTCCATATCAGCCCGGAGTCTGGAATTTGTGCCCGATATGGCGATAGGCTCGCCCCCTATCACATCTGGAACGGAACTAAGCTCGGCGAAATGTGGGTGTTCTAGTTCGCTAGTTCACCTCTGCCTACCCCTTCGGGGATACAGGCGTGAGTTTATGTTCCATGATAAAGAGACAGTCAGAACATTGTGTTTTCATCATCAGCCACAGGACGTCCACTGCTGGACATAGGCCTCCCCCAAAGATTGTCCTGTGCCTAATGATGATGATAGGTGTTTTAGTGTAGCCTTTCGTGAAAAATATGAACAGAAGATGCGCCTTTTGTTTGCGTGTGGATGAATTCAAAGACAGTTGAATAAGGTGCGATGTGTTCCAGGTATAATGGAGGATTTGGAGGATATGAGAATGGAAGCGATGATGAAAAAGAAATCTAAAAAAGGCAGACGGATTAGTGACGACGACTGATGCGGTGATGCCCCACAACTAACGCTCACTCACGGACCAACATCGGTTCAGCCGACGCCCCCCTCCCCCCCTCCGGCTGGCCCTGCTGCAGATATGTACAATGCGCCAAAACGCTCGACACAACTCTCTAATAGTTTTAGAACATAATCGTTAACCTACTTACAACCGCTGTCAGTTAAATAGGACACTTCACGCTACCGTTTTTCGCACTTTTAATCTGTTATTTGCAATTCTTTCGTAAACTTTAAAAATATATTAATGGGCAAATTCGACTAACAATTTTATAATCTTGAAATTCTACATTGAACTTTTTAGCATGTCAATTTAAAAATATAATTACAAGCTTGCAATTAAATTAAACAATTAAATCATAAAAATTGTAATGGTGCTGTTAACACAAAACAATTTTAATGTTAATCAAATTTGTAATGTAGGTACTAACAACCGTTACTAATAGTATACTATAGTTTATTTAAATAAACGAGTGGCGTTAATAGCATTGCGCGTATCTGTAACAGTTGTAATTATAGAAAACATGTTACCTATGTATAAATCATATGTTTTGTATGTTTGTATATGGCGGATAAGTTTAACATAATTATGTTAATTAGTATTTTCGCAATCAATGACTTTGTGGTTTTATAGTAGATACTTATATTATTTCTGCTTTTGAGCTTTTCCCGCGTATTTTGGGATCCGTTTGTGAACCTCTGCGCCATAGAATTAATTTATTGAGAAATGAACACAAAAATAAGTAAATAAATATTTAAGGGATTTATTATTTTGTATATTATGTAATCATTACCAAGTACTGACATGCAAATGTTTGATTTTCGAGAAATAATTATAATTAATTGCTGTAACTGTATTTAGTGTAACTATGGGAATAGTGATTAAGTTTCGTATACAATAATGATTGGTATAACATAATATTTAAGTTGTCTACACTGTTGTATGTTGAAAGCTTGTAAAATGTGATCATTAACCCTTTTGAGAAAAATCAAATCGACAATTATTGATCTCTAATGAGTTGATGATTGGTTATCCAAAAACAAACCTTAATTGTTTATGTAACTACAATACCCGTGATTTTTGTATAATAATTATTTTTACAGAGGCAATTTAAGCCTTATAAAATGTATTGAAACATTAGACTACTTTCCAATGTGGAATGATTCGTTAAAATGGCGTTATATATAATAACATTATTGTACATCTTGTATATTATGCTTCGTGATGAGAAGGAAAAATACAAAAAAAAACTAATATAATGAGTATTTTTAAATATTCAGTTGTCATTTATTTTTTACCCTGATAATTACCAACATATAAGCTCACGCCTGTATTCCCGAGGAGGTAGGTAGAGGCGCACGACTGAACTAAAACACCCACTTTTGACATTTCGCCGAGCTCGGTGTTCACCGAACGAAGGCGAAAAAATGTTCACTTTCAGTATATACAAAGTACTCTGATGTTCACGAAGGGGTCGGTGTGGACCGTCTATTTCTATTATGGCGGGTACACCGGCCGAACGAAGGCGAATGTTTACCTGGTAACCCTAAATTCTATTTACGAGATATTGATTTTATTGTCTGAAACCACAGGGGGGGGGGACTGTTGTCTTTTATAACCTATCGAGTATAAAATTTGATAGAATTAGAAAAAAATATAGCTATCTCTTTTTTACTAATGGATGTCAACTCTAGTAAAGAAGGATCAATATACAAGTGTTTATTCCTATAGGCCCGCATCCGTCAATAAGCCACGCCCCCGGAACAAAGTTATAATAATACGGCAGTTGAAATGGTGGTCTAGTGACGAGAGGCGTGATTCATTGCGTACCATACGCAATCGATATCGATAAAATGTTTTATTTAGTTATTTCACGGTATATTCTTTTCTTAGAGCATTTAGGACTGGAGACGCCACTCATAGCATTTCCCCTCTGCCGAGGTACAAGATTCAAAAATCTAACACGTTTATAAAAACTGCTTGTGGAATCGATTCAGTCATTGTCACAATTGTTTTCACTGCGGATGGTCCTGTGTCGTTCTCCGTTAAAAATGCCAGTTTGCGCAGTTATCACGTACAAAAAAAAGTCCAATACATCCAGGTGACAAAAATATGGAGTTATATTTCATATGTGACTATTTTAGAAGTAATCTATTTCCATTTCACATTTCCATTTTTGTAATAAATATTACGTAAAATCGAAATACATAAACGATTATCAATTGTATACGGAGCAATCGAATAACCACATCGCCTCACAATTTTATAGTGATGTAGTATGGTGTTCACACAACATCATGTTTAGCTACGATATTAAGTATAAGGATGGTCAAACGCCTATCCGGTTTAAATTTTTTTTTTAAATGATAGGAAGCTCCATAATACCTTTTTATTGGGTATAATGATTTTTTAAGGATTTATATATTAGGTGCTATTAATTATTTTCGTTTATAGATTAAATTTCTTACATAACAATTCTTCATTTTTATAAATGTTCTAATTTATATTCAGACTATCGATACAACTATCGACTGTAAATATCGACTGTAGTCTGTCCCTAATCGTTATTCCTCCCCCTGCCCCCTCAAAAATTGACAGACTTTTTTCCTCAGACTATAAGCTCTTTGGCGTCTCCAGTCATATATGCTCTAAGATTCTTTTGCATTACATACATATTGTCACACCTGTATACCATAAGAGACAGAGACTATAATTTTCTAATTAGTATGATTAGAAAATCTCTAGTGCGTTTAGATAACATTATTTATTTTAAATGTTAAAAATGCACATTCTGTTGCTGATGAATAGATCATTGAAACTAATTGTGCCAAAAGTAGTCTAATATTTTAACTAAATAATAAACGCAATGTTTGATAATCTAAAATAAATCAAATAAAAACAAGTAATAAATGTGCAAAAATATTCACATTTGAACATTTATGTACTGCTTCGTAAAAACAATACAAAAATGTTTATCGACAAATCATCGACTATATTACTTAACGCATTAAAACTATACTTTCCGCCATCTTTGGCTGCCAGTCTGGTGCCAAGGTCACGGAGATGGAACGGATCTCCTCTCTCTCTTTAATCTAAGTCTATTACAGACAGCGACAGCTGTTTTTGACAGTGACTGAGTGACAGTATAGAAAACTGGCAGTACTTTTTTCTTTTCCTTGATTCAAGGTTGTACGTGGGACGTGATTCCGTGAATTGAATATCTTATATTTCTATCTAATATTATTATTCAAAAGTAACCAGAAATTAAACGCTAAAATTCTATTTTTTGAAATAATAGAGTTGTCAAGCGACATTCAAGTGAGTTGAGAATATTGAATTTCTTGTCTCGTCTGTGTTTTCGTAATGTTATCATTTTCGAATTTCCATATTTCCGCTATAATTTTTCAGTCATGAAGGTGCTATCGAACGTTCAAGAGATATCAGAACTAACTAAGCCAACTGTTCACCTGAGGAACGAAACGGAATTGCTGGAAAAGCTAAACAAGATATTAAAAGATGGTCATGAGAAGTTGCAGATTGTCACAGATTTTGATCACACATTAACGAGACACACTTTAGACAATGGCAAAACTGTTCTAACTAGCTTCGGTATGTACAACTCTAAGTTTATAACATACTCAGTTTTAATAAATTATTCAAAAGAAACGTTTTAAAGGGATTTGTATGAAATGAAGGCTGATTTGATCTATAAAAAAAAAAAATATAAATGTGGAATTCTTAGCAATTTTTAAAAAAATAATTCTTTTTTATTCTAGTCAAAAATCAATCTATGAGTTTTCAAGAAAAATATATTTTATGTAGTTTGTGAATAAAAGTAAAACAATTTCTTATGGAAATTAATTTCTAAATAAATGAATTTTACAAAACTTGGTCTCTCCTAAAATAAACAGTTAAGAAAATATTTAAAACACGCCAATATTACTGTTCCAATTTATACTATGGCAACCAATCCTATTCAATTGATTGAGTGTCTCTATATATTTATATATATTTTTGTGCCAACAGGTATGTTTAGAGAATGTCCATCTATCCCTCAACACTACAAGGATGAGGATAACAGGTTAGCAGGCATATACAAGCCCATAGAGTGTGACCCCACTATGAGCATAGAGGATAAGACCAAACACATGATTGACTGGTACATCGCAGCGCACAAATTGTTAAAGTAAGTTCTTTTATACATCAATACTTTATGAAGTTTAAAAATCTTATTGCTAGTACAATTAATTCTTTTTTCTTTCTACCTGCCCTTATCCCCTAGTTCAGATGCCAAGGTTGCATGGAACTGTAAAATATAAGATATGTTCAGTAAATAAATAAATAAATAAAAAATAAATGCCGACGTCATTATTATTTTTTCAATATATACTCGTAATTGACATGTAAAAGTGATATAAAATATCCTATTTGCAGAATAAATGATTTGAATTTGAATTTGACATGTTTACGGGTATTGCCATCCCCGCGCATACGAAAATCCTTCCACCAGCAAATCTTCAGTCACTCCTTTCCACCACAAAATACATCAAAGACGGTAAAAAACCATGAAACCGACAGCTTAAAAAAGTGACCTCAATGTCCTTACTGAAACCTTAATTTCATTTCCGAGGCCCGTGAAAGGGATCCACAAAAAAAATGTGGTGATGGTAAAAAGAAAAAAATCCCTTTTGAAAATAAGGGGCCCCAGCGCCCTATTTGTTTTGATGAAATCGTGCATTTGGTAACAATATGCATGTTGTCTTTGTGTAGGTATCATCTTTCTTTATTTCTTTCTACATGCCATTATCCCACCTTAATGTGGGGTCGGCGCAATACACTTTTTTGCAGAAATGATTTGGCTAAGTTTTTACGACCGGCCGCCTGCCTGACGTCAACCCCTCTGAGGGGTCCAAACCATGGCAAATTAAATTAGAACATTCGCTTTGCCCGACCTGGGAATCGAACCCACGACCTCCCGGTCCACAGCCCATACAAGCTGCCACTAGACTAAGGAGGCAGCTAGTACAATTAATATTAGAATATATTACTTGTAGTTGTATGGGCAAGTGCTAAGCTAAGCTTTACTACAAGGTACCTAAATGATTACAGGCTGGATAGATATATAAACCATTTAAATTTCATGATGATGACATTTCTTAATTATGTACTCTTGATGATCCAGTACACAATGCGTAACTCGAATAAAAACAAAAAAATAACACCCAACAGTCACACACATTGTCGACCCCACACTTAGATTCTAGTCTTGTGTCGTGGGTATCAGGAACTACGAAAGACTTTCGGTCTCACTACACCCAGACTCGAAACAAATGTTTGTGGGCCACACAAACATTTGTCTCGGTGCGGGGATCGAACCCGCGACCTCTTGCATCACAGCCGGCGACTCCCCCACTGCGCCACGGAGGCTGTCAAATTCAATAGAGTATATAGCACAAATTGGCACAATTTGTTTTTTATGTGGTTGCATACTTGAGGTTAATGTTGAATTATAACAAGTAAATGATAGAGAATAATTTGATCTATTCAAAGTATCATTGTAATTTGATCTCATCCTGTATTCTTAGGTAGGCGTCGCGTCGCGTCGTGTCGTGACAATTATGTCGCTCATGTAGGCACTACTGGAATAACTGGTAGACAAAACAAAAGTGTATAAGATAAAAAATATACATAATATATCTAGTTTCCAATTAGAATTTATGCTGGTATTATTGTGAAAAATTTCGATTAGACGTTTGTTCATAGTTGGGTGCAATGTTGTAATTTCTCATACTAGGTTAACAATACTTTTCATACTTACAGCCTCCGTGGGACAGCAGAGTAGCCGGCTATGAAGCGAGAGGCCGCGGGTTCGATTCCCGCATTGAGACAAATGTTTGTGTGGCCCAGATATTTGTTTCAAGTCTGGGTTTTGTGAGACCGAAAGTCTCATAGTTTCTGACACCCACGATACAAGTTATACCTAGTGTGGGGTCAGGACTAGGCATGTGGCTGTTGGGTGTATTTATTTATTGATTTTACATAAATAATGTTTTATATGACACAAGCTATTTGCCGCGGCTTCGTCCGTATTTCATGAGACCTGTACATTTTTCTGGGTAAAAAAGTATTGTATGTGATATTCTGATGTACAATCTATGTAACTGTAAAGTTTCATTAAAATCCATATAATAGGTTTTGCATGGAAGAGTAAAAAAAAGACATACAATCTTACAAGTTTTCATGTTTATAATATTAGTTAAATTTTATGATCAAAAACTGATTATCTTTTATAATGTTCCAATACTTGTGTTCAATTCCTACTGAAAATAGTTGTAACTATTTTTATCATTTTGATAATGTCTTTTAAATGTTATGTAATTATTGTATTTTACTTATCTCTTATCTGTTTAGTAGTTAGTTAAATCTTAACACAATGGCAATAAAATATAGCAGTAATATAAATATTTTTAAATATTATAATCTTACTGTAATACAAATACATCACTCAGGCAGTCACAAGTCCAGTGTACATGAATTTTGTATCATTGCCGGATCACATATTTGTAAAGCATTATTTTAAAATGTTTGTTATTGTTGCAGAGGGAGGAAGTTTCCGCGACACGAGCTTATAGATGTCGCAAAAAAGATGATAGACAGTTTCAGGTGAGTCTTCAAAAATACTTGACTTTTGTTAAATTTTGACTTAAAAGTTCAGAAAAACATAACATAACCTCACGCCTGTATCCCCGAAGGGGTGGGCAGAGGCGCACTAGCGAACTAGAACACCCACATTTCGCCGAGCTTAGTTCCGTCCCAGATGTGATAGGGGGCGAGCCTATCGCGTAAAAACAAGTGCTAAGTTCAGAAAAAATACAAAGTAATACTAAAAGTATGTGTGTGTGGGCGTATGCGTTTGCGTGTGTGTGTGTGTAGTTCACACGCACTCGAAGTGAAATTTTAAACTAAACTTCGATACAGAGGACTTGATTTGACTGACAGACTCAGTCAGTCCATTAGTGCGTTAGTGCGTCAGTCTGATAGACAATAATGTCTACAGCACGAATGGGCCGGCTCGGGTTGGGCAGGTTTGATAACACTATAGTAATAGTGATAAAGTAGCCGCTCGCTGTTGCGTTTCATTTGGTGAGTGAGTTCTAGAACTCACTCACTCACTCAATTGGCCCAATCCTCCGCTCTTCCCCAATCCCTATTCTCCTCCTTTTCAGTTGGCAACACACTCATGATACATTTGTGTTTTGCGAAGTCCCAACAAACGAAATTGAAACGTATTTCTAGGCGATAAGGATAAATAGTCTGTGTGCATGCTCCTAGCGAGTATGGTTTGTAATATGACCATACTACTCGAGTACAAATTAAAAATTGTTTTCTTTGGTAAACAAAACTTAAATTTAACACAGGATCATTTCCATCTAAAATATAATTGAATTAATATGTTTCAATTGGGGTTTCTGAGGGTGTGCTTTAATTGGGTACTATATTTGATTTTATATTATATTTATATGTAAATAAAACAAAAAAGAAACCCTTCTGTAAAAACTGCATCGAAATTGGTTGGAAAATGAGGCAGTAATTCATATTATTTTTATTTCTGAAGTAGGGGCATATTGGAGATATCTTGCTATCCCGTTCCAACGCACGTACCGTTATGGCGTTACGTGATTATACTTTGGCTGTTTCCCGCAGTTTGACGGTTAGACCAAACTTCAAAGGCTTATAACTTTTATATTTTAATATTTCTTTCTGTTTTATATTGTAGATGGCGTAAATTTCATATATAATTAATTATAATCACAAGTTTAAAAACTTAACTGACCGACTTCCAATTTATCGATCGTGACCAAATGTATATGGGACCACCCTTGAAATAAGTTTTATCGAACACAAAAAGAATCTTGAAAATCGGTTCACATTGGCGGAGATATCGCGTAACATACAAAAAAAAACGACGAATTGAGGACCTCCTCCTTTTTGGGAAGTCGGTCGAAATAAAACTAGTCAAGTACCAAGTGATGTTACACGTTGTATGATTTGGTTGATGATTTGGTTGTACAGAGGCGGCGTGCAGGATATGATATCATGGAGCGCGTGTCAGAAGGTGCCGGTGCTGGTGTTCTCGGCGGGGCTCGGCGAGTCGGTGGTGGCCGCGCTCACGGCCGCCAATTTGCTACTGCCGCATGTTAAGGTAATCAGGCTGAGATCTATAGAACGAACTTTGACTAAGTCTAAGTCAAAGAAACGAACTCGGTGAGGATTTGGAATTTCTAAATCGAACTTTGACTTAGTCATTTTTTACAAGAAAATTTTTGCTTAGTCTGTCAGTCTATTTTTATTACTATATACCGATGCTATGCTATGCTTTCGCTGGATGCAGGCCGCTTCCAACAGGTCGATCTGGAAATCTTTGGGGGAGACCTATGTTCAGCAGTGGACGTCTTATGGCTGATGATGATGATGATGATGATACCGATGCTATATACCTACATGTTAATTTTAACATTAACATTATATTTAACATTATATTATGCAGGTACTGAGTACATTGTTCAGTTGACCCAAGTGTTACAATCTGTTCATTTCACAACGTTACCTTGTGTTCACCGCAATGCGCAGACCGTGCGCAATCTAACTAGACTTAACGAAACCTAGACAGTTACAGACATTATTGAGATAATAATATTGCCTGTCTCGGTGGCGTAGTTGTATTTCGGTATGACTACCGTCCTGAGATCTCGGGTTCGATCCCCTGGTCGGGCAAAGTGATATTGGATTTTTTCATGTCAGCCCAGAGTCTGGAATTTGTGCCCGATATGGCGATGGGCTCGCCCCCTATCACATCTGGGACGGAACTAAGCTTGGCGAAACGTGGGTGTACTAGTTCACTAGTGCGCCTCTACCTACCCCTTCGGGGATACAGGCGTGAGCTTATGTTTTTTTTTTATAATATTGCAAGTCAGAGTGTTGCGAAATTAATTAAAATCGATAATTATATACATAACACCATAATACACACTGCTGAACATAAGCCTCCCCCAAAGATTTCCAGATCGATCTATTGGATGCGGCCTGCATCTAGCGACTTCCTGTGGGGGGCTTATGTGACGTCCTATGGCTGATGATGATGATGATGATAATACACACATAACAATATTTATAGTGTAAAATAGTTGTGGAAAAGTTTAAACACTTAGGCCCACTTGCAGCTCCGCGATAAATCTCTATTTATCCCTAATCTTGATTTAAAAATAGGAGTGAACTGTGGGATACATCAAATGTAGGTTTTACCCGTTAGAGGCGGCACATATACAAGATGTTCCATAAATCAACGAAATCGGGCGATAGAGCAGGTAGCTAACGGGTAACGGTAGGTAGGTAAGCAGGTGGCTAACTCCAGAAAAATATTAAAAATAATCTATGTCACGTATTTACTTTATTGAATAGCAATAATTTAAAAAATACGTGACATTTTTAATAAAAAAATGGTATTCAAAAAATCTGTCAAAAAAGACATTTATGTAACCCACAGATTTTTTATTTAAATAAAAAAATATTTAAAAAATCTGTGGGCTACATAAATGTCTCGGTGCGGGAATCGAACCCGCGGCCTCTCACTTTATAGTCCGTTCCCACCCGCTTCTCCGCGGATTCTGTCCATAACGTAGATAAAAGTTAATACTTAAGTCTTAGATTACTTAAGTATTTCATATTCCAGGTAGTATCAAACTTCCTCGCAATGGACGAGGACGACAACATAGTCGGCATTAAAGGTGAGGTCATCCACACATACAACAAGAACGAGACTGCCATCAAAAACACCGAGTATTACCACATGGTTCAAGAACGTAGCAACGTTATACTGATGGGCGACAACATCGGGGACGCCAGGATGGCAGAGGGAATGCAGCATTGTGACGTGGTCGTCAAAATTGGATACCTAGGTCACAACGCCGAGGGCAACCTACCCAATTACCTGGACAAGTTTGACATAGTATTAATTGACGATCCGACAATGGACGTCACTAATGCCATACTAAAATTGTTGCTGTGATTTAGATATTATGAATTTGCTGTTCAATATTTGCATTTGTGTTCGGTGCAATAGTTAGTTTATTGGATCCGTCTGATTTTTTATTACGTTTTCTTGAACGTTGCAATTATATTTTGTTGATGGTTTTAGGCCGACTTGCAGCGCTATTACTATCTACAGTTAGTCCTGACCTCAACTTAAATTAAAAAAGAAATATATGAAGGACATGTAATTCATTACATGTAATTAATTAAATGTTATATTATTTATTTATTTAAAGGATTGTCGACAGGGTTAACAATAAATATATTAATTGCTATAATCTACACATACACATTATCACCACTTATGTGATTGCAACGCTGATTACAGGCAATCACAGCATGAGCCACATTGTACACATGAATAATAATTACATGACAATGGTTAGGCACTAGGATTAATAAAAAACTATATATAAAATAAAACAAAACAATAAAACAGCTAAATGTAACTATAACTAAGTATTGAGTTTACACCATAAAAATATAAAATACTGATCTGTAATTACATGTAGTCCATTACATGTAACGAATTACATGGTCTTCATATATTTATTTTTCAATTTAACTGTAGGTTAGTAGGTAATTGTGGTGCAAATCGCCCTTAGTTGTTTTATGAACTTTTATGAATGGTATTATTTTTATCACAACTAGTGTCTTTGTGATGCAATAGTCACGGGCGGCTCGGCCTCCGGTGGCCCATACGCTTATGTAACATATATGTATGTGCCGCCTCCGACGGGTTAAAAATCGTCTGTTTTTGCAAGATTATTCATATTTATTATACGGCACATATGCTTATAATTATTTGCTATTAAAACTACACGCAATATGGTCTTAGGAATTATTATAAGCAACTTAGTTGCAAGTTTATCTTACTATGTGTTGGTCATAAAGTTGACTCTTTCTTTATTCCTTGTTATTATGTTAATGAGTTGTCAGCGAACAGAGAACCGTTTTAAAGATTGTGTGATAACCGCTCACTTATCATACAATGGGTAGTTGTTGGCGAAAGCGCCGCTATACTGTTTTTCTTGCCTGACATTGATCATTTCTTAACAATGGCAGTTTCTATATGATGAAGTAACAGTCCTGGCTACGTCTGATTAAATTCGCAGTGGTGGCGAAGAATCTTATTTCAGTAACAAATGAAACTCTCCTCTATTTGCTCGTTAATATATTAGATGCTCCGCGTTGAAACGCTAGTTACGAATGTCATTCTTATTCTAATATCAGTTAAAACATAAGGTTTGGTTTCGATTGTCACTGACAGCAGTTATACCGCGGCCACTCAGATGGTGGAACCAATGGTGGATGGTGGACTTGATGTGGTGTCTACCGTCAAATTATTTTTATAGGATCATTCATATTTCACTGCGGGTCTGTGTAGTCGCCGCTAGTATAGGCTCACGGACGTAAAAAAAAAGAAGGACACCATCTCGCCTATAGTTAAACGGACGCCACAGAGAAGCCACGCACACAAACGCGCCTGTACAAAAGTGCCCTACACACACATTAACAATCATTACAAACTCAGTCGCCGCCATTACGTGTCGACTGTCGATATATCAAATGGGCCGAAAACCTTGCTTCACTTTCAATGTCCCTAGCGCTCCGTCCATCTGTTTTTCACGTCCGTGTATAGGCTCTACATATTCGTAAACGTTCAACTGTTGACATTCTCACATTCAACTTGGATCGATATAAAACAAACTACTATCATCGTACATTTTAGAATTACATCTCTACACGTGAAGGGTTGGACGGACAGTTGGATTGTTAGACGATAGTGTAGTGCTGGCATGTACCAAACTACGAATAAACCCATCGATGAATTAAATAATAATAATAATAATAATAATTAATAAAATTAATTACAGACGACGGATCTGTCTATAACGTGTGCTTTTTGTACTTCATGTACGTAGCTTTTTGTTGAAAATGTATTTTATATTATGTTAATGTTTGTTATAAAATGTACGTCTGCACATTGGAGTGGATATTGTTGAAATATTTATCTTTTCTCTTCTAATATTTTATTTTTATCAAAACGAGTGATTTGCAGCGAATTGGCAATGCCTAATCGTTTGTTTTAATTAAAGCTAAGTCTGTGTAATATCTCATTCACTATATTAGTCAAGATATTATTCTGTAATATACCAGTTGTAAGGATGAGCAGGTAATTTTTATATAAACTGCAATGTGTACACTCTAATATATTTAAGGCAGTAACTAGGAGTCTCCCATACTAAACGGGTAAGAATTTTAGGCCGACTTGCACCACTATTACTAACCTACAGTTAGTCCTAACCTCAAGTTAAATTGAAAAAGAAATATATGAATGACATGTAATTCATTACATGTAATTAATTAAATGTCGTCATATGTTATCTGTAATTATATGTCATTCATATTATATTTCTTTTTCAATTTAACTTGAGGTTAGAACTAACTATAAGTTAGTAATAGTGGTATATGTCGGCCTTAGACGGATATAAATGTGTAGTTTAACTATCACATGCATAAATATAATATACCCTAGATGCACAGTTCTTTGCAAATATCCTCTTAAAATGTGGGGTCAGGAATAAAAAAAGGAAACAGATCACAAGTTCTAATTTAATCAACACGAATAGAACCCTATGCATGTGTTATAAAGTAGCTTTTTAAACGGAATGATCAAGCGTTCTGAAATTTGAATTTTGAAATTTAGAATTATATCGGCGTCCGACTGTATGCAAAAGGAGTGCTTAAGCACTACTTTCCTGTCCCATTTTCCGGGTGTCAACTGTGCATCTAGGTAAATAATATATCGATGATCACATGCTACAACTTATTATATAATTTCATTCTCCTTCATCCCTACATCATTTCGAATAATAGAGCTATGCTGTAGGTAGATAGTTGTCTAAAGTTGTCTGGCGACCACTGATAAACCCATTGTTTGTTTGTTTTTTTTTACTGCACTACGTTTACCATCAGGTGCAGTTTGCCGTGCCCGCTTAAAAAAAAACGAAATGGCCGGCTCGATCGGTTAATATAATAGAACTTTCTCACAGAAATCCGACGTGTAAATTGGTAGCTCGCTGTTGCGCTTCGTTCTGTGAGTGAGATGTCCGATGGCCCAATCACTCCCCTCTCTTTCCCAATTTCTATTCTTCTTTTTTTAAGGCTGGCAACACATCCAGTATTTTATTGGTATCGTGGGTATTGTGTGGTGATCACTTACTATCAGGTGACTCACTTGTTAGTTTGCCTCTTTCTTCTAGAAAAATCATTTTTTGTTTCCTTCTTATTTGCATCAAATGCATTAAGATTGAGGGAATAAAAGTTATTAATATAAAGTTTTGTAAGTATGATTGCGTATTATTGTAGTTTTCTCATTTCTCCAGGATTGGTTGCTTTGAAATATACTTATGAAATTATTATAATACTTAATCTAATCAATTTTTGTCCCTTTTATACTTAATATAAAAAGAAAGGGAGAACATAAAAGAGTAAGGTTTAATAAAATTATTAAACTTAATGGTTGTTTAAAAGTTACAGTTTTACCTATAGCTCATTTACAGATTGCCAGCAATAATTATTTACTAATATTTTTTTATTTAAAAATGCTAACAAATTCCAGTTGTTAATTTTGTATTTTGTTTGCGATGATTTTAAATTATTTGCAAAATCAACCGGTACCATATCATGACATTACCTCGATGATAATTATTTTTACTGAATAAGAAATTGTAAATAGTTTGTCACTTTGTATTTAAAATTTTACAACGTGTTTAATACCTACCGATATTTCTACAGTGACGTGCACAGACATTCTTATTAAGGTAGACAAACATATTTTTTTCAAGTTTTACATAACCATTACTGTCATCATCATTCCCATGTCGATTAAAATACAATCCGAGCACTGAAATTTTGACAATTTGTTTATGGTCACGAATTTTTGGCAATTATTTATGTAAATAGCAAATTGTTAAGGTAGACAGTGTCTCTTTATATATATGGACTGCACGCCACTGTATTTCTAAGGCTTTTAACATTTTTACAGAACTAACGTTTCAAATGCGTCCTCTAAGACGAGCTCTATGAAATATTTTGATGAAATAAAATAAAAAAAAAACACAATTTCAGCTTTATTTGGTGATTCTGTAAATTCTACCTCATTCTAATAAATATGCTCTTATATCGACTTAAAATCAGATGGCGTTAAACTTGTATTTAGGCAC
This sequence comes from Clanis bilineata, assembly GCA_036417725.1. NCBI lineage: Eukaryota > Metazoa > Arthropoda > Insecta > Lepidoptera > Sphingidae > Clanis > Clanis bilineata. The sequence goes on along the minus strand of CM071149.1, from coordinate 14,276,071 downwards.
GTGGGCTTCAGTAGAGTCGACAAAAAAAATTCAAGACCATGTACTTTAGAATTGTTCTTGGGTAATTAAGTTTGAAAGTTATGATGTATTTATATTAGGGCTAAGTTGCAAGGCTCTAGTCATAATGGCAAAGCCACTCATGTTGTGAAATAGATTTAATTGAGATTGTTTTCTATAATATAAACTATAAACTAATAGGCAATAAATATGGGTTAGTTAAAAAACTTTTATGTAATAACCAAGGATTTAAGAAAAAATAAGAGGACCCGGCATAACGAAAATTACGTGTTTACTATGTTTCTCGATCTATTTACATGTAAGTTGACACCGTGTCATAAGAATTAAATAACGTATGAATACTTATTAATTTTATTGTAAATACGGTGTTTCATTTACAATAATACTAATTTCGGAATATGAAGTTGCCCAACTGTTATTCTAATGGGATTATTCTTTCGCAAAGTCGCCATTTTGGTTTCGTTTCATACATTAGGAATGCTTCATTTTTTCGTAATTATGCCTTGTCCTCTATCTCTTTTGTCTAAGGTAACATAATATTTTTTTATTTAGCACCAAGTGTGGATTTATGTCATTATTTTTCTTTATGAGGTGAATAGTGTTATGCACAAAAAATAATGGAAGTTTCACTACAAATGTTCGACAAATGATGGGAAATAAAACAAAATTTGTAATGAAATTAAATATTTTGTTATTATTATAAAACAACACATATTCAATGTAATATGTATTTTCAAGTCATTTCTGCGCTGTGACATAATGGAATACGATTTTTAGACGATATCACAAAATAAATGCATTTAGTTACGACTTGTTGACGTCACAATAATGATGTATGTCTTAATATAATAGGTTTTTATAATTTAGACTTGGTTGATAGTATCGCATAATAATTTTAATGTATTTTTGGTTGATTCACATGATATAAAATGATAATGTGGCATGACCATTTGTATTTTTCCAGTATGAAAAAAATATGTGGTCTTGATTTGCTCCAAACCATCAAACATGTGTTAACTACGGCTAGGCATAGTTCCAATATTTGATAAATGCACTGCTGCGTTATAATAAAGCATTAATTGTAAAAGGAGCACAGTGAAATGAGTGTCATATATATCGACTTATGAAAAGAATAAAGTTACATATGATAATTTATCGAAATTGTTTTATTTTATTTTTCTGAGCGTTAATTGACCTATGTATTTAGCTAGTTAAATATTTAACTTGTTAGAAATAACTTTAAACAAAACTTACTAATTAAATATAGGTCAATTTAAGCTCAGAAAAATAAAAGCAATATCGATGAATTATCATATGTAACTTTATTCTTTTCATAGGTCGATATGAGTACGATAAAAGAATTTGAATATACAGGTGTGATTATAAATCAGACAAAACACAACAACAAATAAATGGAACAAATACTTATACAGAAATGTAGTAAGACGTATCATGGCAAGAAACAAAAAGGAAACGGCTTCGACAGTGTAATGACTGGAAAATACATGTTCAATCACAATTCCTATACATAGTCGAATTTAACTGAACAAATTAAAGGCTCTAAAATAACAACAGTCTTATATTATACAAATTATTTACACAAAGATTTGTTTTTTATTTATTTTTATATCAAAATATAACCTACTGTACATTTAACAATGATCATTCATATAGAAATATATAATTTGTCTCTATGTACAAAACTAGAAACGATAGTAAAAATAGTCAATTCTTTTAGGAATCATTAGTCGAGTTGACAGTCGATGTCGCGAGATGCACTCGACTCGATACTCGAGTCGAGAGTTTGCAAAAGGCAGGCTCCAGTCGCCACACGCAAGGCACCTTGAGGGATTATGTATACACGCGGTGAAGTATACTCAAAATTATTTCTATATCCGTATATTATTTCTATATTTCACATATTCCTGACCCCACACTCAGATCGAGTCTTGTGTCGTGGGAATCAGGAACGACGAAAGACTTTCGGTTTCACAACACCCACACCGGAAACAAATATCTGTGGGCCACACAAATATTTATCTCGGTGCGGGGATCGAATCCGCGGCCTCTCGCTTCATAGCCGGCTGATCGCCCGCTGCGCCACGGAAGCTGTCAAGGGATGTACTATAGATTTTTCGTTCTAATCAACTTTAAAGTAACTTTGCAGACTCGATTTGACCAATTTTCTCATTGAAATCATATTATCTGAGGTACTCAACAAAGCGTATTTGTATACTAAAAATATCGATAAGTATGGTTTGTATCACATTAAAACTGTATCTAGTGTCATGTGTTGATAGTGAATAAAAATTGCTAAAGAATATTTCGATAAAATATATATTTTACCATTTTATTTTTAGCATTTTTTAAATTAGCGAGTGAAACACCCTCGCAATGTCTTTGGCATCGATTGTAAACTTAATAACATTACCTTCCTCCATTATGGCAGTCGGGTAAAATATTCCCACAAAAGCTATGTAACGAAACATTATTCGTGAAAGCTCTTCACATTGATTCTGAACATTTACACTAGTCATAATTACTATTATAAATATTATGTTGTATGATTTGTACATATAAATAATGGAATGTAAGTCTCTATAAGACGTTCTCGTCACATTAACATGGCAATAATATTCCATGTCGCTTGAGCGACGATAATTAATCGAGTTAACATTCGATAAATCATCTACTGTCGATAATATTAATGTTGTCAACAAAATCGTTCACAAACAAATCTTGGAAGTACTCGTTTTAAAATAAAAGTGTATGTGTAAAAGCAGTGCATCTCGCGACAAGGTGTCGGCCCGACTGAGGCGTGCAGTCTCGCGGGCAAGGCAGCGATACTCGCTATCGAATAAATAACTATACAAATTACGATCAGAAGGAAGCCAAACGACATCACAATCTACTTAATTCAACTACAAAAATACATGATTATATCATCAATCACACGTTTCCATTTATCACTCGCTTACATGTGTATAATACACTTTTGAACGTTGGCGCACGAACTCGATATGTACGCGCACTCCAGATATTCAAGTTAATATACAAGTGCCGGTATCTCGGTTTACATCGTGGATTTAATAGTGGAATATAGGATTTGTATAGATTTTAAATGCAACATTAGGCAATAATCGATCGCATAGCGTATACAACGAATTTAACTTTTAATCGAAAGGCTCGTGCCGAATAATATAATCTTACCTAAAAATATATAATTTAACGTATTATGATAATACAGTTGTTAATACACTTTCCATTTCTAAATCCACTGTTAAAGCACATAGACACGCACAATACTGATTAAAATTAATACGCTATAATAACATTAAATAACATCGATAGTGTTGGCAGATCTATCGATCACTCCGCGTGATGGGCGCTTCACTATCCGTCATACAGCCGACCGAATCATTAATACTACAGTAAGAGCACCTGGAGAGTGGAGAGGTATGATCATACGTCACACTCTCAACACATTGACGCAAGTCGGCGCATACGGACGAACCTATAAGTACAATGTATTATGAAGACTAGAAGAACAATTTCGTAAAATATGCAATTAGGTAACTATAATCATTAAAAATTAACACTGGCGAGCGGTATGGAAATACGTTCTCGCCGCATTACGTGAATTCAAAGTTCAAACAGCACTGCCGTGGTATAAATTAGCTAAAGGTTTATGTAAATATCATAAAATTTTGTGAGCTGATAAAAGTGTATATATCTGTGTGATTATAATAATAACAATATATTGTGTTGGCAGTCTGCGGCAGGCGACTGTTTGAACTGGTTGCCGAAGCTCGCCCACGAGCGAGGAGCGACACATTGGTCCCGCTTTGTTCCATGAAAGCACGAGTGACATTAGTCTAAGTGTAGTTATCTAGGACAGATCACAGCCTGAGTTGAAGTGTAGCGGCGGCGCGTCGGTCAGGTGACGGCCGCCACGTCCGGCGGACTCTTGTGGAGACCGTCCTCGTCCGTCGGCCTGCAATTATAAAACATATTCATCCGGGGATGGAAAACAAAAGTAGTTCCCTCTTCGATATGTGAAGAAGCATAAATTCATCACTATTATTCTAGTGATCACCGATAAATTCATTGTTTGTCGTTGGTTTCGACTGTGTTTGCACTATGCTCACCATCCGATCTAATTTTATTTTACTTTATTTATTTATTGCGAAAATATGTGCGTGTGTGTGTGTGTGTGTGAGAGAGAGAGAGTGGGATAAGTAAATGACGAATTTAATAAACAGAAAAGGTTTTTGTGCAAAATTCAAAAGTGATAGGACGTAATTTCAAGTTGTCAAAAAGCCCTAAGAGGGGTGACGTGACAACTGAAAGTAAGGTGTTCGCGCATTGTTCTAGTAAACGTTATTGAGTATCCACGACTTATTTTGCCTCTTTCTGTATTGGTCTTCTGTGGGTTTTTAGTATGAGTTGTTGTTGTTGACACTTGTCACGACGGCGCGCCGCAGCGTGCCCGTACGCACCGAGTTGTAGTGTAGTGTAGTGTAGTATAGTGTAGTGTGTACCTGTACACGTGCGCATTCGCGTTGCCGGTGCGGTAGTGCGCGGCGTACGGCAGCGGCAGCGGCAGGCGCGAGCGCGCGGCGCGGCGGCGCGACACGACGGCGCGCCGCAGCGTGCCCGGACGCACCGAGTTGTAGTGTAGTGTAGTGTAGTGTAGTATAGTGTAGTGTGTACCTGTACACGTGCGCATGCGCGTTGCCGGTGCGGTAGTGCGCGGCGTACGGCAGGCGGCAGCGGCAGGCGCGAGCGCGCGGCGCGGCGGCGCGACACGACGGCGCGCCGCAGCGTGCCCGGACGCACCGAGTTGTAGTGTAGTGTAGTGTAGTGTAGTGTAGTGTAGTGTGTACCTGTACACGTGCGCATGCGCGTTGCCGGTGCGGTAGTGCGCGGCGTACGGCAGCGGCAGCGGCAGGCGCGAGCGCGCGGCGCGGCGGCGCGACACGACGGCGCGCCGCAGCGTGCCCGGACGCACCGAGTTGTAGTGTAGTGTAGTGTAGTGTAGTGTAGTGTAGTGTGTACCTGTACACGTGCGCATGCGCGTTGCCGGTGCGGTAGTGCGCGGCGTACGGCAGCGGCAGCGGCAGGCGCGAGCGCGCGGCGCGGCGGCGCGACACGACGGCGCGCCGCAGCGTGCCCGGACGCACCGAGTTGTAGTGTAGTGTAGTGTAGTGTAGTGTAGTGTAGTGTGTACCTGTACACGTGCGCATGCGCGTTGCCGGTGCGGTAGTGCGCGGCGTACGGCAGCGGCAGCGGCAGGCGCGAGCGCGCGGCGCGGCGGCGCGACACGACGGCGCGCCGCAGCGTGCCCGGACGCACCGAGTTGCGGATGCCGTGGTACGCCAGTCTGGACACGGACATCACACATCACACGTCACTACTCCACACAGTACATGAGGTCGCAACTCGCATCATCCTCACCACCCCACTGGACGTGCATTGCTGAACATATGTAACCCTCCATCAAGGATTCATACATCAATGGAAACGGCCTGCTTCCAGCGATTTCCTGAGACCTATACCAGGTAACGCCTTATACGAACTTAAATATTTATGAACCACACACATTTAGTTAAATGTTATTTTTTTACATATTTGAACCTTTGTATATTATCGACACACCATATCGATATTGCTGGGAACCTAATAAATAGTGAAGCTTCATCTCTTTGCCAGACCCCAATCACTATATCATAAAACTCAACAACGGTATAGTTCCTCATTACAAGTGAAAAGAAACTATCGATATTACCTTGGCGCCAGTGCGGCGACAGTGGTGATGACGACAACGAGCCAGTACACCGGGTCGGCGATGGCATTCTGCAGCACGTGGTACGTCGACGGCAGGTTGAAGCACGACACGCACAGCGATTGGTACGCGAGCGTCAGGATGAAGAACGATAGCAGCGAGCCCGTCAGAGCGAACACTTGGATTATCGTCTGCGGACATACGGCGCTCGTCTCAAATTATTACTATACAATAACAAAGCTTTTGATGTGTCAGTTACTAAAAGACATTAACTTTACGTTGTCGATATTTGTGATAAATATCGATACATTTATCGATAACACGAAAAATTGATGTTTAGTTCATTTTGCACATAAAAAAAATTCAAAAATATTTAAAAATCGAATTTGCCATATCGACATCGTAAATATTTCCTATATTTTTTCATTAATTTTGCACTAATCATAAATCACTAAGTGTGTTGCCACGACGAAGAACATAAGCATATTCTAATTTGCAGAAAGGCACACAAAATCATTTATCGCCACTTACTACTTTCATATAGAAGAGCTGCGTGAAAATATAATTTATATCAAATGATATCTAAATATATTTTATCAATTCGTATTAGTTGTAGTATTATTTTAATTGAATTCATAATTACATTCACTAATTAGGTATATTATCATTATTATACGGATATCGATTCAAAATCGATTATACCATTGTTGTGTATATGACACGTGACATCGATTACTAACATCGACGTTTTCTAGGAATCGATATCGACTCTAAATCATGATAAAGCATCGATTACTAATATATCAGTAGTAAGTTGTATATTGAATTACTAACCCAACTCCTAGTTTCGATGGCGACATACACGAGCATGATGACGAGGCAGCAGGTCATGCAGCAGACGCCGAAGGACCACAGGTCGACGGCGGTGTCCCAGTAGGCGGCGGCCGCGCAGAAGAACACCACGACGCTGATGTACAGCGACTCGGCCAGCACGAGCCAGTAGGAGGCGGCGCGGTAGGCGAGCCCGCGCCGCGCCGCCGAGTACAGCCCGGCGCGCTCCAGCAGCAGCGACGCGGGCGCCACGCGGTCGTACGCGCCTGCGGACACACACATACAGGGCCTTACTTAAAACACCATTTTTAGCCGAGCGAATGGTTAAGAATAACCTGTCACTTTTTTCCTTGCGTTACATTGTTTAAAAATGAAAGGGACAACCTATGGTATAAAGATAAGCAGCGCTTAAATATTTTTATTAGTAAGGGGCACATATTGCAGAGCTTATGTGGTAGGGGCCGAGCCATACAGGGCTCAGATAAGATTGCAGAGGGACGGGTGTCAGTGTTTGTCCATCAGAGGGGAAATCTCAAAGGGGGGAAATGGGCCACCGGTAATATCACACATCGAACGAAATGCCACAGCAATCTGCCACTTTACGTCGGTTTTCTGTGAGACAGTGATATCAAACCGATCGAGCCGGCCCATTCGTGCTGTAGCCGTTACTGTCTACAGCGTGGCTCTACCACTCAAACTCCTCGCTCTCCACGTCAAGCAGGTGTCGTGTCTGACTAATAAGATTTTAAATGCTCACCAATGACAATAGGCGGCAGTGCGGTGAACATGAGGTTGTACGCCATGAGATGTATCTGGTCTATCATCACCATGGAAGAGAACCCGCTGTAGAACTGGTACCAAAACACTAGGAACACAAAAGTCTGTAAAAGAATAAAACGATTTTGTTTTTCGATACAAGATAAATGCCAATAATGAGATTTCAACTATACTTTGATCAATATTATAATTCTGCAATAAGCTTTCTGATGGCATGTAAACATCATATAACTAAGAAACCGCAGCGTATTTTGTTATGGCGCGTACACGAAGGCGAACGAATCTATACCTGTTGCATTCACACAAACAAACTTTCCCTGTTGTGAGAATGAAACAAGTATGATTCGTTCGGCCTGTGTGTCCCGCCGTTATACGTAACACCGAAGCTAACCACAAACCTATATTCATGACGCGACTAAATAAATAATTTATTACTATATGTCACTCAATGATCCAAAAATTTCAGACAGTTTCAGTCCATTTTAATCCACCTTTGTTTAAGTTGAGCCCTAATATTATATTCTATAGAGACATTTATTTAAAATTTGAGATTATTAATTAAAAAAAATCCATAGTTTGTCAGTTTGAACTCACGGCATTTTTGAGGAAGAAGTATAGTATCATCCGAGCGAGCCGGTCGTAGCACCAGTGTCCGTGCACCAGCAGCAGCCGCTCGATGTACTTGAACCGCGAGAGAGCGAAGTCGGCGGCCATCACCGCCTGCATGCCTTCCTGGCCTGACAGACCTGCAAACAACATTACTTTTGTCACAAAAAAATACACCTGAAGTTTCAAATATTATACTTATTATTATCGATACCCAACTCTGCAACAACCATAAAGCTAATACCTATCAGAGCCCCTTAACATATCATAGTACAATTAATTTTAGACTATCGAATACGATTCGAGTACTCAATAGTTTTCCATGTTTGGGTCATGGTATCGATATTAATTTGTGGGTATTTATTCCAACATTCGGTAACCGGTGATCACCTTTAATATTTCTATTTTCGAAATTCGATTAATTAATTATCGAGTACCGAAGCCAAAAGTATCGATATTTAAATAGCACTTTGATTATCGACAATGTTTGTTTCAGTTTAAATATTCGTACGTACCAACACCAACATCAGCAGTCTGTATCATAGATACGTCATTGGCACCATCACCGATCGCCAGCGTCGTCACACCTAGCTCTTCCTTTACCGCCTGAAATAAGATCACTCATTAGGTATCGATTACAGTCGATAATTAACTCAGGGTGCGGTCGATTGGCCAGCGCATTTCTCGTTAAATGCACAGCAACAGTAGTAAACACGATTGAAGCAGTGTCTTTCTTTCTTTCTACCCGCTCTTATCCTGTTTAAATGTGGAGTCAGCGCAACACACTTTTACAAGCATATCGTAGAAAGGATTTGGCTTAGTTTTGACGACGGGCTGCCTGCCTGACGTCAATCCCCACCTGGAGGTTTCGGTCCCGGGAAAATAGTGTTAGAAAAACACCATGCCCAACATGGGAATCGAACCCAGGACGTCTTGGTCGACATTGCATATATACTGCCACTAGACCAAAAAGGCGACAAGATTATGGGATATGAGTTAAGATTGGAGTTTGAAGCTCTGATAATTACCCATATGCGTTAGACAGACAGTTGAGACAACGGAAATAAGCGAGATACCACATTGATCCGCCATAATGTACTGCAAGATCTATACAGATACGAGTCATACGACTCGGTTGGGATTCGTTAAAATTATAATCGACATATTATTATCTCTTTGGGTCACAGGCACGTAGTACAGTATAGTGCAGTGTTGTAGAGCAGGTACCTTGACGATGTAGGCCTTCTGCAGCGGCGTGGCGCGGCAGCACAGCACGGCGGAGCAGCGCCGCGCCAGCGACAGGAACGGCGCCACCAGCCCCGAGCGCCGGTCCAGGATGTACGTGAGCGTGCGCCCGTCCACCACGAGCGCGCGCCCGCCACCACCACCGCCGCCCCCGCACACGCCCAGCTCCGCCTCGCCGCCTTCCAGGTAGCTCTTGATCGTCGACTCCGCGTGCTCCTGCATATTTTAAACACAGCTCATTTAACAATAATGTATTTCAGTTTTTTTTTATTTGTTTCATGCCTAGGGGCCTTGTTTGTAAAACGAAATCCGCAGTTGCGGACTTCATTTCGGACGTTTCGCTATTGTATGTGGCTCACGGGTCCGACCGATATCGGTGTTATAAGTTTCGTTTCGGAGAATGCTATGCTGTAAACCGTTTAACAGTTCTTCCTCTCTTCGTTGTTTGACATTTATTTGATCCACGTGCATCTATATTAGTCTGTGCGGTAGAGTATCGGTCCAATAACGTTCATCCGATAACGTTTTATAGAATAGACAACCGGGAATTTTGCGTACATACTGTAAATTGTTTTGTATTACATATGCCATAATGTACCATACAAAGCGTTGCGTAGTCGAAAAAAGATACGAGTAAAAATACACTGACCGGATTTTGAAACCGAACGCCTTCGTGATAATGCACAAATGATAATAGACCTTATAAAATCGAAAAAGAAAATTAAATTACGTAAGCGAAAATCCAATTTTGAAATGTTAATCATAAACGAATACATATTCGGTTCATACTCGATCTTCCAAAGTAGACTTAACTTTCCAAAGCTATTATCCTTAATCACGAAACGAAACTAGAAAACTATGTTTTGCAAGTCGATAAGTTAATCATCATCATCAAAAATCATCGATATCGATATATCGACACTCGAGACGGTGAGCGGTACGCGGCACGTCGTCGTCGTCGTTACAGCCGGTCCTCCGCGCATGTACGTAGCGTGTGCCGTGTAGTGTGTAGTGTGTAGTGAGTACCGACCTTGTCGCGCGACATCAGCTGCAGCAGCCGGTCCGTCTGCGAGAAGAGCGCGGCGGAGTATGCGATGTTGATGGCGGTCTCGGGCTTGTCGCCGGTGAGCACCCACACGACGACGCCGGCGTCGAGCAGCGCGCGCACGGTGCGCGGCACGTCGTCCTGCAGCCGGTCCTCCACGCCGGTCGCGCCCACCAGCGTCAGCGCGCTCTCCAGCCGCGCGAGCGACTCGCGCACGCGCTTCTCGCGACCTGACCAAGTGCACAACATCATTGATTACTTGACTATGTTTTTTTATTGATTTTATACGAAATTTACGTCATCTAAAACGTAACATAGAAAGAAATATTGAAATACTCCCAAAAATAAAAAAGTTATAAGCCTTTGTAGTTTGGTGTAACCTTCAAACAGCGGGAAAGAGAAGTATCAGTAAAGTCACGTCACGGCCATAACGGTGCGTGCGTTGGAAAGGGATAGCAAGATATCCCCACTACGCCCCCACTCTTGCTCACTGAATAATTTAAAATATTAATTATTGCCTCATTTTTAAAATCTCTGACTTAGTATTTATTAGATTAACCTAAGCATGTAAAAATATATTTCGTAATTTATTTTCATATGGTTTGTTAAAAAAAGCAAAATTTATAAATTAGATTGCCACCAAAACGCTATCTGTTAACTGTAGACACGGGTGACATCATTGTTCCCTACCATAGATACAAAATCGCTCATAAAAAAACATTAAGGAAATAACATTTATAATTTAAAACTAAAAAACCGGGACAGATATTTCGTTGATGTATGATGTGATATGATGATTCGTATGATGGCCGCGAAATGCCAATGCAATTTTTTTAACATGTTTGATATGAAATATCAAGAAATTATAAATCAGCCACTTGATTTATTAACTCAGCCACAGATTTTACATCTCATCACCATTTTACGTTTTATATCAATATCGATAGATACAAAATTAATACTATACATGTTCGGTCAGGTTAGGTTAGAACAGCATCCCCTTATGCCAAAACTTAACTAGTGGCTAAGAGAGCACCATTCAGACGTTCGTTAATTGTGGCTGACTTAGTAATTTAGAAGGCAATGAATTTTTTTAGAGGCGAATAATGCTATCAAAAAGAAGTCTGTTTAATGGGGAAATTGCATGTATTTTTTTTAAAGTTTATTGTAAAGAACTAGGTCTGAAATAAACACATTAGAAACAACATTAAAATATGCACAAATCATTTAAATAGCGAAAGTCAAAATATGACTTAGGGGCCGTTCAAATATTACGTAAGCAGATTTATTACAATTATTTACCCCCCCATCCCCCTTGTCAGCAAAAGTAAGCAAAGCTTTTACCCCCTCCCCCCATGCTTACGTAAACATTTTTCAATTAAAAATGTATTTTTTTTATATTATAATTATAATGTTATAATTATAATTTTAAAAATAAGAAAATTGATTTAGAATAGAGATGAGATTTTACTAATGTAGTAATCAACATTAGAGTAAGGGACAAAAATATTATATTTCTTACGAACATAACAAACTTATTTTAAATTTTTGGTACACATATTAAATTCAAATTAACAGTCTTCAGTCCATGAAACCCGAATCCATGATTCTAAGTTTTCGATGACATTGGATTGCTTGGATTGCTGCTCAGTGTTGTGAGTCTGCTCACTTTCATCCGATTTTGGAATGTCTACGTCGTTCTCATCGAGCCATTCAACATCATGGTGCTCTAAATTTTGAATAATGCACATCAGTTCATTAGCACGACGAGCAGCGACTCTTACAGGTCTAACTTTCCTATCAGTGTGCGTGTTTACTTTTTTATGGATCTTCTCGATGTGACGATTTAGTGACTTGATGGAAGCATGATAAAGACCACACGTTTTGCATGTTCGACTTGATAGCCTCAATTTTACCGTCGGACAAAAATAATCGTAGGGCATTTGCAGGAAATCTTTGAGTGAAGCACTTAAGCGTAGAGCTAAATTGACTGGAAGATCAAGAAATTTCCCTCCTTCATCCAAAACCAAGTCATCAACTGTTTGTTTTACTTTTACAGGTGGTGGAAGAAACCTGTTATCTAGTAATCTGAATAGACCACTTCTTGGACGACAGCATTCTGTATTTTTACATTTTACAATTTGAAGCAAGTATTGGCTTTCACGCACATGTTCTGAATACCATTTAATGTCTGGAAATACAGGAACATCTTGTTGACCTGCCCCAACATATTTTGCAGTAACATTATAGCCATCAATTTCCATTGAACTCCATACTTCAGCTAATACATTTCCTGCAAATTCGAAATTAGATCTTTCTAAATGTTCATCAATTGTAACGCCACGTTCATCCAAATGAGACCCAAAATGGTCATGAGGCAATATTAAACCAGCCAGTTCCCGACTAAGAGGAGCCATTCTGCGCTCTACTCTGTTGTACGCACTTCTTCCAGGAGCATTGGTAGCTAAAAACAATGCATCGAGATCATGTCGCTTAAAGTGTTGTATAGCAAGCCCTATGACTTTTTCATAACGCGGATTTTCATCTGGCCCTCCATCAACCGTCATGATTACCACTGGTTTTACTAGTCCATGGTCAGTTTTAGCTAATGGTCGAAACTCTTCAAGTTCGAGAAGCGTCTCGAAATCCTGAGCATGAGTATTAGCAGTAGATGAACTATGCTTTCCACTTCGAATAGCGATGTATGTTGGTCCAGAATATCCAACGGCTTGCGGTTGTCCTAGCATACTAGAAGTGATTTTGATACCAGCATAAACAGATGGTATTAATTTATGACGCTCAGCGATTACCCAATCGTGGTCAGGTAATTTGATTCTATATTCCATGTGCATTAGAAGAGGTGCTTGCTTATTTGCCGCAGTTACGCCTATAGGGACTCGAGCTTTATCATCTTGAGATATGAAAAATACTTGATCTGGTCCAAGTATGGATGCTATGTTCTCTAAATAATGGATTGAAGTTTCAGCGAACTTGCTATCTAAGTGGCTCTTGTGGTCATCAGTTTGAGCCCGAATGAGCTTAACAGGGACTGTCGATACATGTCTACGTCCCTCTGCAGAATTAGATTTTCTGGGAATCAAACGAAGATATGTCCCACTGCGACTAATGTCAAATCCTATTTTACGTAATTCTTGTGTGAGTTCATCAAGAGTTTTTACGCTGCGAATAGATTCCGTTCGTCTTCTATCATCTGCTGCACTCCCAAATAAAGCTATATCCGCAATTGTTTTCAATAGTGATGGTTGATTGCTTTCAAGATTAGGACGTCCCACTGAATCCCTCAGAGATAGTCTTTTTTTTATTTCTGGATTTTCATGACAAATATCTTCTAACTTTCTTTTCATACCATCCCTGTGTTTTTTCTGGGCAACTGCGTTTTGAATCTTCCTGTTTAAAGACTGTTTTGCTGTTTTTATTTCCTCACGCAACTTAATGATCTGTTTATCAACTTCAGCACGGCTTGGCATAGTATCTCTGGCAGAATACAAAGCGTTCAGATTTTTTTCGAGTAGAGCAATCTTATTTTTCATAGCTTCCTGAGAAGGTTTTGCTCTCTGTTTATCTGCATTTTCATTATTTTCGCGTTGCTGTTGTGATTCATTACCGGGTTTTATTTTATCTTCTTCCTGTTTTTTAATATTTGAAGCTGGCTGTATAATTTGTGTTTTTTCTGCAGGTTTACAGGTAGTCGTTGCCTAAAAGTAAAAACTTTCTATTGATTCTGCTAAAGATTCTCTTATTAAACTACATAAATACAAAGTATGCAATAAAAACTGCATTTAAAAATTATTTAAAGCCATAGCCCGTCATTTGGCAACTTCGTCACTCACCTTGGAAAAAAAATGTAGTAGATTGGATTTATTCTTAGTCGCCGCTTGCAATTCTTCTTCAATTCTCTTACATACAATGATATCTAGTTCCTTGTCGGACTTTGCTTGTAATTTATAATTTCGCCACACTTCGTTAACTAACTTTTGTACATTTTGTACTTTCGTACTTGTATGAGATTTTTTAAAACTTTCAAACAATTTTTGGTATAACTTGGATTTGTCTATTTGAAACGACATCTTATTTAAACGTTAAACTTTGGCTAATGGAATCAACGGTAACACAAATGTTGAATTGCTTTGCTATGCTTACAATACGTCTACTCGCTATAGTATCCGAACAAAACAATACACTGACAGAAGAAATTTAGACAAGTGAACAGCGCGCGGTAATTCCCCGAATCGATTCTAAAGCGAGTGCCTAAACGTATGCGTGTATATTTGCGGAAATCCCCGAAAATGCGTTTCGTTTTCAAGCATAGACAATGTGAGGGTTGCCATTCGTGTAAAAAAGTAAATAACTATCGATGACGTAATCATCATCTGGACTCCCCTACCCCCCATGTCATCCAAAATAAGCAAAACAAAGACCCCCCCACCCCCCTATAGTGCTTACGTAATACTTGAACGGCCCCTTACAAGACTCAGCGCTAAGGAAGAGAAGGACCTCCGACATCTAATTCACTAATCGCCATATTAAACACGACAACTATTTTCGGTAAAATTGGGAAAAATACCCCAACTTGGAATCATTGCTCTATGATTCTTTATGTAATGACGTCACTTGGATTTTGCAATTACGTTCCATCATACGTAATTTATAAATAGGATATTTTGTAAAATATCAATTATTTTATACTACAGACTGCCTCGGTGGCGTGGTTGTATTTCGGTACGACTACCATTCTGAGGTCTCGGGTTCGATCCCCGGGTCGGGCAAAGTGATATTGGATTTTTTCCATATCAGCTCGGAGTGTGGAATTTGTGCCCGATATGGCGATAGGCTCGCCCCCTATCACATCTGGGACGGAACTAAGCTCGGCGAAATGTGGGTGTTCTAGTTCGCTAGTGCGCCTCTGCCTACCCCTTCGGGGATACAGGCTTATGTATGTATGTTTATACTACAAATTTCATGATAGCACATTACATGGTTTTGTTTATTGATATATCCACACAATTTCTCATTATATTTTGTGCAAGTTCCCCATTATCCTATTTGCAGAATGGACGATTAATGAATATTCAATAGCAGAACACACCTTCCCCGATCTCGGAAGCCCTGGCGTGTCCCGCGAGCCACTCCTCCCAGAGCGCGGGCTGCATGGTCCGCTTGGCCATGACGAGCGTCCGTAGCCCCGCGCGCGAGTACTCGCTGAGCAGCGAGCGCGTCCGCTCGTAGGCGGCGGACTCGGCCGAGCCGGCGCGCATGGGAGCGAGCGCGCCCAGCACTGTGCTGTCCGCGCCTTTCACGTACACCACCACCTGTGGATGCAGGTCATGTAGGGCCTTACTTATGAATGCATTTTTAGCTGAGCAAATGGTTAAGAATAACCTATCACTTTTTTACTTGCGTTACATTGTTTAAAAATGAAAGGGACAACCTTTAACCATAGTTAAAGATAAGCAGAGCTTAAATATTTTTACAAGTAAGGGGCGTTCTGTCAAGGTTACTGATCAACGTAAACCGCATCTCCTGCACTAAAACATTACACAAAACATGTTTTTTTATCGACCGATTTCCAAATTAAAAACTTAACAGACCGACTTCAAATCCGATCGTGACCAAGTTTATATGGGTCACCCTTGAAAAAGCTCTATCAAACACAAAAATAAACATTGATAATGGGCTGGTGGAAGGAAGAAATAACGGAAAAAGGCTAGAAATGTCACCTGTCCGGAAGGCATCCGCATCGCGACCGACATGCACTTCCTGTTGGAGTCGAACTGTTGCACCCGCAGCACCTTCAGCTTGGTGAGGTCCCCCCTCATCCCCACCTCGACCTCGTCCGGCGCGCGGCTCCGCAGCTCGTATCCGTACGCGAGCGCCGCCTCCGCCAGCGCCAGCTCGTCCGGACTCTCCGCTTCGAACCGAGCCACCTGAACCGGGGACAATTTAATCACAACTCTATTCTATGGGAAGTAAGATTTAAAATTGAATGGCGGGGTGTATTGTTTTAGATTTGATTAGATTTTTTTCTTAGCAGAGACTAGTGAACAGGACCGGGGCAGGTCCCGAGTTCGATTCCCAGGTCGGGCAAAACGAATTTTCTGATTTAATGTGCCCGTGACTGGATCTCTCAAAGAGAGTTGACGATAGGCAGCAGCCGGTCGTAAAAACTAAGCCAAATCCTTTCGGTAATATGCTTGAAAAAGCCAGTGACGTGCACGGACATTACGATCAGGGTAGACAAAGATTTGTAAAGTGATTTTCTTTAAGTCTTACATCACCATTACTGTCATAGTTATCTCCATGGCGGTTTAAAATACAATCAGGGCAATGCTTACTACTCTTAACAAATTGAATTTTGTTTTTTTCTTACGATTTTTGTAAACAGCAAATTGTCAGGGTGGACAGTGTCTCGTCTATATGGAATTCACGCCACTGCAACCAGCCTATGATTATTTCAATGGTGTTGCCATCTAACAATATTATGTAGATAAATGTAACATTGACTATACATTACTTGCTGTTCGGTGGATGTGCTCGGCTCGCTAATGTTGTCGTCTCGGCTCCCGAACGGTAACTTCGGCAGCCGAATCTTGAGGGGGGATGTGGTGGAGGGCGGGGGCGAAGGCGTCGTCGACCGGGACTCTGTCAGTCGAGCGTATCTACACAACAAATGTTACATTTAGTATTAAAAAAGTATTTTTAAAACGACTGCCTCGGTGGCGTAGTTGTATTTCAGTATGACTACCGTCCTGAGGTCTCGGGTTCGATCCCCGGGTCAAAGGCAAAGTGATATTGGATTTTTCCATATCAGCCCGGAGTCTGGAATTTGTGTCCGATATGGCGATAGGCTCGCCACCTATCACATCTGGGATGGAACTAAGCTCGGCGAAATGTGGGTTTTCTAGCTCGCTAGTGCACCTCTGCTTACCCCTTCGGGGATACAGGCGTGAGCTTATGTTATATTTTAAAACGACTTCAAAAAGTATGGGGGCCGATCTCAATCCATCCAGCCTCTGTAGCACAGCCGGCGAGTAGTAAGCTGTGAAACGAGAGACTAATTGTTCGATTCCCGCATCAAGACAAATATTTGCCTGATCCAGGCATTTGTTAAGGGTCTTAGAACACCCCCCAATGAACAATTAGTACCTATAACACGCATAGGACCTTTGTCCCCCCGCATGCCTAACAGTTCCAGACCATCTAGATTGTTATATACATAGGGCTTTACTTATAAAAACATTTTAGCTGAGCATATCGCCCCTTACTTATAAAAATATTTGAGCGCTGCTTATCTTTATACCATAGGTTGTCCCTTTCATTTTTAAATAATGTAACGCAAGGAACAAAGTGACAGGCTATTCGTAATTATTTGCTCAGCTACAAACGCTGTTTTAAGTAAGACCCATGTTAAAGATATCAGAGGCCTTTGCCCTACAGTGGGACGACCATGGCTTATGTATGTATACATGTATATGTTAATAATAGTCTGTCACTTTTTTCTTTGAGTCGCATTGTTTAAAAATGAAAGTAACAGACTATTCTGAACCATGTGTTTAGCTACAATGTTTTTAGGTAAGGCCCATACAGTTTTCCGAAATGTCTAAAGTTTTTTTTTCTTTATGGCAATTGAAATACATTATGCCAATGTCAAGTTAGGAAAATAGTTTTCCTACATCTAAGTTTTCGCAAGTGCAATGAAGTCGGATGTGTTCGATTTCTAGGCCCTGCTGGAGTTTTGGCGTCAATTCATTTCTGTTTGATGTTTTTTAGACAATTTTCTCGCAGCGGAGGAATCGAACATGGTCGACCCATCCACCCGACAAAAAGCATACAAAATCACTTATTTCAAAGCTTCCACATACTGTCCCTCTTCGTTGATGTTTATTGCTTAGATACACATCACAATTAAACCACAAACACAACTTTATACTAAAATATGAAATCATTAAAACAAGCGACCACCTGCACCGTCAGAATTCCCGCCAAAACTCCATGTCTAAAGTTTAAAGTATTTCAAACAAATTGACTTTTCGTTCCTCAGTTATTCAACTACTGGGCCAGAACGATCGCCAAATAAACATAGCCCACTTACGATTATTTATTACCGCGGCTATCAGCACTTGCATGCCTTATAGTGCGCCGGAGATCGTTTAACTCACGGCACCACTCGGAACGTTCGTGTGACCCAATTATATTTGTGTCACACGATGTTATTTTTTCATAGCCTCCGTGGCGCAGCGGGCGAGTAGGCGGGTTCGATTCCCTCACCGAGACAAAATGTTTGCGTAGCCTATATTCGTTTCGGGTCTAGGTGTTGTGAGACCGAAAGTCTCTCGTAATTTCTGATACGCACGATACAGGTTACACCTAGTGTGGGGTCAGGATTATGTGTTTGACTGTTAGGTATATTTATTCATAAATATTTTGTAAGCTCACCCCTGTATTATTAAAAGTATAGGCAGATGTGTAATCAGAGTATGCAAATGTCTTCAAGCAAAATACCATGCCTTTATATGATAGATCACAGACGCGAGCCTATCGTCGAATGCTCTGGTATCCAGGACCTTACAGTTTTCAACTTAACTACTACTAGAGTCTAGTATAATCATTTATTAAACAGCAACTTTGCCAAAAAGGTTTTTATAATGTAAAGGATTATTTACAAGACAAAAATGCTTGGGATTGAGCAGCTCACTTCTGACACTATAAGGCTATATCAACACAGTTTTATATTTTACATTTCTATATTTTTTTCTGACTGCGCTATTGGCATATTAATATATTATAGAATTTAGTAATAAGTTGACATTTTAAATTGTGATTTTATATATCATGTATATTGTCTGGGCTTTAAAAGAGGCGATAACCCTTGAGTTTGTTTCGGAATTTCTTCTCAGGGATAGCCACGAAATGACGTCATCATTATTTTTTCAATATATACTCGTAACTGACATGTAAAAGTGATATAAGATATCCTATTTGCAGAATAAATGATTTGAATTTAGTAACTAATCCAATGATAAATAGGTATATGGCAATTCATAGTATACTTTATATGTACAATCCTACCGTAACAGTATTGGCATGCGTAATTATGTGTACTATGGCGTCATTGAATTAGTGATATGACGTAAAAACCCGCTGTAATGTACAGTATTACGCATGGCTAATGTAGAGACACTTAAGCACCACTTAGATTAAGTTTATCGAACATTTGAAACAAGAATAGTACCACAAACTCGAACTTGCGTTGTGCTACGTAACGTATAAATAAATAAATAAATAAATAACACCCAACTGTCACATACATAGTTCTGACCCCACATTAAGATCGAGTCTTGTGTCGTGAGAATCAGGAACTACGAGAGACTTTTGGTCTCACAACACCCAGACCCGAAACAAATATCTGTGGGCCACACAAATATTTGTCTCGGTGCGGGGATCGAACCCGCGGCCTCTCGCTTCGTAGACGGCTGCTCGCCCGCTGCGCCACGGAGGCTGAAATATGAGCACGGATGTAATAAAAATTTGGACGGAGCGCTAGATATTGAAAGTGAAGCAGGGTTTTCGACACATTCGATCAGTCGCCGCCATTACGTGTCGATAGATCCGTGGCGCACCGGGCTAGTAGGCGGCTGGGAAACGAAAGGCCGCAGGTTCGATTCCCGCAACGAGACAAAAGGTTTGTGTAGCCTATATTTGTTTCAGGTCTAGGTGTTGTGAGACCGAAAGTCTCTCGTAGTTTCTGATACCCACGATGCAGGTTACACCTAGTGTGGGGTCAGGATTATGTGTTTGACTGTTACGTATATTCATAAATATTTTGTAAGCTCACCCCTGTATTATTTAAAGTATAGGCAGAGACTGTCGATAGATCGAATGTGCCGAAAACCCTGCTTCACTTTCAATGTCCCTAGCGCTCCGTCCACATTTTTATTACGTCCGTGCGTACGAGTTACTAAGTTTCTTTT
Source organism: Clanis bilineata (assembly GCA_036417725.1). NCBI lineage: Eukaryota > Metazoa > Arthropoda > Insecta > Lepidoptera > Sphingidae > Clanis > Clanis bilineata. Next base: position 14,255,775 of record CM071149.1, on the reverse strand, counting down.
TACCTGTCTCCTATCATAATGTGGGGTCGGCGCAACACACTATTTCAAGCATGTTGCAGAAAGGATTTGCCTGTCTGACGTCAACCATTTCTGAGGGATCGGAACCGTTTCTGTACCGGATGGTCCCGGGCAAATTAAAATAGAAAATTTGTTTTTCCAGACCTGGGAATCGAACCCAGGACCTCCCGATCCACAGCCCTTACATGCCGCCATTAGGAGGCGACCCAGAAGACTCAGAAATAAAATCATATATTTTTATCAACGAGGTAAATACCCATTTGTTAATTTCCAAAAATAATATAACGTTTTGAATACACAGTCGTAATTCAAATACTGATAATGTTAATTAAAAGCGGAACATGAGCTGCGCAAGCGCAGCGATACGAGTAACCATGTAAATTGTAAATCCTAATGTATACGACATTAAAATTTTATTAACGCCAATAAGCATGACACAGTTGATTTGAAGAACAAACGTTTCACAGAATAAAGCATCGGTGTCATATATTTTATGGGCTGATAAAACCATAATACCAAATATAAAACGGCTATCCGAAAAGAAATAGTAACATAATGATGAAAATTAATATTGAAAATAAACGTACAAACTTAGTATTTATAATAAAAATAATAATTGTATTAGCCCTGTAATATTACTGTCCCACTGCTGGGCACGGGCCTCCTCTATTAATGAGATGAGTTAGGCCTTAGTCTTAACTTAGTATTTCGTGAGTATAAATGAGACAAGACACGTGAAGCTTAAAACGTATAAAATCAGAAATGGATTATATAGCAGTATTCCATACACCAACTAGTTCATCTCAAATTGATATTGTGTTGACATTGGAACAATAAAATATACCAAATCAAAGAACAATATATCATAAGTTACCATAGGTATAAGTGAAACTGATAAGTGGAAATCCCGGGTTATCAGCATCTCAGCCGAGCAACAGAAGGTTAATGATATGTCAAGTTTAATAGGGTGATTTATCAAGTACTAGCTTGGCTCGTGACTCAGCTCGCGTGAGTTTTTGCTGGGATCCTTTCCCGAATATATAAGGGGAATTTCAGAAAAATAATAGAAAATAATACCTACATAATAGAGAATAGAATAGAATCACATAAATCAGCAAAACACTAATTGCCGATTTAGGTGATTGTGTATAAAAATGAATTAGGGAGCCGTAAAAAACACTCACTCTCAAATTCTTTCCTATTAAGTTCTGTTATAAAAGGTAGCCTACATAATACATAATATCCTTCCATAGGGTTAAAACATTCTTCCGTGCGTGGAAAAGTAACAGACAGTGTTACTTTCGTATTTATAATATTAGTAAGATAAGTATGGATTATATCATCAGGATTATTCATTACGGCCTCGGTGGTGTCGTTGTCTTTCGGTACGACTAACGTCCTGAGCTCGGGTTCGATCCCCGGGTCGGGCAAAGTGATATTGGATTTTTCCATATCAGCCCGGAGTCTGGAATTTGTGCCCGATATGACGATAGGCTCGCTCCCCATCACATCTGGGACGGAACTAAGCTCGGTACTAGTTGACTAGTGCGCCTCTGCCTACTCTTTCGGGGATACAGGCGTGAGGTTATGTATGTTATTATTCATTATGGTTTAAAACATGTAAATTATGAAATAGCTAAAGGTAATAACGTAGGATATAAAACGTTAAATGTGATACACCGACAGCAGTTTATTATTACGATCAACACTGGTGGTTTCTTAGTTGGGGACATGGCGAATACAGTCGTAAAATTGGGGGCGTCATAGAATACATAGTTTACATTAGAACGTGTAACAGTCATTAAAAAACCCAAATTGCTGAGTAAAATCCGAATATTGTTACTAATCGGATAAGCAAGTTGAGGTCAGTATTTTAATAGATAACGAACATTTAAAGCAGAGGTCACAAAATGTATTGAGGGATTTTACCGTGTTTGTGTTAGTAACCGCCGAATGTTCATACACTTAACGTCGCCTTATATCGTTTAAGGCTGCCTTATCTGTCAAAATTGTATGGCGAAAATCAATGTAAGAAGCCGTTAAAGTTGAGTAGCGTTTGACCAGCGGGCGTTAGACACTCATTCACCCGCTCTTATCCACTCCAGTTTGGGGTTCAGTCTGCGCAACTTTTTCAAGCATATTGTGGAATGGATTCAGTTTAGTTTTTTACGACCGGTTGCCCGCCTACCATCAATATTAGGCACAAAATTATATGAATTACTTGTGGAAACTTTGCTGGCTCATGTGTTACATTTAGTGATTTAAATTACATTAAGGTATTGTTTGTAGGTTTCCCTTAAAAACGAATAAAAAAAATGACTTATTTATTACCCTACACTTTCTGGCTGGTCAGCCCACCAGCTAAAGAGTTCTGATTTCATCCAAACACTTTCAACCTAGGATAAACACGATTTATGTAATTCGATGAATCTAGACTTTTTTCTAATTCACAGTCGGTTTAATCTACTCGCGACAGCACTCATTAGACATTAATGTCGATGGTACTAGAACTACTAGAGCGTTTCTGTTGACCTCAGGGCTGCGTCTGATAGCCGCAGTAAACTTCACTGTCACAATTCGGTTCGCATTCGTTACAGTCGAATTTCTTTGTTGCCATGCGAATAAGTAAATGTAATTCGGTCACATTCCAAATATTAATTCAGAATGTCCAAGAAAGAAGTTCATAACACAGCATGTTAAGTAAGGTTTAGGAAAAAGACATTCAGACGCATTTGTTTACTGTGTTTTAATATCATTCTTAGAAAACAAGTATTAGATCAGCTAGAACCCAGAAACCAAACTTTATATACATGACAGATAATGCAGTCGTTTGACGGTACGGGATAGATAGGTACTGCCGATCCTACCGCGAGAAAACCCGATAGATGGTTCATTGATACAGGTTGTATTGTGGTGTTTCAATACTAATCGATGTATTAGTAAATTTGAGGCAAAGATAACACGACATCACAGCGAGTGACAGAATTTGGGGGAAGCTTTGTCCAGTGGGACACCAAATTGGTTATTAAAAATATTAATATAAACCTCATGATATTCTGTTTATTTAACAGATTAGGTTAGTACGTCGTGCGAGAATAAAAAAGAATCATAACTAATAAATAAATAACACCCAACAGTCACATACATAGTTCTGACCCCAAACTAAGATACGAGTCTTGTGTCGTGGGTATCAGGAACTAGGAAAGACTTTCGGTTTCGCAACACCCAGACCCGAAATAAATATATGTAGGCTATACAAACATTTGTCTCGGTGCGGGAATAGAACTCGCGGCCTCTCGCCTCACAGCCGGCTACTCGCCCGCTGTGCCACGGACGCTGTCATCACACACAACAATCAATACTGAAATGTAAAGGCCCTTACTTATCGTTGGATCGTAGCGTGCCGTTGGATCGGGATGGTTTCCTATTATTGATCTGGTCTCCGGAGTTCGAAGACATGCTGAGCTGCATTGCGTCCACGTGAGGCTGGCTCACCACCACAGTGTTACATACCGCAAGAATGAGTAGGAATTCACGGACCTGAACAGGTTGAAATCACAGGGTCAAAAAAATATTGGATTATTGAGATTAACATTATCGACAATATATACAACGTGGCATTCACATCTGGAAATTACCTAACTATCATTAAAAACGCTTAAGGCAATGCTAGGTTTTTAACCATGAATGCTGACATTTTGCCAGACAACCTTTTGAACGTTACCTTTTGGGTATGTTGCGCGTCATTAGTGTCGTTTAAATGCTGTATCAGTCTTCTGTTCGGAGAAACTTTCGTAATGGGCGTGACTATCGGAGGCAGGTCGGGTGAGGGCTCGGCGGGAGGACCAGGAGGATGATCATAGTCCACACCATTCACTGTACACCGTCGGAACACCATCTTGTTCTCCGTCAATGTTCCTGTCTTGTCACTGAACAGGTAGCTTATCTGACCCAGCTCTTCGGTGATGTTCAACGCCCGGCACTCTGTCCGAGTGTTTGTCTCCGGATCGTACATCTCCACGTCTTGATGGATGTGGTACACTTGCAGCAACTTCGTCATCTCTATAGTCACGTACAACGACACCGGTATCATCACTTGCAGCGCTATTATGTACGTCCAGAATATGATCAGACCCTCGTGCGCTGGTTTGTTCGCGTAAGGAATGAAAGGGACATTATTATACAACAAAGGTGAATAGTTATCAAACCAAACTTTACAGCCGACGGCACCGGCGCAACAAAGAAATAACAACACTAAGACACACCATATCACATCTGTGTTCATTTTCTTCTCTAGACTGGAACATTTGTATCTAGGCCCGCCGTTGTTGAGCATCGCTTTGGTCTCGTGACCCGCGTACACAACAATACCCTCCACATAATCGGTGTTCTTTATCGTGCACTCCCTTAAAAGGAGGTTCTCAGAGTTTAACGGCACTCGTGTTCCGTTCGGATGTGAGATCGTTCCCGTGAACCTATAGATCTTCGTCGACGGTCGCTCCACTTCTATTGAACTTCTGAATTTCAATGGATTGAATTCTAATCGCTGAAACAAGACATATCAGTTACATTCCACGTAGGTGATATAACATTGTACTGGGTATTTCGATATAGGTTATAGCACGCTCTAATTATCCGCAAAAGTCGTTTAGGACTGTTAAGAGATACCTAAAGACACGGAATTCATGACATCTAATTATAAAACCGTCGATAATACGCATTTGAAAATGAGGTAAAGTTTATGATATAAGTATTTTATCGGTTTGACACCATTATTTTCGACATTACTAGACATTCAATAAATAAGGCCAGTGATGGCTGCACGATATCATTATAATGGTAATTTAATTTATGTTGATATATTGATAGACTATCAACCGTTACACATTTGTATTTGTGTAATCCACGATGAAATATTTCATATTATTATCTGCTAGCACCATGACTTCATTTTGTAACTTTTAGCTCGTCAATATTAGCTTTTTTGACACTAAGAGAGGCGCGTTTTTTGTAAAACAATTTGGATGTAAGAATTTCTTTCTCGAGGACATTTTATCAACCTTTACAACACATGCAAGAACCTTTTTACAAAACCGAAACTTAAATTTTTTTAATGGAATCAATGGATTTATTATCATTTAGATTTTCACTACATTGGCTCTTTCAACCAACCAACCAACTAACCAACAAGTCATTTCATCGGCATTTGGTGGCTAATAAAAAAAAACATACCTTATCCTTGAAACCGGGCGCGACTATCCTCTGTTTTAAGTTGGTCTCTCCGTCCAAGTTGCACGTGTCTAGGTAACAAATGCCCATTGGGTTTGAAGAGTGGAGCAGCACCATATCAGCAGGGACTGCTTCGTTGTTCGACAGGTGGACTAGATCTCCTACTCGTACGTCTCTCCATTTCACTCGCACGTACCTCTCTGCTGACCTGTGGGAGAGAAAAAGAATAATCTATTAAGGTCAACTTAAAAACATTTTGCTTTAATTATGTATTTACGAGTTAGTTAACGGCGTAGATAAGATAAATATGGTTTACAAAACTGCCAAATAGTGGTTCGTGACAAACTTTACGTATGTAAATGAGTCATTTGCGAAACAATTATTTTTAACGAAACCTTTTGAATTTAATTTAATTTGAATAACTTCGTGTTTGTTTTAAACGCGGCCGTTTAAACATGGTGTTACGTGCGCGGTATGAATCTTAATTTTTGTTTGCTCAATTAGGTTTGTTTAGAATGTACAATTTATGAATTTTCACATATTTGAAATTTGAAAACAGTAACCGCAATAGAGTATTATGAAGCCGTAGAATCTGATCGATGACAACATAATGATATTACGAGTAATCGTAAAAGAGACTTCTTTTAATAGTCTCAAAGACTTTGAATAAGAAAGTATAAGAGACTATAAAAGATGAGAAGAATCATATGACCTATGCCTACGTGGCTTGCTCTCCGACCTTGCGAACGATGAATGGATTTAAGTTCACTACTTCGTACGTAAGTCGCCTCCTTAGTCTAGTGGCAGCATATATGGGCTGTGGACCGGGAGGTCCTGGGTTCGATTCCCAGGTCGGGTAAAGCTAATTTCCTAATTTAATTTGCCCGCGACTGGATCCTTCATAGGGAGTTGACGTCAGGTGGGCGGCCAGTCGTAAAAATTATGCCAAAACTCATTCCGCAACAAGCTTGAAGAAGTTTGTTGCGCCGAACCCACATATAGGTGGGATAAGGGCAGGTAGAAAGATAGAAAGAATCCGTACAAGGTAAAGACGGTAGATTTTGCTTGATCTTCAGAATATGCCATTCATTATTGAGGAGTTTGTTTACACATTCGTACAAAAATTTTTTTTCAAAGTAATGTAAATGAAGACTTTTAAACAAAAAATACGCCACATTAAACAAACACTGCAACCTGAAATATAATTCAGATGTCTCATAGTATAAATGTATTGATTTTGTTTGAGTAATTTTATTTATCAAACCTTGTTCTAGTCATAAATTAGTATTCGTAGATTAGTTATGGTAGGTGCATAGTTTTCACTTAATAACCACAAAACAGATAGGTATAATAACGATTAAATCCCGTTTGTATTCATTTTTATATATTTTTTCTTATGTTGGCTTTGTACTCTATGACTATTGTTCCACTTAACATAAGCCGAAATCTCGCTTTATTTGGATTATTAGGAGTATTGATTGAATAAACAAAAGGTATTATTAGCGGTTTCTCTTTACCGTCGACAAATTTGGTCATTTTATAATTTTCGGTATCAAGATGTTATCACTGAGGGTTCGGCGCCGCGCCTCCAACGTCCGTGGGCACGATAACGTAGTTCGTGAGCAAAAGCAACAGGTAATTTGTCCAACAGCACCACAAATGCACGGAACGAATGATCCGACAAAGATAACCGACTTATTTTGTTCGCTTTCTAATTTTTATTTTATGGACATTTGACTTTTATTGAATGTTTATACGATAAATAATGAAAATCAGATCATGGAATGCATCCATCCCTGTTTTTAGGATAACTTCAAGACATTTTTCGCTACAACAACTCAAATATGTAGATTTGTAAATAATAATAAATTCTTTCTCAACAACAAGACACGGAAACTGAGCAAAGTACCTTCTATATAACATAAATCAGATATTGGTAATAAATCACAACGACCTTCTTAATCTTTGTATATTAACTTCAAGTCTTGCTCTCGACAATGATATCTAGAAGTTAATTTACATATATCGACATGTAACACTAACATCGGTAACTGGGAAGTAATTAGTGGCAGTCAAGGTTCACGAGAAATTACCGGAACGAACACCCAAGTTCATTATACTTCACAACAAAGATAATTATACAATCGGTTATCAGACAGATATGAGCTAATTTAGGAAGCGCGTCTATATAGACAAATAATATCAAAAACAATATACAAAGTTCGGTTACATGATTATAATAATTAAGATTTAGATAACTTATAACCTAAAACTAAATGTTTCGTAAATCTATAACAGAAAACGACTAAATTTTGAAGTAAAACGAAATATAATCGATTTTTAATGGAGTATTTGTAGGAATTGGTTTAAAATTGGTTTGTTAACTGATTTTGATTTCGTAAAAATAAAGATTTTAGCCTCTTGAGGCACGTCTAACATGATCAACAACAATTGTACTCAGCGAAGACAATTTAATCACCAAATCAGTAATGTGTTTGTGATTGATTTCAGAAATCGATATTTAAATAAAAGATTAATTACAATTTTATTAAGAAGTCAACAATCGATCTGTCCTACACGTCATAACCGAAGAAACAGATAATGGGCAATGACGTGTATGAAAAGCGTAAGCGTTACAGCTAATTTCCTGCGATTTTGTGTTGTAATATTATTATATCTTACGCGATTGGGATATAATAATAATCAATTATTATTTAAAGGTTAAATATCTTTTACTAAAAAAAAAATTAGGAGGTCTAAATACAAGGGGGATTTAGGCCTCCAAATTTTTCCTGTCCATTTTCCCTTTCCTCGACTTTAGAGATCATTTACCAATCACTATCAGGTGACGCACATGTTGCTTTGCCAGCTATTTGCCATAAACTAAAAACTTGATAAAGAACAATTAATAAAGATTTTAAATGTAAATTACTAAACACATACGGTATATTTTTTAGATAAAAGACATTGTGGAAATCCTGGTGGCAATTTAAACGACTATGCTATTTTGGGTGCTATCACTACAATCCCTGTACCCTGTGTGGGCAGAGGTGGCTCTAAATATATCTTAGTGGCTTTAATACAGCCTGACGTAGCCTCGACAGTAATAGAAATTGCAATATATTTGTTCAATGTAGGCGACCTACATACATTTATCTCGAATGAAATAAAATTACTGTTACAAAAATACAGTTTCAATGCATGATGTATTAAGTAATATTACTTACATTACAGAATTTTCGTTTTGAAAAGTGCGTTATGATTTGAAGACTGTGTCAAATAAAACAGCATGAAAAGCAGACGTTGAATTTTAAGTCAAACATATATACGTTAAAGTATAAAAAGCAAATATACATAATGCAAAGGGCAGTTGGCGACCCTCTTTCAAAAGAGTACGGTATATGTACAGACTACCGACCCTTTGCGTGTGCTTACTTCCGCTTCTCGTATCAAATATCTGTCGGGCCCTTATGCACACCAACACATCATAAGAAAAGGCTTTACGCATTCTTTATAAACAAGGAATAAAATAAAAACAAGGGATAAAATAAAATCAGGCCATACAATTCATTTTGGTATGAAGATCATGTAAATGTAATATTATTTATGTGATGAGCAGCATTCATTCAAAAGTGGAAAAATGAATGAATCTGTAAAAATCATGTTCTATAGTTATACACGGAATTATAACTATAGCTAGATTGTAGGTATTTTAATTTAAACTAACGTTGACTAATAAGAAAGTAAAATATTCATAAACATCCTTGTTTGATGATGATGCTGACATTTCAATTACATTATTATCTGCTCCATCCTTCACATTTACTAATGACTTCATTATTCGGTTGACCACTTATCAGAACTAATGCCTAATCTCGCTCGAGGGTAAAGTCTTAAACCTAGATGAATTCTACTGTATCAAAATTGGCTAAAACACGTTTCGTGATTAATAATGAGGGTTCGTCGTTCTTAAACACGTTTTGGTTATTTCCATACTCCAAAGACGGACGTTTAAGGTTATGTTTAGATAAAACATTTTTAACGAGTTTCAGCGCGTGCATCGTTGCTGTTTGTTGCTATAAATAAAATGTATAATAGAAGCTTAATTCTTTGAAGTATGTTGATATTGAAACAATAATGTAAACATTAAACACTGAAAGAGAAGTGGCGCTGCACCGTCTATGTCTGACTAACAACTCCCGTCTCGTGTTTCTTGTTATCAATAGTTCAACGGTTACTGCATGTTTATTCAACCTGGTGTTTGTGTTATGGCGTAACAGGTATTTAAACTACTTGGCCTAATTCTTTAGCATTTTGTGCAATTGCACACTCGGATGTTTTAATGCAAGTTTCACACAGTCATCATCAGCCACAGGACGTCCACTGCTGGACATAGGCACACAAGTACAAGTGGTAGAGCCACGCTGTAGACAGTAACGTCTATAGCACGAATGGGCCGGCTCGACCGGTTAGATACCACTGTCTCACAGAAAACCGACGTAAAGTGGCAGCTTGCTGTCGCGTTTCGTTCGGTGAGTGAGATTTCCGGTGGCCCAATTCCCCACTCCCTTTCCCAATCCTTTTCCCTCCCCTTCCATTCCCTCCTTTTAGGTTGGTAACGCACGCATGATTCTTTTTGTGTCTTGGGTGTCTATGGGCGGTAGAGATCACTTACCATCAGGTGACCGATCTGCTCGTTTGCCAACCTCTGCTATAAAAAAAAACAGTCATATTTTCTAAAAGAACAAATTAAAAAAGTCTTTAAAAACTCTCTTTTCGAAATTCAGGATTCATCAAACCTTTTTTTTTCAGAGTCCTTGAAGGAACTACGGATAGAAAAATAAATTCTTAGGCTCACTTGCAGCTCCGCGATAAATATCTATTTATCCCAAATTTTGATTTAAAGATATGGGTGAGCTGTAGGATATATCGAGTTTATGTGCAACTCTCGATTAGTATTAGCGTTGCTAGTCGCCCTTAGTGACGTTACATTTGTATGTAAGCTTATGTTTTGCCGATTTTTAAATATTTCGTATAAATCCATATAATATTTATACATTGAGTGGCTACTTATTTTTAATACGTTTTTCAATTTAACATCGTTCATGATGTACAGACAGACCAAAACAGGTGGTGATTGATGATCTGTTTTTTATAAGGGTCATCCATCACAATTAACACATCGAAATTCCGAAATGTTTAATTATTTCTACACATTTAAAAATCATTTGCATACACAATTTGCACAAGAAATCATTAAAACTTACACACGCGTAATATTAATATCCGTAACTTAAAAAGTAGGCATACAGTTAAGAATATTCGCATCTTCAGCAAACACTGTATCTAAAAACGATTATGGAATATCCAAAGTAAATTTCAAAAGAGAAGAAGATTCACAAACGTTATCAAGATTTTCATTAACTCGACTTAATTGTCTTTTTATTGCAGAAGGTTAGAGCGAGAATAAACAGAGCAAGACATTGACGAAGTGTAAACGACATCACGACTACGAGACACTAACATCTCACCTTTGGCGACTTCAAAGGATTCGTACTACGGCTTGCTATGTACAAAAGCAATATAATTGTTTGTTTACACGGCATTGTCTCAGCGATCGATGATGTAAGTTCATCAAACGGCTCTGCAAACTCAAATACACATCGTGAATCATCGACAAAAAAGTGCTTGTTAGGACATCGATTTTAATACGACAGTAATAATGGGAAAAATACAGAGTACGGGACGTAACAAACAACTAATTTTAACTTGATTTGAAGATATCTAAATGAGATTCAAGACAGTTGACAACACCCATGGTAGACTTGTTGTTCTCAAATATTGATTCAAAAAGGACATGAATAACAGCTCACAACTGATTATTTGGTTATTACGCAACGGTAACCTAAAACTCAACATTCCTGAAGTGATGATGGCTATATATAATACAATAACAAAGCTACGACAATTGGATATAATTGATAATTGGATATATATCATTTTCAACTTATGGGATAACGGTTGTGAATATACTTTAAACAACAATCGTTTATTATCAAATAATTAATGACAATTCACACTAAAAGGTAATTCGTTAACCAAGAAAATAATTTATTTGACCAGATAGTTTAAAAGGGGTAATTAGTAGTTAAGTAATCGTTCAGAAACCTTGAATTTAATTGCAATAAAATAAAAACGCATGTAAACACTCGACTAGACATTCGACTAGACGTCAATTTAAGTAGTCTCATCACGATCTTCGTAATAGGTATCGCTGAATCGTGATTATCTCCTCTGCGTAGTTTAATCAGTACAACATATCCGTTTTGAAATATGACTGATAAAAAACAAAATCCAATAAAGGCATATAAAATTAGATACGGAACTAGCTATTTTGACAAATTGGCATGACAATCAAATTGTGGGTTCCGTGATAAGATTAGAGCGTGTGGTAGACGAAGTCATTTAACGAGAGGAAGATAACAAGACGATTGTTAACAACATGATGATCCTTAAGTGTGAACATTATACAAAGATAAAACCCGAGTGTGTTTCTGATTTGGGTATTTACTCACCTCTTTAACCAGGGTTAAAGCTTTAGATAAATAATAATATTAAAAAACATATTTTTATGCATAAAAACGCGATGGACTGTTTTGGCTATATTTTCAAAAAAGTACAAATTCTGCAAAGTTTATGTACCCTGTTTTGGACTATTATTTTCAAAAAGGTACAAATTCTGCAAAAATTTACAACACATGTTTTGTTGCTTCCAAGGACCTGTGTCTATATAATTAATCATAACTAACTATACTTCCAGTCAAATTCACATTAGCACAATGTCTTTGCATTGCCTGCTTTTACTGATTGTAGCTATGCTAAATCTTTCACCCCAAGAGGTCGGTAAACACATTTAAGAGTTTACCTGTATCTAAATTCTTAAAATAAGTTAAAAAATCAATGATTGCATTCTCGACTAAATGGAGAAGGATGTCTGATACACTATCAATATCTAGTTAAACCTTTGCAGAAGAAACGGAAAGTAGGTTTTTGCGTAAGACTTGCTACAACAATTTTTTATCCTCGGCCGAAACTCCATCACCCAAGGCCACGTAAATAGTGCACCTAAATTGTAAGGAAATCAACAAACAATGATCAAGAAAGACACAACCATCGCGTCGGTACTCGGCTAGCAACAGAATTATGTTGATAGAATAAACTGCGTGATTGTCCCCGACATGAGGTGCAGTTTATGTTTTTATATTGTAACATCGCTTGAACGTTGTTATTATTGCAAAGATTCTTGACATCGTTTCTCCTGAGGTTGATATATTTCTGATGTATCTGTGCGACAAGAAGCGCTATTAACAGCATTGTCTTTATATGGATCGAAGCCTTCACCGAATGAAATAACGAGATGACGATAATCCTTGACCGAGAAATGTGTATTTGTTCAAAAACATGAAACAACACCTGGCATAGTTAGATTATCCTATAGTAGACATAATTAACAGATTGACAATATCGTTAAAAGAAAAAGCGTAAATATTGGGACGCATCTACAAATACTCACATTTTTATGTATGTATGCAAAATTCTAGAAATGATTATGCAAAAAAGATGTACGAAGTCATTCGTTTTCGCCCAGAGGAAATACTAATAAAACTTGATGTTTAAATTAACACAACAATTTAGCTAACTGAACGTAGATAAAATAAAACATTTGAATACTATCTAAAAGTTAGTCACACTTAAATTAGAAAGTTTATTAGCACAATGACTCTTTAAAAGGAATCCACTGACCTACGTGGAGTAAGCAAGAGATTTATAGTCAAACGTAAACACGATTTATGTTTTCACTTTTGTACATTTACGTGCGTCCGTTGATCCGATGGGCGATCGGTTCACTTTCTCCCGTATCGAAGCCGGAATGGATGAGGTGACACAATTAGTATCTCGAACTGGATGCAAGTGTGTCGCGGTTACATCAGCGCAGATCTTGGTCTATGCAATGTGAAGGCCAGTACGTTCACCGATGGCCTAAGAGACGGGACGCACCGGCTGCACCAAGCCGCAATAGTCTCAACTACCAGTACCGGTCGCTTTAGTGGAACACAACGCAGCACAAATAGAAATAGCGTGGGAATGTAATGGACACTTGATGGAAGCCTTTGTCGCTTTGTTGCAAGAATATCACGTTCCGCGGCGACGTCGTAAAACCTCACGCCTACACCGCTGCTGACCTCATAGCTCCATGAGGTACTTATTAACAGATGAAGCAAGTAGCGAATAGGAATAGGAATAATTAATAACGTAACGTTTACTTCTAATGGTTTGTTTGTATTTTTGAAGCATTACGTGTTAATTGTTACGAGCATTTTGTGCTCACGCAGTGTTCAGCCTGTTACGTTTCATGAACTGTGCTAAAAGAAGACATTTTACGTGTCAAAATTGTATTACCACCTTTTGTAATGTGGTTACTGGTGAGTAATCTGTAATATACAGGAGAAACTAAAACGTATTAGGTACTCTTTATAGTTAATCACAAAGACCTCCTTTTTAACCCCCATTTCTTTCCTTTCTATGATAACCCTGACTAGCGAACAGCTTGGCAATGACCCTGGCATTGCCAATGTCCATGGGCAAAGTAAACTAGGTGGCCGTAATGCTGGTCTGCTTATGTAAGAAAATAAAAAAAAGCCTCTCGATAGTCAATAATTCAAGAACGGAATAGATTGTTCAGATAAAAGACAATTCTTAATAATATAATAATCAACACTATCATAATCAATACCTTCCGTGTCCGATTGAAAAACTTTTCCGATATGACAAGTGATAAATGTAATGATATTATGACAAGTTATATTAATGTTGAAGGGTGTATGTATGTATGTCCAATGTCCATGGTAAAACAGTAATGGAACCTCGTCAATACATCACATAAAGTCAGTTCGATTACGTGGATTGTTTGAAAATTCACGTCTGTTTGTTATTCCATCAATAACCAGATCGATAGAGATAATCCTTTTGGATATTTCAAGCTTACAGACTTCTTTAGTTGTTTCACATTTGTACTGCTTAGTTCAACAACTTGGCAGTGTAGTATGAGTTTTGACAATGTGCAAAAATGATATTAGCGTTCGTTGTCTCTATACAACATTTCGCTGGAATTTCTTTCGGAAATCACAATATTATCATCGCTTTAGACACTCGTCATAACTCAAAACGGACTTATAGTAGGAACACTGATCTGTGAAGGAACCGCGGTAGCAGCTAATATTGATAAATGATCTCCGACATTTCAGTTATTGATGGCCATGATCTCGGTGGATTCGCAGTTAGTCACACTTCCTGCATTAATTTGGAGTATAACCTCGTTTGTATTGCAAATTCATTGCCAAGCGATCGAGGCACCGTGGTGTGGGATTACGCTAACTGCGGTAATGTTTTTGTGAATAAATCATACTTATCGTACATACCGTTTGAGGCTTAGTATTTGATGTAAATGTGTTTCTATTCCTAAAATTATTTCTGCTTTATGTGCTAACATTATGGTACACTTCTTGTATCTAAGAATCGTGAGAAGACATCTAACACTATGTCTATTTCATAATTAATGCTACTTAGCAGCAGTATTTAACATTTTCAAGGACATTGAAGCCAATGAAATTATTGGTCTTTTTGGGTCATTTTGTGCAAGATGTAATGTAAATAATATGACAAACTTAAATGGATGGATTAAAGCATAATCTACTTTGCAAAACAGCTACCTCTGTAAAAGTGTTTCAATTAGGTCATAACATTTTTATATTATTTACAAACAATATCGCACATTGAAACAATACGTTGCTTTTGTATGTCAAATATTCTCATTATAACAATACATCATTATGTAGAAAAAAACCTTCGTTAATCGTTCGGCGTGCGGCGTATGATGGAGCGTACACACCGGGCCGAACGAAGGCGAACGAAGCATGCCTGTTTCATTCACACAACAGCGAAAGTTTGTATGTGTGAACGCAACAGGCATACATTCTTTCGCCTTTGTTCGGCCGGTGTGTAGGCGCCATGACGTGTCGTGTATCACTCGTGTAACGTGTACTGTAGTCTTACTACCTACACGGCTTTATTTACGAGTATTTTCGGCAAATAGTACGGTAACGGGTATTTGCATAATTTAGAATTAAACATGACGGATTCTAAACGCGCGTGACCGCGTTGTTATTGCTGATTACATAACTATTAAAAAATGGAATGTGCAACTGCGTTCCTGGCATTTTAAAACAACAATAATTATGGAAAAGCAAATATACAGTCTAGCCTGGAGGAGGTTATTCAAGTGGTACGAAGGTAATTTAAGTATAAACACTACATTTAGATGCGAACAGAAACACCAAAAATCATGGATAATTCTTATAACAATACGTTTTTCTCCTCTCCTCTCCTTCGCTTGTAATATTAAATTCCTGACGTTGCTTGTGCGGATTCGAGTGAAAGGTTAAGGTCTTTAAACAGCAAACTAAAGAGAGAGAGAGAGAGAGAGAGAGAGAGAGAGAGAGAGAGAGTCGTGAGTCATGGGGATTTCCGCATAGGCCTTTGTGCAGGAACGGTGGAGGTAGAAAGTTCCACGAAAAAGTTGCAACACAACATAAACACACTAAATACGATGCAAACGTGAACGCCAATGACTTTGCGAAACTTTACAGACATACACAAGGTTGTAGTTATTACATGTTTATTGCCAGAGTCGTTATGAGCGCTCAGCGTTCCCATTTTAGTTTACTATCCCTAGAGAAAATAATAACATATTTTAAACAAGGAAAACGGTGATATATTAGTTTGTTTAATTTTTTGGCAAAATACGCATTATTACTGTGTGGTCTCATCGGTCGCAAACTCTCAATAAAGGTCATTTCGAGAATACTCAGGGTGCACTGTTCAGTCACCCACAATGAGCAAGTTAACAACCAACAATGAAATCGTTTGTTAGGTGCAATGTTTTGTGAAACTTAAATATTTTGACGTAATATTAGTGCTAAAACAACTTTTAAAATAATGAAAAGACTTACAATTTGCAACATATTTTACGATTACACATTGACAATAACACAAGCATACTCAAGCTTTATTCTATAATTTTGAAAAATATTGAAGCAGCGTCATTCTCATCTCTGTGCTTATTGCTTATGCACTATTTAAAAGAAGAGGCAATCTGAATAAAAACCGAAAAATATATTTAATATTCACAAAAGAAACAGAATAATTACTGCTCAACGAACTTAGTAAATGAATTACACAACCAGCACTAAATTGTTAAATTATCATATTAAAAGGATATTTTCTATTTAACAATAGAGGTAGTATGACAATGAACACAGCACTAAAGTATTTTTCGTGTCAATATCAGACAGCCAATGAAGGCGACGTAAAAATACTTTTTATATTTTTAAAATAAATTATATTGGTAACACTTGTATGGTAATACAATTGAACAAATTGGTGACAAGGAGCTTACTCATTTATCAGGTATTATTCAAGATGATCGTATTTAATGACAATCAATTGATTAATAAGCCCAATACATATTAATATGTCATATTAGACCGCCGGATACGAAAATCTATTTCATCATCATCATCATCAGCCATAGGACGTCCACAGCTGAACATAGGCCTCCCCCAAAGATTTCCAGATCGACCTGTTGGAAGCGGCCTGCTTCCAGCGACTTCCTGCGACCTTATCCGACCTTTCTACCTGCGAAAATCTATTTAGCATCGGCATAATCCGTAGAACATTGTATGGAATGAAAAAAAGAAAGGTATTGCCAATACCTAGACCAATACCGTATTGGTATCTTCCCATTGGGAACATAACATAACATAAGCTTACGCCTGTATCCCCGAAGGGGTAGGCAGAGGTGCACTTGCCAACTAGAACACCCACATTTCGCCGAGCTTAGTTCCGTCCCAGATGTGATAGGGGCGAGCCTATCGCTATATCGGGCACAAATTCCAGACTCCAGGCTGATATGGAAAAATCCAATATCAATTTGCCCGACCGGGGATCGAACCAGAGACCTCAGGACGGTAGTCATACCGAAATACAACTACGCCACCGAGGCAGTCCCATTGGGAATGATGATATTTTTTGTGAAAATTACCTTAAAAATATAAAAAAGTGAAAGCTTGTTAAGTACACGAGCTATGTAACTCGTGTTCCCCTATGCAGTGAACAGAATGGGATTGTAATTAGATTTCGTAACGTAACGAAATAAAAAGCGGCGACGTTGAAGGCCAAGACTGGGAAAATTGCGCCACTGTAGTTTTATCAGACTCAAAACCAGTCTAGAAAAATCATCTCAATTTTAACTTAGATGGGAAGTTCCAACATCTAACTAAACTAGAAGGAATGGACAAAAAGTCACAGGTAGTCGGAATATGATTATAACTCAATTTAGCCCAAACTTTTTTTTCTTTCTACCTGCCCTTATCCCACCTTAATGTAGGGTCCGCGAAACACACTTCTTCAGGCATGTTGGAGAAAGGTTTTGGCTAAGTTTTTACGAGCAGCTGCCTGCCTGACGTCAACTTCCTCCAGTCCCGGGCAAATTAAATTAGAAAATTCATAATTTAGCCCAAACATGTACCTAAAAATATGTATAGTGGCTGGATGCAGGTCGCTTCCAAGTGTTCGGATTGGAAATCTTTACGAGTGGCCTATGTTTAGCAGTGGACCTGTGGTTGATAAAACATATATGATGATAATACAGTTCTACACCCTTTAATCGAAAGTATGTCGTATACGTATGTATTTGATTTAAACCTATTTGTCACATACAAAATCTAGTTTTAAAAGATTAATACTTGAATATCGTTCTGTAATACGGAAATTACATATAACTACACATTCATAATGATATTAAATATGTTAAGCGGTAAATCATCGCACGGCTTACTCGCACGCACTGCCCTTGATTTTGCATATTAACCTTAAAGTTAAAATAATTAAAACGTGGGCGGTTCAAGGCCAAAACTACATGAATGCGGCAGGAACGTTTATTAAATCCGCTATTTAATGTAGGGACGACACGGATTTATATAACACGCCATAATATAGGGGTGTGTTAGGGCTCACGGTGTTGCCAAGTCAAATTGATATTTTGCTGGGGGTAGGATATTCATATCGCATCCATTGTCTAGTGGCAGTATATATAGGCTGTGGACCGGGAGATCCTGGGTTCGATTCCCAGGTCAGGTAAAGCGAGTTTTCTAATTTAATTTGAGAGGAACTGGATCATCCAGAGGGGGTTGACGCCAGGCAGACAGCCAGTCGTAAAAACAAAGCCAAATCCTTTCTGCAACATGCTTGAAAAAGTGTGTTGCGCGGTGCGCCGACCCCACATTAAGGTAGGATAAGGAGAGGTAGAAAGAAGAAACAGGAAGGATATTCATAACCGCTTGGATAGCGACAACCGTACACACGGTGTTAAAATATGCGGTATATAAAGCCGCGTCACCTGCACATGTTTTTCTCGAAACAATACACAAAAACACCTACACACAACAATGTTTTGTACTGTCTCCAGTACCCCTAGTACGAGTTTAATTTGACAGTTCTCAATTCTCGAAATCGACGATAGTTCGCGTTTTGTCCATACATTTGCTTAACAGCGCCTTTGCGGAAACTACAACGAACTAAAAAATGAATGGAGATCCTGTAAACTATCGTCGATTACGAGAATCGAGAAAAACTCGTACTAAGTGTACTGCTCATGGAATAATAGACCATAGACAAAAATGTGTAACGAAACCGTATTTTGTGTAGGTGTTGGTGTAATGTTTTAGTGCAGGAGCCGCGGCTTAATACGTTCCAGGATCAGCCAGTATATATCAGGTTCTCCCGAAGGCCCTGTGACATGTCTTGATGAGTGGTTGGGTGTTGTTATATCTTATAGGTTTGTACAACATCCTTGTTTTCTTGTACCTTGAGTGGTAGAGTCACGCTGTAGGCAGTTACATCTACAGCACGAATGGGCCGGCTCGACCGGTCTCACAGAAAACCGACGTAAAGTGGCAGCTTGCCGTCGGGTTTCGTTCGGTGAGTGAGATTTCCGGTGGCCCACTTCCCTCCCTTCCTTTCCCAATCCCATTTCCCTTCCCTTCCATTTCCTCCTTTTAGGTTGGCAACGCACCCATTTTTCCTTTTGTGTCTTGGGTGTCTGTGGGCGGTGGAGATCACTTGACCCATCTGCTCGTGTGCCAGTCTCTGCTAATCAAAAAAAACCTACATGCGTCATCCGTGTTCTGCGCATGTACCTGGATTTGCTGCTTTGAAATGTGAAGAAGCATTTGTATAGACAGGCATGATTCTGCAGGTGACCACGGATAAACTAATGCTTTGAGAGACCACGCAGGCCTCTGTTTTATTGGACCGCACTACGCTTACCATCAGGTGTTATTTCAATAAATAAAACGTACGAAATGGAAAGCTGATCGTTCTGCGGCAATGGAAGTTTATTTAATTGCATCATAAACAAAGTAAAAATCCCGTAAGTATGACTCATTATCGTGAGTCATTTTGGAAGTAGTTGGTAGAACTCTGCTCATTCGGAGGCCCGTGCCAACCATAGGGACAGGAAGATTACAGTGCCATGTTACCTACTTAAATGGTTCATTATAAAAAAATTTACAAATAATTTTAGAGCCAGAATTTTAAATAAGAACTCTAAAGATGATTTACACAACCTAAACCCAACCACCCTTATCTTACTATTTTGCTCCTATACGGGGAAGCCTACGTTCAGCAGTGAACGACGACAGGCTGAGATAATATTTAGCAATGTCAAATTTTCACACAACTTACATTTGGTAAACATGTTTAACAACTAAATTAATTAAAGATTGTTAACTTCTACTAGATTTTTTTACAGAAATGATATTACCACCGACTCATCAGTTATTGCCAGCCTTATCATTAGGAGAACAGCCTCAATATTACCGTAAGCAAGTATTAAACTTATTGCCTTGAAGGAAGCGTCGAAAACAGCGCTGCTAATCCACAGCTAAAACCGCCTAAGGACTTAATCGCGAGTCGCGACCCTCACACTAAAACCTCGTCTTGTTTGTCTGGTTCGGTAGAATGTCAAGGTACAATGGATTTTGGTGGGGTGAAATATTTCTACTTTCGACTCGAAGTGACCAGACCAATAGGCATGGTGAAATCCCGACATAAAAAGCATGTTCGTTCAATACTATAATTTTAGTCGCAACGATTTTTACCCCAGATTAATGTCCCGAGCGAGATAGATTGTTGCGTTTGTAATATTATTGAATATTAGTCTATTTTATGGCCCAGTCCTGCTTTTTTGGAGTCACTAAACAGTGGGTTAATATATACGATATGATGATAAGTAGGAAAACATAGAAATATTGCAGTTTTTGTATCATCCCGCCTTCGACAAAAGAATTCCGTTATTTATTCAATATGATTCCAAAATCCCGTTTTCTCAGAAAAAAAACTAGCACGCTGATTTAGAATCACAAAAAAACAACTACCAGCCATGAAAGGGTGGCATGCATCGTTATCGGTACGGCACGTGGCGGTTAGCTGCATTAGTAACATTATGAATGATGGAGGCAATTAATAAATGGAAAATATATAAATGAACAGTTAGTCATCGTACTTAACATGTTTAGTACGATTGAACAATTTACTGGCAATCCACATTTAATTATTAACCCGTCGGAGGAGTCACATAAATATGTTCCATAAGCGTATGGGCCACCGGAGGCCGAGCCGCCCGTGACTATTAAGTGTTTGCTCTGCATTTAAAAATAATTATTTTTAATCAATATAGTGATGATATGACATCTATTGAAGAAGGAAGCTATCCCCCTCTACTCTAGGGGCAGCGTGTAGAAACAGAACAGGCAACAGGTCCTGTGTACGAATCCCCTAAAGGTGGTTGAAGTTAGGCGGACTGAAAAGAACGGAATCCTTTGTGCAATATGTGTTGCACCAACCCCACATCTGAGTAACATATAGACAGGTAGAGGAAGACCTATAGACCTTGCGAGAAGAATCTTTGTTGCTGATCATAAATTATGATATATCTGTGACAAAAACATACAGTTTAAACTAAGACGAATATTACTAGTATACTGGTAATGATGGAAGTATTTATAGACGCCATTGATCAAAGACATAGTGAGGAGTAGAAAATACAAAACCACTTATATTCATAGCAAAACTGGTGATGACAGTGAACTAAGGAGTTATTAACCTCAAATGTCTACAGCACGAATGGGCCGGCTCGACAGGTTTGATTCCACTGTCTCACAAAAAACCGACCTAAAGTGGCAGCTCGTTATTGCGTTTCGTCGGTGATTGTGATTTCCAGTGGCCTAATTCTCCCCATTCCCATTCCCAATCCCAATCCCTATTCCCCTCCTTTTAAGTTGGCAAGGCGCCCTTGACTCTTTTTGTATCTTGGGTATCTATAGGCGGTGGAGATCACTAACCATCAGGTGAACCACCTGCTCGTTTGCCAGCCTTTGCAATAAACAAAAAAATAATTAAGTGTATTGTGATTTGTGACTTCTCGGTAATCGGTGTATTCATTTCTTATTCTACCTGCCCTTATCCCACCCCAACGTGGGGTCGGCGCAACACATCTCCTCAAGCATGTTGCAAAGAGGATTTGGCTTAGTTTTTACGACTGGCCGCCTGCCTGACGTCAACCTCCTATGAGGGATCCAGTGTATGAGGGATCACTTATGGGGGAAATTAATGAATAGGTGTATTCATTAAATTTATTTTTTTACAACAGTACAATCCAGATGTGCAGCACATTTGACATTGGCGCCACAAGGATTTCTATTATAAATTAGCAACTATGATTCTGTTTTAGGTATTTAATACAACCAGCTCATTGTTATTTAAAACGCGTACTGTCATATATCATTTAAATTAACTATCAACTATAGCGATTTAACATGTGATACAAGCAATTTAGATATTTTTTATTGAGGTTAAATCAAGTGGGCTCCGTGTCACCTCTATTCATCTAGTGAGGTATAGAACATGTGCGCGTGAGCTGAATGTTTTTACGCGGCATTCAAATTAATTATCTTTGAATTTGATATTTTTATGGTATCTCCATAAATACTTAACATAAACATAACATAAGCTCACGCCTATATCACCGAAGGGGTAGGCAGAGGCGCACTAGCAAACAAGAACACCACATACTGATTTCTTGAATATTATACATTGAAATAAAACTATTCTTACGGATTCTATCACGATTAGGTTTTAATTATTATTCCCGTCGTTTCGAAGGCTTTGCAGTCTTCGTTGACTTTCAGTCTGACCCGTGACAACAAAGACTGCAAAGCCGTCGAAACGTCGGGAATAATAATTAAAACCTAATCGTGATAAAATCCGTAAGAATAGTTTTATTTCAAGAACACCACACATTCGCACAGCTTAGTTCCTCCTAGATAGGGGGCGATTGCCATATCGGGCACAGATTCCAGACTCCGATACTGAATTGAAAAACCCAACATAAACTTATCTCAGTAGGACGGTAGCTGGACCGAAATACAACTACGCCACCGAGACAATCAGACAGAACTGCTTTATAGTACTAAAAAATATTTATAGTCTTTACAATTAATTTCCAAATATATAAAAACTACAAGGATAAAAACGAAAATTATGTTAAAGTTTATCGAAATGTTATTTAACCTCACACAAGGAAATTCTATAATCAATGTCAGGCACCAACCTCGAGATCATTAAATAATAATACGTTACTCGTTAGTAATACGTTATGAAATTGATAAGGACACGGCCGATAACATTTAAATAGGAGTACCTAACTTAATATTTCATATAGGAAATTGAATAACATTACTGGACAAACCTATATGGACAAGCCATTATAATAAATTTGAAATAAGAATTTTAGGCAGCGATAGATCAGGCTAGAAGTGGTACGGAGTACAATACCAGACTTCAGGTTCAAAATTAGCCCCAGAGTGCGCATTTTTGAAAACTCCTATTGTGACTGCTTGCTTTGACTGTGAATTTAAATATCGTAATACCTTAGTACTGAAGAGTTATTTTTAAGGTATGAGGAGTCTACCAACAAATGGCGGCGCTAGACCAAAATTGAACATCACCGACATTAGCTTTGCGAGGCTCTTTGACTTTTCCGGTAAAATGTATACATTACATAACATATAGCTCATGCCTGTATCCCCGAAGGGGTAGGCAGAGGTGCACTAGCGAACTAAAACACCCACATTTCGCCGAGCTTAGTTCCGTCCCAAATGTGATAGGGGGCGAGCCTATTGTCATATCGGGCATAAATTCCAGACTCCGGGTTGATATGGAAAAATCCAATATCACTTTGCCCGACCCGGGGATCGAACCTGGAGTTGTACCGAAATACAACCACGCTACCGAGGCAGTCAACGAAGTAAAATGTATACTATTGGCAGTTTTATCAAAATCAGCGGTTGCTGACGCCGCCATTGCAATCCCGCATTTGAGACCAACGTCCATCATATAGAACACTGCCGTATAAAGAAGCTTATTGTCAATAATCACAAGTTTAAAACTTAACGGACCGACTTCAAATCCGATCGTGACCAAATTTATATGGGACCACCGTTGAAAGAAGCTCTATAGAACACAAAAATATTTTTGAAGATCGGTCCACATTCGGCGGAGATGCCGCGTAACATAAATTTAAAAAAAAAATAGAGACGAATTGAGGACCTTCTCCTTTGGAAGTCGGTCAAAAAACAGATTTAAAACAAATTGCAGTTAATTACCAGGGTCACCTATAATTGATTGAATTAGCTCATAAATCTGTGTGTGTAATCAAATTACCTTTGTGCCCACCCACTCACACGTATCCTATTGGACAAGGCGCAGTCGTCAAGGTTTCGATCGCCACGTCACATCGTCTTTTATTATGATAAATCTAAGAATATTCAATATCAGTTCGAAATGGAGGCCCCCTTCATGTTATTGCATGGAGTAAGGAGGCACATTATATTTCATATGTGTATGTACTTAGAACCGTATTTACAATGTACTTAAACTGCATGTTTTGTCGATTATACTTACGGTTACTTCTAATCTTGACAATTCGACTTTAAATAAGTTGGTAATTATTGGTGAATAAATATATTTCAAGTTGTAGTTGATCTCAAAAATCTGTCATGAGATTGATAAAGTTAACGTTAATTATTTACCATAACATGAATTAGTTACTCTAGATGCCAATTTTGCTTTATTGCAAACAGATTTCTCAATAGAAATATCGATCGAAATAATGTTCATAGCAACAACGCTAGAATAGAAGATGATACTGAGTTTGAAGCTCCATCAACCAGAAGTAATTTTTAATAAATCTTGAAATAAAGTAAACCCTTGAACCAAATTTTAATATAATCTAAAATATTGATGAGTAGACACCAAAATATCTAAACCATAAAATATCAATACACATATGGACATCATCGATAGCATCATTAGATTTCAGATGTATTGGATTTAAACATTTTGATATTTGATCAGTAAATAAATACACCCAACAGTTACACACATAGTCTTGATCCCACTAAGATCGAGTCTTATGTCGTAGGAATTACGAGAGACTTTCGGTCTCACAACACCCATTTGCCGATCTTGCAATGGAGGAATAGTAACACGCGGGTCAACAGAGACATCGAATTACTTAGGTACTACGGCGCGGTCGATTTGCGGTTAAACAAAACACGTGTAATTATGTTGTGTGGCGCAGTACCGTTGTTCGCTTTCTTTTCCGCGGCGACTAGCGAGTAACTACTGTTACCGTGGCCCGGAGAAACTCGGCCCGAGATCGTATGCGGAATGACTTCGCAGAAGAACGCGGCTGATGCTGAATGCATTAGCTGTTAGCATTGAACCGGATGTTGGGACTGGACACAGGGAAATGACGGCATTGTGACTACCAACAGCAACAGTGACTACCGTCAATATATTAAACCCTAGATGCGCAGTTCTTTGCAAATATTCTCCTAAAAAGCGGTCTCAGAAATAAAAGAAAGAAAAAGGTAACAAGCTCTGATTAAATCAATACAAATATAACCCTATGCACGTGTTATAAAGTAGTTTTTTAAACGAAATGTGCAAGCGTTCTTAAATTTGAATTTTGAAATTTAGAATTTTATCGGCGTCGGACTCTAGGCAAAAGGAGTGCTTATGCACTCTTTTGCTGACCCATTTTCCGAGCGTCAACTGTGCATCTAGGTAAATAATATATCGATGGTGACTACAGTCAATTATTGTTACTGTTTGTCGCTGTTATAAGAATCAAAATCCAGTTCATGTTGATGACGAATTGGTGGTGAAATCTTGAAATAAATAAATAAATAAATACTAAACAAATTGTATGCAGTATAATTGCTATGTCTTATATCCAACAATGAACGTCGATCTGATGATGACGATAATTGCAATATCAAGCATTTTATGAAATTAGACTTTGTTTTCAAATCTCGTATTGAAAAAATAACAAATAACGATGCCAAAACGGAATGTACGGAGCTTCCCAGAATCGTTTAAAATATAAACAATCTGATCGACGATAAACTGAGAGTATAGGGTGTAAATAAACAAAAGTTCACAGAGCCAGGGTCCCGTACGCGGATATTACCGTTGCAAATTGGCAATAGTTGCTGCTGTTATGACGGATGTGGAGTTGTGAGTTGTCATGTCCATGATGGATACACAGTAGGGATCGTAGAAATAATACAGATAGAAGCAGTGATATCTTAGTAGAACGGAAAATTTAAAAAAATGTATTTCATTTACTATGAGTATGCGCATATCATGTCGGTTCTGTCGGTGAGAGAAAAGCGTTAAAAAGAAAGAAAGAAAATATTTATTCACATGTTATTATAAACAGAAAGGCGATAAAACACATATTTTAAAGGAGACAATAAACTGATAACAATAAAGACATAACTAATAATTAGATATGATATACCTATGTTGTTGACATATTGAGTCACCTAATGCGCATGCGATTTGTACCAAAACCAGGTAGGGATAAAATCCATCTCCCTTTTCCCGTGCATCAATGCTACATATAGTGCGATATATAATTGACTACTAGATAGTTGTACAGCCATGTTGCAAACAACTTTGTCTACGTTATAAATAGGCCGACTCAATCGGATTATAATCACTGCCTTACAGAAAATCGACATGACACAGCAGATTCCTTGCGTAACGTACGGTGACATTTCTGTAGGCCCAGACATAGAATTCCCAATTCCCCAATCCTTTCCTTTTTAAGGTAGGCAACGACTTGGCTATGTTCCTGGAATTGTCGATGGCAATGGGCGACGATAACTACTTATCGTCGGGTGCGCCATTTGCTAGTCTGTTTTCGCAAAGGCAAAACTCTAGTGATCTAGGTTATTGTCTCTATGGTGAAGGCATAACGCGGCGCGGGACTGAGCAACGAGGCCGCGTGCAACCACGCAACCAGCGCTTCCTACCTCTTAGATAATCTATTTTCCAACAGCTCTCACTTCATATTACGGTAACCGTCCCGTACATGCGTGACATGTTATGTAACTGTACACGTTTTTGCACATCACTTGAGATTTATAGTCTCTAGTCACTAATCCACTATAACTATAATCCTTGCTTAATTTTTTGTAAGGCTTTATTCTTCAATTACATGTTTTAAGCTGGTATGGAAAAACAAAATAACACGGGTATACCACGTATAACGGTAAATTTGGAGTCTGACGTACATACTTGTAAAAATTCAGTATTATAATATTGAGATACAAACTATTTTCGTTCAGTTATGTAGTTGTACATAAATTGAGTGGGTTGTTGCTTCGACGACTTAAATTTTATTCATAAGGTCGTGGTGATAGTAAGCACATTTGTTTCTTTACTAGTTTCAGCCCCAATAATAAAAATAAAGTTTATATAACGCGTAACACAAATTAATAAATATAATCTCACAATTCATGAGTTAACAACAGACGGAACTCCAAATCTTTAAAAAAATACCATAATAAAGACGGCGCGGGTGAAGTCGAAAGTTGAACGCAGCATGATGACACCGACAATGGAGTGAGAAGCATTGTTTATATCAAAATACAAGAGGAAAGAAAAAAGCCATTGTTTTGCAAGGGAGATTTTTTTTAACTCGATTGCACTTGAACTGTGAACGGCATGTAATAGCTCGGTTCATGAAACTGGCCCAAAACATGACAGACGAAGACATAGCATAGAGAATATTAATTTTAAAAAGGTAAAATTAAAAAGGTCTTCGAAAAATAATCTATTCCAGATTCTTCAGAATCTATTATAAACGATACACTTTATACCATAAATGTTTGAAGAGTTTCTTCATATTTAGTGGCTGAAACTTTTGAAGGTAATTAAATGAAAAATATTAAACACTGTTGTTGTTTCAGGTACCACATATTTGTTGAAAAACCTTAGATATAATGAAATTACAAATCACTTGCAGTTCGAAACTTCTTCAAGTAAAAAATGTATGATCGAAACAAGTACAATAACCCAATAACCACTAAAGGGCAATCAAAATGAAAATTTACACCGAAAAATATTGAGGAAATCGATGACAATTTGAAATATTCAAACCAGTTAAGTAGGAAGTATAATGGTCGTGACAAGATCAGTATTGGCCTCGTGTAGTCGTAACTTGTACCTGCGGGCAAAAACAGTGATATACCCTCTTGAGACGTATTATGTCTTAGTTCCAAAACCGGATACTATGGTGACCTTCAGTCGCCCCAGAGATTTAGAACTAGTTCCGACTATTACAATAGCGGCGTTTACGCAACAAAGAAAATTCAGACCAGTTCCCGAGTTGATCTTGAACGTAAGACGCAATAAAGCTACGAAAATGAATATTAACCACGAAACGATGATAGATGTTGAAATTCCTTACTGACAGAAATCTATTGTGGCTGGTACAAAGTAAGTGTTTGCTCTCTATACTTTATTACCGTTGGCTGTCTGCGTTCGAACAGAACATACTTGTCTATTATCAGAAATAAGAAACACCGAAAATAAATAAACCGGCGAAAAATAAATAAAATTAAAATTGCAGGACCACAAAACAGCAACTAAAACACAAATTTAAGTAGAGATTCGTGAAATAAGAGTAGAATTTTAATGTAAGCACAAGAAATCATTTTAGCATGCATACCATCATTAAAGTCATCATCAGTTTAATACAATATGCAAATAATTTTAACATGCTTACCGCAGATTAAATTTTAAAATTGTTCTAATGTACAATTATGAATAAAACATTATGTAAATGAAAACAGAATATTAACGCTAAATTCATTATACACACCAGCATTTTAGTTTTGTGAATTTTCACAGTAATAGCATTCTCTTCTGGAGCTGCATTCAGCATTCTTGACTGGCACGTGCCATAGAGACTTATTAAATTTTATATTGGCTCTATAAAAGATCGTCTAGACTTGAGACAGATCGGTTTCACCCGCAAAGACCCGAGGTTCTTGTACCATACAAAGCGCTCCATACAAAATACAAATATTCTAGCATTTCAACCGAATTTGGAACTACGCCAATATTGTTTTATGCACGCCACATACTTATGAATTTCAAGATATAGGTATATTTTTTTTGTATAATATATTGAAACGATCGCTAAATCGAAACTCGTCTCATTGAAATCAATTACTGCCACTAAACAGGAGCACTTTCGGAGACGAGCGGCAGAAATTATTTTATTGTCTCATAACATAACGTTGTGACGTGAACGCAAGGCCTTCGTCTTCGATTCAGCTTGTTAAAATATAATATACCTCTAGTGTTTCGTGAGTACGTAAAACAATTGGAATATTAATTTCAATTAACATAATATTTTATCTTGGATGTGTATATGATATAGCGGCTGTTAATTGAGTTTTTTAAAGGAAAGAATCCGAAACACCAATGTAGGTTTTAGTCCAAGACTACCGTAAACAAGCTTTGTGACCTAAACAATATGAAATATTGCGCCTCGTAAAATGTTAATAAACTGGTTAATAGTATCTATTAACTGTTTCAATGCTCTAAAGCAATTCAGTAAATGTTTATTGAAAAATGTTTATACCTCTAGAGTTCAGTGAAAGGCGAACGTTGAACATAAAATGTTTCAATAAAACATCTATAGTAGGATTGCTAATTAAACGAAGTAAACTGACATTTCGAATGTTGCCACTTTTTCATAAAATTTAAATAGTGCTGCGGTAAAAAGATCAAAATATTTAAACATTTCAATTCAGTGAACCATTTCTTTCTTTCATTTCCTAAAGTTCAACTCAAACTCGTAATTCCTGTATAATGTGTTATTAGTACTGCATGTATACTGAATAGTCATAAAAAACTTACAAAAGCTATGAATGTGCCGAACGTTATTTTTCGCAAATAATAAAAGTAATATTTATAATTTTTATTTTCATAATTTCGCGTATCTGTTGTGATTATTTAACGCAAAATTATTTACACAGACATTTAGTCAAAGGAATTAGCAGAAATTTCTAAAAATACGCAATAAAATTTTAAGTTTGTAAGCTAGTGCTGAGTTATTGTAGCTTTAAATGATAAAAATTGAACTAGATCAATCACTATGTTTTGAAAGTAAGCAACATTATTTTGGAAAATGACATTTTGATCTGTCAGTTTACTCCGTTTAATTAGCAATCGGACTATAGTTCTTATTTCAAAATCAAGGTTATAGACCTATGAGCTGATCAGTTATTTATTGGCACTACTGTTATTTTCTTGTTTATTAATGACACAGAAGTATCAGATGGAACGAGTCAGCACTCGGCCGCAACACGGCAACTAAGTAGTTGCCGTGTTGTACTTGTACTTGTAAGTACAAGTACGACATTGACCATGTGTCGTGATCGCCGTTCGCTTTTGTATTACCGGCATGAATACTGGCATCGTGAATGAACGCTACGTATCTGCACTGCCAAGTCGTTTGATCTATTTAGGTTAGTGCAATATCGTGCTTTCACGGTTCTGTGTTCACTTCGGGTCTTGAGAAGATTTCTATCAACAAAGATGTGATGAGTGTTCCGACAACGGACTGGGCTGTTAAAACGATGTAGTTTTATTTATTGAGGAGAATGGAGGAAACAAAGTGCATTCTGCGAAAGAGGAATATAATTCTCTAACAATATATATCACGCATTCGTTCCTAACTACTGTAATAACTACTGTAATAACAACATACAACATCGTTGCAGTGCATGAAGGAAGTTTTAATTATAGGTTACAATAGAGTAAGAGTAGAGAAAATGTATCGGATATGATCTTTATGTTTTAATACTTACAACGGCATACTGGGTAATTTTAATCAGATTAAAAGGTTCGGTTCTATACTGATTTCTTAAGTTTACGTGAATATTATACATTGAAATAAAACTATTCTTACGGATTCTATCACGATTAGGTTTTAATTATTATTATTATGGGAATAATAATTAAAACCTAATCGTGATAGAATCCGTAAGAATAGTTTTATTTCAATGTTCGGTTCTATCTTAAATTTGGGATATAATTTGTTTATAATGAAAGAAGTCGATACTAATGGGCTGGCAAACACAAATAACACTAAAAGCGCAACAACACCAAAAGGAATGGTTGATAATGTTGGGAATTCTTTTCCATCCGTAATCCCGTTTGATAAATCGAAAAAGCTGGAGCAAAATAAACCGCTGCTCATGATCGATCATTGATTTTTAAAGATCTAGATCAGTACCTAGGAGTGATTGTTTTCATTTAAATATATTTGTAGTGTGGTTCTCTAGAGACCGCGCAGTCTATGTAGACCACGGTCAGTTACGTCACTCTACAAGTTACGGATGGATGAGATTTTCTTAATGTTCAAAACACCAATATCATAAAACATTTGTTGTTTGGTAAGTATACAGTGAACAGCGCAGTATTTACAGTAGCAGAATTAGAATCTGCCCACGAAAATGTTTCAAATAATTGAGCTGGGTAAAGGCATTCATGGATTATAGTCATTATTCGTGTATTTCGTTGTATACTAATTTGCGTTAACTTAGGTTAGAATTTACACGTTCATATTTACAACCTTCGGTAACCTCGTGTCAATGGTTTCTTTAATATGGTGTTGTATAAGTTTGATAATATAATTACACCTATATGAAGGTTTGCACGTGGGCGTAACAAAAGTAATGGACATCTAAGTGATCTATTTTCAACATACATTGTCGGTATTTCGTCTATGTTATCTAAAGATCTTTTGATAATATTAGTGTTCATTTAAATCATTATTTTAAAAATAAATTACACTGTCATTATTAAGGTATTTCAAGTTACAATTTATCGCACATTTTTTATCTTTAACATTTTATCATTCATTTAATTCTATGTTTCATTCTTCGCCATCAGATTTTATGAAATCTTGTTAGTTTTATCGATATTCGATAAACTTTTATCAACAGGGACATTATTTTATCAATCCCTTGAACCGTAAGATTAGGACAGCATGAAGACGGTTATAATAAAAAATCATAACAATTGATAAAAGAAATCTACAGGCCTATGGTACATAACTTTTAAATAATTTGGAAAGCCACCAATAAACAAATTGATAGTAAATTATAAGACGAAAAAAACAATTTATTTAGTGGTTCATCAGCCGCAATCAATGAAGAACAGACAGCTAATACGCGTTAGCACGTTCACGAAGCCAAACTAATGAAACTACTAATTGCGTGCTTCACATTGGCCTTGGTGGTACGACCTTACGGCGCCGCCGCCCCGCTGGATATTCGCATTTGCCAAAATTGTTTTACTTTTACACATTATACTCCAGTCACCTAAACGTCCTACACAATGATAGGTTTTTGACCTGCTTCCAACTAATGCCCCGTTTCTGAGGTTTTAATAGTGGTTTACGTGGTTTATTTACAACCTTGCTCATAAATCATCGTATACGTCTGTCATAGTTATGTTTTGTTTTGCCGTTTTGAGCGCCATTTAGACGAAATATTGTATAACTATGACACTAATTATGAAATAATTAAATCGCTGCCAGGATATCAGAAACCTAGCAATACAATGTACTTTTAAAAAATGTCCAATTTGTTTATGCCCTTTTAAAAATATACAACTTGAATTTATTTTGCAGCGCTCTGTGAATCTGTAGATCACACACACTAAACAAGTAATCCATGATCTTCAAAAATTAATTAACGACCGAAAACAGATAACTTTCAACTAGGTCAATAGTTATAAATAACTAACTTTAGTATTGACTTGTTAAATATTTATAATATTTCTTCAAGGGTTCACATTGACCCGTCATTATACCCAGAGTTTACTTAATAGGCGTGAAGGCTCGTGCCATGCCGTGGTAAATAATTAATCTATATGAAACTCCTAGTAAGCTGCATTTTATAGCACTTCACCAAGTTAACAGAAACCAACTATGTTATATCCATATCTTATCTTAGAAGACTATTCTACATTGTCAAATTGATCCAGCATTATGACATATAAAATTCACCTATAGGTATACCTATACTTGAAAAAGTTTAAAAGTTAACGGAAAATCAATACGACAACATCGTTAAGAACATTTATTTTATTTATCGATTTTACGTACCAAGTTTATTATACCAGAGAATGGCGAACGAGCAAACTTGATGGTAAATGATTCCACCGCTTATAGACAGATATGGTAGATTAAATAAATATAATACTAAATACTATATATATACCATAAATATAATAATTTACCAATCTTAAAAGGAACAGGAATTGGTAAGATTAAACACTCCTCCTACTTCAAATCATAATATTGTAACCGGTCAGACTCCAAAATTCCAGTAAACTTTTATTTTTACTGACACGTTAAAATTACACAAAGTACTTTAATGATAATTAAAATGAACGAAATTGCTCATTACCGTGCGAAGGATATACGCGTGTTTGATACATCAACACAGTAACAACCGCGGCGTGTATAAAACCCACAAATACTTCGATGTGAAAACAATCTGCACGTTATATGAGATATCTCGCGGTTTGGAATACACTCAAAGTCAATAAATCTTCACGAGGATTTAGCTATGAGGCTGAATCACGTTTACTGATATTTACAACCACAATGTTACGGAGTTTTAACACGAAAGAGTTTGCTGGTTTGTACTCGCCTCCACGGTACCAGTTAGCAGATTGTCGACAAGGAATAGTCATCCCGTAGGCAAGTAAAAGTTAAGGTTAGTTATTGATACAGACAACCGAGGAGATGATTACAATTGATACAATCGGCGAAGTAACATTCAAATTAATGTGCAACGCATTGTTCTGGAAGCTAAAGGAGGAATTATAATATTAATACTATTTCGTATATTTTCAATATAAATACCAATGATCATTTTGTTATAATTTCATAATTACTTAGTATTTTCGGTTGTTGAAACCCCACACTCGACTGTCGATGGACTGCTGTACGGCGACTGAAGGGATATTAAGCGAAATGGCATAGTGCATACAAAATCTAAGTTTGTCCAGTGCAATAGTGCCGTCGTGTGCAAATAAACTAATACAATATAGTGCAGTGCCTGCCAATTAAATACTACCATTGCATTGAAGTGACCATATTTGGCGGACAAAAACCTATCTAATGTATATGGTATTACAACTTGCAACTTGATTCCCTAATAGTTTGTACCGATATAGAGGTAAACAAAGATTGAAACAAACAAACTTGAAAATATTGATAGGTTAATTTTCACAGATTACCATGTAGCGAAAAGATGCTCTCATTATTGTTATAACCTCAACCATTCAACTAAATGAAGCTATTGCCACTAAAACTATTGTAATTCAAAAATATGTTAACCGATAATGACTTGTTATTAAGTGTATTTGTTAGACTGGTGTCGATATTTCCTGATGTGTTGTAACTGGTAACATCGGCACTAATTATTCAAAGGCAAAAGCGCTAATTGTTACCACTCGCTCGCATCTGCTAATCGCTTTGTATTCTTACAATATTTTTGCTACACTCATATCTATGGACATGTGAATATTTGTATCTTTATCATGGTTATTACAGAGCCATTTATTAAAGTTAAATAAGGTATTCAACTTCTTTCAGACTCTTGAATCAGATTGGTCTGATACATTATTGTTGTGAATAAACTGTTTTTGTGTATGTTGAATTTTTAAGTTGAGAAATTACTCATAGACTCCTATAAGTCTATGAGCCATAGCGATAAAACTCTCATTAGTAAGTTTATTATCGTGCTTTTGTATCCTTTGGCAAGTTACATATCAGTAGCCTTCTATGTTAGTGAATTTTATTTCCTTCTTATTTATGCTGGCTGCGTACAACTTACAATACAGTCTCATTAAGCAGATTTAAAGTTTCCAAAACGATTTTTTATTTAGCTAGATTGTTAGCAACTATAAACCGTAAACGCGTTTTTTGCGATCAAATATCCCGCAACAGTTACTAAATTTAGCATCCAACTTGTCAATACTTAATTTATTAACGTTTTTTCAAGCGTTTATACTTTTGCAATGCAAATTGAGACCCAAAAGAAATGCAAGTAGGTAAACGACTGTTTTAATATACTACAGGTAGTGAAAGAACATCGATATGCTAAAACTTCTTTGATTAATTTGAAGTAGGTATAGAATTCGGAATTTTTAGATTTGGATTTTATACACATATTTTCCAGACAATTAAAAAGTCTACTGCAATTTTATGGCCTTTCAAATTGCTAAAATGTGTTTCAAAAAGATTCGTAGTTTAACATATCGCATCGAATATTATAACGTGTAAAATTTAACCAAATTGGACTAAATTAAATGTTCTGAGGTTACGAGGTATAAAAAATCTGGCAATGGGTGTCGTCAATGAATCATACTTTAAAATGAGGAAAAAGAACACAAGGAAAGGTCTGTGTCCCAACGTGAGTCGTGACTGATAACGAGCAGGTCAATAGTTTGTCGTGGTCATTGACAGGAATTGTAATTTATAATTGGATTATTAGCTTTAAATCCATCACGGAGGTGCGGGCACGCGCGAAGTCCTGCTCACGTTCCTGTGAGACATTTTTATGTGGCTCAGGCAATTGATATATATTGTGGTACATAGTACTTATTTGCTATTATTTTTATTCTAATACCGCAAAGTGGCTACGCTGCACTTGATGCCCTGACAGGAAACTTAATGTACCTAAATAATCTCGACTACCGAGAGATATTGCAATTTGCACCTTGACGGATGGTGGAGTCTCAACTCTCAATCATATGATAAAGCAAACTTATTTTTTTAACTCTTGATATTGGTGTTTAGAGTAGCCAGAAATAAACATTAAGTGAACAAATTCAATACATTATACAATATTTGATTTCGACAATGTATATGTTACGATTTGGTTGTATTGTATACTAATGGTACTATAGTTAGACGCTACGTCTGACACAATTACGATGTTGAAATATTATTCCATTGAATATTAACAATGAACAGTCAACGTCCGTTGTGTTTCGGCTCAAGTAGAAGTTAAATAGTTTACATAGTTCCTAATTTTAAACACACACGTACACACGAGGTAATTCCTAATTTCCTTACACTTAGTTCCTGATATGTTTGACTAAATCCAGTTTCATACCTAATCATAGAATTGATCGGTGTACGTAGACTAATATTTTTTCTCGAATTGACTGTTGCTATTAGCTTATATTGCTTTCAGCCATAACCCATTATAACTCCTCAGCATTAGACCATCGCCACAGGAAAAACGAACTCACCTAATAAAGGGCGATAAACTTCACATTTTTTCGAAATTATTCTGAAGAAATTCTTAGCGTGCAGGTTTTCTCTGTTATAGCAAGTATTTATAATTTCATAATGGATAAACGCTTAACATAGACTTAAAAAAAAAAACTTTAGCTGAGTCAGGAGTGGTACAGACTGTAAAGACAAGTGTCGGTTGTTGGAGACCAATCACAAAAAGAGCATGCACCACTAACAAAGGAATAGGTACAGACAAATGTCCCCATGGAAATAAATTGTAACCCGAATGGTTGGCAATAAATGCAATCCCATCTACAAAACAACATTCGCCGAAAACGTCGTCGTCATTCGTCAATAAAGAAAGGTCAGTGCCTCGCAGCCGCAGTGGAACTTTATATACTGATTGATTGTTATTCACTTGCACATTTCACGGAGTATGCATTACTAATTTAATTTCGTACAAATCGGTACACGCGGTAAATGAACCCTTATACGATTTCAAAATCGTATGATTAGTTATCTTCACAAAACATAAAATGCGATCAAAACATTTCAATTCTCCTTATTATTTGTATGAATGTAAAGCGCTTCAACGTTTCGTTAATGTATTTTTCCTAAGATTGTATCTGGTTTATAGACTTTATCGATGTTGGTAATAGTCCAGAAGAAAGGAAAACCAATTTATAGAGGCATAAACTAATCCAATTTTAGCTAATATTCGTAAGCACGTGAGAATTTTGTAATCTGCTATAAGTCCAGGAAATTTTCTGAAATCAGACATATTATAATCAACGTTAAAAGTTACGATTATCTGCAACAAGTTTTTTACTTACTAGTCATGGCATTATTTGGCGTTGTGCCACAATGAACGGTGCTTCAAACATTTGACAAAATGTAATTGTATCCATCAGAAGATTGTGTTTAAATAATAGGCATGGTAAATGATTATGTTTAGCTCTAACTTTACGCAGATAACTTTTTAATAATCAATCATCATCATCAGCCTTTATACACCCACGGCTGGGTATAGGCCTCTTCTTTGGCACGCCAAATTTAAGCAGCCCAATGGCCAGATGACATTGTGAGACAGGCTGGACACTTGTGGTGGAGAACTGCACAGGACCGTTACATTTGGCGTGCCAAAGAAGAGGCCTATAATAATCAATAATTTGTGTATATTCCCCATTCTGCAGTGCACAAACATCCTGTATTTAATTTGCTAAACTTATGTGTAATCAATTATCTTAGAAAAAAATGGACTCTTCATAAATAAGATATTGCAGTATTTTCTTGATTTGTGAAGATATAAACATTAATGCGTAGGCTTACTAGCCTCGAACATAATACGCCGCAAAATAAATCCTATCCAAATTCATAACGCTAGCTTACGCAGATACCTTGTCAGAGGTGAATTCAATGTTACAAAGAATCTTTAGCAATTTATTTAGAAGCTATTATAAGGTTTTTATCTTATAAGCGGAAGAACACTTGTAAAACCAACAAAGAACGAATCGACAATAAAAACATGGTAAAAGTAGTTCTATTTTAGTAGGATGCTGCATTTATATTCCAATGTCTTCGACGACCCCGATTGAACGAAACGTGATGGATCCAATGATGGACCAAAATACCGCCGCCGGCTGCCCTGGTTTCAAATGCAATAACGGTCAGACCTGTTGATAAGGCGATCTATCCTTAGTTTTGTAGCCAATATCACCAGTATTTGTAGGATATTATTTTGACCACACATCCTCTATTCTGATGCTCTAACTCTTTGCTAACAGGTTTTAAACGTCTAAGAAAAATAAATGTTCTTGTTACCGCAAAATTTTACAAACAATTATCAAGTTTATAAACCTGGAATTGGTAAACACAAGAAATGTAAAAATCACAAGTTTAAAAACTTAACTGACCGACTTCCAATTTACCGATCGTGACCAAATTTATATGGGAACACCCTTGAAATAAACTCTATCGAACACAAAATTTGAATTTTGAAAATCGGTCCACATTCGGCGGAGATATCGAGTAACATACATAAAAAAAACGACGAATTGAGGACCTCCTCCTTTTTGGGAAGTCGGTCGAAAAATACCACGATTTTTTACTATCTGTAAAGAGCTCTTAATATGCGGAAAACTATAATTATGGTTCTTGATGAACGAGGAAAATAAGTTGAAACATATTATACATAAATTAACGAAAATTATTAATTCACAAGTTTCATTTTTGTTAAAGTTTGTTAAGCTGGAAGTGCTCTAGTCACCAATATAACGTATGATAATCAATTCAATAAATTTTAATTTCATTAATAAACATGAGACATGTTTAATTTATACAAAACTGGTTATTGAGATGACCGACTTCTGTTGGCAATGAACACATTGACTGTTGAGATGAATCCTTTGTAAACTCTGCATTTTGGGATTCCCCAGAGCATGGTATACATCTTATAAAATAGGCAAAGATAAATGCCAGGTAAAATGTAGGCACAAATTCGGATCACCAGATACCAAAAATCCCAGACGTTTTAACTGTAACATTAACATACATTAACGATCCGCAGACCCGGCCTGGCATGATTGAAAATTTAGTCCTCAATTTAGCTGAGCTTTTCACGTTGTGTTTAATATACTTCTTATGTTATCGAGATTGGGGATCAAAAGATTGTTATCTAAACGATAGTTGCACCACATGAGCTCTCTAGTCTAGTCTATCTAGCATTGAATTTTCCCTGTTGTATAAACGCACTTGTCACTGTATTCGTTAATTTGCACAAGTGTTTCGATTCCTGCCACATCATGGCGACGCTAAAATTATAATTCAATATTATAATGTCACCACTTCCAACAGATCGATCTGGAAATCTTTGGGGGAGGTCTATGTCCAGCAGTAGACATCCTGCCTCTATTGATTATGATGATGATCATGTTTGTAATGTGACATTTCGGTTGCAATGTAAAACCTCATGCAAAGTTAACCAAGTTTCTATGTGACAACTTTCTTTTTTAAAATGGATAAAGTTATCTAGGTTGTTGGTCCATGTTAATTGAGGATTGTAATAATAACAAACCTAAGTTCCAAAATATTATTCATCTTGGCTAGAATTTACGATTCTTTCTATTTAGGTTCTATTAGAATAGCTGAGAAATCGTTGACTTAAAACGTAGTTAGGCCCATCAAACTATCATTAATTGATCAGTTATTTTTCAAATAGTATTTTAGTATGTAGAAACTTGCTTCAAATATAGATACATGCCTGAGTCATTCTGAACCACGGGCATTAGTGCTCTTATAACTTTTTTAATTGCAACAGCAATTGATTTATGGAAAGATCCTTATGGCGTGGGTAATAAACATTGGTGATTATTAAAGGATTTTACCGCAAGAATACTCCCTGGTCGAATCGTCTCATAAAATGTGTTTATAGCAAAACGGTGGATATCGCTTGACGTGCGTCAAACGCGTGAGCTCACCAAAGATTTACGTTTTCCATACATCGTTCGTATATTTTACTACTTTTGGGAATTTTCACAAGTGCCATAAACGTTTTGCGGTTCTTATGTGTTGTTAATAAATCATGGTGCCCGTAACACAATATTGGCGTATTTATTTGGAGTATTTTTAGAAGGTTCTGTTGTATTAATTACAGAACTCATGTTTCTATGTGGTTACATTTAATAGTTTAATAATGTATTGCAATCGTGCCTGACTTTGGAGGCCATAAACTTTAACGACTACTACTTACGTGTTGTTTTTACTATTAAATATATTTTAATAAAAAAATATATTAAAATCAGCAACATAATAATATTTCGTCAAACAACTATGTTCTCCACATAGGATAGGTCGTGAGTATCCTTAACGGATTTCAATGAATAAAAACAGTGTATGTGTCTGCAAAAGGAAATTCCAGTTTTATAATTATGGCCTGACAATGTGACTCCACTAGATGATTGGTGGCATGTCGCATACACTGTCGAGTAGAAAAGAATCCTAAACATAGAATTACTACTAAGGCATGAGTGCTACTTCTTAAAAAGTATACACTACAAATTGAGAACCCCTTCTATGTAACGGTAAAACTAACATTATAAAATATTGGCGTCGTCAGGGAAACAGTGAATTGTTTGGTAATTGGTATGCTGTTTGTCATATAAATATATGTTGTACGGAGTCGCTAGCGAGAAATGTAAAAAAACTCATGGTCGACCTATTGGAAATGAAACGAACCGAGATTTACTTGGTAGCAATTTGACGGAACATTATAGTAACGATATTCTTACACTACTTCGTGATATTTTGAATAACAATGTCGATTATTCAATACCCAGATAACTTTAATTTGTGGGATTAATTTTATTGCTTTGAACGATGTCCATCGATGTGATCGCTCCCAACAACCGATCTGGAAATCTTTGAGGGAGACCTTTGTTCAGCAGTGGACGTGCTGTGGCTGATAATGATGATATGTGATAGATAATTAATACATTAACTGTCAAAACACCAAAATTATTATCCAAACAAAATCTGGTTATTGAAAAATCGGCCCTAACAGAATTGGCACACGTTAAAGCGAATGTCAATTAAAATCTACGAAGAGACATACAAAATATTAATCTTTGTTGTACATCTGACTGTTATCAGAACGTCACGCGATAAGATGTAATTCCTAGATTACAGACCAAGTGGAACGTTTTAGAAGCACACTACGCTATTATATTTGTTAACTGTTACTAACTTCATATTCACATTCCGATTGTTACAGATTAAATAACACGGAAATGAGTTTAGAAATGAAATGTAAATTAATAAACAATGAACTCACTGATATCGGTGTACTCTATGGTTATTGGTTTTACGACCAGGGGCCCTACCATCATCTTTTATCGACCGACTCAGTACTGATTCAACTCAATATAGGTTCCAGAACTGAATCGGGTTTGTTCCGTACCATGACGTTACTGAATCATTATCGGATTTGAATCGGACGAGTGAATGAATTTTCTCTCTGGTCCGTTTGTTACATATTGAATTAAAAAGAGATAACTATATACGCTCTGTATAAATCTATCTCGCGTACTCAAGACGTGGTCTTTCTGCGTTCCGAAACCTTCGTTAAATTTTTTGCGATAAGTTACGGTTTAATATTGTGAATACTTAATAAATTATAAATTACAAAAATATATTAGTAATCTTGCTACTAATATTAGTAGAACGTTATTTTTTCACGATATTTTATGAAACATATTAAACATACGTGGAATTATGTTATGGTTTTTATACGTCCATACTTACCAGGTTCGGATGTTAGTTTATAAACGCACCTCTTGGATTTGACTGAGGTGTCGGATAACGCGCTTGTTGTTTACGTTTTAAATTCTTACAGTGTGGTTGGCATCTTTGATTTAAGTTTTATAAAAGGATTTCTGCTGTTTATTTTATAATGTCGTAAGTAATATGTGCAAATATAATGCAAGTATCGCACGACTCACGAGTTACAAATCTACAAAACTTTAATCAACAAAGCTCAAATTACAAATAGTAAAATTATGTCTGCAATCAACGTTTTTGTGTTCTCAAAATGTTAACTTATACAGAATTTCAAGTCTTTTTGAACACGGGTTTTTATTAACGTAACACTTTTTAATAGTTTTTTTCACAAGGATACTTTTAAGTGTTTTTGCTCGAACCCAAGTCACAACTCACAAGTGGCCACTTAATACTGTCTAAGCGAACACGTATAACCACAGCATTCTATTTCGACACATAATATGAGTACATTTTTGTGTTTAATGATAAACAAGATCAATCTAGGCATAAAAATAGTAACTTGTTTTGAATCGCTTCTTTTGACAGTTAGCCGACTCAGTTTAGGACCAATTGGTAGATAATGGTACGACAAAGAACGAATGAATCACAAATTCCGATTCAAAATTGGACTTGATTAGGCAGTGACGTGTGTTGGTCGTGTTTATGTACGTCATGGTACGAAATACCGAATCAGTTCAGTTTAGGTTCTGTATTGAGTCGGAATAAGAGATGATGGTAGGCCCCCAGCTTCTATTAAATGATTACGTATCTTACGAGGTTTAATAATACATCAAATAAGCTAATATCACTATTATTGATAAAACAGAGCGTGACAATAATAAATTATAGTAGGTAATTCTAGATGTTACGTATTTAACACGAATACAAAGTATTAATACTAGTTTATGTAGGGGGAAAACCTGAATCAATGATTTACTTTGTCACGTCGCATGTTTTGATTTGTGGAGCAGTGACGAATAAGGAATAAACAGTCGTCCTACCTATATCTGAATAAGTGCATAGATTATTTGTAAAAATATATCACAAACACACTATCGCGCGGTGGGTCGAAAATTATAATCAAGATGTTACTAAGGCAATATATTATTAGGGTGGCATAGAAATGAATACTGATACGGCCGAATGTTCATACACTTAAGTTCGCCTTATGTCGTCTAAGGCCGCCTTATCTGTCAAAATTGTATGGCGAAATTCGATGTAAGAAGCTGTTGAAGTTGAGAAACGTTTAACCATTTGGGCTATGGAGTCTCACAGCGAGTTTTACTTTTGGATTTAGCTCGATCAATAACAAATATTGATGTTAAGTTACGCAATGATTTATTATTTAGTTGGTCCTCAATCCATAATCCTGCATGATAGTCGATAAACTAGTTTTTAAATCTCTACAACCTATAATCTCGTTTGCATATTTTTAACGATATAACCTTAGAGTTATAACAATAGACTTGTTCAACTAATATGCGATTCTTGATGGTTTTTTGATAAGTTTTTTAAGACTGTACACAAAAACTTATAAAACACACAATTTTCCTGATAATACTTATAAACTTTAGCAGACAGGATTGGTAAAATTACGAGAATTTCAACTTTAGGTATCTGACTACTAAAAGGAAAAACGAATGCCGTGAGAGGCATATGAACTCGTACATTTGTTCCAATTTATTTCCTTACCACGTA
This sequence comes from Clanis bilineata, assembly GCA_036417725.1. Taxonomy (NCBI): domain Eukaryota; kingdom Metazoa; phylum Arthropoda; class Insecta; order Lepidoptera; family Sphingidae; genus Clanis; species Clanis bilineata. The sequence continues at coordinate 14,212,646 of CM071149.1, read as the reverse complement.
GCAAGCGACTTATGATGAATTGTATAAGACAAACAAAACAATTTGTGGTTATTGACATGAGAGGACATTGTAGTATTTTTATATTAAATCAAATTGCTTAGCAAACTCTTGGCGTGATGATCTTTAAAATTGACCTTTTAAATGAAGTTGTGATTGGACATATTGCGTGACGACAACTGCATTGACTTTTGAGTATTTACTTTTCTAAACTACGTTTTTCAGCAAAGTACAGCTGATGTACCAGACATAGCATGAGGAAGGCCAGAACTTATCATGAACTCATTTAAAATATTACAATTCATGAAAAATGGAAATCATCAATTTGAATATGGCAAAGTGATTCAAATCTCCATGTATAAAAACCATGACATTTGCCGTTATTTTATATACAAAAAAATATTGCATATCATAGAGAAATTTGTTCCACACACTTTATATGTGTTTGTAATATAGACGAGTGATATGAATGGGTATGAGTAATCGAATTTTACTCGTTTACGAAACGTTTCACCGGACCCAGTATTGCCAGATCTACCTTCCATTTTCATTTTCCTAAAAAGACTTGGAATACCAAACAACAACAAAAATAATAAACAATTGGAAAATATGAAAAATCTGTAGAATCATTGCATACAAGACTTTAACCCAAACTATAAAAAAAAAAACCTTTGTTTAAGAGAGTGGATTAGGTTTTAGTAAAGCTACCAATGAAATAAAACTATTTTATACGGATTCTATCACGATATGTTTTTATTTTTAGGCCCGACGTTTTAAAGGCTTTGCAGCCTTCGTGGTCATAGGTCGGACTGATAGAATCCGTATAAAATAGTTTTATTTCAATGTATAACATTCGCGTAAACTTAAGAAATCAGTATCTAAAGCTACAAATTCTTTGCCGGACCCGAGTTGCACTGATACTCTCGAACTATGCTTGTCAGCTCTGTACAGGACCTTGAATAGAGCTTTGTAAAATCTGTCACCGCGACAACGGCTAATAAGAATGATAAATCCAATTCCGCATACTACGAAGTAATAGCCCTGAAGTATCTACTGTTTTTATAGGCTTTGCGGTTTTTATCGTTGCCAATATTGTCGCCTACGACTGTTTTGTGTTTTATGATTGCAATTCTAATAATACAATTAAATACAATCAACAATTACGTGCCTTGTCCTTGTGCAGATTTCTTGTGAGGTATCGGTCTCTAGTAGTTGTGCAAGAACTAAGTTCGTTATAATTTATAGTTCCGTCTTTGCTATACGGTACTATATTCAGAACTCCAAAAACATCCCAGCCTATCGATTATGTAATATATTATTATTGTTCATTTTTAAAGAATTTAAGCTCTATCGAATACAAAAAGAATCGTGAAAAGCGGTCCACATTTAGTAGAGAAATCGCGTAACATACGTTAAAAAACATACCAACGAATTGAGTTGCTTTTCTTTTGAAGTCCTATGAGAGTTCCAGACTGGATGCCTAAGGTATTTAATAATACGTCTACGACAGCGTAAGACATCTCAGGATAATATCTATTAAACTCCCTACAAGCTGAAATTTAGCAAATACTAGCCTAGCCCGCGATGGAATTTAACATAATGTAGATACTAATAAAACGACCGATAAAATCCAAACTATACACGCAAACAATAACGATAGTTTAAAGATTATACAGACTACACTAGTTCATATATCCACACTCTTTGACTTTGATACTCTTCGAGCTATGGCGTAAAGTTTCGTAAAAAAAAACTATTTTACTTGACTAATGCTTTGGGTTATTCCATATTTGCTTTCTTGTGTCTAACATTATCTCAGCTTAGTGCCAGAGTCCGTTTCCTATTTAGACGCTTCCTTTTTACTAAATTAATGTTTTTTTTTATAAAAAATAACTTTCTGTCTTATACCAAATACGGTATGCGGAAAAGAAATGTAAAAGTTCGATTGGTAATAAAAAAAAATCGCGCTCGTGCGTCCGTTTTTCTACTCTCACCGTTAAAAGTATGTAATCTCAGTGACACAAATTAGTCTCTTGTATTTTTAAGATTTTTATGAAGTATCAAATAGGTAAAACAGACTATTAGAATGAAAATGGAATATAAATCATACATCATACAACTAAATACATTGATCGTCAGGCACATGATTCAGACAATCTATGAGCCAATAACCCTTTATAGAAACTTCGTTAGAGGAAAGTACACAGAGCGTAAATTGCACATAAAATTCACACCGGCATGGCTCCACTTACCGATTCCCCGAATAATTAAAACCCCTTTCCACAAACATGTGTGGGGGTGATACAATATTTGGCTAAACCCTTCGACGTAACTAACGCTGTCGACACTCGACATGCGTTGTCTAGGGGACTGATTGATACACGAACCTTGACCAATGACCTAGTTCGCGCCAACGCAGGGTCTGATCCTCAACCTTTCGACATACAACCAATTTAAAACCGTTTCATTAAAAGTAGCTTGTTGATATGAGTGAGATTTCACACAACACAATGGCTGTAAATGTCGGTTGTCTATAAAACCATGTCGAATGCACTAGAATCGTCCACGTTCGTTCAGGTTTAGCCTCATTCAATATTAATGCGGCTCGTAACAGCCGTGCCTTCGTAACGACCACATTTATGAATGAGTCTAATGTGGCCCAATTATTGCTTTGAATAAATCAATTCTGATTACATACTGCGCTAACACGCGGCTATAATGCCAGTTGTCATTGTGAAATACTTAAGTCGCAGATGTTGAAACTTTATCACTGGTGCGCAATACGTTTACAAAAATATTTAACGAGAGCATAACAAGCCAAAAACAAAAATTACACACATTAAACTTGTATGCAAAGGTTAATTTTTTTTTTTAGTATATTTTGTTCTTGTACAGTTTTAGTCGTCTTCGGCACATAAACACAAAGTACAAGGTATTCCAAAATTTCGAAGTCATCGCCCAAAGTTAGGCTTATGATAGGTCAGAAGGAAAGATATTGAGGTCTATAATCGATAATAAGGAGCTTCGATGGTTCACCTCAAAGCAAGCTGCAACCCGCAGCACTTGAGAACTACTTGTTAAAAGGTTCTAGAAAACACTGGTGGAAGACATTGGCTGACACGGAGAAGGACTACATGACCTGCGCATGACCATAGGGAATGAAAGAGGAGAAGACGCCTATATATCTAAGAATGGATTAGGAACAGGTCATAATAATATTGATGACTGTTCAACTTAAGAAGACCATTACAACCACGTGTATCTATACACGTTTCCGAATCACTCGATATTCGTAGAAAGTAAAACTCATGAACGTGCTCTTGTCAGGCTTTATTCAAGGTTAGTAAAAATATCCTGCAAGATTTTAACAAGAATAAAGCCATTGTTTGACCTCTCGTTACAAAATGTTGCTCATGTAGAAATTCAAAGCAACGAGTGTTTCATAATTGCAATTCGGAATTTTAATCAAATATTTTCTGTAATGTTAGTTCTAGCGCATTTAGTGTAAATATTGAATCTAATTTTATATGGGTGAAACTACAAGATGTAAATTTACACATACAAAATATCTGATATAACTTAACGGAAGAAGAAGGTAAACAACTCAAAACCATTAACACAGATAGGAACAACAATTCAGAATACTCCGATTATAATAGAATACAGATCAATATGCAGCACAAAAAATAGACGACAGTTTCCTTATTTCCCCTGACAATATTTATACTATAATCTACGAGCAGCGGAGTGACCCAATTCAGATGCTGCGACATCACACTGTTTCTATTGACTGGCATTTTCCATTTCGCAATACATACTCCACCAATCCAGCTATTACGAAAAACCGAAAGTAGATAGCTGTCTCTTTAAACATGCAAATGACGAATAAACAATACCACTTAATGTCGTTGTAAATGCACATTTGAGTGGTGGTTGTTTAGCTAGTAAACCGACCTTGAATGCCGTCAGTTGACCCAATCAATTGAAATCACAGTAAACGAGCAGGCAGCGGCGCCGAGCGCTCAGCCACTTAAAAGTTCGAGGACATGCCTGTTTACCGACCGATACGCCTATGAAATATTTCACTACCATCGATCCCTAGAACTCATCAAACATTACAATCCAATTTGCGGGCTTTATTTATTTTATGACACTTCCTTGAACTAAAACCTTCAAGAAAATAATGTATATGAATATTTAACCATTGGCAACAACGTAGTTGTTCATTAAAAGTGTTATGATGTTTTTGAAAGTTTGTTTCTTCCTCGTCGTCGTTCGGCTGTTTAATTGACCAATCCGGCAATCAACCGTTACTTAATTTTGTTTACGCAGTGGAATTTAAGAAAACTACAAGGCATTACCTAATACTTACGAGTAAATTCAATGGTTGATTGGGGTAAATACAGGAACCAAACATTCTAAATATGGGAAAAAATAGTAATTATAACATTTTTTTTAAACTGTGGGTCACAATCTTAAAGAAGGTCGCGAAGACATCTTTAAACCAATGAATCATTTACGATAGTGTTATAGAGATCGCGAAGGATTATTAAGGTCTATTTAGAATTAGTCGCGAAGAATTTTATTCAATTTTGGAACGTTGTGTTAAAAAATGTCAATGGTTATAAACCATCGAAATTATTAATTACAAGCAGAATTCGCACTGCGGAGTAGCAAGTGGTTCCATTTACACCAACTTCCGATCGCTTATAAACAATCGGTTAATTCGGTACCGTTTAGCTGTGCCGATTTCGTTTTCACAATACCAACTTCCAATTTGACTCAGTCTCCTGAGCTTTTATATAGCTTGAATAATGGAAAACCAGAGCATAGGAGCTGTTATTAAAACAACGTTGAGAAACTTACTGTTTATATTCCTAAAACGTTCATTAGTTAGATGAAAATAAAATAAGTACAAAGTAAATAGGTTCTTCTCTATTTACATATTCCAAATACTTTACTTGTTGTATTCAAATATCTCATTCCTTTCGTATTAACAGTTATTGTACCTATATGGTACACGTAATCTATAACGGGTTAAGCCAACTCTACGTTTGATAAGTTATCATAAATAGAACGAGATCAACGTAAAGTCGCGTCGAGAGCATTGATTATGCAATATAAATCATGAGACAATAAGTATCTAACACACCTACATGATTCATGACTTGATTTAAAAACTCAGCCAAATACGGAGAGAGAAGATAGAAAAGATATAATCAAAAACAAGAGTTCAAACTCGCTTTCATGGCTTAATCTGCCATTGATCTTACGGGCCTAAGAGAGGCAACTGCTAAGTTCGCCCTAAATATAATATAGCTTTTATTTTCCCTTACAAAAATAATACCAACAAACTTGATTACAAAAGTTACTGAAAAAACAATCTACTGCATGTCTCTACCTTAATAGAAAAGTTAATAGTTAATCAAACAAACAAACCTGTTGAATAACTTACGAGGCATATAACGTAACAGAATAACAAATGTGCGTGTTTCCATCAGCACAACAACATTTCATATTTACTCAGATATGATGTGTTGGCGTTACTTAATTATTTCGTAAGGGCTGAAATAATCAACTATAGAATAAATGGAAAGTCACATAACTAGTAGTTCGGTCAATGCCATGTTTGTTGTAACTTGTAACGTTGATGCTTTGGAAATTGAAGTTTGACGTATTTGGTGATTCTCTTCGTTTGATATATAGGAGCATTAATATTTTTTCGGATAGAGTTTAGTACACTGTATCCTTAAGAGTTCAAGAAACTGTAGGGAAGGACAAAAATTTTGAGGCTATAATTTTATATGTTGCTCATATGTATATCAAAACTATATTTATCACATACTAATTATCCAAAATACATGTAATGGACGTTGTTATAGTGAACGTATTCTGATGTTAAAATATTTTCTTACAGAATTTTAAACAAATTGAAGCTCAAACGTGTCCCTTAATATTGTGGACACTAAAATAACGCATTTTTATTACATATACAATATTACATTCATTCAACATTCAACACAAAGTGACTGCAGTATGTTAAATTCCGGCAGCCTCTAAATCTGGACAGTTTCTCAAAACTAGTTCGAACGTCATTCCACTTCCGTGGCGAATGTGGGGAAACCCAAGCAGATGGCGAATGGAATATGATAATAATTACTGCGGAAACTTACAAAGTAGACCTAAAAAGTAGCAGTCACTTTGTAGACATTAAAACAATTTTTTTACTGGCCTTGAAATAGGTGAGCCCATAGTCCAGCAGTGAGATGAATAAGAACCATTAATAGTATGAATGTGGACAGTTTTCTATAGATCAGTATTGGATCGGTCTGACTGGGGCAATACTTGTTTCACTGAAAACCGATGTGAAGTTACGGTATTTGCCGTTATGTTAAATACGGTAAATGAGATTGACGGAAGGCCAAATATCAGTCCTCACATATTTTACGGTCAGCAGCTCTTTGTTCTGGAATTGTCCATGGACCATTAAAATAACTTACAATCAGATGACCTACGAGCTCACGGATAACTGGCTCTGGTAAAAATAAGAATTTTATTCTAGAATAGGTCCTTCAATAGTAGCCTTCAATGAGAAATTGAAGATTTTAATAGTTATGGACGTGTTATGCAGGTTCTGTTATATCCATGAAGCTAGGAAACCATAAAACCGCTATTTACTTTGAAACAACATGTGAGTATTGTTTCAGAGAAGCGTACACACGTCATGCACTTTTGAACTTGACTCACGATCCCGCGTGACCCCGATGGGCAGTAAACTGTATCAGCCCTTACACACGCTCCTCTGCCGAGCCTCAAACTGACTAGGTGAGAACAAAAGTGCCTGCCCGTTCCAAGAACAACATACGGCCGTGGAATACCGGTCTAAGCGTTTTCCTGCAATGCAAAAAACCCGCGCCGGTGGGTCTGGATTTTTTTCTATAGAATTATAAGGCTTTTTCATAATCAGATTTTTGGTTATAACAAAATATCATTACGATTTTGGTTTTACCCGACTATGGCGAAACAAGAGAGGGTTATGTTTTTGACCGGTATTCAAATAAACCATTTACGATACCATTTATGTAATACCTGATTATAAAGTACCTAATATTAGTAGTTCATTTAGTAGACTAACATCCAGTTTTCTGAAAGGTTGATCATTTTAACATCAATCCAGTTCTGCAGAGTGCAGCATACTTGACTAATGTTTTTAAATTAATTTTATGTTAAATTTACGTCGCGTCGTTTAAAATATAGAACAGCAAGAAATATTGAAATGTTTTTAAAAATATTAGTTATAAGCCTATGAAGTAAGGTGTAACCTTCAAATTGCGGGAAAGAGAAGTATCGGTATAATCACGTCACGCCGTAACGGTACGTGCGTTGGAAATATCTCCAATATGCCCCCACTCCAGAATTTAAAATATGAATTACTGCCTCATTTTTCAACCAATTTCGATGCAGTTTTTACAAAAGGTTTTCTTTTTTGTTTTATTTGCTATCACATATAAATAATGTGTGTTTAAAATCAAACATAGTCAAGTACCCAATTATGAGATTTATCAGCCGTTGTGATGATTTATATCATGATTGATTTCGATCTAGAACAAACTCTTTATATTGAAAAGTTATTCTTTTTTTTTTAGTGCGGTGTGTTATAAAAGCGTGTTTTTTTAGTTTTTTGTTTAACCATTATTTATTTATTATTTGATTTTAAAATGAATCAAATATTTGCGTGATATCGTCACATGCATACACTTACCGGTTTAATGGGAACACTATCTTATCTACACGAAGGTGTTGTACGTACTTATGATTTGAAACGAAAATTATCGAGCTCCCTGCTACACCCATAAATACGTCATCATTGATGATTCATCATTATAAGTTAGTATAAAATTTATAGGTACAATACTTCCTCTGATAAATGCGCGAGTCCTTTGGTGTTGTATGTTGTAACATATAGTGCAGGATGTGCATTTTACAATGTTATCGATAATGGTAGACACATAACAAACATTTGTATGTTATATAACCGCCCTACAAAGGTGTAGGGGATGTCTGTACCCCTAATACGAGTTTATGTTCACAGTTCTCTATTCTCGAAATCGATGATAGTTTTCAGTTACTCCATACATTTTTTAGTTCGTTGTAGTTTCCGCAAAGTGGCGCTGCTAGTCAAATAGTATGGAGTATGGAGAAGATGCAAAATATCGTCGATTTCGAGAATCGAGTAATGTCAAACAAATATTGTACTAAAGGCACTGTCCGCCGATGAAACAGCTGCACAAATCATTCTGGAATGCGAAGGCGTTGCTACACAATGGGCTAAAATCCTTAACACACGGACATTGCTTCGAGAAGTCTGTGGAGACCCCAGAAAGACCCTGGAATTCTGGGTCGGAGTTACGCTGGTTAAACTAATATCTGGCATTTGCGTCACGCACAATGGTCTACTTTTTGGGACCGAGTGGGTATAAAAGGTCGCCTCCGTGGTCTAATGGCGGCCTATGTAGGCTGTGGACCGGGAGGTCCTGGGTTCAAATCCCAGGCCGTAAAAATCAGGCCGAATCCTTTCTGCAACATGCTTGTAAAAAGTGTATTGCACCAACTCCACATTAAGTGGGATAAGGACAGATAGAAAGACTCAGTTTATAGTTATATTAATAACTTTTGGTTTGACTTGCATAAGTCATAACTGCCTTTAGTATGCTTAAGAGATGGGTAGAGAATTTTATTTATCAAAAATAACATAACATTACTTATCAAAAAAGGTCACATTACACCAAAGCTAATGTAAATGATAAAGCGCATTAAATGCATGTTAATGTATAAGGCCATTACCAATTTCACTGTACATGGAACTATTGGATGTTATCTTTAGGGCTTGTTTTTATCTTTATTATCATATCAATATAATTTTTTTTAATTGCATTTATGTCTTTCTTATATTTTTAAATTAACGAAATATAAATTAATACACATGGATATAAAGCTATTCCCTACCAATATTTCTGCTCGGGATTTAAGACCCCAGCAGTTAGGACCACAAATGGAAAAACCTTATTACTTTTGAATATATTTACTGTTTTACAACTTAACTATACACAGTGATCAATAACCCTTTTTTTTTAAGTAAGACGTAATAAAATGTGGATGTTTTATATCAAAGTCCAATGAACTTATCCAAATATTGTGTCATTATATGTTGAAAGTAGGTGATGGTATTTCTTTGATTACTTGATTATTGCATCATGTAAAAATCATTGCAAGAGTTGTACTTTGTACAAGTGAGAAGCTCCTTATATAAATTTCACAATAAATATTACCAGGCTCATAATTATTATTTTAACCCATTGGAGGCAGCACATATATATGTTACATAAGCGTATGGGCCACCGGAGGCCGAGCCGCCCATAACTATTTTATAATAATTTCAACAACTAGTACTTATTTGAGCTTACATATTATGTATTTCTATTTTATCACATCAAGTTGTTGTAGAGTATTAGAAAAATACATAGAACTCATAATATTTGTAATGTTTTATTAGCATAGCCTCATTATTGTTGTGAGGTGATTTTATGTAATATTTGCCATTGCTGTAAGTGCAATAAACTTGTGCAATTCTGACTCAACCAACAACATAAATATACACAAGATACCATAGTCATATTGATAAATTAAAATTGTACATGACTTCACCTTACAAAGACCTCCAAAATCACTTGTTGATATGCATTTATAGTTTTGTAGTTATCATTATTGTGTTGGCAACACAATGCAAGTTAAACAATATTGGGAAGACAAAGTAATTATCACAGTGTTGATAGTAATAAATCAAAGGTCACTTACTTTTTGTAAACTCTACAGGATGAGTTGTTGATCCGCTTGTCGGAGAGATGCCGCCTTCGGTCCTCAAACAAGTCCTTGATAGCCGTAACACCCAACACAAACAAGACGGGCAACATGGCCACCTCCTTGCCAAACGCACTGATCGCGGGCACCCAGTTCAACAGAACTATGAATATAAAGTACACATTTGCAATCCTGTGAAACTGCTCAAACAGATTCTTGGGTAGAAACGAGAGCAGTGTATACTTTGTAGTCCTCACTTTGTTGTTACATCTGTGTCCGTTGGGATGGTCTTTTGGCGGAGTTTTATCAGGCACCAAGTGGTTAGGGATCACTATGAGGTGTCTGTTGTCGACGGCGGGCTGGGGCCTGCGCAGCAGCCAGAATGCGGCGCGGCGCCACGGACCCACCACCGAGGCACGCCGGATCGTGTAGATGGAGTCGGAGCGCGAGGCCTGCCGTGAATGGTGCACGCGCACGGAGCCGAGGCGCGGCTGAGCGCTCGCCGGCGGCGGCTCGCGGTGGCCCGGCGGCAGGATGAAGTCGGTGCGGCTGCCGGTGCGACTGTGGCCGGGCCCGGAGCTGGGCCGTCCACCCTCGCCGATCTGCCCGTGTGAGAGCGCGCGCTGGTGCCCGCGCAGCGCCGACTTGAGCGCGGGCCGCGCGGTCGCAGGGTTCCCCGCCAGCATCGGCGTGCCGCCATGGCTTATAGATCTCGAATGCCCTTTCGCTTTCGGAAACAAATACGTCTGCTCCGGTGCCCCCGGAAGACATGGCACCGTCGAGGGAGTCTCTCCACTTCCTTCTGTTGACATTTTTATACATCTGAACGGAGATCGACCCGGTTTTCCCTTTCATTTAAAACTGTGTCACCGCTCCGTGTTCGTATATCGTGTCTGATGCTGGCGATTTGTGTTGAACGTGCTGTACGATTCGAAACATATGGTTAGAAGTCATCTGTTCACGGATTCACACATTACTGACATTCATTTTCTCGAAAAACTAAAAGAGGAAACACGGATTTAAACAATACAATGGTGATATGCATTTTTTTGACTGCCGAAACAAATAAAACTAGTAATAATATTTGATCGCCACGGTGCAAACATTCGAAGTGTGCACAAAAGAGAATAAAACTCAACAACTGGACGAGTGACTGACACTTGCTTGATTTGACACATGCCAAGCGATCATAGGCAAGGGGAGCCGGGTGTGGGGTGCGGGGAAGCGAGGCACTAGTGATGCTTCTTCTAAAAATAACAAAACGTACTACGACAATAACACGCTAATATTAATACACTGCCCAACAAATTAGAAAAGTTCCATCAGGATTTTCGCACTATGTTAAGAGATAACAATTAGGTACTTGACTACAGTAACACATATTATTGATTTTTTGTAAGAAGCTATATTTATCATTAAAATCACGTGTCCAAGAGAAATTTATTAATAATAAGCCAAGGGTAATATTATTTTAATAATGAAAATACTTAATTTTTTATTATACACCCTTGGGAAACGGTTGACGATAGTTTACAAGTAGATGTGATCTATACAAATTTCTCTAAAGCTTTCGATAGAGTCTGATACACTTATGCAGAAACTCAGCAGTGATATCTGCGGTCCTCTCCTTAATTAGTTTACATCTTACCTGCAGGAACAGTCTCATTATGTTATTGTAAAAGGCTTTCAATCTGATTTGTACACTACCACATCTGGAGAGCCTCAAGGCTCTCATTTGGGACATTTGCTTTTCAACATATTTGTAAATAATATTGTTGCCACTATTGAACATAGCCAAATATTTCTTTACGTAGATGACTTAAAAATAGCTCATGTGATTAAAAATAACTCTGACAGCAAATTCCTTCAATATGGTTTAGATCAGCTGTACAAATGGTGTGTTAACAATAATATGAGTTTAAAAATCAACAAGTCTTATTATATCAAGTTTACACGAAATAGTACAATTTTTGCGAACGAGTATAATGTAAATGGAGCCGTAATACAGGAAGTAGATAAGATTAGAACTTGGGTGTTTGCTTTGGTATAAAATTAACTTTTCTTTCACATATCGATAGTGTAATCTCAAATGAGTCTAAAATGCTGGGCTCTGTCATTTGGAACAGTAGTCGTTAAGTGTTCTGGTACAAAAATCACAATATATAATGCTTATGTGAGAAGCATCCTCGAGTATTGTAATGTGATTTGGTGACCTCACTACAATGTCCACCAGTTACGAATTGAACGAACTTAAAAACGTTTTAAAGACATCTTGTTTATTGTGATAAGCTAGGTTCTAAGTTACAATCATATAAGACTAAATAGCAGCATTATAAGATGGATGATCTTGTAGTCTTTAGGAATGTTCTGGATTTGAATTTTGGGAGTGCAGGAGACCCGGCTTAAAACATTACACAAAACACAAAACAAAACATGTATTTTTTATCTATGGTCCATTGTTCTACGAGCAGGTGAAACTATTGTATTGGTAAAATTATTGTTTTGCGTATCTGTTTTTAGTGTTTTGTTTCGAAAAAGCTAGTGCAGGAAACCCACCTTTACATTAAGATTTACGTACATTATTGTACGCTATATTTTGGTATTTAACCCCAAAACAGATTATCATTTTATGATTTCTTTAGCTTTCGCGAATTTTATTAATTGCAATACTTTTACTCTCTTTTAGACTCTACAAACGTATAATACGTACACGTATACAAAACACCATGGTTGTGTGATGCCTTTTCTCAAGCTTTGTACTACGCATGCGCGCACAAATGCTTCCTATCTCATTTTCTCCCACGTTAAATCTTATCAATTTATGCATCTGTATCTTTTTACTGTCGCTTTTTCGTTACATCGTCTTTCAAATCTCAACGATGCTAAAGAAGTTTTCACTTCAAAATGCATATTTTGTGTAGGTTTTTTGTGTAATGTTTTAGTGCAGGAGACCCCGGCTTTACGGTTTCTATTGTGATTTGTTTTTTCCCGATGTTTCAAAAGCTTTACAGCCTTCCTCGTCACGAGCCGGACTGACCACGAAAACTTTAAAGCATACTATTTTAGGGTATACTCTATTAATATGGATTACTATTACTATACAATATAATACTCCAAATTGTAGGAAATCCAAATGTATCGTATTAATTTAAACAAGCTAAATAACACTTTATAAGCAACATATATTCGGCTTTTTTGGCTGAGCACATCACTAATTTATGTCAATTGTTTTCCGCTATGGTTCACGCAGATTTTGTTTGGATATGATAATATACAATTTTAATGGTGCCATTATTTCCGAAATGGCTCTATTTTAATAAAATATATTGCTTGGCTTCCATCATTTGTGCAACATATAAAAGCCTTTAGTTCATTATTTTGCAACAATATTTGTCGTTGGCAATAAATGTTTCGGACAGACTGCCCGTCTCTTTTTTCATTCGTTCAAAGTCGACGTCATCGATGGCGGACATATTCTTTCCGACATTTTGACATTTCTCTCCCGGTTAGTCACTTCGTGTTGGAATATCACATATTTTAAACTTTCACCATGGATGAAGAATACGACGCAATCGTCTTGGGTACCGGCCTGAAGGAATGTATCCTGAGCGGTATGCTCTCAGTGTCCGGGAAGAAAGTGCTGCACATTGATCGGAACAAGTATTACGGTGGAGAATCTGCGTCGATTACACCGTTAGAGGAGTTGTTCGCAAAGTTCAACGCACCTGCACCCGATGAAACATACGGTCGAGGTCGCGACTGGAACGTCGATTTGATTCCCAAGTTTCTGATGGCCAATGGACTACTGGTGAAACTGCTCATCCATACGGGCGTCACCCGCTACTTGGAGTTCAAGTCAATAGAGGGCAGCTACGTATACAAAGGTGGAAAGATCTCCAAGGTGCCGGTCGACCAGAAGGAGGCGCTCGCTTCCGACCTTATGGGCATGTTTGAGAAGAGGCGGTTCCGAAACTTCCTTATCTACGTGCAAGATTTCCAAGAGGAGGATGCAAAGACCTGGAAGGATTTCGATCCGAGCACTGCCAACATGCAGTCGCTGTACGACAAGTTCGGCCTCGACCGGAACACGCAGGACTTCACCGGCCATGCTCTTGCCCTTTACCTCGATGACGGCTACTTGCAGCAGCCCGCCATTCAGACCATCCGGCGCATCAAACTGTACTCGGACTCGCTCGCCAAGTATGGTAAGTCCCCATACTTGTACCCCATGTACGGATTAGGAGAATTACCTCAAGGTTTTGCTCGACTCTCGGCTATTTACGGAGGCACCTACATGTTGGATAAGCCAATTGATGAGATTGTAATGTCCGAAGATGGCAAGGTTGTCGGTGTTCGTTCTGGTAACGAAGTTGCAAAGTGCAAGCAGGTGTATTGTGACCCCAGCTATGTTCCTGAGCGAGTCCACAAGAAGGGTCAGGTCATACGGTGCATCTGTCTATTAGATCATCCAATTGCCAATACCAAGGAGGCACTGTCCACTCAAATTATTATACCTCAAAAGCAAGTGGGTAGGCATTTTGATATTTATGTGTCTGTGGTGTCATACACCCACCAAGTTGCTGCCAAGGGCTGGTTTATTGCAATGGTGTCCACCACTGTGGAGACAAATGATCCTGAATCTGAGATCAAGCCTGGCCTTGATCTCCTAGGCCCAGTCAGGCAGAAGTTTGTGTCTATATCAGATTACTATGAGCCTATTGATTTGGGCAGCCAGAGCCAAATCTTCATCTCCGAGTCATATGATGCCACCACACACTTTGAGACAACTTGTTTAGATGTCCTCAAGATATACAAGCGTGGCACCGGAGAGGACTTTGACTTCTCCAAAGTAAAAGTTGAGCTCGGCGAGGAAGATCAGTGAACGGCCCATTCAGATGTACATTGCTTGTTAGTTTTAACCATTTGTTTAAGAACTGTTCAGGCAACAAACTATATGTTCATTAGGGATTTTGGGTACAGATTTGTAAGAGCTTAGATGTATCAAGTATGTGCAAACGCTCCAGGCAGTTCCAGTAAGTGATTAAATTTTTTTATTTTACCAAAAATATTTCAAAAGTATAAGATTGTTATTTAAAGGATTTTATCTGTCAATTTAATGATTGCTTTTATTATTTGTAAGTATACAAAGCTATGAGATGATCTGCACGAGTGAGGTGTTAGGTTAATTGTATCAAATGATACGCATTCCATTTTGGTACATTTATTTGATCCTGTAATCATATCATGTTTGTAACTCTCAAAATTCTGATATGAATGCTCACTATATCTATATGTTCTGTGTAAGATCATGAATAAAGTTACAATATATGACACACTTGTTTTATTTGTGGTTAACCAATCATATGAAACCATCTGTTTTATTTATCAAATGACAATATTATTGTAAACTAGAATGGTGTTGTATACATGTATTATTCTGAGAGAATCACAGCTTTAATATAATTATGCTTATTAAATTAATTAATAAATTATCTATTTGTACTAAAATTTTACATATTTAAGTGCTGTTGTTACAAATTTAGAATATATTTTAATGAATACAGATGATCATCTCTGCATCCAATGAATACATAGTCACCATAAACAGCTGGTGACGAGAACAATTCATTTGGCAGGTGGTGTTCAGCCAGGATAACACCAGTCTCAGAGTCAATTACGCACATTTTCCCATTATTGGAAGCGGCTAGTATAAGTTTATCACTCAAACCACATGGTGTGGAATACACAGGTGAAGTTAGTTCAGTCTTCCACATCAAGCTAGGTTGGAAATTCTTTATGGTGATACTGTATACTTTATTATCATGACATCCAAATACCATTTGCCATTTAAGTCTTTCTAGTTCTTTGACGTAAATTGATGAGAAAATGTTGCCTCTTGCACCTTGGTATTTCCATATCTGGAAAATACAATAATACTTGATTAAAACCTACTTCTATATTGGAAACACACATTGAAAAGAGTCATAATAAAGGCCTTTTATACCTTGATGCCTTTCTCAACAGTTCTGCAGTGTATTTCACCATTGACTTCTGCAAACACCACGTATTTGTCGCTATCATATAGCACAGGGCTGGCAAACACTGGACTGCTCAATGTCCCTCGCCATGCTATCGTGTTTGTTGCTATATGTATACTAGCGCAGACACCCGACAGAGTGCCTAACAATACGTATTCATTTTTAGCCAGCACTAAATCCGCTGATATTGCTTGGTCACCGACTTGTATCGTGTCCTTGATAGTTCCTGTCTAAAAGTAATTGTAAATGTTATTGTTATGGTCACATGATTTCATTACCTAGGTAACACAACTTATGACTGCCTCGTTGCCGTAGTGGTATTGCGTGCGCGGTACGACTTCCGTCTTGAGGGTTCTGTATGGGTTTTTCTACTCAGTATCAGTGGATTACGCTCGCGGAGAACCGGAAAGAATGGCGTGATCGAGAAGATGCCTATGCCCAGCAGTGGGTGGATACAGGCTGATTAGATAGACAGCCCTGACGCCCAGACTCTGGAATTTGTGCCCGATATGGCCGGCGTAAGACCGGGATGGTTGGCGCACACTTGGGGAGGCCTATGTTCAGCAGTGGACGACGATAGGCTGAGATAATGATGGCGATAGTTTCGCCCTCTATCACATCTGGGACGGTAATAACTCTGAGAAATGTGGGTGTTTTAGTTCACTAGTTCGCCTTTGTCTACCGACTTCGCTGATACAGGCGTGAGTATATGTATGTATTTTGTAATTATGATTTCGGCGAGCACCGGAAGTGGCTCGTTTTTGGAGCTTTCGTTGTCGTGCGCAAATTTTTAGCGAGTCAGCACATTTCATATTACAATACTATCAATATTTTTCTAGCTTTTTTCCTATTAGCATTGTTTCTATACTTCAGCGTCTCACAAGTCCTTTTGGAATTACAAAATAGTTTCCGTTAGTTTCGAACCACACACCGCCACATAAAACAGGATGCGATGCGTGATTCCATGGTCGTCAGTTACAAGTTGAAGTGATATAACTAGAAAAACCACGAACCTTCAGAAGTCACCTACCTACGAAATGATTAATCAGATAAAGAACTCATTATCAGTAAATAGATATTATACCAATATATCAATGCATCGAATGTTTCCATCATACGCAGCGATATAAACGACTCCGTTCAAGCACGCAGCTTTGCTTTTAATCATGGATCCAATATTGATTCTCCATAATTCTGTGCAGTTTTCCAGTGTGAAGCATACGATAGTCCCGTCGTAGGTTCCCACAACGCCACACGGTGCTAATGCAGGTTCCTGGTAGTAACAGAGAACTGATGCTTCCACACGCGATTTCAGTTTTATCACGCCTTGCAGGTTGCCGCCTATCGCTTCTACTACAATTATTTTGCCCGAGTGACTGCCAACTGTTACGTAGAGATTACTGTGGAGTAAAAAATAATTTTATCAAATAGTAGGTAATTGTTTACATGCATATAACGTAAGACATAAAGACATATTATCTAATATTGTGCTGGATATAATTTATACTTTTTCATTGTATGGACAATATCTGCAGGCTATTTTGAGTGGTAGAGCCACGCTGTAGACAATTATGTCTACAGCACGAATGGGCCGGCTCGACCGGTTTGATACCACTGTCTCACAGAAAACCGACGTAAAGTGGCAGCTTGCTGTCGCGTTTCGTTCGGTGAGTGAGATTTCCGGTGGCCCATTTCCCCCTTGCTTTCCCAATCCCTTTTTCCCTCCCCTTCCATTTCCTCCTTTCAGGTTGGCAACGCATCCATGATTATTTTTGTCTTGGGTGTTTATGGGCGGTGGAGATCACTTCCCATCAGGTGACCCATCTGCTCGTTTGCCAGTCTCTGCTATAAAAAAAAAAATAAAAAAAAAAAAAAAAAAATTGAAGGTCGCGCGTTCTATAACGGAATATTTTTGTGTAAATGTGCAGGATCAGGAAACACCACAAAGCGATCATATTGGGTTTTTCAGTATCACCTCGGAGTTTGGAATTTGTTCCCGATATCGCGATAGACTTGCCCACCATTGCATCTGGGATGGAACTAAGCTCGGCGAAAATGTGAGGTTTCTAGTTCGCTAATGTGCTTCTGCTTACCACTTGGGGGTTATAGGCGTAAGCTTATGAGTGTGTGGCGCAGCAGACTTCTTTTGGTGGAGAATAAACAGGTTCTAGGTTCAAGTTTGAAAAATAAATAATAAACAAATAAATAACACTCAACAGTCACATACATAGTCCTGACCCCACACTAAGATCGAATGTTGTGTCGTGGGTATCAGACTACGAGAGACGCACGGTCTCACAACACCCAGACCCGAAACAAATATCTGTAGGCCACACAAACATTTGTTTCGGTGCAGGGATCGAACCCGCGGTCTCTCGCTTCACAGCCGGCTACTCGCCCGCTGCGCCACGGAGGCTGTCAAAAATCAGTGCCTGGTATGGCGATGAAATGGAGCAAGATTGAATTTGGTTATTCTGAAGATGATAATGTTAAATACTTACAATCCACTTTGAAACAATGATGGTGAAGCATCAACACACTTTCCGGTGTCAAATTTCCAGAGCACAATAAATTCTACTGGAATATTATTACTGACTATACTAGTTTTCTTATTTGATACAGAGTCAGTATACGTGTCCGAGTTAGACCATGGTCTTTTAAATTTCTTTTTACTTTTTGGTTCCTCTACACATATATCTTTTTGGACTATTTGCATTATTTCCCCTATACAGGTATTTTGAGACATCAAGTGAGGCAGCATTATTCTACCCAAATGTGGTGTAGTTAATGCTAGTTTGTTACAAATCGAAACAGCAAGAAAAGATGTCCCTCCTAAAGAATAAAAGTTTTTGTCCTTGATTTGGTCATAAGAAAAGTTTTTGTTTAATGAGACCTTTAGTTCCTTTAAGAATTTCTCTTTTAAAGTGTCAACATTTTGTGGTGTGGTCACTAAAACTTTTTCATACATTTGAGATAGTATTTGCTTTGATATTTTGCCATGACGGTTGATGGGCAAATTGTCTACTCTGACAACTTTATCAGGCCAGTGTTTATCATCAAGCTTACATTTAAGGAAGTCACCAAGTTCTTGACAACTTATTGTCTCTGAAGCGAAATACACAACAAGAAGTAACGGTTTAGGTAACCACAGACAAGAGCAAGTTTTTACTCTCGGACATTGCATAATAGTGGACTCAATCAACTGTAAATTTATTTTATGTCCAAATCTTTTTACGACATCGTCTTTGCGACCTCTATAATAAACAGTGCAGTTTCTTATTTCGCCAATATCCCCGGTGTCCACAAATTTTAATGAGTTCTCTTCATCATTGCCCTTTGATTTGTTAAGTATAATACATTTTCTTGATTTGCTTACTGTAATGCAAAAGAAATCTCATGTACATTCACAATGAAGGGGTTCTATAATAAAAACAACATTTAGTGATAATATACATTTATTTAATCTTACTCACCTAATATAATTTTACCTGTATTGTTATTATCTTGGGTTGGTTCCACAATTAATTGTGTTTCTGAGAGGCAGTTCCCTAGAGGCACTTCCCTGTCAGATGATACCTTGTTCAAATCCAATTCAGCTGCACAAGCCCAGCATGACATTTCAGTAACACCATACAAAGTGAATATTTTAGTTTTATTGTTCCAATCTTTCAATTCCCTCAGTCTTTTTACGCCATTTAATGGTTCACCGCCCAATGCTAGTATTCTGAGTGTAGAATGAGGACTTAGAATTTTATTTTTGAGATCAGCATGGGACTGTTGGAAGAATTTTGATGGTGTTGTTTGCCAGAATGTGACAGAGTTTTCCTTATTTTCAGGGAAAAGTATGTCTGCTCTCTCAGGTGCAATAAGTAGAGAAGCACCATTAGAACATGCAAGTAAGATCTCTATCATAGATGGATCAAAAGTGAGGGGAGTAGAAAAATATATGATGTCTTGTGGAGTGATATTGAACATTTTAGTCAAATCATCTATATTTGGCTGAAGGCACTGTATTGGCACTTGGATGTGTTTTGGCTCTCCAGTGCTTCCTGATGTCATTGCTATGAATGAGTGTTGAGGGACATACTTGTTGTTTTGGCTTGTGGGATCACAGTTATAGAAATCAATGTTAAGATCAAATACCGACACAGTTCTGTCAGGTTTTTTGCCAAATAATTCAGAAGTGTCATTGCTTTCACTCTTCTTTATAGTGATTACCACAGTAAACTTCATGTCATTAGCCAATGCCTCTATGTCTTGCGATGGATCGAGAAACATGAATGTAGTACAGCATTTGTGAGCCCTGGAAAATGGAATTGAATAAGTTGGGGAGGTATACCTTTATTATATTGATACACCTATATATAGTGTTGTTTAAATGGTACTTACGCGGCGATGACACATGGTATAATGATGTTTCTCTCGGACACAAGCCCTATGATGCCTTTGTTACATTTTAGTTGTTGAAGGTTTTGAGATATGTATTCACAGACGCCATACAGCTCGGAATACGTATAGTTCTTATAGACGCCATCCTCATACTGCCTCACAGCAATACTCGACGGATATTTGGCGCAAGTACGCACAAAAACATCGTAATAACCGCGTTTCACCTTCATTTGATTTTAGACTTGGGCTGTAATATTTAACACACTTCAAATGCGTTTTTTTGAATAATATTCAATAAGACCATTGTACCGGTATATTTGCCGAATTTGCTTTGAATTCTTGTCTCTTAATATGCCACCATTATTAGAAATTCTGTAAAAAATGTTTTGTGTTTGTCGATCGGTAATTTTTATTGTAAATGACAATTGACAAATGTCACTTGTCATCTGTCAGTGTTGTGATACTGTTACTTTTTTTTTTTTTTTTAAGTTTTCCCTTTCTGGAAGGCAAAGGGATCTAGCCCATACAGCCTCGTCTTAAGTACTTTTTATTTCTTTATTTGCTTATATCTAATTTTACACAAGTGCAATGAAATCGGATGTGTTCGATTTCAAGGCCCTGCTGGAGTTTTGGCGTTAATTCTTTCCAGTTTGATGCTCTTCAGACGATTTTCTCGCAGCAGAGGAGTCGAACATGGTCGACCCATCCACCCGACAAAAAGCGTCCAAAATCACTTATTTCAAAGCTTCCACATACTGTCCATCTTCGTTGATGTTTATTGCTTAGATTCACATCACATTTAAGCCACAAGCACAACTTTAGACTAGAATATGAAATCATTAAAACAAGCGACCACCTACACCGTCAGAATTCCCGCCAAAAAAAGTGATACTGTTACATTACGGTCCATAGCCCAAATGTCAACATTTTTAGAGTCTTATCGTCTACACTTTTATTAGTAGTTGACTTGTTAATGGACATATCTTTTAAAAATGATATAATATTTTGTTAAGTAATTATAATATTATGCCAGTGCGGGTAGATATTTTCAAAATGTTAAAAGACAATCATAGTATACAGGTCATTATCAATCATACAAAAATGCTAACGCATGCTTTAATAATCTAAGCTTCACACAGACATGTATGCTTTATTTTGTTAAATTATAATTTCTAAATAATGTTATGAACTGGTGGTTGACGTCAGGCAGGCAACTAGTCGTAGAAACTAAGCCAAATCATTTCTGCAACATGCTTGAAAAAGTGTGTTGTGCCGACCCCACATTAAGGTGTAATAAGGGCATGTAGAAAGAAAGAATGTTATAAACTACAGAGAAGATTTTATGGGCTATGATATTTTATCTATTACTAGCTGACCCGCGCAACTTCGTCTGCGTATGAGAGAGAGGGTTGAAAGAGTGAGTCGTAGGCACCTATAGCACAATAATTCTAAAAAGGTAATGATATGTTTTGCTAAACTTCGAGAGATAGTACGTGACTTCGGTGCGGTTCCGTCAATCGCCCCGTCTGTCACCCCGCCTGTCACCTCGTCTGTCACCCCGTCTGTCAACCCGTCTGTCACCCGTCTGTCACCCCGCCTGTCACCCAGCCTGTCACCCGTCTGTCACCCCGTCTGTAACCCGTCTATCACCCCGTCAGTCACCCCATCAGTCAAACCGTCTGTCACCCTGTCTGTCACCCCGTTTGTCACCCCGTCTGTAACCCGTTTGTCACCCCGTCAGTCACCCAGACGGGAAGACAGACGCGGTGACAGACGGGTCGACAGACGGGGTATGTCACCCCGTCTGTCACCCCGTCTGTTACCCCGTCTGTCACCCCGTCTGTCACCCCGTCTGTTACCCCGTCTGTCACCCCGTCTGTCACCCCGTCTGTTACCCTGTCTGTCGACCCGTCTGTCACCGCGTCTGTCTTCCCGTCTGTCACCCCGTCTGTAATCAGTCTGTCACATCGGCTGACACCCCATCACTCACCCTGTCTGTTACCCTGCCTGTCACCCTGTCTGTCACCCTGCCTGTCACCCCGCCTGACACCCCATCAGTCACCCTGTCTGTCACCCTGCCTGTCACCCCGTCTGTCACCCTGTCTGTCACCCCGTCTGTCAACCCGTCTGTTACCCGTCTGTCACCCCGCCTGTCACCCGTCTGTCACCCCGTCGGTCACCCCGCCTGTCACCCCATCTGTCACCCAGCCTGTCACCCATCTGTCACCCGTCTGTCACCCCGCATGTCACCCGTCTGTCACCCCGTCTGCAACCCGTCTGTCACCCCGTCAGTCACCCCGTCAGGTATCCCTTAGTCACCCCATCATTCAACCCGTCGGTCAACACTAAAAGAATTTTTCACATCGAACCAGTAGTTTCCGAGATATCAACTTCCCCGGTTTTAAACATTTTTCATTTCTGCTCCGCTCCTATTAGTCATAGCGTGATGATATATAGCCTATAGCCACCGTCGATAATTGGGCTATCCAACACAAAAAGAATTTTTCAAATCGAACCAGTAGATACTAACGACACTCAATTGTTTTTCCTTCCCGGAACCTCTCCACTAACATTTGAACTTTATCGTATGGTATTAAAGTTCAAATTGACTTTTAAGTATTATTACGAATCGATTGTATGGGAGTATAGAAAAGTGTTGTTTTTAGACTTTTTAGGCATTTTTTAAATTTTTTCTCTCCGTAAGAACCATCCTCGTACTTCGAGGAATATTCTAAAAAAAGAATTAACGAAATCGGTCCAGCCGTTCACGCGTGATGCCGTGACAACGGAAAACGGGTTTCATTTTTATATATATAGATAATCAATATCTATGAAAAAAAGCTTTTGGTTACAGAATTACGGAAATACAGAATGAACAAATCGATCGCTGACTGTAAACTTCAATAGATACCAACAACTAACTATTAACTTGGTTTACCCAAAACCCAAAAAAATTGGGAGTCCCTTTGTTGGTGAGACTCTGGTATCATCCCATGGACAAAAATAATAATGGCGCCATTATGATTGTAGAGTTCACATGTAGTACTTTGTACCATGTGCGACAAGTCAAGGCGATTTGCAGCACTTGAATAAATCCTGATTTATTTTAAATCAGGATTTAAATATACGAATGAGCTGTAAGTGAGATGGAGTTTAGGATTAACTCTAGGTTAAAGAAGGAAATGTTCTTTAATGGACGACTTGCAGCACTATTTCTAATCTAGAGTTGTATGTTGATCATGTCACCATTTTGTATGTAGAGCACTTACTGAAAACCAAAAAATACCATTACATTTTTCGGGTTTTGGAACACCGCTTTGGAGGAGCTAATAAGAGCGACCAGTCCTTTGCAATTCAGAATTCTGAGTGCTGTTGTGATAGTCGCGTTGGAGTACTCATGCTAATGTTTACTTGCAGGCACATAATAAGGCAAACGATTTGCTCTCAACGTCAATCAGGCGTATGAAAATAGCGTTTATATTTTTGAGGTACCTACATGATAGAATTTTCGATCTAATTTTCTTTGAGATCGAGGGAACACTGAACTGAATATATTTTTTTTTTTATAGAAGAGGGGGCAAACGAGCAAGTGGGTGGTCACCTGATGATAGTAGTTAGTAGTTCGCGATATGGAGCAGTCAATTTAGTTCTCAACTCCACAGCAAAGAAGTTCGCTTTTTTAGTTCGTCAGCTATCATCTTGAACCAGAGAAAGGCACATAATTCGCACGCGATATTTTGTTAAATTATTTGCAGATTTTTTTACTTTCCATACTTGGGGAGTAGTGACGTCGTGCGTGATTACTTGGAGTTGCGCCGCTCTGACGCTCACTCTGACTATAACATAATTACAATCATAATTCATACCACTTACAAGTCGAACTTATCAAACTAACAAACTAAGAACTAAGGAGCAAGAAATCTCGTCACTAGTTCACTCATTTCGTCTGTTGGAATGTTCTTAAGAACTAGTTCGTTTGCGAACTACACCTGACTAATCCATAGTAGTTATGAGTAGTATCACAGTTGTATTTAAGCTTTAGCTTGTAGCTCCGCGTATGCTATCAATTTTATCGGGACGCTACGTGGTGTGCGCTACATATTGACGATTGCTGTATACTCTATACTTAAAGTTGTATACTTAGAGCCACTTGCAGTTCCGCGATAAATCTCTATTTATCCAACATCACGATTAAAAGACAGGAGTGAGCGGTAGTGTAAATCGAGTTTATGTTCAACTCTATATTAGTAATAGCGCTGGAAGTCGCCGTTAAAGTTGATTTTTCTGTTCCGTGTACATATATACTGTTACTTTCTTTCTACCTGCCCTTATCCCACCTTAATGTGGGGTCGGCACGCCATAGAAACGATTTGGCTTAGTTTTTACGACCGGCTGCCTGCCTGACTTTAACCCCCGTATGCGGGATCTAGTCCCGGGCAAATACAATTTAGAAGAATCGCTTTGCCCGACCTGGTAAATGAACCCAAGACTTCCCGGTCCACAGTACGGAGCGTTTATCCTCCAGAGGGGTTTGATGTCAAGCAGGCAGCCGCCCTAAAACCTAAGCCGAATCCTTTCTGCAACATGCTTGAAAGTTTGTTGCGCTAACTCCACTTTGTGAGATATACCTCTAGATGTAGAAAGAAATATTATGCTATGTTTTTCAATACAAAATGCGGATACGTTAATGCAGGCTAGATTAATGTTAACGAGATCAAAATTGAGGAAACCTTCCCACTACGAACACTGAAGGGTTGTGAAATGGAGCCTAATTACAATTTTATTGGTATTGTGAAGCACATCCATATTTGGGTGAACCAGATGCTTAGTGTTGATGCCAAAAAGGGATTCTCGGTTCGTCTTTTAAAGAACTTGGCATGCATTGAGTGCGAGTTCTATAAAATTATACATTTATGCCAAGAGACCATTAGTTTTTTTTTTTTTTTTTTGAGATTGACAAACGAACAGATGGGTCACCTGATGGTAAGTGATCTCTACCGCCCATAGACACTCAAGACACAAAAAGAATCATGGCTACATTGCCAACCTAAAAGGAGGGAATGGAAGGGGAGGGAAAAGGGATTGGGAAATGGAGGGGGAAATGGGCTCACTCACCGAACGAAACGCGACAGCAAGCTGCCACTTTATGTCGGTTTTCTGTGAGATCGTGGTATCTAACCGGTCGAGCCGGCCCATTCATGCTGTAGACGTTACTGTTAAATATTCATAAAAATCTCTAACCGGGTTTCTGTCCGATTTGAAAATATATTTAACATAATATAAGCTCACGCATCTATTCCCAAAGGGCTTGGCAGGGGTGAATTAGATAACTTATTCCCAGCTTATTCATTTATTATCCATCTCATCGTGTGATGGTTGAGTGAAACAATTTACTAGATAAGTATTACTATGTAATATTATTAAGTTATCAACGCGTTTGGTAACCTCTGTAACGCAGCGCGCAAATATCTTGATGACAGTTTGTTAGTTGATAGTGCGGGTTCTATTCTCGCAACAAGACATTGGTGCGAGATCCGGTAATATTGTTTCATGTAGTATGATTTGATAATTTTTTTATTTGTTCTAATTTAAAGTTTGTATGTATATTATTGTTCTTGTGGTAAATACGCAAATACTAGGTGCAGAATTATTTCCGTTCTTTATGAAATATATTAAATATGTGTATGTGTGTAATACACCGACACATGTTTGTATAATTTTAATTTACATTTTAAAAGGTTTCAAAGGTCTATGATAATGACACGTGGTGCAACCTTACGTCTCACACTTAAAAGTACGAAATAAAAGTTTGTTCTTAGGCTATCCTATTGTAGTTGAGGAGCACGAGTAAATTATGGACTTTAGCCAATAGAATAAAATTTATATGCATCTGAGGGCAACATCGTCTGCCGTAGGATAACCAAGCGCAGAGGCTCTGCGGCGGACCTGACCTAAAACTTGTTCGGCAAACGAACGGGCCCAATCAATTAGGGGCGGTCAGCGATCCGTCGGAAAAGAGGGCAGCGCGCGCGCTCTCTAAGGAAACTCGGAAAATGGTAGCGGGGACAAAGCGGGGCGGGGCGCGACTCGGAGGGTGCGTGCTCGAGAGGCGCGAGCGTGCATCGATCGCGCGGGGCGGCGCTGAGCGCTCAGTCCGCCGGGGCGGCCGGCGAGAGCGCGCGTGTGATGCGCTGTCGCTGAGATGGCCGGCGCTCGGGCGCTCGTGGCCGCCTGCTGCTGCTGGTGGTGGCTGGCCGCCGCAGCCGGTAAGTACCCCACACATAACTAACTGCCCGCGCCGCTCGTGCTGTCGGCGCGATCAGCTGATCGGCCCCGTGCAGCTATCGCGCCGCCCGGCCGCGTTGACACTTCACTTTTCACGATTTTTCTCGGAATTACGTTAGTTACGTGTTATGACATGTCATAGCATGTCAAGACTGCGGTCGTAGTGCGTGTGTGCTTTATCCGCGATCACCCCTCGTCGCTTAGGTGCCAGAGTTTAATGACACAGGGCGAATGTTTGTTTTAAACGTAGAGCTTTAATTATTTTCCCTCGTGACTTTTTTGCACATGTCAAAAGTTTGAACTTTCGTGTCGGTAAAAATAGCTATGTTAGATCTAGATTAAATGTCCAAAGTAATTTTTAAGAGTTCGGTTTAGAGTCGTAAGTGTACTGCGGTGGAATATTGCGGGTATCTGTAGAGGTGGAGGTTGAGGAGCACGCGGCGGCGCGGCGTCCACCAAGCTCAAGCCCCAGCTCGTCCTTGCCTCGAACTAGTCAAACACACTTCGATATTACGTAATACGCCGCCGGCTAAAGTGACACATCTGCGTAAATATTGATCATAATCACGCCACTGTGCCCTGAGGAAGTCTGGACTACATTGCACGCGTGCATAACTTAACACCTGCCGTTCTTCCGCGACATCTCCGTACATACGCACACATTCACACCGCAAAACTCGTATATGAACACACATTATAATTCGTCATTCAATATTTGTCTTTTGATATAAAAAATCGTGAACACATGAATAGCCTGCACATCTAGCAAGACGTTATACTTAATTTTTGACATGTTTTTATTTATGAATCGCTAAATATTAAATAAAAAAGTAACATAACGCATATTGAATAACATAATGGCTGATTTGGAAATATTTTAGTCCTACATTTCAAAGGGTCAATAAATTCAGTTTAAAAGACTTCAACGCGTAGGTAAATCGTGTTGTAGAGTTTTGAAATTGGTTTTAAACATTCATCATAATTAACATGATACATAAGTCCGTATTGTCCGTCATCATTATTATTGTTACATTATTTATTAACTAATTATCGAAATTTAAATAGAACAATAGGATAGAAAAAAAAACGAAACATATGAATAACATAATATACAATATTAAACACATCAGTTAAAGATTATGCGACTGAACTTTTTGGCTCGAAAAAACATTATCACGTAACTCTTAAATCTATATAACGGATAACTAAAATATTATTTATTTATATTTAAGATAAAATCTTATAGACCTATATTATGTTTTAAAATTTAAGACATTTATTTAGGAATAATAAGAATACTTTTTTTTAGTTTATATATATATTTTCATATAATGCAATGTAATAATTAATTCGGTGCCTACATACTCGTAGCTTGCAAAAACCAGTTCTAGATATTAAATACTACATACAGGGTAGTTCACGAAATGGTACATTAGCCCGGCCAGCATGAGTTTGCATAACTATCGAACTAGACCATCTGGCCAAAATGATGGAAATGCTATCATTTCCTTTGGACATTTGTCATGTCAAGCTGACCTCACACACTTTGGTGCATAAATATTGAAACTTTATAGTGTTTCCGTTTGAAATGTTATTTTCATAGTTTTCACTTATCTTCTCAGTATTTTATTTAATATTTTTACTATAAACTCGCACTTATTGGACTTTGTAAAACAAATAATTAATTACAATATATTTATTTATCAGTAACGCGAGGATCTTTTAATTGAAAGTTAGTTTAATGATAGTATAGGATAATTTATAATACAGACATTATGGGCCTTACTTATAAAAGCATTGTTAGCTGAGCAAATGGTTAAGAATAACCTGCCACTTTTTCCTTGCGTTACATTGTTTAAAAATGAAAGGGAAAACCTATGTTTAAAGATAAGCAGCGCTTAAATATTTTTATAAGTAAGGGGCCATAGCTTCAACTGTATCTTTGATATGCTCGTAAATACAATTAATGTTTCTCTACTACGAACAACCACCGACACTCTTTTCGCCTGACTTCCAAAAAGGAGAACGTCCTCAATTCGACTGTTTTTTTAATGTATATTACGCGATACCTCCGCCAAATGTAGGCCGATTTTCAAAATTATTTTTGTGATTGATAGAGATTATTTTTTGTCTTGTTTGTCATTTTGTCAAACCATTTAAAAACACATACTTGGCAGACTTGTTCGAGACACATTTGGCAATGCCCATTCCATATTTTATAATAATTGGTTTGTAGGACGTAATAATACCAATGACAGAAAATAGGATGATGCAATTCAAATATTTTCACGTGTTTATACAATGATTCAATTCATATTTTATTAAATGTATTTTAAAAATATATAACCAATGTTGAACTTATAATCCTGTTTACATTAGTAATTTCTTCGTAATATACTGAACGACGTTAGCTTACTTAAGTTAAAGTTTCTATAATTGAGGCCCTATGTAATGACTGAAACTTCAATGAATCATAGCTTCTGTTAGAAGGCTGGTATAAGTGTAAGACCAACAGATACTAGGCTATTATAGAGGTAGCTTGAAATCTTGAGAACTATTGTTGCCTGAGGGCTAATGCAATGTTACTGACAAGGTGGGATACTTTATCACTCGAGATTTTCTAATTTTTAAACAAGATTAAATAACTATTCTGTTTTCAACATGCTTTTTATTACGCAGCAAATATAGATATTTTTTGGGGCTTCTCATTAAGCACAATATATTAAGAAATAGTATTTGAATTCAAGTTACATTGTTAAAAGAATGATGAAAGTTCAGTAATAATATAAATATCGAATACAGCAAATAAGTAAAAATATTTTGCCCTATTTGTATCCAATTAAAATATCAGAAAATTTTCTACTTTACTGAAAATAAAACACATTTCTGTCTAAGAATTTGTGAAATTCCCTCAGCTGAGAAAATAGAGGTTTTAAAGTAGCAATTTCGTCGCGGAGGAAGCGTCCGCAGTTCGTCTTACGTAAGCTTCAATACAGTTTCATTAAATTTTTATCGTTTCTCCCCAATCGCATTCGGCGCATTCAATTTTCGTGTTCTACAGCGCTTGGCAACACTGTATATAATTTATTAGATCATTTTTATAAGGATTTTTTATCTATTTAAGAAGCTGCACACTGGCGGTACAAGAAGCATTGTTACGAATTGATAAAGAATTCCAAATTTAATATAAGAAATATTTAGTATCTATGTATATCCGAATAAACATATAAAAAATGTTTAATACTTGATTAAATTATAGATAGATAGATAGTAACTCTTTATTGTCGACACACACAGAAAATAGGTAACACTAAACAACACAAAAAAAAAATGTGTCACAAGTGGCGGCCTTATTGCTAAAAGCAATCTCTTCCAATTATGTATTTTTGCAAGCAGATACGTTTACTACATATTAATGAATGATTTGTGTAGATAAATGTCCAGAAGACACGGAATTAAAGCATAACATTAACTTCTAAAATTTGTAGGGCAATAAATTGTTGGCGTAGGTTAGTTATTTAGTTTTTAATATACATTAAACGTATGTTTTAGCTATGAATTTAAAATGATAAATAATATAGTAATAAAATTCTTGTAAAAATGATTTGCCGGTTTCCTCACAGTGTTTTCCTTCACCGTTATAGCAAGCGATAATTCATAATGAATACACAATTATTATATAAAAGTCAAAGGTACATGTCTCGTTTTGGGGTTGATCTTGAACCTCCGACTCTCGTCTCGGCAGTCCGTTCCGCGCTCAACTGAGCTATCGCTACTTATCGAAGTTTAAAATTACGATCGATAAACCCGCTACTTTATGGCATGCATTGATTACATTAATTGTTATTTTTACGATAAATTTTCGTAGGTTTACTAGTGTATGGAAATATCTGTAAATATTTTTTGTAAACTCGCAGATGCTCTTGTTGATTTGTGTTCAAATATTAACATTAATTTTTAGACGTGTTATAGGACTGTTCCCAGGGTATTTTTGTGTGCTACGTATGAGAAACTAAAAAACATCCCGGACATAATATTTTATGTGCAATATTGCTGGCATAGTTACTACAAATACACTGGGCTCCTTGGTTTAGTGGCTCGTAAAGCTGTAGACTGCAAGATACTGGATTCAATTCCCAGGACGCGCAACGATAGTACGTAATATCTCCAGTAACTCTAACCAGTCAGGTCAGGCAAACGGTCGTTTGTAAAAACGTAATCGTATTCTTTCAACATACTTAACAAGTACGTTACCCCACATCGGAGTGGGATACGAGCAGGTGGAAGAAAACTTAACATCACAAACCTCTGTTTTAAATCGTATAATAAATAAATAATAAAATAAATAAACACCCAATAGTCACACAAATAGTCCTGACCCCACACTAAGATTCGAGTCTTGTGTCGGTGATATCAAGACTACGAGAGACTTTCGGTCTCACTACACTCAGACCCGAAACAAATATCTGAGGGCCACACAAACAGAGAAATATAAATTCGATTAACGAGCATATTATAGATACAATTAAAGCTACAATGTCTTCATTATAAATGATCCTATACTATCATTAAACTGACTTTCAATAAACATATTCTATTGTCGATAAATAAATATGTTGTAATGAATTATTTGTTTTATAAAGTCCAATAGAGTGCGAGTACATGCATACATATGTAAGCTCACGCCTGTATCCCCGAAGGGGTAGGCAGAGGCGCCATAGTGAACTTGAACACTAACGTTTCCCGAGCTTAGTTCCGTCCCTTTGCCCGACCCGGGGATCGAACCCGAGACCTCAGGACGGTAGTCGTACCGAAATACAACCACGCCACCGAGGCAGTTCGAGTTTATAGTAAAAACCATTAAATAATGCTTCAATTAATATGACACGATAAGTAAAAACTAAGAAAGGTCCTTACATTTTCCTTTTTGGAAGTCGGTTAAAAACGTCTGCTACTGCGTTTATTGTCTCGTAAATACTTAGATATAACAATTATCGTGCACAGGTACTGGAATCGACCATGGCGGTATTTTCTTATCTTATCACTTAAATCTGTTTGGAGAGAGTAATCCGACGATAGATAATGGTATTGTACTCCGTTGTGAATACGTAATAAATATCTGTTAACATATTAAATAATTTCAGTATTTCCTCAGGTACATACAATGTGGTATATTATTGACCGACTTCCAAAAAGGAGAAGGTCCTCAATTCGTCTGTTCTTTAATGTATGTTACGCGATATCTCTGCCGAATGTGGACCGATCTTCAAAATTCTTTTTGTGTTCGATAGAGCTTCTTTCAAGGGTGGTCCCATATAAATGAGGTCACGATAGGATTTGAAGTCGGTCTGTTAAGTTTTTAAACTTGTGATTATTTATAAGTAGTATAACTTTTTCAGGTATGCTGTAGAAAGGATTTATATATAGTATATAGATAGTTTTTACAACCGGCTGCCTGCCTGACGTCAATTTCACCAAATTAGAAAAATCGCTTTGCCCGATCTGGGAATCGAACCCAGGACCTCCCAGTCCACAGCCCTAAATATATATTGCCGCTAGGATCCGTAAAAAAATGTTTTTTTTTCAATGAATAACATTCGCGTAAACCTAAGAAGTCATTATAGTAAAATCCATTATTTTCATATTGTGGGAAAGCAAGATAAACCAACAAACACAGTTTTATATTTATTTACATTAATAAAAGTTCATTTCTATTTAATATGTATGTACATACGCCTATTCTGTATTATTATGTTCATGTCATCTATCTAATAATGTTACCTATATCAAGTGGATCCACAAAACATTACCTTTAGAAATATTATAGCGTTTTCCCTAATTTGACTGAAGCCCTTTGCCCCGTGGCATGTATAAAGTTATAAAAGTAATTTGCCCTACAGCCATTTTCGGCTCCGTCGTGGCTGTCAGAAACTTTTGCAGACTAATATAAATATTAAGTACGGTAGGTACAGGTGTTACGAAACACATAACTAATGTTTATGTTGGCATAAATTTTGGCAAATCACGAAATTCAGTGTCTGGCTGCGGTTACTATTTTATAAAAAAAGTTTCTATTTGGTATATTTATATCTAAGGTAACTGTAGTTTTGGTAATCGTTTTTAATACTTCATGCTCCTAGAGAATCAATATATTGAAAAGTTATTGAGACATTTTGAAAGTGGATAAAATTCATCAGTCTTTTTGAAATCCAATAGATGAATATTTACGAAAACCTATAATATACAATCACTTTGTGATGAAGTATATTATTACTAGCTACTTCAAGTACAGTCTTATTTTCCACCTGCTTTTATCCCATTCCAATGTTGGGTCGGAAGAACACATTTTAAGTGTGTTGCAGAAAGGATCCTCTCTGGGGGACACAGTCCCGGAAAAATCGTTACAGAAAACCTTACCCAACCTGGGATTCGAATATAGAACCTCCCTGTCCACAGCCTAAATATGCTAGTAAACCAAAAAGGTTCCTACTATAAACATGATTAAAGTTCCGCGCTACCGCATACTCATTTTCATCTACATTAAAAATAGAAATACGCCATGATGACCTAATATACTTAGACCTAGAACATTAGTTAGAGTATAACAGTAAAACACGAAGACTGCTGATACTATTAGCTCTGTAGCTCAACAATGCGATTCTTGCCATTTCTCGCTAGCAAATGCGTAAAATAATTTGTACGAAAAATATTATTTCGCCGCTTAATCGCTAGAGGTTTTTACTACAGATATTTGATGTTGTCGCTAGCGAGAAATAAAAAAAACTCATTTGAGCTTACTGCGGCCCGAGAAGTAAAATTTCTGACAATCGGAAATGTATTCGAGCTCGTTGCACACTGATGGCATTTGGTTAAAATTTCATAAAAATATCATAGACGCGTGTCGCGCTCGAATACATTTATGATTGTCAGAAATGTTGCTGCTCGTGGTAACTTACTAACCGTACTTATTCTTTCTTTCCACCCACCCTTATCCTATCTGAATTTGGGATCGGCGGAACACACTTTTTCAAGCAGACTGCGTGCCTGACGTGTACCCCCTTTGAGGGATCCAGTCCTGGGAAAATCGTGTTCCCGGTTCACAGCCCATTCACACTGCCACCCAACTAAGAAGGCGACCTTACTGTACTTATTGTCAACTGAAAATACACGGGGCGTACGAAAGCGATATTGTAAGTAATATTGCGAGCCAGTTATACGAGTTTTATTTCCAGTTAAACATTTTCCTGGAATGTTGTCTCACATGACGTGAGAACGTTCCGTTGAAACAAAATAAATACAAATACAATAACTTTGTCCCGGTCGCTAGTCGCTATCGATCTATTGACAGTTGACACACGCTCTACACTCGTCTGTATTTCGTATTCGGCTGTAATAAACATACACTTTGTATAAAACGACGTGGTGTTAGAAAACCGGCGGATTAAGAATCGAATTAGTGCAACCAAACTGTTAGAGTAGTTTTTGACCGACTTCAAAAAAGGAGAAGGTCCTCAATTCGTCTGTATTTTCTTTTTTTTATGTATGTTACGCGATATCTCCGCCAAATGTGGACCGATTTTGAAAATTCTATTGTATTCGCTGGATGCAGGCCGCTTCCAACAGGTCGATCTGGAAATCTTTGGGGGAAGGCCTATGTTTAGCAGTGGACGTCCTGTGGCTGATGATGATGATGATGATGATGATGATGATTGTATTCGATAGAGCTTATTTCAAGGGTGGCCCCATATAAATTTGGTCACGATCGGATTTGAAGTCGGTCTGTTATTAAATGATCTTTTTTGTGTATTTTGTATTTTTTTTATATTTTCGGTTACCTCCTGCAGTTCAAAAGCTTCTCAAAGAGGGCAAACGCATCCAGACAGGTCAGAT
Organism: Clanis bilineata; assembly: GCA_036417725.1. Lineage (NCBI taxonomy): Eukaryota > Metazoa > Arthropoda > Insecta > Lepidoptera > Sphingidae > Clanis > Clanis bilineata. Next base: position 14,178,189 of record CM071149.1, on the reverse strand, counting down.
CAAATGCTGAAAAATACATCAACGAGATACGTTTGTTGATACACTATTATCTTCTTTCTGCCTGGTTTTACCCGGCCTAGTGCCAGGGTCCGTCCGCCTTCCCACTTAAACTACTTAAGCTACTTGATAGTTGATACACTAGAGGTACTATGGGCGACAATATTGTATCCATGTTTTCTGACACGGCCGGTCGTAAAAATAAAGCCAAATCCTTTCTGCAACACTGACTCCATATTGGAGTGTGGTAAGGGTAGGTGGAATTGGTGACTCTTGATGACGTGAATTTTGAATATATTTCTTTATAGAATACCATTTACATTAAGAGCGATATTTATAATTATATTATTTTTATTTTCCGAGGAAGTAAATACACACCTTTATAGCAGCTATAAAATACAGTGAAACAAACATAATCGATTGGAAAGTATCGTTCGGTAGTAAATATACTTAGTATCGCCATATTTTTTATTGGCGCAATAAAAAGCTGAAGACCGAAAGAATTATTTTCCTGTATTAAAATGAACTGGTAAAACCTTATTATAAATGTTATAGTTTTTAAATATATAATACAGATAAATAGTGGTCGGTGGTCACTGGCTTTGGTGACAGTACTGCCCTCAACATCATGTGTAGTGTAATCACTTTGCCATGCTTCTTTCTACCTGCCCCTATCCCACCTTAATGTGGGGTCGGCGCAACACACTTTTTCAAGCATGTTGCAGAGAGGATTTGGCTAAGATTTTACGGCCGGCCACCTGCCTGACGTCACTTTGCCATGCTCTCATAAATAAATAAAAAATGAATTCAAAAATACTTCTTAGACTTTTTAAAGACTTACAATGTTAAAAAGATATAAACATATTTAAGTGATATTTATTGGAACCGCTACTACATTTAACAGACAGATAGGACACGACATTTTGTCTGCTAATAGATTTTCCTTCATTACACTGCAATAAAACGTCCCCATTCCATAATAAGAAGTAAAAAGAAAGTAAAATCTCCTAAGTTCATCGTTCGTGGTACTAGTGAATAATAAATGTAATAAGAGAGCTCGCGTGCCGCCCTCGCGCCGCACCGAGCCATACCGCGCTGCTACCTCAACTCTACCTTTACCTTTAATTTACTTTAACCCGTCGGAGGCATCACATAAATATGTTACATAAGCGTATGGGCCACCGGAGGCCGAGCCGCCTGTGACTATTTAAACTTGACTAATACAGCAGGGAACTTGTATGTAATTTTTTTTTAGTTTATTGTAAAGAAATATCTCGAAATCTTCATTAAACACGCCAGAAACAAACACATTAAAATATGCACAAATCATTTAATTATCGCAATTCAAAATATGACTAACGAAACCCCGCGCTAAAAAAGGACGTGACGTCACCGCATAGAAGTGTTAAAGCTATTTCTTTAAATTACGAAGTAAAAACGAGGAAGAAGGAAGAGGTCCTCCGAAATCTAATTCACTAATCACCATACTAAACACAAGAACAAGTTTCGGCAAAATTGGAAAAATACTCCAACCTTGAAACACTGTTCTATGATTCTTTATGCAATGACGTCACTTAGGTTTTGCAATTAGGTTCCATTACACGTAATTTTTAAGTTGGATATTATGTAAAATATCAATCACTTTATACTACAAATTAAATGATAGTAAATTTCATGGTTTTGTTTTTTATTATTTATCAACACAATTTCTCGTTATAATTTTTGTGCAAGTTCCCCATTATTATCCGTTTTTTTATTAGTATCTGTATATTCACTTATTGGTTACTGGAAGAGTTGATATGGTCAAGGCGAAGGATTTTTTTACGAACTTGAAAGTGAATAAATGAAACAAATGAATGTTCTTTTGTTTACCAAGAAGATCTCTCAGCAAATGGGACTTCGCATACCTTTTCTTTTACCGAAGTTGTCGAAGACTTTGGTTTTTAAGCCTGTATCCCCGAATGGATAGGCAGAGGCGAACTAGCGAACTAGGATACCCACATTTCGCCGAGCTTAGTTTCGTCTCAGATGTGATAGGGGGCGAGCCTATTGCCATATCGGGCACAAATTCCAGACTCCGGGCTGATAATGAAAAATCCTATATCACTTTGCCCGAACCGAGGATCGAACCCGAGACCTTACGACGACAGCCGTACTGTGCATGCAATACCGTTACGCTACTGAGGCAGTAGTTTTAATATTATTTAGAGATTTAAGGCAGAGATGGCATGATAACCTTGAGTGGTAGAGCCACGCTGTAGACAGTAACGTCTACAGAAAGAATGGGCCGGCTCGACCGGTTTGATACCATTGTCTCACAGTAAACCGACATAATGTGGTAGCTTGCTGTCGCGTTTCGTTTAGTGAGTGAGATTTCCGGCGGCCTATTTCCTCCCCTCTCTTACCCGTCCCCTTCTTTATCCTCCTTTTAGGTTGGCAACGCACCTTTGATTATTTTTGTGTCTTGGGTGTCTATGGGCGGTGGAGATCAGTTACCATCAGATGACCCATCTGCTCGTTTGCCAGTCTCTGCTATAAAAAAATATATAACATAAGCTCACGCCTGTATCCCCGAAGAGGTAGGCAGAGACGTACTAGCGAACTAGAACACCCACATTTCGCCGAGCTTAGTTCCGTCCCAGATGTGATAGGGAGCCTATCGCCATATCGGGCACAAATTCCAGACTCCGGGCTGATATGGAAAAATCCAATATCACTTTGCCCGACCCGGGGATCGAACCCGAGACCTCAGAACCGTAGTCGTACCGAAATACCATCACGCCACCGAGGCAGGAGAAAAAAAAAAAATTACATACTCAAAATTGATATAAAAGATTCTCCGTGGATTCCTTGTTACATTTAACGGCGTGAGCACAGTGATGTCAAGTGTACACTGTACAGGGGTGACTCCGTTACAAAAGTACTAAAATATTCACAAGTTCGTAAGCAAAGTTCATCGTACACACGAAACTTGTTACGCAACTAGTTTGACGCAAATGAATATTTGAAAAAGTTTAGGCAGCGGGCGGTCCCGGGTCTTTACTACTTTATCATGGCTGAATTCTATGGCATTTTTTATGGAATTTCTCATGGTAAAACTTACAATGGACACGCTTCGGGTATATATGGGTCACGCAACTACGTGACGTTGGCGTGTAATCAATCAATATGAAAATTAAATATTTGTCAAGGAGACGCTTCGAACGTATCTGAAAAGAGCCTACCATGTTTTTATTGGCTTTATGTAGGTAACATTCATCTTTTTTGCTGTTATGTTTAGGTTTAATCTCATATAATAGCACATAATTACATACTATATAATAAGAAGTACCCCTTTGTTATACACAGGTCCTTTCCTGGGAACGGGCGACCTCTACTAATGAGTGGGTTTAGGTCTCAGTCCACCATAGTTTGTTTGCTTGAAATTTGTTTAAATAAATATTATTAAAAGTACTTAGTTATATATATTTTTATATTATTAAAGTTGGTCTAGTGGCAGCATATATAAGCTGTGGACCGGGAGGCCATGGGTTCGATTCGTAGGTCTGGCAAAGATAATTTCCTTTTTGAATTTGCTCGGGACTGGATCCCCCAGGGGTGGTTGACGTCAGGCAGGCAGTCGGTCGTAAAAACTTAGCCAAATCCTTTCTGCAACATGCTTGAAAAAGTCTGTTGCGCCGACCCCACGAACCCCTACAAGGGCATGTAGTAAGAAGATTTATTTAACTCAGCCATCCAGATTAATTGTTTTTGCGTTGGTACAAAAAGCTTGTAGAACAATATTTTCTTGACACGTGAGAGTTTAGCCTGATAGAAGCTGGTAAAAATTGTAGCTAATATAAAGTATGTATAGGTTTAATATTCGTTTAAAAATTATTGTATTGACATGCATTTCCAATTACTGTAAAATGACAGAATGATTAAATGACCCTGAATTAAATTCTGTTTCTATCATAATTTTAAGCCATCAATATAATATCTAAGCCCTAGTTGCACAGTTCTTTGCAAATATCCTCCTAAAAAGTGGTATCAGGAATAAAACAAAGAAAAAGATCGCAAGTTCTAATTAAATCAACACAAATATAACCCTATGCACGTGTAATAAAGTAGCTTTTTAAACGAAATGAGCAAGCGTTCTTAAATTTGAATTTTGAAATTTAAAATTCCATCGGTGTCGGACTGTATGCAAAACGAGTGCTTAAGCACTCCTTTGCTGTCCCATTTTTCGAGCGTCAACTGTGCATCTAGGTAATTAATATATCGATGTTTTAAACACGTAGACAACTTCACAAATATACCTCAAATAAACTTTGTATCGCAAAAGAATAAACATGTAACTGACAAGGAATAAATTCAGGAAAGTCAGGCGATATATATTCAACGTTTTGGCATTGACACTGATTGGTTTAGCGAACCTGCCCATACATAATACATCATGGCGTTTTCCCTTCTACTATCATGAAATATTGACAAGTATGGATACGTTTTGGCGATGTTTTTCATTGAAACATTTATGCGATGACGCAATATATCTATTTCCTGTAGTTATAGACAAGTGCCCTTTGAACCTTGGTAATGATGACGTCCGTCATACTTAAATTATTAAATCCTGTTGGTGCAGACCTGGGGCCTAATTCCATATGGCCAAAGTTCAAAACGTGGCGTAACGCACTTTATCGCGTCTATGGAATTTAGATTTAAAGTGTATTCACGATTTATATGCTAGCTATATAAACAAATGTGTATTCCTTTTTTAAATCGTTATTTTAAGAATCCTTTAATTTTGACCTCAATTTTAGTATGGTATGCTGTTATATAAAATTACATTTGCCACGGAATTAAACCTCAACTGGAATTAACTATAACTGTAAACTGCATAACTGTATATGATTGTATACTGTTTTGTGTCTTAAATTAATTAATTACATCAATCATTAAGGGCCACTTGCAGGTCCGTGATATATCTCTATTTATCCCAAATCATGCTATAAAGATAGGAGTGAACTGTAGGATAGGTCTTACTCTACAATGAGTAGTAGAACTGCAAGTCGTATATAATACTTTTACATTTAATATCAATAAATTAACGTAACGTGACTGCGTTACGTACGTGATTATATTAAGGTTGTAGTGAATAAGGACAGTGACGTCTTTAGTAATACCGCTGGGGTTAATCTAAAAATACTTTTTATGAAACGTCATAACTATTATAAAGGTAAAGTTGAACGATGTCGTCATGAATTTTGTATCGTTTTATTACTTTATATCGATCATTGTCAACTTCATTGCGCGTGTTGGGTGTATACGATATACATACATGCATAAGCTAATATAGATTTTATAGACATACACTTAAAATTAGTCATACACTTATAGCTAGCTCTTGTATCCTCCAAGGGGTAGGTAGACCGCCAACGTTTCAATAACTTATTTTCCTCCCTTTTTATGGTAGAAGGCGATTGAAAAAATCGAAAGAAAAAATATAATATAATATACAAAATCTAAGCCGTATTGTAATCTGCATTAATTATTTTTTTATATTTGAATAACTGTCATCCAACAGGTTATTTTGAGCTTTATGACGCCACATTTCGAAGTACACTGTCTTGCGGTGCATCTTGTAACTTCTCATAGAATTCCCAGGTCTTTGTTTGTGTGTGTGGTAGCAGAGACTGGCAAACGAGCAGATGGGGCACCTGATGGTAAGTCATCTTCATCGCTCATAGGCACCCAAGACAAGAAAATCATGGGTGCGTTGCTAACCTAAACGGAGGGAAATAGGGATTAGAAAAGGGAGGGAGAGGAATTGGGCCACCGGAAGTCTCACCCACCGCACGAAATGCGAGAGCGAGCTGCCACTTGCCACTTTACGTCGGTTTTTTGTGAGTCATTGGTATCAAACAGGTCGAGCCGGCCCATCCGTGCTGTAAACGTAACTGCCTAGAATAGGAACGTAGTCCCTTACATTAATTATTGCAATATTTTACTCAATTCATTATGATACATTACATTGGCTATCGGGTTGTAGAATCATGATGTATAAATAAGCTATTACTGAGGTACGTAACAGAGATCTTCGGTAGATAAGCGTTCGGGAGGTTGCAGGTGTCGCATTAAGCGCAATGCGGCGCTTCAACTAAATCTAGTTTGACCTCAATTCAAGGATGCTCGGGCAAAGTTGAAGAGTCTGAAGAATTTTAAACTATCACAAAAAGTTAAAGAGCCGTCGCGTCGTTCCCAGTTATGAAGGCAATTGTAGCAAGAAAACTTAAAAAGTGTTTTTTTTTTCGGTTTTCTTTCAACTTTATCCCATAACGTGGGGCAGGCGCAAAACACTTTTTCAAGCATGATGCAGAAAGGATTCGCCTTAGTTTTTACGACCCGCTGCCTGCCTGACGTGAACTCTTCTGGAGGGTCCAGACCCCAGTCCCTGGAAAATCAAATCGTAAAAATCTCTTTGTCCGACCTATGTAGAACCTTTTTTTTAGATTTAAAAAAGATTTCGGCTTTAAATTTTACGACGGGCTGCATGCTAGATGTCAAGCCTTTCTAGGGATCCAGTCCCATATATATATGCTGCCCATTCAATTTTAGCATTTTCGTAATCAGTATCTAAGTTCCAGTTTACATGCATGGTCTCATGGCGGATACTCACCGGCCGAACGAAGGCGAACAAATCTATACCTGTTCCGTTCACACAAACAAACTTTCGCTGTTGTGGAAATGAAACAGGCATGATTCGTTTGCCTTCGTTCAGCCCGGTGTGTACGCGCCATCACGGGTTGCCGGGCAACAGTACCACGTGTTACAGCCAAAAGTACAGTATCGATCAGCAAGCACCTTAGGCCCTCATGCGAGCGTGTGCCCGAAGAATATGTCTGCGTATAAATTATGTACACCACCGCAATTAGGTCGTCTTCACACATGCCTCGTTTGTATACACCGCCTTATAATTTTTATAGAGCTTATTTTCTGATTTTCATTCTTAGGGTTGTGTTTTTGCGACGAGCTGCAAACGTGTCTTAAATATAACATAACACATAAGCTCACGCCTATATTCCCGAAGGGGTAGGCAGAGGCTTACTAGCCAACTAGTACACCCACATTTTGCCGAGCTTAGTTCCGACCCAGATGTGATAGAGGCGAGCCTATCGCCATATCAGACACAAATTCCAGACTCCGGGCTGATATGGAAAAACCCAATATCACTTTGCCCGACCCGGGGATCGAACCCGAGACCTCAGGACAGTAGTCGTACCGAAATACAACCACGCCACCGAGGCAGTCAAATATCTATATGTGAAGAAATACTCGTATTATTATCATTATGGCCATTTCATTCTAAGTGGACTGAGTAAACCTACGAAATAAACAAAAACTCTATTTATATGTAAATGCTTTAATTTCCGAAGTGTCATACCAAATTATGGTTGGTACAGTATTTTCTTATAATTTTGAGTATTTAGCTACAGTTCCATTAGGTAACTAGTTTGCGGGTTGGTTATCTGACTGAGCTGTAAATTGGGTGTAAACTCAAGTTGTATTATCACGGACTAGATAAACCGTACTTTTACATAGTATGAAGATATACTGCGATGCTTCAAATCGGCTGGCGCGTTGCAGCCGGCGAGCATAACGCAGCGCCAGGCCGCTAATAGTGTATAGAACGTATTGTACGAAGGCTCTATCGAAAATACCCTCGTGGGATGTGAGAGGACATTGTGGTTAAAAGGGGATTATTAAAAGACCTTTAGTCCGTTAAGCCTTGTTACATGATTTGTTTTGTCATAAAAAATCTCGTAACAATCTACCATAAAATGTGCGTTTATTCTCCGTTAACCTAAATCTACAGAAGCTGCGGAAACTTTCCGAAACGTACTCAAAGTAATGTATTGCTTTAGTAGTTATAACAATATTGAAACGTCTATCGACACACGTCCATTAAATGGAATGAGCGCGGTCCCGAGGGGGTTCAAGGCTACTTTCCCTATTCTATAGAACCGAGTCTAGAATATTGTGTCACTAAATAAGCTTAGGTGACTTACCCATTTTGATCGTAAAACTAATGCGTAATTGAATTGTTTCATAGGTCTAATAACTCGTTGTGTACTTAGGGTGAGAGATTGGTAAGGTTAGTGCTAATTGCATATTACAATTTTCGACGGATTTCCAAAAAGGAGAAGGTCCTCAATTATTTTTTTTGTATTATGTATGTTACGCGATATCTCCGCCTAATGTGGACCGATTTTCAAAATCCTTTTTGTACTGATTTCTTAAGTTTACGCGAATGCTATTCATTGAAATAAAATTATTTTTTACGGATTTTATCACGATTTGGTTTTAATTTTTATTCCCGAGGCTTTGCAGTCTTCGTGGTCACGGGGTGGACTGAGATGAAATTTGTCCAAGAATGTTAGTATTACAAAATCTACCTTCATTTTCGTGACCATGAAGACTGCAAAGCCTTCGAAACGTCGGGAATAAAAATTAAAACCAAATCGTGATAAAATCCGTAAAAAAGAATTTTATTTCAATGAATCCTTTTTGTGTTCGATAGAACTTATTTCAAGGGTGGCCCCATATAAATTTGGTCACGATCGGATTTGAAGTCGGTCAGTTAAGTTTTGAAAATTGTGATTATATTTTGGAAGTCGATCTATAAACAAAACTTTCCTCTCTATAATATAAGTATAGAAGACCAATAGCCGAATTCCAAACAAATTCAAATAATATGAAGATACACTTTACATCCAGTGTAGAACCCCGTAGAGTTTAACAGTTCATTCATCCCTTTGGGGATAAAAATGCAACATATAATGCACTTAAATTATCACACCCGTTTGATCCAATAGATTGCAATAACAATTTGCACAGATAAACTTTTGGCGCATGTTCATTCAAGAGGGTGTCTGTTTTAAGTTATTTTTATGGTAATACGAGCCAACAAGCATGGCAGAGGAAGGGGGAGAATGATCTATATGCAGTGACGTGCACAGAAATTCTGATCAGGGTAGACAAAAATCTTGTAAAATGATTTTCTACAAGTATTTCATAATCATTACTATCATCATCATTTTCATGTCAATTAAAATACAATCCGAGCACTGATATTTTGACAATTTGTTTATGGTCACGAATTTTTGGTCATGATTTACATAAATAGCAAATTGTCAGGCTAGACAGTGTCTCTTTGTGGACTGCACGCCACTGTCTATATGTATAGAGGCGCCAGAGACAAATATATGTATGTAGGTTAAACCAACACAATATAATGTATTCTGCGGATGAATTTTCATACTGTTTGATTGATTAGCTTTCTTTCAACTTGTCCTTATCCCACCATTGGGGGGTCGACGCAACACACTTTTACAAGAATGTTGCCGAAATGATGCGGCTTCGTTTTTACGACCGTCTGCTGTCTGCTTGACGTCGACCCTTGAAGGTTTAGTCTCGCGTAAATTAAATTAGAAAAATTGCTTTGCTCGACCTGGAAATCGAACCCAGGTCCACAGCCCATACATATATGCTACCTGTAAACCAAGGAGGCGATAATTAGATCGATTAGGTGATGGTTAAAAAATACTTATGAAGTAGTGGTAAACATTGTTTTTTATGAATTCCAAGAATAATTTTGATGTTATATCGCTCTAATGGGTATGAGCCATGTGACGCAGTGGGACGTAGGCCGACGTTGCATTTTGTTAATTAGGAAAATAAGCCAATTTAATTTATAACACGTATGTACAGCTCGTCGCGACGAGTTGGACCGATTGGCCGTCATGAGGGTTGGAATGAATTTACTTTTTCCAATGACAAAACAAGCATAAGGACTTGGCATAACTACGTAAAAAATTTATTATTTTAAAGCTGGTTCTGCCATTTTAGTTTCTTGATATATTTACGTTTAAGATGTCACCGAGTCATAAAACTTAAATAACGTATAAATACTTATTGATTTCCATTTTTAATATAATACAGTGTTATATTTATAATAATACTTATTAATTTAGGAATGTGAAGAAGACCCTGTTATACTACTGGAATCTTTCTTTCGCTAACTCGCCATTTTGTTTCCATACATTAGACATGCACGTTTTTCGTAGTCATGCCAAGTCCTTATTTTTCTTTTGTCGTTGACTTTTTCACACACGTGGAGGGTTGAAACGAGGGTTGCTGGTGCCAACACGACAGGTTGCCACCCTCGGAGACATTACACGCTGCACTCTATATGCTGGTCTGCGTACGCAATATGGCATGATTTTATTTGACGGCCTTTGACGGACAATAAATCGTCGTTAATAGTGCCGTCTCATGATTTAATCCGCGCTTCAGGGATTTTAAATGTATTCAAATTTAATTATTCGATGGGGAAACATTTCGTATGTGTAGCGATGGTTTGCTACTTATGATGATCTCAGACTTACTAGTTGAAGTTAAAGTTTCCGGTGGCTCATTCCCCCCTCGCTTTCCCAATCCCGTTTTCTCTCCCCTTCCATTTCCTCCTTTTAGGTTGGCAACGCACCCATGATTATTATTATGTCTTGGGTGTCTATGGGCGGTGGAGATCACTTACCATCACCTGTCCTATCTATCTGTGACCTATCTGTTCGTTTGCCAGTGTCTGCTATAAAAAAAATGTTATAATAACTATAAATTGTATTCGATTAGCTGTTGGGTTTAAGATTATTTCATATTTAGCTTGTTGTTATAGTGGCATTAATGTTTTGGACAAGTCGGTACTAGGTTTGAATCCTAGGCTGGGCAACACGATATCTGATTCTAAATCGGTTTGTCCGAGATTTTTCAGACAGGTGCGAGTTGTAAATCTAAGCTAAATCCTTTCTCAACATGCTTAAAAAAGTATATAGCTGTAACCCCGCGATTAGGTCATGTGATAAGTAAAATTTGGATTCATTGTGATTAATTTAAATCCGAGAATATCAGTTAAATTAAACTGAAATAATAATAACAGTCTGTCAGCCAGCACGCCAGTTACAATAGTACATTCACATTTTAAAGTTTCGTTGTAAACTAAACTTTCTATTGACAAGCGCTTCATGGATATAAAGAATCACGAAAGCTTGTGGTTTCTTCATTTGTAACGTTTTGTTCATGAACTACAGTAAAATATTGAATCGTTTGTAGTCAATGTTGAAATATTTTTATTTATGAGTAATAGTGTCACCGATACAAACATTCTTCTCCCATCTGCTCTTATCACACGCCAACGAGAGATCGCAACATAGTTTGTGAATATGTTGCGGAAAGGGTTTGGTTTAGTTTTTACGTTCGACTACCTGTCGGACCATCTCGTCCATTGGTGGTTGAGACGCCCGTCGCTATTTAAATGTTTCCAGCTTTGCAGTATTTAAGCGTTGTGTTTCGATCTTATTAAAAATATCAATTATTTAAAAAAAATGGCTGCATTTAGCGCAAAATAAAGGTCAGTGATGCAAGGGAGAATAGGGTTATGACCAGCAGTGGGCAACAGAAGCTGACAATGATGATGATGATTCGATCTTACACTTAAATTTATTTGAACTCACTATACAATTTAAATAATCTCAAGTTTAAAAACTTAACGGACCGATTTCAAATCCGATCGAGACCAAATTTATATGGGACCACCTTTGAAATAAGCTCTAACGAACACAAAAAGAATTTTGAAGATCGGTCCACATTCGATGGATATATAAAAAAAAATATACAGATAAATTGAGAACCTTCTGCCTGCCAAAAATGACTGCCTCCGTGGCGTGGTGGTATTTCGGTACGACTACGGTTCTGAGGTCTTGGGTTCGATCCCCGGGTCGGGCAAAGTGATATTGGATTTTTCCGTATCAGCCCGGAGTCTCGAATTTGTGCCCGATATGGCGATAGGCTCGCCCCCCATCACATCTGGGACGGAACTAAGCTCGGCGAAATGTGGGTGTTCTAGTTCGCTAGTACGCTTCTGCCTACCCCTTCGGGGATACAGGCGTGAGCTTATGTTATGTTATGTTATGAGAACCTTCTCCTTTTTGGAAGTCGGTCGAAAATGAAAACGTATCTACTCGTAATTAGCAGTGATTTAAAGTCAAGATTTGCCAGTGCTGCAAGGGCGCCGCAACTAGTACGTATTTTCACATTTGTGAATGAATGGGTTCCGTCTCCACTTGAATCAACACGAATGATGCGTGTTCTATAAACCTGTGTAGTGTGTACGAGCCACAATAGTATAGCACACGACACACGTGTTCCGATACGTTATCTGGTGTCGGTTGTTTGCTCAGGATTAGCCGACAGCGTCCGCCTGCCCGCCTGGCCCACAGTCAAGTTCAAAATGTCAAAGACACTCCCAGTCGCCTTGTCGAAGGTTAATCTCAAAATAAAGGTTTATGTGTTAACACTGTGCAAACTGTCGTGATAACGCGGCTTTTTCATATTAACACAAATATTATATTACTATTTCGTATACACGATATATACATGTTAATTAGTTTTATTAATTTGTTAAAGCTTACTTTAGAAATACTGTCAGTTATAAATTTTGCTAATTAAATCCCAGATTAAACAAATTTATATTGGGGTCCAAAACTTTAGACGCATTAAATAAATGGTCGAAGCACCTGTAATAGGTATCATAATCTCATTTTTTTAAAGAAAAATAATTCGTACTTAGGAAAAATTAAATATTGCATAATCATCATCAACCACAGGACGTCCACTGCTGGACACAGGACATATTACATTATATTTATGAAATTATAATTAATTAAAGTGGTAGAGCCACGCTGTAGACAGTAACGTCTATAGCACGAATGAGCCGGCTCGACCGGTTTGATACCACTGTCTCACAGAAAACCGACGTAAAGTGGCAGCTTGCTGTCGCGTTTCATTCGGTGAGTGAGATTTCCAGTGGCCCATTTCCCCACTCCCTTTCCCAATCCCCTTCCCTCCCCTTCCATTCCCTCCTCTTAGGTTGGCAACGCACCCATGATTCTTTTTGTGTTATGGGTGTCTATGGGTGGTGGAGATCACTTACCATCAGGTGACCCATCAGCTCGTTTGCCAATCTCTGCTATAAAAAAAAAATTGTTTCCGCATCTTTCTATTTTTTAATTCGTATATTAGGTGAATAATAATACAATGGACATGTTTCAGATGTTTTATAAAACACTAAGATAGATCAACACATCGCGTTTGAGAAAACTTTATGATACCGTGTAATGTGGTAATTTTCGGGGCCGATATATATTCTAATCCACCGGATGTTGTCTGCAAGCAGTTGCTCAGAGTCGCGGGAAGGGTATGCGAAGGACAAATGTTATCAGAAATTCAAATGGGTTAGAAATGCCGTCATAGATAACTGATGCATGGACAACGGTTTACTATAATATATTACATTTTATACTACAGATTTTTTATTGTTGTTTTATCGGAAGTACTCAACAAGATATTTGAATGGTAGAGCCACGCTGAAGACAGTTACGGTTATAACACGAATGGGCCGGCTCGACCAGTTTGATACCACTGTCTCAAAGAAAACCGACGTAAAGTGGCAGCTTGCTGTTACTTGCTGTGGCCTTTCCCAAACCCTTTTCCCTCCCCTACCATTGACTCCTTTTAGGTTGGCAACGCACCATCAGGTGACCCATCTGATCGTTTGCCAGTCTCTGCTATAAAAAAAAGATTTGACTAAGAGGCGTCTAATACACACGGTACATACTGACATGACGCTATGTTTATTTCGAATTAACGGCTCTTGTTAAAATTGCGTATTCGGCTTTAAATTTTATCGCTCATTTAAGGGCGACTTGCAGCACCTAGATAAATCTCGATTTATTCCTACCCTCGATTTAAATATAGGAATGAGCTGTAGGATACATTGAAAAATGCAAGTCGTCAAAAAGTATACTATATTAAATCAATAATTTAACTTCAAATTCTTATTTTCAGTGTTTATTAGACTTGTTAATGAAAGAATTAAGTAACAATTAATCATGCTCCAAAACGGGTAAAACTTTATACAATATGATTGGTCGGACGAATGAAATCGCATGTTATGTTGGATTTAAATTTTCAATGTTATCACGTCATTTTTCCGTACATCGAGGGGCACCTGCAGTAGAGATTTCCAATAGCATACGTAATGCGTTCATGTAATATGCAGTAGGCGATTATTTATGCTGCGCTAGGGTTGCTACTTCGGAGTTAAATAACATATTTTATATACTGAAATAATAATGCTAACGAGAAATCAACTTAGGGGTCCACTATTAATCTATGTAGTTTCAGCTGACTGTCTCAGCTCAGCGGCTTTAGACAAGTGGCTTATGCGCCAATCGAATAGAATAGTCGAATAAAATAAATGTATGGGTATGAAATAAGAGTACGCTATATGCGGCGTACTCTTATGTCATTCCCATACATTTATTCTATTCGACTATTCTATTCGATTGGCGCATAAGCCACTTGTCTAAAGCCGCAGAGTGTTGTTATTATTGCTTACGAAGGCAGACTTGCAAACGCTACCTAATAAAAAGTTCCTACTATCTATAAACAATTATACATCAACAATATCAATGGCTTAGCCAAACCGATGGTGCCTATAGTAGAAAGGAAACTACTGGGTTAAGAAGTAAAGAATCAGAGAAGATATTTGCATTCTCGGTAACGCAAACGCAACAACAGGGAGCTGACTCTTAACAGTCTATTCGAATTTGATATTTGATTGAATTTGATTCGACTTCATTTAGTGACTTAAATTCCACCGAAATAGAATTAAAAACTGCACTTTTAACGCGACGTGATAATCCAAATGACAAGATCTCGAGTGTCAAGAGTCCGGAGGCGACATTCATTTCAGATCGATTTACTGTAAGGCAGTGTTAATGATTCGGTCAAGTCTTTCTTGATACAGATAAGTTTGTTTAAAACGGAATCTCTTATAAGATATATTTTATAGATAATTATGATAGAATTCGTACAGTTTTTATTTATTTTAAGTTTTATAGCGTTTGTTGTCGATTTCAGAACAAAACGTCATCGAAGGCCTTTGCAGATATCATTAATAACACTACCCTCGTTCAAGGCCAGTCGGGTAAAAAATAGTATAATCTCAAGGTTTATTAAGTACGATATATTACACACACGTTTTGGTAACGGCAGGTAATAGTGGCTAGTGAGTAGAGCTAGGTTCGGTAAGCCACTGCGCGACACGCGAGTATATGACGGGGTGCAGTTCAACGGCGCGTGTCCACCACCTGTCGGTACACCGGTTCGATTCCCGGCCACCCCACCCTGCGTCACCGGCTCACCGCCGCCGGCGCCTTATTACCCGCCGCCGTATTCCCAAATCCCGCATGCATAACATCAAATTAGCCTAAAACAATCCACTTCGTCTTATTGTAATTTTGAATCGAGTGGTGATTTAATTTACATAGTTTCTTCTTCGCTTTTTCTCTGGAAAACTATTTTAGTCTGAAAATTTACATTTACATTCGTCTTCACGAAATAAGATCCAGTTATCTGAATCCGTAAGAATATTTCACAGCAAGTGAAGCGTTCTTGTCTGAAAATATTTAACTTTAAAATTGTATGTATGTTAAATTGTTTCTTATTTATGAATGGGAAATCAATGCTAGAACGCGTGGAACGAGTGACGACTGACGACCAATGTCGTATTATTTTTTTTACGCTGAAAGGACGGTAATGTTGCAAATAATATAATCAATAATTTAGTGCAAACAATATTTAAATAATAACACACATAGAGATCAAATAAACACACGAGTACTCATCGTACACTTGATATTGGCAGAATTGTCGGCATCGGCACCACTTGCCATAAATTAAAAATAGAATAGAATAACATACATACATTAACATAAGCTCACGCTTGTATCTCCGAAGGGATAGGCAGAGGCGTACTAGCCAACTAGTACACCCACATTTCGCCGAGCTTAATTCCGTCATTTTTGGGAATTTTTGGTTTCATTATAATTAAGGTAGCCTATAGTCGCTATTCACACAATTCCCGTGACAATAACGATGTTTTGATTTTGTTTAATTGATGATACTTTTTGGAGTTGCTTCATTGTCTAGTTGCAGCATATATAGGCTGTGGACCGGGAGGTCCTGGGTTCGACTCCCAGGTCCCCCCAGGTCGGGCAAAGCGAATTTTATAATTTAATTTGCCCGGGACTTGATCCCTCAGAGAGGGTTGACGTCAGGCAGGCAGAAGGTCGTAAAAAAGTGTGTGGCGCCGACCCCACATTAAGGTGGGATAAGGGCAGGTAGAAAGAATAAACGACGATACATCATACAATATGATATCCGTATGTAGGTAAAATCAATATCAACAAATAAAAAAACTCAAAATCACTGTATCTCACTCTCAGCCGATAATATTTGGTCTGATTATGTAGGAGGTATGTTTATTTTCGTCAGCCCATGATAATGGGATTCGATCGCGCCATATCACGCCATATATGATAATCGTGCGATTATGGTATCACATATCTTTCGATACTCGACAACTAACAAGTTCGCAGGTTTTATTCAAACATAGAGTTTATACCAATAAACTACATACATAACTACAACTATTTAACATGGATTAGTCAATAAAGTAATTGTGTATAAGTGTAATAAATAAAATAAATACACCCAACAGTCACACACCTAGTCCTGACCCCACACTAGGTATAACCTGTATTGTGGGTGTCAGAGACTATGAGAGACTTTCGGTCCCACAACACCCAGACTTGAAACAAATATCTGTGGGCCACACAAACATTTGTTTCAATGCGGGAATTGAACCCGCAGCCTCTCGCTTCACAGCCGGCTACTCGCCCGCTGCGCCACGGAGGCTGGCACAAGTTTAAAAAGGTAACGGACCGACTTTAAAACTTATCCAATCGTAACCAAATTTATATGGGACCCTCGAAATAAGCCCTATCGAATACAAAAATAATCTTGAAAATCGGCCCATATTAGGTGGATATAAATAAATAAATAACACCCAATAGTCACACACATAGTCCTGACCCCATACTAAGATCGAGTCTTGTGTCGTGAGTATCACGAATTACAGACAGACTTTTAGTCTCACAACACCCAGAC
This sequence comes from Clanis bilineata, assembly GCA_036417725.1. NCBI lineage: Eukaryota > Metazoa > Arthropoda > Insecta > Lepidoptera > Sphingidae > Clanis > Clanis bilineata. The sequence continues at coordinate 14,161,086 of CM071149.1, read as the reverse complement.
CCGAAACAAATATCTGTGGGCCGCACAGACATTTGTCTCGGTGCGGGAATCAAACCCGCAGCCTCACGTTTCACAGCCAGCTACTCGCCCGATGCGCCACGGAGGCTGTCGCAATAAAGTAATTGTCTAAAAATGTTATCACAAGTTTACAACTTAACCGATCGACTTTAAAACTTATCCAATCATAACCAAATTTATGTGGGACCCTTAAGTAAGCTCTATAGAACACAAAAATAATCTTGAAATCGGTCCATATTAGGCGGATATCGCGTAAGATAATAACAGACATGACATAATCACAAGTTTAAAAACTTAACTGACCGACTTCCAATTTACCTATCGTGACCAAATTTATATGGGACCACCCTTGAAAGAACCTCTATCGAACACAAAAAGAATTTTGAAGACCGGTCCAAATTCGGCGGAGATATCGCGTAATATACATAAAAAAAACCGACGAATTGAGGACTTCCTCCTTTTTGGGAAGTCGGTCGAAAATAGAGACGAATTGACGACATTTTCCTTTTTTTTTAAGTCAGTCAAATATATCCCGGTCAGTATTAACAAAATTATAGAGAATGTAATTTGCTCAAAGGGAAAAGCAGTTTGAAATGCTAATTTCAATAACTATCAATGAATAATTAAAACACATAAAAAAAGACTGCCTCGGTGGCGTAGTTGTATCGCGAGCGCGATACGATTATCGTCTTGAGGTCTCAGGTTCGATAGTCGGGTCGGTTAGTCAATTTGGGTTATTCTATTATTAACCTGGAGTCTGTTTATCATTCTGGGACGGAAATGAGCTCGCCGAAATTTTCGTGTTCTATTATGTTAGTTCGCCTTGATACAGGCTGGAGTTTATGTATAAAGAAAATACGCATGCACAGTAAGATTAAAGATATAGTTGGAATAAGTCCGTTAAGTAAAGAAAAAAAACAACTGCCGACTGGTGGCGGCATGGCAGCGGCACGCATTGTTGGCACGCGCCGCCGCGCCGCGCCGCCGTGCGCCTTGCATATGGCACCGGGCCTTTGTCACCCTTCTTAGGGTTAATAATCTTTTTTACTGAGTTCCGCTTGAGCTACCGTAATATCGGCTCATTTGGTGTTTATACTAGATGACTCGTGTAAACTGCGCATCAATTTCATATTAATTTTGATATGACCATTAGAAAAAGTTATAAAACTTTTATAACGGTTAATGGAGACTGTCTTTATTTAGGACAATTTAAAAGTAATGACCTCGTTATTTTAATTCTAGTTATTAAGCATTTGACAAATTCTGTGGCGCAGCAGGCGAACAGCCAGCTGCGAGAGGCCGCAGGTTCGATCCCCGCACCGAGACAAAGGCTGTTGTGAAAACCTCACAAATGAATATAATGCCACTGGACAAATGAGAATGATCATACATTTAGAAAAACAGCCTCCGTGGCGCAGTGGGCGAATAGCTGGCTGTGAAGCGAGAGGCCGCGGGTTTGATTCCCGCATTGAGACAAATGTTTGTGTGGCCCACAGATATTTGTTTCAAGTCTGGGTGTTGTGAGACCGTAAGTATCTCATAGTCTCTGACACCCACGATACAGGTTATACCTAGTGTGGGGTCAGGACTAGGTGTGTGACTGTTGGGTGTATTTATTTATTATTTATTTAATGTTTTTCGCTGTCTCCTGCTCATGGGACAATAGACCAAAGACAAAAATGTATAGCGAAACCATTTTTTGTGTAGGTGTTTCTTGTAATGTTTTAGTGCAAAAGACGCAGCTTTACAATTCTAATATAATTATTAAGACCAGTACACACAAGAGTATTAGACGTTGGTTCACCGTTCAACCCCTCATTTAGTTTGGCATTAAACTGGCGTCATTATACGAGCATATGGTCAATTTATTGTTGAAACGCGACAGGTTTCGCCACTGACCACGTGTCGTCTCACGTTACACGGGACTTCAATTAATTGTTATTAGCCCATCATCGGATTCCAATCGAGTACCCACGTAATAAGATAACATTTCACACCGCGTTAGGTATCCATTCACGATGTGGTAAACATTTGCTTTTAGTGTTTTGAATGAATTTGTATTGATACTAATTTTGGTGTAGTCAGTCGCCTCCTTGGCCTAGTGGCAGCATATATGGGCTGTGGACCGGGAGGTCCTGGGTTCGATTCCACGGTCGGGCAAAGCGATTTTTATTTGCACGGGACTGGATCCCTCTGACGAGGCTGACGTCAGAAAAGCAGTTGATCGTAAAAACTAAGCCAAATTATTTCTGCAACGTGCTTGGAAAAATGTGACTCGCCGACCCCAAAATAAGGGCAGCTAGAAAGATAGAGTGAAATCACTCATATTACAAATGTAAAGATAACTTTTAAATAATTTAACTGTTAGCATAATAGCTTACCTTGCTACAGAGGTAAAAGATCCATATAATACGTTTCCTACTGACTTAGCCATCAAGTTATCGATGAATAAAGTCACCATATATGTACTTTACTGCCTCCGTGGCGTGGTGGTATTTCGGTACGACTACGGTTCTGAGGTCTCGGGTTCGATCCCCGGGTCGGGCAAAGTGATATTGGATTTTTCCATATCAGCCCGGAGTCTGGAATTTATGCCCGATATGCCGATAGGCTCGCCCCCTATCACATCTGGGACGGAACTAAGCTCGGCGAAATGTGGGTGAACTAGTTCGCTAGTGCGCCTCTGCCTACCCCTTCGGGGATACAGGCGTGAGCTTATGTTATGTTATGTTATGTTATGTTATATGTACTTTCTTTTTACCTAGCCTTATCCTGCCTTAATGTGGGGTCTGCGCAACACTATTTTTTTCAAGCATTCTTCAAAAAGGATTTGGCTAAGCTTTACTACCGGCTACCTGCCTGACGTCAACTCCCTCTGGGGGATCCAGTCTCGGGCAAATCAAATTAGAAAATTCGCTTTGCCCGACATGGGAATCGAACCCATGACCCCTCCGGTCCACAGCCCATATATTTTATGCTGTCACTATACCAAGGAGGCGACTGACTACACCAAAAAGTATGCAATAAATTCACCATATTACACCAATAATGATTATAAAAGGAATTACCATCAGCTTCCATTTAAAAAATCACCTTTCCCATTAGATTGCTGAATAGAAAGTATAGTAATATTAGTAACATCAAACACACAATTTGCAAGATTGTTAAAATTACCTAAAATAGTAATAAAACTGACAAATACAAATTGTATCTTGTCATGCTATTATATTTGCATTTTGCTTTATAACCGCATTTTAACAGTCTCATAAAACATTCGTATGATTTGAACATGCATTTATTATTTCAAAACGTAATACTCGTTTTGTCAAAGAATAAAGCACTTCATTCAATTAATGAAAGTGTAATTGATGTGCGAGCTACGAGCTACGTTTCCGCGCAGAGCCTCCGAAGGGCACGTTCTGAAACTTCGCTAATTAATTGCTTGTTCACTGACGTGTCGGTGAACCGAAATTGTTCCGCCTAGTTTAATATCTCGCTTTAAGGACACTTCAAACGTTAATGTATCGCAAATATCCCGGTTTCGGAACGCATGATAAATTGCCCCCGTAATTAGTTTCGTTAATAAATCCTTTGGGCGTTGACGTTTTTGTCGCTTATAAAGGACCTTATAAAACCGCTTGCGTCGCCGTTAAAACCGCATAAATCATTCGATTTACAAATTACTTTATGTTCGCGTTCAAAAACTTGAAATAATAAAATGTTATGTTCCGATCGCACTAATGCACTTTGATATTACAAAGTCATTCATAGTATATAATACCATATTGCACGGAAATAGTATTCCTTCTTTCTTCGACTTATAAAGCACAGTTAAGACTTTTATTATCGCACACGTTGCTTCTGAGTACTAAATTTGTAAATATGTTGCGGTGGGGTAAAGCGCACTATCGTGTTAAGTTCGTATCAGATCTTTTATTAAAGGTTAGTGTGGGTGTAGAAGTGTTTACGATCCCGTGGACGGACGTTTTACTACCTTCAGACTGTTACTGTGTGATATAATACTTAATAGTATAATAACCCGATAGGGACCTTTCTTATAGCCATTTCAGTGAACGTCACTCATTCGTCGGTTTATTTGAAAACTTCTAAGGCACCTCATGAAAGATATTTCAACTGTTTGATAAGAATCATTAATTTATTCTGGAAAAGTTAATACATCGTTATACGATAATGAGGTGTAAAAACTAAGGTTACGTAAGGGTAGATAAGGGTGTCTTTTATGATTATATTGCATATATTTTTGATATCATGATATCAAGCACGAATAACTTATGAAAGTTGCTACGGTCTCTTATCAGATTTTTTATTCATAGGACAATACGAGCCATGGGCACAATAAAATCGTAATCGAAATCGATTGATATAACTTATAGCGTATTGAGTAGACTTCCGTAGTATTGTCTGTTCTGTAAAGTCACTTCATTTTGTTAAGGTTCTTTTTAGGCTATTTAAAGAGGCCCACATAGATTGACGGTCCCTACATATATAAAGACAAATCAAAATGTCATATTTTTTTATTGCATATATGGCTTTAGATTGTCCATACGCTCATAAATATATATATATATATATATATATATATTTTATTATTTTGTATTCTAATAATTCTACTTTAAATACTAATCGAACAAGATAACAAGTATGATAATTCTGAAACTTATAAATAAACTTCATTTCGTTTTCCTGAAAACCACAGTTTGTGACATGTCGCTTTGTGCGTAGGGACCGTCGAGAAACACTATTATAAAATAAAAATTAGATCCAAAATAGTTAATTATACCATAAAATATTGGCCAGTCCTTACTAGAAAAGACGTTATAGATTAAGTCAATTTACCTTTCCTTAGCAAGAATTGAAGAAGTTCTTTAATCTGTTAGCTATATCTGGCATTATTTTCAGATTTTCCTATCTGTCGTATAGCATTAGTATTTATACTCTTCATTTAGATTAACATAAGGGTCGCACCCCTCGTATTACCTTCACGGTGATAATAATTACTAATCCATTAAGCAATCGTATCCTGACGACATTTATACGGAGGATAAGTTTATATCTCTTGGTGTTTGTGTATTCTTTAGTTTACATTTCGCCATTATTTAGTAGAGGTGAGTAGTTTTTGCCTCAATATTTCTCCTTTATTTAGTAGAGATGGGTAGCTAATTGCGCTTGGACAGTGTTGCTAATTATTTAATTCCTATGCGATCTTTTCTTCATATGTCAAATACAAGTAAAGACCACAGTAAGATTAAAACACTCACCAAAACTGGAGCCTCATTATTTCTTTGATATAAAAGAAAGCTCGTGTCTTAAAAGTAGTTTTACTCGTCTTTTATATGATTCATTTATTTATATTTTATCTTTGATAAATATATTTAAATAAAAACAATTAAAACTGTCATAAAAAACATAAAACTGTAATGCAACTGTCATACAGGCGGAAGTTTACCGTGCAAAGTGTCCAATGCAAGCCCGGTGGGAGTAGTGACTTGTGACAGTTTACGAGGCAATCTGGACCGTCTCGTTTTAGTTGACGTTCTGTGTGCCGGGCCCCGGGGAGGCAGACGTGTCGGCGACGTCGCGGCGCCGCCTCGTCATCGCCGCACACTCGCGAATGTAGGGCTATCACCCGAAAAGTTGCCTCGTTTAACGCTGTACCCTGATCGATTTGCCTATAAATTGTTTTATCGAATCTAAGAAAGGATGTTTATTACTTTTCAATTTGTATATGGAGACTGTGTGTGTGGCATTTCTATAGGAAAATTCAATAGAACTTGTTTCTAACCTCAAGGACAAGCGATGATTTAAATACTAGTTTTTTTCGATTCAGATATCAAATGAGTACTAAATCGGTCTACAATCAAATTGTCTAGAACTTTTACTATTACTTGCCACAATCTTAAGATACGTGTTTCAAACCGTCTTTTGATTGTACCACTACAAAGAAACAAGGGTACACGTTAGATTTATTCAATACTATTAACATACGAAACGTTTGAGTTTCTTAAACTATTGCATTTTACGAATACTGTAAACGTATTGCCATGTATGATCACAGACGGGTAAAGTTCATACTTAATCCCTTAATTTACTTCAAGTATTCCTTCCTCTGATCTTTTTGATTGCAAAATTCAGCGCTACTTTTTTGTGCCTAAAATAAAGTATTTTTGTCTTTGCTAAAATTACATCATCAAACCATATCTCATGATTAGCATAACAATATAGAAGCAAGTCTTGTGACAACCCTACATAAGCTTTATCATAGGCGTCATAAATTGCAGTTTGTTCTACGAAGACAAGGGCTTTTGACACAATCTGAGTCGCTTTTAATTGAAGTACGGAGCTCCGAGAAAAGTGAGGTGTTATGGAACGAAATAAAACCCACGATAATACGACTAATATAAATCTTTTACACATTTTTTTTATAGCAGAGACTGGCAAACGAAAAGATGGGTCACCTGATGGTAAGTGATCTCCACTACTCATGGACATCCAAGACACAAAAAGAATCATGGGTGCGTTGCCTACCTAAAAGGAGGGAATGGAAGGGGAGGGAAAAGGGATTGGGAAACGGAGAGGGGAATTGGGCCAATTTTACACATAATTTTACATTGAATGTCTGGGAAACATTTTTCATGCTTGGATAGCTACAATGCAATTTGAAGTACGATAAAGTTTCTACGATAAAGTCATACTACATCACGTCTACAAACACTATTATTCATTTCAACCGCAGTAAGAATAACAAATGGTCGCTACCACAGATGACAGAACATTTACTTTACTGTAGTTTACAGTGATTAGTGACATATCTGTCTCCTAATTTAACGGAGCGATAACAATTCCAAATAAAATAGACATTACTCATTTAATTGTTCCATAAATACATATATTTGTTTTAACATTTATATATACTCGTATAAAATCCATGACCTGACTTCCGATATGAGCAACCATATCAAATTATCAACCTTAGAAAGTTGACATTTTGGAACCGTATTCCTACAATAATATAACAACTTTTACAATATTTTACATATATTCCATTTTAAAGTAGTGAGTAAATGTGGGAAAATTATTTATTCATTTTCCCTGAAAACGGTAAATTAATAATAATTAAATATTTGTTTCCGCGCTCATCAAAATTGTTCTACAGAAAAGAGGAAATAGTAAAGTTTTAAATAACAGGCATACCGCGAGCGGAAAGCTAGTATGCAATAAAAGTTCTGAGTAACATTCGTCTGGTGCTTTATTTCTTTTACATTGTAACCCGTTCCACTTATGTAACGTAGCGAATGGACGGAATACATAGTATTGTCTCGTAGCCTAGTTATAAGCTACGCCGCTGTGGGCGATGCTACGCGCCCGTACTTTGTACCGCTCGCTGTAGCGCTACCGGCTACGTGACCGGGTTACTCTTGATGGATGGTGCTTAGCGTAGCACATGAGCGTGGGAATTTTCGCTTCGTGAAATCCTCAAAGCTTACAACATCACATGTATTTATAAATAAACGATTATTCTTTATTCCGTTTGTACCCTGAAAAATATCTCATGTTGGAATATCTATGAGGGTATCTTATAAATGTTTTTATAAAATCCATCTTGTTATTTGGTCAGATCTTAAAAATATCGTAGGAATTGTCATGGCGAATATTTATTACATATTATTGGACATAATTCCAGTCCTATTTTTATATTTCATCCTATTGTCTCACAAAAAATGTGGTAGATAAAAAGAAATGTGTATTGCCGATAGAAATAACAAGAAATGAGACTGTCAGTGATCTCAGTACATGAGTCATGTCTTACGTTCAAAAAAAACTTAGTAAGCTGTCTGCCTTTTTCTTTTCACGCATGAATGTACCTAACTGTCGATTTAATTTATATATTATACAAAATACATATTACAATTGTCACCATTTTTAGGGCTAATTTTACAATAGCTTCCATCTGCTAAATATACATATTTGGAGGATACTTCTGCCATTGTTACAGATAATAGGCCTTACTCAGATTAATAACTGAGCCTTACTTATAAAAATATTTTAGGAGCATATGGTTAAGAATTGTCTGTCACTTTTTCCTTGTGTACACATTGTTTGAAAATGAAAGTGACAGAATATTCTTAACCATATGCTCAGATAAAATGTTTTTATATGTAAGGCCCAATGTCTATAATATCTGTTAAAGCTTCAAAATTATCCTTCATAAAAGTTATGGCGATTGCAAAGTCGGTCCTTTAAAAAAAATTACTTGAAATTTCTGAAGAGTTTTAAATTACTTTACTACACACATGGTTACTGATTGGCCATTTAAATTACGACCATACGTTCCATGTCCATAAAGAACATTTAATGTTGTTATTCCTCCAACCGGCTCGGGGCAGTTAACTGTAGTTTTACGTAACAGCCAGGCTCCTTGGCGATCAATAGGTCGGGGCCTTCTCAAAATTTCGAGCATCGATGGCTGGAAGTAGGCCATCCGTATTTATGTCCTCGTAAAATATTCATTGGTATTAGAAACAATTATTGTTGTAATACACAGTTTATTGCCGGTTTGATATTCAAATAATTCGAGGAAATGGTATCAAAAATTAGAGGATTTATTTAACTCATCAGAAGAGATAGCGCCGATGCTCATAGGCGACTTAACTAGTTTTAAAAAAAGTTTAACAAAAGCTTAAAACCGACTTCAGCATTTTCACACATATAAGGGCCACTTGCAGATCCGCGATAAATCTCTATTTATCCCAAATCTTGATATAAAGATATGAGTGAGCTGCAGGATAAATCGAATTTAGGTTTAACTGTAGATTAATAACAGCGCTGCAAGTTGCCCCAAGTCCATATCTTCAAAACTCGATTTTAGTGAAACTTCATTCAACAGACACACTAACATACAACAGAAACACTATTCTCTAAGTTGGAAGATACCAAGTCCATAAAAAAAGATTTTTCGCAATCCAATTTATAGTTCTTGAGATATATGGACATACATAAATACATGGCACATCTGTTCAGAAGCCCATACAGACTAACATATATGAATATCATACAATTCTAACAATACTATATACGTACGGGTCGAATTGACAACCTCCTTTTACTGAAGTCGGTTAAAAATGAACTTGAGGTATTATTTGAGATACGCGACCGATTTAGGAGACGAACGCGACACCTTCGCTCCGTATTTATGGAAAGCATCGCACCAGTGTCCTATCTGGATCGCATGATTCAAAATTTGTTGTTACGCATAGATATGTAGATTTACATACACGTATATTATACATAAAATACTCGATCCCATAATTTGAAACCGAGAGAATTTGTGCCCGATATGGCGATAGGCTCGCCCCCTATCACATCTGGGACGTAAATTAGCGCGGCGAAATGTGGGTGATCTAGTTCTAGTTCGCTTCGAGATATAGGCGTGAGTCTATGTATGTACATATGTATGTATGTATGTATAATTTAAAACGTACCTTTATAGTTTTATCTGTGTTATTCTTTTCTATTATTAAAAAATGTGTCTCCGCCAAATGTGGACCAATCTTCAAGATTATTTTTTTGTTCGATAGAGCTTAGTCCAAGGGTGGTATATAAATTTAGTCACGATCGGATAAATTTTTAAATCAGTGCGTGAAGATTTTAAACTTGTGTTTATTATTAAAATATTTATCGCTAATACTACTAAGAAAGTGGTTTCAAATACGTAAGTATTAAAAGGTGTAAAGTATTTTATATACATAATTCGTGGTACAATATTTACTGTGTGGCACTGTCTTGGGCGAAGATTAAGAAGTCGTAGGAAATAAATCTCCGCAGTCCGTCTTCTGTAGCGATCTCTTTTGTTTCCCCGCTGTATAAATGTCGCCGAGTTGATTATTTTTCCATCTCAGTTATATAACATTGTTGTAGCGTGATATTATCTTGATATGAAATATAGTATTAATTTTTACTTGGCATTGCATCTTACGTTATTATCGCCTTTCTTTAACGTTTACATTATGTGTAATATAAAAAAAATATCTAATGAAGATTGTTGTCATACAAGTAGATGTTTATAATTTACCAATATGCTCCAACTCTTATATTGTTGGACATTCTGAACAAATAAATACTAATTATGACAAGACTTTAGACTAATAACATAACATAAGCTCACGCCTGTATACCCGAAGGGGTAAGTAGATGCGCATTAGCGAAGGGTGTTCTAGACACCCACATTTCACCCAGCTTAGATCCGTCCCAGATGTGATATGGAGCGACCCTAACGCCATATTGGACACAAATTCCAGACTCCGGGCTGATATGGAACAATCCAATATCAATACCCGACCCGGGGATCGAACCCGAGACCTAATTGACAGTAGTCATACCAAAATACAACCACGCCACCGAGGCAGTCGCAATAAATCTGCATTTATCTAATCAACATCAAAATACGTACCTACACATGATGTAGACCACGCGTAATAGCTCGGCGTTATTATGCAGGGAAAAGAAGATGAATTATTATTGTAAGCTGATGTAATTGCCTCGGTGACCTATTTGTATTGCGTACTCGGTACAACTATCGTTCTAATATCCAGACCAGAATCCCAAGCAGCCAAATTGATATTGGGGTTTTCTTCTCAATAACTCGTAGTCTAAAATTTACGCCCGATATGGGAATAGACCCGCATCCTATCACATTTGGGACGGAAATACGCTTCGCGAAAAGTGGGTGCGCTCGTTACGCCTCTACCGTCTACTTCGGTAATAACAGCCGCGAGTATGTACATACATATGAATGTATGTATGAAAATATGATTGTTAACATAACATAACATAACACATAAGCTCACGCCTGTATCCCCGAAGAGGTAGGCAGAGGCGTACTAGCGAACTAGAACACCCACATTTCGCCGAGCTTAGTTCCGTCCCAGATGTGATAGGGGGCGAGCCTATCGCCATATCGGGCACAAATTCCAGACTCCGGGCTGATATGGAAAAATCCAATATCACTTTGCCCGACCCGGGGATCGAACCCGAGACCTCAGAACCGTAGTCGTACCGAAATACAACCACGCCACCGAGGCAGTCGTAATAAATCTGCATTTATCTAATCAACATCAAAATACGTACATATACATGATGTAGACCACGCGTAATGGCTCGGCGCTATTATGCAGGGTAAATAAGATGAATTATTATTGTATGCTGATGTAATTCCCTCGGTAACCTATTTGTATTACATACTTGGTACGACTACCGTTTTAAGGTCCAGAACAGAATCCCAGGCAGCCAAATTGATATTGGGGTTTTCTTCTCAATAACTCGGTGTCTAAAATCTATGTCCGATATGGGGGATAGACCCGTCCCCTATCACATTTGGGACGGAAATACGCTACACGAAAAGTGGGTGCGCTCGTTACGCCTCTACCGTCCACTTCGGTAATAACAGGCGCGAGTATGTACATACATATGTATGTATGTATGTATGAAAATATGATTGTTAACATAACATAACATAACACATAAGCTCACGCCTGTATCCCCGAAGAGGTAGGCAGAGGCGTACTAGCGAACTAGAACACCCACATTTCGCCGAGCTTAGTTCCGTCCCAGATGTGATAGGGGGCGAGCCTATCGCCATATCGGGCACAAATTCCAGACTCCGGGCTGATATGGAAAAATCCAATATCACTTTGCCCGACCCGGGGATCGAACCCGAGACCTCAGAACCGTAGTCGTACCGAAATACCACCACGCCACGGAGGCAGTCAGGCAGATTGTTAACAAGTGGTGTAAATTGTTGCAGCCACCGAGCTCGATCTGCTAGGCGCACTGTCGCTGCAGAACACGTCGCGCGCCGGCGTCACCGCCGCGCCCGGCATGCAGCCGCAGAGAACAGCCTACACGCTACAAGGTAATGCTGGCTCACCACTCACCACTCACCACTCACAACTCACCACTCATCAGACTCATCACTAATTATACTAACAACTGAGTCGTATAGAAACAATGGCGGCAATATGAAAAATGGATGTTCAATATTTTTGCATTAATTTCATTACAGGTATATTAAAATTACTTACTTAAGCAATATGAAATTGACATACTGACACAAGATTTGATCTCTATTAGGTAACGTTGCTAAAAAAACACACTATTGAAATTAAAAAAATCATAAATTTTTCAGATTGCTTCCTTTGTTTCTATACGACTCAACTATAAATAATATCTATTTATGTATCTAGGCCTATCAGTCCCACATATAGTACTGACCCCACACTAGATATATCCTGTATTGTATTAGACACTACGAGAGACTTTCCGTTTCACAACACCCGTACCCGAAATAAATATCTGTAGGCCACATAAACATTCTCGGTGCAGGAATCGAAACCGCGGTCTCTTCACAGCCAAGCTACTCGTACGCTGCGCCACGAAGGCTGGCAAACTGTACTAGTCGAGGGTGAAATAGTTCTAGGTATGTCACTGTTTACCAGACTCTACAACTGCAGTCGACTCTACTATAAATACAATACGCCCTGATCACCCTGTTTGTAAAATAATATAAAATATTATAAACAGAATATTGTTGTTAATTGTTGATAGTTAAAACTTTCAAAACTAATGGCTAATATAACGTGGCTTCTAAAACGCTTCAATCATAGAATGACTTGAATATCTGGCATAATATAGAAATCAGATAGAATAATAAAGTAAATGACACACATTGGATACATTACTTTCATTAAAGCTTAAAAAATCTTAACAACCTACAATGGCGAGACCTTTAATTGATGTACTGGAATTTGGAAATAACTTCAACCACGCAAATGCCATCAAACATATTAATGAGTCTCATAAATTTCACTCATTATTAGTGTAAATATTCAATTATTTTCTATTTTATTAATAACGTCTATATTTTATCTTTATTTTTAAAGGGGTTTTTATCCACAAGGATACGCCAACCCCGTTAACTCTATTGGTAAATTATAAATAGATAGTTTTACCTATATTATTAACAAGTGTTACGTGTTAAGGACATTGTAATGAATGAGCTGACTGATTCTCATACTAAGATTTAATATCTAATGTCTTAGGGTAATAAGTGCTCAGTGCATTGCAGTGTACTTAGTACTTTATTATCTAGAGAGCGGGTGATGTTGCTTCTATTCATGGGTGACCGTATCTTAACTTAACATCAGGTAGGCCATTGATTGTTCCATTATTCCATTTAAATATATAAGAGTGTTATAAGCTGAAGACATCAAGAAAGTTAGGTAAAGAGCTTAAATTAAAAGAATACAATTCATTTCACTACCGCAGAAATCCATCAACGGAATAAAAACCCAACCCGACCACGACAAAGAATAATAGTTGTGCAATAACATTGGTCTTTCTGAGGGAAGCAGGAAGACATTGTCTCGACATTAAGGAAATAACTTTATCGTACACTATTATCATGTTTACTAGAATTCTACCGCACGATATGTTAATGCAGATTTGCAAATTCCACTCTCAATTTATATCATAATAAAGATTATTTATCGCCATAGCATAGTTTAAAAGAAAGGTGTATTCAACACTAGTTAATTAATCAGCTGTCTCTTTATTTCTGTCTCACTATTTAGGTCACCCTTAGTCTCTATTAAGGTTAAGTTTTATATTATTTATGATTTAGTTCTCATAACTATGAACTTATCTACCTTCGATATTTTTAGGGAGAAATATAGTTATTTGTTACATAGGCATTTTCTAACTATGTTATCATTTACACTTATTTTCATTGCTGGAATACAACAAAAATATATTTAATAGCTTATACAACTCTCACAATTATATATATCTCAAATAACGTCATACAATACAATTTTAGGGGACAAAACATTTATGAAATAATGTTTCATTACAAAATTCTAATAATTCAACTTACATTCAATAGTGAATAGATTTCCACGCGATGCAATAAAACTTCAATGGAAGTGAAGTGCGAAAAGCGCACTAATTGCATTCACACTAATGGATTATAAACAATATCGTCGACGGAATGGCACTACGGCTCACCTGTCCAGGGTTGCCAACTGTATGAGAGAATGTAAATGCACAGTATTGTTAGAGAATACAGAAATTGTTTCATGATATTATAAAATTCATACAATTACCAGCCGTTGTCACAATTTCTTGGAAATAGAGCCACTGTTAGTTTATCGCGAATAATACTCTGCGAATTCATGTGTCATTCGCATGAAATCTTTGACAGCACGAAAACCGGACTCTAAACTCGTCCTGTCAATTTCTGTTAACTTAGTTCTCTAACATTCAAACGTTACAGTCTTCTTGGTACCTAGAATCAGTTCAGTACTGAATCAAAGTAAATAAATTATTTGGCTAAAATAAAAACAAAAAAACACAGCAGCACACCTGCTTTTGTTCAGCTGGCATCAGGCATCCATTAGTGAGTGCGGAGCCGCGAGCGCTCCACGAGCCGCGCCTCTTTGCATTTTAATAATGCACCTTAACTCACATATCACTTATCGACGTTCGATTTCTTGGCTTTATTTCAGTAAGTGCTACTTCGCCAATACTTTTAATAAATGCCGGGGTAATACTATCTAACGTTAACATTTCGTTGTAATTAATGCTAATTGAATTATTTGAATACTTTAATCAGCAATTTAATTTTCAAGTTCGATCTTACCTTGGGTACCAGACTGATTTCTTAAGTTTACGCGAATGCTATTCATTGAAATAAAATTATTTTTACGGATTTTATCACGATTTGGTTTTAATTTTTATTCCCGACGTTTCGAAGGCTTTGCAGTCTTCGAAACGTCGGGAATAAAAATTAAAACCAAATTGGGTACCAGAGTTCAAAAAACACTTAAAACTTTTTGTTACATAATTATATCACATTATATAACTTAGCGCTAATTGTAAGTGTTTGTAAACATGTTTGGCAAATTAAAAAAAAGCAATATGAGGTCAAGAATAATAGAAAAATATATTTGTAGTAAAGTGAACTATAAAATACTCTTCAATTTTGGACTTAAACTCACAACAAGCACGTTAGCTACCGGTATAAGCTTATTGGACTACAAGTGAATCTGAACCCTATTGCAATTCAAAACGTTTTCGCGAATTAATTTGGTGCTTAATTTTATCAGGGTTTAAATCTTATGTTATCCAACGTAGGGTTGATACGCATCTTAATTAATATCACGGTGTTCCGCAGACATTATGTTCAAATACGACATGCAGTGAACGTGTCACAAGTTACGTTATTATTATACGGACAGACCATTACTCAAATAACCTCATGTATTTTATTCGAAAATCTTTTTGGCACTGAAATGGCTTTGCTCTTTAAAATGAATGGTAAAATTCACTAAGCCTTCACCGCTCTACTTTAAAATTGGATCACGTCAATGCAATCGCACTGGATTTCGATGAAACTTGGCATCGGCACCTGCCTAGTCTTTTAATCATAGATAATTGGATTGCCAAATATGAAGCTAGTAGTTACTTATTGTATTTCGAAAAAGTCCTATATTATACGATGGCTACAATTTTTATAGTCGAAAATCTCAAGGAAGAAATTCGATTTCATTTGGTTACTCAAAATTTCACCGAAAACGTGCATTAAATGCAAAAAATGTGCATTAGATTCCAGAACTTTTCATTTGGCACTTCTAACGCGACATTAGCGCACTTTTTAATTGTATTTCGGTGGAATTTTAAGTTACTAAATAAAATCCAATCGAGGTCGATTCGAGTGTCAGGAGTTACCCTACAGCAAGCTACAGAAATATTAATTGTCAACATCATGATTGTACCACTCATACACCTAATACAACGTAACTACGACATAATCGCGTTAATATTATCAGGGTTAATCACAGGGATTACAAAACTTAACTAACCGATTTAAAAATATGTCCGACCACCATTGGAATAAGTTTTATCCAACATAAAAATAATCTTAAAAATCGGTCCATCGCGGAAATAGCGCGTAACATACTTAAAAAATACAGACGAATTGACAAGACGTTACTGTCTACAGCGTGGCTCTACTACTCAATAAAATTATAATATAATAAAATATTTGCGTGCACATGATTACTAGAAATACAAAATATTATTTTTAATTTAATACTCATATTTTAATAGTGTTATAAGTACATGTCTGTGGTTATGAGCATGATTAATACTTTTGACTGTCACAAAAATATTAAGAATTTTTATTAAAAATATTTCTCCCTTCATTTTTGAGAGATAAAAAGGGAATACGTCTATTGTACTTTCCCTCCTTATTGTTTAACTTGGGTTGCCCTATAAAAGTCGATGAAGACATTTTTGCTTTCAGGAAGCGCATGTCGACGCGGTTCGCCAGCGAGGGTTCAGGGTTGATAGGCAGGGTAGGGAAGTCTATTGTGCATCACAAATATTAAAATGTTTTATGTGCAATTTGTTGGAAATTATTTATGATTTAAAAAATCTTTTTTTCGATGACTACTTTAAGGGCGACTGGCAGCGCTGTTACTAATCTAGAGTAACACCTTATCGCGATTTATCCTACAGCACACTCCTATCTTTAAATCAAGATTTAGGATAAATGGAGATTTATCGCGGAGCTATAAGTGGTCGTAAAAGTACATACATATATACCCATGCCTCTATCCCCGAAGGGTTAGTTAGAGGCAAACTAGAGACCTAGGACACCCACATTTATGAAACTGCACTATGCGAGCATGGTGGACTCCTTTAGTTATTAGAGACATGTCCCCATTTAAAAATTGACCATATACCGTTAACGTTTACATGGAATTAGAGGTAAATAAACCTGAATGCAATCGACGTAATATAAATCATACATACATTCGAAGCTTATTGTCACCGGCAAATAAACCTGATTTATAACAGTTAATTCTACATTGGACAATGCGAATTCCGAATGGAATCTGGGTCCATGTGGCTGATGGGTGATGTAAATTGTTTGTAATCCCTGCCGGATCGCGCGTCGATTCCCCACAAACGAACGGCACCATTATCGACGCGGCGAGCATTTATCCACCCGGCAAATATCCTTAATCCCCAACTGCGGACAGTGATTAACTCGCCTCAATTTGCCCCAAATTTTGTCACAACTGTGTAGGGTTGTTAGACTTGCTGATGGTAAATTCTAATCGAAATTGTTGGCCGGCAATGGTAATATTTTCACCTTTGTCATTATGTCGATGTAAAAATAAATCATAATTTGTAAGGCACAGTTTCTAGAGACATATTATTAAGATATAGATTTTTTAATTTATCAAGCTCAAAATATTATTTTTGTATGTCATGTATGAATATAATGTACTTATACAATTAAAGTATACACTACAGTATTAATGTTTGCATAACAAAGTTTGATTTTTTATTTTAAAAGGCCATATAACCGTTGATTATGCTGCCAACCCTAAAAGGACAGTGAATTCTGTCGCATTTCACTTACGCGTAACGTAATCCTTGCCATTAGTCGGCTAGAGTTGCGTACACTAACGTAATTGTCGAAGGGTGTTCGCCCTAATTTGTGGGGATGCCGCGGAGGGCCATATTGTCCCGTGTCCCGACTCCCGAGTCCCGAACGCGCTCAAGTGTCAAACGTCAAACGCATCGCTTTTGTCAGCGCCGCGCTGTCTCTCCCGGGAGACAAATCTCGGTTGTCAGAAGCAACGTTTTGGGAGCAAACTCTCATTTATCAGATTTTCAAGTGTTCGCATTTGATTAATAGTTAGATAAATATTTTCAATTTGTTGATGAAATACAATAAAAATCTTTCTTTCTGTCTGGCGTCATTCCGGTCTAATGCCAGGGTCCGCTTTCCTATTCAAACTTCGCCCGGTTTTGAGCATCCTCCACAGTAAGACCATTATAGAAGGCTCTCATATCATTCTCAAAAACATCCAGTCAGCGCTTTTTGGGTCGTCCACGGGCATTGCAGTATGGATCGTGACTCCTATAGAACTTTTGGCTTCTGATTGTTTCAAACATTCATTGTTATCAAATTTTATGCCATGATTTGGTGTATTGTAACCACACAATTATACCTATAGTTGCCAACAAGAATTATATAAATGGTTCATACGTAGACAGTTAGACACGCGAAAATAAATAGTCTGGCTTTCCTATTACCGAAAACTAATGTGAGTCTCCACGCGGTCATAGGTTATCTAATTAATGAAATGCTTGTTTGTGTTATTAATCTAGGTGGCAATTACAGATATTAGGCTGCGTGAGTAAATTAGACACGTTTTGGCAGCCCACTGAACAATTCACAAATGACATAAAATATAATGCTGTTAAAGTAACTGTTTCGTAGAACGTGAAACCGTATAATTTCATTGTAAACCTATGTATCTTCGTGTAATAAGTTATAAGTATCACATTTTGTACGATGTTTCACGTCTAAACTTTCGTTGTTTTTATGTTTTTGATTCTACTTATACACCTTAGTCCTCGCTTTAATGGACACCTATTGTAACCTCTATATTTAAACATACCACTGCCTCGGTGGCGTGGTTGTATTTCGGTACGACTACCGCCCTGAGGTCTCAGGTTCGATCCGCGGTTCGGGCAAAGTGATATTGGATTTCTCCATATCAGCCCGGAGTCTGAAATTTGTGCCCGATATGGCGTTAGGCTCGCCCCCTATCACATCTGGGACGGAGCTGCGCTCGGCGAAATGTGGGTGTACTAGTTGGCTAGTGCGCCTCTGCCTACCCCTTCGGGGATACAGGTGTGAGCTTATGTTGTTATATTTAAAAATAAATGTTGATACGGTTAACAAGGAGAAACAATATTACATTAAGCTACTGTCCACACTCCACAATCGCATTTATTTTTATTTCAAATTAATAACCGAGCCAACAAAACCACAATATTGTTATTAATTACTTAAAAAATAGTAGTTACTAGTATGTAATTTGAGTCCATAGTAAACTATTCCCCGTTAATTTAATTTCCACCGCTCGAGTGTCTATCTACAAGACACATCACAGACGTGATAAATGGCGACACATTCGCCCTCTGTTAAGTCGACGACAGGTTACGTATGTTTAATTAAGTAGTTACTAGTAACTAATCAGTTAGCTCCAATTATTTATTGATCTAAATAAAAATGTTTACAACGTTATTATTCAATTATTTGGTTTCCTACGCAACACTCCAGATTGACAGAGGTCCACGAAGGTCACTCGACATGAGATGTCCCATTGGTTCGTTTGTCAATCTTTGCTATTTAAAATTATCTAGACCGTTTGAAATATTCTACTGGATAGCTAAAAAGATTCCCGAACTGTGAGTGGACTAGTTCATCTACCTTTGAGTGGTAGAGCCAAGCTATAGACAGTTACATCTACAGCACGAATGGGCCGGCTCGACCGGTTTGTCGACCACTGTCTCACAGAAAACCGACGTAAAGTGGCAGCTTGCTGTCGCGTTTCGTTCGGTGAGTGAGATTTCCGGTGGCCTATTCCCACCCTCCCTTTCCAATCCCTTTTTCCTCCCCTTCCATTTCCTCCTCTTAGGTTGACAACGCAATGATGGTGTCTGTGGGCGATGTAGATCACTTACCATCAGATGACCCATCTGCTCGTTTGCCAGTCTCTGCTATAAAAAGAAAAAAACCTCTTCGTGTATACAAGCGTGAGGTTGTGTGTACTCTGCGTCTTATATTTGTTTGTAAAGAGAAATATTACCCTTCATTTACTGTTACTAAAACCGTTAAGAACACGCATAGAAACTGCTATTTTTTTAAGATGCTCGTTACGCTCACTCTAGTTTTACATTGTAAAATCACTCTGTAAAACCTGTCTGGTGTCCCGCGATACAGGTGCGCCTAGTGCCGAGACCGTTGCACAACTATTATTGTCATTACTGTTTTTGGTACTTAATAAATGGAAAATACTTAATAACTCGTCATGGAAGTAGTCGTACTCGTCACGTACATGGATGTGAGATCAGTTTCTTGTCTTTTGTGTGAATTGTTTGAATAGGTCGACAGAGTTCGACGGATTCTGTGTGTGACATAAGCTCCATCAACGAGTGTCAAGGACAGTTAGCAGGGGCGCTTCCACAAATTCCACAATAGATGTACCTACCTACACCTACCGATTATATAGCACTGATGAACGCGTTCTTCCGCCGTAATGTGACTTTAGGATTGTTGGCTTCATGGCAGTGTTAGGCTGGTAGAATAAAATGGACTGCCTCGGAGGCGTAGTGGTATTGTGTGCGTATGAATATCGTCCGAAGATTTCGGGTTCGATCTCGGGATCGGGCAAAATCATATTGAATTTTTCAGTATTAGCTCGGAGTCTAGAATTTCTGCCCGATATACCGTCTCAGATGCGTTAGGGAGCGAGCTTATTACTATCAATAAGCTCGCCCCTTAACACATCTGAGACGGAACTAGGGCGGGGGAATGTGGATGATCTAATTCCCTAGTACGCCTTTGCCTATCCCTTCGGGGATACAGGTGCAAGCTTATGTATGTATGAAGAAAATTGTAATTTTTAAATCCTGGTTTCAAATTCCAGGTCGAACAAATACAAAATGCGACAACTCTATGGAGTCAGTGCACAAAAATAAAAGCAACCAACTCCAAAGAAAGTTGATGGAGATTCTTAATTTGGAACTTTGAACATAATACGCCTTACTTATAAAAATATTTAAGCGCTTATTAACCATAGGTTGTCCTTTTCATTTTTAAACAATGTAGAGCAAGAAAAAAAGTGACAGGCTATTCTTAGCGAAAAGATAAGCGAAAATATTTTTATAAGTAAGGCCCTATGTTTAGAAACCCACATAGACTAACCTACACGAATTTTGTGCAATTCGAATAATATTACAAATATACATAACCTTATTTTTTAGTCAGTTAAAAAGCCACCCATAGTAACCACCATCGTCATTGACGCCCACTGATTGAGTGTTCACTGCTCAATGAGCTGGTCACGTGTGTCGTGACAACGGTGCGATCACGTGGAAACTTCACAAAGTTCAAACATGATTTTCAGTTGACCTACGACCCTAACATGTGTACGGCACGATATATTTCAATGTTAGTGTTTAATTAGAACTTGTTCCAGACTAAACTACATTAGCACTCGTATTTATAATAAAACCAGCAAAACCAGTTTTTAGAACCAGCGAAACCAGCAAGCTGCAAAGATTTTCCTTTATATTTCAACATGATAACAAAATGGTAGGACATGATTCAAGCCAAAGTGGTTACTATAAGTTAATTTAATAAGTTCAATGACCGCCTTGGAATAATGGCAGCGTATGGGCCGTGGATTGGGAGGGCCAACATTCGAATCACAAGTCGGAAACGCGTCTTATTATGACACGGTTTCTTTGAGAGTGAAATCTCCTAGAGGGGGTTGACTTCAGGTGGAAGACCGGTCTTAAAAACGAGAGAATCATTTATGCTAATTAACTCGGTAAAAAATTATGTCTCTATACTGATGTAATACTTTTAACGGTTGTTAGTTCAATTTCTAATGCCTATATATAAATAAATCACAGCACTGACAAAATATCTAAAGCCGACTAAACAAATTCTATATTGAATAAAAATAAAATGTTCAAATAAAATATGGCTAATACAAAACGGGAAAGCCGTGTCACGTGCGCAAAAGTGATAAACGATTGACAATAAAATATATCCAGTGCGGGGAGTCATACAATAAAGTGTTTACACAAAGCTCTGCAAATATTTGTGTGTAGACGCATTTATTGATAACCGCCGGGGTGATTTAATTAAACCGAGATCTGTAGGTCAGATACCGACCGCAATATTCATATCGCTTTGTCGACATTTTGCAATTAATATAAGCCGAGTGTTAGATTTGATTTTCGCTTACATTATCCAAATAAGATGCGAGTCCCTCGTAATGATGAAAGCACGAATTAAGTAGTGATCATAATAAAATATTATTTATTATATTGAAATATAAGAGACTAGTACGGACCATGGAAGATTCCGATACGTCACGTTTTTAAAAACTACCACCGGATCCAAACGCGGCCCTGCTTGAGAAGACCTGGCGAAACAAACTCAGCGGGCAAACAGCGGCCATTTGCTATGCTATACTAATGCGAAAGTTTAGATGAATGTTTATTATCTAATTATGCCAGGATATGGATATGGATGAAATTCACAAAAACTAAAAGAAAATTAGAGATAGTTTACAGTCTGGTATGGTACATATTGTGCTATTGTTTGTCCCTGAAAACTGTACTCTTCAAGCGAGATAGATTTGTTAATAAATTTCCATGCGGTCGAAGTCGCGGTCAGCAGCTAGTTTAGAAAATAAAGCGATAGATAGAATAGTATTCGAGTGGAAAGGGCAAACGAAACAACGTTAGGAGGATGGATTTATACGGCGATGAATCACACTTAAAGGTCATAATACGGTTTGCACTAAAAGTATATTTACGAAATCAAAATTGTTTGCGAAAACTACGAATTTCGACAAAGTTTGCTTCAGTTCTCTGTACCGCAATATAAGCACCAGTTGAATACAAAGCTATTTTAAAAGAGTTTCAACCCCTCTTCAAACGTTTGAGGGTGAGTTTCCATTATATTAAGACCCTTCAAACATTATTTAAATTCTTGCAAAATGTACCAAGATTGCAATCTAGGCAGGAGTCAAAATACAAAAGTTGATTTTTCAGCTATCTGCAGGAGCGGTCTAATTGATATTAAATGATGATTTAGCCGAGGGGAGATGGGGAACGTTCATGCATTATTCAAGGTCTTCGTGGAAAGGCTACTCGAATTAAACAGATGCTTTTGCTTTGCTTTTATATTCTTTTTTGTATATTAGATTGCAATTTTATATATGTTTATATCATAATTCATAGAGATAATATTTGCTTGCTAATTATTCTACTATTTATTCCTTCTTAGAATTTTTTATAAGGGTTGTATATTTTGGACACAAATATTTAATAGGCTTTATGTGTCTCTATGTTTATTGCCGGAGGCCAATGTCTTGCAGTGGACGTTCTGTAGTTGATGATGTTGATGATAACATTTCCCTTAGGAAGATAGTAATTGAAAATTGGGATGTTTTATATAGCAGAAGACCTAAAAGTAAATAAAAAAAATAATTTACAGTTTATTTAACCCGTCGGACGCTGCACATATATGTTACATAAGTGTATGGGCCACCGGAGGCCGAGCCGCCCGTGACTATAACTCCGCGACATCTCGGCTAATATTTGCCATCTTTTTCTCGAAGCAGTTCAGGCTATTTTCGACTCCCTATAACTTCGTTGTGGATAAAACTAGAAGCCTGAATTTTGAGTAACCAAGCAGGCATTGTATAAACATGGTATTTTCGAATTTATCATTTGTCTCTTGATCCAAATCTTAGTTTAAAACTACTATGGAATAGAATTGGTTCGATTTCGTGACGGGAATGTCAAAGTAACGGCTTATTATAAGGGAAGGTCACGGTCATAGTCAAGGCTCATATTATTATATCGTGTAGTTGTGGATGTTCAAGATAATGTGAAATCATTTTGGCAAAAAGAAAGTAACGAAATACCGCAGAGGGAAGAAGCCCAATTTACGAGCACTTCAAATTCTGAATATTTTTGATAAGTGCCAAAACCACCAGCTACTAGCTAGTAGTTTCTGTCAATAATTTATTATTTTTACTGACTTCAAAAGTCGTCATAAAAGTAAAGTCATTAACCGGAGCTAAAGAAAAACTTCAAAATTACCTAATAAGTATTGAAAACCTTAATTAACTAATATACTCCTAAGTTATCACCTTAACAATCTTGAACTTGAGTGTAAGAATTTTATTTCTCAATAATATATTTTATTGTATTAAGCCAATTTAGTGCTAATGCTAATTACGTCATAATGTCTATCCAAAAAAAAAATTACAATGTATAAATAGCAATTAATTTTAATTAATTTAAGTAACCGCTGTCGCAAGATAGCCCTTTCAGAATGCGAACGCCATTAAACCATTAAGTTTCCCGTACACTGCGCGAACCAATCTAACTAATCGCATTCATTTGAAATATTGCAATAACATTCAATCCATTCGGATTTGCAATTCATTAATAACAACGGTTCTTAGTAAAAGGCTTACGTAACCACGTAGAGATACCCTTGTTTATCTTCAACAGAATACGAGAATATAGTCTAATGTTCGGAGGTGTGTCGGCAGTGGGCGGCGAGGAGTCATCGAACTCCGTCTGGGTTGTGTAGAACTTTCTCGACTTTCCTACGATTCATTGCGAATTACTGTTTGCACGATACAGTTATTCAATTTCAAATCCTTTCGTTTCATTGAAATATTACTATGCTTCGGAGTTCAGACGGGGTTTGAGTCAATTATGGAATTCCACCTAGTTATGACTGTTAGGTATTGTTTTTGAATCACGATATATTTAACTAATTGTATTTAGGTTATCGTGTCTGTTTTAATTAGTAAATTCCCTAACACTAGGCACAGTTTTGTACATACTGGGTGGGCGAAAAAAGAGAGCGTTTCGGAATTTGGCTAAATAGCTAAGGACATTTACATAAAAAATAGTCCGCACATGAAAATAATATCTTAGTAACCTTGTAATAGAGCTAGAAACAACAACAATCTAATTAGTTCGCTTACTTACAAAGAAGGTTGTCACCGCAGGCAGTAAATTATGAATTGGTGCGTGCAATTTTTTTTTCCCATTTGCGGGCAAAAGGCTTTTATTTATGGAGACATAATCAGGTCGGCCTCGGATTTTTATATCGTGAGTTCATCATCTAAACAGTCTCGCGATTTGTAAACGACAATAAAATGTCACAGCTTTATTTTCGAAGGTTCAGGGTCACTCACAAGGGCTCCCAAGTTGATATTTTACGACTTTGATATACGGGATGTCGTGTCTCTTGACGTTTAAACAATGACAATAAAATGTTTTGTTCGTCTTGGTCGTGCAGTGTCGCGTGGTCAGAACCCCTCGCGAGCGCCCTTCCACGCGATTTACCCTCGCCGCAGGAGGCTATCACATCATTCATGCGAGATATTATTTCGTCATCCCTTCACCCTCGCAGATTTGAATCTTGCTGCGCACTTTATTACTTGCTCGTTGTCGTTAGCCACGCTTCCGAGTCGTCAATATACCGCGTACTGAAATTAAAAGTCCATATATTATAAAACAATCCAACTCATATAAACATCCAAGTTTGGATGTTTTTGACTCAAATTGGATGATTGAATTGATTTGGATGTAATTTGGCAGACAGATAGGCAGTGACCTGGGTTAGAACTCTTTTTTTATAAAGACACGTAGACATTCACAGGATAGACCACGAAGACAGAGACGCAAGAAAAAACCTAGTAGTCAATAAATATACCGAATTTCTCTGCATTGCGGATCCTAGATCTTGATAGTTTTAGTTGAATAGTTTGTATGGCGCTACTGTGTTACATTATTAGTGTTGGTAGTTTAATTGTTGCCATATACACAGCGATTGCTAGCTTAGAAATGATTAATATGACGCAACACTTACTTGACTATTGAGATTGGCAACCTGCCAGCAATCCTTAACATCCACACTTTAAATTCTCATAAGTGTGGTTGTATGTAATGGGGCTACTTGAATTATATCTTTATATAATAATATATAAGGAGCAACGGATATTTAACTTAAACCAACGTCACCTGACTACCCGTGGTACATTTTGCTGATATGAGAACAAGACTATGGTTGCCCATCAACCAGAAATGTATTAGAAGATTTTTGTCGCGTAACACTTTGCTTCTTAAAGGAGGCAGGATAATAAAAATATTGGAAAATAAAAACATAAAATTATGATAAGATTTTTACCAAATCCATTACACGAGCTGTACATAAAGCTGAAAATACTGTACAAATCTGAAAACTCAAGTTCAAATAAATATGGAGCAACTACAGCTGCATTCAAAATAATAAATAATGTGTGTAAAAAACATGTGTATGTTAAATCGACATAGACAGTCTTCGTGGCGCAGCGGGCGAGTAGCCGACTGTGAGTGAGGTCGCGGGTTCGATTCCCTCACTGACACAAATGTTTGTGTGACCCACAGATATTTGTTTCTGGTCTGGGTGTTGTGAGACCAAAAGTCTCTCGTAGTTCCTGATACTCACGATATAAGACTCGATCTTAGTGTAGGGTCAGGACTATGTGTGTGACTGTTGGGTGTATTTATAAAAAATAATGTTATGACACATTTTCCAGGCGTGTATAATAGCAACCCTCAGCGAAAGTTTTCATTAACGTATACTTGACCTGGATAGGCTCGCATACATTTTAATTCTGCAAATTGCATGGAGAATGTTTGATTAACAACCGGGCAGTAAAGACAGAAGTTTAGTTGGTCTCTTGCCAATACTAAGCAATCGTTACATTCAAGGACTTTACCGCTATATCGCCGCCTAGGGCCGCTGAACATCATAATAAGACAATAACTTAATACATTATGGCTGTCTCCGATACGAGGATAGGATCTTTTCACATTTAACAAATACTAGTTTATGCTCGCGGCTCCGCCCGCGTACGACCATTACCGTCGTATTTCAATTGTTTCTTCATACAAATTTTGAAGTTTGAACCCCCATTTTACCCTAATTTGAATATTTCATTCCATGCACCTTGAACCTTGAACCTTTGTGCAAAATTTCAGCTTGGTTTTTACAAGGGCTTGAGTAGGGATCTGGGTATTGATGAGTCAATGGGCCAATCAGGATAATTAGAGAAATGATAAGTAATTCAACACTTCAAGAGATCGCTATTGATAAAATACAAGTACGAGTGAAGCTTGATTTATTGCGTGAATTATTAATGGTGCTCTACATAACATGATTGGAGTCGATGGCGTCTTCAATAATAATTAATGAATCCATATCAAATCTTTACTGTTCTTTGCGTTCACAGAGACCCTCATAATGTAACATTCTACAAATCTAACCTATAAATGAATGTGATTTGATATAAAAGTTTGAATGTTTGTAATATGGATAATTCCATATTTCGTTTGTTAACCAACACACCTTAAGGCTGCGGACACGAACCCAGCAGCGACGGCGGCGCGGGGAACGGCATGGCATCGTATTGCTAGACCGGTTGTCGCGCCGCTGCCTTCGAGGCCAGTAACCAGTTCCATTTAAATCTATGCATTGGAACTCTCCGCTCATCGCGCCGCCGCCGCCGTGTTGCGCCCGCTGAGTTCGAGACCGCGGCCTAACAGCTGAACATTTTCGATGGAAATAAATAAGTTACAATCTGCAGTAGAACATAGTATATAGTTATTTTCGCAGTAGGTTGTAATGGACTTTTCTGTGGGATACGCATAAAATCTAATCAAAAATGATGAATATAAAAAAAACATATTTTGAAAATGTCACACTCTACTTTTAACTTGAAACAGCGCCCGCTATAATTGATAATGATGATTATGATAGTGATGCAAGTATAGAAAAAAAAAAGTATTTATCCTATTCTAAATGTCTGTGCACGTCCCTGAAATCTTCTGACCATTATTAAATAAGTCTCTCACTTGCCCTTATCTGCAAAAATATATTTGTCCTGATTCGAACCGAGGAATTTCCAGTCCACAATCTATGCTACGGCGAGATCTATTAAGTTATTAACGAGTGTAAGTATGTGTTTCAGGTGACTCTCGGTCGCTGCAGATAGAGGGCGTCGCATTCGAGCGCGCCGCGGAACTCCTGCGCCGCTCCCCCGAGTTCACGGTGCTCGCCACTCTCAAGCAAGAGCCAGCCAACTCCGGCACAATACTCTCTTTCTCACATGGGTACAACAGGTGCGTGCTACATCGGTGTCGTAATCAATGTTCAAGTAGTTAACTCTAGTTGTGTATGTAATGAGGTTGTATTTGATACAGTATTTTTTATGTATTTTTGCAGTTTCTTTAGAACCATAGGAATTTCAATGGGTTATAATAAAATTATACTTTCTTCTCTCTTTATTAATTATTTATTTATGCTGGTCATTAAAACTAAGCCCAAACCTCCGACTCCACATTGGAATGGAATAAGGGCAATAGAAAGAAGCTATGGAATAGACGAAGTGCTTGATGATATCGATGTAAACGTCACTGTTATGATGCTGAGTAGGGAGCCGGAGGCGGGCGGCGCGCGGGCAACGCAGCGGAGAAGCGGTGCGATGCGGACCCACGCACGCGCCCCCCGCACCCTCCGCACCCCCCGCGCCACGCTCACCTGTACTCCCCGCGGTGAGTTCTAGATCTCAACATCGCTGCGCGCGCACGCATCGCTCCTCTTCGCCGAGGCCGGTATGCGTGCGCGCGCATAGGGGAGAATCATGTATCTTGGAATGTCCTGTGCCTCGGAATGTCCTCCTTGATCCATCCGTTGACCTGGTTGCGCTCATTGTCACCTCTGCATGGATGTATGTGTGCGCGGGTGGGCCGGGTTGCATGCGCCTACCGCGCCCCGCCCGCGCCATTCCGCCGCCGTCCGTCTTGTGTTCTGTGTCTTGACGTGTTGTGTAATGTCCGTCCGACCCCCACGATCCGTCTCTCGATGTACTCACCTGGATGTTGATGTTTGTGACACTGGCCGGCCGCTGACCCGCGCTCGCATCGAGGGGACACCGTCGGGCTCGCCCGCACTTGCATTCCAAGCGACATGGGAACCCTTATCGTCCCGCGTTGTGTCCGACAACGCCGGAGTCGCCCGTCATGCGCGGCCGCACGGCAAGTAGGAGATGCCGCGACGTCGGACACACCGCGAGACACTCCGCTCACTCGGAGCGATCTATCAGACACCTTATAGAATGTCCGTCGACACCGAACGCGATTCGTTCCGAGGTACATGGTCCCCTATCCAGGCCGAGCGATATTGAGATGTAGAGCTCGCGGTCGGTCCGCCCCGTCGCGTGGAATTGTGTGTTGTTTGCTTTGTTTATGTGTACCTCGGAACAGTGAGCGAGGGCGCGGCGGAGTGTATCCGAGGTGTCGGAAGTGGATGTGTAGAGGCGGTGTGCGGTGCGCAGGTACCTGGAGGTGCAGTCGAGCGGGCGGCGGGATGAGGTGCGACTGCACTACGTGGCGGCGGGAGGCACGGCGCCGCGCGTCGAGACCTTCCCCTTCCGGCTGGCGGATGGCGCGTGGCACCGGCTCGCGCTGGCCGTGTCTGGTGCTCAGGCCACGCTGCTGGTCGACTGCCACCCGCTCTACCGACGCCTCATACCTCCACCGGACAGAAACCTTACACAACCGCAACTCACAATGTGGGTTGGACAGAGGAATAGCAAACATTCGTTATTTAAGGTACGTGGTATAATGACGAGTGATCTATCTACGAAGTTTTATCAAGGACATTTTCATAACTACTGTCTCCAAAATTCCAGGGTACGCTCCAAGAGGTGAGACTGGTGAGCGGGCCACATGGCTACTTAGCGCAGTGTCCCGGACTGGACTCCGAATGTCCTACATGCGGGCAATTCGCTTTGCTGCAGGCCACTGTTCAAGAACTCACTACACATATCCATGACCTTTCACTTAAGGTACTTTTCATCAACTATGAAATTGTATTTTTAGATTTAAACTGAACAGAAATGGAATTACTTCGCAGAATGCTCCTGGTTATTTCTTCTAATATAATTACTGAATATTCCAAATTTGAAAGGAATATCTTTACGAGAAATGAAAGGATTAATATTGAATGTTGCAGCTGGTTGGTACGGAAGCGAGACTGGCGCGGTTGGAGCAGTGCGACTGTCAGAAGTCGTGTTACTCCAACGGCACAGTCCATGCAGACGGCGCCACGTGGCAGAAGGACTGCAATCGATGCTCCTGCGTGGTAAATATTGTTTTACAAATATGTATCTGCCCTATATAAAGCTAATGAATCGTCAATGGACAATATTAAAATGATCTACCTTCTAAAATACAAAAATCTTCCTGACTCCAAACATTCTGAATTAGTAATGTGACTTGTTATGTGTTATGTTTCCAGCACGGCGAGATAACGTGCAGGCCAGTAGAGTGCGACAGGGCGGAGTGCAAGAATCCAGTATTACATCCAGGAGAATGTTGTCCGACATGTTTAAGTGAGTAGTTTCCAACTTTATATTTTTGATGGTCAGAGGGCGTTTGATCTTTTTGTACCTGTTAGAATTCTAGCGCTGTGTAAAGTACTGGGTTCCTGTCGGATACATAGAGATATTTTACTTCTTAATACTATTAATAAATGAGGGAAGTGACCTTGGTGCGATCCATAGCGTAGTTCTTATTGATTATAATTTTGATGACCAGAGGGGGTATTTCTCGATAAAAATAATAATGTTTACGATAGATGCTAGTGAAGGCATTGTAGTTTTTTTTTATAGCAGAGACTGGCAAACAAGGGTCACCTGATGGTAAGTGATCTCCACCGCCCGTAGACACCTAAGATACAAAAAAAATCATGGGTGCGTTGCTAACCTAAAAGAAGATAATGGAAGGGGACAGAAAAGGGATTGGGAAAGGGAAGAGGGAAATGGGCCACTCACTCACCGAACGAAACGCGACAACAAGCTGCCACTTTACGTCAGTTTTCTGTGTAGTCTTTAATGATAAAGATGCTATTGAGGACAATAAAAGTACAGATAGCTATTCGTTTTTTTTTATAATGTGAAGTGATTTAATACTGACTAACAAAAAGTTCAACTTGACGAAGAAACTAATACTGAAGACGTTGAAGGTATAGACAGCCATTAAGGGTATTGTACTTATAAATAAAAAGTTGACAACTTGACGAATAAAGTTGTGGTAATCGTTTAATATTTCTTCTTAATTTATTAATTAATGATGATGCTTATATTCATCGTGGCTAAGTATGGTTAACTTGCTGTTTCCAGGACAGTGCCTGTTGAAGGGCACCCTGTATGAGCACGGCGAGCGGTTCGCGCCGAAGGAGTGCGCGGAGTGCGTGTGCCACGACGGGAACATGCAGTGCACGCGCGTCGACCCTGAGCTCGCCTGCCCGCCGCTGCCGTGCGAACCGCCGCAGCAGTTCACCGTGCCCGGCGAGTGCTGCAAGTTCTGTCCTGGTATGATGCACGATACAGCCTGCTTCCAACAGATCGAACTGGAAATCTTTCAGGGATGCCTAAGTTCATCAGTGGAAATCCTATGGCTGACGATGGTGATGATGGTGAAGATGATGATGGTAGTGATGATGATGGTGATAATTGCGGTAGTGATGATGATTATGATAATTGTGGGAGTGATGATGATGATGATTATCACAGTAATTATTACGATGGCGTCCACAAAGTGAGCGCCAACCATCCCATTCTTTTATTTTCGTTTTGGTACAGTAAAGAGATTATACTGGATCTATCTGTACTGCATCCTACATTCGGTGTTAGCAAACCTGTAGTTTATTGTGCCAACAACAATAAACATTTCTCTCTCTCTCTCTCTCTCTCTCTCTCTCTCTTTCTTTGTCAAATTGTCCTCTTAAACTATTAAACGATTCTTTTTTGTCTTCTAATCAAAACTAATATGAACAGGTGTGGACTACTGCAGCATGGGCCACTCGTGTGACGAGAACGCGACTTGTATGAACCTCAACACCAAATACACGTGCAAATGTAACCAGGGCTTCCAAGGAGACGGGATCACTTGCCAAGGTTAGGATAAGACCAGTATTTCAATTATGGTTGTTCTGAAAATCTGGTATAGCCCAAATTCCTACGTCCTTGTTATTCTTAGGAATTTATCACCAGGACCTGGTCCTACAAAAGACGATATAAATTAATGAATATGAATCCTCCAGTGTTATTCCTCTGAGAAAATCTAGATGCGCAAGGTAAGGAGTTATCCTTGGAAACTGACCGGAATTTAATACAATACCTCGATTTGCGAGCGTCTTTACATTCATATTTATAATATCCAACTATTGATAAACCGACGTATCTGTTTACGTATTTCTACTAACATAGCAAGACATACGTGCATGAATAAGTTGATTATCTATTTCTTCCGTTATTTTAAAATCTAGATTGATTTTTTTCCAAAACCAAACGTTTACTTCTACAATTCTTCATATATTTCAGATGTAGATGAATGTCAAGAAGCAGGTGGTATGGACGGTCATCACTGCCATTCTAACACACGGTGCGTCAATGTTGTGGGCAGCTATGTATGTCAGTGCCTCGAGGGATACACTAGAAGGGATAAATTCAATTGTGTTGAGGTAAGAACCGCTAGTAGAGAAGGAGGATGCTGTAAAATAAACGAGACTGAATGTATAAAAGATGAGAGGATTATAACGGGATTATATTCATCGTCCCTAAAACTTCAAAAGAACTTCATCCTTAGTAAAAGAAGTACACTAGTCTGAAGACGAATACGTAAAAGCAAAATTTTTATCAGTAATTTCATAATTTAAAGAGAACTAGTTTCAATAAACTGTATCATCCTACAGAATACTCTTAAATATTGAAACATGTCTTAGTCGATCTTATAACGCATCAAGGTGATTTGGAAAGCAGAGGCGTTGACGTCAAACTTTTGCGGTCGATTTTAGTAAACAATATTATATTTTTCATAGTAAACCTGTACCCGTCCACTGCTGGACATAGGCCTTTCCCAGACAGGGTACAGGTTGTTGATGTAACATTTTTGGCACCAGCTCGGAAAATTCGTATATCTTGGACTGATGGTAACGGTTGTGGAACTGGGATTGATAGTAACGGTTGTTGTTTCAGGTGGACGAGTGCCAGGGCTCGTCTCACGGGTGTCACGCCGACGCGGTGTGCACCAACACGCCTGGATCATACACGTGCCGCTGCAGGGAGGGGTACACTGGCGACGGGTACTCCTGCATGCGTGAGTATACCACCACTAACACCACCACATCTATTACCACTACCACCGCCACTACCCTTACTACTACCACTACCACCACCACCACCACTACTGCCACTACCACTTCTGTTTGTTTCTTATACCAAGTAAGGAGTCTATAAGTAATTTAAGGGTGTTTATATAACAAATTTGCGAACGAGAATTTGCAGTGCAGCTTGTTATCTAATTTTACGTGAACATCCTCCAAGGTGTTAATCGAGTGCGAGTGCGATTATTGAAGCAGGTTTAGATTTTCACGCGCGGTGTCTATTTTAAGAAGTCTATTAGAAGGAAAGATTAGACATAGCGCCCAGATGAAGACATGCCATCGATCAGTGATGTCATGTCCACCAAACGAGCGCTACATTAAAACTTCTTAAAGTGCTTTGTGTGTCCATATTGACATGCATTGTTCATAAGGAAGTGACAGTATTTATCTAAATGTGAAATGCTAAGGTGAAATTACTACCGTAATAAAATCCATGTTAATCCAGGCTAGCGGTCGGCTCTCTGGTCTAGGGGCAGCGTATATTGGCTGTAAACCGGGAGGTCCTGGATTCGATTCCCAGGTCAGGTTTTTCTTACACTATTTGACCGGGACTGGATCCCCCAGAAAGGGATTGACGTAGGCAGGCAGCTGGTCGTCATTCATCATTTATGGTCAAATGATATCCGTTGATTCGTTTGGTAGTCTCTGTTATGAGAAACAAGTTTGTTAATTAACAACAAAATCTCATTGTGACGAACAGCGGTGTGTACGGGCGGGTGTTTGAACGGCGGCGCGTGCGTGTCGCCGGAGCAATGCGCATGCGCGCGCGGGTTCGCGGGCGCGCGCTGCGAGCGAGATGTGGACGAATGCCGCCCGCACGCCGCACACTCCGCGCACCCCGCCGCCCGGCCCGTGTGCGCCGCGCATGCGCTGTGCGTCAACACGCCCGGCTCCTACTACTGCGTGTGCGCGCACGGGTACAGACGGCACCCACTCACTGACGACTGTGAAGGTATTCATTTATATTTCCACTTTAAGTATGTATACTATAAGGTACAATTTTAAATAAACGGTAAATGGTAATCGAGTTATTGCGTTTTGCAGACGTGGATGAGTGCGTGGAAGGGTTCCACACGTGCCACCCGAGCGCGCGCTGCGTCAACACCGACGGTGGTTTTCGCTGCCAGTGCGACACTGAACACTGCCAACTCAGTCAGTACACTACTATTACCACACTTTAACGATTGAAACACTATGTTGAATAAACGTAAAAACAGCATGTTGTATTACGTCATATATTTCTTAAAAAGAGTCTTAAGTGATTGTTGTATGTTGGGTATAGGTTGTTGGTGGCAGGGTCGCGCGGTGAGCGACGGCGCGTCGTGGTCGGAGGGGGGCGGGTGCCGCGTGTGCGCATGCGCCGCGGGCGTCGCGCAGTGTGTGCGCGCGCCCTGCATCTGTGACACGCACAACACTACAGCACTGGTAACACATACAACACACCCGTATTTTATATCAAACGAGCAAGTTGATTATCTGGTGCTAAATATGTACCACACACAGACAATACCAAAACTGAACAATAACAACAAGGTCACTTGGACAATTTAAGATCTGACTTACGTCAGTACAAGCTTTCTCGTCAGGCGTAATTCTTTTAATATTAATTCATAACTTAAAATAACAAAGTACTGTAAATTTCACAGCGTTTGGTTTCTTTAACAGCTTCGCTCTTTTGCTAAAGGAAAAATACATTGCGTAACCTCACACTGAACCAGCTAAAGTCCTCTTTAACTTTAAGAAAAATGTGTTAATTTTTAGTAACTCCTCAAATCTCAGTAAATACATTTATTGGCTTACGAGACTGACAAGCAGTTAGTCCACCTGATGCTAAATGGTTACCCACGCCCATGGATATCATCAATAGCGCCACAGCCCAGCAGCTGCCTCGAGGAAAGGAAGAGGATAGAGATTGAGAAGGGGAGGTGTATCTGAGGCTTTGGTTCCATATGAGACAGTGACAGTAAGGTTACTAATACGGTGGGGGCGCGTGGTAGATTCATGCTCACGGTCTTATTCCAACCGTAACGGTAACTATATATTGAGCCAGAGGCGTCCTTCTTTATGCGACGGCGCAGGGGTATCCCTATGGCCGCCGTCCTGGAGTCCTGGAGTCTGCCCTGTAGGTACGGCACAGTTCAGTGGTATGACTAGTGTGGATGTGTGGTGTCAGGTGTCGAGCACGGAGGCTCCGTCGCCGCCGCTGCCCTCGGTGGCGCCGGCTGCGTGCTGCCCGCACTGCGAGCCGCGGTACCACTGCCGCCACCAGGAGATGCACCACGTCACCTTTCGCAGCGGCGAGCGCTGGCTCTACCAGTGCCAGATCTGCGAGTGCCTCGTCAGTACCACACTCTATTTTATAGCTTTTCTTTCTACCAACTCTTATCCCACTTTAAAGTTGGGTCATCGCAACACACTTTTTAGGGAATGTTGCAGAAGGGATTTGATTTAATTTTTACGACCGGTAGCCTGTCTGATGTCAACCCCCTCTGGAGGATCCAGTCCCGTGCAAATCAAATTTAAAAAATCGCTTTGCTCGAACTGAGATTTGAACCCAGGACTTTTCGGCCCACGGCCCATATACAATGGCACCAAGAAGGCGACCAAATCATACAACATCAATCTAAATTTTATATCATCTTAGACAAATATGGACGAATTTTGATGATTATTGATGTAATCCATGGGAATTAGTCCAATAGTGATCCCATTTGTTAAGAGCGCTTTAGCAAAATCTTTCCGCTCAAGTTTAGGTATTTTATGACAGCGCTGCACCTGTGTGCGTCGCACACATGCCCGAGTTGCAATCCGGCACGTAAACTCAATGTATACTTGGATTGAAAAATCTTGATCCTTAGTAGTTAGTAGTTAGAAAAATAAACTTCAATGTCGGATCGACGCATCATATTTATACACGCTTTATTTCAAGCATGTTGCTAAAAGGTGCTTTCTAACTGATTGTTGTACTCAGTCTGGGCAGTCATGCTCGTTTAAATGTCTATGTTAGCGATGCCTATAGGCACAATAAATAAATAAATTGCATAATTTATTTGCCTTGCCCTTCGGAAATAATAATAAAACGTCTGTAACCTCTTTGATCCAGTGATAGCGTAAATAGGCTGTGAACCAGGAGGTCCTGGTATAGATTTTCAAGTCAGACGTGTATTGTTCTAGCAAGATTTACCGGGAATTAGATCCGCAACAGAGATAAGAATGTTTTTTCCGAGCCAGACAAACTAAACGGTGGACCAAAATCGTTTGCAAATTTGAAACATGAATGTAATTAAAACTAGAAATGATACAAATGATTCCTTCGACGTAACAAACATCTATGTTTTTTTAATGATGTCTCGTCGTCGGGAATCTAGCAAACATCTTTGCAAGTCTTTGAAAACTCTCTGACACATGCTGCCGGTGATTTTTTCGTGGATGTTTTATTTTAATCGGGATATTGTCGTCGGTTTCTTAGATATACACAACTTTTCAGGTATCCCCACACGAAAAATTCGCAAGGTACGGGCCGGGCTCCTCAGAGACAATGGAATATCTTGTAGTTGGTATTGCCGGAGCCACCGAACGCTTATGTTTCTTACGAAAATTTCAACCTCCCAAATGTTCTATTTGCTCCTTGTTGAACGTGGCCGCCTTCTTTAATATTCGGTATGGAAACAATTGGTTCGAACTTCTTGTTGGGTCAAGTTTTAATTAAATTAAGACTCACACCAGGTAATCAATATTCAATTCTACACAAGCGTCGTCTAGTAATGTAGGAGTTGTTGTTTTTGTTAAATTTGATACCTGACTCACAGAAAACCGACGTAAAGTAGCAGTTTGCTATTGCGTTTAGTTCGTTGAGTGAGATCTCTGGTAGCGCAATTCCCTCGTCCCTTTCCCAATACCTATTCCCCTCCTTTTAGCTTAGCATCGAACCTATGTTTCTTTTCGTGTAATCGTTTTTCATATTTCGTCTGGGCACAGAGGACAACAGGCAGTATTTTGGAACACAGGCAGTGTTCCACAAGTTCCAAAATAAATTAAAAAAAAATTGCTGTTACTAAAGTATTGACTATTTTTATATTAACCTAAAAATATATATAAGGTTGATTTATATAATTGTTTTGTGTTATATTTTATTATTAGCTTTTGCCCGCGGCTTCGCACGCGTATTTTGTTGGGCCAACGGCAAAGGTTTTGATTTATCGATCAGCCATGTCGTTTTAGTCTAAATATTCTACAACGGGGCGACCCAGATATCGATTTTGAAGTCAATTGGCCCAAAAACAAAGAAAAACAAATGACGGCCCATTTTGACAGTTTTAACATCGGTTCCGTCGTTTGGAAACACGGGGTGACCCAGATATCGATTTTGAAGTCAATCGGCCCAGAAACAAAGAAAAACAAAATTGCGGCCGATTTTGTCAGTTTTTACATCGGTTCCGTCGTTTGGAACCACGGAGTGACCCAGATATCGATTTTGAAGTCAATCGGCCTAGAAACAAAGAAAAACAAAATGGCGCCCAATTTTGACAGTTTTTACATCGGTTCCGTCGTTTGGAACCACGGGGTGACCCAGATATCGATTTTAAAGTCAATCGGCCCAAAAACAAAATGGCGGCCAATTTTGACAGTTTTGACATCTGTTCCGTCCTTTAGAACCACGGGGCGGACACAGATATCGATTTTGAAGTCAATCAGCCCAGAAACAAAGAAAAACAACATGGCGGTCACTTTTGACAGTTTTGATATTGGTTGCGTCGTTTCGAACCACGGAGTGACCCAGATATCGATTTTGAAGTCAATTGGCCCAAAAACAAAGAAAAACAAAATGGCGGTCACTTTTTAGATTTTGACCGCGGATCACTTAACGACTTTAAAATCGTTCAGAATTCGTAAAATATTCAATATGACTCAGAAAATATGGTAACGTCATCTATTGATAAACTTAAAAATCACTTTCAGGCTTTATAGAACTCCCAACAATCGCACACATGATACAAAAATGGCCTCCTCATAGTCAAATAACTCGTTTCAGTGGCCGTAAGTTGTCACTAGTAACGGTAACACACAATGATCAAAGACTTTTGTATTCAGGCACTGAGGTATTTTTCACGGGAAGACCTCAACAACATAATTTGCCGAATGCTATCCAGTCGAACTGAATTTGATGATTGACCTCTTTCAAAATCGAACCTGTTTAGGTAGATACCCCATGTAATAGACATTTTTCTATATCCAGAGTTTCCTATACTAATTTTCGAGTGTGCACAACATGAAAATTCGACATGATCATCGTCTTATGCATGTTCATTTTAAGACCCCTAGTTGGAACAGTTGGGAATATTATATTACCTAAAAAGAGTACCCATATACTGTTACATTTTATACTCCAGAGGGGGGTTAATGTCAAGCAATTTGTCGTAAAAATAAAGCCAAATCCTTTCTGCAACATGCTTGAAAAAGTGTGTTATGTTGAGCCCACGTGGTCGCTGCCGTGAGATAAGGACAGGCAGAAAGAAAGATATCACATTCTAAATTCTATTCAGTTGCTATCGCTTAATTCATTACAATCAATCATAATCATGAGATGAATAATTTAAATCAGAACAAAATCCAATTATGTAATTCAATAAAAATGTAGTTAGAGAAAATCTCAAAACATGAATACAAACAAAAATCGTCTAATATCAAGTCGAGTATAGTCGCGCTATAATTACTACAAATAATTGAAAATTTCGTAATTCGAACAACTGAAAATGACGAAAAAATGCGATACGTCCTCACTCTGAGACCGCTCAGCGCGGTGTGACTTGACTGTTCAAATGGCTGGCTATTTATTCGCTGTTTATATCGATTTTTGCTATGGTTTCAAAAACATATTTTGGATATTATATCAAATAATTTGGCCCTCATATTTTTTTTTATAAAAGCCAAGATATTAAACTTTATTATGCGATATTTTTTATTTTCATGTGTAGTTTATATTGCGCAAAATAAATTATGATTTCAGACGCAGTTTTCAAAATTGTGTTTGTTTTAAAAGCTATTTTCTTGACGTTTTTGTATAAAACGTGAAAAAAATACAATAGCCACCACGGATAAGAAGATATTCTTGTTGTGTGTGCATCAATTGTATGTCATAATATTAATGTATAGTTTCTCAAAAAGTTATCAAAATTCAGTAAAAAGTAACATTTTCGAAAACACCTCTTCTAGTACGCGGAATCATAAGGTTTTGTCTTATTTAATGAAAAAATTAAGATGTACACCACGTCCGGAATGAAATGACCTTCAAAATGCATATGTTTTTAGGATTTGTTTGGTACAAAAATTTTCAGCGAGACACTTTCAAAAGTCAAGCAAAAACGTCGATTTCAATGAAAGGCGCGAAAGCCCTCTTAATATACCACATGAACAACGCCAGAGTTTCTTGCCCGTTCTTCTCTGGCGAAACGGCCTTCCGAACTGGCGGTAGAGGAACTTTGACGGAATCTAAATAATGTAACATTTCATGGATTCAATAAATATTTTGATTTTGATTTTGATTTGAACAGGTGGTGGTCCCATTCATTCTAAGATCGAAATTGTTGTCATTAAGACTAACTAATATTTTAATGCATTACAGTTAGGAGAGGTGGATTGTTGGGAGCCGGAGTGTGAGGAGAGCGGCTCGTGTTGCAGCAGCAGTGGTGGTGAGGGCGAGGCGGGGGGTGCAGGTGTTGAGGAGCGGGGTGCGGCGGGGGAGGAGGGGGGCAGCTGGCGCGCGCCGCACCGCCTCGAGCTGGCGGGCTGCGCGCCGCCGCACTGCCCCGCTTGCCAAGTAAATACGCTTTGTAAACGCTGATACACTATCCACTTACCCTCAGTGTCGACTGTCAACCCCCTACAGACAAACAACACGACGATGTCCACATTACAGGGTTACTTTGATAACGTAACTTATTTATATCTTGTGGGTGATACGCGATAACTGATACATTTCTAATGTACAATTCTAGTGCTCTTCTCGCTGACGTATAAAAAAATACGGCGACTTCCACAAGTGAATTTTCATGTCAAAGCGTTATGTATAGTGTTATCTGTCTGTAAGCCACAGCGACACTAACCCGCACTCGATGAGTGAGCTGCAAGTCGGTGCCGTCTGCATCGTACCTGGCACCTTACCTCGCGTGGCCAATGATGCTTAAGTCCCTATTAATGACCGCTTGAAGGACGTCCACATGACGCCAGAGCTTAAGGCGACTAATTGATCCGCTTAGAGGTGGTCCGTGTGTGAACGCGTCGTTTCCGCTTGTTGCAGGGCGGGCAGTGTGCTACTTTGGTGAGCAATCTCGCGTGTTGTGTGCATCGGTAACCATCCCCACTCTTCTTATTCATTCATACATCTGCTCTATTAACACGTGTTATTTTGAATGTTTGCGTCTTCGATTTAATAACTAATTACACTAACTATAAATTCTTTGTTTTTTTTGTTATTGGCGCCCAACGTGGGACTAAATTTTCCAATAGTTAAATCGAGGGCGTACATCATTTCAGGTATTTTCTGTTGCATGTCTTATCATTTATCCATTCATCAAGCATGACATTGTTAAAAGATATTTGGCATTACCACTTCTTGGAAATTTTAGGCTTGAATAAGCATGCTTTGACATTGACATTCGCATTGATTTTACGTTACGTTGTCATGACTTTCAATTAATGTATAATAGCGTTACATTAGGGAGGGGCCACATTTATCGATGCAGAACCTGATTAAGCTGATGTCAGAAAGAGCTTTATGGTAATGAAATAAAAGCGGAAAGGCATTTGTTGCCACCTAAACTGAAATTTGAAGCTCTTTCTGACAGGTTCATGCAGATTCCGCTGCAATTAATGTGGCAACTATCTTAAGGGGCCCACTATGAACACTGCCATATTTGGAAATAGGCAAATTATTCATAGATATCATTTAGTTCCTATTTACTATACGTATTGTATGTCTAGTCGACTTTTCATATCTATCAAAAATAGATAGCGAGCTTTGTGCCGCCAATATATTAGAAGTAGAATTAAAAAACGAACAAAGTTCGAATTTGTACAAATGCTTTCAAATCTAGCGACAAAAACGTCAGTAGAGATTGTTGATCATGTGTCAAACCGTTTTATAATTTATCGTGAAATATACAGTGACATCGTCACGTTTAAATGGGAGAACTAAACGGATGATAAGGTTATGCTTTTCTAATACCGCGTTTACACAAACTACGATTTTTCCACGCAAACATGTGCGTGCAGGCTCCTTCCGTATGCCTAGGCCGGGCCAGAATAAGATACACAACGGATGTATCATATTTATGGATGTAAATTTTTTCGTAGACGGCGTTTGTGACGATGTGACCGTGTCATCGGACGATGAATTATAAAGAGGTAGACGTGCGGTGTGTGAACGGTAAAGTGCAAGCGGCGGTGTGGTGTGTGTAGAGGGCGCGGGTCGGTGACGGCGGCGCTGACGCTGGTGGCGCTGTGGTGGGGCCGGGGCCGCGCCGCGCACCGCAAGCATCGCGGCGCGCGGCGCTAGAGCCGCCCTGACCGCGCATCCGCAACACGCGACTATATTATAGATAGACATAATGTTAACCAATCGCGCCGGGCGCGCCGCCCCCGAGCCCCGCGACACACCCCGCGCGGCGGCCGCCCGGCGTCGCACGGCGCCGCACGGCTCCGAGCTCGCGGCGCACGCGTCACGGGCACTCACGAGGCCGGTCGCCGACTGTAGATAGACGCACAGTGCACACGAGTGCCCGCGAGCTCGGAGCGTCGCGCTTTCGGTCCGGCGCCACGTGCGCCACGTGCGCCGGTTCCGTTGTATAAAGTGAGATGTGATGCATGTGGAGCGTGAGTGAGTGCCGCGTTCGCGTTGTGTCGGAAGCCCCCGCCGCCAGTGCTCGCCGCGCACGCGTACCACCACCACTTCGTATAATCTTCGAATTCTAAATTTAAACAATACGTCGATCGCTTCAAGTTATTATTCTAGAATGTTAACGGTACTATTTAGCTATATTGTTGTGAAATAAATAATGTGTATAGAGTGGTGTACGTGTGCGCGGGGAGATGTGCGGGGTAGTGGGGAGGTGTACGCGGGGCGGGGGGCGGGGACGGGCCGCGTCGGTGCCGCGGCTTCTTCAATTATAACGTAATACTTTATCGATAGAGATAGTGCTGTACATGAGAGTAGCGTAGTGAGACGGCCCGCCGCGGCTCGCCCGCGCGTACGCGCCATGTTGTACGAAATTTTTCATAATATATTATAGTTTTTGTTTGTCTTTATATAGAATCGTTTTCTTGTATAATTTGAAAGTAACCAAAAATAGGTACCAAATATAGAAAAGATAATATTATGATTGTTTCTTAATTTTCATAAAGCATTTTGATGCTTGCATGTTGTATTGTGTTCAAAAAATTACCATTAAAAAGATTCCTCAAGAGCGGTTTTCCCATTTAATTTTACTATACCTATCCCAAACTGTCCCATAACAAACAAAAAATAAATATTTTTACAAGAACATATATCTACTCAATACTCCAATAGAACAATTTACTAGGCAACCGCGTCTTAACATAATCAAAATATTTCATTCACCATAATTAAAGTTTAACAAATTAAACATCAGAACTTACGAACACGTGCGGTGTAGAGACGTAGATAAGGGCTGATTCACATCGAGGGCGCTGTGTTGATGGCGACGGGCGAGGTGGGTGAGGCGATGTTGAGGAGGGGCGGCGGGGGTGTGAGGGAAGAGACGGGCGGGTGGGAGGCGATGCACGCGATGCGTAGTGGAGTCGCCGAGTACTTCAGCGCGCGCGCCTCGCTGCGCTCCACCACACCAGACACCAGCGTGTAGGCAGAAGCGAACAGCGTCACTGCCTACATATGATAACTACTTCATTATTGACTATACAAAATATTTAAACACACACACACAGATATACGCTGACGCCTGCATCCCCAAAGATGTAGGCAGAAGCGAACTAGAACACGAACATTCCGCTGAGCCTGACCCAGATGTGATAGGAGGCGAACCTATCGCCATATCGGGTACAAATTCGAAACTTCATTCTGATACAGAGTAGATAAAACCAATATCACTTTGGCGCTTTGGAATTGAACGCGAGACCTCAGGACGATAGTCGTAACGCACACGTAATACCACCAAGCTATCGGGGCAGTCCATCAGTCATTTACTCAGTTCCACACATAAAAATCTTTAGAATACATGTTCATTTCGCAATTAACAGTATCTGCTACTGTCTACGGTGACTGCGTAGCACATGCTAACTACGCTATGTAGCGTTCACGTAGCAACTCGGTTGTGGGGAGTGCTACGGTCCAGCGCTACATTACCGAGACGATATTGTATTTAAATAATATTTTATACCAAGATCCGGCTGCAAGATCGCTACGTTCATAACGTATGTATATAATAATAAATAATAATAATAATAATGTAGTCAAAATTTAATTTTACGAATAATTATAGATGGGGGAATCTATTTTTGCCAAGGTGCCATTCAAAATTTTCCCGCAAGTATTTTTTAATTAAAAATAATATTAATAATGAACGTAGTGATCTTATAGTCACATCTAGTCCTACTACAAGTAAGTCCATAGTATCAACGTTAAAAGGTACTAACTAATACACTAGTCACACTGTTACGTCTATAACTCACCATGACAATGATCATGGCGGAGGCGAGAGCGGAGAGCGAATTGGCGAAGTTGCGCAGTTCGGCGAGAGCAGGACGCAGACATCCGACCGGGTATAGCGACATCTCGCACTGGTCTCCACGCTAGTTATCGATACATACATATAAAAACTTACGCCTGTATTCCTAAAGGGGTAGGCAGAGGCCAACAAGAGAGTTAGAACACCCACATTTCACCGAGTTCATTAATCTCCGAGATGTCATAAGGGGCGAGTCTATCGCCATATCGGGCACAAATTCCAGACTCCGGACCAATCAGAATAGGAAAATCCAATATCACTGCTCAGCCCGAGTATCGAACCCGTAAGGTAGACATACCACGCCTGCTATATAACTACGCTACAATGGCACCACATTACTAAAAATATGTAATCGTATTTTTAGTTAGACATTTACCTCACTGAGGCTGAGATCTATAAAACGAACTTCGACTAAGTCCGAGTCAAAAAATCGAACTTAGTGAGGATTTGGAATTTATAAATCGAACTCAGACTTAGTCCAAGTCATTTTTCACAAGAAAAACTTTGCTAAGTCCTAGTCCACAAAACCTTGACTTCGGTCTGTCAGTTCGGCATGCAGTAATACCAGTATCGAAATACTGACATAAAATGTAGAAATTGTTTTATTCATTCTAACGATTTTTAAATTAAAATACCAAAACTATTGTTAGAAAATGTTTAATAATTAAAGGTACGAGATTTTCTTATATTGCAGTACCGTTTATTATACTGTAAATCGATCTATTAATTATTAAAGTTTAGCGAAAATAGATAATTTTGTTTGGGATAAACTTGTAACCCAGAAGATGCCAAAAAAAAAGACAAAATGTTTTGACAACTTCCAGTATTGTCCTGAATAATAATTAATATAACATTAAACCCGAAACCGTGCTCAGAATTAGAAAAACCGTTCTGCCGAGCCATTTGCGAAGTGCGAAAGGTGACCCGAGAACCAGTGGGAATGGACGGACGGCGGACTTCATCGCGGCGACCCACAATGCGACAGTGACCATCATGCTATTGCTCCAATAATATTATCATCATCATCAGC
This sequence comes from Clanis bilineata, assembly GCA_036417725.1. Taxonomy (NCBI): domain Eukaryota; kingdom Metazoa; phylum Arthropoda; class Insecta; order Lepidoptera; family Sphingidae; genus Clanis; species Clanis bilineata. Next base: position 14,116,295 of record CM071149.1, on the reverse strand, counting down.
CACAGGACATCCACTACTGAACATAGGCCTCCCCCAAAGATTTCCAGATCGACCGGTTGGAAGCGGCCTGTAACCAGTGACTTCATGTGACCTTTGTCAGGTCGTCTGTCCACCTTGCAGTCATATTATAGTTTATACAGACAGTGAATCAGTGAATCAGTGAACGTACATATATTAATTATTATGTAGTCGGCCTAAATAATGTATAGATATTTTGAGAATGAATTGGTTACATGTTGTCAAGAAATTTATTTGCAGTAGGTAAATAAAATAATCATTATCATGAATAATATTTATTTATTACAATCTCTGATATTAACCTTTGTTATATTAACATAAATGGTAATCTCAACTATTGTGCAATATACCTACTGCACAAACTTCTGTAATATTGCTTGCGTTTGATAACTTGTTCTGCAGTTGGTTGTATGTGTGTGAAAATTTAATAATTTCAAAATGTTCTTTCTGAAACAGAAGAAATAAATATCAGACAAAGTTTCCCTCAGATCTTTCATTATTAATCAGCAAGATCACCACAATGGCAATTGGCATGGTCTCGCTTACAATATGCTTGCCTGACAGGTTAACCACTCAGATAGATGGTACCTAGATGGTAATCCCTCAACAGTTTACCGCTGGCAGGAAATGTTAATAAGGCATGGTTTTGCTTTGGGCTTGCTGGCTGACTGAGTTGCAATTTATACTCTACATGGGCTACTAGTAAACAAACAGACAGACAGACAATTTGCTAGTAAACGGTCTCCAAAATACAAAATCCCCGTTTTAACAATTTTGATAACAAATTAATAAAACTTTTGTCAATATATTAATATGAAATAATGGCAGTAGATTAGCTAGAGCTCCAGGCTATGGCTTCAGGTATAGGTATCACAAAGTCAATCACCTCACTCACTCACCTGATTGTGACTCCTGGCATATTTGAGCCCTTGTAATTCTCTTGGTGGTTTACACTTTACTTCCTCATTTTAGAGCTTAGAATGTTTTTTTTTATGTCATCATGTTTTCATCATCATCATCTTGTTTCTTCTTTCTTTAAAAATCATGGCCTTCTTCAAAATATTGATGATTTTGCCAACAATAGTAATAAATAATAAATCCATGTTTTGACTATCAAATGATGACGATTCATGTTTATTCTTTCTTCTACCTGCCCTTATCCCACCTTAATGTGGGGTCGGCGTAGCAAACTTTTTCAAGCATGTTGCTGAAAGGATTATAAGACGATTCATGTATAATGCGGTTTGTTTGTTTTTCACTTGACATTTCAAAGAGCGTCAGCCATTTTGTCAGCTGTTAATTACGTAATACGTTCCTTTACAACCTACAAATATAAAGGCGCGTCTCCTGTAAATATATAAAAATCTTACGTTTCTTTTGTCAAAGGAACTGCGTGAAACCGATAACGTCTGAGTAGACTATGCAAAGACAAACTATGGCTAGCCTGAGTTCGAGTTCGAATTATAAATACGCAAAAGTTGACTTTCGCTTAGTTCACTCCAAAGACGACTACGCTGAGTCGACTTTGGTACAAGACTTAAGTAAGAACTATAGATTTCAGCCTGAGAATGCCTCGGTGGCGTGGTTGTATTTCGGTACGACTACCGTCCTGAGGTTTCGGTTCGATACCCGGTTGGGCAAAGTGATATCGAATTTTTCCATCACCCGAAGTCTGGAATTTGTGCTCAATATGGCGATAGGCTCGCCCCCTATCATATCTGGGACGGAAATAATCTCGGCGAAATGTGGGTGTACTATTTGGCTAGTGCGTCTCTGCCTACCCCTTCGGGGATACAGGCGTGTGCTTATTTACCTCACATAAATTCAAGGAGGAATTATTTAATGTCCATAAGTATTTATAGAAACTTATGAACATTTAATAATTCCTCCTTGGATTTTGCTTTTCCTTTTTTCCTCATTGAAGATAAAATATATTAAGGGTGGATTAATATGTTTCGAGTTTCTTAACTTAAATAATGTTAATTAATAATGTTTATAAAACACAGACCTTCCCATTCCATACCCGTCCGCAGCACGCAGGCGGCAACGTGCGACGGTGTTGATACCAATCCGCGTTATAATTGATGCCACAACATCTCAACTGTAATGTTACGGAAATGTTCTAAATGCCTCAAAACATTATTACTCATTCCACTATTAATCATATAGGAAAGATAGTATAGCAAAACTGCATTTTGGCATTTATTCTTTTTTGGCCACACTTATAATAACTACGACAATAAAATTAAAATCATCAAAATGAGGTCCAAATTTTTAATAATTACTACGGACGGCAGACGAGCATGTGAATCACAAGATGGTAAGGGATCTCTACTGCAAATAATTTGCTGTATTAAGAATATAATTGAGGGTGGGGGGGGGGGAGGATTTGGTTCTCTGGGAAGCTCATCAATGTTACGGAATGGAAAATTCATATCTAGTCTAGCTAGTCCATTCATACTACAGCCCATCTGTCTGGTGTCGCTCTACCACTTATATTTTTTAGACTAAACGTCGTATATCTAGTTTCGCTTCCTTGGTCTAATGGCGAATATGTATTGTGGCTACATAGTGACGCCTTGGGTTCGATTCTCAGGTTGCCCAAGTACGTGGAACTAAATCCCCGTCGTCAGACAGACGTCAGATAGAAGACGATAGAAACGAACGATTGGATAGAAACGAACCTAACTTATTTCTAAAATATGCTTGATGCGCCAACCTCATTTTGGAGTGGGATAAATGCAGGTCGAAGAACAAGAAACACTGACCAAATGGTGAAAAATAGCCTGTCCCTTTTATTTTCAAACAATGTGACACAAGGAAAAAGTGGCAGACTATTCTTAGCCATAGCTAAACTGTTTTTATAAGTAAAGCCCTATATATCTTACTTCAAGTTGCATGGCGGCGAAAGAGCTGCGCACGACAGGATCGAAGGCGTCGAGTGCCATGGCGCGCGCCATGCTAGCGTTCAGCGCGTGCGGCTCACGCACCGCGCGCGACAGCCCCGTGATCGACGATATCCCGAGAGACAGCATCACCATCGACACGGTCACCAGAGTCATCAGCTACAACAATGTAATTAAAAGTGCTGTAGTGTCAGAATGTTTCGAAAACATGTTATATGCATTTTGTCGTTTAAACAGAAACACTAAACAGACAAAGATGCAACTCCACCCAACACGATTACCAAGTACACCGCAGTTGACCAGAACCACCTTGTGTCAAATTGTTTTATCAAGATTCACGGCGTATGGTCCAGACTATAAAAAACTATACTCGTATGTTATTACACTATGCAGAATTGAAACTCCCTTTCTTGCAAAAACCTTGTTATAATTTCTCATTCTAAATCAGTTTAAGGACAACCAGTGAGTATAATTTTTTACCGTGGCTAACAGCGAAAGCGACCTAGGATGGTAGGGCACTAGAGTGGAGAGCCAGCAAGTCGGCAGGCACAGCAGCGCCCCGGCCATGAACAGTACGCTGGAGCCGAGCTCCACGCCCAGGTCTGACGTCCAGAAGTAGTAGGACATGCGCAGTAGGCTCCATGCTGCCGAACCGCCGAGGATGGCACCTCCGCTCTGTTAAATAACGCTGTTACTCGTAAATGTTATTATACTTTTTATACTATTTTTTATTGGCTTACTAAGTGAGACACATACATGGCTAACCTGATAGTAAGTGGTTCCCGCCGCCCATGGTCATCGGCATTGCCATGGGTATGGCCAAACCATTATAATAATAATATAATTTATTTACTAAAGAATTATTCGAGTTACAGATTTTAAAGTAGTACAAGAGTTTATGATTGCTTAATCCTTAATATTATTAAATGGCGGCTACTGCACTAGGTTGTAGGCCTGTACCGCAGGAGCCAAAGCAAATTGACTAAATTAATTATTTAACACGGCGACTTACTTTCTTGATGAACCTGTTGAATTTTAAATTAGATGGGTAGATATATTTTCGTTATTATTATCACCTATATTGAAAGTAAATAAGTGGGATTTTCAGAATGCGTTAGTCTGCCATCGTATAGCAGACAGTAGCTATATAAGTTCACCATTTTATATAATCTATTTGTTATTTGGTAATTGGTATTGTATCTATGTCGATCTGGAAATCTTTCTGAGGGGAGCTATGTCCAGCAGTAGACGTCCTGCGGCTGATGATGGTTGTGGAATCGTAAGTCCCTTGTACTTCTGATACCCACTAGATACTGGTTAAAACGAATGTGGAGTGAGGACTATGTGTGTGACTTTTGGGTGTATTTATTTATTAATTAGGTTTTCATTAAACTTACAAGCAACAAGCCAGCGCATGCGAACAAAACCAAACCACTACTTCTCATAACTAACGTATTTTTAGATTCTTTTCATTTAATTTCATTAATAGGAACCTAAGATAGGAACCGTCAGTCAATTTCAAGTTTTAATTGACATAAAATGTTACTTTGACAATTTGAAATATGTTTGTCTTTGATTTGAACTTCGAAGGTTCTATTTGTTCTTCTTATTTTTTACGATAAAGAGTTTATAGCGCAATGTAGGATTCATGCAGTTTATGTGATGAGTTAAAAATTAGCGCGTTGGCAAACATAACATAACATAAGCTCACGCCTGTATCCCCGAAGGGGTAGGCAGAGGCGCACTAGCCAACTAGTACACCCACATTTCGTGTTAGCAAATACTGCCAAATTACGTTTAAAGTAGTATTTTTTATCGTGTTATGTTGTTTTTTTCAATAATAAATAAGTAGTACCTGCTGTGCACATGCAGTTAAATCAAAGCAGAGCGAAACCATATTTTAAACGGAAAAAATTATACTAATTATTAAATAATATTCATAAATTGATTAGGTACCACTGCAGAACTAATTCAAACAATTAAGCTATTTCAATTTCCCTTCAAACACTTAAACTGTGATAATTGATTAACTGTATTTACGTAAAGTGTAAAAAATAAGTTTAACGGGAGGTTTGAAATTGAAATTGCTGCACAATGAAACGATTAGCATTATATTGCTTGATCTTATTAAGCAGCTATAGCGAATCTAAAGTGTGGGAGTTTGGGAACGACATAGAAGACAATGAAGTACTTGCGAGATACAAAAGTGAAGGCCCACTTCTAGAAAAGTTTAAGCGCGTTGATTTTTACGTAAGATATTTTTCTTTAGAACAGCTTCCGTGACAGCCTCCGTGGCGCAGCGGGCGAGCAGCTGGCTGTGAAGTGAGAGGTCGCGGGTTTGATCGCCGCACCGAGACAAATATGCGGCCCACAGATATTTGTTTCGGGTCTGGGTGTTGTGAGACCGAAAGACTCTCGTAGTTCCTGAATCCCACGATACAAGACTCGATCTTAGTGTGGGGTCAGGGCTATGTGTGTGACTGTTGGGTGTTATTTATTTATTTATTTCATTTATTTATATTGTGGGTTTAAACTGGGAATACATAAAATTTGAAGCAAATAAAAGAATGATTAGGTCTTGATCGTTTCTTTGTGACTATTTGATACTTCGTTTGCAAAAACTGATTTTATGGATACAAATAAACCGAATATTTATTCAACATAAGATTAAAAATTTTAAAACTTTGAATAGTGAATAATGTAGACCAACCAAAAAACAGTAATCCTCAACAGACGTAATGCATAAGCATGCTTCATACGAAATACATTTCAGTTGCCGACATGCTACTTTGCAATGTATGTGCGGGCTGAAGTGGACAATCCTGTGGTGAAACCGAAAGTATCTTTCGACTGGGAAGACAACAGCCTCACTTTCAAATATCCAGCAGAAAAAGAAGGCGATAAAGAAAGCGTATCGAGTTACAACGTCGTTCTAAAAGGAAAATATCAAAAGAAATGCAAACGCAGTGGTAAACTGAATAAGGGAAAGATTCGCCCTGAACGTTCTCGTCCGATGGTCCTGATGGCCACTTTACCCTGGAGTGAGGCTACCTACAAACATCCATGGGCGGTCTTTATGGAGCATTATTATCAAGATTCATACTAAATCATGGCCAACCTGCTAATAAAATCCTCAATTATAAATTGTTATGCCAATAAAAAAACGACAAATATTAAGTGAGCCATTTTATTCTTTAAGGGCGACTTGCATCGCTATTACTAATCTAGAGTTAAACCTAAACTCGATTTATCCTACAGATCACACCTATCTTTAAATCAAGTTTTTAGAGATTTATAGAGACTTTATAGAGATTTATCGCTGAGCTGCAAGTGGCCCTAAGTCATTATGATTAACAATAATACATCAACAATGTATTACCTATACTTTGATTAAAAAACGAATGTAAGAATGATTAAATAATTAAATTGAATAAAAAAAGAATTTTTATATAATTATAATCTTAACACAGCTCACGAAGTATTATTAAAAATATAAGAATCAATCGAAAAACCGTATGATCATCTTCAGATATGCTATATAATGTAAAGCATGTCTCATTAAATATCTTATCTCTGATATAAAGAAAAAAAAAGGATATATGAATGTAAAATATATTTTGGTATTAATTAAGGTTTCACTCTACTAGAATGACTGTTTATTTAAAACCTAGACCTGCAGGGTTACCACGACCTCTTATAGCAGTATTATTATAATCGTTCTTCGTTTGTTTTGTATGGGAATCGGTACAAGTAAAATTATAATAATACTGCTATAAGAGGTGATGGTAACCCCCTGTTCCCTGTTGCTTATTAGATACTTATAATAAGACATAACTATTTAACATATTCAAAATATAAAAAAGAACCCCCGTTGTAACAATAAGAGGTGGTATGTGTGCTAAATTGAATTATATTCTTACTACTAAATAAAAATTGACCTAATAAATAATATTTTTCCCTATTATCATTCCCGTTAAACTATTGTAAATATATTTATCTTTATAACTATAAATGCATATAAGATTGCTTTGTAATATTTAATTGGCAATGAATCATACTTTTATAACAGCATACTGATTACAGCCGTTTATAATTTCAACAACACGTCAGGTAAATTGGCTTTAATGACATTTTAATTAAATTATTTCTCAATCAATGCATTTAAAAATGCAAAGAGAGAAAAGCAGATTGTATCAGTATACTATCGAACAATATACTTAATAATGAAACGAATAATAACTTTGGTTTATGTGTTTATTCTAGTTGAGTTATGTCACTGCGCGATGTGGGAATTTGGGATAGACCGAAGGAACAGTGTATTGATAATGCACAAACAAGGCAAGATGTCCGCTACCCAAATAGTGAAAGACATTCCTGTAAAAGTAAGAATTTAATAATAATTAACGGGTAATCAAAAACGGTTAATGTTAACAACGGTTAAACACATCTAAGTATTAAAAGCTTTCATTCATATAGTAATGATTATTTCCTTATGAACTAAATAAATGAATCAACCAAATGTGTTTTTAATAAAATTCTATTCGGTATATCTAACTCTACAATATTATTTTACGCACAATATTATGTTAAATGAAGATTTTTTGATTATTAAGGTATTGGTTAAATTTATTTTTGAAATTCCAGGTCTCGAAATGTTATAAAGTAAGTTACATAAGAGTAGACGTGATGAATGCTGCGACTTCACCTCATGTCTCATTCGACAGGGACACTAAAATGATCACAATTGACTATATAACATCACCAAACATAGATTCACAATACGAGATTATAGGAAAAGGTATAAAAGATAAGGATTGTGATGAGCCTGAGCCAGAGACTACGGCAAGACCTAAAACAACAACTACTACTACTAATCCTTTACCTGAAGGTGATGGAAAATCGTTGCCAGCGTCTTACAAAGTTAGTTATTCTTAACAACACGTTACTTTTTGAATGGAAAATATAAATCAAATCAAATCAAAATTTACTTAATTTCATTGGCCTAAATGGCACTTCAGCATTCAGAATATTCATTACATTACAATTATGTATATATATTGAGAAGTTGTAATACTAAAACTCGAGCATTTAAATTATAGATAGCACGTATTGCTCGTTTTTGACGGAAAATAGATCTAATATTAGCAGCCTTTCCCTACAAAAAAATTTAGGTTATTATACTGTAAAAATAACGAAAGTACGCAATTCTGGCCCTGTCAACATCCGTGAGTTGTCTTACTTTACGTATTGCATATGCAGCAGAGTCAAGCTTTGCTGCATATGCGATATGCAGCAAAGCTTGACTCTGCCTTGCAAGGGTCTTTATATGAATGGCCCACTGCAATTTGATTTGCTGCCCAAGGTGATTCCGAGAAAAGTTGTTGAGCCAACGCAGTCAATTACATCACTTTCCAGAGTTATACTATGGCTAAGTGATTTAATATTAGTTAGTGAAGATTTAACACATTTAGTTTCGTCAGCGTTCAATAGAAGGTTATTTGTCGTAAACCAGTGTTGCACCTGACACGTGTATTTACACCGTCAAAATTATTTTTATGATTCCTACGGTCAACTTTGGAAATAAGTGATGTGTCATCTGCAAATTCTGCAAAGAACACAATGTCACACAAGTTCTGCACGTGGTACGGCAAATCATTAATGTAAATTAAGAACAGGACGGGACCAAGGATAGAACCCTGCGGATCACCAGTAGTAACAGGTGCACTAGAAGACCTTATCCCGTTGATACCAACCTGCTGAACCCTGTCAGTTAGGTAAGAAGCAATTAGGTCGATAGCAGTGTTTCTGATGCCAGTGTTTAAGCTTTCGCAAAAGTGTATTGAACACAGTCGCAAGTCTTAGAAAGGTCACAAAAACATCTATGGTATCCTGCAAGTTCTCTCAGGCATAAAAAATGACTATTTATTCTTTACCTTTACCAGTTTAATACCTGCATCAGTTGTTAAACGACCTTTTGTGAAGTCATTTTGTGCATTGTGTAGTAAATTATTTAAGTGGAAATGGCTTTCTATTTGCTGATAAATCATTTTTTCAAGCACTTTAATAGTAGCTGGCAAAATGGAAATAGGCCTAAAAATACTGGGATCATTATTGGCCTCTCTTAAATAAAGGTATTACTTTACTGTGTTTCATGAGATTGCGAAGTACACCTCTATCAAAGTATCCATTAAATAAGGTGATCCATTAAGTAAGGCTAAATGAGGTGCTATGGTTAATATACTACTATTTATTAATTTTACAGAAATGCCATACCAGTCGGATTTTCTTATGGAATGAATGGAATTGAAGACATTAATAATATTGTTGCAATTAACATATTTAAAATGGAACAGCTGTTGGCACTCATTCACATTGCCTTTCAGTAGTTATTCTGCCTTAACTGAGCAAGAATTTAATACGCTTGTTGTAGCAATGGGTATGTTGGAGAAGTAATCATTAAAGGTTTGAGCTATAGTACCGTTATCAGTATTAGTTTTGTTATTAATGTTTAACTCAAAAGTGTTCCTCAACTTAGTCCGTCCAGTTTATCTGTTAATTATATCCTAAGTAGCTTTAACTTTGTTACTAGAATGTTTCAATTTCTATGATATTATGAATTTCTAAGATATATGGACTTGGCAGCATTACATGATTTTTAGGGTTCCGAAGCTAAATGGCAATAAATGTATCTCTTATAATTTCGTCATGTCCGTCTGTCTGTCCGCGGTTTGGTTCAGAGACAATCAGCACTATTAAGATGTAAGTTGATATGGGTATACATAAAAATCACGCCAACAAAATGGTAAGATAAATTCTTGAAAAAAAATCTTAAGGTACCTCCCCTACACGTAAAGTGGAGGATGTTTTTTTTCACGATTATACCATAGTGTGGGGTATCGTTGGATAGGTGGTTCAGAAGAAATCGTTTGCGAAATATTAAGCCAAAAATTGCTTATTTTTGTTAGGGTCAAGTGTAAGTCTTAGTACCCTACTAAAGTTTCATCATGATGACGGGATCATCTAAGGACGCCCCTGAGGGTTCCTGGCCCAAAAACACGACATTCGTTGACTGTTTGGCGATACGAAGTTAGCTGGGCCAGCTAGTAGTGAATAAAGCTTATCATAGGAATAAATATAAAATTGTTTTTATTCCGACTTTCATAATCCTCCTTAATTAACGCAGGATTACTATGTAATTACTTATTTGAACTTACATCACTGATATAATTTCATCATCATCATAATTTCAGGCCATATTCATCCACTGCTGGATATATAACATAACATAAGCTAACGCCTGTATCACCGAAGGGATAGACAGAGGTGCACTAGAGTAATAGAACACCCATATTTCGCCGAGCTTAGTTCCGTCCCAGATATGATGCGAGCCTATCGCCATATCGCACAAATTTTAGACTTCGGGCTGATATGGAAAAATCCAATATCACTTTACCCGACCCGGGGATCGAACCCGAGACCTCAGAACGGTAGTCGAACCGAAATACAACCATGCCACCGAGGCAGTCAGGCTCCCCAATGCCTCCCCAATGTTTGCCATTCCTCGCGGTCTTAGACCATAGCTACGTAATTACCACAACATCCCAGTTACGACAATTACATACATAAATACAATAGAGGTAATATTCATATTTACAACAGCTTATGTATTTGAATACACATCCACTTAATCAAATAATGAGTTTTTATTAGGTAAGTAATTAGTTGATTTACATACGGCAATATTATTTATTCAAGCATGAACTATAACCACGTCTAATTTAAACATGTTGTAAATTAACTGATTTCTACTAACAATATTACTAATGAACAAAGCAATGCTCAAATAAAAGGTGGGTTTTTTTAGTTTAAATCTGGTTGCAGTAAGTTAAGGAGATGGATCGGCTAATGTATATGGTTTATTGGTTGCTTCTCTTTAGTCATCATACACTGGGTTCACTATGGGTATATGGAGAGGATCAAAAGGACAGTAAAAAGGTTGCAGAGAGCACAGGGCAAATGCCTATAACACAGAAGACTAAACAACTCGCTTTAACTGTAAGGATACAACTATTAAAGTAGATCTGTTTCATTTAAGCTATAAAAGTGGCAGTCAGTTCACGATATATCTCGATAATCAACTGTCAAGATGTTGTCTTCAATATTGTATGAAGATAAAAAAGGACACATGTTAGTGTCCGTAGAAAAATAGAGAAACCGGTTATAACATGACAAAAAGCGTAGACAAAATGTTCTCGAAGCGGGCATGCTAGGGGGACAGACATTTGACTAGGAGCGCCTCTTGCGGGAACAGTAGCCTAAGCACGAAAAACTAATGTAAATGTAAACTCGCTGCGCACTGATGACATTTGATTAATATTTCATACAAATTTCATAGACGCGCATCGAGCACGAATACATTTACGGTTGGCAGAAATTTTCCTGCTCGGGCTGCTAAAATCCATAATGTCAACACCTTACTTCACTGTTTCAGGTGCCAGATTGCATGCAAGTGATTTATTTGTACATAGAAATAGACAATGGCAAATCAATGCCATCGATCGTCTTCAACGAGCACACTAACATAGTGACCATTCATTATAAGCCGGCGGATATAAGTTTCTGTTACTACAAAGTTGTTGCTAGAGCCATACCTGACAAATGGTGTGGTGTTGAAGGCAAAGGAGGCGGTAAATCTGGCGGAAAGTCCGGCGGTAAAGGTAGAGGGAAAGGTAATAAGAAGCATTCGAAAAAACACAAGACATGTGGAAATGGGAGGTTAAATCTCTTTAACGACCTGATAAATAAACCTTAAGCGTTGTTCTTTAAGAATATAATAGTTCGGCACATTGTTTCTATGAGATCTGATCACAGACTTAATAATCCTTAACAGATTTCGATTTTTCATTTTGCTAAAATCTTAAATTTTCAACCGATTTCAAAAAAGGAGAAGATTCTCAATTAATCTGTATTTTGTTATGAATGTTATACGATATCTCCGCCAAATAAGGACGGATTTTCAAAATTCTGGTGTTCCATAGAACTTATTTCAAGGGTGGTCTCGTATCAATTTGGTCACGATCGGATACATTTTGAAGTCGGCCCAGTCGGCCCGTTAAGTTTTTAAACTTTTGATTATGTGAAGTAACGTCCAACGTCTTTGTCCTAATACTAAGCTTTAGATATCAACATTACTGCATACTTTATAAACAGTCAAATATTTTTCATATATATGTGTATGTTGAATAAACATAAATAAAATAATTTTAGACCGTTTTATTTATTTCCCAGTCCTAAGCTGTATTTTTGAAGGTATCATAAGCATATAAAATACACCCCAGTAATGTGATGCTAAATTTTAAAGAAATTAATTATTATTTATGAAAATTAACTAAATTTTTGTTTTTTTTATCCCAAAACTATAAATGCTTAAAAACAGACTTTGAAATCCATCAGATCTTGACCGATTCTTTAATAAATACATACATAGAACGATGAAAAAATGCTAACCTAGAAATGTTATAAAGCGAGCATAGAATGATCAGTCGCTCGTTTGGCAACCACCTCAATTTCTAGGGTGGTGTTGCTACTCTTAGGTACTGATGAGGCTTGCCATCAGGCAGCTGCTAAACGCCTGGTAGTAGCAACCGTTTGATCCAGTGATATAAACTAGCTGGCTACCTAGTGTGTGCTTATTGTTAAACCTTAAAACAGTTTTAATAACATAAACTTGCGAATGGTCAATCTTATAGCAGATATTATTTGTTTGGGCATAATGGTTCGCCATTACCCAAACTGAAGAACTGTCTCAATGTCAGAAATAATAGAAAGGTCACAATTACACGGCCCCTGCCTTTAAGGCAAAACCAAAGTATTGAAGATATTATGTAACACACACATAAGTTGATTTATATCCTTATTTTATGTTTTTTGTTGTATTGACTTATCTCATGGCATTTTTATGCCTAGTCTAATCGTTTCCGAGCTAATGCTAATGAGTCAGTACATAATATTTGCTATTTAAATTAGGCGTAAATGGTGTATATCCGTAACAACATACATAACATAAGCTCAAGCCTGTATCCCCGAAGGGGTAGGCAGAGGTGCACTAGCGAACTAGAACACCCACATTTCGCCGAGCTTAGTTTCGTCCCAGATGTGATAGGGGGCGAGCCTATCGCCATATCGGGCACAAATTCCAGACTTCGGGCTGATAGGGAAAAATCCAATATCACTTTGCCCGACCCGGGGATCGAACCCGAGACCTCAGAACCGTAGTCGTACCGAAATACCACTACACCACGGAGGCAGTCATCCGTAACAAATCACATCGTATTACATTAAAACAACAATAAATAATTAAGGTAATAACATTACTCATTGTAATAACATTCTTAATGATTTTAAGCTAAAAGTCTCTTTATTTCATACATTTTTAATACATCCTGAACGATGTACAGAGGCGGTTGGTTTATATTTTTATTTTGCAGTTTTTTCTGTGTTCATAACATCTTGGGATATGCAGCCTGGGAGTTCGGAAAAAATAAAAAGAACAGCAAAGTGATCATGGTCAATCATGGAGAAATGACAAATTTACAAAAATGGAGATCTGTGGATATAACGGTCAGCACATTCAGAAATATATCAAAAAACAGTTAAAACCAATCTTAAAATCTTTAATTCTACAATCAACTTAGCTCTTAGAAAAATATAACCTGATTGTCAGTAGTGTCCGTTTTTTATAACACATTAAAGTTTTGTTGGTCATCTTCACCTCAAGCAGACGGAACCGCTTGAAGGCATATGATACTTCGAGACCCCACCATGCCAATCGCAACTTTATTATTTATTATCTTTATTTCGATCTTATTTCAGGTACCGAAATGTATGAATATAGTTTACGTAAAGGTTGAAGTGGAAAACGATTTCACAACACCAGAAGTGACCTTCAACAAGACATTACCCAGAGTATACTTCAATTATTTCAAGACACAGAAAAGCATCAGCTATTACGACATTGTTGCAAGAGCTATTGATGATAAGAGCTGTAGTGAGCCTAAGCCTAAAACGCTTAAACTAATTGAACATAGGATAAAATCAAACTAAAACAATGTCATCAAAAATAGAGTATCGAATTGAGAATCTGCTTTTTAGGAATCGGAATTGAAATTTCAATACTTTAATGAGGATATTTATTATAAAGTTCGCCATAGAGAAAAATTATAAGTAAATGTTTATGAAACACTAAAATAAATTAATTCTGGGAATGGAATCTTTCAGTTAACAGTATGTAATAGGAATGAGCCTCCCTTATATCACTATCGGTTTGATATAATATCAAGAAACATAAAATTATATTATGAAAAAGATGTAGTCATTAAAAAATAAACTATTCAAGCTTAAAATATAAACAAAAATATTATTTCGTCGTCCATAATTTTAATCATAAAAATTATAAAAATCTTACTACAAAAAACATTCAAATTATTTATAAATACATGTATGATGTTAAGTACTCATTGTTTTATTGTTTTCTAAATCCTTATCAATTGTAAAGACCCGTTGTGTCTTTCAACTGTCCACACTACAATGAGATAATACCTATAGCGTACATGTATAAATGCAAAAAAAACATCCAAACACTATACCATTTAATTTTCAATTAAAATTCCAATTAATTCCACTTTAGCCAACACATTGCTTATTAATTAATAATCTGTCTTATCACGCTTATAGATTTTAAGGGGAGAATAAAAATCAAATTATTCCACGATCAATTTTCAATACAAGCTGTACATTATGTGTAAGATTATTTGTTTAATAGTAGTCTCTTGCTTCTTCGTACAAGTAAGCCGGGCCGCAATATGGGATTTCGGGGAAAATCGTCGACATAGTAAAGTGATTGCTCATAATACGGGCCAGATGACCGCATCGGATAAAATTAAACACATACCTATAACTGTAAGTTTTATTGATTTTTTATTAAGCCCTATTTAGACGGAGAGAGTACACCACTCAATAGAGACCGTGTCATGCCACTGGCAAAAAGAATTGGGTACTTGATTTTTTTTTTTTTAATTAATTTTATATAAAATTTACGTCATATAAAATATGGTACTGAAAGAATTTTTAAAATATCCTCAAAAATAAAAAAGTTATAAGCTTTGAAATTTTGTGTAAAGGGATAGCAAGATATCCCCACTACTTCCTCACTCTTGCTCATTGCAGAATTTAAAATATGAATTACTGACTAATTTTTCAACCAATTTCGATGCAGATTTTACAGAAGAGTTTCAGTTTTGTTTTATTTGCTAGTACATATAAAAATGTGTACAAAATCAAACATAGTAAAGTACTAAATTATGTGACGTAACCTCGTAAATGACAATGAAAAGCCGCGTCTCCTAAACTTGATTTTCGAAACAAAACACTACAAACACCTACACAAAACAAGGTTTTACATCCACTCCTGCTCGTAGAACAGTAGACCATAGATAAAAAATACATGTTTTGTGTAATGTTTTAGGGTGAGAGGCGGCTTTATTATAACAGCAAAACCAAACTGTAAAATCTGTCTTTTTTTTTTTTTTTTTTTTTTTTTATTTTATTGAGGATAACAAACAATTACATAAGGGCAGTCGTTGCTTAGTATAAACGTAAAATTAAACTATAATATAGTAACTATGTAACCAACACCATTATCCACGGTACATAATATTAAACAAGACACATGTAATGAAAGCAGGTAAGAAAATTTGACAAAAGTACGTGAAAACTCCTAATCACACCCACACACAGATCTCACACACACATATACTCGTATACACATATACACGCACACGCACATTCACTTACATGCACGCACACACACACACACACACACACACACACACACACACACACACACACACACACACACACACACACACACGCACACAACGCCTCACACACTTAAACATGCTTGCACACACATATATACACGAAAACCCGCAAGCACACAAACAAACCCATACACACACACACATCACACACACACACATCACACACACACACACACACGCACACACACACACACACATACACACACACACACACACTCACAACTGAAAATTGTAGAATACATAATATTAATTCTATCAACATTCTTATTGCATAATTGCATAAGCTTAAGGTATTAGATCGCACACAGATACATTAAACGTTGTACTAGCCTTGTAAATACATTTATTTGTGTTTTTTTTTTTTTTTTTTTTTTTTTTTTTTTTTTTTTTTTTATAGCCACTACATTTAATAGATTACATCACATGAGTAAGTTCGATCGCCACGGATCAATTATTAACATTAAAAAATATGTACAATGCCTATGGTATTGACACATTGTCAAAGGTATTTAAAGTTGTTGCAATTATTATTATTGTTGCTATTGTTACTGATACGCACCATTCGCCTCCTCAATTGCTGAGAGTACCCGTTTTTTATAAAGCATGCGCGATAGGACAAATATATCAATGTCAGTAAAGTGCTGGTTATACGATTGCATTATTCGTCGCAGAGGAGCTCGTTCACCTGCTTTTGTTTTGCATGTCTTCGGCGCAAACAAGTTATGTGCGTAAGTGTTACGTATACGCTGTGAACTGCTAGGAGTTCGAATGCATATTTGATTAATCAGCCGACTACAGTCTGTTTTGTTATGACATAAATTGTAAAGAAACATTTGGTCTAGCATGATTCTTCGAGTTTGTAGTGATGTCATTGTGAATTTACGCAAAAGAGTGTCGTAGGAAGATTTAACATGAAAACATTTAAAGTTTACTGTACGAAGGTATTTCCGTTGTACCACTTCAAGTTGGTTAACGTACTTTTGGTAACAGGGATTCCATACTGTGGTACCATATTCAAGTATAGGTCTAATAATTGATTTAAATAATAACAGATAAGTTGCAGGTCGGTGGAAGTGTTTACAAGTTCGCATAATGAAACCATACATCTGAAAGGATTTATTAACAATACTATTAATGTGCGCTTCAAAGTGAAGTTTTGAGTCATAAAGTACACCGAGGTCCTTAATGTAAGAGGTTTGTTCCAGAAAAGTGTTACAAAGCGAATAATTGAAATTTATGACATTTGTTTTTTTGGTGAAGATAATAGATTTGCATTTATTGAGACTAAGTTGAAGTTTGTTATGAAGACAGTAGTTAGAAAAACGATCAAGATCTTGCTGCAACAACTTAGAGTCACGTACCGTTTTAATATGACGGAAAATCTTTAAGTCATCTGCATACAACAAAAATTTGGAATTAACGAAACAAGTATTTATGTCGTTAATGAATAAAACAAACAATAAAGGACCTAGTATGGACCCCTGCGGAACACCAGAGGTAACACAGATTAGATCGGAAGAAAATCCATTAATCACCACTCTTTGGGTCCTAGACATTACATATGAGGAGAACCAGCGCAGTAAGTCACCCCGTATACCATTGTACGCAATTTTCCTTAACAATATTTCGTGGTCCACCTTGTCGAAGGCTTTACGAAAATCCGTGTAGGTGGAATCAACTTGCAAGCGACTATCCATGTTTTCGAACAAGAAATTTGTATACAATACGAGGTTAGTAATAGTCGAACGGTTTTTTACAAATCCATGCTGCTCTGGGATAATAATATTGTGTATACTAGGATATATAGCATTGTGGATTAGGCGTTCTAATACTTTAGACAAGGTGGACAATAATGATATAGGGCGATAATTAACAACTTCACTTTTACAGCCGTTTTTATATACCGGAGTTATGTTAGCAGTTTTCCAGATTTGTGGTACATTTCCCTCCTTCACACTGCGGTTAAAAATCAAATGAAGAGGCACACATAGAGACTTAGCTGTGTATTTAAGAAAAAATGGAGGAATCCCGTCAGGTCCGGGGCCTTTCTTGATATCTAAGGTTTTGAGGGCTGTATATATGGCGTTATTCGAGAAATATATCTTAGAAATAATTAGATTATTACTTGAAGACGGCAATGATTCTAGGTTCGATATGGTAGATGTACTTGAATTAATTCCATCATAAACTGAGCTAAAATAACGTGAGAAGAGTTTGCATATACCTTCAGGCGCTGAGGATTCATTGCCGTTATATTTCATATGGTTTGGAATGCCTGTTCTGACTTTTTTGCTCTTTACGTAGGTCCAAAAAACCTTAATGTCCTCTCGCATACCCGTCTCAATTGAATCAATATATGCATTAAAACATGCCTTGGACAAATGCTTAAAACGATGTCGCAGTATCGAGAACACTTCATAATCAGACCTGTTCCGATATTTTTTCCACTTAATCCAAGTTTTCTCTTTATTTTTAAAAATGTGTATGAGTGGCCGCGTAAACCAAGCCGGAAAATCGTTAGACTTTACGGGTCGTAACGGTACGTTTTTCTTAATAATTTTATATATGATTTCATAGAATTTATGAACAGCTGTCTCTAATTGCAGATCTTTTAATATTGAATTCCAATCAATTTTGTTTAGCTCCATATTTATATCGGTATAATTTGCTTCAGTAAATCGATATTTGGGCACTGATTGGCGGGGCATAAATTTAACAGGCAAACTATGGGTTGTAAATAGGCAGATAGGTGGATGATAATTATCAATAGAGGTAAGAGGAGTAAGTGGAGGTGTACAAATTATATTATCATCGTTCGAGATTACGAGGTCTAAGATACGATTTAAATTATTCCTAGTATTATTGTATTGCTTGCAGTTTAACATTGACAGTAGGTTACATAGAAGTTCATTAGCGGAGCACATGTTTTGTGACACATTAGGTGTGAGCGCACCGGCGCCTGAGTCAATCCAGTTAAGATCGGGTAAGTTAAAGTCGCCTATTATATAAATATTGTCGGTAGATATACGCAGTATACTCTCGTGAAGACAATTGAAAAACGAACAGTACGTATCATAAACTTGGTTAGGTGGAATATATAAACCACATATGACATGATGCTCATCTTGCATATTTGTATTAAGTTTCAATAATACGTAATCAATATTGGAGGGCAGTGTGTGGTTGTCTTCATCAGTCTGAAGATTAGAAGTTAAAAAGCATCGAGTGACGTGCAAACCACGACGTACGGCAACCAAAACACCGCCACCATCCGATTTATTGCACGCCACACGATTTCTGTCACAACGGAACACTATATAACGCGAGTCAAATAGTTCTGTGTCTGCAATATTTTGTGATAACCAAGTTTCGGATAAGATTATTATGTCGTAACTATCAGACAGAGCGTTATTAAACAAAATATTTAGTTTAGTCTTCAGACCACGTCAGTTCTGATAATATATGCATACCTTATTAGCCATTGCTATGACAGTAAAATATTAACGCTGTATGAATACAATCAAGTCGCCACAAGTCATTATATAATATCAAAACCAAATACAATATCATCTGTGTGTACCTACATACGTAGATACTCTCAAATAGATATGGCATCGTGTAAAAAACTACGATTATAATAATATTCATAACAAACTTATTTTGTGGCATAAAAGAACAAGGAAACAAATATGCTTTTCTAAATAAACACGTAAGTCGGGCGGTAGTATAGAAAAAAGTGGCAAATAAATACCTCGGATCTAAGTGTAAACACATAGAGTAGTGTGCGATGCATGTTCTACGGCGAGCATTATTGCAGTACGATTTTACAATGCATTCCATTAGTGCAAGGTAGTTGATAGTGCTTAACATTATTGTATAAATAATGTTCATATAAGACAAATCTGTAAGATTAAAGATAATTAAGTCACAGTGGATTCCTTGGCTTAATTTTAAGTATGTCCCTTTCTGAACGAATTGCGAAGACTGGAGATGTTTCATCAGCTCTGACCATGATACCACCGTGTTTGATCCAGACGAAGCGATAACCATATTGTTTCGCAGCTTCTCGAGCCTGGCGAAACAAGTTTTTGTTGTAAAGTGTCAGGTGCTCGTTAATGAATATCTTCTGGCGTGCACCTTGGATACTGATCATGTCAGTGGTAATACCTTTCATCAATCGCGCTGCCGATACGAAGTTATCACGTATGATTTGGGTAGTGAATTTCACAACTATATTTTTTGGACGAGAGCTTCCTGCCTTTAGTTGAGGGACACGGTGTATAGAAACAATATCTTGACTAGATAATGTATGCTTGATTAAGTTTGATATATTTGTAACTATTGTGACGAGGTTTTCACCCTTCTTTTCAGTTAAATTGCTGATCTCAGCATTACATCTACGTGAAGTCTGTTCTATAACTTCTAGTTTAGTATTTAACTCGGTAATCCTTTGTTCATACTCCTGAGAAAGGGTAGGTAACTTTTCTAGACAGGTTACTCGCTTTTCGGTTTTATTTGTTCTTACCTCAAGCTCATCATATTTATCACTAATAAATTTAACAGAATTCTTAATGTCTTCAAAGTCATCCAAAATTTTGGTTATTTTTTGATCCTGTTTCAGAAAATGTCTTTGCGTTATTTTAGCAATCCATAGGTAGAGAATGTATGGAATGCGAAAATGTTATGAATTTTGTTTAAGACGATGTTTATGTTCGAAATTAATCTTGTAACTTAAACTAGAATTATTATTATTATAGGTACCGTCCTGTATGAAGATAGTATACGTGCGAGTGGAGGTAGAAAATGCAATAACAACTCCCGCGGTGTCCTTCAACAGACACACAAACATGATCACAATATACTACAAGCCGATACAGGACAGCCGTTCGAGCTACGACATCGTTGCAAGGGCTGTGTGGGATAATATATGTGGACCCGACCCTACTAGGCCTAAGGGCTAGGAAGCTTTTTAAATCATAATTAAATTTGTCCTTAATCAAACCTTAAAACAAATAAAAGCTTTGTCTCAATAGTTAGAAAATCACTAATTAACTCTTAATTAAAGTAATTATGTTTAGTGCTTCAATAATTCCAATATAACGGTATTACTTTGTGTTACTTGAAATAAATAAAATAAAATCGAATAAACCTCCCGAAATTGCGACATTATGAGATTCCGAAAATTCATACCGTACAATGAATAAAAATTCATGAAAATATTTTATGTGATTTGTACAAAAATCAGCAGTTCGGAAATCGTCAACCGACACCAATGTTCGGCAGTGGAGATCATGTGGTTGATGTTTAGATGAGTTATAAATGGTTTTGCATTACCTAAATAAAATAATTAACAATTTTTACTGCATAATATTCCTCTGCATCCTATAGTAATGTAATGCGAATTGTCAAGAGAAGTTGTGTATTAGTGTCAACAGTATATTAAGATATTATAAAGCGTATATTATTAATCGACTGCCTCGGTGGCGTGGTGGTATTTCGGTACGACTACGGTTCTGAGGTCTCGGGTTCGATCCCGGGTCGGGCAGTGATATTGGATTTTTCCATATCAGCTCGGAGTCTGGAATTTGTGCCCGATATGGCGATAGGCTCGCCCCCTATCACATCTGGAACGGAACTAAGCTCGGCGAAATGTGGGTGTTTTAGTTCGCTAGTGCGCCTCTGCCTACCCCTTCGGGGATACAGGCGTGAGCTTATGTTATGTATTAATCGAACACTTAGATGGAAACACATAAAACTGTTATGTTAATACCGACCCACCAAACGACAAGCGTTTAATTTTCAATTAAATTACGTTAGTCAACAGTGTTTGTCCAACAACAACACATTGTTTCGTAATTGGTACCTAATTTGTCATATCACGTTAATCGATTGCAAATACAAGGAGAAAATAAAAAGCGCATTATTCCACAATTAATTTTCAATGTGAGCTCGTTATGTGTCAAATTATTTGTTTATTGGTCGTCTCTTGTTTCTTTGTGCAATTAAGTCGAGCCGCAATATGGGATTTCGGGGAAAATCGACGACATAGTAAGGTGATCGCTCATAATACCGGCCAGATGACAGAGTCGGAGAAAATTAAACATATACCTGTAACAGTAAGTGATTTTTATTATTTTGCCCTAGTTAAGGCGCGTCTGCTGCATTTTTGTCTATGGTCCATTGTTCTATGAGCAGGAGAACAGCGAGAATCATTGTTTTGAGTATGTGTTATTGTGTTTTGTTTCGAGAAAAACATGTGCAGGAGACGCGTCTTAAAACGAATACTGAAGTACTATGACTGATGGTATACCACTTGGAACAGACAACCTAACAACAAACCTAACTGAAGCCATTTATTTTAAAAGAAGAAGAAGAATAAACCTAACTAAAAAAAGCAAAGCTATCAATTTTTTAATTGTAGGTAGCGTTGTTTAAGCGATCGACAGGTGTATAAACCGCAAAAGACCTTTTTAAATTTTGCTCAAGCCTTAGTTTATGTTGAAAATAAAGTAGCTTAACTCTGATTTCTTAAGTTTACGCGAATATTATACATTGAAACCTTTTTACCCTTGAACCTTTTTTGGACAAATGATACCTCAGTCTGACCCGTGACAACGAACAAGAAACAACAACGAAAAAGACTGCAAAGCCTTCGAAACGTCGGGAATAATAATTAAAACCTAATCGTGATAGAATCCGTAATAATAGCTTAACTCCTACTTATATTACAGGTACCGTCCTGCATGAAGATAGTATACGTGAGAGTGGAGGTAGAAAATGCAATAACAACTCCCGCGGTGTCCTTCAACAAGCACACAAACATGATCACAATATACTACAAGCCGATACAGACCAGCCGTTCCAGCTACGACATCGTCGCAAGGGCTGTGTGGGACAAAATCTGTGGACCAGACCCCACTAGGCCTAAGGGATAGGACCTTTTGTAAACTACGAAACTATTCTCAGATATAGGAAACCATTATATTATACACAATAAAGAATATTCGTAATGTCCGAAAATCCTTCCTCATTGCTATGACTTCCCATTGCGAATAACTGTTAAATATTTCTTTCAGATTTAAAATTGTATTAATTGTATTAATTTGTTTGTTTGTAAAACGTTGAACCTATTTTAAAAGTTTGGCACTTTTTAGCATTTTGTCACGAAAAGAGCGAATATTTCATAAACATTTAAATTTTTAAGATATATATTTTTTAATTGGACCCTTTCTATGTCTCCTCATCCTAATCCTGTTTCTGATATTTTTATTACACTTCTTCCGGCTGCCTTTATCCTAATATAAGGTTGCTGCAACTCATAATATTTTTCTAAGAACAAGTAGAATAATCGTAAGAAAGATTTGGTTTTAATTTTTATAACCAGCCGTCTTTAGGAAAAGATTTCATTGCAAATAGAATAATATAACACATAACATAACATAAGATAACACAACATAACACATCACGCCTGTATCCCCGAAGGGGTAGGCAGAGGTACACTAGCGAACTAGAACACCCACATTTCGCCGAGCTTAGTTCCGTCCCAGATGTGATAGGGGGCGAGCCTATCGCCATATCGGGCACAAATTTCAAACTCCGGGCTGATATGGAAAAATCCAATATCACTTTGCCCGACCCGGGGATCAAACCCGAGACCTCAGAACCGTAGTCGTACCGAAATACCACCACGCCACGGAGGCAGTCATAATATAACTATTGACAAGAAACTGGATTTATAATATGAAACAATAATTTGTTCGCAATTAAGCTCACAACATAAGGCTAAGAAATAAAGGGCTTTGTGTTGTTCTCAAAAGTGGATACTTGATGACTACAGAAATAAACAAAAGTCATAAAATTTGCTTAATTAAAAACTATTTTTAATTTATTTATTATCAGGGATATCCTTACAACTGACTCTACTTAATTCAAAGAGATCAAACATATATTATTAATTCAAGATAAATTTAGAAAGATCCTTTTAAAATAGTAAGAGAAAATAGAAGGGTCTGTGGTAGAAAATGACCTTGATTTTATGGTTTTGTTAATATGCAATGATCGGATTTTAATAATTTTATAGTTTTTTTTTAATTTTATAGAAACTATAATTTATGTCCGATATGGCTCGGCCCCTCACATCACATCTGGGACGGAAATAAGCTCGGCCAAATGTAGGTGTTCTAGTTTGCGAGTGCACCTTTGCTTACCCCTTCGAAGATACAGGCGGGGGCTTATGGAAACCTAATTATAATGTGCTGTAGTATTACGTCGTGGGACTTCATGGACAATTTCTGTCAAATCGCGTATAGCATGAACAATTGCCTTGAATTATACATCGTTGAATAAAATTGTATTTTGCTACAAATTGCTAAATGTTTGACATCATTTTTTTTTAAGTAATATGGAACATGCATTTAAGAGTTCTGCAGAATGTGTATACGTATATTTTTGTTAAACTATGTTTATTTTACTGTGTGAGCCAATGTACAATATGGGATTTCGGAGAAAATGTGGTAAACAGTAGACTTATAACTCATAAAGCAGGACAAATGAGCGTTCTGGAGAAAGTTAAACATGTGCCAGTAAATGTAAGATATTAAGATTATTATATTACGAAAAAATGAATTTACGAACAAACTGAAGTGTTTAAAAAGAGATCTATTTTATAAGGTAATAAATATATACGGTCCAATCCTCCCTTTTTCGGAAACAATGCACCATGGTCGCATAAGAATAATTAACTAATATTCACAAACACACAAAACATAGAATAAACCAGTTAACTCATCCCAGGTACCGGCATGTATGAAAATAGCTTACGTGAGAGTTGAAATAGAGAACGCTGTAACAAAACCTACAGTATCCTTCAACAAGCACTCCAATATGGTCACAATACACTACAAACCAATACAGAATAGCCGCTGCAGCTATAGCATCGTGGCACGAGCCATCCGGGACCATATGTGTAGCAAAGACCCCAACAGACCAAAAACAAAAAAATAGTAGAAACCGATAGACTTCGACGATTGATGAGGACATGAGGATGTCAGGGAAGAAGAACCTTCAGCACCGCATAGTTTTTGCGTGTAGTAAATTATATTGTGCATTTTAATAAAGTCCGAACGAATGTTTTGATATTATGAACATTTTTTATTTGTGCATCTCCTGATTGAAGCGATAAATCTTTGTCACCTGGGATAAGTATTGTAGGTTGTATCTTGTCACATACCGCACGCATTTGTATGTGTGTGTAAACAGGGTTTAGTGTCTATAATAACCTTAGACAAAAAAGACAGGGCATAAACTACGAAAAAATGAAGCATTCCTAATGTATGGAACGAAACCAAAATGGCGACTTTGCGAAAGAAAGATCCCATTAATATAACAGATAAGCATCTTCTTCGTATTCCGAAATTAGTATTATTGTAAATAAACTGTATATACAATACAATCAATATATATTTGTATGTTATTTAATTCTTATGACACGGTGACAACTTACATGTAAAAAGATCACGAAACTAAAATGGCGGAGCCGGCTTCATAGTAAACACATATTTTTTGTAGTTATGCCGGGTCCTCTTATTTTTTCTTTAGTCATTGATAACACTAGTTTACAGTGCATCTGTTGCCGGGAAATTTTTTGCTGTTGCTGACTACATATGGTATACTAAGTTCAGATATATAATCAGAATTTTTCGATCAGGTCTAGTTATTGACTTTCAGATATCTGCGTTTGAAACGTAAAAACAGGTATATATACTACGATTTTTTAAAATTTAGAATATCAATTAGACATTTTGTTCTAAAAAAACTTAGTTTTAAAGCTCTCCTCTAATGTGTAGACTTTGGAAAATGGCGTATCAGAGACCGGCAATAGTCAGACATCATATTAATATCGCAAAAATGCTGATAGCGTTCTTCCATGATGCGTAAATCTTGATGCATATGCTCACCCTGCTCTTCGCTTAAATCTCCTAAATTTTCAGGAAATCTGTCCAGGTCACTATAGAGAAAGTAGAGTTTTATACTCATATTGCATCCTAAACTTTTTAATTGTAGAAGGAGATCTTCTACAAGCTCAATATAGTTTTCAGCTTTTCTATTTCCGATGCATCTTCAAAATCAGTATCATTTTCTGATGAGTTTGGTTTATTTTCGGTTTGTACTGATGGTATAGATATATTTTTACGCACTGAAAATTGCACTGGACGCTGAACACAAGTGGTATTTGGATTCTGCCATTTAATTAGATTTTTAGAGTTCATGTCTTTTATGTTTGCACTACAAAAATAGCAATCATCGAGATGACTTTGTGATTCGCGCCAAATGGTTGGTGTTACAAATTTAAACGCATCTCTTATACCACCTTTCCACAATCTTAAATATTCAACACATGACTTACAAACACAATTCGGTGCCCAAGACTTCTCATTTGTATCCAAGAGCCCCCCAAAATAGAGCAAATAGGTATTTTTGACGAACTCTGATATCGTTTTTCTGTAATTTTGAAGCACATTGTCCACATATATAACAAAAATTAATTCGTATTTTTTAAACAGGTTCTCCTTGATGTATTCATGTCACAAAACTTTCAAACATTAATCTTCGCAAAGAAAAAAAAATATTTTTAACTGACAATTACGCTTAAATTCTATGTTTAAAAGCTAGTAAAAAAGTAATTAGAGCTATGCAAAAAATGTTGGCAGTAATTTTGCAAATGTTATGCCCCATACTAACGATATCAACCATAGAGTTCGCGGCAACAGATAAAAAATATTTTTTTGCAAACTAGTGTAATTACTTACATACTAAATAGTCTATGTATGCAATTATTAAACCTTTTAGGAGTATAAATAATTATAATTACAGAAGCGTAACTCTTATCCCAACTCTAAGGAAACTTTTTGAACCTTAACAAATAAATATACCATAACGAAACACAAACAATTTGCGTAAATATAACGAGGTGTAATGTGATGTTACAATTTCTTTATTTTAAATTACACGTTATTTCTGTATTAAAAATCAAATAAATAGGCCATGCAACAAAATGAATGCACACTTGCCAACCGACGGAAAAGCCAACCAGAAGTATGGTGCGACTTGTACTATTAGTGTGCTCCGTTTTTCTTTTTGTAGAAGGCGGTCATTCTGCAGTATGGGAATTCGGCAAGGATTACGCGAATAGCCGTGTCATAGCCATCAAAAGCGGCGATATTTCCTTTTTTGAGAAAACCAGGCGTGTCCCATTTCCGGTAAGATCTTATTTTCGACCGACTACCAAAAAGTAAAAGGTCCACAATTTGTCTGTATTTTTTTTATAATGTGGACCGATTATCAAATTTTCTTTTGTATTCGATAAAGCTTATATCAAGAATGGTCCCATATAAATTTGCTTACGATCGGATTTGAAGTCGGTCCGTTAAGTTTTTAAACTTGTGATTATTTATAGCAGAGACTTGCAAACGAACAGGTGGGTCACCTGATGGTAAGTGATCTCCACAGCCCATAAACACTCAAGACCAAAAAAAATAAAGGGTGCGTTGCCAACCTAAAAGAAGAGAATGGGATTGGGAAAGAGGGGAGTAAATTGGGCCACGGGAAATCTTACACACCGAACGAAACGCATCACCGAGCTGCCACTATACGTCGGATTTCTGGGAGGCAGTGGTATCAAACTGGCCGAGCCAGCCCATTCGTGCTGTAGACGTAACTGTCCACAGTGTGGGTCTACTTCTTAGAGTAAATGGGTACGAGTAATTCTTCCACCTAATCGTTCGGGGATACAGTTGTGATCTATACATCTAGTAGTCACATATAGAACAGTATAGTGCACACTTAGGCTGAAATCTATAGAGCTAACTTCGACTAAGTCTAAGTCAAAGTCACGAACTCAGGGGGGATTTGTAATTGTTAAATCGAACTTTGACTTAGTCCGGGTCATTTTTTACAAGAAAAACAGAGTAACAGACAGACTAAGCAAAGATTTTCTTGTAAAAATGATTCGGACTTAGTAAAAATCCTCACTGACTTCGTGACTTTGACTTAGACTTAGTCGAAGTTCGCTCTATAGATCTCAGCCTAAGTTACGAATCTTTTTATTTCGGCTGTGAGTGACCCGGTTTTTGCATCGAGAAAAATATTTGTATAATAAACAAGTTCCATCACCCATGACCTCCCATTCACATTTCGATTGCACCAAGAAGCCTATATGTACACATTCTATGGGTTATGAATTAAGAGGCCCTGGGTTTGATTCGCAGCACGGGGAAAGTGGTTTTCCTAACAAAATTCCGGAATGACCAAAGGTAAAAACGACAGAGGGGCGTAAAACTAAGCAAAATCATTTATGCAACGTGATTAAAAAGGGAGTCGAGTAGACACTATATAAGAAATGTATTACTGACTACAAAGTCAGGTGCAGATAATGCTAGAAAATAATATAATTTATTGGTGGAACGTTAAACAATGGGTTAACCATCTTATTTTCTTCAGGTGCCACCATGCTACAGAGTTGTGTACGTGAGGGTAAACGTGCTTAACGACCTGTCAACACCCGAAGTGACCTTCGACAAGAACATTAACACAGTGACCATCCACTACAAGGTCGTTCAAAACAGTGTATCCACTTTCCACGTCGTAGTCAAGGCCATACCTACTTACTGCGGTAAAAAACTACAAGGATCCCGAAGTGTAAATTCTGAAGACGTTTATGATTCTGATGAAGTTGAGTTTCACCCAGTTATGGGTCCGTCGATGACTCAGCAACATAATGTTCAATATCAAATGGTTAATGGACTTCCGTATTAAATGAACTGATTTTATTCATAATCAATATGTGCATAAATTCGGTTTTAAAAGCTAATCGGTATTAAATATGAAATATTTCATCTATGTTTTGTTGTTTGATTGGCACACCACACACACATAGACACCCAATTTTATGGCAGACCGACAGACAACAAGGTAGGTTATCTTATGGTAAGTGATCTCTTTACACTGGTTTTCTGTAAGACGGTGGTGTCAAACGAGTCGTGCCAGCCAATTCGTGCTGTAGTCGTTACTTTCTACACCATGGTCACCATGGCTCTACCATTTTGCAAGCTAGTGCTTAATTATTGTTTATTTGAATGATCAAAATTGAACTAAATTAATCACTATGTTTGGAAATAAACAACATTATTTTGTAAAGTGACATTTCGAAAGATAGATCGTACTCCAAAGAAGCGATCTCGTTGTATGCGCTTTTTCTAATTATATTACACAAAAACCTTTCTACGGGCATTAAATAAACAGCAAGAAATATTGATTGCTACTTAATTGTGTAATGTAAAATAAAATACCGTTTAATTGAATTAATATCTATATAAAAAAGGCAAATTAATAGGTGTATTAAATATAGTAAATCCATAGTTTAAATCAACCTCGGCTGGGATGGACCAGCTTTTAATAACATTATGTATAGTGTTATCCATCGGAGGTGGATGGGCCGCCATGTGGGAGTTCGGCGAAGATCGGAAGAACAGCGCCGTGGTGGCAACTTATGATGGAGATATAGCAATACTACAGAAAACAACACGTGTACAGCTTATAGTAAGAATAATTACAATATCTGTTATCTTTTGGCACGAATCTATAGTTTTCGTTGATATAATTTTCGAACGACTTCAAAAGATAGAGATAATCAATCAAAGTCTGTTTTTTTTAAGTATGTACGCGATATCCCCGCCAATTATGGACCGAGTTTCAAGATTCTTCCGATTTTTCAGTTCGATAGAGCTTATTTCATGGGTGGGCTCATAAATTCTCTCCCTCATTTTTATCACGATAGAATATATTTTGAATTCAGTTCGTTAAGTTTTTAAACTTATGATTATTATTTAATCTAATACAACGCGTATTAGATTAAATAATCTTTACGTTGTAAGAAAGTTCACCTTTTCTAAATTACTCAACATTAACAATATTTCCTATGCTGCAGATACCACCATGCCAAAAAGTAGTTTATGTGAAAGTTGAAATAACAAACTGCTTATCAACACCCGAAGTGAACTTTATAAAAGACACTAATACAGTTGTCATACACTATAAATTACTCCAGAGCAGTTGGTCCAAATATTATATAATAGCTAAAGCAGTTGAACAAAAAGAATGCGGTGAAAATAACAGGAAAAAGGACAAAAAAAAGAAATCAAAGAAAAAGCGTTGCAAAGACTGACGAAGGCAAATGTCGAATGCGTAAGAAAAATCATACTATACAAAAAGTATTGCAGAGTGCAAATTATAATTCACAAAAAGATATGCACAGTTCAAATGGCTATAATGCAAATCAAGAAATGATTAATAACTATAATACTCATAAAGGAATGTATGATACAAATTATAATTCGCAAAAAGATATGCATGGTATGAATTACAATGCACAAAAAGATATACTTGGTATGAATTATAATGCAGAAAAAGATATGCACGGTATGAATTATAATGCACAAAACGGAATGACTGGTACGAACTTTAATACACAAAAGGAAATGTACGGTACAAATTATAATTTACAAAAACAAATGCATGGTATAAACCATAATCCAGCTAAAGGAATGCATGGTACGGATCTTTATGATCGTCAAAAAATCGTTTACGATTCAAATTATAATATGCAAAAAGAAACGTACAACTCAAATTATAATAAACAAATAGAAACATACCCTGTGATGCCTAATATGCACAGAACCAAGCCCAGCTGCGTAACTTGTCCATATTGAAGCAATGAATAAAATGTATATATGTATATCACATTGAACAGTATAATATTATTAAAATAATAAAAAATAAATAAACATATTTTTATTTAATTTTCTTTTGACAATACTATAGATAAAGCATCTTCATTTACTGTAATCACCTACTGTTGAATAATAGTTAAAATGCATTACCCAGCACAGTTCATGCTCATTTGATTTAGTTTAATACGGACTGACCCACGGCCATGCCGAGGTGAATAGGTTCGATTCCTGGCTGAGACAAAAATATATCAAATGCCGATTTAAATACTAGAATATTATTTTCTCATTTCATCTGTTTTAACAAGTTATGTGCAAATTTAACTATAAGGGTTCCGTTTTTTCCTTTTGAGGTACGAGACCCTAAAAATTGTGATTGTCCGACCTAGAATTTGAACCAACGAGTAACGATCTCACAGTTCTCAGCATAAGTATGCCACTAGACCAATGAGGCGATGATTTGACTGTTATTAATTTTATACTTCCGAATATATTTCTTGGGCTGAATTAATATGAAGCGAATCTGCTGTATGATTTGTAGAGGTCCAGTTTATGCCCCGGTGATGACTAACGTCCTGAGGTCTCGGATACGATCCCCAGCCAGCCTAGCATGCGCGCCACGACATATCAAAAAGCTAAATAATTCTTTGCTTTCTTTAATAATCAAGAGTCTTCGTTTCACGGCAAAAGTTATTGAGCGTAAGTGTGCCCTAAAGACACAATTAACCTCTTACCCATAACTAATGTTTACAAGTACATAAGAGTTAATTTTTAATTACAATTTAAGAGTTAAGTCCCAAATGTGTTTAATTAACTTTATGGTATAAGTAACATTTCAAACTAAGTTTTTATTCAATGTTTATTCAATGCATACTGATTCTATAAAAATGTGTCGGTCTATTTTGATGTTATCGTTTGTTTTACTAAATTTGGTCAACGAGGGATCATGCTGGTGGTTTGCCATGAAATGGGAGTTTGGCAAAAGTATGTTCAACATAGATACATTTAGCCAGGTTATAGCTAAAATTCAAGGATGGCAGGGTTTCTTTACCAGGACACAAACCATACAAATTGAAGTAAGTTTTTCTTAACAACTTCAGGTAACTTAGTATAGCTTTAGCGCGACCATTAGTAATTTTGACAATGGGGAACTTGCACGAAAATTATAACGAGAAATTGTGTTGATAAATCAATAAACAAAACCTTGAAATGTGCTATGATGAAATTTGTAGTATAAAATAATTGATATTTTACAAAATATCTTAATTAGAAATTACGTGTAATGGAACGTTATTACAAAACCCAAGTGACGTCGTTACATTAGGCAGTGTTTCCACGTTGGGGTATTTTTCCAAACTTTGCGGGAAACTGTTGTTATGTTTAGTATGGTACTTGATGAATGAGATTTCGGAGGTCCTCATCTTTCCAAATTATTTTCTTCATGTAACTTTCCCACCTCTCCGCTCAGGATTCCAGGGTGCAACTTATTTTTACTTCGTTATTTAATGAAATAGCTGCAACATTTTTGGGGAAATTTTTGTTCGGCATGGGGAAATTTTAAACGATAGGCAATTATAGCGGTTCAAACGTCATTCCAGACAATGTTACTAGCCGTCAGTGTCAACTAAGATGTCAACAAAAAGGCATTTTTAAGCTGTGACGTCACGTCCTTTTTTTAGCGCGGGGTTTTGTAAGTCATATTTAGACTTGCGATAATTAAATGATTTGTGCATATTTTTATGTTTTTGTTTCTGGTGTGTTTATTTGAGACGTAGTTCTTTGCAATGAACCAATAAAAAAATTACAGGCAAGTTCCCTATTTACCCTAGTGTCTATGTAAAATAATTGGTATGACAAACGTCAGTTCCTTACGTAGTCGCTAGCGTAAATTGTCGAACAACCTCATGGTCGAGCTACATTACAGCATCCCTATTTAGTCATATAAAATGGTATTTTTTATGGCCGCATGAGTCACCGCGCTGTATGATTACCGCATATCGCATGCGACTATCATATCTGGCATAGAAACTAAGAATTCCGACGGCACGCATTCAGGGAGTAACCAGATGGTAGAGCGTGGCGTAGAGCGAGACTAAAAGAGGCTATGTCTACAGTGGGCTATTATGGATAACTTACTCAATCAATGAATTCGATAGTGCGATCAGCCTCCTGACTTTTGATACTTGATTCGATTTCGAATACCGTTTGATTTCATTTACATGATATAAGCTTACGCCTGTATCCCCAAAGGGGTAGACAGAGACGCACTAGTCAACTAGTACACCCACATTTCGGCGAGCTTAGTTCCGTCCCAGATGTGATAGGGGGCGCGCCTATCGCCATATCGAGCACAAATTCCAGACTCCGGGCTGATATGGAAAAATCCAATATCACTTTGCCCGACCTGGGGATCGAACCCGAGACCTCAGGACGGTAGTCGTACCGAAATACAACCACGCCACCGAGGCAGTTGATTACATTTAGTGACTACAAACGATATGAACTACTAACTATACTATGTGACTGTGACTGCCTCGGTGGCGTAGTGGTAATACGATATGACTACCATCCTGAGGTCTCGGGTTCGATCCCCGGGTCGGGCAAAGTGATATTGAATTTTTCAGTATCAGCCCGGAGTCTGGAATTTGTGCCCGAAATGGCGATAGGCTCGCCCCCTATCACATCTGGGACGTAAATTAGCACGGCGAAATGTGGGTGATCTAGTTCTTCTAGTTCGCTTCTGCCTACCCCTTCGGGGATACAGGCGTGAGTGTATGTATGTAGTGACTTAAAAATTCATCAAAATCAAGTTAAAAAGTGCACTTATGTCGCATTGGATTCGAGAACTTGTCATTTGGTAATTTTTAATTCGACCTAAATGCACTTTTTACTTGATTTCAGTGGAATTTTAACACAAAATTAAATCGAATTGTAGTCAAAATCGAATCGAGTTTCAAAATTTCTGCAATTTATTTTTATTTTTTTATTTATGATTATTGCAGAATCTTTCCTTTGTAGCTTTTGTTAAATTCCAGGTGCCTCCATGCGCCACAGTAATTAATGTGAAGGTTGAAATTGTAAATCTGGCCTCAACACCTGAAGTAAACTACATAGAGCAAACCAACACAGTAGTAATTTCCTACTTATGGTATCAGAACAGTTTATCAACGTATTACATAATAGCTAGAGGAGTTAAAATACCCTACTGCATACCAACAAAGAAGCTGAAGTTGAAACAACTTGTATACAAGAAAAACAAACCTCATACTAAAAAACATCGGAGTAAAAATCATACAAATATACTGAAGAAGAAAAATCGCTTGAAGAATAAAAACCGCTTTGGAAACCACAGCAGTAAAATTTATTGATGCCGATTACGTCAGAAATAAATAAATAAAATAACAGATAATTAAATAAAACTTAGTAATTCACTATAGAGTAAATATTGTCGAAATTCCACAAAATCTCTTGACAATCTCTGTACATAATTTGCTCTATATTGTAACGTAAAATGTTGTATACACCTGTAAAGGCATTTCACATTATCTGGTTTCTCTTATATCTAAATTATATATAAGAATTGTGTTGTGATGTGTCGTTGGTGTAACATTAATAATAAATAAAAAATAAAATTTAATAAAATCAATAATGATTTCGTACAATTGTTTTAAGATGCTGATTTTACTATTGTTGTTTATTTATCCTCTCTATACGTCTAATAGCATCACAGGCTGAGAACCAGTAGCTATCTAGTTTCAAATCCCAGACATGGCAATCACAGTCTGAATTTTCGATTAGAAAAATTAAAAATGAGTTGCCAGAATATTATATTACAATGGTCGCCTCCTTGGTCTAGTGGCAGCATATATGGCCTGTGGACCGGGAGGTCCTGAGTTCGATTCCCAGGTCAGGCAAAGCGAATTTTCTAATTTTATTTGCCCGGGACTGAGGATCTCTCAGAGGGAGTTGACGTCAGCCAGTCGTAAAAATTTAGCCAAATACTTTATGCACTTGAAAGTGTTTGCGCCGACCCCACATTAAGGTGCGATAAGGGAAGGTAGAAAAAAGTAGCAGTGTATATGGGCTGTGAACCGCGAGGTCCTGGGTTCGCTAGGTCAGGTGTGGTGTTCTATGACATTATTTTCCCGGGACTGGAGCTCCAGATGGGGTTTGGCGTCTATGGGCGATGGAGATCACTTTACTTTGCTTCACTCATCTCAGCTATGAAAATAAGCATATCTATTAATAGAGTCACGCTCCAATGTCTTTCCTCTAATAGAGTTGCAAAGTATGCACATCAAGGTCGGTTAGCTACGCATTATTTACGGAACTAATTCCAACATGGTCAATAAATTAAATTCAATCTTTAATTATACGCTATTTTGATTAATTTTAAAGTAATAAAAATATTCGAAAATCACTTCACACTTTCCTTTTACAGGAATGGGGCGATATTTATTCCTTTATTTTGTCTCGTTTCTTATCAAACATGGTTTGGCGACAGTGTGGGAATTCGGACAAGATAGTCGCAACAGCATTGTTGTTTCTAATAGTGAAGGAGAAATGAATCTTGATCAGAAATCCAAACGCATCATGTTCACAGTAAGATAATTACTATAAACTATAATCGTATTACATTTAGTTACAGTCGCAAAATAAATTTTTGCGTTGGTAAAGGAATTTTACGCTAACGACTACTTAAAATATTTGTATGATAAACACTCGAACGCCTCTAGCGGTTACGTGAGGAATGGATGATTTTCTTATACATTTTACGTAGTCGCTTGCATGAAATGTCATTAAACTTATGGTCGAGGTATAAAATAGTGTGATATTAAACATAGTATCAACATTACAAATCACGTTTAACGGGAGATGGGCAGCCGGTTGTTATAATAAAGTTGAATCCTCTCTGCAACAACTTGCAACGCAAAATCGACCTCAGTTTGGAGTGGGGATGAAAACAAATGGAATAAAGATGTGCAATATGAATTTTTAGCTTCAAATAAAACAAATTTAGCTTCAAAATAATTAAAGTCACTTTGTTATTATTATTAGGTACCATCATGCTACGAAACAGTATATGTGAGGGTGGAAGTAATGAACGACGTCGCAACCCCTTCTGTGAGATACATGAGGGACACCGACACTATCGTCATATCCTACAAGCCGAAGCAGAAGAGCTTGTCGGAGTACAACGTCGTGTCCAAAGCCGTTGAACGAGACGAATGCGTTAACAATCGAGACAAAAAGAAATCTAAGAAACAAAAACAATCAGAGTCAGAAAAATCCAGTGGGAAAGAACGAAAGGAAAAATCAAAAAAGAGTAAAAACAAACTTTTACTACACAGTTTTCCTGTGTACCATGAATCTATTCATCATTAATAATTAAATTATATATTACAAATACACAGATTTTTATTATAGCGTCAAATAATCGCTATATCAAGTCTTCATGACAAACAGCCAGAGCACAGTCAGGACTGTTACGGACTACGGAGAGTAGACATACGCCCACATGCCTCTACAAACCACTGCCTTTTCGAAATTGACTTCGTGTTAATTCATTTTTAACTTCTTTGAAGCATAATCTAAGCTTTACAGCCTAACGGTAAAATAATTCAGATTAGAAGGTCTACAACATGTATTTAACCTGCGTGGTAGGTTACTATTCTTCCTAGTTAGGACCTAACTTCCTTCCCATAATTAGGGCAGGCCGAGGAACAGTGAAACTGTATACTCGACTGTATAGAAGCAATAAAGTATTCACCTGAATATCTTACTGCATTCCAATTGGTTTATGAGCCAATTAGATAGTGCAACTTTGTTGCTTTATGATGATACTAGTTGTAGTATTATGATACTAGATCATAAAATTGTCTTGAGAAAAAACATTCTGAATTTATTCTAAAGAATCGTCTACAACATTTCCTCAGACAAAACAGGACGTCCAGCTAATATGTAACACAAGGACGATCAGTCTTTGAGGTCTTTGGTCTAAAATGTAACCAGAGTTTCAATAATAATATCAACTTTTCTTATGAACCAACTCTATAACTTATGACAGAAGATTAAAAAAAATCTACATGCTCTCTGATTTTCTATGGCATGTGCCAGATACGGGTGTAAATTTTAATATTAAAAAAAAATTATAGTGTGAATATATTTGATACTTTGGCTATAATTTTCAGTGCACCCACATACTTTTTCGCATAATAAACAACGTAATTATAAAACCATGCATCCACTTCGAGAGCGCGCTTGCGATACACTTCTGCAGAACCCAGCGTTTAATGATCCCTTGCCTGAACCAGAGAAGCCACGACCCCCACGTGTACGCAAGCCTAGAGAATTTAAACTTGTGAGTACTGACTTCTTTCTTTCTACCTGCCCTTATCTTACCACCTTAATGTGGGGTCGGCGCAACACACTTTTTCAAGCATGTTGCAGAAATTACTTAGTTTTTACAACCGGCTGCCTGCCTGACGTCAACCCCTTCTGAAGGATCCAGTCCCGGGCAAATTAAATAAGAAAATTTGCTTTGCCTGACTTGGGATTCGAACCTAAAACGTCCCGGTGTACAGCCCATACATGATGCGCCAAGAAGGCAACTACTAATTCATCGATGCATGTAATAATAAATCATGTTTATTAAACATTTGTTGTTTGCAGTAACTAGTCCCGAAGTTAAATAGTACGTGTGTGATATTCTTGCTTACCTTCCACCTTATTTGCAGCCACCGAGGTTTCCTTTATTGTCAAAGGAGTTCTACGCGTGTTGGTGCAACCATCAGAAAGAGGTAGCTTTTTTATTTACTTATTACGATTGATAGTGTAAATTTGGAATATTTTATTCCCAATTCACATCAACACATAGAACGGCTTGGCATGATGCTCATTAAACAATTACCTATATTTCTAGCATTTTCAACAGATTTCAAAAAAGGAAAAGGTCCTCAATAGTTTTTTTTCTTATGTATCTTACGCGATATCTCCGCCAAATGCGGGCCAATTTTCAAGATTCTTTTTTGTTCGTAAAATTTATTCCAAGGACCACGATCGGATAAGTTTTGAAGTCGGTCCGATAAGATTTTAGACTTGTGATAATTAAATCTTAACATTGATTTCATCAGCTTCAAATGGCCATGCATATAGTAGACGACAAGCCACCTGAGCTGTTTCCAGAATTGTATTTGAAACCACGCAGGCTGGATTACTACGCTCGTCAGCTTGAGGAGAACATGACTGTCAACAAGGAATTGTTGAAAAGAATCAATCTTATACAAAGAACTGGGGTTGGTAACATTACAAACTGTAACACCTTACTGCTTCTGACTGCCTCGGTGGCATAGTTGTGTTGCGTGGCCGGTATGACTGTCCTGAGGACTCGGGTTCGATCCCTGGGTCTGGCAAAGTGATATTGGATGATGCTATCAGCACGAAGTCTAGAATTTGTCAATTAGGTCACATTGTAAATAACGAAAGTAGCCACCGCCTTGGGTTCGTAAAATCGTAAATATTTACTGTTGCTGTAAAATTCCTACCTAATAATATAATACCTACCGTCGATGTATATCATGTGAAGTTATTGTATTGATCTAGTATGGCGATAGGCTCGTCCCCTATCACATTTGAGACTGAAATAAGCTCGGTAAAATGTGGGTATTGTAGTTCTCTAGTTCGCCACTGCCTACCTGTTACGAATACAAGCCTGTGTCTATGTGTCGAACATCTAAAAGGTTGACCCACCCTGTAGACTATCTTACCAATAGCATGAATGTACAGACACGATTGAGTTACTACACTGTCTTACAGTAAACAAACTTGAAGTGCGAGCTTTCTGTTACGTTTAATACGTTGAGTGGTTTCTCTAGAGGCCCATCTCCATTCCTGTCCTTTGCAACGGGTCACAACCTAAATATACTCCTGGCAATGCTGATATCTATGGATTATGGTTGGTTACATTTTATCATCAAGCAGGTTGTCTATTTTGGCAATAAAAAAACATTATAGGAGGTCGAGTCGTATTTTTCGCTTATCATTTTAAAAGTATGATATTCCAGGGTTTTGTTGATTGCTGGATGCGCCCAGAACCGAACAACAAGTACAAAAAGTTGCTCTGTGAACAAAGGCAACGAGATCTTGACGAAATACGAAAGAGCAATCTCTATTTCTATTCAAGACTTCTTATCGCGGTTAGTACCTTTAATAAACAGAAGCAACGGAAAAAGTGTAGAAAAATAGAAGATATCATTAGATTCTTCATTCTGTTTTCTGAACTATTAAAAAGTGAAGAGTTAAAGGTTGATTTAATTAATAACTTTTATTTTTATTGGAATTCTGATGTTAATTTAATTAATTGGTACTTATAGAGATCGGAGCAACTACTTACAAAAGAACTCGAAGAATTATGGAAAGACACAAAACATAAACTTATATTGGGCGCTACGTAAGACATTAAAATGATCAGCAAAAACTAATTTATTTATATTGAAATATTATATTAATATGTATTGCTTTTCAGATTACCGTTTATATTATTTAAGACAGAAAAACTTGACCGCGATATAAAAGAACCTGCTTTTGATAAACCACCTAATGTACACCGAACTAAGTATGCACTTTATACTCGTACAAGATTATTTACATACTAGCCAGGGTTCAACTTCTTGAACAGCTCGTAGTTCGTACCTTATGTGTAGATACTTGTATCTTTGTAAGGATTTTTTTTTAAAGCAGATACTGGCAAACGAGCAGATGAGTCACCTGATGGTAAGTAATCTCCACCGCCCATAGAACCCAAGACACAAAAAGAATCATGGGTGCGTTGCCAAGCTAAATGGAGGCAATGGAAGGGGAGGGAAATGGGATTGGGAAAGGGAGGAGGGAAATGGGCCACTGGAAATCTCACTCACCGAACGAAACGCGACAGCAAGCTGCCACTTTACGTCGGTGAGATAGTGGTATCGAACCGGTCAAGCCGGCCCAGTCGTGCTGTAGACGTTACTGTCTACAGCGTGGCTCTACCACTAAAAAAAAATACAATTTAAAGCGGTCAAATAAAGTTATTTTGTTTCTTCTTTCTTTCTTATTAAAGGAATAAGTAACTTTTCTGAACGATTTTAGAGTTTCGATGGATATTTGGGTGGTGGGTGGTTCCAAGATCGGAAAAGTTGTGATAGAGTTATTCAATGATATAGTTCCGAAAACTTGTCAGCTATTCTTGGGGCTTGTTAGGGGCAACCCTTTTGGACACGCTTATATGGGAACAAGATTTTTCAGGTAAATAACATATTTTTAAAATAAGTTTTTAAGTTTGAAAGCGGAGTATCGTAGTCTTCAACTAGATTATAGAGGTAATGTGAGAAGAACTCTGGTCGCCCTTGGTCTAGTGACAGCATATATCAGCTGTGATCTGGGAAGTCCGGGGTTCAAATCTCACGTAAGGCAAAGCAGTTCTAACACAACTTACCTGAGACTGGATCTCCCAAAGAAAGTAAAAACTAAAAAAGTGTGTTATTCCGACACGACATTGGATGCAATAAGGGCCGATAGAAACAAAAGACCCCCTAAACCTGAAACGCAATTCAAATATTTGAGGCCGTGTTGTCATTTGAGGCTGCCTTATCTGTCAAAATTATATGGCACAAAATAAATAGCCGTAATTAAAAGCGTTCCAGTATTCGGGTATAGGAGAAGATTCTAACTTGGGTAGACAACAAAGATTGGTATTCAAATGAATGTATGTGTTGGAAGGATTGTGCCAGATCTATACTGCCGTGGAGGTGACGTCACCAAGGACAACGGCTTCGGGTGCTACCTGCCAGAAGGTGAAACCGAACCCATGGGAGCTGAGTCTTACAACCTCAAACATACTGTTCCTGGTATTGTCTATAAACTTATTAGAATTAGTTTCTTACTAAGATTTATAATTTAATAGAATTAAGAATAGATCTAGTATTATGACTGACTGCATCGGTGCCTCTGTCTACATACCTCTTCGGGGATACAGGCATGAGCTTATGTTATGTAATAATAAATAGTTATGTATTATTATATTATTGCATTAAAACATTAATGTAGAATCTCCAGTAATGATTAATTAAATCTCTAGGCGTGCTCTCAATGGTGGTGACTCCGGATAATGAAGTTTGCGGTCAATTCAACATAATATTCAAGCCACTGCCTCAGTTCGATGGAAAGCACGTGGTTTTTGGAAGAGTAAGTACCATACTTCTAGCTATTTAGCTGCTATATTATTTATTTGATTATTTTCAACTTAACAGCAGAAACGAGAAAAAAGTAAGAAAAACAGACTAAGTTTTTCTTGTAAAAGACCCGGTCTAAGCCGAAGTTCGATTTAAAAATTCCTAATCCTCACTGAGTTTTTTTACTCTGATTTAGTCGAAGTTCGCTCTATAGATCCCAACCCTAGCCAAGATAGGAAACATTTTGTAGTCGGTTTTTAAACTTGAGATTATTTATCTCCTTTAATATCGACAACCTCCGTGGCGCAGTGGGCGAGTAGCCGGTTGTGAAGCGAGAGGCCGCGGATTCGATTCCCGCGTTTAGACAAATGTTTGTGTAGCTCACAGATATCTGTTTCAAATCTGGGTGTTGAGACCGAAAGTATCTCATAGTTTCTACTACCCACGATACAGGTTATACCTAGTGTGGGGTCAGGACTAGGTGTGTGACTGTTGGGTTTATTTATTTATTTTAGATAGTATCAGGTCCTGCGCAGACACTAGAGCGCATCAGTGCCCTGGGACTTCCACTGGGCACGGCCACCTCCGACTGCATCATTCGCATATGCGGCTGGTTCACGCGCTCCGGCCAGTACCGCGAGGGCAACCCCAACACCATCAAGTTTCCCCCACGGCGAAAACCAAAGCAGTAATTTCAAGGCACTATCAAAACTGGTTGGTTCTGTATAAAGTTTGTAAATCAAGTTTTTATTCTTTAGTTCGTGGTTTTATTGTTGTTTAGTAACTAAAATTAAAGATGCATTTATCTTTATAGAACGACTCTGGTATTTGGCCGAGCAGAAAGATACTATATAATTTTTCTTTCCTACTATCCTTATCGAATCTTAATGTGGAGTCGGCGCAACACATCTTTTCAAGCATGATGCATCTGGGGGATCCAGTCCCCGGCAAATAATATTAGCAGGGCACCTCAACCGACTTGTCGAAACTAAGAGCCTTCCGGTTCACGGCCCATATACACTGTTACTTCACAAGATCAATGTGGCAACTATACAAAAATACTGTAATTACTCTCCCATAATAGTGTTCTAAGCAGATGGAGACGACACGAAGCGAGCTTTATGTATTTTTTTTACTAATTGAAAAAAGAATGACTGCCTCGGCGTGGAGGTATTCGGTACGACTACAGTTCTGAGATCTCGGGTTCGATCCCCGGGTCGGGCAAAGTGATATTGGATTTTTCCATATCAGCCCGGAGTCTGGAATTTGTGCCCGATATGGCGATAGGCTTGCCCTCTATCACATCTGGGACGGAATTAAGCTCGGCGAAATGTGGGTGTTCTAGATCGCTAGTGCGCCTCTGCCTACCCCTTCGGGGACACAGGAGTGAGCTTATATATGAAAAAAGAATTAAACCTGGACAAAAATTTCATTTTAATTGCAAATACAAAATAAATATAAAAATCCAAATGCAAAGATTTAATACGAAGTCGACTTGTAATTACGAACACATTCATAATCAAATCAACAACTAATACTTGTAGTCACATCCACTCACACATATACTATGTCACTCTATCTTTACGAATAATCCACATGATAATATCAGAGCCACCATCTGAAAACAAAAAATAATACAGATTGGTACATCATATCTTGCCTTGGTACTTCGTATATAATCATTGCCTCGGTGGCATGGTGTATTTCGGTACGACTACCGTCCTGAGGTCTCGGGTTCGATCCCCGGGTCGGGCAAAGTGATATTGAATTTTTCCATATAACTGCCCGATATGGCGATAGGCTCGCCCCCTATCACATCTGGGACAGAACTAA
Organism: Clanis bilineata; assembly: GCA_036417725.1. Classification (NCBI taxonomy): domain Eukaryota; kingdom Metazoa; phylum Arthropoda; class Insecta; order Lepidoptera; family Sphingidae; genus Clanis; species Clanis bilineata. The sequence goes on along the minus strand of CM071149.1, from coordinate 14,073,669 downwards.
GCTCGGCAAATTGGGGGTATTCTAGTTCGCTAGTGCGTCTCTGTCTACCCCTTCGGGGATACAGGCGTGAGCTTATGATAAGCTACATAATATCTTAAAATACAAAATTCCATTGAAATTCTGTTTCGAAACTTTAAAAATCGTTGGTTTATATAAAAAATCTTTCTATGCTTATCGTATGTGGAACTAATTAAAAACTTTCTCCATACAAGATTTGTCGTAATACATGTAGTTTCTCTCAGAAAAGCTATTTTATAATGAGCTTACCATGATGAAAGCTACAATAATGCCGGCAGCACCCACGTAAACAGCATCTTCTCGTAGAAAGTCAATCACCTTAGTCAAACAGCCATCCATGTTCATTGTGGTCGGGTTCGGAGACGCCTTACAATCTAACCTCTGAAATCAAAGTTAATCGAAGTTTAACGCCCGAATGGTCAAACGGTACTCAACTTTAATGGCTGCTCACATTGATTTTCCCCATACAATTTTGACAGATAAGGCGGCCTTACACGACTTAAGGCGACCTTAAGTGTATGAACATTCGGCGGTAAGACGCTGGTAAAGTTTGAAAACGAAACTTACAAACTCCAATAGTTACTGCTACTAACTAAAACTTGATAAATTAATTAAGTCAGTAACCGATCTCAAAATACATGTTACACTCTTTTTATTGAGCTTTTCCCATTTCCCTTGTAACCCAATAACGAGTATCACCTCACGATTACAATCCAATAACTTTATAGGAACATTAGGAATGTACTGCCAAACCCGCCTCAACCCACCATCAAGTCATGTCGCGAACTCGGGAAAACGGAATATATACTGACTAATCCTGGAACTGTGAATCGCTGCACAAGACAATATGAGAGTCATTATGACAGGTTTTAATATCATGTCTGGTGGTCGCTATCCGGGAAGATGAATAAACAAGCAGAACTAATAAAACGCCTGTAAAAATGGCACCACACACCTTCCCAGGATAAACTTCCTGGCAGCAGCTCTCAGGCACGTTATCGTTCCAGTCCTTATAGCTCCTGACTCCACAGCACTTCAGGAGCGTCTGCGTATCGTCCCAGGACCTGGTATACTCATGCTTCACCCCGTAGTACGGGATGGCTGCGTACATCTCTCGGTCCAGTGTGGTCACCACCTTCTCCCTGAACACGAACTGCAGGATCCCTCCCACCAGCATGACCACGAACATTATGAACACCAGAATGTAGTACTGAAAAGATATCATTCATGTTATTTCAAATCGGAGCGCTCGCTCTTAGAACGTTGTCATGTTAAATTAGCGCCTGATACTCTTCATTAGAGTGGAGAAACCCTTAGAGAATTGTGACAGTAATCACGACTGGTGGCTTTATGGAACGGCTACAGGCAAGCCTCATGTCATGAATCGCAATGAATACAAAAAAAATACTATTCTTTATTTCTACCTGCCCTTATCCCACCTTGACGTGGGATTGACGCAACACACATCTTTAATCATTTTGCAGAAAGAATTTGGCTTCCTTTACGACCGGCTGCCTGACGTCAATCTTCCTCTGGGGAATCCAGTCCCGAGAAAATTTAATTAGAAGAATCATTTTGCTCCTGGGAGTCAAACCCAAGATCTCGCGATCCACAGCCCATACATATATGTTGGCACTAGACCAAGGGTTTAGCATTTTTTACTACTACATACTTTTTACTTACATGTTTTATACCAGATAAACATCTAGGCCGTAATTAGCACACATACCGTCAACAACATACACTTGACTTCCTTTGCAGCGCCGCAGCAGCCCAGCAGCGACACGAGCATGATGGCGGCGCCCATCGCCACCACCACGCCCACCGACGCTATGTACATGTTGTTGCTCATCAGCGTGCTGGAGAACGAGCGCGTCGTCCACACCCATAGCCCTATCGCCAGCGCCAGGGCTCCTCCGATCTACAACAATTGGGTTGTAGACTCAGATCGAATTAATCCTAAAGGGGTAGGCAGAGGCAAGCTAGCGAACTAGAACACAAATACTTCGCCGAGCTCATATCTGTCCCGAATATGATAGGGGGCGAGCTTATCGCACATACATGGACACACACAGACGTAGGTCTTACTGTAATTATATTGGACCTATACGGTGTGTCATGTAGTTAGTCTGAACAATGATGTCACCGTTGTAGATAGTCACGGGCGGCTCGGCCTCCGGTGGCCCATACGCTTATGTAGCACATATATGTGCCGTCTCCGACCGTAGTTGGTTGGGTCGGGTATGGGGATATCCCTGTGTCTGCATCGGTCATCCGCCTGTCTTGTCGCAAGTCCCTCGATTGCTTCTTCCCTCTTTGGATTCGGAGTGTGAAGAACCATAAATCAGCATGATTCTGTCGACCCCCGTTAAACCCATTATTTGTCAGTGGTCGTTAGTGATTTAAAAAAAGAAGATATATATAAAATCAGAATGATTACATTCCTTATTGTTTTGCTATATTTGATGTTTTGCCAATAAATTTTTTATATCTACTGCTTCTAATCAGAAAATATGACTATATAATAATAGTAATAAATAACTGATACAAATTAGCTCTCACAATACTCTGTTTTATAAACCTTTTGCAATTACGTATCACAAAAATTAATTTTATTGCGTAGATTCGCTGACCCTTGGGCCCCTTGTTAGTTAGTTAGATCGTAATGGCCTCACGTGGCTAATTTTAGGGGACAAGCAGATGTTCGCGCAACTGCTTTATTGTTGTTTCTATAACGACTTTACCATATTATTTAATGTTATCAACATCATAAATAACGCTCTATGATTATTTGATCAAGGATTTCATTAATTAAACCGATAGTTCAACACATTTTATGTTTTGTAAATCATTGCATAACATTATAAGATGTCTTTCGCAGTAAAGAAAGGTTTCTGAGCGATGTTTCCAGGTGAATACTGCATAATACATATTTGTATTTTACATAGTTATTAAATAGCATGATGTTTATTGATACGACTACCGTCCTGAGGGCAAAGTGATATTGGAATTTATCCATATCAGCCCGGAGTCTGGAATTTGTATCCGATATGGCAATAGGCTCGCCCCCTATCACATCTGGGACGGAACTAAGCTCGGCGAAACGTGGGTGTACTTGTTCGCTAGTGCGCCTCTGCCTAACCTCTTCGGGGATACAGGCGTGAACTTATGTTATGTTTATTGATAACCATGAGAATGTCACGTTCATCACGAATTAACTTCATACCTATGCCTTTAACAATATATTCGCACATAAGGATTGCACGGTAAGAAAAAATACTCGTATGAACATGGTAGCTTCAATCATAGCTACACAGTAAGTAGATATACCTAAGCAAGTATCTATACTTTCATCACAAATAGCTGTAAGTCGTCACTATAGTTTTAATTCATCCTTATAAATAAGATACTTATAAGTCAATTATTATCAGTAGATCATACTCACAAGAGTTATGACATTAATACATATGAGGGAGAACTTCATACATCTCCCGCAACTGTCCATCGCACCGCCCATACCCATCGTGGTCCTGGAACAATAACAAAATAAAAACACCTACACAAACCATTGACAAAATGTAAAAAAATCCATTGCTCATATAACAATGGACCATAGACAAAAAAAATGTAGAATTATCATGTTTTGTGTAATATTTTATTGCTGGTGACGCGCCTTAAAGGAGATCCGAATCCTACTCACAGTATGAGTGGCGAGTGTAGTGTTGGGATAGTCTCCATAAGTATTACTTACAAACTTCTAATCGTATCTAACATCTAATGACTTTAAGTCTAGTCTATTTGCTATCTACATCCTTGTACTTCTACAAGATATCGATTGCATCTGAGAGGATTTCGCAATTCGCGTTCACTCTGCTCATCGAAGTTTAAGACAAAATATTATCTATATTGCAAAATTAATTAAAATTGTTAAGCAAAATGATAAATTGATGAACTTACCAAGCAGTCTATATAGTTAAACACCAGTAATTGTACTAAATGCTTAGTTTTATTTGAATACAATGCAAATTTAATGTGATAACGACCTTGATTTCTCACGGGCCCCAAACAAGTATGTAAGTTGGTATTACCACACCATGTCATATTCAAATGTATGTAGGTATGTCGATCTGGATTTTTTTGACGAGGCCTATTTTCAGCAGTGGACGTCCTATGGCTGATGATGATGAGGATGTAGACATGTTTAAAATAAAATGGAAACCATAAATTACATGATTAAAATGGTTAGCTCAAATTATTTTAACGCCACTGATGCGTAATATCACTTTATGTGTAATGTTATGACTTGTGTATTTAAAATATCAAACTAATTTTTTATCAGCAGATTCAAGGAATCGCTTTCGAGTAATTTCGTCTCTACAGTCCTTCTCACTCCCAACTACCCCTATCGCTGCCTTTAAACCTAGTTATATAACAATAGGTTCAAAGGCTGGGTTTTCAATACATTCTTTTTTTAAATAAATACACCGAACAGTCACACACCTAGTCCTGACCCCACACTAGGTATAATCTGTATCGTTGGTGTCAGAGACTATAAGAGACTTTTGGTCTCACAACACCCAGACTTGAAACAAATATCTGTGGGCCACACAAACATTTGTCTCAATGCGGGAATCGAAACCGCGCCCTCTTGCTTCACAGCCGGCTACTCGCCCGCTGCGCCACGGAGGCTGTCATTATGGTTGTATGACATTATGGTACGACTTCGCATCAAAATAATAACCAATCAATCTATAAGAACCAGACTAGAGCTTTTTTATTGACATGACCTCATACGCCTAAATATACTCGTAAGTCGTAACAGTGCAGTGCACCTCAAATGGGTTCCCTCAAAAGATATAAAATAAGTACCAGATGAATATAATCAAGCAGTAATAATTGATAGTTCCATGAACAGAAAATATCATAAAGATAAGAGGCATTCGCTGAGCAAATGGCTAAGAATAGGCTGTCACTTATTGCCTTGTGTCACACCGTTTGAAAATAAAAGGGACAGGCTGTTCTTTACCATTTTCTCAGTAAAACTGTTTTTATAAGTACTTATAAAAACAAACCCTATATTATATTAATTTAATTATTTCTAGGCTACTAATGGCAAGATATACCTCACAAACATATCATACAGAATAATTACATGAATGTAACCTGAAGGTCCAAGGAAGTCACTGTATGCAGGCCGCTTCCAACGGGTCGATCTGGTAATCTTTGGGGGAGGTTTATGTCCAGCAGTGGACGTTTTATGTCTGATGATGATGTATTATAATGAGGGTGGACGGAAAGAAAGAATCCGGATAATATACTTGTTATCAATTTAAATATGGAAATAGAAAATTAATACAACGAAGTGAAAGTATACGCTATCAAACTAACGCATGTAATTTAATTAACGTGGAGAATTATGTAAATAAAATGTCGATTACATATTTATAAATCCGTAACACTTTAAGTAATTATTCAGAATCGTAACTCTAAGAAAGGAGGCCAACTGACTGCTTTTACAATATCTAAATTACACAATTTTGAGAATAATTCTAAAAGGTAGATACCAAATAGAAAAAACGATTTCATATCATTTGTCTGACTTATACATATATAGACGGTTAAAAGATGAATGATTCATTATTTTATATAAGAAAAATGAAATAATTATAAGTATGTGATGAGGAGTACATATCAGTAACACACAACAGTCGTCAGTTAAATTCCTAGATCAGATCCCATAGTGAGAATATGCTCGACTTATGTTGTGGCCCGTGTTTGTCAGAATCTACGTCGAGTGTCTCACATGTACGTCAGATTTATATTGATGCGAGAATCGAACACCTGACCATCACAATCGGCTAAGCCGGTGCACGATTGAGGCTATCTAATTATTTAGATATTGTATAAATAACTATTTATTCGACATAACACAAAACAATAAGCTCACGCCTTTATACACGAAGGGGTAGGCAGAGGCGCACTAGCGAACTACAATTGATCTATGAGAGTAACACAATCACATTTTAAAATTTGGAGTTCATTGGTGCACTTCTGTGGAAGGTGAAAAGGCGTTGGCTAGACGATTTGAAGGAAGAAATGAGAGCCAGTTGTCTTACTGTGAAGGATCAGAGGATGCTTGAACAGAGTAAAGTGGATGCAGTTAAGTAAGGCGGACCCTAGCTTTAAGCTAAGTCGAGATAACGGTAGTCATAAAAAAAGAGTTCAACTTTTAGTAGAGACAATGTTTAGAGCTAATAGTGCCAGACAGGGTACGTGAAATAACCGATCTATTTGCTGCTAATTACCCGTAGGTAGAGATAATGTTATAACCATACCTATAAATAAGCACACGCCTACGACTCCGAAGGGATAGGCACGGGTGCTATATAGTTTCTGAATCGGACCAGAATTTAACGTTGATTAGAGATGGTTGCTACAACTCACAAAGGCTCAAACTTACAAACTCTACTTCATTAAATTAATTAAATTACCTATTATATTGTACAAAATCACGACACTCACTGATGATCTTACTTTAACTACTGTCATTGTGAATCGTGGGACAAAGAAGCATTTAGATAAAAATATATAAATTGAGATTTAATGATGCCCTTAATAGGCATTGGGCACTAATCCGAAACGATCCAACATGTTTATTAGCCAATGATTAATTACCTGTTTTTATTACCTGTGTATTTAACTTTGGTATGACATGACAGTCTGCTCAGTTGACATTGCTATCAAAGTTTAATGATCTAGGATGCAACGACTGTCCTCTTGTTTGACCTTACCTTATGGCCTTCCACAATTTCATCATGTGTCTGATATTAGTCACTACTTTATGACAATATTGAATAAGTCATTTATAAACATTTAATTTTCTGACAACGCATTTACACATAACTATTAACTACTTATTATCAACTACCCTCAATCGTTAGTATGGATTATTAATGGACTTTATACCATTGAAATAGGAATCAAAATATTAACTAATGTTTGCATAGTTTGTGCCGAAATTCTAACATAATTATACATAGGTAGGTACGTTGATATATTTTTAAATAATTCAATACGATTAGAAAAACAGCTTCGGAATTTGGATATCAAACACCAAAGAAGTATAATTATAGGAGCATTGACCTAGTCGAATGATACATGACCAGTGTTCTCTTATTATTATCCATATTTTATTTAAAAATAGATACCTATTTACTTTAGTTCTTTAAGATCTATTTCCATAAAGAACTTACTTCGTCTTGCTTTGTTTGTATTTTGATCATTTTTTTTTTTTATTGTAATTTTTGATTGCAATTTTTCACAGGGGGGGCCCAAACTAGGCATGGCTTGTATCTTGGGGACCAGAGTAGCTTTAGCTTATCGTAATGTTAATGTTATTCTTATATTATATAAACAATCTAGTACGTTTTGAATTAAATTAGTTTCTTACTAAACAAAATCTAAAGAATAAAATATCAAAACATATATGAACATACTTTATTTATTTACGTCTTACAAAATATTTACTAAATCTGCATATTAACAGCGTCAATAAAACGTACCTAACTGTCCGTGTCATTTAAAACGAATAGGTCACGACTCACGCATAAGCAAATTGTCGTGTGTGAGTGCAGTTGTGTGATGTATCGTTGTTTTGATTTGTGTGCGGTAGGTACTTGTGCACTTGCGTACTTGCACGTTGCATACACCGCCACAAGTTACGAGACGAGTTACATTGCGCGAGCTCAAGGTGATGTAGATCAACGCAAGGTCCATCTAATACGTTCTCCTATCGAAGACAATCAGTGAAAGTTGCATTCATGACAAAATAACCTGCTTCGATTCTAGTACTATAACTAACAAAGTCTACTTCACCTTTTGGCGCGACGAACTTATAATTAAAACAATTTCACTTTGCCATCACTTAGTGATCACGTCAACACAGGTCATTCACTTCGCGAGTGCGTCTTGGTCGGTGGGTCGGAGTGTACTGGTCCCTCTCGGCGCGGCTCCGACGCCCGCCGCCCCACCAAACATAGGGCCTTTGAAGGCTCTACCATTATGTTTATGGTCGCAAGTGGGTCATAGTAAGTACGTGCAATACTTCCTAGTGTTATCAGTATTACCAATTCCATTAGCATTTATTGCTTCACGACTATTTGCTTGCCTTGATTGGCTACTGACTTAGAAACTAAGTATTTCTAGTGAAAAGAATATGGGCTACACAAAAACTCAACTGCAAAATGCAGTTTTACTAATTTTTAGCCAAAATAAAACACACGTAGGTTTACTGGGTTATTTGTAAATCGTTAAACTGAATAACAACATATTTCTTTTGGAACTAAACATTACATACCAAAACAATAAAGATACAACTCAAAATACATAACGGTTTTTATTTCCCATAACGATTCACCGCGCATTCTTTCGCTTGTTCTGCGATGCCGAAGTACAATCCAACAGTTTTTTGTCAAGCTTCAAAACAGGCTTTGGCTGTTTACTGCGTGGGAGCTGTCGCCAATTTTTTCACTACGCAAAAGCGTTAACGTATTTAATTCAAATATTTCGCCCAGGGAACTCATACGTTCAGACGCTAATTTCCCAGACAGGTAGTTAGAAGCCTTAATAACACCTTTACAAGTACTTATACACAGTACATGTACATGAATGGACTAATTAAACGAATTTGGCCTTATTCCACCACTCGGTGCCAATGCGAGCTCGGAGCTTAGCTTCTTTCTTTACAGCAACCCTTGTATCAATTCGGGATTGGCGCAACACACAATGAGCAGGCTGCAGAAAGGATTCGTCGTAGTTTTTGCAACCGGCTACATCCATGTCGTCAGCTCCCCTCGGATGAGTAATTCTAAGCAAATTGTGCTAGAAAAACACCCGCCCGACCTGGGAATCAAACCCAGGAGCTCCCGGTTCACAGCACTTTATAGTTATAGGCTTCAAGACCAAGGAGGTGAGAAGGTCCATACCAAATTATTGCTATACCGCAAATTCTAATCACGGGCAACTAATGTCTCTTTGAAGAACGGATACACTTTTTATTGCTCAACCTGAATTATGATTTCAAACCAAGACCTCACGGTTCTCAACCTACCTACGCTGCCACTAGACCAATGAGAGACAAGAGATGACTCTCATAGTACCTAGTATGGAAACCAATTTACATGTATACGACTGAGTGTTTACATTTTCAATTACACACTGAATTTCAAAGTCAGAAGTGTATTTGAGGTCTGAAATCCAACTCACGATCTCTGTCTCGTTAGTCCCTCCCGGATGATATTATGCAGACACCATTCTATGCATTCAGTATGTGAAAGAAATAAACAGTTGCAAAACGAATTTTAAATATATTGCATCGATTTTAGGTCACATCGTAGATAACGAAAGTAGCCACCGCCTTGCGTTCGTAAAGAAATCGTAAATATTTATCGTTGCTGTAAAATATACCGTCAATGTCTATTGTTTAGGTATTTAACTAGCGAGTAATAACGCCTTACCTATCCTACCTGTGCCTTACCTATCTTAACAGTAAGTAAATGAGTAGACTGCAAAAGTTTTCTTAAGTAAAGCCGCGTCTCCTGCACTAAAACATTACACAAAACATGGTTTCGCTACACATTTTTGTCTATGGTCCATTGCTCCATGAGGAGGAGACACGCCTGAGGGCAAAGCGATCTCGTGAAAGCAGAACCATGACGTCCTTCGTACCAGGGACGGGATGCGTTTGAAATAATTAAAAACATATTACAGTTTCGTTTTAATAGCTTTTTGTTAATAATCGTCCACCTCAACTCAACAGAAAACTGGATGATACATTCACAAATGTTTTACATTTATATGAGCATGTTGGCTTCACGGCGACAACTTAAACGACACTGAAACTACTATCGGCCGGTTTCAATAAACAATCTCAGTTCGAATGTGCATAGATTACAAAATTAGCCAATAAGAACGCAGTTTGAACATGACTCCGTCAAATGACTTGATTTGATTGGTTTATAATCGCGATCTATCTGCACTTTAAACTGAGATCGTTTATTGAAACCGGCCGTATGACAATATTACAACGGTTATTCAATACACTTATTATATAGACAAGTACGATTATACTTGTCGAAAGAGACGTGATGCCTGGGTGTGGCCACGCAGTGCCGCAGATAGAGGCTTATACAATCGATGCCAAAAGCTTACTTACATACATATTTGGACTGTTATACGATCGGATATAGAGCATAGAAATATTCAATATTTTATGATAAAAATTTTAAAATTACTCCAATGGCAGCAATTACATGCCCTAAAAACAAAAAATAATACATTGTTCTGTGAAAATCATTATGGCCTAAAATTTACTTGAATTTCAAATTGTGACTTTTTATTGACCAAATGATATGTCCACACAGCCCTAAACTGCGGCACTCCAGCAACGATTATACAATAGGGAACTTGCGTGTAATTTTTTTATTGGTTCATTGCAAAGAACTATGTCTCAAATAAACACACCAGAAACAAAAACATAAAAATATGCACAAATCATTTAACTATCGCAAGTCTAAATATGACTTACAAAACCCCGCGCTAAAAAAGGACGTGACGTCACAGCTTAAAAATGCCTTTTTGTTGACATCTTAGTTGACACTGACGGCTAGTGACATTGTCTGGAATGACGTTTGAACCGCTATAATTGCCTATCGTTTAAAATTTCCCCATGCCGAACAAAAATTTCCCCAAAAATGTTGAAGCTATTTCATTAAATAACGAAGTAAAAATAAGTTGCACCCTTGAATCCTGAGCGGAGAGGTGGGAAAGTTACATGAAGAAAATAATTTGGAAAGAGGAGGACCTCCGAAATCTCATTCATCAAGTACCATACTAAACATAACAACAGTTTTCCGCAAAATTGGGAAAATTACCCCAACGTGGAAACACTGCCTAATGCAACGACGTCACTTGGGTTTTGTAATAACGTTCCATTACACGTAATTTCTAATTAAGATATTTTGTAAAATATCAATTATTTTATACCACAAATTTCATCATAGCACATTTCAAGGTTTTGTTTATTGAATTATCAACACAATTTCTCGTTATAATTTTCGTGCAAGTTCCCCATTATCGCATTCATTTTGGCTTAGTTATCGACGCGTGACAACCCTGATATTTTCTTCTATTTACAGCTATGATGATACACAATTGAGCTTTGGTGTACAGAAAATATGTTACTCAGCGATTAGTTAATACTTCATAATTTATTTTACGACATAGAATTTCATTGGTACTTTGGTTAGACGCAACACTAAAACAGCTGACATATTGCAAAAACAAAATGGCGAGTATTGTCTATACCCGATTGTGAAAGAATATTGTAAATAAAAAGATTAGTTTTTAAATCTACCATTGCCACGATAAAAAGCGTAAAAAATACATTTAGCAATCGTCACTCAAACCAAAGTACAATTTTAGTGTAGAACGCGAGCGAACGCGGGTTTAGTTGATCATTTTATTAAATTTAACCCTACATTACATTTACAATGAACATTTATTTTACCGAATCGTATCGTCTGAGAACGACTGCAATTATTGACGCGAAATCGGCCTGAACCGATAAAGACTTTAGGCCTTACTTATAAAAACATTTTAGCTGAGCAAATGGCTAAGAATAATTTGTCACTTTTTCCTTAATAATATTAGCCCTGTAATATTACTGTCCCACTGCTGGGCACGGGCCTCCTCTACTAATGAGAGGGGTTAGACCTTAGTCTACAACGCTGGCCTAATGCGGGTTGGCAGACTTCACATACCTTCGAAATTCCTGTGAAGAAATTCTCGGGTATGCAGGTTTCCTCACGATGTTTTCCTTCACCGTTATAGCAAGCGATATTTCACAATGAAAATACACTTAACATAGAAAAGTCAGAGGTGTATGCTCCATTTTGGGGTTGGTCTCGAACCTCCGACACTTGTCTCGGCAGTCCATATCATTCCCAACTGAGCCATCACCACTTTTTCCTTACGTAGTTTGAAAATAAAAGGGATAAGCTGTTCTTTACCTTTTGCTCAGTTAATCTGTTTTCATAAGTAAGGCCCTTTATGTTCACAAAAAAACGTACGGACGTAGGAAAACGTAGCCATTCGCATTGTTTACTGACTCCCAAGATACAGGTTTTTACCTAGTTTTAGGGTCAAGGAACCCATAGTTTTTCTTATGTTACATATTGTGCACATTATGTAATACGTACATATTGGTAAATATATTGTTAATTTATCTTTGTCCCTGCCATAGTTCTTAAGGCATTTGTGTAACATTGTTTATATTAGGACAACTTGCACCACTATTACTAACCTACAGTTAGTCCTAACCTCAAGTTAAATTGAAAAAGATATATATATGAATGACATGTAATTCATTACATGTAATTAATTAACAACATAAGCTCACGCCTTTATCCCTGAAGGGGTAGGCAGAGGCGCCCTAGCGAACTACAACACCCACATTTCGCCGAGCTTTGTGTAATAAATTAAATATCGTCATATATTAACTGTAATTACATATACTACATTATATTACCTAATTAATAACATGTCATTCATATATTTATTTTTCAATTTAACTTGAGGTTAGGACTAACTGTAGGTTAGTAATAGTGGTGCAAGTCGCCTAAATTAAATAAATTAAAATATGGGTTAAATATGAGTTTTGCATCCGAACCGATTACGCGTCAATAAATTAGGTCACTTCCTCAATCGAGCGTTCTGGTACACGACTCGGGCGGTTAACGTTAACGTTAACGTAACGTAATAACGTTTTAATGCAAGTTCTACTTGATTTCATAATAGTTCACAATATAATCAACAAATCATTGTAGAAAGACCAATTCATTTTTGCATGTTTGAATATGTGTGTGTGAGGTTGTAAATGTATGGTTATGACTTATGTTAGTGACACATCTGATATCATAGATTAAGGTCAAAACAGACCTTTGACGAAAGAAGATAGAGGACAGTGCGTAACTACGAAAAAATGAAGCATTAATAACGTATGGAACGAAACCAAAATGGCGACTTTGCGAAAGAATAATCCCATTAATATATATGAGCGGCATATTCTTCATATTCCGAAAGTAGTATTATTGTAAACTAAACACCGTATTTACAATAAAAACAATAAGTATTTATACGTTATTTAATTATTATGACATGATAACTTACATGTAATTTTAATTTAATTAATTTCATGTGGTAGAGCCACGCTGTAGACAGTAACGTCTATAGCACGAACCGGCTCGACCGGTTAGATACCACTGTCTCACAGAAAATCGACGTAAAATGGCAGCTTGGTTGTCGCGTTTCGTTCAGTGAGTGAGATTTCCGGTGGCCCATTTCCCCACTCCCTTTCCCAATCCCCTTCCCTCCCCTTCCATTCCATTCCCTCCTTTTAGATTGGCAACTCACCCATGATTCTTTTTGTGTCTTGGGTGTCTATGGGCGGTGGAGATCACTTACCATCAGGTGACCCATCTGCTCGTTTGCCAATCTCTGCTATAAAAAAATAATGTAAATAGATTGCGAAACTAAAATGGCGGAACCGCCTTCATAGTAAACATGTATTTTTCGTAGTTATGCCAGGTCCTATTTTTCTTTAATCATTGATAGACATGCACACAACCATAACCACACATAATAACTAGAATTATGAATGCAATTCATTTCAATGTATCTAAATAGCAGCAAAGTTAAAACATCTCGTGATTATTCATATATTACAAGTGGTTCAAATAAAAACAAATACAAATATCTCAATCTGAAAATAATTATATATTACACTTTTTTGCGCTATAAATACAACAAAATACACTTATACAAGCTACGCTATTGCGACTGGTTATGTACGGGGTGTCATGTTAACATTCATAGCCGGGAGTGTCTGAGGCATCGATGTATTATTTACCTAGATGCACAGTTGACGCTCGGAAAATGGGACAGAAAAGGCCCAAGCACTCCTTTTGCATAAACTCGGACGCCGATTGAATTCTAAATTTCATAATTCAAATTTAACAACGCTTGCTCAATTCGTTTAAAAAGCTACTTTATAACACGTGCATAGGGTTATAATTGTGTTGATATAATTAAAACGTGTGATCTTTTTCCTTGTTTTATTGCTGAGACCACTTTTTAGGAGGATATTTGCAAAGAACTGTGCATCCAGGGTATATTATATTGATGGTCTGAGGCCCCAGACAAAAACCAAGCGTGGCGCTTGATAACGCTAGGCATTAATATTTTTCTATTTTTTATGAAGTTGACTCTGGCGTCCGAAAAGTCACGTGACTGTTGCCAATCTTAGTTGATACAAAAAAACATTAGCGTTACATGTCCAGCGTTATCTAACTCGCGTTTTGCTTTTGTCTAAGGCCCCTGGCGTGAGACCCACTTGACTCCTCACGGCTGTCTCTACAATTTAGATATTTTTATTATACAAAATAATGTCCAAGTGTTTAAAATTCAAACTGGCACGATGGAAGAGTCAGTGGGTGTAGAACAGATCAGACACTCCCACTACAGCATCAACAAAACTTCTAGAAAATTAAACTGCATAATCCATAAAAAAACAAATCCATAGTTTGCAGCCTTAATATTATGCTATAGCAGTACCATCAGAATTAGGCGAATAACTCGTGCCATCTCGATAATATAGCCGCAGAAATCGTAATGTTCCGAAACGGACGCCGAATGCCAATCGATCTATATGAGAAGTCATCAATTATACAAAACTTAAGATGTATCACGAATGATGCGGCCAATTAATTCGCAAAATTCCGATAGTGTGGCCGGTACTAATAAACATAACGATGACCCCGTACCGAAAATAAATTAACGCTAATATATGGGGGAGTTACATATCATTTAATATTACTTTTTCCTAGTATATAGACATTTAAGAGGGTTAAACTAAATTTATGCGGCACACGACCCACGCAGCTCCAAAACAACTAAACAAAATATATCCATTTGAGAAATGTACAATCAAAGCTTCTGTATATTTGCAGAGAGCAACAATAGAAAGGAAAATAATAACGATGTTTACATCATTTCTAACGTGTCTTGTGAGAAACAGAACTGCGTGGTACATGTGGGGATCACCATCCTTTCAAAAGTGATCAGAAGTGACAAAAAGATGCACAGTCCATATGAATTGTCAAACAATTCACACAACATAATTACAGCTGCCACATTCACTTGCCACCGGATGATAGGCGAATAACAAAATAACACAACACAAAGTTCATAAATAAACTAATCGCCACTTCAAAAGTTGATATAAAATAAAACACTGTGCTCACTGGCCCACTCCGGCGCGCGTGACGGCGCGAGACGTCAGCGAGACGTCAGCGAGACGTCAGCGTGACGTCGGCGGGGTGTAGTGTGGCGTCAGCGGTGCGCCGTCAGCTGGCGGGTGAGGGCGGTGCGGGCGGGGCGGGGGGTGCGGCGAGGCGCGGCGCCGCGGCGATGCACTACGGCCGCCGACCGAACGCGCCGCCGTTACGCGACATGTACCCGCCGCCGTTCACGTTCACGTTCACATTCACATTCGACGCTGAACACACAATATTCAACATCAATTACAAACAATCTGATTCTAAATACAAACTGATAATATAAATTAAAAAAAATATATAAATTACATTATTACTTAAACTCCCTTATCTGATGTTTCAAACTAAATAAAAATATGGTTTGTCAAACTCAGTGCAATCAAGTTATTGTAGATGTATTTTTTTAATAATGAACTAACTTTTGTTGATAGGAATAAAGTACATATTGATAAAACATATGACTAACTAAACTATAACAACACACCTACCTTGATTAGGATACGGCAGGCAGTTAGACTTGAGGATTTCTTCATGATTTCCATATGCACAAAATTTCACTACTACTGTATTGGCTGATATACCAGTTATCTCCGCTTCATAGTACTGAAAAATAATTGAATCTTGTTTATTAAGATCATCATCATCAGCCACAGGACATCCACTAATGGACTTAGGCCTCCCACAAAGATTTCCAGATTGACCTGTTGGAAGAGGCCTGCATCCAGTGACTTAAGATATTAAATTCAATTAATACTAAAGGCACAAGTATCGCAAGACATTAGGTCGAGAAAACTTCGTAACTACAAGCATGGCACGAGTGTGAGACATAGTTTACAAGTCACTCACGTTATTGTCTTCCCAGTAGAGCGCGAGACATCGGTCACCAACCTTCCAGTTTATTTCAGCTACCCCAAGCATAGCCCGGGCCTGTTCATTTACAGCAGCATTTTGGAAACCTAGTAACGAACCCGGCAGGAATGGCCCTCCTCCACGCATATTATACTCCTGAGGTCTCGCGCCGTAACCGTACTGTCGCCCGCCGTACCCCCCTTGCGCACCCCCCATATAATTCATATTCGCATATAATGGAGCTTGTTGTTCAAGGTACCCATTCGGCTGTTGCTGCCTGCGTTGATAAGGTTCCTGGTACTTCTGCAAGTCACTGTTCCTTCTGAATGGCTGTATGTCAGCTAAGTTCTGATTCGGCACATAAGAATGCTTCGGTGGGTATTGGTCAGGATGATGTTGGTAATTACGAGTCTGCTGCACTTCCTCTTGTCTCTGATTTGATAACAAATTTAAGTTAGCTGCAGCCTCAACTAAGTTGTCCATAGTGTTCATGTTACGATTGTAATTTTGCTGTTGTTGCACTTTGTTGTCACTCAAGCTCCCCTCAGGCCTCATCTGCCTATCATTGTAGTGGCTTTGGTGTTGCATTTGACTGTTGTAGGCATTGTTGTATTGTAAACTCATGTTGCCAACTTGTTGAGTTTGTTGGTGTTGTTGATGTTGCTGCTGATGCTGTTGTTGCTGATGTTGTTGCTGTTGTTGAAGTTGTTGCTGCTGTTGGTGTTGCTGCTGTTGATGTTGCTGCTGTTGATGTTGTTGTTGTTGCTGCTGCTGTTGTTGTTGCTGCTGTTGTTGTTGTTGCTGTTGATGTTGTTGATGTTGCTGTTGTTGCTTGTTCTTTTCCTCCAATTTCCTTTGGAATCTAGGTGGTTTCTCACTCTGTGTCTGATATTTTCTGTCTTCTCTATGTGATGAATGTGGGTTATCATAATGACCCCTGCTATCATTTCTGTGTCTGTTGGAGCCTTCATATCTAGAGCCATGACTCCGCTGATTGTTTTTAGGATTATTCCTATCTCTATTATTATAATTCCTATCATTCTTCTCCTCATAAGTTGAATTATTTTGTCGATTATTTCTATCTTTTTCTGGAACATTAGGCAGTTTGTCCTCTAGGAAGTCAAACAGTGATACTTTCCCTGAAGGTTTGACAGGAATTCCATCTTCATCATTGGGCTCTTTATTCCTTCCCTTGCGTTTTGGTGGGTCCTGTTCTTTTAGTTTATTTTCCTTCCGGTTCTCCGAGTTGTCCCTCTTCTGCAATATTTTGAGTGCCCTGTCCACATTGTTCTTTGTGTATTTGAGAGTATTCTCAGCTTGTTCTTCAGTAAAACCTGCATCAACAATCTTCTGTACATTTGCATCAAGCAGAGGTTTTGTACCACCACCAAAAACCTGAAATTATGAGCAACTATTAAGAATTCTGTTAACAAAAATATATTGAGCTATAATTTTGCACTACACAGTATATACCTTTTTCACCCCAGACATTCTTTGTGCCTCTGCAATGGCACCTTTTCTTTGAGCCTCAAACTCAGCATTGTCCTGTTTGGAAGCCTCTTGCAGACTTTTGAATTGTTTGTCCACTGTCAAAGCCTCTAACCTTTGTCCAAATGGAATCCATGGTGGTGGGCCTCCATCAGCCCCTATGCCACCTGTTATAAATTATTTTGTTTAGATAATTAAACATTTCAACATAATCTTCATGTCTTACACCTTACACTATAATAACTACTAAAACAAGGAATGGTTTTATGGAGATATCCAGAATCCATAAATAAATAACCATAACACATTTAACTGTATCATACATAGAACCTCAGTCCTTATCCCTCTTGGAGCAATCATTTAACAAACTAAAGTCATTGTGTTCAAAATAACCTATCATACACATACTTTTAATGCCATGAGGAATATAATAATGTTCATCAACTTCAACAAATCATAATTAGCTCTGTAAAGTGGATTAACACTAGTTATTCTGCATACCAGTGACAAAGGTTTTTTTGGAGATAAAAGTAGCCTATGACAAAAAAGGATGGTGTAGCTATCTAATAGAGATATGATTAGCACATTTAAGCAAATTCTTCACCTTTATACTATTACTATACATATAAATTACCTACCCCTTGTATGCTTAGCTAAACTCCTGTTGAGCTCCCATTTCTCGATCATATGCGTCACTTTCCCGCCCAACACGGTAATAACACTGGGAGTGAGCCAAACAACTCCATGGCACACCTCAAGGCCTTCATTATTTAACATTAGCTTAGTTCCTGGTGGAGTGTTTATACTTATACTTGATATAGGACTTATTTCTAGGCCTGTACACGTCGATTTCCCGTCATGTAACGTCAGCTTGAGCATCCGAGGTGCCGACGTAGACTCCTCATTAGCTTTAGGCGCGGACACATTCCGTATTTTCTGAATTTGAACGATCACAGGTTTCTCCAGTTTAGAGGGGTCCTTCGTGAAGTCCTCAGGCAACGCAGCGTCACCTATGTCTCTTAAGTCATACTGAAAACGAAATAAAAGGTCAATTGGTGGCGGACGAATGAGACCGTGTCCAAACGCCAAGATGTCTTAAAGGAAGGTTACTTACGTCTAAAGCCTTTTTGCTAAGTATGTTTACATCCTGTATTTCACCATTTTCGCTTATTGTATCAACACCTTCTTGGCTCAAGTGCCTGAAATAATAAGAATGTAAGATGGAAATGTAAATTCGATAATTATTCACACAATACACAATTTAACCAATTTATAATTACCAGCCTAGTTCTATAAGACTTTCTTTTAGTGACATGTTTTTATTTGTGAACAAATTAACATGATTTCACGACAAATAATTGAAAATAATAAAACCCACGGACATACGGCACCATGACAGCACACGGTGTGATTACAGATAACATAACTGAATGAAAATAAATTCCGTGAATTCATTCAACGAGTTGATCCTAACTTCGTCACCTAGCAAAATCGACTAAAATCCCTTAAATGTTCATCACTATTATAAAGAAGTCGGCAAGCGATAAGGTAGTGATCACTGATTACATTCTCTTTGGGGACAAGGTCAATGACCTCTATTTTTTTAATCCTATCCTATGTTCCGTAGATACAATACTCTATTGTTTAGCATTAATTTCGTTCACTAATCCGTTACCATTGTAGTATTTTTATTATTAACCAACATTTCTTAAATCATATGTGGATTTTAACCGATTTATCCGTCCAAAATCCACTACTAATCTATTTACTCGTGCTGAATAATCATAAACTTAAGTACATTGATGATAAAAACCAGATAACTCGTTGATAACGCTCAAAAGTTCAAAATTGTTTGCTGCTACGTCGAGTGGTTTTCTAAAAAAAGTATCTATTTACGTGGACACTGCACCAGACATGTCATCGGTAATTTTGTACTAACTTTTTATTAACTTTGTAATTTTTGTACTAATCAAAACAAAACAGTGTTTTAGGGTTCACTGTGTACATTAATGGCGTTTAACGTTTCTAGACACACATATTCAACGTGGAAATGACCTGCGAAGGGTGCTCGGGCGCTGTTGAACGAGTGCTCAACAGGTTGAAAGGGAAAGGCGTCGACGACATTTCCATCAGCCTACCTGAGCAAAAAGTCTCCGTGAAGTCTTCACTTAGTGCTGACCAGTTACTCGAAATCATCCAAAAAACCGGCAAAAAAACAACCTATGTTGGTACAGACTAGTCTTAAGCTATTGTTTAGTGTTTACTGAAAGTGTCAATGTGAATACAGCCACGGGCATTCTTTTTGCTACTAACATATTTTGTGAAGATATAATACCCATTTTAAGATTATAATTTTAAGGCATTGTAATGTTAGAATCGTTACATTTTTTATGCTTTCTATTGCATTTTATTTTCGTATTTATTTGTTATTAATTTTGCTTTTCCAAGGCTCTTGGAATGATTGTTTTACAATGGTTTTTTAAAATTTGTTAATGACCTACATATAATGTATACCAGTATTTTCTAGTAAATATTATATTTTTTCAATGAAGGTCTTTTATACTAACAATGAAACTATACTCTCAAGTCATATCAACACAACTACTTATAGAAAAATAATCATCAGTGTACAGCCATTATCACAGTTCTTGCTCATTTTTGCCTGCAAAGTCTTCTAAAGTATTAAGTCTCAAATCAACAAGGTCAACTGCCTCATGCAATGCATTCAGATGGTCCACAATAGCATTGACAGTAGGAAGCACATCTGCACAGTTACACTCTTTCTTGTCTTTATCACCATTTAAAGTCTTATTTGTAATCTTCAGTTTCTTAAGAAACGGTTCTGCAGCATTTCTGTTATCACTAATAATTTTAAAGCCACTGTTAATTGGAAAATTTCTTTTCCTCCCAACCCATTCAATAGTACCACTAGTGTAACAAACATCATTATCTTTCAATTTTATCATGCCAAATATGTCTTCTTGATGGTCATATTCTGTTCCTATAGACTTGTTTATGATTGAAGGTACGGTGTAGGTAGCAGGGCTGGGTGGAGTTCTTGGAATGTGGCTCATGTGCCCAACACTATAGGAAGATAATTCTTCAGACTGCACAGAAGGCTGGATCTCGCTACTTTTTGGAATAGAATCTGGTGCAAAATTACTTGGCAAAGACCGCACCAATCTTTGTGTATGTGATACGGTTGGATCAATGAATGTACTATTCGCATTTGGTTCTTGAAAACTTGTTTGTCTCACAGACTCATGGATTGATTCGGGCGCATCATCCATGTGGACAAAAGTAATCACAGGATACTTCATAGTATGATAGCACAGATACCAGAGTCTTGTACCCTGATTTGTACACAAATTGCATTAGTGGTTTAATTTAATAAGATGAAGATCTTTTCAATCTAATGAAGTTGCAATTGTCACGAAATTCTAGTTTTTCAAAAGCTAGATGGTAGCTTGTTGTTACCGTTTCAAAATCCTGAATAGGGAGAGTAATTGTTTAGGTATTAACATATAATTGCATTAATTATACTTTAATATAACTTATATTATCAAATATCTACATCAACACAACAAAATACACAAATGCTATCTTTTTTTGACAACCTGATTTCTTCCTTTTAGTGCAGAGGATGATTTTGAAATCTGGGATGCTGTTCTTGGTACAGTTGGTGCGTTTTGTGCGGTATTTTCTTTCTCGCTTCCTTGTTCAGTAAAGTTAGTTTTCCATATAAAAACCTGCAACACACCACATAAATATTACCATACAATTAATTAAAAACTAGGTATCAACAGTAAATTACTTACCAATTTATCTTCTCCGGCTGAAGAAAAACTGTCACCACTTGGGGAGAAACTGACTGCATTCACAGATCCACTGTGACCACTCAATGTATATATTGGATGACCCTCCAATAAATCTAATATCTGTAAGTATGGAATAATTATTCATCAATACCATATGAAAAAAAAATCTATTAAAACACACTCAGATAAAAACTGAAAAAATAATTGCATCACACTGGAGAACTAATATAAAAACAGATGATAGAAATAAAAAGAATATCTTTTAGTAAAATTGTATTTGAGTTTTACAAGTTTTTGCATACTTTTCGTATAGAAATGTACACACCTTCATTTTACCATCTTTACTGCCAGTTAAGATATAACTGCCACTTGGATGAATAGCCACTTGATTCACAGCTTCATTGTGAATACTGGAATAACATAAAATAAATTAAAAAACCTGTACACCATATTGTAATTGGACCGTGTTGTGCAGAAATGATCCAACCCACATTTTTTATTGATGCCAACATGATCTTAAAGTCTAAGCCATTATAGACCATATTGATGTAAAAAAGAAATGTGGCTTGGATCATTTCTGCACAACACGGTCCAATTATAACCGAGATTAGCAGAGATACAAGGATATAAACGTAGCTTGTGGTGCTCAATTTTCTCTGCCTACCCCCATGGGATGCAGGCGTGAGTGCATATGTATGTATGTTCAATGAACTTGTTTATAATGTAATATTGGAACTTTATTTTAATTATAACAGAGATTAGCAGAGATACAATGAACTTGTTTATATGTAATTTAAATACTTCTACCAAATGTTAACTCACTCCAATGTGTAGTAAGAGCTACATAAATTTCTTAAAACCATGTTACTGATAGGGTATGTCTTTAGTTTTTAAGACTAGCTACATGCTTGACGTCAACCCCCACTGTATGATCCAATCCAAATAATGTCAGAATCACACACTTTCCTTTACCAAGGATTCGAACCCAGGGCTCCACTATTCCTCAGCATAATTTGCTCTCACACAATATCATGATGTCTGAACATGGTGGGGCGTTTTGAGCCTCTCTCGGCTGCAGTGAATATTTCTGCAGTGCTCTAAATATATCAAAGAGCTTTAATACTTGCCTATAATATTGCACAAGATTGTGTGTCCTTATATCATATAACTTAACATTTCCTTGTGAAGTAGCCACTGCTATATAACACCCTGAAGGATGCCATGCTAAATGCATTCCATGTCCCTTCTGATCCTTGTATGTGTGGACACATTCTCCAGAGTCCAAGCTCCAGAGCCTTGTAGTTTTATCATCAGAGCATGACGCTATGACTGATCCATCATTGGATATGCGAGCACATCTAACCCAATTAGTATGGCCTACATATGAGGATATGAATTTGTGTTTGTCGGTAGACCATAGCTTCACTATTTTATCATCAGATGCTGTTAATATCTGCAATTAAGTGAAAATTATAATCTCACAATCAGGTCTAATTAGACACAAGGCCGTGCAGCCAAGTCTTGTCAGTATGTAGATACATTTAAAATAATTTTGCAATGAAAGTGCTTGCCACTGCAGGCCACTGTTGTATAATGTATTCTTCATCTATTTCATTATAGTAATCCATTAATTTATTATTTACGAAATAGTTACTTTAATTTTAAAAAAACATGCTTATAACGATACCTAATAATTGTTAGTCATATATATGTTATATAAGAGTATGGGCTACCGGAGGCCAAGCCACCCGTGACTATTTAAACTACCTGATCCTACCAAAATTATTCTAATGGATTATCATATCAAAAGTTATTTATTTTTATTATGAAATTTATCTGACTAACAATCATAACACTTGATACATTTAAATGAAAGCTGCACATACCTTTGTTCCATCAAAACTGAACTGTACTGATCGGACAGTCTGTGAGTGTGCTTTAAACATGCCAGTGCTGCCGGTCACGGTTGGCACCCACAACCGCACCGTTTTGTCCCGAGATGCAGAGGCCATGTATTTTCCAGATGGTGAGAAGGTTACATCCATCACAGCTTCATCGTGTCCTTGGAATCTGTAGCTGCGCATGGTGCCGCGTAAATCCCATAACTACAAAAAGGTTTTTCAAATATAATTTAATATGAATTAAAATAACAGTTTTTTTTATTACTTGTATTATGGCAGTTACAAATGTAAAACCAGTTTCGTAACGAGCGATCTTGATGCATCGATTAATAAATATTGTTCTCACCAAAACACTGTTGTCTAATGAACCACTGGCTATTTGTTGTTCATTTGGACTAAAATAAAGGGATGTAATTCCATTACGATGTCCTTTTAATTGTTTCTCCAAGCAAGGTTCAGGATACGACATTTTGTTATCCATGTTAAAAGTCTATATTAAATGCTAAAACTTAAAAAGGCACAATTTGCGAATTAACAGCCTACAAATACTAATAATAAAATTATGTTGCTCAAATATTTACAAAATAAAATTCTGATACAATTCGAATTTGAAAATGGCATTTGATAGAAACAAATCACAACAAAAACCATAAACTATATAGATTCAACATTGATACAGAGTATACAAGCTTGTATCGATTAAATGTCGTTAAGTGATAGCATGAATAAATTAATCGACTAAAACAATATATTCATGTATGAAATCTTTACAATTAAAACAAATAAAAAAAAAAAGTTGGAGTATTGGCGGGAATTCTGACGGTGCGCGTGGTCGCTAGTTTTAATGATTTCATATTCTAGTCTAATGTTGTGTTTGTGGTTTAAATGTGATGTGTATCTAAGCAATAAACATCAACGAAGATGGACAGTATGTGGAAGCTTTGAAATAAGTGATTTTGGACGCTTTTTGTCGGGTGGATGTGTCGACCATGTTCGACTCCTCCGCTGCGAGAAAATCGTCTAAACAGCATCAAACTGGAAGGAATTGACGCCAAAACTCCAGCAGGGCCTTGAATTCGAACACATCTGATTTCATTGCACTTGTGAAAAATTAGATATAAGCAAATAAAAAAATAAAAATAACTTAAGACGAGGCTGTATGGGCTAGATCCCTTTGCCTTCCCGAAAGGGAAAATTAAAAAAAAAAAATGAAACAGATGTCATTTAAAAAAAATGCTTTTTGTCTATGTTCAGATTCCTTTTTCATCCGACACGAGGTGTTTCTAATGTTTTGAATTTAATTTTCATGTTTTCCCTAGAATCTTCTCCGTAATTGTAATTAGTGAGTTTGAAAACAAAATTAACCTTCTTATCATATTGTTGGAATGCGTTAGTATTCATATATCTACTTAAAATATTATGTTTTAAGAATTTGTTGAGCACCGGGTGGATGTGGGTTCTATTGTAATTGCACAGAAATTCTTTCAAGTTTTTGTGGTTTTTAAGTACATTTTATTTATACTTTCGTTACAGTATTGTGACACAACGAACATGAAGTAAAAGGTCGTTCTATGGGGATTGTTTTACTGCTGGGTGTTGGTGAGTAAAAAAAATATTTATCCAATGCATCAAAATTTTGCATACTGGTTGCATCACTTCCACCCTTGAGAACAAAAAGAATAAAGAAACAAGCATGTATTATGTATTTATTTTTACCACTGAAACAAAACTTACAACATTTACCTTATTATTGTATTCCAAAAAGTGATAATAAGTATATTATGCTATTCTATTTTGCTTTGTTACCTACATAATAATAAGCATAGAGGATGACTTAGATTGTTTACATTTTCTGCAGTAAATTTTCCACTAGTTTGGTTCATTTTAACCTTGATCAACTTAATGCATTATGTCAAAAGATAAAAATACATTCCTCTGACAAAGTAATCCTACATGCCATCATTAATATTTCTACAATTCATTCAGAATAAAATAATGCAGATTTCACACAGTATAGATGAAGTAACTGGATGTTTTTTGAGAACTTAATTATTTTTATAAACTGCAATTTCGGGTTCAATACTCTTGTGCACTTGTGCTATTGCCAACATGTTGGCTGAAATGGACAAATTGTGATATAACTTTGATGCATAGATGTTGATTTTTTTATGATTCTTGAAACCACCTGATCTCAAAAAAGGATTTTTAAAAGTCATGTATAAGCTATATTTTGATCTCTATATCTTTACACCTAAAAATGCAGTCTCATCATGACATTAAATATAATAAAACTTTCCAACTATTTGTTTTTTTTCTTACCTAGAATAAGTAAAGGTGACTGCGCAAAACAATCTCAATATTAATGAATTAACAATTTCTGTTCAAAC
Source organism: Clanis bilineata (assembly GCA_036417725.1). Classification (NCBI taxonomy): domain Eukaryota; kingdom Metazoa; phylum Arthropoda; class Insecta; order Lepidoptera; family Sphingidae; genus Clanis; species Clanis bilineata. The sequence goes on along the minus strand of CM071149.1, from coordinate 14,047,816 downwards.
ATTTTGTGAATAATGGATGTTTATAGGTAACTAAGTTCATTTGTGCATATTGCTATTTTGAATTGTGTATATCAAACATTGTCCTATACTATACGCTTTTGGTAGCATTAGGTATACAAATAATGGAGTACTAAATACATTACCTTATTTTAAAACTTATTTTACCTACTTTAAGTTGATTGGTTTATTATATTATTAGGATCTTATTCATAATAAAACATTATTGAAGATATAAACCTATATTTATTAAAATCAATTTTAAGCCTATAAAACAGAATTTCAAACTTGAAACAGCTGATTGAAATCAGCCATGTTTTCACTATCAAACATTTATAAGCTCCACTAAGTTATTATGAATAAGACCATTATTTTCTAACTTAAATTGTACATAATACATTAGCCAACCTGAATTTAGTCACAAGTTCCTTCAGAGCCATTGTTTTAAGAGACAAAAGTATGACATATCAAATTGTTTGTTGATCCAGTAAGAGTGAACGGCAATGAATGTGGGTGGAGTTGGTGTGGAGGCAGCGGGGGAGGTGGCGTTGATAGCTGATGAACTCAGTCGCGCCGTCGAGTTGACGCTCAACCCTGCGGTGTCACACGAAGCACGCAGTCAGGCCTACAACGCTTGTGAAAAGTAATTATATCTGTAGCAGGCAAGAGTATGTTAATAAGCTGACATAGGATATTCTCCAAATGGTTATATCATCATCATCATCATCATCAGCCATAGGACATCCACTGCTGAACATAGGCCTCCCCCAAAGATTTCCAGATCGACCTGTTGGAAGCGGCCTGCATCCAGCGACTTCCTAATGGTTATATACTTAATAATAATTGTGGCAAAATAAATTCTACCTGTATGAGCGCTTATCTATGCCAATTAATAATTTAATAATAAGACTTATTCAAGACAATATAAATTTGCCAATTTAAATTAAATAAAATTGAATAGTATTGGAAGTCAACTTGACAATGTATTCATGCCTGCCATGGAAAATGTTATTTGATACTATTTAATATAAGACAGTATGTATTTAATTTCACTCGCTTTCCTGGGCTTTTATTATGCAAATGAAATGAAAATATGAACGTCTCACATAGTTCCTGATACCACATAAGACTCGATCTTAGGCTGAGATCTATAGAGCGAATTCGACTAAGTCTAAGTCAAAGGAATTTTTATATCAAACTAGGACTTAGTCTGACATTTTTTACAAGAAAAACAGCCTGCAGATAGACTAAGCAAAGATTTTCTTGTAAAAAATGACTTGACTAAGTGGAAGTTTGATTTAAAAATTCAAAATCTTCAGAGTTTGTTTCTTACGCCTGAATGGTCAAACGCTGCTCAACTTTAACGGCTTCTTATATTGATTTTCGCCATACAATTTTGACAGATAAGGCGGCCTTAAAAGACATAAGGCCACCTTAAGTGTATGAACATTCGGCGGTTAGACTCACACTTACTCGAAGATTGATTTATAGATTTCAGCCTTAGTGTGAGGTCAGGACTATGTGTATGTGTGTGACTGTTGGATGTTATGTATTATTATCTAATCGTATGAAAATTTAAATACTTAAAATGTATTTATTACATATTCATAAATTGGTAGTTTATATTCAATAATCATATCTGGAATGTTGCTATAGTTTTAAAGAGAACTCGCCATGGTGTGCCCAAGCTGGTCTGATACTGGCCAGTGGAAGCCAGTATTCACCTGTAGTGAAGCACTGTGGCCTCCAGTTGATGGAGCACACTGTCAAGTACAGATGGACTCAAATCACTCAAGCTGAGAAGATATTTATAAAGGTGAGATATTGAAAATTAACAATTTGTCATAGTTTATGGCACTAAAAATAAAGCTGTGATTATACATAAGCTCTAAAGGGTGGGCAGAGGGAATAAACAATACAACAAATTAATGGAAACATGAAACTCGTAATATGGTATGGGGATTTTTGATTGAGAATACCTATGGGTACCCAGTTTTATGTATAATTTGAGAAGTATCAACTAAAAATTATGAAATAAACATACACCTAAAGGCCAACCTCATTTCAAATATACATAACTGTATCTACAGCTGTGTCAATAGCCTTCATACCACATTTCTACCTTTATTAATTTATTGATTTAGACTACAAACATAAAACCATTCCACGTATCGGCGACTTCTCCCCTCCCCTTCCCTTCCTTTAGGGTGGTGACACCTCACCCGTATTACTAATGGTACATATGTGGGTGACTATGTGCAGTGGAAATCATTTACTATCAGGTGACCCACCTGCCTGATTCCCAATCTGCTTTTAAAAAGTATTATCAGCGACGTAAATACACGTCGGAGGCGGCACATATGTATGTTACATAAGCGTATGGTCCACCGGAGGCCGAGCCGCCCGTGACTATTTAACTAGAAAGATAGCACATTCATATATTTTTTTATTTGAAGCAACAACTTATGTTTTTATAACAGGGAATGATGAGACAATTAGATCTGTGGCTTCCGATAAAAAGAATCATGACGATGAAAGCCGCGCGATTACTCAATATCTAAATAGGAATACTGTCTTACAGGAAAACGCAATGAAACTCCTCTACATGGGCGGTTGGGAGACCAGGCACCTTAACGACGCTTTAGCCAGGGTCATAGTGGAGATGATCAAGCGTGAATGGCCTCAGCAATGGCCGACGTTGTTGTCTGAACTGAGCGACGCGTGCGCGAGGGGACATGAACAGACGCAGATTGTGCTGCATGTGTTCCTGAGACTTGTTGAAGATGTTGCCACATTGCAGGTATGCTTTAATACATGTACACACGTATATCCTTAACGGCCTCTGTGGCGTGGTTGTATTTCGGTACGATTATCGTCCTGAGGTCTCAGGTTCCATCCCCAGGTTGTTTGCTCTTATGACGTCATAAAAGCAAACCACTAAAGAAAAATCTGTCTTGCTGCAAACCTAATGCGTTTCTCACGTTAATTTCAACCTTGTAGTTAATTTTATTTATGACTTGTGCACACTCCGAGCAGTAAAAAATGCAATGGGTAAGGTGATGTCATCGCGACCTTCACACATTGAAAGTTTATGAGCGAGCTCTGGTTGTCTATTTGTAACTAATATAGGCGACACATCACTCTAATTTATGAATTGAATAGTCTCAACTCCCAAGTTCTATTTTAAAAACTATCTTCTGTTTAAAAGCTAATATACCTCTAATGTACTTGATGAGAATGAGTGAAATCAATTTATATTCTTTAGAGTTTGCAATTTGTATTTCGTTTAGTAATTGGACATAAAAGGATAAAAATAAAAGGATATATATAAAAAGGATCCATCAGCCCATAAAAATAAAACTTTTATTTTGATACTAATGTGGTCTATTAATGCATTTATGATTTAGTTTCCAGTACCCTTCAATTATACACATTACTTTCTTTTCTATACCTACTTGTATCACGATACAAGTAATAAGTATCGGTAATTCACGAATTACAACAACATCGCGCGAGACGTCCACTTATGATTGTCTCTTTATATAATAATTATTAACAGTGCAACCGTCATAATGTTTCATTCATATTCAAATGTGTCTCATACCATTACGAATCGTAGACTGATCGGGATATGTTTGTATTTGTAACAAATTAAAACACATAAATGAAAATCGCCATCAATAATATTTGAATTTGACTAATAATTGGTAATTTTAGTTAGGCAATCTTTATTTCAAAATATTTTACCTATTTGGCTCTTCTTTGCACCTGTTTTTATCCTGCTCCAACGGGCGGCATAATACACCTTTTTTACACGCTTTATATTTTTCGAGAATGTTGCAGGAAGAGTTCGGTTTAGTTTTTACGACCGGCTGTCTGAAGTCGACCCTTTTCTAGAGGAACTTGTCTAGGGCAAATAGTGTTAAAAACCAGCTTTGCACAACTTGAGGTTCGAATCTCAAGTGTATCTAGTTATAAAGACATACACTGTCACTATAGCAAAGACGCGACACTTTGGCTTTGGAGTAGTGGATGATTACTTACTACAAGCTTGTAAAGACAAGAGTTCTAACCTGTGATTTGAAACTAGGACGATACGTTAGCATTGTTATTACACTTTAAATAATATACAATAGAATTACAATTTCAATACAATGATCCAATTATATTAAAATTTAAATTTGCTGTAACTAAAGTATTGACTAATTACTATGTTATCCTAAAAATACACATAAGTTGATTTATATAATTTTTATGTTATATATATTTTTTTTGTATTGACTTGTCTTAAGAGCTATTTATTGCCTATATATAAGCCTATGTGATTCATAAATCATTTCATTTTCATCACACTATTAAATATTCAATGTTTTAGACATTGGAGCAGCACCAACGGCGCAAGGACATATATCAAGCGCTGACGAGCAACATGTCTGAGATCTTCGCGTTCTTCATGCGGCTGATTGAACTTCACGTGCAAGAGTTCAGAGAGAAGACGGCAGCTGGTGACTACAATGCCGCCGCTAGCAATCAAAGAGTTGTACAGGTACACATGGCTTGCCTTGTGTTTATTATCACCTCTTGAGACAAGAACCAAGTACCTTCGTCTAGGCCCTAGTACTTGTCAGTGTCTACCGTGACATTTATTTAAAATTTCATATAAATGTAATAAGCTCGACAAATGTAGTTTTTTCGCGTTATATTCACGAATGTCTTTCGCATTTTGTTTTATATGTACACATAATATATTTTCTTCCAACAGCTAGAAAATGTTTTATATTTTATCATCTCAGGTGGTACTTCTAACCCTGACTGGCTTTGTGGAGTGGGTGTCGACAAACCACGTGGTGATGAACAACGGCCGGCTCCTGCAGATACTGTGCATCCTGCTGCAGGACGACGTGTTCCAACTGGCCGCCGCAGAGTGCCTCTTACAAGTCGTCAATAGGAAGGGATCGGTGAGTAACGAATTAAATAGCCGAAACTACAAGGAATAGCGGAAATACACTGATTTTAGTTTTACACATTTGGATATATAGCCCCTTACTTATAAAAATATTTGAGCGCTGCTTATCTTTATACCATAGGTTGTCTCTTTCATTTTTAAACAATGTAACGCAAGGAAAAAGTGACAGGTTATTCGTAACCATTCGCTCAGCTAAAAATGCTGTTTTAAGTAAGGCCCATAATATTCACAATTCAATTATTGAACGCTCCAAACATCCTATAAGTGGTTGGGGTCCCCAAATCTTCCGATTAATTTGGACGACCATATCACTGTCATAGAATAAAGCGTTTCGATTCAATTTCCTCGAACATTGCCATTGATAGTTTTCAACATAAAATATAAATAATGGCATATAGTTTTGAAGTCTGTATTTCGCCATGACTTGATGGTTAGTTGGGGAGGGTATGGGGGTACATTTCTGTGTCTGCACCGGTCATCTGCTTGTCTTGTCGCAAGCCTGATTTGCTTCTCCCCTCTTCCGAGTGTGAAGAAGTATAATTAGACTGGCATGATTCTCGTGACCACTGATAAACCGAATGTTTGTCGGCGGTCGTTGGTTTCTTGGAATGCAATACACTTACCATTAGTTAAAGTGTAGACATTTTGTCGCGCCCGCATAAAATAATTAAAAGACTACAGTGATAGTTTTGTTTCAGACTAAAGAACGGAAGCCGCTGATGATATTGTTCAGTGAAGATGCGATCTCGTGCATCCACCGCGCCACGGTCGCCGCCATCAATACTGTCGACGAGCCTCATTATCTGTTCCTAAAGAAAGTCGCACAGGTATTTCAGATGTTTGCTTGAATCTGTGTTTATGTTTTCCACGGAAATTAATATCAGTTTCAGGAAAAATGGGTTTTTTAATTCCGCTACCAATTGTCTTTAACCCAGGCGTGATTTTGATTATGTGTTTATGTTCGATCTTTCTTGTCTTTGGAAAATATGTTTGAGTAGGAACAAAAGAACAGCACCCCTTGAATGTTCCGTATAAAGGCAACATACACCTTTGTGTCGTTTAACTGTGATAGGTCGACTGCTTTTTCTACTGCTTTTTCGAGCTATATCCAAATATGGCATACAGCGTTTAGCCCTTTTTAAACACACTGGTTGTTGTGTTGCCAACACATCATAATTATATTTTTTTTTAAACTTTTTTTGACAAAATATTATTTAAAACCATATTTACAAATTACGTGAAAACTAGAGGGGAAGGGGGGGGGGTCTTGGTATATACTGCGGGTGATCACCGAGGGGAAGGGTATAAAAATTGTAAAAAATGTGTCACGTAATATGTGTACGTTCCCTTATGTCGATGTGGTGTCGCGTCGGCAGGTGGTGGTCGGTCTCGCGCAGCAGCTGACGTCGCTGTGGAGCAGCGCCACGAGCGTGGAGGCGTGGCTGCCCGTGCTGCTGGAGAGCGTGCTGGCGCTGGGCGCGCACGCGTCGCTGTCGCTGGCGCACACGGCCAACTGCGCCTGGCTGGCGCTGCTGAAGCACGACCAGCTGAGCCGCCACCCGCACGTGCTGGCGCGGGTGCCGCGCTGGCTGCACGCCGCCGCGCCCAAACTGCTCAAGGTGACACACCTACGCCTGAATACTGGAACGGTACTCGACTTCTACTCGCTCGATATGGCGATGGGCTCGCCCCCTATCACATCTGGGATGGAACTAAGCTCGGCGAAATGTGGGTGTTCTAGTTCGCTAGTGCGCCTCTGCCTACGCCTTCGGGGATACAGACGTGTGCTGTGTACATTGATTTTTGCCGTACAATTTTGACATATAATGCGGCCTTAAACGACATAAGGCGACCTTAAGTCTATGAGTATTCAGTGGTTAATTTCATTTTCTGTGTGTCCCGGCTCATTGAAATATGGATATCAACTCCAGATTGTTAGAGAAAATAAATTTCAAAAACCTATTTCTCGGAAATATAAATGATTCACAATATTTACAGAATCTCAAGAAGTTCGTTTTCGGTATCCAGATCATATACAATCATAACTTTGCGTTCTTTACTCCTTTATTTCTTTCCACCTGTCCTTATCACCCCTCAATTTTCTCAAGTATGTATATAGTAAAAATTTGGTATAACTTTTCACGACTGACTGCCCATATGACGTAACCCCCTATGTGGCTTCGAACCCTGGGCAAATCGTGTCAGAAAAACATCTGCGCGACCTGGGAATCGAACCCAGTACCTCCGGGTTCACAGACCAGGAAGGCGACAATAAGTAAACTAGAAAGTATATTTTTTGAATATTTTAATTTATTGTACATTTTACATGGCAGGTGACATACCCGTCGTCGCGAGTGAGCGGCGCCACAGACGCCATCGCATATGCTTGTATGGACTACGATTCAGAACAAGAGTTCGCTATATTTTTCAACCGTTGTAGGACTGAGATATTAGATAGTTTTAGGTGAGTTTATATTGCACTTTTAGTACCCCATTTAAAAAGCATGCTAAATAGATATAAGAATTAACACCGCCCCTGGCGAGTTCCGTAGCTCATTAGTCTACCGGTTTCCAATTTTCCGTTTATTTTTTAACCAAGGACAATTAAGTTATGGCGATATAGGCTCGCCCCCTATCACATCTGAGACAGAAATGAATTCGGCGAAGTGTGGGTGTTTTAATATTCAATTAGGCATCTGCCATCTCCTTCAGGTGTGTGTGTGTGTGTGTGTGTGTGTGTTGTCAGGTAGGTGTAGTTCTCTAGTTCGCGTGTGCCTACCCCTTTGGTGGTACATTCGTGAGTGTATGTAGGTCATCAGGTAGTTCTAACTCTGTAGTTTGCGTCTGCTTACTCCATCAGGGATACAGGTGTGAGTGTATGTTTGTATGTTATCAGTTCTCTAGTTCGCGTCTCCCTACCCCTTCGGTGGTACAGTGGTGAGTGTATGTGTGTATGTGGTTAGGTAGGTGTAGGTCTCTAGTTCGCGTCTGCTTACCCCCTCAGGGATACAGTCGTGAGTGTATGCGTGTGTCCCCCCCCCAGGTACTGCATGACGGCGGCGCCGCTGGTGACGTGGTCGTACGTGGAGCAGTGGACGCAGGCGGCGCTGGACAAGGTGCAGGCGTGCCCGCACAACCTCGACACGCAACACCCGCTCTACGTAGAGTGGGAGGCGCTCTCGCAGGTCTCGTTCTACACGCTACTTTACATACTAGTAGGACAACCATGAGGTTTTGTGATATTACTCGCTAGCGACTCCGTATAATATTTGTATGACAAAAATCAAACTCCTCTAGCGGTTACGCGGGGAACTGACGTTTCCCATACAAATATTTTACGTCCTCGTTCGCGTAAATACGTGCAACAAACTCATGGTTGAGCTACTTAATGTTAGTAGGGTTGTCAGGCGTTAGGTTTTAGCTGGAACTCTTTAAGTTTTTACGAATGTCCACAGCCTTTCAGTCAGACTGTTTGGTTTTTTGATATGTTGAACTACTCGGTGATGCGTGGCGCGGCAAAAGAAACTAAGCGTATAATTCATTATTATTTTAAAAAGTTTCATTCTCTCAAAAAGTATATCCGGTTTTTAGGACAAAATATACAGTCCAATATAGAATCGAGTACAGCTTTTTGGTCTGGCAACCTTATAAGGTGTATTGGTTTTAGTGGAATAAAGCTAATAGCAGCCCGGCATCGATTTAAACTTGTTTTTCCGTTGGTTTTCCTGGGAATGAAATACTAATAACTCCCTTACTCCACAGTATACTACCAACTGAGTTTGGGAGTTTGAGGTGTAGGGTTGTGTGTGTGCGTGTTGTGTGTGGGAGCGAGAGAGTTGATGTGTGTCGGCTGTCGGTGGTCAGGTGCTGGACGTGGTGCTGTCGCGGCTGCTGCAGGCGGAGCCGCGACCGAGCGTGGGCTCGGGGCTGGCGCTGCTGCGCCGCTGCGTGGCGTGCGAGCCCGCCGACCCGCTCATCCTCTCGCTGCTGCTCTCGCTCATCTCCGCGCTCTTCGTCTTCCTCAGCTGCGCGTACAGTCAAATTGCCGGTCAGTACTGTATTTACCAACCTTATTATTAATTAATAGAAATATTAGTTATTATTGTCCTGATAAGAAATAAGATAAATGCTACTATTTGTGCATGATTAATTACTGTACTTTGATAGATAAATAATTTATTTAGTAAAGGACTTACGGCCGGTTTCAATAAATTTCAGTTAGAATGTGTAGATAGATAACAAAAAATAGCCAATAAAAACAGTTTAAATATGACTCCGTCAAATAATGTGATTTGATTAGTTCATAATCGCGATCTATCTGCACTCTAAACTGAGATCGTTTATTGAAACCGGCCGTTAGTTAGTCGTGTAAAAAAATGTGATAAACGTAATGACGACATTCGATACTGAAGCTATCGATGTGTACGTAGGAGCGGGCGCGGGTGCAGCGGGCGCGGAGCTGTTACCGCGCGTGCTCGACAAGGTGTTCGCCGCGCTCGTGTTCGAGCAGCATGACGCGCAACACCCGCAACACCCCCAACACCCGCCGCACGCGCGTCGCTCGCGCAGCGTCAAAAACGTGCGACGACATGCCGCCGGACTGCTCGTCAAACTCGGATCCAAGGTGAATGATGATAAATACATTTTAAAAACATACTGCCTCGGTGGCGTAGTTGTATTTCGGTATGACTACTGTCCTGAGGTCTCGGGTTCGAGCCCCGGGTCGGACAAATTGATATTGGATTTTTCTATATCAACCCGGAGTCTGGAATTTGTGCCCGATATGGTGATAGGCTCGCCCCCTATCGCATCTGGGACGGAACTAAGCTCGGCGAAATGTGGGTGTTCTAGTTCGCTAGTGCACCTCTGTCTACACCTTCGGGGATACAGTGTGAGCTTATGTTATGTTATGTTATGTAAAAACACATAAATCTTATATCGACAGTCGACATTACACAGTACACGACCCTGCAATATTTGCAATGTATAAAAAGATAGTCAGAGGATGATCATGAATTGGAACAGCTTAGTATCATATTATCATGTTGGATGATCATGAAACAGAATCACAAAAATCTGACACACTGATTGCTTTATTCCATAGTATGTATATATTATCTATGATATTTTTCGTTTCCAGTATCCTCTACTGCTGCTGCCGGTGTTCGGTCGCCTGCACGAGATGTGTCGCGCCGCGCTGGCGCGTCCAGACCTCAGCGTGGTGGAGAGCGTCACGCTGCAGGAGGCGCTGCTCGTCATCTCCAACCACTTCTGCTGCTACGAGAGGCAGAGCGCGCTTGTTGCTGAGGTACAGTAATACCCATCTCAAAAAAATTAGAAGCTATCAGCTCGCATTGGGCTGACGTGCAGAACTAATATAGTATGAAATGTTAGTTATATTTTTTTAGCAGTAAATGGTTTGTTAGTTTTTACAGTCTTGGTTGCGCAGCGGGCGAGCATCCAGCTGTGAAACGAGAGACCGTGGATTCGATTCCGGCACTAAAACAAATGTCCGTGTGGCCTACAGATATTTGTTTCAGGTCTGGGGGTTGTAAGATCGGAAAGTCTCTCGTAGTTCTTGATACCCACGACACAAGACTCGTATCTTACTGAGGGGATCAGGACTTTAGGTGTGATTGTTGGGTGTTATTTATTATTATTGTTTTTTATTGCGAATTGAAAGTTTTTCGCAAGGAATCAATGTTTGTTTAAATGGACATAGACATAGATTGACCAGCTCACACGAATTGCATCAGTTGATACAAGAGAGCTGTAGAAGAGAGTATTTTCTCATGGGCCGTGTCTACGTCTTACTGTGTTCTATATTTCAACGTTCGTTCGTTCTATGGTCGCTTGTGGCAGGTGCTCGGCGACTGCAGCTCCCGCTGGGCGTCGCTGAGCCCGCACGTGAGCACGGCGGCGGGGCTCGCGCGGCTCGTGGGGCTGGACGCGGCGCCGCCGGACGGGGACGCGGACGACGAGCGCGGCCGAGCGAGGCGGCACCTGCTGCACGCGCTCGCGCTGCTGCTGGGCGTCGTCAAGCGGACGCAGGTGCCCGCCGACCCCGACAAGTTAGTACTGCATTATATTATCGACTGACATCCACAAAAGGAGGTCCTCAATTGGGTATTTGATTATGTTTGATTTTGTACACATTTTTATATGTATTAGCAAATAAAACAAAAAAGAAGCTTTTCAGTAAAATCTGCATCGAAATTGGTTAGAAATGAGTCAGTAATTCACATTTTAAATTCTGCAGTGAGCAAGAGCGGGGACGTAGTGGGGATATCTTACTATCCCTTTCTAACGCACGTGCCGTTATGGCTCTGACGTGGTTTTTCTGATACTTTTCTTTCCCGCAGTTTGAAGGTTACACCAAATTTCAAATGCTTATAACTTTTTTATTTTTGAGAATATTTTAATAATTCTTTCAGTACTATATTTTAGATGGCGTAAATTTCATATAAAATTAATTAAAAAAAAATTGTCAAGTACCTAATTCGTCTGTATTTATTTTTTTATGTATGTTACTCGATATCTCCGCCAAATGTGGACCGATTTTTAAAATTCTTTTTGTGTTCTATAGAACTTATTTCAAGGGTGGTCCCATATAAATATGGTCACGATCGGATTTGAAGTCGGTCTGTTAAACGTTTAAACTTGTGATTATTTGATTTGTCGTTGTCAGAGCGTCTCGCGGCGGGTTCGGCGGCGGCGTGACCGCAGCCGGCAACCCCGTGTGGCGCAACCCGTGCGCCGCGCACGTGCTGCCGCTGTTCCCCGGCGCGCTGGCGCTGTGTCGCGCGCTGCACGAGCTGCACGCGCCCGCCGCCGCGCCGCTGCGGCACGCGGGGCACGCGCACGCGCTGCGCCCGCCGCCCGCCGAGCGACGCAACCTGCTGGGCCTGCGCGACTGTCGCGACTACCGGGAGGCGCCGCCGCACCACCACCCGCACCACCCGCCGCACCCGCCGCGAGACACCGACGCGCCGCGGCCGCTGCCGCACCACCGCATGCAGGCGTACCTTCAAACGCTACATGACAACGTTAGTACAACACTTTAACACGTTGGAAGCGGCACATATAAGGCCTTACTTATAAAAACCGTTTAACTGAGCAAATGGATAAGAATAGCCTGTCTCTTTTCTTTTCAAGCAATGTGACACAAGGAAAAACTATTCTTAGCCATTTGCTGAGCTAAACTGTTTTTATAAGTAAGGTCCATATATGTTACATAAGCGTCTCAGCCACCGGTGCCAGCACTTTATAATCACTTTCATAGCATACATAAAAACTTAACCGACTTCAAAATGTATTCGATCGTGACCAAATATGGGACCAACCATGGAATAAATTCTATCGAACACAAAAAGAATCTTGAAAATCGGTCCATATTTAACGGAGATGTCGCGTAACATACAGGCGAAGGACTACCTCCTATTTCGCCCGACTTCGAATAATCACAAATTTAAAATCAACCATCACCTGTGATGGTTAAAAACCTTAAAGTCACCTAAGTCACTATGTTAAGTTTTTAAACTTTTATTTTAAGTTGGTCGGAAATATACTACTTAAAGTTGATTTTATATTCCTTATTATTGTTGCACAGATGGTACATTTAAATGGTTCTTAATAATTGATATCGTTATTACGTTTATGTAATATCACCTCCCATTTGACAACGCGACACCCGCTACGCCATGAAGCTCAACAAATGTTTGTGGCAGGTGTGTCACCTAGTGGGCGCGGCCGCGGCGACGCTGGGCCGCGAGCTGTACTCGGTGCCGGGGCTCACGCGCTACCTGACGGGCTCGCTGCTGTTCGGGCTGGACCACCTGCCCGACCACTGGCTGCGGCCCATAGTGCGCAACGCGTTAAAACCGCTCATACTGCACTGTCCGCCCGCGCACTACCAAGACGTCGCACTGCCCTTGTTGGAACACTTCGGACCTTTCAGTGAGTACGATATTGTTGATGGCTATCCTAATAGCGAAATTGAGCCAGTCGAATCGAAGTCAGTATATATCTAGTTCTCTTGAGGGGCTTGCGACATGAATAATGGTTGGTTGGGACGGGTATCGGGACTTAACATAACTAATAACTAATCTGACACAAATGTAAATCTTTTTACCTTTTATATATCTAATGGAAATTAGCTTGGTCAAAATCAGGTATCTAGTTGCACTGCTATTTATTTACCGAATTGTTTATTCCAAAAGTGCTAATGCATCTGACACAACGATGGGAGTACATCACAACACTATACGAGTCCGGCAAATTGGAGGAGGCCGAGAGCGGGAGCGAATCGCAGGAGGTGCTCGAGGACATACTCGTGCGGAATCTCACGCGGGAGCACTTGGAAGTAGTTAAGGTGAGTCAAATCAACCTTTCGACTTAATGTGTCGTCACATTAAAATTCAGTTACATTGTTACCCTTGAGTTTGTTTCGGCATTTCTTCTCAGGGATAGCCACGAAATGCCGACGCCGTTATTATTTTTTTTTAAATATACTCGTAATTGAGATGTGAAAGTGATATGAAATATAATGCATCTTACTTATAAAAATATCTAAGCGCTGCTTATATTTATACCCTAGGTTGTCCCTTTCATTTTTAAACAATGTAACGCAAGGAAAAAAGTGACAGGTTATTCTTAACCATTTGCTCAGATAAAAATGCTTTTTTAAGTAAGGCCCCCTATTTGCAGAATAAATGATTTGAATTTGGTTATGCCGGCACTACACAATTGATCCAACAGTCCACCACTCACGATCGATCAAATCAGACTCGTAACATATCAAATCAGTATGCTATAGTTGTTTTGAATGTCGTGTGTTGTGTGTGTTGAAGGTGTCGCTGGTGGAGGGCGGCGTGTCTCCAGAGCCGTGCGCCGGCGACATGGAGGAGGACGCGCCCGTGTCCGCGCCCGCGTCCGCGCCCGCGCGCGCGCCCGAGACCGTGTCGGAGCTGGGCGCGCTCGTGCTGGCGCACCCGCTCGCCGGGCCCGCCGCGCTGCACACGGTCACTACCGTTATCTTTCTTTCTACCTGCCCTTATCCCACCTTAATGTGGGGTCGGCGCAACATAATTTTTTTCAAGCATGCCACAGGAATGATTTGGGTATGTTTTTACGACCGGCTGCCTGCCTGACGTCAACCCTCTGAGGGATCCAGTCCCGGGCAAATAAAATTAGAAAATTTTCTTTTCCCGGCCTGGGAATCGAAACCAGGACCTCCTGGTCCACGGCCCACATATGTTTGCATATTTATATCTAATTAATATTGTAACACTTATGATGTACAGGTATTGCGCGCGCTAACATGGGGCGACTCTACGTCATCTCTCCGCGCGTGTGCACTCGCACTGCCGGCGCTGTTGTGTGCACTGGGCGGGGCGGGGGGCGCGGGCGGCGCGGCGGTGGGCGGGGGCGGCGGGTGGGCGGGCGCGGGGGAGGCGGCGGGCGCGCTGGCGGCGGCGCTGCACGCGCTGCGCACTCATGGCCAGCACGAAGCGAACCAGGCCGCGCTGCTGGCGCTCGCGGTACAGGTACGAAATCGACGCACATACAATACTAACGGCATTACAAAATAGACCAGTAGGATAACTTTTGACACTCGATTTGATTTCATTTCATCATCGTCATCAGCATCAGCCATAGGACGTGCACTGCTGAACATAGGCCTTTCATTTAGCAACTTAAAATTCCACCGAAATCGAGTTGGAAAAATGCTCTAATGTCGCGTTAGATTCGAGCACTTGTCATTTGGTAATTTTTAACGTCAGTCAGGCGGCAGATGGATGAATCAGGCAGGTTCCCGTAGTACACACAAGTCTAGAAATACACAATATGAGCATAGTGAAAGTAGGGAAACGGACAAGTGTAAAATTTTACTAAAACAATATTAAATGCTCGGCCTGCCTCGGTGGCGTAGCTATATTTTGGTACGACTACTGTCCTGTGGTCTCGAGTTCGATCCCCGGGTCGGGCAAGTGATATTGGATTTTTCCATATCAGCCCGGAGTTTGGAATTTGTGCCCGATATGGCGTCAGGCTCGCCCCCGATCACATCTGGGACGGCACTAAGCTCGGAGAAATGTGGTTGTACTAGTTGGCTAGTGCGCCTCTGCCTACTCCTTCGGGGATACAGGCGTGAGCTTATGTAAAATATTTAATGTACACACAAAATTCATGACCTAATTTTTTTTTTACATAAGCTGTTCATATTACCATTTTGTACATAGTTATGTTGAAAAATAATAGGCATTGTAACAATTTTTATTTATGCGTGCAATGCGCATGAAAGTAGCGAAGTGAAGAGGTTTGTTGTTGATGTTGTTTGCGCTTAGACGTACGAGGTGCTGCGGCCGCGGTTCCCGAGCGTCGCGAACGTGCTGCGCGCCATCCCCGACGTGGACGCGCACGACCTGCAGCGGCTCGACGACAAGATCGCCAACAACCCCGGGAAACCCACCAAGATCGACAAGGGCAAGCGAGACTTGTTCAAGAAAATCACCTCTAGGGTATGCAATATGCATTCACCATCATACCACGCCATAGTACGACGACTATTATACATTATCGCCGATGGGCCGGCTCGACCGGTTTGATACCACTGTCTCACAGAAAACCGACGTAAAGTAGCAGCTCGCTGTCGCGTTTCATTCGGTGAGTGAGATTTCCGGTAGCCCAATTCCCCCTTCCTTTCCCAACCCCTTTTTTCTCCCCTTCCATTCCATCCTTTTAGGTTGGCAACGCACCCATGATTTTACCACTTACCATCAGGTGACCCATCTGTTCGTTTGCCAGTCTTTGCTATAAAAAAAGTACTAATTACGGCAATAAAGAACACGACGACGGGGTGAAGGGCGAGGGCGCGGGCACAACTCGGAGCGGGGTCTCCCGTGTAGTATTGCGTTGCGTTACGTACTCGGACAACGCGTTATAACATCGATGACATGGCATTTTATATTTTTAATTGGGTACTTAACAATTTTTTAAAAAGTATACAAGGCTATTCATTAGTTTATCCTAAGCATGGAAAAAAATATTTCGTAATGGGCATTGTCCATTTTTTAAAATTACGTGTAAATGAAAAACCATTTGGAGAATTCCTTTAGCTTGTTGCAGAAAATTGATTTTTAATGAAAAAGGATCGTGATTTACCAAGATTTTTAACAAAATATATTTGCCCTTTGTTTGACCTCTAATGACGTCATTAATGGCATTCGTTTGTTTCATTGCCTGATTTCTTTTTAGAATCTGACGACTGTTTATATGTCAGTTGTCATTTGTCAAGTACACATTATAGACGTGCGCTTAATAGTTCGCGACAAGGAGCGGTCACTTTAGTTCGTGGCTCCTCAACGAACTAGTTCATTATTTTAATTCTCGTCTCGAACCAAAGAAAGGCTCAAAAAAGATTATTCGCACGCATTTTTTTCTTTAATAATATGCTGTTATTTTTTTACTTGTACATACTTGGGGAGTAGTGACGTCGTCTAAGGGACACTCCTTAGACGACGACGACGACGACGACGGTGGCCTACTTTCACGGTAGGCCATCAACACCTTTAGGTTTAAGCCAATCTCATCTGCAAGTGGTACACTCTTCTGAGTAACGGACTAAGCGCTGGCGAAACCTGGGTTCCTGCCTTGCAGGTTGTGGAGGACAGACAGCACCATGTACCCAGTGTACGTCATTAGATCGTTGCGCGAGGCATGCAGGGCGGAAAAAGCCTCTGCATATCGCTTTTTTGGATCTGCAGACTCTTTTAACTGTTATGTTCGTTTCCACCGCCGAATAGTATCCATACGAGCTTTACGTGAAAACAGACAAGTTTAAGTACCTAGCAACATCAACTTCGACGTCAGGGTTTGAAGTGGCGCAGCATGAGCTACTTGCTTTAATTTTTATACCCCCCCTCGCAGTAAACCCGTAGTATATGCCAAGACCCCCATCCCACTCTAGTTTTCCGTAGTAATTTATAAATATGTTTTATTTTTTTTATCCAAGAGATTAGAAAAAATATGTGTTGCTAAAGAGATTAGAAAAAATATCTGTGAGTCAAAAAGTGCTGCAGGCTATATTTGAATATAGCTCTAAAAAGCACGAGATTTCCTTAGAAGACATTGACTACGTGACGAAAACCTAAGACTTTAGACTAGACTTTAGACTACCTAAGACTTTAAGGTCTCATAGACCATCATTTAGTCAGTCCTTCTGTATGGGTGCGATAAGTAGTCTGTTATATTAAGGAAATCCAGATGGCCCCAAAAGCGCTGGCTGAACGTGTTGGAAAATGATATGAGAACCAATGGTCTTACTGTGGAGGATGCTTAAGACGAGGCGAAGTGGAAGCGTTTAAATAGGAAGGCGGATTAGGCATTAGGGCGGGATAACGCCAGGCAGAAAGAAAGACATCGGATAGCGCCGCGCTCTCGCTCACGTTCACTATTACATACAATCATACAATTTAGAATCTAACATATCAAACGAACTAAAGAGCGAGAAATCTGGAAACTAGTTCGTTCATTTTGTCAGTGGGAGCGGTCTACCGACCTAGTTCGTTCGAGAACTACACAAGACTAGTACCTACACAACATAACCTCTTCCTTTACGAGTAAATAATAAATACTTTTCTAGTAAATCATCGTATTATAGAACCACGCAAGAACAAAAGATACATATAACAAGTTATATTATAAGAAGTGTTTCAATCGAACATGAAAAAATTACCTTCAGCATGAAGACACGACATGGCATACAAATATAACTTCAGTGGAATAAAGCGTGTAAAAAAGTAATCTGCGGTATATTTTACAACCAAATCCTATTGGACTAGCGGACAGAGGTTTTAAGGAAACTGATAATCTACTTATTCACATAATTTTGGACACTCAAGGCCACCAAGTGTGCATTCAAGAATCAAGCAAATTTTCAAAGCCTCACAGAAGCACTTAAAAGTGATAGATAGTTTAAGAGTTATTTTGTTTTGAACATGTAATTAAACATGTACTTGGGAATTTTGTGTTATTGAAACCTTGTGCTGTGATTATAAATATGTGCTACATTTAGATAAAATTGCCATCATAGTTTGTGGGATGATTACTGGTTTCTCTGTTCTGTGGATGATTATTATATGAGCTGAAATAATAAAAAGGCCCACAAAAAGGTTCGGAAAGTTTGTAGGAGGCATACTGCAGGATCACCAGTAAAATCAATGCTCCGGCCCTACCCCGGGGGTCCTAACCAACTGGCTTGGCAGGGAGTGTTTGGGCAGCCGTGGGTGGATCTGAAAGATGTAAACCTGAAGAACCTCTAAGTGCTCAAAGGCTAATCTGAGCTACAGAAAATCTCAAATGGTGAAGCACCTCTTGGGAGCTGCTGTGTACCTT
Organism: Clanis bilineata; assembly: GCA_036417725.1. Taxonomy (NCBI): domain Eukaryota; kingdom Metazoa; phylum Arthropoda; class Insecta; order Lepidoptera; family Sphingidae; genus Clanis; species Clanis bilineata. The sequence goes on along the minus strand of CM071149.1, from coordinate 14,029,458 downwards.
GGTCATCTTCGAAGCCAAAGTGGAATACCAACCAGACTGGGATTAAGGGTGACAACATTCTAATAGGTGAGCTGATCACCTGTCTGTGTGAATGCAGATGTCCGCATCATAAATAATAAAGCTTAATATTTTCACATTTTTTAAATTTAAATACATATATTAAAACACAAACAATGAATATGAGAAAATATAACAATACATGATTTATTTGGTAGCACCAGTCATTTGAAATACAATAATAAAAAGCAATATTGGATCCATAAAATCTCTTAAATAGTGACTTATGTAATATATATAATGCCACCTCCAACGGATTAATGTATACCTGTATTTTTTCTCATAGTTATTGCTTGTTTGTTTGTTACAAGCTATGTAGTTGTACTACTATATAGCCTATTAGGTAATTATTAGTAAATATATAAACTTTTTGTCACTGTAACCCCTTGAGTTTGTTGCATCAATACACCATCATTATTGTGAAGCATGAAACAGCCCAGTCATCACAATCTGAGCTGATGACATTATTGTGTTCATCAATTTGACATTAGATACATGTATGCAACTTAGGTTTGCAACAACTGTTCTATTCTGGCATTTCTGGCAACAATATGTGACCTGAAACAAGCACAAATAAATAAATGTGGAATACACACACTACTTACTTTAAATAAACCATCTAAATGGGTAAATTATGAAGTTAACCTACATAAATCTCATTTCGGAGGCTATTAATAGCGATGTATTCCAATAACATTACGGTGACTGCATTGGGAAAGATCCTTGAGTCAGTTTTATAATTAATGTAGTCATATTGATGCAACTTGGGTTTTCAACGACTGTTCTATTCTGGCAACAATATGTGACCTGAAACAAGCATAAATAAATAAATGTTGAATACACACACTACTTACATGAAATAAACCATGTAAATAGGTAAATTATGAAGTTAACTTACATAAATCTTATTGTGGAGGCTATTAATAGCGATGTATTCCAATATCATTACGGTAAGTGCTTTGGGAAAGATCTTTGAATCAGTTTTATAATTAATGTAGTCTTATTGATAGATATTATTATGAAATCTATTATATTTGTATCGTAAACACGACTGTAATTAAATAACAATATCTTATTGGTCTGAAAAACTGTCGAACACTAGATTTTACAATATTATATTATAGAATTTAATATTGTTGTTTACAATCGATCGACACATGTACACAATGGCCGATAGAGGTGGACGATCCTGGACTGAAATATAATTTCGAATCAAATCATTCGATTTTAAAACTGCAGTGAGATATATCGATTATAACCTTTATTTAATTAATAACTTTTTTAGTTCCATACATACTTAAGCTGACACCTTTATCCGTACGTAGGATAATGCACATTGCCTTATCATGTATCGTATAAGCCACGTTCTGTACACACATTTTACGATTTGACCAACAGAAATTAAGACCTTCATAATGATGTAAGATTAATAGTACAAATAAGTAAAATTAAAAATACTAGCCCATTTGAAAGTAAATTATTTACTAATTTCATAATCGATAGATATAGTATAATCGATATACATAAGATATTTAGATACATCTCGATTAGTACATCATTTATGATCGCGCATCTCTACTTAACAGCAGTGTGAAGTGTCATTTTATCCGTCAGCTGACATCACAGATAGCAGAAAATATAGGCAATGAAATAACACTTTTCGCGCCATTAATGACGTCATCACGTAGAATCATCAAGATATTTTTTAAAAAAAATATTACAAAATAATTACAGCCCTAAAAACAAAAATATTCAAATTAGTATCTTAATTTGGTCTATATTTTTAGAAAAAAATATAAAAACCAGGGGTTAAAAAATATGGACAATGCCCATTGATTTTAATATATTTGTTTAAAAAAAGGTAAAACTATTATATATAATTTAATTTGTCGCCAAACCGCTATCCGTCTACTTGTAGATACGGGTCTTTCCTTACCATAGTTACAAAATTGTAAATTTATGTATGATTTTAAACGAAAAAAAAGGATCAGATATTTCGTCGATCAGATATTGATTGTCGATCGCATCTGCGTTGAAATTAGGTTGAGCTTTAAACAAAAATACGAAAATAATATACCATATCCTACAGAAATTCATTGATATTGGTTACTACAGTCAAGTACCTAATTGAATATTATCGATTAAATTTTCTAGTGTCGCTCATCTCTTAGCTCACTCAAGTTCGTAAGTCATTTAAAATCTTTCATACAAGATAATTTATATGCTAATTATTTTTATATTTTCAGTTAATCGGACGCAACGTAGGCCAATTGTTCAAGAAAGAAGTGTTCATCCTGGATTTGCCGACGATGCACGTTCCTAAGGAGAAGCCGCGCAATGCTCTCGACTCGGCAGATGGCGCCGCACTCGACAATCTCTTCGCATCCAACGCGCCCACTTAGCAACATAGCCAGACATATTTACTACTTATGTAATGCCTACTGTCAATGTACATTTATATGTTATTAAATTATACTATTAAAGTTTACGAGCTTTTATTTTTTGTGTTTTTTTATTATGATGCACCGAAGATCTTCAAGCTCAGTATAAACACTTCAATAGCTAAATTAAACAATTTTTGATTACAGCTCCTTTTAGATAGTGCTAGTTTATCGCACGTTTGAGGCCAAGAATATTGTAGGCCGTGTCATAGGAAGCTCTGGCGAAAATTTACCCGACGCGCATAAAAAATCTAAGCTTCTATATTTTCTCATAAAATTATCGAGAATACATCAATAATTTTAATCGCAATATATCGATATCGACATGTATCTCATATTTCGATAAAAGTAACTGGTTTCCTCTAAAGTACTGTTGGTGTGCTTCTCTTGTATTTATTTTTAATTCATTCATTTAAGTGTTTATAGTTTATAAAAATATGTTTCTTCAACTATATAATATTGTTTTCGCTTGATTTTTCTGAAATATGTAATACTTGAGAAAAAATATAATATTTTCCACTCAATATTATTTAGTGATATGATAAATGTCGATGTTTCTTTCACTTGTCCATCCCTATTTAAGTAAACCAGGCCAAAGTAGCAAACCCGGCGGTTTGATTAGCTCTACCACAACCATTGACATCGAAGGTTCAATATTATCTGGCGAATAGATTATCGGGGATGGAATTTTTGTACATGTTGGTTAACCCCCAATAGGTACTACTTAATATGGATCGTCGTTGTTCCCCAATCACAATACAGAGATATAAACTTGACGAAATGTGGGAGTAAGAGTATTGTCTCTATCTCCGTCTTCGAAATATATTACCATAAGAGTGAAATAAGAAGTGCAGAATTAATAATTTATTAAATTAAACAATTTATTTAAATAATAAATTCTTTCACTTATCATAAGTGTAAACCATTTTTGCGCCTATATCTACATTTCTTCCGTTCGACACTAATTCCACTTTCTTGTTAGCTATGTCGACTTTCAGAACGGCCGCGTTGTCTAAAACCACGCACTTGCTCTCATGGTCGCCGATGTTGGGCATCTTTCTCGGACCCATCACGGGATCTGAGTAACGCCATATCTTTAGATAGGTTACATCTGCAAGAAACGGTGAAATATTTGGTCATTATTCCTAAAAAATTCTCAATTAAACACAAGGCGAAACCTGGCGAAAACTTAAGAATATTATATAGAAGGTTGCAAGTTTTCGACTATCAACACTTACAAATTAGGCAATACTCCTATTTTTTTCTGGTATTATGAGTCACAATGACAGAAAAAAATTGGAGTATTGCATATCTTAAAAAGCGATAATGATTTCTTAGGTTTACGTGAATGTTATTCATTGAAATTAAACTATTTTTACGGATTCTATCACGATTTGGTTTTAATTTCTATGCCCGACGTTTCGAAAGCTTTGCAGCCTTCGTGGTCACGGGTCAGACTAAAAAAAATTAAAACCAAATCGTGATAGAATCCGTAAAAATAGTTTAATTTCAATTAAAAAGCGAACTTAGATGTTTCATTCATTTCAGTATGAGAAACAACACAGTTCACACAACTCAGCCAAAACGCGTCATATCATAATGTTAAAGCAAAGTAAAAATATTACCTTTAATAGTCTTGACCTCCTTCGCAATCTTGCTCTTCAGTTTCTCCACCGAGTCTCCATCAGCCAAATCCACACAAACAGTAAAGAGTCCGTTCATGGGCGTCGGGTTTATGAACTCCATAGACAGTCCCTCCACTGCGTAGAAGTTGATATGAGGCTGTCCAGGGGCGCAGTCCTCGCGGGTCTTCTCACCAGCTTCAGGGTCATCGGTGAATTTCACTTCTAAACTGTCGAGCTAAAACAAAGAATGTTAGGTAGCATAAAAGTGATTTTTTTATATTTTATATTGCTATATTTCGCTCAGAGGCGGTTGAGCTTAGGAAGGCGGCCGGTTGTAAAAAGCGAAGCCAAATCCGTTCTGCAACTCGAAAAAGTTGTTGCGCCGACACCACATTGAAGTGCTATGGGCAGGCAAATAAAAAAAAAATATTGCCATACGTTTCTTACTCACATCCAATGTATTTAATAGATACTGCTTGTTCTCCAAGAGCACCGCTGCCTCGTCGAAAGGCAGGCCCACAGACAACGCCTCGACTCCCACTCGCTCTATATTCTCTCTGGTCGCCTGTACGAACGGCATCACACGCTTCATGTACTTCTTGAGATCGGAGATTCCACCTAGCTTAGTCGATATTGTCTTGTTATCTGGCAAACCGTTTGTCTGTGAAAAAAGTTACATGTGATAACTGATAAAGCATGGGAAAAACCTGGAACTTACGTTTTGAGTCAGTTTAAACAAGAAGACTTATACAGTAGATTCATTAGAAGGACAAGAAATGTTGTTATATTCCATACTGCACATCTTCTGGTCATCTTTTATATCATCGTACTCTTCGTCTTCATTACAATTATCAAAAATAATAATTATGATGGCGCTCAAGTCATATAAAACCACGTGATTACAATTAATGTCATAATGATCAATACAATATAAAACGTTGCTATTTTTTTCACACATACACACATACATAAGCTCACGCCTGTATCCCCGAAGGGGTAGGCAGAGGCGCACTAGCGAACTAGAACACCCATATTTCGCCGAGCTTAGTTATGTCCCAGATGTGATAGGGGGCGAGCCTATCGCCACATCGGGCACAAATTCCAGACTCCGGGCTGATATGGAAAAATCCAATATCACTTTTCCCGACCCGGGGATCGAATCCGAGACCTTAGAACCGTAGTCGTACCAAAATACCACCACGCCACCGAGGCAGTCTATTTTTTTCATGTATACTTACCCCATTTAGTTCTTTCAGTGTGGTTAAAATTATATGTTGCCATTTTGGATACTCCTTCGCGACCCAGATGACCGCTTTGTTAGGTTTCTTCTCAGGCTTCGGCGCCTCTCCTTTCTTCGGTTTTTTGACAGCGCAGTGGTTCTTCAAGTATATGCGGAAGGAATGTGCAGCATCCATGAGGTAGTTGCTTGCTTTCACAGCCACCTCGTCCACTTCGCCGGCGACGGGCCAACGTTCATGAAGTATGCTCTCTTTCTGTTGTAAGATGAAAGCAAATATTTTTGAAAAAAAGAACAGACTGAAAATTGTCGAATGAAGGCAATCGTGTCGAAATTTTCTTGGAGACTATATGAAATTTTTCGATGTAAATATACATAGCAATGATGATATCTGTAATTGGTTATATCGCTTTACGCTTTTTAAGCTACGATAAAAGCGTGCTATTTGTCGGGCAATACACTTTTTTACCAACAAAGTTACTAACTAACCGCAGTGATCAGTATCGATAATGTGACTATTATTCGATTTAGCATTTGCTAATATTTTTTAACTACAGCAACGAATAGTTGTAGCGTGCATTTTTTTTTAAATATTAAGTCCAGCAGTGGATAGCCAATGGCAGATGATGCTGATGCGGTACAGGTAATGAGAATTAATGGAACTTACGTGTCCGAGAAGTTCCCACACGTGTTCAGCGACGTGTGGACATATTGGAGACATCAGCTTCGCTTGCACCTCGATGTACCTGTCAATACGATTCTTGAGACTATCGATACTTCAATTGTCCAAAATAAACACACAATTATTCATATTCAAGTATATAAGTGAGTTTATGCAACTATAAACATGTTATAAAAGTATCGACATTTTCACCCAAGTATCGCGTATCGATAGTAGTAGGGGAGCCCAAGCGGGGATTTCGGGATTTACTAAAGCGCGACAGATTAATATACAGGGGGATACCTTGTACCCGGTTAAGTACCTCCACAAAACATGAGGCCCATATATATGGCCGCCCGTGAAGGATACAGGATCAGATTAGTAAAAAAAAATTGACCATCAGAAATTCTCGAGCGCGTCAGATTAAGGTAGGGTGAGTTAATTACATCCTAAAAAGTGTATATTCCACTAATCTGACAATTTGAGAGTGACGTAAAAAAAGGGGAGGGCAACAAAGTTGTAAAAAAAAAAACGTCATCTCGACATTCTCGAGCGTAGCTAAATTTTTTTTTATTTTGAAGGAAATAATTCAAGAATAATGAAAAATATATAATCTGACGATTTCCGCAAGCCGAAATAATAAAAATTCGTCGATAAAGTTAAATGCGTGCAGTTGCGTGATGCCTACATTTCTTTCTCCGCGCTTCTATTCCTCTCTCACTCTTTCTCTATCTATTACTCTCTCACTCCGTCCCCACTCTGGTTTCTGCTTCCTGAGCTTTTCAATTAATTAAGTTCAATGATTTAAAAAAAAAAATATTTTGAAAGTGGTTTTTTTGGAATAACTTTTAACCGGCTTTATCGATCAACTTCAAAAACTAATCCGCCTTTGAGCTTGAAAAACCACGTCGATCGCCACCTAGCTGGTCAAAAGCGGTTGATTCGTTCGAGAGATATCGTGAACGAAAGAAACCCGAAAAAGGGTTTTTTCGGGATTACTCCGAAATTTGTGGTTCGATCAATTAAAATTGCAAAATTACTTATGAGGATTATAAAACTGCGTCGAATGCCGCCAACCGCGTGAAAATCGGTTGATCCATTCAAAAGTTATTGCGGTTTGAAAATTCCAAAAATAGTGTTCTATGAAATTTCTATTTCTTTGAACTCAGCGAGCTCAAAATATCACATAAATTATATTTTGAGCTCAAAAATGTCATAAGTACAATTTTAAGAGCCCAAGAAAGGAATTAGCGGGAAGTTGCAGGGATGGCCTTTAAGGTGAACCGTTTTTCAAATTTTTTTTTGTCAGATCAGGCCAATCCCTCTAGATAATCGTCAGATTATGAGACAGTACGTTTAGAACATAAAGATGAACCATATATATCTTAATCTGACGCGCTTGAGTATTTCAAAATGGCGAATTTTTTTTGCACATTATGAAAATGGCCGCGAGTTTGCGTCCCATCGAAATCGTCAGATTAGTGAATGAGAGCTTTTTTTTGGTGCACTTAACACTCCGTTAGAAAATCTGACGCGCTCGATAAAAATTTTTTTTTTTTCATTTTCAACCCTTAAATACAACCACTCGCATCATGCAAACGATCAGATTAACATACGTACATTATTAAAAATACGTAGGGCATTGATGCTATCAATATCTGACGAGCTCGAGGATGTCCATGCAACAGTTTTTTTTTACATATTTAAAAATCTATAGCCGCTTCCCCCACCGATGTAAAGGTATATATCATATAACATTTTTTTCTTCATATCATCTAAGCTTTGCATCCCAATAGGTCTCAACGACGCTCGAGTAAATCCCCATTTAGCATCGTGGGCTCCCCTACTATAGTGTGTATATGAAAAAAATGCACATCAAATTAAATAACAAAAAATATATTTTTAATAGAGCAGTTTCACTGCATACAGAAGTTGTTTACAGAAAATAATAAGAGACAATAAAGCGGAAACGTCCTTATCTATTCCATTTGGATACTATAAAGGATATTACTACTCATGAAATCCACAAAAGTGTAGTTATCCATATCGATACTGTAGAATATATTCCGATATAGATACTTGCTCCCTTACCTAGTGACTAAATCAGCATGCATGCCGCCGTCGGAGCACAGCTCTCTGTACTTATCCCTCGCGGCTTGCAGTTCGAAGAAACCAGTCTTCAGAGCTTCCTTGAACAGCATTTTGTTGTAGTTATCGTCCGTCTCAACTATTTTCGTGTTCATCTCGCTTACGAATACTTTGTCGTGGAAATTATATTCACCTGTATTAACATCATAAAAGTTTAAATTTGAGATAAATTAAGTAAACGCAAAAGAAAGAGACGTTGTGAGTACATTTAGTTTACATAGTTTATAACAGAGTCTTGAGTGGGCCGGACTTTGAGTAGGCATTGCATATCAAAAAATTCAGAAGGAATGTTGTCAATTTTTTGTGAATTATTGAATTTATTAAGCGAACATAATCTAATATTTATATTCAAAAGAATTTAATAACGTCGCTTATTAATTCAAAGTTATAAAACATTCAAATCTGGTAGAAGGGGTAATCGTCAAATAACGCACAGCACAAAACGTGAGTCCCAGAATGTCCGTCCACAAAAGGAAATGATAAAAAATGGCAAAATACCTGTTCTTAACGTCGACTTGGTTGCAACAATCTCTTTTACCCATTCGATAAATGTATAGAGCCTCAAAATCGCGGCATCGGCAGTACTTTCTACGAAGTTGGCGTCTTCAACCGAGTCTCCCGCATCAGCTAGCGTCAACCTCATACCATCTGCACTGAATTTATCGATAGATTCGGAAAGAGTGAGGAAATTGCCCTCCGACTTTGACATCTTCGCCGAGTTCAACATCAGATGGCCGTTTGCCCTGATCCCTTTGGGCCACTTGTCCTCCTCGTTGGGCCACATCGCGCAATGGTTGTATATGTAGAACGTTAGATGGTTTTGAATTAGATCTTTGCCTGACACTCGGAGATCTACTGGGTACCTAGGAGAATAAAATAACATTTATAATGACTTAAGATGAAATATATATATTTTTTCGATACTTCTACATTTTGAGCAGCTTCTGTGTTGTGAGACAAAGATTTGGGTAACCCTCAAATATTAGTAGTCTGGCCTGGGTGTTATAAAATCGTGCCTCCCTCTTTGCTCCTAATACCCACGTCATATTTTTTTATAGTAGCAAACTTACGGATCATCTGGTAGTAAGTGACCTCTACTGCTTAATACACATACCAAAAGAATAATGGACGGGTTGCCAATCTCAGAGGAAGGCAATAGTAAGAAATTGGAAAGGGTTATTTGAAATTTGAATTCTCATCATACGAAATGCAACAGCTACAACTTGATAATAATGACATGACATGACATGACATGACATGACCTGTCAAATCCTTGAATGGGTCAAGCTGTAGGTAAATCCTTTACAGCAAGGTTTTACAATTTACCACTTACCAGAATTGGAACGATTGTCTCATAAGATCCAGTGATTTCTTGTTTATCTTTGTATTTTTCGGCAACGGCGCATCCTTGAAGAATATGTAATCCCATACTTTATCAGTCATGTCTTCGGGCTTGATGTTGAAAGCGTTCCCTTTGTTGCCCCTAAATGTATCACCTTGTAAGAAATGCGCCACCGTATAATACGCATTGTATATAGTGGAGTCTGAGAGAGATTCGATCAGCCACTGTTGATCCCAAGGCAGTTTTGTTCCTATAATATTATCAATATTATTATATTACTGCTGTCATATAGAAGGTGCTTCATAAAGTTGGTATCAATATAAACTACACTTATAGAGGGCATTGCTAGCAATCTAGTGGTAAAATTTAAAATTTCGTAAGACTCATAGTATTCCAATAACTGTAATTTTAATTTGTGATGAAAACATTTTTTTTGCCATATTAGCTGCATCATGCATGCATATCAGCTGCAGTACATTTGCAAACTACGTATAGGTTAATTATCTTTAGCTTACACAAAGCCACTCTTATGCTAATTGCGACGATTTACAAGTTGCATTCCGATTTTAATAACCGCATGTTTAATAATTGATTAAAAAAATTAAGTCTTATTTTTATTTTTTAACTTTACCATTACACTAGAAATCGATGTTCCTGTATTTAAAATTGGTACTAACTATATGAATCATCCGGTATATTAATTTACATTGTAGTTTGCACATTGTGTTACATACCAAGACCGTAAGTCCTAGAGCAAGCATACTCATGCAGCCACTTCAATGTTGCCTGGAAGTTCTTTCGCACCTCGTCATGGTAAGTATTCATTGCAGCCAAAGCTTTCTCGGTCTGTCCCTTCCATTCCTCATTACCATAATCTAGATACCACTGGTTGCAAAGCGCGACCACACACTCATCTCCAGATCTCGACATAATAGTCTTCTCAGGCTCGTAATAAATCACCGCACTTCCTTCATCAATCAATTTGGTCTGTAAATTCTTTTTGACGTCTTGAATCTTTTTACCCTTGTATTCCCCAACTAACAGCACTCCGTCGTAGAACCCTTTCAAGTAGACCATTTCTTTGGCTTGAGTTAACTTCTCCCTGTCATTCTGACTCTGTATCTTCAGTTTATCGTACACGAAAACGGCTGAAAGATTGCCGAACTCTGGTATGTCCAAAATAGGTACAGGTTTAAATGGCAGTATCATTTCGTCTGTGATGCCATATTTTTGCCTGAAAGCTGGTTTCATTTGCAAATCAACTAAGGCAGCGTAATCATCTGGAGAATCTGAAGGGACGCTGGTCACAATTCCAGTCCCCTTGTCTTCTTTGATGGTCATCATTGGCAGTGCATATATTTTTTCGTAACTCGTAAATGGCGACTTCAACCCCACACCTAGCAGATCTTGGCCGACAATTTCCAGTAGTATATTAAATTCACCATCCTTCTGCGTGAAGCCTTGGTAAGCCATGTTTCTCGCAGCTCGTCGAGTGCATATAAAAATGCCGTCTTTGACAGTCTCGAACGCTATGTATTTGATTTCAGGATGGACCCAGCAATTTGTTTGGCCGTACATTGTCTCAGGTCTCAATGTCGCCGCGACGAAGTAAATCTTTTTATCCTTGAAGGACCTAAAATGTCGTGGGTCGATTCTTACAAATAAATACAGCCATTTAAGCTAATCGAATTTAATAATATGTTAAATCTTTTAATCATATTTACGATGAATTACATAATTCCTGAAGATTAAATTATTGTCTTTTTATAAAATGAATTTGAGTTAGTACTCTAATTATTTACTTATCATTTATCTCTTACCTGAGTTTCTCTGGTAGTGGATTAAGCACTTCAATTTTAATGAGCGTGTACTCCTGTGGGCCAGCTCCCTCACCAGTACCCCTGTCGTGGTCCATACAAGGCTGCTTGTCCAGAGGTGAAAATATCGTGTACCTCTTGCCGTACATGATCTTGTTGCGTTCCTTGAGATGGTTGAACTGCCACCTTATGAACGAATCGTAAAATGGATTCGCGTCGGTTGTTATGAACTTACGGCGCCAGTCGACCTATGGTAATAACTTCTGGTAAGTTAAAAAATTTCAAACCGACCATATAATAGATATGACGGGGTCACATGTTGACCTAATTTAAATGAGACCGCCATTCGAATAAGATCTATCGAACACAGAAAAAAAATCGAAAAGTAGTCAAAATTTTCCGGAGACATAAAAAAAATTTTGACGAATTAGGAGCCGGAATTGAAGTCGCTTGAAAATTAAGTAATTGCCTTTAACTTTAGCTGAGCAAATGGCTAAGAATAGTCTGTCACTTTTTTCCATGTGACATTTTTTGAAAATAAAAGGGACAAACTATTCGTTACCATTAGCTCAGTTAAACTGTTTTTATAAGTAAGGCCCTATATGTTTTGATTCAATTTTTTTTTAAATATAGACTGACACAAAGAATTCTATTAAGACATTAATTACACAAAATAAATCTAAGATAATAAGGAATGTGTTTATAGGTAATTTTACAATATCAATTATTATACTGACATGAATACCCATTCTCTTCAAATCTTCAACAGCCCTTGGTGGGAAGTATTCCAGCCAGTGGCTTTCATCAGCAAACTCCTTAATTTCCTCATCAGTTATACCTATACTTTTCATAATTTGCCATTGAAACTTGGCTGCACCAGTCTTTGCTACTGCTTTACTTTTTTTACCCTTACTCTTGTCTTTTGGCATTATGTCTTCCTCTTTTACTACTACTTCTTCGTCTTCTGGAAAAACTGGAGGGCATCCATAGAGAGCCATTTCTCTTTTGAGTTTGTCTGCACAAGCTTTGATAGGCATCCCTGTACAATGGAAACCAAATGGGAAGAGCACCATATGGCCTTTCAGTCTATAATACCTTGAGGCAAACTAAAAATGAAAAACTTTCCTTAGTTACTCACTTATAGTTCAAAATAAACAGCTACATCCATCAACTAGCAACTAAAAATAAAGACAGCTGAACAAATAAAACAAATGGGAAGAGCACCATATGGCCTTTCAGTCTATAATACCTTGAGGCAAACAAAAAATGAAAATACTTTCCTTAGTTACTCACTTATAGTTTAAAACTACATCTACAACTAGCAACTAAAATCAGTTGCAGTTTAACAAAAAAAAAATAATGATAGTGAGCACCAATTCAAATACTTTTATTGTAGATATATTTTTTCTATCTCCCTTTTCTTATTTCTTTATTATTTTTATTATTATTGTAAATTTATAAAATCTATTTTACAGAAATACTCATGCAGCTTCTTCTGTTCCAAAAAAAGCACTTCCTCCATTATGAGCATTTATGAAACAGCTGCCTAGTAAAGCCCAAGCTGTTGTGAAACTAAAGGCTTAATTCTCATTACTGACACAAATGGTTATGTGATTCACAAACTATACTCCCATCAAGACTGGGTATGATGAACAATAAGGCACAACCTTATAAACCTACAAGTAACTACTAATGCTCACAATCCAATTCAAACCCACTAACTGGTCAAATAAGACTGTCTTTTTCTTCCCAACTGCTCTTATCCTACCTCAATGTGGGGAACAACAAACTTTTAAAGCATATACATGTGTATTCGGCTTAGTTTTTTTGACTGGCTGTCTGTCAAATGTCAACCCCCCATTTTGGGAATCCAGGCTGGAGTAAGTGTTAGAGAAACATCCGGCCAACCGTTATATGTATACTAATATTATATAACAAAGTACTTTACCTCACATTTTGACAGTGAAAAAGTATGACCAAGATGTAAACGCCCATTCATGTATGGGTAAGGAAAAGTGCACAGGAACTTTTCATGAGGCTTTCCATCAGTGGGGGCCTCCACTTCAAATATTTTCTCTTTATCCCATCTCTCTTGAACTTTCTTCTCAATTTCTTGCAGATATTCAACCTTAAAGGTGCCTTTACGATCTAGAGCGGCCTTGAACAATAATTATTTTATTTTATACATTGTATTTGTATTTATGAATTGGACCGTTTTATGCAGAAATCATCCAACCCACAAAAAGACAAAAAAAAATGTTAGCACCAATAATATTATGGTCTATTAATGGTATAGATCATGTTGGCATTAATATATTTTTTTCTATTTTTTTGTGGGTTGGTTTATTCCTGCACAACACGGTCCAATTGGGTACTTGACTAATTTTTTTTATTAATTTTATACTAAACTTACGTCATCTAAAACGTAACACAGAAAGAAATATTGAAATACTCCCAAAAATAAAAAAGTTATAAGCCTTTGTAGTTTGGTGTAACCTTCAAACAGCTGGAAAGGAAGTATCAGTAAAGTCACGTCACTGCCATAACGGTGCGTGCGTTGGAAAAGGATAGCAAGATAGTGTAGTGTCCCCACTACACCTCCACTCTTGCTCATTGCAGAATTTAAAATATGAATCACTGCCTCATTTCTCAACCAATTTCGATTCGGTTTTTAGAGAAGGGTTTCTTTTTTGTTTTATTTGCTATTACATTTAAAAATATGTATGAAATGAAACATAGCCAAGTACCTAATTATGGTCATGATATCGGCAGTAGCACAGACTGACTGAGACTATCTAGTTTACACTACTTTTTCATATTTTTTATACAGGTGTCCCAAAAAATTGTGTGTAGAGTGGAGGTCCAGAGATATAGCAACTAGAAAGTTTGAGAGCTGAGAGACAATTGAGAGTCTGGAGACTTCTCGAGACCTATGGTTTAAGGGGGCATCTTTTTTACCTACAATACCAATGGGCCGAGAGGATAAGATACTGAATTATTGTTATTTCTCTTACTCAGGTCAAAAATTTTATGAAAATTCACGGAACATATATTTTTTTTTTATTATTAATTATCAGGCAGGCAGTTTGTACAACTATTATGCCTGTGTACTGAGGTTCTCTATCTTGCTTTTATTTTCAGTATAGATAGTTGTCAAGTCGGTTTTTGAATTGATTATGAGAGGACTCTAGGAGCTTGTTCTATGTTCTACGCATGTGTGGTTTGTTGTTAGACTGGGTGGTGTACAGTTTTTTGCTATGACCTCTGAGAAGAATGTTACTGTCTTGATTCAGCAGGTTGTGGAATCCCTGTATATCATAGTACTTGTAAAAAAATTTATTTGTGTCAATAAGGTCACCACGATGTCTACGATCTTTAAAGTGGTTAGATTCAGCACTTCAAGTCATTCCTCATATGGATGATGATTCAAAAGTCTTGGTATCTTTGTGAAGCTGCATTGCACCTTCTTCAAGAGCTCAATATCCTTGACAAATTAAGGAGATTGAGGAAATTGATATGTTGTGATTGTGTGATTCAGGTACCCAAGGGATGCTCCATCTCTGGACCTCCAATCAACACCATTGTTTGGGACAGTGTTTACAACTTCAATACTTATCAGAACCAAAATGCATAAATATGTACTTTATGAAACTGTCCAGTCATCAAAAGGTTACATGTTCAAATCACAACAGGGTCACCACGGTCTGGTCATTGCTTTGGGTCAGTGGTCGGCAACCTTTTGGCAGGCAGGGGCCGCAAGGTGGCAAAATACAGTATACCTCATATTTTCTATCTATAGAGGTATGATCTATAACATTTTAGATATTTATGACTAATTCACAAAACACAATTCACTGGCTGCAAATAGAACTTCACGGGTTGCAAATAGGATTTCATGGGACGCATGCGGCCCGCGGGCCACGTGTTGCCGACCGCTGCTTTGGGTGATAGTCATTAAACAGGGTTATTATGCAGGCACCACAATAAGTCCACATTGTTTGTATATAAAGAATGTTTATTATAAAAGGTAAAAGTACAGTACACATAAGATAATACGCGTGAACACAGTGCCGAACTCCACAGTACTCTACGATCTACTCATCTGAACAACTAAGTATGCATTGTGCTGAAATTGCAATATAGCCGTTACAAAACTTTTAATATACATTTCATCATACCACTTCGAGTTGAATATACGGACGTAGGTAAAACTCTAATAGTTTAGAACTACCTACTCTAAATAAAAATTTGAAAATAATAATTTTATAGTAATTATAATATAAATGCTTTTAAAAAAGTTTTTCATGGCATTGAAAAGTGCATCTAAAATTATTTATTCTTAATATACTTCATATTTATTTATTTTCTCTGTAAATAAAAGAGGTAACTGTAGTATTCAGATATCCATATCGATTTCAAATACAAGATTTGCAAAATAACCAACAAGCAACTGGGCACGCATACAAATATAGAGGTAAAGTCACTACCTAATCTAGTTACTAGAGGCATGATCGTCATAATTTCAACGATGAGGAGAGTGTTGACTTACCATTGTAAGGCCTGTTTATTTTATTCTTACTTAATTCCTACAAAAATAATACACACTACAATTAACACGTTGCATTTGCCCGCACAACTTTCAGTATATACAAAGTACTCTGTGCGCACAACTTGCCCGCTGCCGCACTTCGGCTACTTGACAAGTTGACACTTGACACTTTGACAGTTATTTGACACTTCCCTTTTTTTTTTTTTTTTTTTTTTAATTTTTCCCTTTCGGGAAGGCAAAGGGATCTAGCCCATACAGCCTCGTCTTAAGTGCTTTTTTTTCTTCATTTCCTTATATCTAATTTTTCACAAGTGCCATGAAATCGGATGTGTTCGAATTCAAGGCCCTGCTGGAGTTTTGGCGTTAATTCCGTCCAGTTTGATGCTTTTCAGTCGATTTTCTCGTAGCAGAGGAGTCGAACATGGTCGACCCATCCACCCGACAAAAAGCGTCCAAAATCACTCATTTCAAAGCTTCCACATACTGTCCATCTTCGTTGATGTTTATTGCTTAGATTCACATCACATTTAAACCACAAGCACAACTTTAGACTAGAATATGAAATCATTAAAACAAGCGACCACCCGCACCGTCAGAATTCCCGCCAAAACTCTCCTTTTTTACTTTTTTTTTCGGCCATTTGCTAGGCTATAGTCATTCGACCATACTGCCTAGTCTTGCGTGTTGTCATTCTCATAAGTAAAACTCTAGTAAAACACTTGCTGTCACTTCTTCTTTATTTAAAAAATATGGCCTTCATCAAAGGTTGATGATTTTGCCAAGGAACTTGTATGTAACTTTTGTTTTGTTTTTTGTAATGAACTAGGTCTCAAATAAACACACCACAAACAAAAACATCAAAAATTTGATTTAAACTGATTTAAATGATTCCTCGCGCTAAAAAAGGACGTGATGTCACCAAGTGGAATGATAAGGTAAAGATAATATCAATGACATTGGAATCGCTCCGCTTTTATATAGAAATATCTTTGGATCCAGGTGTCCGCTTTACAAGTTATTCAAATATTGCCCAATCCTGGCAATGATTAAAGAATAACTACCTTCTTTCATCTAAGGTTTTTAGTGTTTTGTTTCGAAAAAGTTAGTGTAGGACTGGAGACCCAACTTTGGACCTTACCTAAAACTAATACTATTAAGTCCCTCATCCCTGACCAGTGACCAAGAAGCTTGACGCTACCGTGCTTGCTATTGTTAACAATATATTCATATTATTGCTGAAAGTAATAGTTTTCAATAAGAATTCATTTTATGCAACATGATACTTGGCTTCTCTTTATTTTAAAGAATTATTCGTTTACATTTTATTAAAATTCTGACTAGAACAATAACTGTTACCCATAGACAATCAGAATAAAATGTTAAAATTCCCGCTTTTTGTATTCAAAAGCTGATCAAAATTGACGGGAAAAATTGGCGGCAGTGGTGGTATCTGTCATTTTACCGGAAATTTCGCCCGCCACCTTCACCTGAAAGACGCGTTTTTAAGCCGCCAGGACAGAATATTTACTTTGTTTTAGGATATAGTTGGTGATTTTTCGTTCATATAAACATTAATTATAATGGCTCCAAGAACAGCGAAGGGAAAGGTAACGTATTTTTATTATATCAGTGCTTCTTCACAACTCTCAAGCACTCCAAACTGGTTAGCATTGTTATCGGCAAACATTCGCGTCTTTGCATTGTGGCTTTTATGCGTCATTTTAATAGAACTACGATTAAAGAAGTCCCGTTGCACGATAAAGATCCTGGTTTAGAGTGCAAAATAATTTAATATTGGTTATACTTCCTTTTTTATTCATGTAAAAGGCGCGACTGTATCGGTCAGTCGTCACATGCTGCCGATTTCTGATATCCGTTTTTGTGTACGTATATTCTGTCGTATTTTAACGAAAATAATTTATTTGAGTAATTAGCATATTGAGCTAACCAGTCTCAATAGAATGAAAAACACTGCGCGTTTTGTATCCATGCTGGCGCGAAATCTTACAAACGTGGTTGCTATTAACGGGCGTTATTTCACACTGGCACTACGTATTTAAATAATTTACGGTAGGTACTTACATGCACATATTTTGTTAATTCAATGTATGTAACTATGTACTGACCATATTGTTTTGCAAGTATTTAATTCATTTTATTGAAGATCATTCATTAATACTATAAAAGTTTATGTTACTTGTAGTGTAATTTCATCATTGCAACATAATACAAATAAAATAAAACACATAGAGCTTTAGACATACACATTGTCCTTGCAGAAAGCTGCAGATGTGAAATTAGCTGAAAATGAAGCTCCAAAAAAGGGCAGAGGTAAAGCAAAGGCAGTGGAGGATCCTGAGCCAGATATGGATGCAGAAGACAATGAGATGGTAATAGTGGAAAAAAAGACTAAACGTGGAAAGAAAGTTGCAAATGATGCCAATGGACAAGAGCATAATGGTAAAAAAGAGGATACAGCTCCTGCAGCAAAAAAAGGAAGAAAGAAAAATGTTGATCCTGTACCAGAAGAGAAATCTAATGATGATCAGTCAGCTGAAGAAGAATCTGTGGCCACAGAAGAAATGGAACAAAATGATGATGATTCTGATGCAAATGATATAGTAGAAGAAGCACAAGCACCCTCTGGTAGAGGACGTAAGAAGCAGGCAAAAAAAGAAACAGAAAAGACAGAGATAAAAACATCTAGAGGTAGAAAAGCAAAGCAAGACATTGATTACGAAGAAAAAGACATTGATGAGAAACCTAAAACTGGGAGAGGGAGGGGGCGCAAACCTGCTGCCAAAGTTGAAGACATAGAGTCTGACAAATCTGTTGATGAAGAATCAAAACCAGACCCTCCTGCTACTAAAGGCAGGAAGAAGGCCCCAGTCAGGGCAGCTAAAGAAAAGACTCCAGACAGTGACAAAGATGCAGATGAAGATTTCGAAGAGAAACCTGTGGAAGAACCCAAAAAGAAAGAAACAAAAGGTCGTAAAAACCAAGGTAAGAAAGCACAGGCCAAAGAGGAAGCTGAAGATGATGATGATACAAAAGAGGAGCCAGCTTCAAAGAAAAGGAGGATAAACAAAAAAGAAGATAAAGTAAAAGGTATACTACACTAATGATTCTAAAATGTAATTTATAATAAGATTTAAAGTCTATGTGGTGTCCAAGTAACTGGTTGGGAAGCGGAGGCCATAGGTCTGATCCCTGCATCAAGACAAATGTTGGTGTAAATTACAATATTGCTTTGTGTCTGGGTGTTGTGAGGCTGAAAGTCTCATAGTTTCTCATAACAACACAAGACTCATATGTTACTGTGGATTCAGGAATATGTACACTGTTGGGAGTAATTACTTGTTTAATTAGTGATGGGCGGCTCGGTTTCTGGAGGCCGATACACTTGTGTAACATATATATGTGCAGCGTCCAACGGGTTAATAATATTGACATTTAACAATGTTTTCTCAATTTAACTGTTTGAAGTTACATAATATACTTCCCTACTGCTGGGTATGGGCCTCCTCTGCCAAGTACTTCTGTCATAGTCTATCACATTGCGCATTGACCTAATGGGTTTGGTGGACTTCACATACTCCCGAAATTTAGAATTCTCTGGGATGATATTTTTTTATATTTAATCAAATTAACAATGCTTACACATAAAATGACTTTACAGTTTAAATATATCTTTTATCAGTTTTATTTTACGTATTTGATGTAAGTTGGTAGTTAATATTTTAATTTTTAACAGAACTAAAGGATGAAGATGATATGGAAGACGATGTTCCTGAATACAAGCCGACGAAAGGCAGACGGGGTCAGAAGAAAGTCGCTGAAGCACAAGACAATGATGAGGAACCTCAAGACACCGGCGAGACCACGAAGCGTCGGCGCAAAGCAAACGAAGAGAAGGGTAACTAGATATATTCAACTGTTTAGACATATTGACATTTTTATTGTTCGGTGTTATTACAATTAAGTGTGTTCTATAAATAATTCAACAATAAAACATTTTTTGAAAATATGTTTAAGGAATGCCTTATTTTCTTTCCTTATCTCATGCAGTAGATTGTAGCTTTCTTGTACTTCGTAGAGGGGTTGTATTTATTGAGGTATAGGTGTAGGTATTATATTCATGCTAGATGTAAAATATTTTATTGCAATATCACAACAATATGGAATTACTTGCACAATAAGGTTTATATGGGAGAACCATTGTTAAAAAGTTCCATAAGTCACTAACAAAAGGTTATTTTTGCAATAGAAATATGTTACACTACTGCAAATACTATTAACACAGCAAAGATGGGTAATTAATAACAAAATAGAAGTAACCTATAGAAAGCTATCAAAACCAGTCACAATTGCTAGACGCTTCTATGTATTCATAATCTATGAGGTTATTTCGTAGCATGGACGTGGCTCATTACCAGGGCCGGATTTAAAGTTGTGGGGCCCAAGTACAATATTAATGTATGTTTGCAATTGTAATGAATAAAATCTATGTTGTAGAAACAAATACTTAAACCTATTTTGAGGCAAACTAAATGCTTTCAACTAACCTATGTGAATAAAATGTAGTCATGACTCATGGCATCGAACAGTATGTATTGTACATACATTGCTGCTTATTCCATCGAGATTCAAGAACATGAGACATGAGCATATACTCATAATGTATTTTACAATGAAAGTATGTATGTATACATGTATTTTTAATCCATTTAACTACTATATTTAATACTGAAATCCCGCTTAAAATATTTCATGTAAAGTAGGTTGCCTAAGTCGCAAGCTCAAAGTTTTCACTGATAAAAAAAAGAGGTTATCAGATTTTATGAGGAGCCAAACTATTAGATTAACCAACTTAGACGGTCTTACTCTACAAATACTACATACAGGTCAAATGAATGGTTTGGCTGTTTGACGGATACGTAGTACTCTACTAATTGGCTCTTTTTGTCAATATCTGTCTACTGATGGTCTAAATCCCACGATACATAACTCGTGCCTTACTGTAGTATCAGCACTGTGATTGTTTTGTATATTTATTTAAATAAGTGTGATACCTACCAACCTAAGAAATTGTCATAATTAGAGGCCTCATTCAACTGCGCATTTCCTCTAAATCCGGCCCTTTGTATAGATATTGTGCATCATTAACATACACAAGTACAAAATATAGTGAGTTCAAAATGATGATTAGAACTGGTTACCGGTATCAGGTAGCGGCAGTGGCGAAATTGATCCTGGCTACTTCGGTGCATGCTAAAGGTAAAGGGTAATTATTATATTTATCGATGTATTTATCATCTAATGATGCTATGCTGCAGTGTAACATACTTCTTGCTTGAGCTTTACCATCTCAGTTCTTGGCTAGAATAAAAGTAATGCTACACATAGTCATCAACGTAACACGGAATATCGATACAAAACTATTGTTTTTTTGTTTGATACAGCACGTAGCATGTTTGCATATTTATGAGGCACTTTGGCATTCGCGTGCCGATGAAAACTAACATTAAAGCAACGCCGAACGTTTTTCCTTGTTCTTGAACATCGAGAGTAAATTTTGGCCTCTATCTGTACAAATAAGCTGTGCCGTGTGCGCACTGCGCTGTCAGAAATATTAAAAGGTTAATAACCTTTATTATTTGAAGTATTGAGTACAGTAAACAGAGACTTCATTAAAACACTCTAATAATTTACGCGTAATATAATTACCTTTAAAAATGCGTTCCGTAACGAGAGCAAAATCAACGCAAAATAAGTAAAGGATATCCTGTTAAAATTTAATATACCTACTTATAACAGAATTTTGTATGGGCTAATGAGGAAATAACAGAGTTGTGTTACATTTCATTTCAATAAGTAGACTTTCAACATTCGATTAGAGAATGACTCACTAGGAGCAGTGAAAATAAGTCGTAGGTATGTAGAGCTCAAAATGCAACGACGATCTATATTAACCCGTCGTCGGAGGCGTCACATAAATATGTTACTTAAGTGTATGGGCCACCGGATGCCGAGCCGCCCGTGACTATCTACGTAGTTCAAAATGTAATATAATATTTATCAGTAATATAAACGAACACCTTATATGACCGGTATAGTTTCTTTACCAAAATGATAAATAAACTGACTGCCTCGGTGGCGTGGTTGCATTTAGGTACCACTACGGTTCTGAGGTCTCGGGTTCGATCCCCGGGTCGGGCAAAGTCATATTGGATTTTTCCATATCAGCCCGGAGTCTGGAATTTGTGCCCGATATGGCGATAGGCTCGCCCCCTATCACATCTGGGACGGAACTAAGCTCGGCGAAACGTGGGTGTACTAGTTCGCTAGTGCGCCTCTGCCTACCCCTTCGGGGATACAGGCGTGAGCTTATGTTATGTTATGTTATGATTAATAAACATTGATGTATGTAGTTACTGATATTAGGTAACTATAACGTATGTGCGCATGAAGTTATGGGGTAATTAACTATGTGCATTATTAATACTGATGACAATTCAAAATACCTATATTTCAGCACCAGAAGACACGGAAAAGAAAGCACCGCTTAAAAACAAATCGGCAACAGACTACGAAGAGCTAAATTTCTCAAATGTATCAACATCGACACAGGGTAAAGACTGGAATTTCAAAATATCCAGTTGGAACGTCGACGGTATCAGAGCGTGGCTGGGGAAAGGAGGGTTAGACTACATCAAACACGAAAAGCCAGATATTCTATGTTTGCAGGAGATAAAGTGTGCTAAAGACAAATTGCCTGATGAGGTCGCAAACTTGCCGGGATATCATGCGTACTGGTTGTGTAGCGAAAAGGATGGCTATGCAGGCGTAGGCATTTACACCACACAGCTAGCAATGAACGTGCAATACGGATTACAAAACGAAGAGTTGGACAACGAGGGCCGTATCATTACTGCCGAGTACGAGCAATTTTACTTGATATGCACCTATGTCCCGAACGCTGGAAGGAAACTAGTCACACTCCCCAAAAGACTGCAATGGAATGAAGAGTTCCGCAAGCATGTGAAAGAGTTGGATAAAAAGAAACCTGTCATCATATGCGGTGACATGAACGTTTCACACAACGAAATAGGTATTGCCTTATAAAGTCATAGATATATAAAAAGACTGCCTCGAAGGCGTGATTGTTTTCGGTACGACTACCGTCCTGATTTATTGGGTTCGATCCCCGGGTCGGGCAAAATGAAATTGGATTTTTCCAAATCAGCCGGAGTCTGGCATTTGTGCCCGATATGGCGATAGGCTCGTCCCTATTACATCTAGAACGGAACTAAGCTCGGCGAAATGTAGGTGTTCTATTCCCTAGTGCGCCTCTGCCTACCCCTTCGGGAATACACGCGTAAGCTTATGTTAATGTATGTTATGTTATAAAAAAAGGAGTGATTTAAGGACCGCTTAAAAACTTTAATAAGTAGACGGTATAATCTTTCAGTTCAAATTGTTTATTGTTACGTGGATAGGACCCATAATATTGTAGACGTAGAACCCATAATAGACAGCAGTCAGGGCCACAACTAGGCACTTCCTCGCATTTAAGTAGAGTCCGCTGACATGAGACATTAGTCTGTATTGTATGTCCTCTAACTAAAACATCCTTTTTCTAACATTAGGTGCTCTATTTTTATGTGATACATTTTGTTGTGAAATAAAACAGCGATCATCATACTTTTTGTACTATGCCCGTCTACTATAAAAATATAATGCGTATTCTAATATAAAGTCTAAATTGGTTTTAGATTTAGCAAATCCAAAAACGAATAGAAAGAACGCTGGCTTCACCGATGAAGAGCGAAGTGGCATGTCAGATTTACTCGGCGATGGGTTCGTCGACACGTATCGACGGTTGAACCCCGACAAAACTGGTGCATACACCTTCTGGACTTACATGAAGAACAGCAGATCAAAAAACGTTGGATGGTAAGATTACTACTTTATAATATTTTTTAACATATTTGTTGGATTTTGACAGGGTGGGCGTCGCTTGTTAAAATTATTTCATATTATTCTCTAGAGCTGTGTTTGTTGTCTTTAAGTGGTGTGGTTTAATGCATCAAACTTCAGTGAAGGTGGACACCATAATGTGGAAACTTTTTAACCGGTGATCTTAAATGAGTTTTGCTTGGTGCGTTGGCTGGCTTTGTTTGGTCGATTCGCCTAGTGAAGGTCATCTGAGGGGCATCGCACTAGAAGGAATTACCGCCATAATCCCAGCAGGATCTTGAGATCATCCACATCTGGGTCTCATGGTAATTTTGAAAACATAATTGCTCTATTTACTTTGACTAAATCATCGCATATGCGTGGAAGCCATTATTTTTTAAAAAAGAAGAACATATTTGTTTATTACAATGCCATTGAAATGTATAATAAGCTTGTTTTTGCTTAATTATACATTTATAGCATCCCACTACTGGGCAAAGATTACCACCCTCTCATTCCATTTTTCCTGCTTCCTTCCCTTCTACATATATGGGTAAAGGCCAATATACTTATTTAACTCCCTAGATGGCGTAGTTGTATTTCGGTACGACTAATGTCCTGAGGTCTCGGGTTCGATCCCCGGTCGGGCAGTGATATTGGATTTTCTCAGTATCGACTATCGGCCCAGAGTCTGGAATTTGTGGCCGATATTAGGATAGACTTGCTCCAATAAAATTCTTTAATACATTTAAAATATTATGTGGTTCAGGAGCTTTGGCTAGCCAAACGCAATCAGTTTATCAGTCATTTAATGCATCGCTTGAAACGAAGCTCCTTCAATAAGACAGTTCCAAAAATGATGATAATAGATATCAAATATTTACCTATCATAGAATAAGTATGTATTTAAACAATGACTCGGGTTTTTTCAATTTAAGCCCACATATAGATAAGAGTATCTAAACAAGTGGGCAGACACTACACTACAGAATGCACACATATGTTAATACTTGAATTACGGTCAAATAAAATATCAAGGGATTAGAACTCATCTGAGTCATTTGACAGGGTCCGAAGAGTAGTGACTAGTGGAGTATTGGCACAGAATGACCTGTGGTGGGCGAATCAGCTGTGACTGAAGCAAGAGCTGGTCCGAATAAAATATTGTTTGTTGTTTCACAAGTATCAAGTAGTTTAGTAGTAAGTACTTTCGTAGTTCCTGACACATGCGCCAAAGGACTGGCAACTTAGCATGGAGTATGTATGCGACTGTTGGCTGTTTATTTCATTTTTTGAGGAGCTCTAACTTAATGGCATATCTTCTTCAAGTGCCTCTCCATCACTGAAGGTTGGCAGTCAGTTCCCTGAACCTCTCCCTGTCCATGGTTAGACGGAACAGCTCTTCAACCGTTTTTATTCCCGTATGTTGTGCAGCCATGCTTCCTTCTTTTTCCAACACCTCTTTTTCCTGCTATTTTAGTCGATGGTGTTTTTAAGCAAATGGTACTTATCATGTCTCTAAGATATGACCTAGGTACTTAGGCATATATATAGAGATGAAATATTGTCATGATGGTGGCATAGTGGTATTGCGTACGCGTGAAGACTATCGTCCTGAAATCTCCGGTTCCATCCCCGGGTCGGGCAGTGATATTGAATGTTTTAGTATCAGCCCGGAGTCCGGAATTTGTGCCCGATATGGCGATAAACTCACCCCCTATCGCATCTGACGGAACTAAGCTAGGCGAAATGTGAGTTCAGAGATACACTTGTGAGCTTATATTATGTGTATGTGTCCAAAGTAATAATAAGTCTTTGCAAGTAGGTTGATCACAAATTATATATTTTTAAATCGGTATATTAAGATCAAATGACAGCCTCCGTGGCGCAGCCGGCGAGAACCCGGCTGAGAAACGAGAAGACGCCAGTTCGATTATACATACACAAATATTTGTGTGATCCGCTGATATATTATGTAAATAGTTAATGGTTATATGTCATCGACCTTCGTATCGACAAAGTTTTGAGGGCATGAGTAGTTAAATTCATAAAAATCCATTAACAATCATTGAAATAAATCACCAAGTCTATATTATTTCCTTTGTTAAAAATATTAGAACGTTGTGGACAAAAACATGTTCTAGACATTAGTCATGCTAAGGCGATTATTTTTTACAGGCGTTTAGACTACTTCATTGTGTCGGAGAGGCTGATGCCGTCGCTGTGTGATAATGTCATCAGGGACCAGGTGTATGGCAGCGATCATTGCCCCATCACACTATTCCTTCACCTCAGCAGTGCCGATAAACCAAAAGAATAACTCAGTAGCTCGACCATGAGCTTTTTTTCGACATTTCACGCTAGCGACTACGTAAAATAATTTTTATGTAAAACTTCAGGGTACCACCACCTCTTATAGCAGTATTATTTTATCATTTTGTACCGATTTCCATACAAAACAAACGAAGAACGATTATAATAATACTGCTTAAGAGGTGGTGGTAACCCTGCAGTTCTCCGCGTAACCGCTAGAGGCGTTGGGGTGTTTGTCATACAAATATTTTACGGAGTCGCTAGCGAGTAATGTAACTCATGGTTGGCCTAAAGTTTCATGATCCGGGAGACGTATAGTGACGTTATGTACGGGTGAACTTTTTTAACGTAAAATAATTTGTAATGTGTAATAGATACCTAATATCATTTTGTAAAGTCTGGATTACATAAGTGGTTTTTATTTCTGTAACTCGCACGTTGATTTACGAGGAAAATTTGAATCTATCCGCAGTGTATATTACTTACAATTGTCTGTAAATTGGGTAAGTTTTAGGTGCATTTCAATCAGATTTTAAGTGCGTCAAGTATTTCATATGCAACTTATAAAATCACTTCGTAACCCCCTAAATAAAACTTACAAATGAAATTCAGACCTCATTGGTAATCTTTTTCTTTCACTTTGAAAAAAAAAAATTTTTTTAGTGCTCCCATTTTTTTTACCAACTTAAAAACCACTATAACTTCAAATTAAATAAATTATTGTAAGCTATATCAGCGGAGATGCCCTTTTTTCTGGGTCTCTTACCTTTAGGCATGCAGCGCCCACAAGGGGGCTTTATCGCCCATTTTAGGAAAGACTGCTCTACAGTGAGACCATAAGTTCTCATATCTTCCTCCAAAAGATCTACCCAACGCTTTTTGGGCTGTCAACAGAAACACATCCCTGGTACGATCTAGTCTAGACACTTCGTACTCCTGTGGTTTTCTCAAAACGTGACCGTACCGCGTCAATCGACATTCTAGCAGTTTATTTGCCAAACCGTGAACACCAAGACTACCGCAGATGTAGGTATATTGTACCACGTTACGAACCTACTCGATTTGGTAATCTCGGGCCATAGTTATAAAAACATTTTCGCTTATATTTTCGCTAAGAATAGCTTGTCATACTTTTCCTCGCGTTACATTTTTTTAAAATGAAAGGGACAACCAATGGTTAAAGATAAGCAGCGCTTAAATATTTTTATAAGTAAGGGAGCTCATGTGTAATTTTCTTGTGTGTTTGTTATGCATTTCACAATGTTATTAAAAATTTATTTCAAACAAATTAAATAAAAAAAGTAACGATTTAAAATCCAGTTGTTCCTTGGTATTGCACTTGGTAACTGGTAGATACAAAATACGTCCATACATGACCCAAATATAAATCGTTGGTGTTATGACAATTTATTGCATAAATCCTATAGGCCCTACCAGCTCTACTTTATCAAGGCTTCAAAGGCACATTCTCAAACATATCAACGTTGCTTTCAAATAATAAGTCTTCGGGATAAACTACATAAAATAAAGACTAAGTTCAAAAACGTAATTATATTTCAGGTTTTTGTATTGTTGCGTCGCTTTAATTTGTCCTACCTGTTATTTCAAAATTTGTATCCCTTACTTTAAATTCGTTTTGTATGTTTGTCTGTATTGTGAAGGACTATGAAGATAATAAATAAAAAATATTCTAATATCAATATTGTTTAATTTAATGAAATTATGGTAGGTTATTACAAAAATAAAATATATTACTGAATTATACTTTTCTTACGCAGTTATTGACATATTCGGACCCTGGCGGCGGTACTTCAAATGTGCCTGGAACAATAGACTAACATCTTAGGTAGGAGTTAGGACCATAAACATTAGGCCTAGCCTCCCTAGACTGGCCTGCATGACATGATACAACGAACATCTCTATAAGACCTAATAAATTTAAAACTGCCTCGGTGTCGTGGTTGTATTTCGGTATGACTACCATCCTGAGCTCTCGGGTTCGATCCTGGGTCATATCACCAGGCAGTGATATTGGATTTTTCCATTATAAGCCCGGAGTCTAATTTGTGCGCGATATGGCAATAGGCTCGCCCCCTATCAAATTTTACGACGAAAAGCTCGGCGAAATACGCGTGTTTTAGTTAGCTAGTGCGTCTCTGCCTACCCTTTCAGGGATACAGGCGTGAGCTTATGTTTAAACCTTACCTCAATAATTTTAACGAATGCTTTTCTTTTTAACAACGAATATGATGAACGCAAACTGCATAAGGCGATGTGTTCAAGTTCCTTCAGTCCAGAGCAGAACAAGTCTATGCCCAGTTCTAAACCAGTTCCCAAGTCATATTCGTCTAATGCTATGCTGGCGAAAGTAATGACCGGTTGCAGTTCGGATAGAAGCTTATCCTTATCTTTTTGTTTTGTTGCAGCCTTTAGGTCGGCGAAAATCTTCCTTAGATTTTCTGTAGATACAAAAAAATGTGCATTGGGTCAAAGAGGTATAAGATTAATAATCACAAGTTTAAAAACTTAACGGACCTACTTCAATTCCGATCGTGACCAAATTTATATGGGACCACCCTTGAAATAAACTCTATCGAACACAAAAATAATTTTGAAAATCGGTCCACATTTGGCGGATAGCGCGTAACATACATAAAAAAAAATACAGACGAATTGAGGACCATCTCCTTTTTAGAAGTCGGTCGAAAAACAAATAGAATATACCTGTATTTCCAAAGGGGAAAACTAGACTAGTTGAGAATGAAATATAACTGCTAAAAAGGAACTATGAGTTACAGTGGGATTTTTAATATGTGTATGATGGTCACTATCCTTTCTTTCTTTCTACCTGCCCTTATCCTACCTTAATGTGCGGTCGGCGCAACACACCTCCAGCATGTGGTAGAAAGGTTTTGACTTAGTTTTTATGACTGGCTGTCTGTGTGACGTCATCCCCCATCTGGAGGATCCAGTCCCAGGCAAACAGTGTCAGTAAAATACCACACCGGACCTCGGAATCGAACCCAAGACTTGGTTCACAGCCGATATAAACTGTTACTAGACCAAAGATGCGAATATCCAATCATACAGATTATTCATAAAATGCCTCGGTGGCGTGGTTGTATTTCGGTACGACTATCGTCCTGAGGTCGCAGGTTCGATCCCCGGGCCGGGCAAAGTGATATTGGGTGTTTCCACAACAGCCCCAAGTTTGGAATTTGTGGCCGTTGTGGCGACAGGCTCGCCCCCATCACATCTGGGACGGAACTAAGCTCGGCGAAGTGTGGGTGTACTAGTATGCTAGTGCGTCTCTGCCTACCCGTTCGAGGATACAGGCCGATTATGTTATGATGTTATTTATAAAATATCAAAATGTAGTAAATGATTGAATCTTACCATCAGTCTCAACCAATGGTCTATAGCCCAACATTGTTTTTTTGTCATAAGGCGCTACAATTCCAGCATGATGTAGTGTGTTTGCTATTTGTACTGCTTTTCTTTTCTTCATGTTAAAATGATTAACATTAAAACCATTTTCTTCTGCACATTTCTTAATCTTATTCATAAGTTTTTGACAAATTGCTGCTTTGAATACAGATGTGCCTTTTTCTTTTTGCAAGTAATGGCTAGAAAAATAATTAAGTTTTATACTGGTTTCTTAAGTTTACGTGAATGTTATACATTGAAATAAAACTATTTTTACAGATTCTATCACTCAGACTGACTGTCTGACCTGAGACCATGAAGACTGCAAAGCCTTCGAAAAGTTGGGCATTAAAAATTAAAAGAAATCATGATAGAATCCGTAAAAATTGTTTTATTTCAATTAAGTTTTAATTGGACTGCCTCGGTGGCGTGGTGGTATTTCGGTACGACTACGGTTCTGAGGTCTCGGGTTCGATCCCCGGGTCGGGCAAAGTGATATTGGATTTTTCCATATCAGCCCAGAGTCTGGAATTTGTGCCCGATATGGCGATAGGCTCGCCCCCTATCACATCTGGGACGGAACTAAGCTCGGCGAAATATGGGTGTTCTAGTTCGCTAGTGCGCTTCTGCCTACCCCTTCAGGGATACAGGCGTGAGCTTATGTTATGTTACGTAAGTTTTAATAAAATATTGAACATATGTAACATTCTCTTGTCTGAAGAGAACAGGATCTATTCCTTTAGCATGCAACATATTGTTATCTAAATAAAAATTCCAAGGTCAAGCAAAGCTAATTTTTTAATTTAATTTTCCTGGGACTGGATCCCTCAGAGGGGGTTGACATCAGGCAGGTAGCCGTCGTAAAAACTGAGCCAGATCCTTTCGGCGACATCCTCGAAAATGTGTGTTGGGCCAATCCCATATTAAGGTTGGATAATGGCAGGTAAAAAGAAAAAATAATATGGCAGTTGCCTGACTGCAGGTGCATCAGTGAACCCAGGAGGAACTCCAGGGTGAAGACTACCATGATTAGCCAAGGTATGTGCACCTAAGGAGTACTGAAGCAAAAGTGGGAGTACCATTCATACTGGGATTAAAGGTGATGTAGTACCAGCAAAGTGGCAGTGGTCATCCATCGGTGCACCTGCGGACTTCAATGGCCTTTATAAAAACATTTACATGCTTCTTATCTGTAAGTATAGTTTGTCATTTTTTTCTTGCGGCACATTGTTTGAAAATGAAAATGACAAACTAATTTTAAATATACAAAACACGTAAATATTTATAAAAGGGCTATAAATACCACTATAAATACAATACAATCACTTAGCTGATATAAAAGCAGAATGTAATTAAAAATACTTACTACACAGCTCCAAATATATTGTCGGCCAAGATAGTGATGCGACAGTCCTTAGCACTGTCATTACTGCCCAAAAACACAGGTTTCTCGTTAGGAGCATCTCTGAAGTAGCCTATATGGCACTCACTCTTGCCTGTCTTCTTTAGCACTGCCTGTAGAAACAAAAGTTGGTTGATGAAGAAAATAAATATTTTCTAAATTGACAATTATATTTTTTTTTATATTTCATAATACTGCGATCTGTCTAGGAACATTTAACAGTAGTTTTGAATAAAAATAGCATGTGAGTACATATCCAGTTACATCACTTCATTGAATACTTATAAACATAAGATAGAAAAATATTATGCATTTTGAAGTAAACCTAATACTCTGTATTACTAAACAAAATTAAAAAACAGGTAATAAATATGTATCCGTCTATTAAACAGTAACGGGCTGTTCAGCCACCAGAGGCCTAGATGCTTATGTAACATATATATGTGCCGCCTCCAACAGGTTACTATTTATGTATGATAGCATACATCTTTGTCTTCTACCTCTTATGAAAATTAGAACTATGGTGTTAATATAGCTAGAATCTATAAAACATTATGGCTAAATCTGTAAGGTTTCTAAATACATTATATTGAATTATTCCCACTTTATCAACTGGATGTACATATGTATATATTTCTTTAAAAGTTCAAAAAGTAGGAATTGTTATTCACACTTATCATTACCATACCTGAAATTCAGGAGGATCATAAAAGAACCTCCAATGTACCAAATACAGTTCCTTGTCATCTACTTTCGGTAGTTTTCCCAATAGTAAATCATATGGACCAATCAGCTCTAAATCTACCTTCTTCAGTGTCTCTACAATAGTCCCATCTGCATTCAAGATTTCATAAAACTTATAAAAGTCACTTGGCATCTCTACTAAAAACAATTCTTGAATTGCTGCATGATCTGAACTATCATAATATGTTACATCTTTTGGTACTACTATTTTATAGACTGTCCTCTCAGAACTTTCCTCGGATTTTTTGTGTTCTACTTCTTGAGGCGGCAGCTGGACTTCATCTTCTTTGGTCTCTTTTGGAGATTTATTTGCCTTTAACTCTCTGGAATAGGGACTGAAACGGTTTTTGCCGCGCTTTTCAGTTACCTCATTCGATTGTGGATGTTTGTACTTTGAATGGTGGTCGGAATTTTTTTGATAACATTTTGAACCATATTTACAAGGTGTTCTTGGATCTTCATTATATGCTGATACTTCGTCGGACATCGTGATTTAAAAAAACTATAGATTTGGATTAAATTATTTTAGTTTATTGAAAGTGACACATCGATGATCGAATTGTTAGAGATTATCCATGAAACAATATTATTATTATTATTTAATAATGTAAATTGTAACCACCTTTGCGATGAAAAGATAAGCAGATTATGTTTTAAATAAGAAGAAAAAGGACAGAACGATTTCAAAAGTAGTACATACGAATTTATCAAAACACTGCACTCTGGAATATCTGTTTGACAATCAGATGATAAATAAAAATGAATAGACCTACTAATTTTAAGACCCCACAATGAGCCACGCCCCTTTCTTGACTTTCAATGTGTGGTAATAATAATATGGCGAGAGAAATGGCGGCCTAGTGTTGTTACTTCGTATATCCCTTATCGACAAAATATAATATATGTTTGTGTGACCCACAGATATTTGTTTCGGGTCTGTATGTTGTGAGACCGAAAGTTTCTCGTAGTTCTTGATACCCACGACACAAGACTCGATCTTAGTGTGGGGGTCAGGACTATGTGTGTGACTGTTGGGTGTATTTATTTTATAAACTGGGGTGCTAAACGTCAAAGGCGGGACCAAAATAAATATGGATTATGGTGCATGAAATGTAATTATATGTGTTACAATTAGTGCTTTAAAATACAAATGGATATTTTGAGAGTATTACACGGGCCAAATTGAAACTATTCCTTTGTAAATCAATCGACAGCTGCAATCACTATAACTAGATAACGATAGGATGAAAATTTACGTATTTATATTTTTTTTATTTAAGTTTAAACATTTTGGTGTTAGTTGTATGAAGAAGTGCATATTTATGGATATTCCCGCTTTACATCTAGTGTCTTTTCTATGGATTACACAGGTAACAGAAACAATTAAGTTTAATAAACAAAACTCTGCATTTCGATGTAATATGCTAAACTGTATTATTCAAGATTAATGCTAAGCCCGTATAGCATTCGTGAATGATTTCATCTTCCATCTCGCTAACATATAGAAAGTCTCTTCCTATGCACCGATCTATGAGATGTTAGTCGACGAATAAATCTATGAATTTATCGATAAAATTATCGACAAAAATATTAACACAGATAATCATCCGCCATTTACCAATCGAGATTCCAGACTCAACGTCTGTTGTGAAATGGCCGATCTTTTTTCTATAGCGATCTATGACAAAAATCATGAATTTTTGAATTTTTTTGTCAGTGTCATTTGCTATAAATGAAGAGCTTTTTTGGGAGATTATTTTCCATCTTCTGGCGATTAATTTAATAATAATTGCGGAATTAATCTCACAGAAGGTGATGAGGCGGTTTAAGTTAATTTTAGAATGATAAATATGTGAAATTGTGCATAAATGTGTCAGATTCATTGGTGCGATTAATTAAATGAGAATCGAGTCTTAAATCGGTGCACGATGTAGATAAATTGTTTATTTGAATAATTTCAATGAATGGGTGTTTGAATTTTTATAACATTTTGCCAAGGACATGTACATATTAAATGATCGTAATTCGGACCATTCGTCGATTCCTGCGGGCTTCGGATCATGCTGGACTATTGGTAAATATATCTTACGAGTAGTTGCACGGTTTGTTTTTAGCTTGTTCTCGTTCGAGTACCAGTTATGCAGCTATATTACCTATTGATTTATGAAATCATGGTGGAAAAATCACGAAACGACAATCTTGTAATTGACAATTATGTGTACTTATTTTTAAGTAGGAAAATTAGCAAATTGAACTCCTTTCCGAGTTCATTGAGGGAAGGAGTTCGATCTGCCATTGTTCCTGCTTGAAAATTACCTAAAAAATAGGTAATGGATGCCTCAACATTTGCTTAACAGTTATTTGCTAATTTTATAAGTCATTGCTTATCATAGATTTTTATACATAGATTTGCCTATTTATAATTTCACAATAAATAGAGCTATAATTTCCAAATCTCTTCCAAAACACTGTGCTACATTATGCGTACTGTACACATTCTTAAGCAAGTGCAATGAACATTTGTACTATTAACTTTGTAATTAATATTTTTTTCAAGAAATAACTGTATGCAATACATATTTCTTTCAAAACAAAACCTTTTTCTCCTTAGTGAAAAAGTAAATTATTCATCTGAATTCCATGAATTATTTTTTTAAAGAAATAACTGTATGCAATACATATTTTTTTCGTAACAAAACCTTTTGCTCCCTAGTGAAAAAGTAAATTATTCATTTGAATGCCATGAATATTTATGAAGCGTCCCAAGCTGAGTAAATTCTCTCTTTGCATGCATCATTTAAGAATTAAACATTTCAGCCTATATCTTTCAGCTTCAATCCAACTTTAGCTTATGATATTGAAATCCATACAAAACTTAGGACTGTATTACATAATAACAGGTGTTAACCTGTTGGAGGCTGCACATATATATATGTTACATAAGGTCATGGGTCACCGGAGACCGAGTAGCCCGTGACTATTTAATCTAACTAATATTATAAATGTGCAAGTTTGTGAGAACAGACAAACAGTTCTTACAGATAACAGTGGAAAAAGATGTGGAGTCCTTTGCCCAGCAGTGGGAAACAATAGGGTAGAAAGAAAGAAACAAAGAAGAAACTTTGTGGGGATGTTTGTTATTACACCAAAACTACTAAATGGATTTTGATAAAAAAGAAAAGATTATACATCAGAATAACACATAGGTTACTTTTTAATCACGAAAAAAATGTATGTTTTCTGTGGGGTATATCTCCATGGATGAAGCCACGGGCAACAGCTAGTCTAAATTACATAATTTTTTCAAATTACACAACAATTTATTTATACACTTATTATATTTTGTATGTTCTAATAATATAATAAAGAGGAAAGATTTTTGTATTTTTGTTTGTAATGACTAAGCTCAAAAACTACTGAACTGACTTTAAAAATTCCTTTATTTATGGAACTCTGCATGATTAGCAAGTAACATAAAAGGCCGGCAACGCATCCATGATTCCCCTGGTATTTTGGATGTTTATGGGTGGCGGTGATCACTTAACATCAGGTGACCCACTTGCTCGTTTGTCCCCTCTTCTATAAAAAGAAAAAAAAACATTGGCTACTTTTTCCCTAGAAAAATGTATGGTTCCTGTGGGTTATCCACGTGAACGAAGCCACAAGCAACAACTAGTGTCATATAAACTGAAAATTATGATTACTTTTTTTCCCTGTGTGGATAACAGAGCTTACTAGTCCCTGTAAGTGATAGCAACTACCTTTAAGACTGCTGCCGCATTTCATTATTTCTTATAGCTTAATTCCTACAAAATGACCCAATGAAATAGGTATATTGTAATTTTGGAAGTAAGTTGTTGATATAAATAAAAAAAACAATGTGACACCAAAATGTCCAAATACCTCACATAACAAATGTTACAAGCACATTTGTTATGTGAGGTTTTTGGAGGCCTAAATATCCCAAGCCCCTATCCCTGTTCCTTACCTACCATTCTATGATAGGCAATTTTTATTTTTGGTGAGGACATCTGCAGTAGCACAGATGGGTGGTCAGCTCTCCTTTTTGGAACTGGTTCCACCTATTAATAATATCAAAATGATAGGCAATGGCTTATCTTTGCTCCTTCCATTGTTGATGTTCATAAACAATGTTAATCATTTACCATCAGGTGGGATGTACAGTATGATTGTATGGTTATCTTCTGTCAGCCAGCAAATAAAAAATAAAACAGGATGAAGACCTCATGATTCATGATCCCCAATCTCCTCAACATGTGCATGGTATGCATTGTGTTAATATTTTCTTGTTCAGTTGCCAAAAGTTTGTCTTGATTCTGACTGATGTACAGTCACTAACGCAATCACAACACTGTGTTTCATGTTTCACTTGAATTAAAATGTGTTGTTGATGTTCAGTGTAACCTTCATTTTTATAATCGCTTATATTTATGCCATCATTACATAATACTGAAATATACTGAAATGTGATGTTAATAAAATGTTATTTAAGTTCCCTTTTATAGTATGGAAGCCAAGTGCTGGGCGCCCTAGGCCCGGTACTAGATGTCCCCCTTATTTTTAACCGACTTCAAAAAGGGAGATGGTTCTCAATTTTATTGCTGATAATGGAGTTACTTCGTCAAGTAGGTGAAAGCTGCCAATGTTTTTGTTTCGTGTTTGGCCGCCCCTAATGTTATAGTCGCCATAGGCTCCAGCCTAGTTGGACTTGAGGACATCCGCCACTGTCCATCTGTTCGTTCGTATATCACAACCATCTAACTCGGAAACTATTAGTGCTACATAGATGATATTTTGCTACAACGGTGGAGGAAAACATCGCGTCGTGAGGAAACCTGCATTTCCGAGAATTTCTCCACAAGAATTTCGAAGGTATGTGAAGTCTACCAACCCGCATTAGGCCAGCGTGGTAGACTAAGGCCTAACCCCTCTCACTAGTAGAGGAGGCCCGTGCCCAGCAGTGGGACAGTAATATTACAGGCCTAATATTATAGATGATATTTTGATGAAAGGCATATTCTATGACCAATATGGTTGGGGGCGTGTGGAAAATTCCATCACGGTCTTCCTTGCCCATCGTAATAGGCAACTTATAGCTGCCATTAGGGGTAGCGAATGCGCAGCGGAGGGCTGTCGAAACGCTCTACTTATTACTTTTGTATTAACAACCCTGTGGACGGCACCACAGGTGGTCAGACTCGTGGTGTCGCTGAAACCAAAGGCGTTCTTCGACGGCTGGGGCTTACGGGTGCCCTTTTCTCTTGAAGAAGGGTTGCTAGGTGGCACTGCGCAGGAGCGATTCCGACTGAAGGTTGGGTGCTTCTCGCCTAGAGAAACCCGGAGTCGTCTCTAAAGCACCGTAGAGGGCCATTGCAGTTTTTTAGTCTGTATTACGGCGTAGGGTTTATATAGAGGTAGTGAGTGGAGCCTTAAAAGCACTTTCGATAAAAATTTGCTTTGGACGTACATACATATATTCAAGCGTTTTTGAGAAAATACCATTTTGATATCTTTCGGAAACCGTGGCGTGGTGGAAAACTTGGATTATTCGTGGCTAGGCGAAGACCAGACTTCAGCTACAGCTAACTAGCCAAATGTAATTTGGTATAAGTATTTTCAGTTAGCTATCTGAAAAATGTTATAAATATTCTCTGATCGGTAGGCTGGGAAAATGTAATTAACCTACAAATTAACCAGTTCGTATTTATTGTATGCATCAATATTATTATCAACAATCTTTTCATCCCACTGTTGGGCTTGCTCTCAGACTTCTTTTCTAGATAATTTGTCTGAATCCTGTGCAAATCCAATTCAGAATTGACCTGCGATGATGACAATGTAATCTACTCTTCTCAGCACGTATAATTATAATTATATTATGTACTGTGATAGTTTCAAGATCTCTATGATATATAGGGTACAAATACAGACCGTACGGAACCTATGATCCGATTATTTTATTCATATATCAGATGTTTTCTACCAAACGTGTGTTCACGCAATCTTGTCGGTTATTGTTCTGTTAAATTCATTTCTGTTGTTTCAACACCGCGTTATGGTTATTTTTGTTAGCCACGGATAATAATATCGTATAGCTCGTAAGCTCTAGTGTGTAATAAAACACAACATAAACCTTACGGGACCCATAAAAAGCTTGTAAGTAGGTCTTATATTGTGTACGGGCGCGATATCCACTACGAATAACTCCCGCCCAATAAGCTCAGTATAAAATTGCGTTGTTGTGTATAGTGTATTATGTGATTTGCATTACGGTCGTCTCGGTGTTATTTCCTTTGTGTTCGAGTCTCGTTCGCGCGCTCTCGACGCTCAGCGCATAACATGGCTCATTTCGAACAGTTGCGCCTCCATCAGTGACCGAGTGGCGAGTACTCCACCTGGGATGCTATATTTAGTTTCATTGTGTGTTGGGCGCAATATATCGATCAAGTCTGCAATTTGGAGCAATATCTATAACGAAAAGGGTAACTAATTATGGAATGGTTACCTATTTAGCGGTACAAACTGTTTGTTTGGGTTTAGTCGATACCGAAACATGTTTTCGTTTAATCCAGTTAAGTTTACTTAGGTTTTTGAAGTATGCGTAAACGATTGTTTACGTCGGATGTTTGGGACACTTTTATTTCTTCCGTGACTAACTTGAGTCTCGTCCAATTAGTAAGCTTTTCTGTTTATTCTAGAGTAAACAGAAAGGCGTTTCATCTTTTATGTTTACTGTACTGTACTATCGAACCAGTAAACGATTAATCTTGCGAAGGTAATTGATGAAGTTTACTCTGAAATTAAAAATATATTTTTTACGTTATAAAGGCCCATTTTATGAAGCTTACTAAATTCCGCGAACTACATGTCCCACGTTACATGTAGCCAGTCACGAATTCGTGGACGTGAATTTTTCTATCGTGCTGTAAAATTATTTTGAGCGCATAGATTTATTTATACACCGCAGGTTTGCAATGATTTAGATGGCCATTCCTAGAGCGAAATACCGTTTGTTTGATATATGAAATAATGTAAAAACAAATTTGTCATTATTACATTACGGACTTGATGTTTCAAGGTTTTACATACTGTAGGTAGAGCTATTTTATGATGTACCGTAATAAAATTTTTAGCCTGTATTCGCATTAAAGGTCAGCATCAAATATTAGGAATTCCTAGTTGGTAAATTGCTAATACTGCCGAAATTGTGTTTCGTTTTCTTTCGAGTTTGTACCTTATGTCTTTACTCCTAATCCGTGTATGCCTTTCGTCATAATCCGTTCAACGGTTAAGGTATAGTTAAAAATCACCCAATTTTATAAGTTCACCAACAATCAACATCCAAACTTCTACACGTTATTAGTATGAAAACAATATAGTAATAGATAGATTAGTTCCTGATGCCAATGTGATCTTATTAATGAAATAAACCACATCAATCACTATTATATTACATATTTTTTGTTGCTTGAATCCTTTCTGCTAAAGTAAGTCCAATGTATGTACGACATTCAGTTGATTGATTAGTTCCTGAGTCCGGCATTCCACATAAACTAAAGCCTAACCCCTCTCATTAGTAGAGGAGGCCCGTGCCCAGCAGTGGGACAGTAATATTACAGGGCTAATATTATTATTATATGAGTCCGGCATTCCACATATTCAATGACCGTTCTCAAACAGTCTTGCGCATATCATTCATGTATTGTAAGAATTTTCCATTATAAACTGTTTTATTGGATCTAAACGGGCTTTTAATAACAAAATAAAGTCTTCAGTAGAAAGAACACAGTCCCGTGTTTGATGTTTATTGTACGTGTGTGAAGTTTATGGTACCTATTTATGCATGTATTTGTTGTTTGTTTTTATTAACATGTTTATCCATCTACACCTATGCTCAAAAATGAGTGTTTTAGAAATTATCTTGATTAACTATAATAGTTTTACAAGGACCGTGGTAGAAACTAGCAGACCCTGTAACAATTGTATTTCAAGCATGGGCCTCTACAATATGAAAGTAGTCTAGAGTGTGGTCATAATGATCCTCAAATAAGTCACCGCTAGGTTCTTATAAGAGCCCTTGAACGCTCAACATTTTTTATTAAATTAAGCCAAGTAGCTAGTTCTGGAAACTACAACAATGCCGTCTCGCCGTTGTCAAGTTAATGATTTACTTGAAATGCCTGTATAGTTTAATAGTTATACATTCTACAGATTACTTACTAGCTGGTGTTGTAGTCAAGTTAAAATGTTTATTAAAATATGTTTCTAATACTATTGATAGTCATTGACTTGCATTTTCGTGAAATACTTATTAGAATGCGGAACAAGACCTCTAGAATTTCCAAATAAATTCGCCTCAGGTCAGGTTCACGTTCTAATTCCAGTAGGCGTTTAACTAATTCACATGTAGAGGTTATATTCTCAATGCACAGCATCATCACACGATATGCTCGCCCGCGTCCCAGATACGTCGACAGTCGAGAGTCCGCTGCAACTGGCAAACGGAAATCGCCTAGAGACAACATTGTT
This sequence comes from Clanis bilineata, assembly GCA_036417725.1. Lineage (NCBI taxonomy): Eukaryota > Metazoa > Arthropoda > Insecta > Lepidoptera > Sphingidae > Clanis > Clanis bilineata. The sequence continues at coordinate 13,989,187 of CM071149.1, read as the reverse complement.
GTTCGCTCCCGTCGCGCCTGGTGCACCAGAAACATCGATATATTACGCTACGAACCTAATAACTTACATCAAATCAATATCTAGTAATAAGATTAAGCTGATTCTTCGAAAATTTTCCGTTTTATCCCCTATAGTAGTACCTTTTGGAGTCTTGATAACCTATCACATGTTATCTAAAAAGCTTTGTTAGATAAATTGATTAGAACAAGTACATACTAGTAAGCTTAATGTTTGTTTACAGGCGATGAATGCTTGACCACACAATGGAGCGCCAAGATGGTTGGAATGGTGGAGTGTCGACTGCGGCTGAGAACACAACGGAGAGCTCACATGCTGCCGAGCGCGACCGAGTGCGCATCGAATTTTATGCCACCTACGACGTCATGACCGGTGTGCGCATAGCCGCTACCCTAGGCGGCTTTTTTGCATTAATGGTCTTTTTGATCGTATACAAAAGCCGTAGTAAATCGGTGAAGGCTCTGAACGATCCCAAAATTGTAGAGCTAGCGGAGGCCGTGGTCGCTGAGGAACAAGCGGTCGAAGAAGAAAGGCAGCTCACGGCTGCTCTAGAAGAGGCGCTTTCGGAACGAGCCCGCTCGCGTCCGTCTATCGGCGAGGAGCCGCCTTGGCCGCGGACATCGCGCTTCGCTTCGTACGGTGGTGGCTACGGCAGTTTGTTGACGCCACCTCGCCGGTTGTCTGGCCCTCGTGGAGAGTCGTTGCCGGGCTTCGCTTTGCGTTTCGCGGAGCGGCGACCGTCGGCGGGACCTCGCGACCGGAGGCTCAGTTCTGCGACTTGTTCGAGTTCAGGAAGTTCATACTTGGAGCGTCGTGGCTCCTCAGTGGTCTGTTCGCTGCCCGAGCGTCGTTTGTCGCCGTGTCCTAGTGAACGTCTCGCGCCGCTCGCGTCCGTGGGCAGTGTAGGCCCTTCTTATGCAGTGGAATGTGAACTGGCGTCAGTGGGCGCGGACTCTGTGTTTGCGGGGGACGATGTGGACTCCACGGATGATGAGGTGGAACAGTTCTCGACAGACAGCGGTGGTGGTGAAGCGGCGGCGGCCGGCGAGTGCACCGAGCTCGCCAGCCGCCCCGTTCAATTACCGTTGCGGTTGGACCGCGCTTCACATTCGCGGGAAACGTTGTTCTAGTCGCCGATGGTGAGGATTACCGTCGGCTGTTATGTGTTAGATGGCAAATTAATGTATCGACATTGTCATTTTAATAAAATTATATTAAATAAATTAATTTTGAATTGGCATTTAACATATCACCGTAATAAATTTGACATATCATTTGATTTTAAAATATATCGAATGAAGTCTTTTATATACAAATGCGGAATCTCAGATAGTGTAAGCAGTGAAGTTGTGACTAAACAAACCAAAGAATTTGTGGGAAGTATCGTGTTGTAAATAAAGTATTTCTTTTCTGTATGCTGAAACTATATTTAATACACCTGCGTATAAGCTGTGAAAATGTGCTTACTGAATATGAAAATATGTAACGAACGACAGTGTCGATACATTGATTTGTTTAAATTCTTAGTCATTCATGTAAATAGTTTGTTTTTGTTATGATATTGATGTTTTATCACGTTGATGTTCTCATGCCACGCCAGTATCGTGATTAATGTAAGTACCTGCAAACGCTCATACCGTGTATCATTTGTTTTGCCCACACTTGATCAGTATAAATTGCAAAAAATAAAAATTGCTTATATCTTCGCTGGCATTGTTCACCATAGTGTTCCACATAAAATTACTATTTAAAAATAAAGATCCGCCGAATTAGTCTTTTATAGGCACATACATTGTATTATTTAATATTAATAGGCAAGTAGTTTTTGACGACTTTTAACTTCTGTATTTACGACTTGCGACCGATCTATTTACAATGTTTTCAATTTTATCGGGCTAACTGCCAACCCTGCTGTCAGTGAGGTCTTACCATTATATAAAAACGTTACCGACTCATGGTGTTTGTGGAATGTAGATAATCTTGTACTAACTTGTTAGGGGTAGATAGTTGTCAGTGAGTCAATTCAGAATGTGTTATTTGTATTTTGCTTAGATCCAAACCAACTGAAATCAACTCTATACTTTTAATTTGAATATAAAGGGCAAACAAGACCAATTCGTCCCTTGAACAATAAATGAAGTTGGGAGCGGCCTAATGCGCACGTACCAATGTCACTTTCCATGTAAACTGCCACTGTTCTTGTTTAGAAAATCATGTTACACGGACACCGGAGTTTTATTGATTCTGGATGTTCTGATCCCGCCACGGCAAGGCGTGGTTCCGTAGATTGATTAAAGTCGTTTTTATTACGATTTAGATTTACGTGTTAGTTTATGTAATGTTCGTTGCTCGAATTAAAAAGAGCTCCGTAGCCTGTAAAATGTTGAAATGTATGTAAAAAAAATTGTAAATATAAAACACAACTCATCTGTTGTTTCATTTTTCATGATCATATTGTCGGTTTCTTGAATAAACAGTGGTCGTTTTACTAGTGTGATATAAACTACAAGATACGATTAGTAGCTATAAATAAACTCCAGATTGTCCAGCGGTTCACTGCGTCGTTGGCTGCACAAGCAATATTTGCGCCCGACTATTTTCGACATTTCTCTTATCCATCTCCTGTTGAGGTTAACTTCTATCTTCGTCCTTAGGTAACTCTAGCATTATTTACCGGTACTCCTAATACCAAATATTACACGCTACCGTGTTCGAGACAATGAACGGCCAATTTTACACAAAAATAAACTCTTTAATTCGCTATACGAGTATACGATATTGTATCACGCATATTCCTGTATTCTTTTGTCGCTCGTTGATCGCCCTTGTTCGCTTCCAAAGAAATACTGAGTACTGACTCGCTGCGAACCTGCGTGCGACTTTTATATTCGATCGTCGCAGATACGAAACCGGTGGAACTTTTCAGAGCAATCCTGTAGTTTCTCGAACCTTCTCGTAATTTTCGGTCTGTCTGTTTGTTTCGACAACATTCCAAAAACATCGAGAATTTTCGACTACTCAATAAGGGACCGTCCCTTTACGAATTCGGTGTCACATTATTAAATATCCATCTAAGGTACTGTAGTAGACAGTAGTTAGTAGTCCTTTGGTCCTTTGTGCACTTTGGGTACTAACTGCTATTATTGTATTCAATGTGTGGATTGTAGAATACGCCACTGCGTCAACAAAAAAACAAGTGAATACTCCTCGTACTCGTACTCCTTAGAGTCATCCAAAATATAAACTAAACAACAGCTACCGTCACGTCGCACCGTTTTTTGTACATTGAGTTTGTATGATGTACTTGTAATCGACCGACTTCCCAAAAAGGAGGAGGTCCTCCATTCGTCGGTATTTTTTTTATGTAGGTATGTTACGCGATATCTCCCCCGAATGTGGACCGATCTTCAAAATTCTTTTTGTGTTCGATAGAGCTTCTTCTAAGGGTGGTCCCTTAGGGTGGTCCCATATAAATTTGGTCACGATCGGATTTGAAGTCGGTCTGTTAAGTTTTTAAACTCGTGATTATTTTGTTTTTTTTTTAGATAGGTACTAGTATTTAGTGACACCATCTCGCGGTACGTATCAAGAGCAAATCAGGAACTTCAGGATTGTACTTACTTATTTTTAAATATATAATGATTGGTGGATGCCTGGGTGGCGTGGTGGTATGTCGGTACGACTAGGGGAGAGTCGGGTAGCCACGGACACATAAGCAAAAGTCATAAAATGTTTAAAGTGGACGCAAACATATATTTATTTAGTGCTTAAACGATCAATAAAACATATGTATTGTATTATAAGATAGGTAACAATCTAATAAAGTCTTTATCTTAGCTCTAATTTCATGTAACAAACAGTCTTTAATTTTCAACAACTCTTTTTTTGGCGGGTAGCCCCGGACATACATATTACACATGGCCAAGTAGCTCTTTAGCTTGTCAGATGTCACAATAATAATAAGGCTGTGAAGTATCGACATCTACACATGCTTCATGCGCCCAGTTTTGACACTGGAACCAAACCTCTTCGAACGTTTCTCTGCAAGTTATGCACTCTGTTTCCTGATTTTTTGACTAAGTTTAAGTTTATTTTTTTTGTTTTAATTTTTTTCTTTATGGCTGTTACGCCTTTCTTCTTAGTCACGGTGGCATCAGCTTCGTCAGTTGCAGTTGCGTTTTTCTCGACTAATGCATTTTTTAAGGGTGAAGTGTTTTTAACTTTTCCCAGTTTTGGTATCATGTTAACCTCTTGTCCACTATTAAGAGCTTATTCGATCCTGTAGAGTACTTCTTGGCACCTCATACTTGTAAGCTGCTTCTCCAACCGATAACTTCTTTTCTTTAACAATTTCTAGAGCGTTTTTCATTCTAACCACCGCCCAATTCCTTTGCTGAGTCTCTCTTTCTTTAAATTTTGGCGCGATCTGCAAAAAATAAATAGACCTCATTCTTACCATAGTATATTATAGAACCTACATATCTAAACGCATTAATATTGTTTAAATAAAAAATAATCTTCATTCAAAAAGTGTCCGACGGTACCCGACAAAATTGTGTCCGGTTTTACCCGGCCGTCTTTATCCAATGTTTCAATTTATATAAAAAAAATACCAATACCAGCAATAAGAGTTAACCTACCTGTTGAACTATAATAATAATGGCTCAGAATAATTCATAAACGATGATGAAATACTTACATTGAATGTCCATAAACTGCATTTTAAAATTAAACGGCGCGAGAAAAAATCACCACTGAGAAAACAATCAACTGTCATTTTTTGTACGCTGGGTGATTAAGTTACTACTACGGCGAATATTAAACTACGCGAACTTGCGAACATTTTAAGGTTTGTACCTTTTATCTATGTGTGCGGGATTGCCTGTAACCGATAGTGGCCGAGGTTACCCGCCGGCCGGGGCTACCCGACTCTCCCCTACGGTTCTGAGGTCTCGGGTTCGATCCCCGGATCGGGCAAAATAATATTGGATTTTTCCATATTAGCCCGGAGTCTGGAATTTGTGCCCGATATGGCGATAGGCTCGCCACCTATCACATCTGGGACTCGGCGAAATGTGGGTGTTCTAGTTCGCTAGTGCGCCTCTGCCTACCTCTTCGGGGATACAGGCATGAGCTTATGTTATGTTATGTGTTAAAATGATTAAGATTCTATAGTACTAGTCTAGTACTGTTTGTTCTCTCCAAAGGTTCTCTCTGTCTAGGGAATAGTTTCATTGAGTGTGCGACAACAAACTACAAAAAGAATAATAAAACTAATATCTTTGACTAATATGATGAAATGATGAAAGCATAGAGCCAGTAGCCACTACGTTGAGGGAGCCTACCAGTCCTAGGGCGCCATCTAGAACTCGATAAATGTATTAAACATTATTTTGCTGGTTACGCTCCTAGCATTATTATATATACTCTTATTATGGTTAGTATTTTTACAAAATACATTTTCTACTTTGTTCGATAACTTTTAAATCATAATCATTTTGAGATGTATAATTTATTATTTTGTGTAAATCGGGTCGTATAATAGAATTGCCTAGTTGTCAATGAACTGTCATTGTCAGTTAGATGAAGTGTCAAGTGGTAAAGATTTGGGAAAGGCGTATTGTTGGATATTTCTAATTATTTCAATAAGTTTTACTGCTGCGAAGAACTAATTAGAAGGAATAATGGACGACGATCTACCAACTGACTTTCAGGTGATCGTCGTGGGGACGGGTAAGCAATATTTCACGTATTAAACCGACAGCCGGCATTATGGCGAAGCGAGCAGCCTACTTATCGATCCTTTTTTTTCATCGCTGTACAGTCATCACTGCTGAAAAGCTTTCATGCTGACACAGGCGACATCCGCGTTTTGAATGCTTGAATCATAAGATTGGTCGATGTGTGGAAATAGGACTTTTGATACAGTTACATTTAAATTATGGTTATATTTTTTACAGTACCTAGTATCATGGCTTACTCATTAATCAAATATTTGCTGTATTCGAGCTATTGTCTTCACTCGAAACGTCTGAACATATAATGTTAAATACTGTATTCAGGCATAACAACATGATTTTATGTTCAGAAGGAACACACTTAGCTATTTATTATTATTCATAGAGTCAATGAACTTTCTATGGGTTTTCCTTGAAAATCCACTTATCTCATTTTAAATAGGTCCCTATTGTAAGTGGATGTTATTTACAGTTACTTTGTTACTTGCCATTTATTATTCAATTTCTGGTTATTTTTTAAAGTAATTATAAAAAATTATATTTCAAACAGGCATTTATAATTTAAAATTGACATTCAAATATTTCTTAAGTTCCACAGAACATTTATTACATTTAATAATATATAATATAACATTAATTATAAGTAACTATGTAACTACCTAGTTAGTATTTACTGATGCTTGTAAAATAATCCTTTGGAATATAACAAAAACTTAGTTATATATTCTCCAGATAGAAGGTTCTTTTCTTTGAATCTTTATTAACCCGTCGGAGGCGTCACATAAATATGTTCTATAAGCATATGGGCCACCGGAGGCCGACCCGCCCGTGACTATTTAAACTAGATTTAGTGCTTACTAACCTGCCAACTACCTTGATGCTAAGACATTTTATGTTTCTTTATTTTGAAATATATTTTATTTATGTGCAATATAAATCAATCATATTAAATAATCTTCTTTCTTTCTACCTGCCTTTATCCCATCTTAATATTGGGTTGGAGCAAAACACTTTTTCAAGCATGTTGCAGAGATGATTTGGCTTAGTTTTTACGACCAGCTGCCTCCCTCATGTCAACCCCCTCTAAAGGATCCAGTCTCGGCCAATTAAAGAAAACTCACTTTGCTGATCTGGGAATTGAACCCACAACCTCCCGGTACTCAGCCCATATATACTGCCACTAGACCAAGCTCCTGAAGTTAAAGGTGCTGCTACTATACCAAGGAGGCAACTAAGAAATATGACAACTTTCTACCTGCCCTTGTCCCATCCTAATGTGGGGTAGGCGCAGCACACTTTCTCAAGCATGTTGCAGAAGGGATTTGGCTTAGTTTTTACGACTGGCTGCCTGCCTGACGTCAACCTCCTCTGAGGGATCCAGTCCCTGGCAAATTAAATTAGAAAATTAGCTTTGCCCGACCTGGGAATCAAACCCACGACCTCCCGGTCCACAGCCCATATGTGCTGCCACAAGACCAAGGAGGCGAATAAGAAATATGACAAATAAAGCCAATAAATTGTTTAGGCATGGTGGAGTCCATAGTGGCTGCAGCTTGCAGTAGGATAGGCAAGAACGTCCTCCACTTAGACTCCAGTGACCACTACGGAGGTCTCTGGGCGTCGTACAACTTCGACGGTCTCCAAAAGTTCATCAAGGAAGTGAACTCTGACCCTAAGAGAGACCTACAAGTGTACAACTTATCTGAGAAGTGGTACATTGAGAAGTAAGTCAGAATATTGCATTTTTTTAGTATTATATATACTGTTCAGATTTATGTATTCTAGAAAATATAATGAATAAACTTTTATACATATGCTGATTATTTTCTAGGGTAATATTATATGACAGTATTAAAATACGACTAGTCTAAAGTTAATCAAAGTTGTAAAAGTACATATTTATAATATTTATGTAGCATGCTGCTTTTTGTCATACAAATCAAAACCATACAATATAAGCTCACACACACATAGGAAGATGTGGGTGATCAGGTCTCATATCTATCTATCTATCTATAGTTCTATATGCATGTATATGTGTAGGGAATCTCCTGAAGTTAAAGATGAGGGTGAGAACAAAACAGATGACAGCAAAGCTGAACCAGCTAAGAAAATATGGAGCCAGAGTGACTTTACTGCTGAGTACAGGAAGTTTAACATTGACATGACACCTAAGGTATGTGGCAGTTGGTTTTCTTATTTGGAGAAAAAATATAATGTTATCATATTGTTAGTTTCGAATGTATGTAAAAAATGGGATATTGTTTGGTGAAGTTTGACTTTGACTAGGTATGTTTGACCTTAGTAGGGAAACTGAGTGTGTCCGTAGTGAACAGAAAAATCTGCAGACTGCAAACATTGAAGACTGTGTTTTTTTTGCACTTTGATATAGTGATAACTCAAATATGATTATCTACTTATTATTTAGGGGTGGAGTGATATCAGAAAGAATTTGTTAAATAAATCTATTATTACATGAAGTTGAAATCAAATAAAAAAAATTTATTTGATGTAATTATCAGAATACAATAATACTTTGACTTACGCTAGAGCGTCAGCTCTCCCACTCCGCCCTGTTAATCTTCCGTTGACGAAAGTTTCGGACATGTTCCACATTGCGTTTTAATAATAATGTCTAATTATGTCATCCAAAAGAAAGATATGGGTATTTTGAAGTTTCAAGTTGAACCCCGGCTTACGCGATAAATGGGACCAAGCTATAACCATGTAAGTCCAGAGTATTACTGTATTATGAATTTAGAGGAGAAACGTTACAAAATCAATTAGTAATGTTATAAAATCAGATAGAGTATAGCCACAAATTGTAATAACCCTGTCAGGGCTTTAAGTGTACGTTTCTCCCTTAGCTGCTGTTCTCGCGTGGCCCTCTAGTAGAGTTGTTGATCTCTTCGAACATCGCTCGTTACGCGGAGTTCCGCTGCGTGACCCGCGTGCTGACGTGGCTCGACAACCGGCTGATGCCGGTGCCGTGCTCGCGGGCCGACGTGTTCGCCACCGAAGCGGTCACCACGGTCGAGAAGCGGATGCTCATGAAGATGCTCACCTCCATCGTCGGCTACAATGAAGATGAAATGAACAATGAATTCAAGGGTATTTAATTGTGTCTGATCCACCAGTAATTTCTTCATCAAAAGTAAAAGCTTTTAGCAAAAGTTTTTAAATTTATATCTGAGACTGGCAAATGAGCAGATGGGTCACCTGATGATAAGTGATCTCCACCGCCCATAGACACCCAAGACACAAAAAGAGTCATAGGATGTCAACCTAAAGGGAGTGAAATAGGGATTGGGAAAGGGAATCGGGGATTTGGGCTACCGGTAACTAAGATATAAAGTCAAAACCATGTACAACACTTCACAATTTTAATGCATAATAACTAATAAGATACATTACGAAATAGTTTTTCTTTTCAATGTTCTACTAAATCATACCTTCATTTTTTTTAATTCTATTTTATTTCTTACACTCTTCCTCCATATCTTTAGACTGGAACAACAAGACCTTCCAAGAATACCTGAAGCACAAGGGCCTGACGCCGAATCTGATCCACTACGTGCTGTTTGCGATCGCGGGCGGCAACAACAAAATGCCCTGCCTCGAGGGTGTGAAGGAATGCAAGAAGTTCCTCATGAGTCTCGGCCGATACGGCAACACGCCTTTTCTCTGGCCCATGTACGGAAGCGGAGAGCTGCCACAATGTTTCTGCAGGTTAGTCTATGCCTAGTTTTTGCTCCATTCAAGGTTTCACATTTTTGTAAAGAACTAACGCAATCCCAAATTAACAATCCTTGTCGGTTACAATTGAATGTTGCACAAGTAACTCGATTGAAAATATAGCTGTAGACATTGTTGTGTAGAAAGTTGCGTTTTGGGAATGTATTTCAGCATCTGAAATAATTACAAAAGATAACTAGCTAGCTAGACTAACTGCAACTCGCGACTTTGTCCACGTGGAATTTAACTTTAAACTCTATCTGCTAGCGAAACTCCCGTCAAAATCGGTCCAACCGTTTCGGAGATTAGTTGAAACAGACAATTTTTTAATTGTCGTATTAGTATAAATTCTAAACAAAGTGTAAACATTCATATGCGTTAACTAAAAAACTGACACAGACACTTTTATTAGACAGCCTCCATAGCGCAGCGGGCGAATAGCCGGCTGTGAAGCGAGAGGCCGCTGGTTCGATTCCCGCATTGAGACAAATGTTTGTGTGGCCCACAGATATTTGTTTCAAGTCTGGGTGTTGTGAGACCGAAAGTCTCTCATAGTCTCTGACACCCACGATACAGGTGTGGTGTACATAGTGTGGGGTCAGGACTAGGTGTGTGGTGTATTTATTTTATTTATTTATTTATTATTTATATATATGGATATGGTTCGTATACCTTCACTGTTCGTCACCTTAATATGGTCATCCCTTTTTAACTGACTCCAAAAAAGGAGGTTATTATTAGGTGTACTGTCATTGTGATTGCAAAAAGTCCACCATGAAAGCGTTGTCCGCAAGACGGCGCACACCCGCCCCGGTTCAATGACCCAAATGTGCATCAACTTGACTAACGCAAACAAAAATGAAGCTACTTTCTAATGTTGCATGCCGCACGATTTAAAATATCGTAATTCCGAAGATATATTGCTTTTTATTGTTGAATCTGAAACGTGACTAGAGTGACGTGTTTTTGTTCATGAGTGACGTTTGAGTTTGGAGCTTAAAGACATACTTTTAGTCTCTCGCCCGTGACCATGAACTGCAATGACTATTAAACTTATGTCCATTAAGGGGGTATTGCAAGAAAGTGCGAGTGGTCGCACGCTTTAGAGTTGTCAGTTACGTCTATAACACGAATGGGCCGACTCGACCGGTTTGATACCACATGTCTCACTGTCTCTTTGAAAACCGACGTAAAGTGGCACTTCGCTGTCGCGTTTCGTTCGGTGAGTGAGATTTCAGGTGGCCCAATTCGCCCCTTCCTTCCACGATCCTTATTTCCCTACTTTTAGGTAGGCAACGCACCTATGATTCTTTTAGTGTTATGGGCGTCTATGGGCGGTGGAAATCACTTTCATCAGGTCACCCACCTGCTGGATTGTCAGTCTCTGCTGTAAAAAAGTAGTTTTTAACAGTCTTTATTCTAAACGTGAGCGGGTTTACTATTACCTCTTATAGCAGTATTATTATAATCTTACTTGTACCGATTCTTATACAAAACAAACGAAAACGATTATAATAATACTGCTATGAGAGGTGGTGGTAGCCTTTTAACCCGTCAGAGGCGGCACATATATATGTTCCATAAGCGTATGGGCCACCGGAGGCCGAGCCGCCCGTGACTATTTAAATGATTAGAATGTAACAAAACTGATATTATATCTTCATTCATAATTATGCAGTAATGACTTCAGCACGTGTTGCGCAAGTACGGCTCAATGAACCGTAATTCAGTAATTTTGGCCAAAAATGATCTCATGAGCCAAATCGCATGCCACACTCATCTAAAAATGTTAGTCACAAACTTTATCCTTAGAAACGATCGAGTGCGCTGAATCATCGTCCGCCGCCGTCGCTATACAGCTATGTAAATACCTAACGTTTTTGCACATTGCAAAAGTCGTCTACTGATCGAATAATTGGACGTAATTTAAAATCATAAGTTGTTTTCTGGCCTACTCGGTCTAATTGCACCTTATGTGCACCGATGGATCCTGAGGTCAAAACCACTGCACCTTATGTGCACCGATGGATCTTGAGGTCAAAACCGAGGTTCGGTATTACGTCTTTTTTTACATTAGCCCAAGATTGACGTTAGCTAGGCGGCGTTTGTAAAAACTAAGGCCAAATCCTTTCTGTAACATGCTCAAAAATGTGTGTGCTTATCTCATATTGGAATCATGAATCATCATGAAAAGTCCTAAAATATCTAACATTTTTTGCTTATTATTTATATAAGATGTCTTTGATAAGCTTATGGACGTCATTGAATAAGTATCATGAGGTGAGGATCATAAGTGATGTCCACAATTACACTAAATAGCTTCATTCGTCACGGTAACCATATTGAGCTAAGCTGGTTTTATCATTCGTTTTATAGCTATGATAATATGAATTTATCAAACGGGTCGGTTCCTTCACGCTTTTCTCCGTCAGCAACAGAGCGTGGTGTTTCATATTGTCTAGACTAGGTTTGCCAGATATACCTGGGCGAATTTCGGGATAACAAAACTAATTTATTAGAAAAATCTTTCTTCTGCTCTAGCAGCATTAGCCACGGTTATTGGAGTTAGCAATATATTTGTATAAAGTTTTTAAATATTCGTTTGAAAATAATTTTATTATACCTGACCTGACAAAAGCCCATAGAAAAATAATTGTTACTGCCTTTTGCATAAAGTGGAATGATTGAAAAAAAAAGACAAGGCAACTTATTTCAGTAAAATCCCGTAATTTCCGGTCGCCTGGTAACACTCATCGATATGCGTGTGTTCAGGAGTCTTACAAAGTAGTTTATAAAGGTAGTATTGTAATATAATAATTAAGTATAATATACAGCCTCCGAGGCGCAGAGGGCGAGCAGTCGGCTGTGCAACGTGAGGTCGTGGGTTCAATTCCCGCATCGAGACAAATGTCTGTGCGGCCCACAGATATTTGTTTCGGGTCTGGGTGTTGTGAGACCGAAAGTCTTTCGTAGTTCCTGATACCCACGACACAAGACTTGATCTTAGTGTGGGGTGAGGAATATGTGTGTGGCTGTTGGGTGTATTTATTTATTATATTATATTATACAAATTGGGAAGTTATTCAAATAATATGAGAAAAAAAATACTAAAATAATATTGCTGCTATATACTTTTGTATGTAGGCGATTAAACTGTATTTTTGGTCATTTTGTAATTTGTAATGTAGATTTAGCATCGGCGTAATAAAATTATTTTTTAATTAGCTTAATGTTTCTATACGTGATATACGTGAAAAAGAATATTAAAATTATAAGTAAAAAATTAAAAACAGATCATCATTAGAATAAATCACATTTCGAATGCTAATTTATAAGTAGTTCACTTAGGTACATACATTTTTTCATTTACAATGACAAATCACATCGCTTTAAAGCAGGGCTTGTCCTACAATATGGCGAAGAGGGGCCCTGTATAGGCTCCTAAACGGGACTGACTTGCAATTTGTTATCCACTCATAGTTAAGTACCAAAAGACGGCCAAAGGGCGCGAAGGTTTGAACTCGCTATTTCCTAAACTTACTCGCTTGTCAGTACCTCTAACCAATTGTGCGGAATCTTATACATTCAATATTACCTTCCCCAGATTGTGTGCGGTATTCGGTGGCGTATATTGCCTAAACCGTCCTATCGACAAGGTCGCCACTAAAACTGTCGACGAGGGTAAAACCGTGGTCACCATCGAGAGCAAGTCGAAGACTCTGAACTGCGACCACTTGGTGATCGGCATCAACGAATGTCCCAAGGAGCTGATCTCGCAGGAGCCAGCGGAGGGCAGTGACATCTCCAAAGCTGTGTTCATAACTAACGGCTCGATAATGCCGAGTGACAAGGAGCCTCTGACGCTGTTACGGTTCCCCCCACTTGGTGATGATGATAATACCATAACCGTGCTGGAAGTTGGACCGGCCACCGGCTCCTGCCCTAAGGGATTGTGTAAGTATACAGTTTGTGGTCAATATTTTAGACCGACTCCAATAAAGGAGAAGGTCCTCAATTCGTCTATGTTTTTTTTAGTATGTATGTTATGCGATGTCTCCGCCAAATGGGAACTGAATTCAGCGATTCTTTTTGTGTTTGATAGAATTTATTGCAAGGTCTGTTAAGTTTTTGTAACCCATAAGAAGTAATGCAGCAGATGCACGATTATATAAAAACTATTAATAATATTTTATTCTATAAAATAATACTATCAAAATATAATAAGACTGAGTGGTGAGATTAGCAGGTCACTGGTTTGATGGTAAGACCATAAACAGTAGAAGCACCGCTCAGAACTTTGTTAGTTGAACTACATTACCTTCGTTATCTTAAGATATATTTTATGATTGGCTAAGGTTGACGAGCAGATAGTTCTCTTGTATATTAAAAATAATGTAAATCAAAAATATTAAAAAAACGTCGGAGTCGGTGTCTATATTAAATGTACAGTACAGTACAATTTTAATTATGCGCTTCGGCGGTCTTGGTTTTTTACGAACTAGTATGAATAAAGAAGAAGAACCTTGTACTGTCTTGTAATTTGTGCAGACAGACCGCGACGTGAAACTATAGTAGTTAAGAGAGCACGAAACCGTCCAGGGTCACGAGTCACGACTCACGGGCTAGCTCAACTTTTTGTTCATTTTTTTTGTCCGGGTGCGCCGTTCGGAAACTCGTAGGTGGGACTTTATTATCTTTTTGCAATGTTGAGTCACTTTTCTAGTTTATAAAAAATGCCTATTCAATTGTCTTATTACCATGTGTTTTTTAAGATAGGAGCGGCTGTTTAATGACTAAAGTGACCACACTTCTTCCATTTTACACATACTGACTTTTGCTTACCGCTTGAATGTTGTAACCCTTGAAACGTAATTTACCGATACAAGAGGTATGTAATATCTTGTTTTGTTCCAAAGGGGGCGTCCATAAATTACGTGAGGTGTTTTTTTTAATTTTCTGCCCCTCCCTCCCCCCCCTGGTGAGATGTCGTGAGATTTTATTCAACCCCCTCCCCCATCCCCCAATCTCACGTGAGATTTTTCAAAATGTGAGTTTCTTACGTAAACGCGTTGGATTGTTATTGTAAAAAGAAAAAAACAAATTTGCTTCGTGCTTTTATTTACGACTAGTTAAGACTAGTAATCAATATTGCTGAGAGTTTAATTATAAGTGTAATAAAAATTTTACAATAGAATACTTAAATCGTAACTACTGTGATTAAAAAAAGAATACCTACTCTAATTCAGTCCATAGAGAATCATGCACGGTCTCAAGAGAGACTATCCATATGGTGGTTTGACAGTAAATGTATTACATTTACTGACTGTCAAACCACCATATTTGTTGAAGTATGAATGAAATTATTTTCTTTCGAAAGAATTAGTAAATGATGTTAATCGTATTACGATTACGCTTAAGATTAAATCTTAAGCATGTACAATCTGGATTAAATGGACCAAAATAGTATAATTTTTTTTTTGTTTCAAACAGAAAAAAAATTGCGTGATATTTGCCGAGACCCCCCCTCTCTCCAACGTAAGATTAGATGAGATTTGACTCGACCCCCTCCCCCCCTTAAACACCTCACGTAATTTATGGACGCCCCCAAATTATGGATAACCTGTTTACCAATTTAAAGGTTTATTGATTAGCAAAAATCTAAATTCACATATTTGTACGATATAATTTTCAACTCTAAGGTTTGCCTGGCTACATAATTACAATATACAAAATAACTGTTATACAAAAAATTGATACCCAATACTCGTACGTAGTCAGTGGAAAATATTTGTATACGAGATATTGTACCGATTTCTCGCTCACTACCGTAAGAAATCTTTCGATGGCCTTAAAAATTTACAATAATAATAATAATATATAAAAATATACAATTTACACAATATTAAACATTTTATACGCTAGGCGCTATCTAATATTGCGGATTGGTTGGAATGGCTTAAAGCGGAATGAATTATGAATCAGCATTCCGTAGTCAAATTGGTAAACGAAACTTCAATAATTACGGCTATGGTTACATTATAAATAGAAAAATAATGTTTTTTTCTATCTATTCTACTATTATAAAGAGGAAATATTTGCTTTTTGGTTGTTTATACTTTTGTATTTTTGTTTGTAACGAATAGGCTCAAAAATTACTGAACCGATTTTGAAAATTCTTTCACACATGGAAAGTTACATTATCAGCGAGTATCATAGGCTAATATTTTATAAATTTTATGGGATTACCTAACGTTTTAATTATTTTTGTCAACTAAGTCGGAAAAAATTGTCCCTTGAGAGCTTCCACGACGTATTATTTTCTTTAAAATTGACTCGATCGACTTCAAAATTGATATCAGGGGGATTACACTCGATTTGAATTTCACTACGATTTTACTTCATTTAGTGACTTACTGCCGAATGTTCATACACTTAAGGTCGCTTTATGTCGTATAATGCCGCAATATCTATCAAATTTGTATGGCGAAAATAAATGTAAGAATCCGTTAAAGTTGAGTAGCGTTTGACCATTCGAGCGTTAAAATTCACTACACTAATGTCACGTCAAAAATTACCAAATGACAATTGACAAGTTCTTGAATGTAATGCAATATTAGCTCACTTTTTAACTCGATTTCGGTGGATTTTTAAGTCAATAAATGAAACCGAATCGAAGTCAAATTCAAATCGAGTGTCAAGAGTCAGGGGACTGGGTCGATGTGGCCGCCATTTTGTTTTTGACCAGATTGACATTAAAATCGACAGCTGGGTATCTTTGGGGTTCAGCAGCATGGAACCTTAGTTGAACCTCCTCTAGAATTGTATTATAGGTGCCTACATCCACTCTTTCTAACCCTCTCCCTCTCTCTCTCTTATGTGACGCAGACGAAGTTGCGCGGCTCAGCTAGTATTTAATATGTTTGTTGTGTGTTTGTTCCAGTCGTGGTGTACTTCATAGCGAACAAGTCGAAGGACGCCGAGGCCGACCTGAAGCCCTTCGCGGAGAGAATCTTCCACATGACCGATGGAGATGACGACTCTGGAAAACCGAAGGTTCGTGAACAAACTACATTTCATATTCATCATGACAGCCTCCGTGGCGCAGCGGGCTGTGAAGCGAGAGGCCGCGGGTTCGATCCCCGCACCGAGACAAATGTTTGTGTGGCCTACAGATATTTGTTTCAGGTCTGGGTGTTGTGAGACCGAAAGTCTCTCGTAGTTCCTGATACCCACGACACAAGACTAGTAAGTATCTTAGTGTGGGGTCAGTACTATGTGTGTGACTGTTGGGTGTTATTTATTTATTTATTTTCGACCGACTTCTACAAGGAGGAGGTCCTCAATTCGTCTGTTTTTTTTATGTATGTTACTCGATATCTCCGCCAAATGTGGACCGATTGTCAAAATTGTTTTTGTGTTCAATAGAGCTTATATCAAGGGTGGTCCCATATAAATTTGGTCACGATAGGTAAATTGGAAGTCGGTCAGTTAAGTTTTTAAACTTGTGATTATTAAGTGGTAGAATCACCCTGTAGACAGATTTGGCTACTCATGAATAGGACATTTCGCATATTATATCTCATTCCTACATACATACATATTTGATAATTGGTACCTATGAGCGATGAAGATCGCTGCCAAAATCCACGAACTACGGTAACTATTTACCATTAGTTAGGTCATCTGCACGCCTGCCTTCATAAGCCAATAAAAAACCTATAGCGTGATTGTATACATTCATACATATGTACATACACAATAAAACTGTAAAAAAATTGATATAGATAGTTAAAATGATAAACTAAAAACATTTGACTACATTAATGTAGGTATTTGAAGTTATGCCAATTCCTCATCCAGGACATTATTTGAAAAATCCTAATAATCGGAGTAAAACATAGTATTGTAGTGAGTTGGTGTAAACGCACTGTTACAAATAAACTCGTCTATTCATTAAAAGTCTGCTTTGAATTTGGCAAGTTTCGAATTAACTGCACTGTTAAAACTACTTCAAAGCCATGTCTGGATACCTTTTGTTTATGAGGATCGCTTTTGTGAAGACTTACGTTGATTGCCGTCTTTACTGAGTTAATACTTGATCATTCTGCTTTGTGTTCAAATGTTATTGAAATGCCTGAATGCCCTTTGTAGTATTTTAATCGCGTTTGTACATGAGTTCAATAACTTTTTTGCTACGTTTTGGAAAAACGATGCAACTCACAAAAAAATAAAAAAAGTGGTCTGTCCAATCTGACCATGAAGGCTGAAATCTTTCGAAACGTGGGAACTAAAAATAAAAACAAACAGTGAATTTCACTATAAATACCTAATGTATTTTATTTTTCAAGGTACACCCACAGCACTACATATTACAAACATTATCAATTCTATATATAAGTAGGTACATTTCTGATTTGTGCGCTAAACAGGGGCATACACAGCATTTACCAAAAGACAACATATTACAACTAAATCTTAATATCAAGAGTATAAAATAGAATAACAAAATCCTTAACTATTCCAGCAAGAGTACAATATTTTGAGTGATAGAGACACACTGTAGACATCTATGACTACAGCGGGCCGGCTAATAAGATTGATACCATTATTGAGGTTATTTGAGGTGATAGACTTGTATGATATAGAAAAGAAATTAGCTTGATAAACAGTGGGTGTGCTAGTTGCGTCTCTGATTACCTCTTTCAGTTGATAATATGTGTCTCACTGTCTGTTTTTTATTTTTATCCGAGCATGGCATTACACACTGCACTTGATGGTAAGCGCTGTTCAGTCGAAATGAAACAGTGACCCCCCAGAAAAAATGGTTTTATGTATTGGTGGTCACCAGAATCATGCCGTCTAATAATGCTTTTCCACACAACACACAAGAGGGGAGAAGCGATTCGAGGAGTTTGCGTATAGACAGATACTAACATGCGTCCTCCTTTATTTTCATCCATTGTAGAAAACATGTAGACAACATCTCTATACTAGGTTATCGAGGTATATCGTGATACGCATGCTAGCCGGGCTGGAACATGACACGAGGTGTGGATTATTATGGTAGGTTTTAGCACCATGTGTACGGTGGTCGTTATCCGGGCGGATACGAAATATCCTATGGTAGGGAAGACATCGACTTTCACTCATCTGATAAACAGATGATAATTGAATTACAAAATCAATCGTATAGGCTTGCCTGCAAAATATCGTTATGAAAAGAAATAAAAATAATAGCCATGAACACTTTTCGATAGGCAAGTTATTGACCACTACCCTACCTAGACCATTACCACCAGCACAATATTTAGATTTTCCAGTGCTGTCTCCGATACACGATGTATGATGTGTGGTATTAAATGTAGTGTTCTGTGCGCAGTGCCTGTGGTCGTTGTTCTACAACGTGAAGGACACGAGTGCTCGGGCTGCGAGCGTGACGACCGCCGCGCCGCTGCACGTGTGCTCCGGGCCCGACGCCGGACTCGACTTCGACGACGCCGTTGAACAGGTGACGTCACTACACTACACTACAAATCAAATCAAATCAAAATATTTATTGAATCCATGAAATGTTACTACATTATTTAGATTCCGTCAAAGTTCCTCTACCGCCAGTTCGGAAGGCCGTTTCGCCAGAGAAGAACGGGCAAGAAACTCTGGCGTTGCTCTTTTAAATGCCAGTTGACAATAAATGCTTATAAAGTACCATATACAAAAAATATATATAAATTAGAGCAGCTAAACCACCAAGAAAATACATACAAATGATTTTTTGTAGTAATAATTGTATATTAATGATTGCAACCTGTTTTGTATGAAATAAAAAAAAAATACAAATAAAAACATACAAAAAATACAATACAATGGCTCACTGAGTGACCCCACGGCCACGGTGAGTTTAGTTGAGATAATTAAAAACAAGCTAGGTAGACCAGTCCACACAAGCAGCACCCGTTCACGAGTATGACGCATGTGCCAGCCATCGACCTCCTCAACCATGTTGCAGGGAAGTGATCGACCCGGCACACGACGCCGCCACAAGCACAGACCTTAAGAGAGCATGACTACCAGGCTCGATGGCACTAAATGTAAGAAATCGCCGCAAAACAACACCGCCGCCACGAAAGCCACACAGCATCACTATAACCGATAAACAAAACAGCTACAATCATAGAAATGAGTTAACTCAATCCCAGGCATTTTTGTCATCTAGGTGTTCCGAAAGTTTATAATAGGCTTTATTGCACAGCTTACGTTTAATAATAATTTTGAAATTATTTAATTCTAGTTCTTTGATATGAGTGGGAACCTTATTGTAAAGACGTGTACAAAGACCTTTAAAAGAATTGCCGATCTTGTGGAGCCTGGTTTTGTGCTGAGCCAGGTTATTTTTATTTCTGGTATTCAAGCTATGAACATCACAATTTTTTGGAGAGCTATCTATATTTTTCTTCACATACATTAAATTTGCGAATATGTATTGAGATGCTACTGTCATTATATTTATTTCTTTGAATTTTTCTCTCAAGGAACACCTGGAATTAAGCAAGTAGATAGACCTTATAGCTCGCTTTTGGAGTACAAAAATTGTATTAATGTCAGCAGCACCACCCCCACAACAGAATTCCATAATACATCAAACTATGAAAGTATGAAAAATAAACCAATCTGGCCGTGTCGACGTCCGTTAATTGGCGTATCTTGCCTACTGCGTAGGATGCGGCACTTAATTTTCTTGCTAGCGTTGATATATGGGGACCCCATTGTAGTTTGGGGTCTAGTGTAATACCTAAAAATTTGGTTGTCTCCACAAGGCTCAGCTGAACGCCATTCATGAAAATATTAGCGTCAGTCTTTTTTACATTAGGTGTCAAGAATCGAATACATTTGGTTTTTTGACTATTTAGTAACAAATTATTGACACTGAACCATTGCAATAGCTTTGAGAGGGTGTGATTTACATCGTCAAGAACAGTTTGATATCGGTTTACTTTAAATATTAAAGAGGTTTCATCTGCAAACAACACTACCTCACTATTGTCCCTTATGAAATAAGGTAAGTCATTAATATAAATAAGAAAAAGAAACGGTCCAAGAATTGAGCCCTGTGGAACTCCCATCGTAGCAACAGATCCAGGAGATCTATTGCCATTAATGTCCACACTTTGAACTCTATTACTTAAATAAGATTTAAATAGGTCAAGAGCCAAGCCGTTAACTCCGTAGTGACTTAATTTTCCGACAAGAATTTCATGGTGAACACAGTCGAACACACCACACTTCACTACATTACACTACACACCACACTACTCTACACAGCACTCTACTCTACACACTACACTACACACTACAATACCAGGGGCGTAGTTACCGCTGTATCAGCCGTATCAATGATAGGGGCCCCCCGGGCTATAGGGGCCCCAAAAGTGTGTAAGCAAAAATTCCTAAAATGTTACCATCTTTTATATAATAACATTTTTTTGAATAATTACTCAGTCAACCATTTTATTTCAATTTCGCGTTGATAATATTAGTGTGATCACATTGCACTGAATTAATATTATAATTCAGATTATAAGAAGAAAGATAACGAAGCGTTCCGACGCCAACGGCAAAAAAACCTTTACCCTTTTTTCACTCCTTACTCTCTTCTTCACTCACCCAACACATTTAATACAGGGCCCGATTAAGCAAGCTACGCCACTGCACAATACTCTACACAGCACACTACTCTACACACTACACTACACACCACACTACTCTACACACTAGACCACACACACTACACTTACAAGTCCTTACACCTTACACCCAACCACGATTTCATATTGTTTTCTGTGCATTCAGCCCCCTGACTCTTGACACTCGATTCGATTTCCACTACGATTCGATTTCATTTAGTGACTTAAAATTCCATCGAAATCGAGTTAAAAAGTGGATTAATATCACATTAAATTCGGAACTTGTCATTTGGTAATTTTTAATAAATGAAACCGAATCGTAGTTCAATCGAATCTAGTGTCAAAAGTAACCTACTGGTCTCTATAGTGACCACAAACTAGACATAAAATTAATCAATCTTGAAGTAACACACATTCACTACGTTAAAGTGTTATCTAAAATACGGGATTTCTAAGTTTTACCTTCTTGAAAACTATAGAAAAAATCATCTCATTTTTTCTATTTCTTATAATTTCCAATAGACTAACGCGCGAATGGTCAAACGCTACTCAATTTAACGGCTTCCTACATTGATTTTCTCCATACAATTTTGACAGATAAGGAGGCCACAAACGACATAAGGCGACCTTAAGTGTATGAACATTCGGCAGTTGTATCTGTTTAGTTATAACTAGCAATTGCTATTATAACTTTCTACCTGCCCTTAACCCACCCTAATGGGGGTCGGAGCAATACCCTTTTTTAAGCATGTTGCAGATGATTTGGCTTAGTTTTTACGACTGTTTGACATCAACCCCCTCTGTGGATCCAGTACCGGGCAAAACAAATTAGAAAAATCGTTTTGCCCGAATTGAGAGTCGAACCCAGGACTTCCCGGTTCATGCCTCATATTAGTGGCGAGGAGTCCATAGAACATGATGCCAAATTATCGCCTTAATAAATATGCTATAATTAAAGGAAAATGCAGCTTCAATAGTCTGGAATTTATTCCCGATGTGGCGATAGAATAGAGAATTCTCGAGCAAAAATCATGTTTCAAGAAATAATGTTAAGCCGTTTGATGATCATCAGCTTTTTCGGAATCGATTTACATTCTTTCGGATTCTTTTGAAGTTAGTATCCTAATGATATTAAAAATAATAATAATATTAGCCCTGTAAAAGTCAGAGGTGTATGCTCCATTTTGGGGTTGGTCTCGAACCTCCGACACTTGTCTCGGCAGTCTGTACCATTCTCAACTGAGCTATCGCTGCTTAGTGATATTACAATAATATAATGACCTTGGCCTGATGCTGTAACATGTAGAGTCAACAGGATAACAATAAGGAGAATGAAAGAGTATTGAGGATTAAGAATATTAAGTTGCTGGATGCAGGCCGCTTCCAACAGGTGGATCTGGAAATCTTTAGGGGAGGCCTATGTTCAGCAGTGGACGTCCTATGGCTGATGATGATGATGATTAGTAAATGAATAACCTTTATTCATTCATTTAATTGATATGAAACATAGGCATAGTATATAGTAAACATAGTGTATAGGCATAGTTTGTGATGAATTATTATTAATATATTATGGCAAGAGATACACAGTCAACAACATAACAAGCTCACGCCTGTATCTCCGAAGGGGTAAGCAGAGGCGCACTAGCGAACTAGAACACCCACATTTCGCCGAGCTTAGTTCAGTTCCAGATGTGATAGGGGGCGAGCCTATCGCCATATCGGGCACAAATTCTAGACTCCGGGCTGATATGGAAAAATCCAATATCACTGCCAGACCTGGGGATCGAACCCGAGACCTCAGAACGGTAGTCGTACCGCAATACCACCACGCCACCGAGGCAGTCAACAAATACTACAATATTAGTCACCCTGTGAATAATTATTGATGTATTGCCATAGATTACTGCCAGTGTGATAGGTTAGACATACCATTCGCTAGATGGCAGTAATAGATTGTACAATTATGGTTATTTCTAAACATATATATTTTTTTAAATTTGCTGTGTGCCTTGCTGTGTTTGACAACAGCCAGGCAGCGGACAACTGGTCGTAAATACGAAAGTCAAATCTTTTCTGCAATATACTTGAAAAAGTGTGTTGCGACTTGCGCCAAATAGCTAATTTGTTTATTAATATTAGCCCTGTAATATTACTGTCCCACTGCTGGGCACGGGCCTCCTCTACTAATGAGAGGGGGTTAGGCCTTAGTCTACCACGCTGGCCTAATGCGGGTTGGTAGACTTCACATACCTTCGAAATTCCTGTGAAGAAATTCTCGGGTATGCAGGTTTCCTCACGATGTTTTCCTTCACCGTTATAGCAAGCGATATTTCACAAAGAAAATGTTAAAGTAAATGTGTAAAGCTATGTTGTTTATTAATTGTTATAATATAGGTACATTATGCGTTGACAATTATTTATCACTATAATTTTAGTTACATACATTACATACACTTGAATCTTGATAATTATCATTATAATGGTTTAGTAGTAAACTTTAGTAGGTTGCTAAAAAAATAAATTAATTAGATTCACGTCAACCAGAAGTAGGAAACATGTTATCTATTAATAGATAATTAATTGTGTAATAATTAAACACGATACTCCGTAATTGTTTTTAAATTGAAATCAGATAGCTTTTTTTGCTCTAATGTTGTCAACTATTCTATATTTCATGGAATGATGCAATTTATATTTCGTAATATTGATACGAGTTTCGTTAAGTCTTTTACCGCCGAATACTAATACACTTAAGGTCGCCTTAAGACGTTTAAGGCCGCCTTATCGGTTAAAATTGTATGGGGAAAATCAACGTAAGAAGCTGTTAACGTTGAGTAGCGTTTAACCATTCGGGCGTAATACTCATACACTTAAGGTCGCTTTATGTCGTTTAAGGAAGCCTTATCTGTCAAAATAGTGTGGCGAAAAACGTTGAGGCGTTGAGTGGGGTTCCAGTTTTCGGGCATTAAAGACTTTAGCGGGGATTTAAATTATTGACAAGAGCAACATGTCAAGTAAAGTAAAGATAGTAAGTACGGAAAGATTTTTGTCTATACTGTCTATAGATTGAGACAAGAGATTTGATAGCAGATAGATAGTACCTACTGCTGCTTATTTTCCACTATAATATCTTGACACTTATAAAGGGTCGATTATCGTTTTATCGTGTATTTTTCATATAAAAATTAGATATAAGAAGATGTCGCCTCCTTGTTCTAGTGGCAGTATATATGGGCTGTGGACCGGGAGGGCCTGGGTTCGATTCTCAAGTTGGGCAAAACGAATTTTCTAATTTAATTTGCCCGGGACTGTATCTCTCAGAGGGAGTTGACGTCAGGCAGGCGGCTGGTCGTAAAAACTTAGCCAAATCCTCTGCAACATGCTTGAAAAAGTTGCGTCGACCCCACATTAAGGTGGGATAAGGGCAGGTAGAAAGAAAGAAAGATATAGTAAGTAGATAGCCTATAGATTGCATTTTTATGGCAATACTTTTACATATTGGAGGTGTGGTCATCCGTCACATTCATATAATGTTATCAAAATGTTATCGAGTCATTTCTTTATGCTATACACATGAACGGCACGTTTCAATTAACAAAAGCCTACGTCATATTGCGCTCTGAATAACATGCGACAGTCACATGCTCACCGATAACCCCGGACCGCGGTTACATGTATTAGCTAAAAAATAATTGATAAACCAGAATAGGTAGCGCAGAGTTTGGTAAACTAATTTTAACCTTGTTTCTACATTATTGTTTGGTATTTTTTATCGGACTAATGTTTATAACCGTACACGAGGCGGATGGATGTTAAAATACTTTGTAAATCAAAAGATGTTTAAAGATAACACGTGAATCGTGTCTTATATCCATATAATACACAATCAACTAAGTAGGTTCATGACTGAAGATATATTTATATGTTATGATATGTCGATTAAAATTTAAGAATATAATTCTAGTAATTATGATAATTGCAATGTTTATAGAGTTCGAAATTAATGCAGGGACTTAATTAAGGGCGTCTTGTAGCACTATAACTAATCTAAAGTTAAACGTAATCTCGATTTTTCCTACAATTCTCTTCTATCTTTAAATCAAGATTTAGGATAGAGATTTATCGCGGAGCTGCAAGTGGCCTTAAGGGAATTAAACAGATTTTTGTAGGATTTGGTGTTTTGTGATATACCTGTTTTAACTTTAGGTTGATCATAGCTATACATATATGCAATATCATATGGAGCATAAACGGCGCTCTAGAGTTAGTCACTTCACTCATACTATCGGCCTCGTGACAATTGTTTTTTTTCTATTAACTATTGGCTGCTACGCCGCTCTGCTAATTTCAGATCGGTGATATTATTGTTTGACGTTAACTACTTAGCTCCGGTGATAAGATGGACTAAGGTTACTGGTTCTTGTTAAAACCCAATATAGGTAGTATGTAATCAAACATATTACTAGGGACCTCAGGGTAAAATGGTTCCAGTTAGACGGGTGGTCTATGCTATTTCGGTAGGTCAACCATGAGTTTTTTTGACATTACTTGCTAGTGACTCTGTAAAATATTTGTATGACAAACACTCGAACGCCTCTAGCGGTTACGCGGGGAACTGACGATTTCCATACAAATTCTTTAAAGTCCTCGCTCGCGTAAATACGTGCAACAAACTCATGGTTGAGCTACAGGTGTCCCCACCATAAATATAACTAAGGGCCTATCAACATTGGCATCAGTCACCGGCCTTGACAACCTCGTGAATATTGGCCACATTAATAACACATAAGCTCACGCCTGTATCCCCGAAGAGGTAGGCACAGGCGCACTAGCGAACCTGAACACCCACATTTCGCCGAGCTTAGTTCTGTCCCAGCTGTGATAGGGGGCGAGCCTATCGCCATATCGGGCACAAATTCCAGACTCCAGGCTGATATGGAAAAATCCAATATCACTTTGCCCGACCCGGGGATCGAACCCGAGACCTCAGGAAGGTGGTCATACCGAAATACGTCTACAGCACGAATGGGTCGGCTCGACCGGTTTGATACCACTGTCTCACAGAAAACCGACGTAAAGTGGCGGCTTGTTGTCGCGTTTCGTTCGGTGAGTGAGATTTCCGGTGGCCCATTTCCCCCCTCCCTTTCCCAATCCCTTTTCCGTCCCCTTCCATTTCCTCTTTTTAGGTTGGCAACGGACCCATGATTCTTATTGTGTCTTGGGTGTCTATGGGCGGTGGAGATCACTTACCTTCAGGTGACCCATCTGCTCGTTTTCCAGTCTCTGCTATAAAAAAAAATACAACTACGCCACCGAGGCAGTCACACAATTTTGACATATATAATGTTGGTGCAGGCTGAACAAATCTTCAAGAAGATCTGTCCGGGCGAGGAGTTCCTGCCGCGCGCGCCCGACCCAGAGGAGATCGTGTTCGAGGATGACGTCACGCACGGACCAGAGTTCCAGCGCGACCACGACGATGACGAACCCAAGGAGTAGTCTCACCCTTAGCGTTACTAAACACTAAATACATTACACCATACAGATATTACACTACAGTACCCAGGATAAACTAAATGTAACATCACTGTTTCTACGTCTTTTTAACGTCAGCATGAGCGCTAATGGTAGGGGAGACCGTGGTACATCGACCTTCACTCGTCTGATAACCAACCACATGAGACATATTTTTTGAACAAATATCATTTATTTACAAAGACGCATATAATAGCATGCCTATAAAAATGTGTTCATAGCTATTTTTAACTAAATTAATTTATTTTTCATCCTTTTGCAAAAAACCGTTATGAAAAAAAATTAAATACAAAAATGTCATGAACACTTTTCGATAGGCAAGTTATTATTGGCGTGTGTGAAAATAAATGATATTTGATAAATATATCTCTGGTTATCAGATGATTGAAGGTCGATGTACCACGGTCTCTTAGACTATAAGAAGTGTTATCCGAATATTTTTGCCAGATCCTCTGATGGCAGTTGGTTACTTTAGTGTTATATGCGTATGCACTACACAGTACGTCTCCGCGTGTCGATAAGGGCCTGTTTGTAATACTCGCCGATACAATCATCACATGAATGTTGACAACAGGCTCTCATTATAAACAAACCCTTACCGTGCTTCCAGGGCCGGACTTAAATTACAGATGTTAAGCTTGAAGCGGATGACTGAGATGACATAATCATGTAGTTTAATTAGTCAATATGGCTTCTAATGCACAAAAATGCTTCAATTCACACCGTTCCAACATATTTTTTTACTTAATACGCGAACTATATTTTATTTAACGTTATAAACGGACACGCCAAGACGTACTGTTTATTATAAGATGTAATCTCAGTAAGATTTATACGCTTCGGTAGCTTGACTTCGTGCATTCCGGCTGGTGCGTTGTGTAGAATATTTTTGTTCTATGAAACATCAGTTTGGTAGTGCCGACATCTGCGAGATAATGAGATAATTTAGTAGAGTTCATTGCATTATAAGACGATACCTACCCAACATCCGTATAGAGTTGAGCGTGTCAGATGTTTAGGTGAACAGTTTATCTCGTTTAGTAGTTTCGTAGTCATTAACAGCTGGGTTGTCTTGATGCAGTCAGCAAGATTGACTTATAGCACTGCGAGGCTATTATAACATCGATGCTTAGTAACGGTTCGTGAAATAAACTTTTCTTTAGTATTTTGATATATTAATGACTTTGTTTTTTATTTAGTTCCTAGTGTTAATGCTCTCTAGAGTTCATATTTTTGGCAGTATTGATAAACTATAAACCAAAGTACTGAAAATTACCGTAATATCAATGCGTTAGATTAGCTAGAAGTTTTCAAAAAGTTGATTACTATTCGGACGCACCAGTCTTAATAATAGATTGTAGCACATAATATTTTAACTTTTTAAGTTATTTCGCACTTTTATGATATTTATTATGAAATGATAATAATCATGCCGCGCAGCTTGTGCATTTATAATTCCAATAAAATGTGATTATTAGAAATAACTTGTTTATTTCATTTATCGTACAGTCCTTAACACAAATGGCAACATGAATTTAGTAAAATCATTAGGGCGACTTCCAGCACTTAGATAAATCTCGATAAATAAATCGAGTTTCATTCTAACTCTAGTAATATAATGCAAGTCGCCCTAATTTTATTAGCAATGCCAAGTACACTCACAAGTATACTATAGCAAGTTTGTTGAAATCTACATAACATACATAACATAAGGTCACGCCTGTATCCCCGAAGGGGTAGGCAGAGGCGCACTAGCGAACTAGAACATCCACATTTTGCCGAGCTTAGTTGCGTCCCAGATGTGATAGGGGGCGAGCCTATCGCCATATCGGGCACAAATTCCAGACTCCGGGCTGATATGGAAAAATCCAATATCGCTTTGCCCGACCCAGGGATCTAACCCGAGACCTCAGAACCGTAGTCGTACCGAAATACCACCACGCCACCAAGGCAGTCTGAAAGCAGGCAACTGTGGTTGAAATATTATCAAATTGTATTTATTGTTTTTTATTATCAAAAATAGTATCAAGGCAAACAGATATTGTTAGGAATTTATGTCAGTCTATTATTAGGTTAGAAAGAAGCCATGCATGAAAGAAGCCTTTTTATAATAAGATTAAATTAAGTAAAGGCATATTGTTTTCAATATATGTATGTATACATCTTATAGTACATACACTTAGGTACATGGGTCACTTACTAAACAATATTTTACCATTTCCAAAAATTTATTTCATTACGTTTTATGTCTGGTCCATATTACAAAGCAACTTATACTAATACAGAAAAATAAGACTATGTATATCCTTATAATACATTCCTTTACTCTTAGTCTCAGAGACTGATATACAAATAAAGCAAATCCATAAGATTAACTACATATCTTCTTATGTCAAGATACATTTTAAAGTATACAAAATATTTCATATTGACTAAAATAATCTTTTTTCATATGAAAATAAACCATGTACATTGCCCTCCAGTTGGGCAGAATACGTCCTTTTCATAAATCTCAGATCACCAGAGTAGCTCATTTCACGCAATTTAGATACAGAGCGTGCACCAAGATCCTGGCAACTGTGCTGCATACCGGCCTGGAGGTACGGCAGGAAACGCAGCACGGACCCTTTATCCACTATACTACCACTCACACCCTGAGCAACCCTATGTTTGTCTGACTCTTTATGGAAATAGCGACTCATCGCAGACCCCTTACCATCCTTATTCTCCATGGCCTCCAAGCTGCCCATACCCCTATATTTCTTCAATCTTACTCCATCTGAGAAGAAGTATTCTCCCGGTGCTTCAGACGTGCCAGCTAGGAGAGAGCCCATCATTACTGTTGATGCTCCCAAGGCTAGAGACTTTATGATGTGTCCCACTGACTGGATGCCTCCATCAGCTATGACTGGCACATTGAACTGACGTGCATACGATGCAACTTGATATACAGCTGTTGCCTGGGGACAGCCACATGCCATCACCTCTTGTGTTATACAAATTGAACCACTTCCCATTCCAACTCTCAATGCATCAACTCCTGCATCAATAAGGTTCTTTGCCTGCATTCTGGTAACAACATTGCCTCCTACAACTTGAATGTCTGGATAAGATTTCTTTATAAATCTTACCATCTCTATTTGGTATATTGAGTTGCCTTGTGATGAGTCTAACACAATGACATCCACCCCATTATGGACTAATAGTTGTAGACGGTCTCTATCAGCCTCCCTAGTACCGATCGCAGCTCCCACCAGCAACTGTTTATTGGAATCTTTTGAAGCATTTGGATAGCTGCGGGCTTTCTTTAAGTCAGTTCTTGCAATAAGTGCTACTAGCTCACCATCTCCATTTATAATTGGTAATTTGCCTTTCTTACTTTTCTCGAGGATGTAATTAGCATCTTGTAGGGTGACCCCAGACTGTGCTGTGATCATGTCATCTATAGGAGTCATCACCTCCTTCAGGCTGAGATGTGGGTCACCCTCTCTGAAATCAATGTCCCGTGATGTCACAATGCCAATTAACCGACCACCTAATTTGCCATTCTCTGTGATGGGGTAGCCTGTAAATCCATTCTTCTTTTTAGCTTCCAGTACATCCGCCACGGTGTTTTCGGGGCCCATGCACACTGGATCTCTGATGAAACCATGTTTGTACTTTTTAACTTTGTGAACTTCGTTGGCTTGGTACTCTGGGGTGCAGTTATGGTGAATGATACCTATACCGCCGCACAAAGCCATCGAAATGGCCATGTCCGCTTCAGTCACGGTGTCCATAGGCGTCGATACCAGAGGCGCTTTCAAATTGATTTTTTTCGTAAGTGGCGAAGTTAGGTCAACCTCTTCAGCGGTGAAATCTATGTAACCAGGAAGCAACAAAAAGTCATTATACGTGAGGCCTTCGCTGTTAGCGAAGATATCGGCAGCCGACAGTCCATCGCGGAGATCACCTTCTGTCTTGACGGACATCTTCAAACAGTATGGTCTACGGTTAATGTTTTACGGCGGGCGAGCGCTGGTCGAGGATTCTCGCCGTAAAGTACTGGCTATAAGATTTTAGTTGAGAACATGCACTCGTACACGTGGTAATTTCTCGGCAGTTTTCAGCAGAAAAGTACAGTACATAAAATTGTAAATAGTCAATAATGGTTTAATATTTTTAACTGGCACGTTTTCGTAGTAAATGTAATGTTCTCAAAAATAAAATATTAAAAATATATTTTTTTACAAAAAAGAAGCTCGAACACCGGCTTCTTCAATTTTTATTTGACACTGAAGAACAGTGTTGCAAACTAAATAAATTATTATAATTATTATTTATTTCTTCCACAACCAACCGGCTAAGGTCTGAGAACATGCTGCCAAATCATAAAAAAAACTATATTCGAAAGGCAAAATAATAATTATCTATTGGTTTATCATTACTGTTTGTTGTTTCATTTGTTAATATTATTTACAAATAAAAATAACTTTTTAATGCCGGTGAGTATGAATGATTAGGTAGAAATTTTTTGACTATACATACATACTAGATTGCCTCGGTGGCGTGGTTGTACTTCGGTACGCCTATCTATCATCCAGAGGTCTCGGGTTCGATCCCTGGGTCGGTAAAAGTGTAAATAAGTTTTTTTATAACTAGCTTGCTACTAATACGGAACTAAGCTCGGCAAAATGTGTGGGGACTGTGGGTGTTTTAGTTCACTAGTGCGTCTCTGCCTACTCGGGGATACAAGCGTGAGCTTATGTTAATTTGGACCAACTTCCGCCGCGCCGTCACGGTTTTTCTTGCGATACAATGAAATGATTCTGACATAAAGCTGAGTCGATTACAATTCAGTAATAAAAATGTTTAATCAATTTATTCAATGGGCCGCCTGGACTAAGTGGCGACAGGTCACAGGCGTTACTTGTGACCGGAAGATGCCGATGAGACTCAAACGTCTCATATACAAAACCATCATTCGGCCTGTACTTCTGTATGGGTGTGAGACGTGGCCTACCCTTAAGCGGCACGTTAGGCAAATCCACGTCGCGGAAATGAAGATGCTGCGGTGGATGTGCAATGTTACACGACTAGATCGTATCCGTCACGTGCACATCCGCGGTAGTCTTGGCGCCCGCGACGAGGCAGATAATAAACTGCAGGAATGTCGCTTGAGATGGTATGGCCACGTTTTGAGGAAATCACAGGAGTACGTTGGTCGCATGTGTTTGGCCGAGATTGTACCAGAGGTGCGTTCCCTTGGACGGCCCAAAAAGCGCTAGCTGGACGTTCTGGAGGAAGATATGAGAGCCAATGGTCTCACTAGGGAGGATGCTCAAGACCGGGCGAAGTGGAAGCGTTTAAGTAGGAAGGCGGACCCTGGCAGAAGGCCGGGGTAACGCCAGGAAGAAAGAAAAAACGTCAATTTATTCAATCACTTTTTATATACTTACCCTTGTCCCAAAAGTGTATATACGACAAAACTATTTTCCCAAAAAACAGCAAATGGTTCCCAAGACTGTTTCACTGTATCTCTTACAGTTTGCGATTTCCCCAATGTCCCAGTAAAAAATAAACATACTTTATACCTACGTATTTAATTAGAAACTGAACTTCAGTGGGGATACATAAATAAAAGATTATTGAAACAAAATATGATTTATTAAATTTGTGTTGTTTTTTAGGCAGGCATTCGAGCAAGTGGTGATCATGGACATCAGCAATGCTAGGAGCTCAACGAAGCTGCTGCCTTCCTAAAAAAAATAAAGGAATTTGTATTGGAAAGTGAAGAGTATTTGGATTTTTTTTCCGTTTGGTACTTATCTTCTAAATATTGTAGGTTACCATGGCATGGCAAATGGATGATTTAAAGGTTTTATGGTAGGTTTGTTTTTGGTTTTTACAAAAAGGCTGACTGACAACTTACACATAAGACTTTTCTTTTTACCTACCCTTATCCCGCCTTAATGTGGGGTCGGGGCAACACACTTTTTCAAGCATGTTGCAGAAAGAATTTCTGCGAATCGGCTGCGAGCCTGACGTCAACCAGGGCGTTCCAGTCCCAGACAAATCAAATTAGAAAATTCACTTTGCCTGACCTGGGAATCGAACCCAGGACCTTCCAGTCCACAGCCCTTATATGCTGCCACTAGACCAAGGAGACGACACAAGACATTTTATCAGAATATTAGATAATGATATTAAATATAAATCAGTTACCTATTCAGACTCTCATTCCTCTTTCGCCGGGATACATACATTATTAACCCGAATATATCCGGGAAGGCAACCACCATTAAAATTATCGCGTTTTACAAGTGGCACATTGCCTTCAGGCATCAAATCGACATTGTCCCCTGAGTTTATCGCTGCTGCTGCGACTTGAGGATTTCCAGTAAGCCAGGGAACCAATGCAAATATATTGAAAACGACGATAACAAATGCCTTCAAAAATTTCATTTTTGTGTATTCAAATTGAAAAATAGGTTATGATAGTAAAACTGAGAGTGGTATAGAGGCATTCTGTTTCTGTGTTTATATATAGCTACACAGAAGAATATTGTACATGTACAGTATGTTACAAAACCGAGATACACGGACGAAAAAGAGCAAGTCCGTGTCTTACCACGCATACAGTAAAGGGTCCGAAGTAAGGATGTGTGTTATTTAATTAATAAATGAATAAATAACGCCCAACAGTCACACACATAGTCCTGACCCTTAATTAGGATCGAGTCGAGTCTTGTGTCGTGGTATCAGGAACTACTAGAGACTTTCGGTCTCACAACACCAAGACCCGAAACAAATATTTGTGGGCCACACAAACATTAGTCTCAGTGCAACGATCGAAGCCGCGGCTACTCGATTCACAGCCAGCTACTCGCCCGCTGCGCCACGGAGGCTGTTAAAATAAATAACACCCACCACTCACACACATAGTTATGATTTCTGACTACAATAAGATACCTACTAGGCTGATGTCTTATATGTGTGTATCTTACTACATGACACTTTCGGTCTCTTATCACCCGTCACCCGGACCCGAAACATGTATCTGTGAGCCACACAAACATTTCAGTGCGAGAATGGAACCCGTGACCTCTCGCTACACAGCCGGCTATTCGCTCATAGCGCCACGGATAGTGCGTTACTATACTCTTGGGGCCTCTGGTAAATTCATCCGATAGGGGGGCGTCCATAAATTACGTGAGATGTTTTTTTAAATTTTCTGCCCCTCCCTCCCCCCCTGGTGAGATGTCGTGAGATTTTATTCAACCCCCTCCCCCATCCCCCAATCTCACGTGAGATTTTTCAAAATGTGAGTTTCTTACGTAAACGCATGTACAATCTGGATTAAATGGACCAAAATAGCATAATTTTTTTTGTTTCAATCAGAAAAAAAATTGCGTGATATTTGCCGAGAGCCCCCCTCTCTCCAACGTAAGATTAGATGAGATTTGACTAGACCCCCTCCCCCCTTAAACACCTCACGTAATTTATGGACGCCCCCTAGGGCCCTTCTTTACCGCGGGGGGTCCGGGGCTGCCTTTTGGCCGGTATGGGGGCGCGTGGACCGTGGCATTTTATCATGTATGCCACCGTATTACGCCACTGGACACGAAGGCTGTCTAAACTACATTAATTACTAAACTATATAACTTTACATGTGCATAACTAATAACTTCATCTAAGTGATTTTCAATTAAGATTGTCCGATAGACCAGTACCTACATATTCCTTTTTTTTCGCGGATGGCAATGGTGTGGTTGTTTCTTGACGTACCGCGTAATCGTTGTTCATGGGCGACGGAAGGTATCTAACACAAAAAAAACATAACCTAACACATACATACGCTCACGCCTCACGCTTAAGAGGTAGGCAAATGCGCACTAGCGAACTAGAACACACCACATTTAGCCGAGCTTAGTTCCGTCCCAGATGTCATAGGGGGCGAGCTCTAGACCTCTGGGACGGTAATCGGACCGAAATACAATTAGGCCACCATAAAAAGTACAGTCACAATAAAAAAAAAAAATACCCCATTTACCTATATTACAACAACCTATATACATTTTTTTAAAGATGAAAGTTCTATATTCATTATCCATACCCTTCCATACCTAACATTTTCAATTTCCTTCAACCAAGTTTGTTATCGATATGTCGAATTGGGATATAAATTATTAATTTACTCTTGATCGATTCTTGTCACTTGATTTTTCATATTGTTTTTATAAGAAATAATATTTTGTTATTGATGGGCGAACGACCACGGAATTGAATAAAAATCCATTTTTACGGTTCCAAAGCTGAAAAAATGGCAAAAATTGAACCCTTATAGTTTCGTTATGTCCGTCTGTCTGTCTGTCTGTCTGTTCGCGGTTTAGCTCAGAGACTATCAATATCTAGAAAGCTGTTATTTGGCATGGGTATACATATCAATCACGCCAATAAAACCGTAAAAGAAAATCTTGGATAATAATTTTCTGTAGGGTACCTCCGTTACACGTAAAGTGGTTTTTTTTTCTCGATTATCCCAGAGTGTGGGATATCGTTGGATAGCTCGTTAAAGACATTGAGGGTTTGCTAAAACTATTTTTCGATCCAAGAATTCGTTTACAACATATTAAGCTTTAAAGTGCAATTTTTTGTTAGAGTCGAGTGTCAGCACCCCCCCACCACCTAAACGAACGGTTACAAAATGAGAAAAAATCACGGTAGTCGCACATAACACATTTAAAAGGAAAGCTATCAGTCCAACCAGATTTTAGAAATTAACGAGTACTAATTGACCAAACTAAAACAACATTTCGTACAAAATCTAGTGAATACTACATAAATGAAGTTGTTAGTTATGTAAAATATGTATAGTAAATATGTAATATGTAGTAAATATATTTATGACCAATGTACTCATAAGTATGACCATTAAAATCATATTTCAGTAACATTTAAGCCGGCTTTGGAACTGTGTACTGTGCATGATCAGATATGTATGTACATGAAGCATGCACTTGACCGATTTTTTAATTGCTTTTTAAGCCGCATGTAATTTGTACTAAATTATAAATTTAATTATTTTAAAGATTATTTTTGTGTTTGATACAGCTTTTTCGGACATGACTTATTCCAAGGGTGGTCTTATATATATATTTGGTCACATTCGAATAAGTTTTGAAGTCGGTCCGTAAGTATTTAATCTTGATTTTGTCACTGCCTAGGCATTTCTACTGGGGTTATAATATGATTTACCTGATTTATGGTTGCCTCGTTAGCGTAATTTAATTCGATACGACTACCATCTTGAGGTCTCGCGTTCGATCCCCGGGTCGGGCAAAGTAATATTGAGTTTTTCAATTCAGTATCGACTAGATAGACTCGCCCCCTATTACATCCGGGACGGATCTAAGCTAGGCGAACTGCAGGGTTACCACGACCTCTTATAGCAGTATTATTATAATCGTTCTTCGTTTGTTTTGTATGGGAATCAGTACAAGTAAAATTATAATAATACTGCTGTAAGAGGTGGTGGTAACCCCCCTGTTCTAGATTGCTAGTGCGCCTTTTCCTAATGCTTCGGAGTACAGCAGGGTTACCACGACCTCTTATAGCAGTATTATTATACTCGTTCTTCGTTTGTTTTGTATGGGAATCAGTACAAGTAAAATTATAATAATACTGCTGTAAGAGGTGGTGGTAACCCCCCTGTTCTAGATTGCTAGTGCGCCTTTTCCTAATGCTTCGGAGTACAGCAGGGTTACCACGACCTCTTATAGCAGTATTATTATAATCGTTCTTCGTTTGTTTTGTATGGGAATCGGTACAAGTAAAATTATAATAGTACTGCTATAAGAGGTGATGGTAACCCCCCAGGAGTATGTTATACATTGAAATAAAAGTAGTTTAGCGCGAACGAAGTCGAACGAACGAAGCTAGTAGATCATAATTCTATAGATTTCTATACAGCCCAGACGATAGACATCGTGATTCGTGACGAAATAGAGTGTGAAATATCATCTCGGTTATTTATGAGACGTGTACGGTGTAGTTAGTAGGGTTCTTGGTTTTCCCAACCATCGTCCGTGAAGCAGGGCCGGATTTAGTTATATTTAACATATTAGTCGTCGTTCTTTATTCCCACTTAAGCTGAGCTCGGAAGCACACCGTTTCAAGCATGTTGCAGAAAGGATTTGGATAAATTTTTACGACCATTGTAGGAATCCAGTTCCGGCCAAATTGTATGAAATAAATCGCTTTGGTCAATTGGGATTTGAACCTAGGACCTCCCGGTATCGGAAGGCGACATATGCGTAAATTAAATTTTCTTAAATTATTCAAAGTTTATTTCTTTCAACTGCAATGATTTCACTTCAATGTGTGGCGGTGCAACACATTTCTTCAACCATATCGCAGAAAGGATTCGGCTTTAGTTTTTACGAACGTATATAAAGATATAAGTTAATGCTTGTATCACTGAAAGGGTTGCCAGAGTGCAACATAGTGTGGTCTTAATATCACGTTTCGCTGAACTTAAGCCGGGTCTCCTGCAGTAAAACATTACACAAAACACCTACACAAAACGTGATTTTTTTATCTGTGGTCCATTGTTCTACGAGCAGGTGACAGTTAAAATTGTTGTATGTGTTTTTAGTGTTTTGTTTTGAAAAAGCTAGTGCAGGAGACCCGGCCTTAGCCGCGTCTCCGCCACAATACACAAAACATGGTTTCGTTACACATTTTAATCTATGGTCCATTGTTCTATCAGCAGGAGACAGCGAAAATCTTGTGTGTGTTTTGTTACGAGAAAAACAAGTGCAGGAGACGCGGGTTTAGAGCTAACACGCCCGTGTCACTTTGTCACTGTGAATGTTATGTCACTGTCGTCCAGTATGGACTGGGGGGCTACCACCACCTCTTATAGCAGTATTATTATAATCTTACTACGTACTGCCTCGGTGGCGTAGTTGCATTTCGGTATGACTACCGTCCTAAGGTCTCAGGTTCGATCCCCGGGTCGGGCAATGTGATATTGGATTTTTCCATATCAGCCCGGAGTCTGGAATTTGTGCCTGATATGGCGATAGGCTCGCCCCCTATCACATCCGCGACGGAACTAAGCTCAGCGAAATGTGGGTGTTTTACCCCCAAATGGTCAAACGATGCCTAAATATTTAGGATGGCCTTATCGATTTAAGCACTCGTTATTCTTCAATTTGGCATGGTCAAACAGTACCTATCTCGTCACATTAAATGTAAGCAGGACCCAGTTTGAGGCCCGCTTATTTCGTAAAACGGTATGGTCAACAACTGCCTAACGTTTGACAGCTATTTAAGGCCCGCTTAACTAGCATTTGATCGAAATTAGTTTGAGATTGCCTGCGACTACTCTCAAATAAAACTAATGTTATAAACACGAAAGTTTGTGAAGATGTATGGATGTTTTGTTACTCTTTTACACCAGAATGGCTGAAGAGATCTGCATGAAATTTGGCACAGAGATGGATTAAAGTCTGAAATAGCACACAGGCTATTTTTTTCCCCGGAAAAATGTATGGTTTCTGTAGGATAGATTTGTTTAAAATAAAATTTCACGCGAACGGCGGGCATAGGTTTGTATTCCATGATTTCCGTGTTCCGTGTAGTGTTTAATAATATATACCTATTACCTACCCCTTGATTTCAATAAAATGTATTTTTCCTCAATTTATCGCACTCGTAGAAGCCAGGCAAATAAAACACTTCAAAAATACAATGATTAATTTTATTAAATCCGATTCAACACTACTGCATGTTGCCGAATTCCTCAATCCTCTCCAATATAATGGTTTTTATATGGTTCTGCTGAAGCCGGCGTGAACTGGGACGTCTTGAATTCCTTTCTCAGATCGGGCCGAGTATTTTTCTTCACACGGTCAGACACAGTCCCTGGCAAGAAAAATTCAAGAAGACTTCTTTCATTGAAACGCTCCAAGAAATATCCTCCATATCCAAACTTCATAGTTTCCATAATCTCTCCATCTGCGTTGATGTTTATTACATAAAACAAAATCACTTCACATACAATAAACACAGTTATTTAATTACGAAAATAAATATAAACAAACAGGTCGCCATTTGCCAAATTTTTTTTTTCAATTCTTCCACACAAATCATTGACTAAGGACGAAAGATACATACTGCCAAGTGGTAAATATTTTAACAAGATACTAATAAATTATAAAAAGATCCATTTTACGTTCCGTTTCTATTATATAAAAATGTATAATAACAAAAAATAGACAGAGATAACATAAACATTACAGAAAAATTTACTACAGATGAAATATGATCGGAATGGCACATGGAATGCAAAAAGGTTAAATAAACATTATCGAATCATGTATTCTGCCAATTATTTATTATGATTATCTTAAAAAAAAACTAAATGAAATAAAATGATTCTACGTGAAACGAAACAAAAATATAATTTTATAAAAATTTTGTAATCGAGAACAAACTTTTATTATCTGTAGCAAAATGATTGATCCCCAGCTGATTTTTCCGCCAAGTCTTCTCAAGTGCGTACGACCATGCCGCTCAAAAATTATTGTCTGCTTAACTTTGGGTAGTGCTCAAATGACTTGGATGATTGAGCACTGTTTGACCATTCGGCCCTTAGTTCGCTAGTGCACCTTTGCCTACTCCTCCGGGGATACAGGCGTGAGCTGATGTTATGAGCTTATGTTTACTACGTTTTTTTGTACGGGAATCGGAACAAGCAAGATTGTAAAAATATTGCTATAAGAGGTGGTGGTAACCCCCTGGTCATTAGCTGTATCACGCTTACCATCTAGCGGCCCGAGCAGGATTAATGACTATCGTAAATGTATCCGAGCTTGCTGCGCACTGATGACCATTGGTTAATATTTCATTCAAATTTCATAGACGCGCATTGGGCTCGCATACATTTACGATTGACAGAAATTTTCCTGCTCGAAGCGCTGCTGTAGCCCGAGTCTATGCTATAAAAAATAACAGTAGTGTATCAACAAAGATTTAATGAAGATTTTACTATGAAATGAAATGATTTATTAATCAATAAAATATAACACAAAATAATTATGTATATTAATTATCTTATGTTTGTTTTTAGGACAACATAATAATTAGTCAAAACTTTAGTTACAGCATTTTTATATATTTGGAATATTTTATTTAGATTATAGTTCTATTGTATATTATTTATTATAAATTGAAGTATAAAGAGCTTGTACGGCCCATGGAAGATTCCGATACGTCATGTTATTTTTAAAACTACCATCCGATCCAAACGCTGCCCTGCCTGAGAAGACCGGCGAAACAAATTCAGCGGGCAAAATTACCACTGGATTCAGCGCAGCGCGATCCAGACATAAAATCTAGCGAATCAGACACTGCAGGCTTGTTTTAGGTCCGGTTATTCAATAAAAAGGGGTTAAAGTGGACCATAGGTATTCCGTAATATGTTCTTTACAGTACTTATTCGACAAATCAATGCAACTGCAGAGTGTAGTCGCTCCTTAAACACAACGTGCATCTGTTTATTCAATATCACGAGTTTTCATGGTAGCAATTAAGTATTTCTTTAAACAATGTTTGTGTTTTACCTTCATTCATGCAATGATTAATGTGAACCTCATGCAGTCATGACTTATGATTATATCTGTAATGACTCGTTCCAAGCGACATGACAGATCTTTGATAAGCGCAAATAATTGCAGACTATAGTTATGGACGTTACTTCAGATTACCTTATACTGGATATGGCTATGGTCTTCGGAATAGTAGGTACCTATTTAATCTGTTTGGGTTATGATTACGGATGAAATTACTTATAAATAAATACACCCAACTTTACACGCACATATGTAGTCCTGCCCGCCTAGCATGCGCGCCACGAGATATCCCGATAATCGACAGTCGAGATGTTGTCTACGTGTTGTCTACAATATTGTATGAAAATAAACGAGGACGCATGTTAGTGTCCGTAGACAAATAGAGAAAACCGGATAAAACAGGACAAAATGCGTTGACAAAACGTTCTCGTGGCGCGCATGCTAGGCGGGCTGACCATGCCATGCACCAGGCCGCACATCACATTCTTTGGGAGTGTAGTCTCTGGCAAAATGAGAGCACCATTATGCTAGACAGTATGCAAATAACATCTGGAGTTGTATACTATACGGATGTTATGGAAACTAGGACAAATTTCCGGCGTTTTTGCCATACCTATTATTGGAATCAAGTTTAACAGCTCGCATGATAGGACCCACTAAAATTATTTTCGTGATGCCATAA
Organism: Clanis bilineata; assembly: GCA_036417725.1. NCBI lineage: Eukaryota > Metazoa > Arthropoda > Insecta > Lepidoptera > Sphingidae > Clanis > Clanis bilineata. The sequence goes on along the minus strand of CM071149.1, from coordinate 13,948,176 downwards.
AACTGGCCTCTGCAGTTGTAAATATCCTTATATATGACGCTGATGCCTCTTTTAATTAAATACATTGTCTTCTGTATTTTTTACGGAGGGAAGTGAAACCTTATAATTCCAACTCCTCCCTATCTTTCTGTTTGATTAATTTAGTTGCGGGAAGAAGACAATTTTGCATTATGTGAGACTCGCCGAGCTTCACTGCTCGGTGTCGTAAAATGCGTGCCATTGTTGAGCCTGGTCTACAGGAGTTACAGTGGCGGGTGTGTAGGCGAGACAGTCTCGTGGAAAGTCCTGACCCCACACTAGGTGTAATGGTCTAAGAGACCGTGGTGCATCGAACTTCACTCATCTAATAACCAGATCAGACATACATACTTTTTATCAAATATCAATTATTTACAAATACGCCTATAATATTGATTTGATGGCGTATCGAAAAGTGTTGATGGCTATTAATTTTTTTATTTCATAACTGTCTTTTGCAGCATGTCTATATGATTGATTATGTAACTCAATAATCTTTCTTATGATACCAATTTTGATTGCAAGCAGGTAAGAACACAGAAACTACAAAATACTTTCGGTTTCACAACACCCAGATACGAAACAAACATCTGTGGGACACATAAACAATTGTCTCAATGCGGGAATCGAACCCGCAGCCCAGCCGGTTCACAGTGATTACTTGCCCACTGCGCCACGGAGGCTGCAGCACATAGCAATTTTTTTTTATAGCAGACATTGGTAAACGAGCAGATGGGTCACCTGATGGTCAGTGATCTCCATCGCCGATAGACACCCAAGACACAAAAAGAATCATGGGTGCGTTGCCAACCTAAAAGGAGGGAATGGAAGGGGAGGGGCGGGGATTGGGAAAGGAAGGGGGGAAATGGGCCACCGGAAATCTCATTCACCGAACGAAACGCGACAGCAAGCTGCCTCTTTACGTCGGTTTTCTGTGAGACAGTGGTATCTAACCGGTCGAGCCGGCCCATTCATGCTGTAGACGTTACTGTCTACAGCGTGGCTCTACCACTCACAATTAGCATATTTGATAGTGCTTTACCAACCTACACCAAGCGTTCATGTATTTTCATTATAATTTCAATTATGTTCATGGCATTAAACTATTTAGGGAGAATTTTGTGTTTATTATAGTCATTCATAGTATAGGGCATAGTCCTATTATTATAGTATGTCTAATTCGTAGGTTATTACGAATGTTTGTTTCTAAAGCATAACCCTGTTGAATCAATTGAATCTTTAAAACACTAAAACTAGATATTCAAAAAAATCAATTTTATATGTTAAAAAATAATTATATTACAGGTATTGTATATGATATGTAAATTACGCATAAAATTGTTTTTTTTAACATGTTTTCTTGCCGCTAGCGTATTCAAATTGATTAAATTACTAAGATAAAGCCAAAGTTACATTACAAAACTAGGGCCTTTATTCATAATAACTTAGTGGGACGCTATAGTACCGCTGAAGGACGTTTCCTAAAAATTGTTATTCATAATAGCTCAATAGCGTTAAAACGTTCCCAAAATCTCCCATAAAATATCTGCAATTTATAGAAGCTGGCACCCTACTTTAACGCTGCAATAGCAAAAAATATGGCCGATTTCGATCAGCTGATTCGTATTTGACGTTCCACCCGTTTTGGTTGAGATTAATTTGAGGGTGCCTGCGACTTCCATCATAAACATAAAAACATAAGCTCACGCCTGTATCCCTGAAGGGGTAGGCAGAGGCGTACTAGCGAACTAGAACACCCACATTTCGCCGAGCTTAGTTCCGTCCCAGATGTGATAGGGGGTGAGCCTTAGATTAATAAAGTCGGGTGAGCCTATCGCCATATCGGGCACAAATTCCAGACTCCGGGCTGATATGGAAAAATCCAATATCACTTTGCCCGACCCGGGGATCGAACCCGAACAACATTGAAGTAGGTTTCGGAGGTGTGTATGGCCCGACTAATGTCTTCATACATCTCCTCTACTTCCTCATCTGGGTGTGTCAAGGTCGGCGCGTATACCTGTATGACCTTCAGCGAATACCTATTGGATATTCTGAGTATAAGGTATACGACCCTGCTCGACACATTTTCAATGGATACGATGTTGTTGACGAGAAATCCGACACCGCCTTGGGACAGTTGGTCGCCCTCCCGGTAGTAGAGCATGTTACCAGACTTGAGGATTACCGTGTCCTCCCCGTTTCTTCGGACTTCCGATAACCCCAAGATATCCCAGCGTAACCTACTAATTTCTTCTTCCAGCTCAAAAATCTTCTCGTCTGTCCTCAAAGTGCGAATGTTGTGTGTTACCAGGGCCAGTCGTCGTCGGGAGTGGTAGCGGGATCTTACCCGGGGATTCTTAGCACCCCCTGCCCCGCCGTTACCGTAGCCGCTACCGAGGCCAGGAATAGCAGGGCTGCCGGGAACTGGGGGCCTGGCCTTTCTCTGTAAAATCATATAGGGGGAGTTTTGCCATTACTCGCCACGCTTGGCAGGCGGGTTGGCGAGCGCAGGGCGTAGATTCTCGCGCTGATGATGCTGCTGTCCATCATCAGCCTGTGACATTTATCTACGCCTTCATACTGCGATGGTTATCCCGCCATCGATCGGTTGCCAGAGCCTCGTCCGTTAGCCAGCAGGGTGCACCACGTGCATGTGAGGTTGGCTTGGACTCCGAGAGTTGGTGGTTGGACCCCCTTACACCCCATGGATACCCTCTAGGATGTATTTATTTATAAAGGAATAACTGATAACACATAGGCTACTTTTTTCCAGAAAATGTTGGGTCTCCGTAGGATAGATTTGTTCGATTTAATACATTTTCACGCGAATAGAGTCAGCTAGTATTTAATATTTCCCGTGTGGTATTTAATTACATACCTTGATTTCAACAAAACATATTTTTCTTCAATATCATCATTATCTAAACACGAATAAAGCGTCACATGAATAAATCAAGAGAAATAAAACACTTCAAAAATACAATGATGAATTTTATTAAATCTGATTCAACAAAGAATACTTGTGAACGCATGTTGCCTAATTATTCTTCAATACAATGGGTTTTAGACGGTTCTGTTGAAACCGCTGTAAACTGGAAAGTCCGGTCCTGAATTCCATTCTCAGAGAAGGCAGAGTATTTTTCTTACACGATTTGCAAAGACTGGAAGCCCCCTTTCATTCATACGCTCCAAGGAATATCCTCCAAATCTAAATTTCATTTCCAAATATCCATAATCTACCCATCTTCGTTGATGTTTAGGTATTGCATAAAACAAAATCACTTCACATGCAATAAACATAGTTTTACTTTGATTAAATTAATTAAATAAATATATAAACAAACTAAACTGGTCGCCATGGTCTCCATTTGCCAATTATTTTTTCTCCATTTGTTCCACAAGCACTGTCGGCCAAGATCGAAAGAACTTGCTGCCTATTGGTAAATATTTTAACAACATAATAAATTATAAAAAATATCCATTTTGAGATCCGTTTCTATTATATATAAGTGTCATTACCTTCACAATGACAAAAAATAGACAGATATATCATAAACATTGCAGAAAAATGTACTACAGACAAAATATGATCGTAAAAAGCAAAAAGGTACAAATAAACATTTTCGAACTGTGTATTCTGCTACTTATTTCTTGAAATTACCTAAAAAAAAACTAAATGAAATATATTGATACTACGTGAAACGAAACAAATATATATATTTTTTTAAGTCGGCTACCAACTATTTATTATCTGTTGCACGGCTGTGACGAATTGCGCGCGCGAATGATTGTTTTTTTTTATTAGGCCATCGTTCCATGACTTTCCAGAGACAAAACTTGTTAAAATTACGTTTTATCTATGTACTAGCAACATTGTGACACGGTAAATATATTTTAGGTAATGAAGCTATAGTAAACTATTATGAATAAAGAATTTTATCGAACCTTCGATAGGCTTAAAATGCATTTTTACCAATATGAGTTTATATCTTCATTAGGGGTTTTATTATGAATAAAGGCCTTAATGTTTAAACGTACACACCTCAACAATGTCTAGTGAATTACTTAGCCCGCAAAAAAAAATAGTGGTAAGCACTTGGCTAGTTTCTAAGACTTTTGGGGTGTAGGTCCTACACGTCCTGTACTTACAACTAATTGTTTCGAATAAAGTTTATTTCATCTGTCCTTATCTCATTCCAATGTAGAATCAGCGCAACACATATTTTTTTACATTTTAAGCATGTTGGCAGAAAAGGAAATCATTTTTTGAGTGGTAAATAGAGCCACGCTATAAATAGTTACGTGAACGTCTACAGCACGAATGGGCCGGCTCGACCGGTTTAATACCACTGCCTCTCAGAAAACCGACGTAAAGATCGCTGTCGCGTTTTGTTCGGTGAGTAAGATTTCCGGTGGCCCAATTCCCCCCTACCTTTCCCAATCCCCATTTCCTTCCTTTTAGGTTGGTAATGCACCCATGAATTTGTTGCCTTGGGTGTCTGTGGGCGAAAGAGATCACTTACCATCAGGTGACCCATCTCCTCGTTTGCCAGTCTCTAGAGGTTTAAAATCAATCGGTTTATCTAAGTGCAAGTAAGTCGCCCCTAAGTAAGTATCCCTAAACGACGAAAATGAGTAGAAAAATAAATTTTGTAAGTAATGCGGACGGAGCCGCGAGTTAGCATTTTGTTTACCTACCTATCTTAGTTATTATTCTCTATAAACATTTTACTTAGGTGAGTGACGTATGTTTGTGTATTTTTTTTCATTTGAATGTAAACTTATGCAACAACATCTATTAATAAACTACAGAATATGACTTAATATATTTATAACTTCGTAAGAGGTATTTAAAAGTTGTTCGTTATTTTTTGTGTGTATTTATAGAAGTGGCTGATATTTTTCCATGTGCGTAAGTTATTTGCATAAGAACTGACGACAAAGAGATTATAAGTAATTTTACAATGAGTATTGGCATCATACACTACCTAATTAAAGAATAAAATGAAGTATTGCGTACTTAATTTATTTATATTTTATAAAAGTCCTAGCGACTAATGTAGAAACGAAATCTATAATTACTTACACTGTACACAGAGTATCACGTTTGACATTCAACAAACCGGTAAGAATCGTAGCTCAACTATCAACACACATTGTTTTTATACGTGTATTTTGATCAGCAAGCAGCTGATAAACTAATATTTGTCTCATAATTACACACATTTACACATCACAATATTGAAGTTCAATCAATCCATCTCGATACATTTTCCATTCACCCGAACATAGCCGGTAGGGCACTGGTCTCCGTCGAAATTGGCTCGTTCTCCAACAGTCACGTTGGTTGTGGGCTTGGGACCCACAACTGTAGGCTTCTCTGGTAACACGGTGTTGTCCTTTGGGTTCTCATTCTCCGGTCTGACAGGTTGCACTTGTTTCTGACGAGAGATGTTCTCCGTCAAAACTTCTTTTTGTCTTGCGTTACTTCGCGCAGTGTTTGTTGTGTTAGTGTTGTTTGAAGGTTGCTCCATCCTGGCCGGTTTTTTGGTTACCGAACTGATTCTAGTCTTCGGTTTGTTCTCTGTTGGTCGTGATGGAGTGAAGTTTCTGTCGAATAGTTCCGACCTGTCGCGATCTTGGTATGAAGGTAGCCGCGGAGGTAGTAGTTCTCGACTTATTTCCTGGACCACAGCCGGTCTGCGATTCGAGGATACCGCCGAATCTTGAGAATTTATAACAAACGAGGCGACCGCGTCCTGTCCGTGGATTTTTCCTACTGCCAGTGCGCCGAGAGCGATGAGTAATGCAATCATGACAGGATTTACACAATCTGAGGGACTCTTTTGTAATTATTAATATTGTTCCACAAAATAGTGACGCGATACTGTGTTTGTTGGTACAGCTGACCACGCAATAAGGAATCTGTTTGTTGTTGACTTGACGGTTTTGCACTTAAGGCGAAGACGATATATAAGAATTATGATAATACGCTAGCTACAGAATCACGGTAGTGCTGGCGTCAAACTATGTGAACAGGTTCGTTGAGTCACTGGAATTTTACAAGACGCACGTCGATACACTGTTAATCATTTATTATAACTGAATAAGTTAAGACTGTTCCTGATTCAACTTAATGGGTTTATTTATATTCGCTTAAAATATTGTTGAATATATTATTGCAGTAAATATTGATCAATAGAAAAAAATAACTACCATTGATGCAGTACTAATAGGGATTTTTCTGGGGTTCTCGTCCAGTGAGTTAAGTAGGGAGGAGGAGGAAGGGAGGGACTCCGGGAAAATAAATATATCTAGAGGTATATAACCAGAAAATCAAATAAAAACTTTTAATTAAAAATACTTATATTTTGAAATAAAACTATTTTTACGAAATTGAAATAAGACTGCAAAGCCTTCGAAACGTCGGGAATAATAAATATTAAAACCTAATCGTGATAGAATTCGTATAAATAGTTTTATTTCAATGTATAATATTCGCGTAAACTTAAGAAATCAATACTTATATTCCTAGAAAATAATGTTATCCTCTTGACTTTCCTTTACTTAGATTATACCTCTATAACGAATAAAGTTGCTTATTGTTTGTGATATAGATATAAGGATTTTTGTTAGTGTGGGTTTTTGCATCCTACAATGCCATTTCACCTTTTAATCATTCTTTTGGTAATTACACCTCCAGTGGTATTGAGTATGCGTGAATCCATATAAATATGATTATCAATTGTATCGACAATTTGTAAATCAAATTATTAAAAAAGGAAAAAAGACAAAAGACAAAAAAAAGAAATGGTGACAATTGATGATGAAAAAAATAAGCCCGGAGTTTCTTTCTGCCTTTCTTCTTCGGGTCGTCATCCGTAGGTAGCTACAGAAAGGCTGGTAGGTTAGCTAGGATAGGGCCTCATGCACCAATCCCAACTGCTTCCAGTATTTCCAGTCAATCCCCTGCCACCATTCCTGCCATATGCCATTCCCATACAATCCATTCCCTTACACTCTACTCCTATCTCCCCTTATCACCCTATCTTAGCCATCCCATCGTTATTATGTCCATACTTGCCTGCCTGTCTTCAAATTCAAATTTACATATAATGTAAATTATATTAATCTTAATTTAAAATTTACATGTGTTAACTTGTCATAAGTGCTTTTTTATATGCCTACGTGATCTATAGATATAATTATGGTTATTACGTTACGATATCAATTTTGTTTATATTTTTTTGATATATTCGCCTTAAGACCACTATTTATAAAGTGGAGAGCCCAAGACACGTCACAAGCCCACAACTCACAAATTATGACCGTAACAATGGGATCTGAGGTAAAATAACATGTATGTGACGCAACATGTTTTTTTATACATATTTTATGAATGTGAGTAGATATTTTTGAGGTTGTAAATTTCTTCTTCTTCTTTGTCACAGTAATTTATTTAATTGAACTTTTATATAAGCACCCGGCCCGTAAAAAAATATAAATAAAACTGTAAAAGAAAAAAATATTTAAGGAAGAAAATGAGAAAAATTCTGTTAACATTTGCTAAATTCGGACCAAGCAAGATTTTGGACAAACTGAAAAGGAAGGGATTGTTATTAAAGTTTTTATTTTTGAAACAAAGGTTGTTGAAAAAAATTATAAAAAAAACCACTTCACCAAATATTAATAGGAATGTAAGACTTATTTTTAAAAACTACAGAATAAAGAAAGGGAGTGGAAGGGCTAATTAAAAATTAAGAAGGATACAATACTCAATGCTTTAACTTACCTTTTAACATTTCGAAACATGACTCACGACAATTTCAAACAATTTAGTAACCTTAACGCTACGAAGTTTCCTATTTAGTTACGTACCTATTTTAAACTGAATTATGTATATTTAACAACCTAAAACGACGTCAAAGTTAATAACTGTGTGGTCCACCGTAGTCCGTAGGTCACATTCTTTAATATAAGGTCTGGACTATAGACGAAAGATGAAGTAGATAGGTATAGTGAAATTACAACGTTTTTACAAAGCGTTTTATAGGTACTACGTTAAAACCAAAATAATACATTTTTTCCTTGTTTGTACAAATACCAAAAAGTAAAAAATAACAAGAATTTGTTAGTTTCTTTGCAGTCGGTGCTTGGGCCAATGCCGATCAATATAACCATAGTCAACACTATGGTGTGGGGTATGCCCTACCTCAGTCCTCAAGTGGGCTCCCTGCAATACCTAATTATAATATCCAAGTACACAAGCATAGAGCTTGAGTGCTTACTTTTTCTCTTTTTTACGCTGTCGGGTTTTTTGTTTTTGATTAATGACTTAAGTGTTCGTTTATTTACTTTATAGTTCAGTACCTACTTTATTTTTGATATATGTAGTTTTTATACGTGTTAAAGCAGAGAGGTATCTGTCGTCTTCTTGGCCTAGTGGCAGCATATATGGGCTGTGGACTGGGAGGTACTAGCTTCAATTCCCAGGTCGGGAAAAGTGTTTGTTTCTAATTTGATTTGCCTGGGTCTGGAACCTCCAGGCAGTCTCTGATAAAAACTAAGTTGAATCATTTCTGCAACATGCTTGAAAAAGTGTTGCGTTTTGTTGCGCTGGCCCCACATTGTGTGATAAGGGAGGTTGTAGTGTAGTGCATACCTGTAGTTTTTGCGCTATCGAAGCATTTTCATGTCAATTCCAACATAACCCCATTGCGATGTCGAGCGTCTGTACAGAGTTTACATCTCAGTCCACCTACGTAAGGAACCTTTTTGTTTTGTACTCGACATTCTACCAGTTTTGAAAATGCACGCCGAGTTTTTGAACGAAGGATAAAAAGTTTAAAAATTCGAAAAAACCGCCTTCAACATTTATCCGATCGTGACCAAAATCTGGCACCACTCTTGACCAAGGTTAATTTATTTTAATATATAATTTTATAACCAAACATGGGCCTGCACAGGCTTTTATTTGATACCCATACTTATGTAAAAGAAAAATATTTTTTGTTTATTTTTGTTCTCTGTAATCTGTAATTCTCTGTATTTTTTGTTTATTTTTGTTTTGTAATCTGCAGTCGCAATGATGAAATTATGGCACGTCTAGACTTGTAGCATTTCACCGTAGAAAGCTATGTAGCTGTAGCAACGACGCGTGTCTGCTACGATAATGTGGACGTAATTTGCTACGGCAACCTTTCAGCTACGATGTGATCCACTAAAAACTGCCAAAGAAATTGCCAAACATCGAGCTACAGGCGAATATTGCACGGTGTAGCAAGCTACAAGTGTGGACAGTGATTTCTGCTCTGTTACGCTACGAACCGATTCATCCAAGTCGGATTTATACTTAGGGAATAATAATAATATACTTGAGTAATAGGTTTTATGGATCACCAGTACACAAGGCGTTGGGCCCTGGAAATCACATGAAGAAACTCGCTATATTTGAAAAACGCTTTAAAAAGTTTCCATTGATATATTACTCGCGTCATGGTGACATTTAAATAAAACTATGTACATACGTCAAAACGTAAACCACAGTGCCTTTTTGGTACACGGTTTGCGTTTTCAGATTGCGTTCGCAGTACATGAGAAGCCTATTTTTTTATTTAATTCACCGTGCTCGTTTGGAGCACGAATGCAACGAGCAAACTACGCTCAATGTGCAGTGTACATTGAGCGTAGCTAGCTCGAGCTGCTCTGTCACAGCTCAGGCCAACGCAATGCTATAAATCTGGACCTACCTTTAGACTGCAGAATATGCCAAAGAATACGTACATACATACATCATTACACTCCAAAAACAACAAGATATAAAGGGGCAGTTACTACACAACAGAGGCTACGAATGGACGTAAAAATCATTGATAAAAATGTAAAAATGTAAAGTGTCAGCTTGCTGAGCGTTGCTGTTGCGTTACGTGTGCTGCGTCACAATCTTATTTCCTCGATCGATAACGCACTTGTGTTTCTTCCTGTATTGTATTTGGTTATGAATCATGTGCGATGTAGGTCGTTTACCCAGATTACCCATTTGCTTTTTTTACTGGCCTCTAATAAAAAAGCAAGAACGAAACAAAACAATCAATTACTAGGCCGTGTTATACAATTAGAAAATAAGGATTGTGTGACCCTTATAAATGACTTGTACCCACGTCTCCGTTTGCGACAATAAATAACATAATTATTATGTTCAGGATTCATTAGTGGTTATTGATCTTCATCTATGGACAAGTTTTTGTACATTACCGGTTTTTACAAAACCACAAAGACAATCTGCTGCACGATTGAAACTCATAATGCGAATTTAAAACTTTTGAATTTAAAAGTTATGAAAGCTACAATTTTCCAAGTTAAAATTAAACGGAGGCTTTCATATGTTATGCTAAGCTAATTGTGTGTACGTAAGCCTCCATCTTGGAAAATTGTAATAAAGGTATTAATATATTTTACGTTGGAGTTTGAACGCTAAATAATTATTCTATTCATATTTTATTCATCACCGCTTATGTAGGGGTTTATTTGCGTTCATTTATTATAATACAATTATTTCATTACTCATACATTATACCTGGTAATAAATATTTTAATTACCTACACGAGAAATACAGTCATTATTATAGAGGTACGATTATGTTCGCCGTATTATTGTAGAACAATGTAAGTCATATAATATTTTCAGAAAAATATAACATAACATAAGCTCACGCCCGTATCCCCAAAGGGGTAGGCAGAGAGTGAGACGCACTAGCGAACTAGAATACACACATTTCGCCGAGCTTAGTTCCGTCCCAGATGTGATAAGGGGCGAGCCTATCACCATATCGGGCACAAATTCCAGACTCCGGGCTGATATGGAATAATCCAATATCACTTTGCCCGACCCGGGAATCGAACCCGAGACCTCAGGCAGGTCGGTAGCCGTACCGAAATACAACCACGCCACCGAAGCAGTCAGTTTCAGAAAAAAAAAATGTTACCCATCTCTTTCATCATGCAGAGAGTGAAGAGACTTTGTTCATTTTTGTTGCAGATATTAGCAAACGAGCAGGCGGGTCACCTCACCTGACCTCACCTGAATCACCTGATGGCAAGTGATTGACGCCGTCCATAGAGTGCCTTCTGGCGGGTACACACCGGGCGAACGAAGGCGAACGAATCTATATCTATTGCGTTCACACAAACTTTCGCTGTTGTGGAAATGAAACAGGCATGATTCGTTCGCCTTCGTTCGCCCGGTGTGTACGCGCAATTAGATATCTGTGACAACCAGAATATCAAACGAATCATGAGTGCGTTGCTAACCCTAACGAAAGGCAATAGGGATCGGGAAGGAGAGCTGGATTTGGGCCATCGGAAATCTGTCATCCAATGAAACGCTTCAGTGAACTATTCAAAGTATTCATCTCTTTAGAACTATGACTATGTTGTTTTTTTGTGAGACAGTGGTATCGAATCGGACAAGCCGATCCTTTTGAGTTGTTGACATGATTGTCTAGCAGTAACTGGTAAAAAGAAGAGTTAGAGCTTGAATGGTATTTGAGCATTGCTTGGACCCCACCCAAAGCGGGGTCGGTCGGACACTTTTTCGAATATTTTGCAAAAAGGATTCAGGTTCGATTTTACAACCGGCTGCCTGGTTGACGTCAATCCCCAAATCCAGTCCCGAGAAAATCTATATAGCTGTATATTTAATTATACGTTTTGAGTAGGTATGTAATAAATGCGTGAATCATCACTGTTTTTGTGTTTTTTATTCACAATTATGATGAAGACTAATGTTTTGTTCAAGAGTACTTATTTATTATTTCCTTCAATGTTATAAAAAAGGTAACCACAATGCTTGACGCGTGTACATTGTTTTTGTACTATCGTTGGATTAAAACTTCGCGCTTTTTATGTAAGAATTTTATTTTTATAGTCAAAGAAAATTATTTATCATTGATCCGAATGTCAAGGCCTAAATCCTCGTCTTCTTCTTCTGCTTTTGGTTTGTCGTTAGTTTCTCTTTTAGGTGCGTTTATTTCTATTTTGTCACCTCCATAAATATATTGGTTGGGGTTTAAAGGCACGAACAGTGGTTCGTCGTTAGGTTTTTTCGTGGTTCCTTCGTTTTTATGTTGGTTAGTGTTATCTTGTTCATTATGATGAGGTGTGGTGTTTTCGGGTTTCGGTTGATTTGGATTTTGCTGATGGTTTCCGTCATGGTTTACATTGTTGTTTTGATCTCCATAAACGGGTTTATTAGGCTGCTCAGTATTTGGGTTTGGCTCAAAATTGTTTTGGTTACCATTGTTTTGATTGCCGTAATTATTTGGATTCTGGTAGCCTGGCTGATTAGGCTGTTCAAAATTATTTTGATTACCTTCGTTGGGTACATTTGGTGGCCCATAGTTATTGTTGTTGCCGTTGTTTGGACGGTTATTTGAACCATAACCAGGTCTGTTGGGTCGGTTGTTGTGAGGATTTTGGAAGTTTGGTTGTCCAGGTCGCCCGTAGTTATTTTGGTTTCCATGTTCTGGTCTGTTTGGGTGTCCGAAGTTGTTTTGATTCCCGTAACCAGGTTTGTTAGGCTTGAAGTTCTGGTCGTTGTAGCCCGGCTGATTTCCTTGGCCATTGTTGTTATAATTTGGTTGGTTAGATGGATCATAGTCATTTTGGTTACCATTGTTGTTGTTGTTGTGATGATGTCCATATCCATGTCCATGTCCGTGGCCATGACCGTGACCATGACCATTATTGAAGTTGTTTGGACGGTGGTTATTGTGAGGTGGTCCATATCCATTCGAGTTAGGTGGCCTACCGTGTGGAGGCTGATCGTTTGACCCTTCTTCAACTACTACCACGATTGTCTCCGTTGGCTTGTTCGGTTCTGTGTTTGGTGGAGGTCTCTTCTGACCATTCACACCGAATCCACCCTGGAGGTTGAAGTTCAATCCATGTGACAGTCCACCGATGACAGCTCCAGCAGCTCCGTGTATTTGCTTGTGGATTTCATTTGCACCTGATAATACGCCGTCCAGCAATCCTCCATCACACTCATAGTTCACGATTAAAATAATAAATAGTATAATTTTTTTCCTCATCATGATATGCACTTAGTTTTCCGTAAGACTGACTCAGTGCGATGTAGACTTGCGATTGACTGGCGCGTTCATCTTCATTTTCCGTCTGATAACCTCTTATAAAACCTGTTTTGAATTCAAGCTCTAAGGCACAAAACAAGACAAATCTCTTGCAAATACATTAAAATTCCCAATGCGTAATACCGGCTATTTAAATTCCCCTAGTTTGCTTTGATTTCCATGTGCCTTGAATAATAATCTCACTGATATATCACTATTTAAGAGAAACTTTACCACGGGCCACACAGTCGCAAATGAGGTATTTGCGCTTACTGACAATGATTTCGTATTAAAAACGGACCTATAACCTGTTTAATTACCATTAATTGCATTTTCTTTAATCGTGAACCCGGATGTCATGTTTAATTCAGAATAATAATTGTTTTCCTCTTCGTATTTATGTGTAATTGATAGATGTGCGTCCCCATTGTTAGAAACATCATTGCAGCATGTTCGTTTGACCGTTGCGTCGTCACCTTGATATGGCCGAGGTCATTCAGTGGTAAATACGCTCGGCCGAGGTCATGAATTTATAATTGTACGTTGACGGATATTATGTTGTCAGCGTCACATAAAACGGGGATTAAAATTTGAATATGATATTTAATTTTGTCTGGTGAGTTGGGATTCCAGTTTGCAAGCTTGTTGAAGCCGTTTGGCGAGATCCGGGCCAAACTACGGTTAAGCGTTAGCTATGTTGCATACGTAAAATTTGTTAACCTGTATGAAATTACCCTTATTTTTTTCGCATTTCATATTTCTGTATAACATTAGGTATTTATGTAGGTATAGTTAAGGACTAAATGATTTCCCATGTAACTAATAGCACAAAATCTAATAGTACGTACCTAGATCTATATCTATATTTAGCACGATGTACTCGTTAGATAGGTATATACCATTGATTACCGACGACCTGACAAAGGTAGCAGGTAGTCGTTGGATGCGGGCCGCTTCCAACAGGTCGATCTGAAAATCTTTGGGGGAGGCCTTTGTTCAGCAGTGGATGACGTATGGCTGATGATGATGATGATGATGATACCATTGATTCAGTATAAAGTATTTTGTTCCAGAATCGGGCGTGGCCACATCATATTAAAAGTTATGTACCTATTTATTTATTTATTAATATTATTTATCCGTAGGCAGAGGCGAACTAGAACACCCACATTTTGGCGAGCTCTTTTCCATCCCAGATGAGATAGAGGGCGAGCCTATCGCCACATCGGAAATAAATTCCAGACTCCGGTCTGATACCCAGTAGAAAAATCCAATATAACTGTCCGACCCGGCGATCGAACTCGAGACCTCATGTAATGACTGTAGTCGTACCGCGCACGCATTACAACTACGCCACCGGGGCACTCTATTTATTTAATATTTACGAAATTAGTATAAAACTAATATTATTGCTGGTGGTAGGATATTCGTAGCCGACCGGATGGCGACCACCGTACACATGGTGCTAAAACCTGTCATGGTGACCCACGGCCACACTCCGCCTGTAGTTCGCGTTCCAGGATCGGCTAGTGTACATCCAGTTCTTTCGAGGGGCTTGCGGCATGACTTGGTGATTGGTTGAGACGGGTATGGGGGTATCCCTGTATATGCATCGGTCATCCGCATGTCTTGTCGCAAGCCTCTCGATTTGCTTCTTCCCTCTTCGGATTCGGAGTGTGAAGAAGCATAAATAGGCCGGCATGTTTCACGAGTTTTCTTGGACTGCGCATACCATCAGGTGCAGTGTTGACTACACTTTGCCGCGCCTGGATAAAAAAATAAAAATATATAATCGAGAAGTATTTATTGTGCTTTACAAAACGCGATAACTACTTTTATTATTTGTTTATTTAGGATATTTAACAAAAAAAATATTTTAAGCCAAGACAAAACAATCTTTTCTTTTGTTGCCTTCGTTGAAAATTATTAGTCATTAATTTAAAAGATTAAAGGAATAATAAACCTACAATGATGTTTAAACGAGTAGGTAAAATATCTACATACAAAAGCTCAAGCCTGTATCCGCGAAGAGGTAGGCAGAGATGCACTAGCCAACTAGTACATCCACATTTCGCCGAGCTTAGTTCCGTCCCAGATGTAATAGGGGGCGAGCTTATCGCCATATAGGGCACAACTTCTAGACTCCGGGCTGATATGGTAAAATTCAATATCACTTTGGCCGACCCGGGGATCGAACCCGAGACCTCAGAACCGTAGTCGTACCGAAATACCACCACGCCACCGAGGCAGGCATGAAGAGCTAAAAGATTGATAAAAGTATATTAACCGAGAGTAGTTAGTGTGTCAGATTCTGGTGAAGTGGAAAAAAATACTGCTGATGTAATCATCATGCAGACCCCTCCATGTCATCAATAAGTAAAGAAAAAAAGTAAACAGAAGAGCTTCTTTTACTATGTGGTTCCGTGGTTTTTAATTTCATATATTATTGTAAACAGTTTTAATGGTAAATGAAACCAGCTTATTTTTGTTAATTTGTATTAAATAACAAGAATTATAAATCTAAGACAAATTCAACAGTACACGTAGTGAGTGACATGGTTGACGATCGCTTTGGTTTTAGCTTTGTGGAGTACAGTTAATAACAAAAGTCCGAAATTCAATTCCATTATTCGTAAAAAAATTGCCAGAAAGTTTCCAACATGCATTATTTTATTACTTTTTCTTATTTTATGTGACATTTGTTATTAATTGTACTTTTACGTGTGAGATTCGATCTAAGCGTGTATATTAGTAGCGACATTGTTGGAACTTATACGTATTTATGTAAAAGCAAATAAAATACGGGATTTACGTTCGAAGTCTTATGACCAGTTAATTGGTATTTTGAATTAAGTTAAGTTAAGATTAAGTAGTGTATGCAAGTAAAACGCAGTGTAGAAATTTTATTATAACTGCAAAGAAAATATAAAAAAGTATGGTAGTTTTACTGCACTTTTGAAAACATTAATTCTTCCATGACATCTCTTATTCCACATACCCTTATCCCACTCCAATGTAGGGTCTGGTCAGCTCAACGGCATGGTGATTTTAAGAATGCTACAGAAAGAATTCGCCTTTGTTTTTACAAGTGGTTGCCAACCTGACATCCCAGATCCCATCCCATCATGAGATGTTCATGTCCCAATTTTGTTTTATTTGGGGCTAATTTTCCAATAGACAGGTAATTTTTATCTGGAAATAATTTGACGTTTTGACAGTTATTGTTATGACATCTATCAAAGTCGTTAAAAAATATCCATTCGATAAAAATATCTGTATATTGATAAACCAGTCGCTAGTGCATCTACTTTATTAGACAATTCTTCAAAAGTCCATAAAGAATTTAACGTTTATAGAATTAAACAGTGACATTGATTTTTAGCAAAAAGACATAAAACATTAATTAGCTGTCCGTAAAACATGTTTTTACACACCAATAGAAATAAAGCATAAATCACTGCCATTAATTTACATATAAAAAGTAATTGGTTTCTAGTTTTTGTATATGAAATACTATGAAAACATTTTTAATCGATATATGAGATTTTTTAAAGTTCTATCTATTTATCAACAGGATATTTCGATTTATAATACATGTACTCGTCTGGATTTCTATAGATATAGACATTTAGTATCTTATAATGTATAAGGCACATTTCATACTTACATATAAATATTTGGTTAAATACGGATTAGTTACCTAAATTTTTTTTTACAAAAAACAAATTTATATTTTTTCGTAGTACATGCATTGGAAGATATAGGTACGGTTATAGAATATTAAGTATAATAGAATTTACACATTTTGTATTTCTATAAAATGGGACTATTATTTTGTATTTTTTTCATAGCAAGGATTTTTAAAATAAATCATAATAAACAATATACCAACCCAATACATTAATACAACAAAGTTTTGGAATCAACTAAAATAATGAAAATGTAAAATATGAAATGTTTTATTTTTAGTCAGTCTGTAATATTTTTTTCCTTAACACTTTTTTAATTGAATGTACCAACCTACATTTGTTCTGTCAGTGCATGTACTACGTATAAAAAATCTAATCTACTAATATTAAGAGTATATATGTATCGGAACAGACAACAGTTTTTCATCTACCTTTAATTATTGACACTGTACAGATTACACTGAATTAATGCGAATTAAAACACTTCGATGTGTTAGATATTATACAGCTAACAAAATATCTATAGCACCATTACAGTTATTGGGGCCAATCTGTCGAAAATATAAAAATGAATCATAGGACCTTACTTATAAAACAGTTTAGCTGAGCAAATGGTTAAGAATATTCTGTCTCTCTTTTCCTTGTGTCATATTGTTTGAAAATAAAAGGGACAGACTACTTTACCATATGCTCAGCTAAACTTATAAGTAAGGCCCGTAATGTTTAGTCATACATAGTCTCAATTTTGTTGTCATTATTAAACTAATTTTAATTCAAATATAATTTACTTTGTAAAATTAGTGATACAAAACTACAATAACAGTTCTGACTCATCTCAATACAGAATATTCATTGACATTGGATTTAATAAAAAAATCTACGACATTAAAAAATGTAATGATTATTTAGATTAACTATTTTACTTTTAGTTTAGTGACAACATTGGGGCTTACTTATAAAAACAGTTTAACTGAGCAAATGGTAAAGAATAGCCTGTCCCTTTTGTTTTCAAACGATTTGACACAAGGGAAAAAGTGACAGCCTATTCTTAGCCATTTGCTCACCTAAACTGTTTTTATAAATAAGGCCCATTATTGACAATATTTTAGTTCGATAAGTTGAAAATGCAGTTTAAATTGAACTCACACTAAAAATAAAAACCCAGAAGTGACCCCATTGTATCCTAAAATCCTTTAGTTACCAAATGAACGTTTAAGTAATTTCCAAATGTATGTTATCGATACATTTTTATATAAATTCGGTCACTGTTACTACTAATTACAATCGAACATTATTAAAATCTATAATAATGCAACATTCGATGAACACATTAAATGAAATTACGCCGCTAAGGCCCTGTTCCCTTACTCTTGACACTAGATTCGATAGTGATTTCGATTTGGTTTCATTTATTGACTTCAAATTCCACCGCAATCGGCTTTTAAAGTGCGCTAATGTTGCAGAATATTCGAGAACTTGTCGTTTGGTAATTTTTAACGTGACATTAATGCATTTTTGAATTCGATTTCGGTGGAATTTTAAGTCAATAAATGAAACCGAATCGAGTTCAAATTCGAATCGAGCGTCAGGAGTCACCCCCCCTGGTTAGCACGAGTTTGTAAAAAGGTGTTAGATTTTTCCATACATTTGACTAGCAGCGCCCCTTGCAGAAACTGCAATGAATTATATAAATGTATGGACAACTGGAAATCTTTGGGGAGGCCTATGTTCAGCAGTGGACGTCCTATGGCTGATGATGATGGATATTTAACGATAACTGTCATGGTTATCGAGAAGCATTATTTTCTGCTAGGGGTAGCCATTGTTCAGATGACACGTCGAAGGCGCATTTATTACATTATTTGGATGCGGTGTGGTGTGCTTAAACTAATGACAAAAGTAAAATAAGGATTTGGCATAACTACGAAAAAAATGTATACCTAAAGATCCCAGTATTTTTTTTTTAATAGTCACACACCGTCAGATATCTTCGTCGTAACAGTCGTTAGATATCTTCTTCACATGCAGTATTACGATTATTTTAAATAAAACAACGTATTTATATGAAAACCACTACAATATTTAAACATTATAAATCTGAGGTACTGTGACAACTTACATGTATAAAAATCACGTTAATAATGGCGGAACCGGCCACAGAGTAAACAGTTTATAGTAGTTATGCCAAGTCCTTATTTCTCTTTTGTCCTTGGTTTAAACCCAGGTATTGATTGGCACATGTTAAGTGCTCGCGTTAGTAATGAACGACGTTTATATAACAGTGATATTCGTTAATCGTTGTGGTCGATTAATTTTTATTAATATAAATGTCGACCTTTATTATTTGATGACCTTCCACAGATGATCAAGTTTGTAGCTTGCAGTTGCAATAATCGATTTAGAAAAAAACGTTATTTACACGGCTAACCGGTTATTTTTAATTTGTGGAAATAACATCAGATTCATTCTTTTTTATATCGTAAGTACAGGTGTTGCAGAATATTTGTTTGCATTTTAATATCGTATACAGGAGCAATGATTAAAGCATATTAGAAATTGGATTTAAAAAATTCAATATGAATTGCAATATTTTTGGGCATAACTAATGTACGACAATCATTTCCTAATAGTGAATCTAATTTTTCAGTAAAATGACCACCCTGTACGACTTAATACCCACACCAACACCACATCAAAGTCGATCATCTGCAACAGGCCGCATTACGGTACGTACCCATATTACGTGACCCGTTTTGGGGGGGGAGGGGGGTCTTCAAAATACCATGCTTGGTCTCAAGGGAGAGGGAGGGGGGCTCTAGGGGTAGTAGGTCTACGGAAATCTATCTAGGAAAACATCGTGGTTTTTTCGAGCTATATTCAAATATGGCGCACAGCACTTAGCATTTTTTAAAGTCACAGGTGGCAACACATCATAATATTTTATTTTTTCTTCGACAAAAAATATTTAAAACTATATTTATAAATGACTACGTGCAAACTAGAAGGGGAGGGGGGTCTTGGGTATATACTACGGGTGGTTATCGACGGGGGGAGGGGTATAAAAATGGGTCATGTAATATAGGTACGTTCCTTTATACTGTAGTGAATTATATGCTGACATTGTCGCTGATGGTACTGATAGTGCTGATGTGTGTCGCGGGGGTTGTGTTGTCGCGCGGTTGGTGTTGGTGCAGCGGGCACGGCGCGCGCCTGACGTCACGCCGCTTGTGTCGTGACGTCACCGCCCGCGTGCTCCTGCTCGCTCCCGCCCCCGCCGCCGCCGCTCCCGGCCCCGCCCCCTGCCCCGCCCCCGCCCCCGCCCCCGCGGCACCCTTGTCGAACACCTTGCGGGTGTGGGGGGGCGCGGGCCGCGGTCAGTCGAGCACGTGTTTGATCTTCACGTACAGCACGCAAGAGAACAAGAACCCGAATATTGGTATGACTGACATACCCACGCCGACGGACGCGAGGATTATCAGCTGGTCTCGGATGTGGTTCGTGAATTGGCGTATGCAACCCTGGAAACAGAACGTACCTAACATAAGCTCACGCCTGTATTCCGGAAGAGGTAGGCAGAGGTGCACTAGAGAACTAGAACACCCACATTTCGCCGAGCTTAGTTCCGTCCCAGATGTGATAGGGGGCGAGCCTATCGCCATATCGGGCACAAATTCCAGACTTTGAGTTAATATGGAAAAATTCAATATCATTTTGCCCGACCCGGGAATTGAACCCGAGACCTCAGACGGTAGTCATACCGAAATACAACCACACCACCGAGGCAGTCACCCTGGAAACAGATTTGTGCATTATTAAAATGTGTTTTCTTCTCTGCCCTCATCCCATTCTAATCTGGGACACTTTTAAAGGAAAGTTCAGAAAGATTTTGTCTGAGTTTTTACGACTGGTTGCCTTTCGTCAACCCCCCTCTGGGGTATTCAGTTTGGAGCAAATCAAATTAAAAAAACGGTTTTTATCGAATCTTGGACTACCTGGTCCAGGCTCTTCAACATGCTCGTAAAAGTATGTTGCGCCATCTCCACATTAAAGTGAAATGAGGGCAGGTAGAAAGAAGTCACTATGGCCAAGGTCTTACATGGTAATAAATGTTGGAGGGATGGTCCCTGGTCCCGCAGCGCATGGTGATGGTCTTGCAGCAGGAGTCGGGGACCAGCAGCCGAGGGTCGTGCTCGTGCCACCTGCTCTTCCGCCAGTCTTCGTACCGTAAGGCACCACAGCATTTAAACTGGAATGGTGGAACATTTGCTTTGATTTAAGATACGATATTTTCCTTGGGCAAAGAACTTATACTATCTTAAATTTTTCCTAAGGTTTTGATTAATATAAAGAAAGTGGGGCTTGAAATTACCTTAGTTTCATTATCGCTGAAATAGCGGTAATAGATATTTTTATGAGAAAACCGGTAATGGGTGGAAAGCGATAATGGGTGTATTTATTTTTGGACTCGTGCAGTACAGAACTTAGGTAATAAACTTATCAATTTGCATGGAATTCTCGTTTCCTATCCTATCAAGCTGGTTACAAGCGTCCTCTTCCATAGTTCCACTCTCTGCTCAGGGTGCTTTTTCCTCATAAACCCTTGCAATATGATCGGCATGTATGAGCACCCATGGTGTCTGTTCCACTTCGTGACATCAAGCATAATAATAAACAGAAAATAAATAATAAATAACACCCAACAGTCACATACATAGTCCTGACCCCATACTAAGATCGAGTCTTGTGTCGTGGGTATCAGGAACTACGAGAGCCTTTCGGTCTCACAACACCCAGACCCAAAACAAATATCTGTAGGCCATACAAACATTTGTCTCGGTGCGGGGATCGAACCCGCGGCCTCTCGCTTCACAGCCGGCTACTCGCCCGCTGCGCCACGGAGGCTGTCAAGAAAAGGACTCAGAATAATAACAAGAGTGCAGAGTAAAAAAAAAAATTTAATAGCAGAGACTGGCAAACGAACATATGTGTAACCTAATTTTAAGTGACACCAAAATAATTATCAAGATTGGGAAGGGGAAGGAATTGGGCCACCGAACATCTCACTGATAAAACGAAACGCAACCGTGAGCGGCTAATTTACGTCGGTTTATTGTGAGACAGTGGTATCAAACTGATGGAGGCCATTCATGCTGTAGACGTTATTGTCTACACGTCTACACGTACCACTCTATGACTCATAAAAGAGGGATATCATGATACAAAAAAGCAAGTAGAAGGGAAGAAATAACCGGATAAAACTAGGCAAGACAGTCGTATATAGCAGGGATGGCCAACTTGATAAGGTCCAAGATCTACTGTTTATTGGCGAAGCCCTGTGCGATCTACTAATTACATGCTGGAATAGGATTGAAAATTATACAAGTGATGTGCGCATTGATTACGTTGCACAGTCTATTCTCTACATATTTTATACATATAATTTTTTTTCTACCTGCCCATATCCCACCTTAATGCGAGGTCGGCGCAAAACACTTTTTCAAGCATGTTGCAGAGAAAATTTGGCTAAGTTTTTACGACCGGCCGCCTGCCTGACGTCAACCCCCTCTGAGGGATCCAGTCCCGGACAAATTAAATTAGAAAATTTGTTTTCGCCCGACCTGGGAATCGAACCCAGGACCTCCCGATCCATAGCCCATACATGCTATCACTAGACCAAGGACAAACTGGACAAACAGCCGTGATCGACTGGTCGATTGCGGTGGACTGGTTGGGTACCCCTGGTATATAGGTAGGTATACTATGAAGGTACCTCAGGGAGTTTTGGCGGGAATTCTGACGGTGCGGGTGGTCACTTGTTTTAATGATTTCATATTTTAGTCTAAAGTTGTGTTTGTAGTTTAAATGTGATGTGTATCTAAGCAATAAACATCAACGAAGATAGACAGTATGTGGCAGCTTTGAAATAAGTGATTCTGGATGCTTTTTGTCGGGTGGATGGGTCGACCATGTTCGATTCCTCCGCTGCGAGAAAATCGTCTAAAAAACATCAAACCGGAAGGAATTGACGCCAAAACTCCAGCAGGGCCTTGAAATCGAACACAGCTGACTTCATTGCACTTGCGAAAACTTAGATGTAGGAAAACAATTTCCCTAACTTGACATTGACTTAATGTATTTCAATTGCCATAAAAAAAGGTACCTCAGTCTGCATGGTGTCGACCGCGTTGGTGACATCGTTGTCGAGCGCATAGTTGGTGAGGAAGGTGTCGTTGAGCTCAGCATGCAGCTCGTCTTCCACCACCACCTCGTAGTAGTAGGCCAGCCCGCCCGCGCCCGCCTCCAGTATGAACGAGATCAGCAGGAAGTATGTGTACTACAATACAAAGTTCATTTATTATTATGTCCATACTTACCTGCCTGTCGTCAAATTCAAATATATAATGTAAATTATATTAATCCTAATTTAAAAATTTACTTGTGTTGACTTGTCATAAGTGCTTTTTTACATGCCTACGTGATCAATAAAGATTTAAAGGTGGTTGGAAGTTGGAAAGGGAACATCGAACTTTCTCTGACAAAGTCAGAGATATACTGGTTTGGTTTCTTAAGTTTAAACTGACAGCCTCCGTGGCGCACGGACGAGTAGACTTGGTCGAAGTTCGCTCTATAGATCTCAACCTTAGCTACTTACACACAACAAGCTGGTCCTATTCTCAGTCTTTAATCCACAGCAGCCGAGTGCGGAGAGAGGTACCCCGATGGCACCCGCTATGATCAGTAAGTACGCGATAGCAGGGTATGTGGGGGTAGGCAGTAACGCAACGTATCTGTGTCGGTATGCTACCGTCCACGCTCCGACTGCCAGCACACCAGCACCTGCAAACTAACAAACAAAACCTTTGAAATATTTAAATCCAAACATAGTGAACTAATAAAACCTGATACCCCAAAGCATCGTACATACCTATGTATGTACAAGATATATGTCAACCAACTTCATTTATACAAACTATTAATATTAATTAATATTAGCCCTGTAATATTACTGTCCCACTGCTGGGCACGGGCCTCCTCCACTAATGAGAGGGGTTAGGCCTTAGTCTACCACGCTGGTCTAATGCGAGTTGGTAGACTCCACATACCTTCGAATTTCTTGTGGTGAAATTCTCGGGTATGCAGGTTTCCTCACGATGTTTTCCTTCACCGTTATAGCAAGCGATATTTCACAATGATAATACACTTAACATAGAAAAGTCAGAGGTGTATGCTCGTATTTTGGGTTGGTCTCGAACCTCCGACACTTGTCTCGGCAGTCCGTACCATTCACAACTGAGCTATCGCTTCTTTTTATACATACATACATACTATACTAAAATAAAATAATTGTCTAGGGTAACTTTACGTCGAAGTCCGAAAGTTCACTACATGGTCACTACTATTCAATCGTGATTTACTTTTTGACATTGGCAAAATCACTGCTGACGCGGTGGGGCCATGTTTCATAAGGGCGACTTGAACCACTATTACTAACCTACAGTTAGTCCTAACCACAACTTAAATTGAAAAAGGAATATTTGAATGACATATAATTCATTACATGTAACTAATTAATTGTGGTCATATATTATTATGTAATGAATAATATGTAATTTATTATTCATAATTTGAGGTAAGGACAAACTGTAGGTTAGTAATAGTGGTACCAGTCGCCCTAAGTATAATGTAATAAGAAGACATAACATAAGCTCACGCCTGTATCCCCGAAGGTGTAGGCAAAGGCGCACTAGCGATAGTTCGCTGTTGTTGTAGTCAACACCCACATTTCGCCGAGCTAAGTTCCGCCCCAGATATGATAGGGGACGAGCCTATCGCCATATCGGGCACAAATTCTAGACTCCGGGCTGATATTGAAAAATCCAATATCACTTTGTCCAACCCGGGGATCGAAACCGAGACCTCAGGACGGTAGTGGGTAGACATGTGAAATTATATCCCATGTAAACCATTGTTTTGGTTATGGGTATTATATTTTTCATAGAAGGTAAAAGATGTGGTCTCCATCGACTCCTTATTCGAAATCAATATCGCTCATTTGCGACGACAGTGTCAAATTTCGAAAGCCTCGATTTTACAGTTTTTTTTTAAATAAAGTTTTAACAGCGTTTATGTATGATCGAGGTTTTCGAGATGTGACAATGACGTCGCAAATTAGCGATATATAGGTTACGGATTCGGATATCCGAGGTTACGATTACTGAGCTCTGTAACATCCCTAATCTATGCCATTTTTCCCGTTGCCAAAAGCGTAAAGAACGAATAGGTAACAAAAACTGCATTTATTATGAACTATAGTTATAGGTTATCAGGCCAGAAAACCCATTAATTATCAAAACTGATAACATGATTAAGTCATTGTTTGGGTTTTAGCCACAGTTAATACATAGTTTATATAAAAGAGTTGCGAGAGATTTTTAATGATTATGATAAAATATACAGAGTGTTTCATAAAGTTGGTACCAATATTTTTTTTTTGTAATTCTTTATGAGAAATAAAGTTTTCTTAAGCCGAAAGTTGGTACCAATAATAATTCCACTTACGGAGAGATCAATTTAAAGCGTGATGGTAAAGATAAAAATTAAGCTACATTTTTTTTATCCATTGTAAACGGTGGGGATATTAGATTTGACCTGTAAATTGTCGCAATTAGCATAGGAATGGCTGTGTGTATTAACTAGCCCATAGGTAGTTTGCAAATGTACTGCAGCTGACCCAACAAGTCAGAAAAAATGTCTTCGTCACAAATTCAAGTTCCCATTATTCAAAAACTATGAGCCTTACGAAATTTTAAATTTGACCGGTATATTGATATCCATCCCCTCTTAAGTGTAGTTATTATTGATACTAACTTTATGAAACACCCTGTATATAATAAATTTAATAATAATAACTACAATAGCCTCGGTGGCGTAGTTGTATTTCGGTATGACTACCGTCCTGAGGTTACGGGTTCGATCCCCGGGTCGGGCAAAGTGATATTGAATTTTTCTATATCAGCCCGGAGTCTGGAATTTGTGCCCGATATGGCGATAGGCTCGCCCCCTATCACATCTGGGACGGAACTAAGCTCGGCGAAATGTGGGTGTTCTAGTTCGCTAGTGCACCTCTGCCTACCCCATCGGGGATAAAGGCGTGAGCTTATGTTATGTATGTTAACTACAATAGAAGGGTTATCAAGCAAATTTCCATACAAAATAATTGACCTCCAACGTCAGTAACACCATCATTACAATGTGAAGGCCACGTATTACAATTTACACCCTAGAATGTTATGTGAATGTTCAAGAATCACGTGAGACAATTTTATTTTCTATTACATTATTACGCTGGGACGACCTTGCGCGCGTATGTTTCAAATACGACCGAGTGATTTATGACCACTTGGTCACAACTTTTGGATCACAAGTTTCGTGCTGTTATCCCGTCTATATACGTTAATGTCTTTGATTCATATTATGGTCATAACTTATAGTGAACAAAGGCCCTGATGATAAATGGTTAACATCGCCCATGGGTGTAGGGAATGGGTGTAAAATGTATGGGGTTAAGGCACAGGAGCCGGATTACATACACCTATCGTGGTAAGACACAAAACATAACATAGCCCGGAGTCTGGAATTTGTGTCCGATATGGTGATAGGCTCGCCCCCTATGACATCTGGGACGGAACTAAGCTCGGCGAAATGTGGGTATTCTAGTTCGCTAGTACGCCTCTGCCTACCCCTTCGGGGATACAGGCGTGAGCTTATGTATGTATGTATGCGTCATAATACGACTGTCTCGGTGACGTTGTTATATTGCGTGACTGTACCTACGACTACCATCCTTATGTCTTTGGTTCGATTTCCCGGGTCGGTTAAAGAGGTATATTGGTTTTTTTGCCCAGTATCAACCCAAAGTTTGGGATTTGTGCCCATAAATAAATATAGCGATACGCTTATCCATCTCAGGCTGAAACATGGGCGGTTTTAGTTTGCCTCTGCCTACCCCTTCAGAAATACAGGAGTGAGCCTATGATGATGATTTGGATTATTCATAAAATTTTAATTATTATATTACTAGTTGTTAAATGTGAGTAAAAGCTATTAATAAAATAAACCGATTACATGATAGTACATAATAAGTCATGATAAGATCTGATATTTTTGGAGGATGATTTTAAAACAATTTTTGATGAGCGATGTGGGTCAGGGCTGTATCCTTTAGAAGGGTTTGATATCGAGCGGGCGGCCGATCGTAGAAGTTGAATATTTTCTGCTACATGTATGAAAGTGTGTTGCACCGACTCTACAGTGTAGTGGGTTAAGAGAGGGTAGGATACTTTTCGGTAATAATTATCAAATAAAACTCACCAAAAACACCACATTGAAGATATGTAGAACGCATTTGAGAAAGTTGACGCTGCAGCAGTCCGCATCCCTCGACTTCCTTGGCTTCACTTTTTTCTTTTTTGCTAACAGTGCACTTGAATCTTTTTTCTTTTCCTCTGCCATGTTGTCACGTAACGGAACTCCGTCTCACCTTCGACAGCTCATTATGCTTGTAATCTTCACAATTAACCTAGAAAAAATGAATTCATTATCACGTTGTACAAATGTGACGTCACTATTTTGTTAACCATACTTACATTTGACTAGTAATAAATGAGGAAGTTATTAAAAGCCATAGTAACGAATTACATTATTTATTTCATTAGCAAGCCCTACACTATCTTACAAAAGTGGAATATAGTACAACGCTTACTCTAAAATTATACAACAAAATAATTGTCTCAAAATAATTGATCCACAATCAGTGTAATATTTAAAATAAAATAGGTATATAATATAAAATAATATCTATTAACAGGGAATGAAACATCGCAATATATTTACATAATTCCTCAAGTTCATAAAAGGTAAAACACATTGTAGGCATGTATACACTTTAAACTTACATTCAGTCATTAAATTCATCACAATGTAAATTCATATCGTAAAATACAGAATGCCTTAATAATCCTTTGGATTAAATGTTAAAAGAATTAATCAAGTTCACATACAATTTTGATTAAAGATATAACAGTAATGTTTCATTACATAGGCTGCCCATATTAAGGTTGATATTGTATAAATATTATATAAAACCTAGCAATACGAGACAAAGTGGGTACCATCCCTGATTTACCATAAACATCTAATTCCACATAGTCCATCAGGCTTACACCATACTACGACGTATTTGCTACCGATTTATTGACGATCACATTATTTTATACTAAATCCTTATCAGTGACGTGCACAGTCATTCCGATCGGGGTAGACAAAAACTTGAAAAATGATTTTCTTCAACTCTTACATGACCATTACCGTCATAGTCATCTCCATGGTGATTAAAATTAAATCAGACACTACTTTAACTACATAATTATGAAATACATCCCACTGATCCTTATCCCAGGACACAAAGGATGTAATGTGTAAATTCACTTGAATATGTCTCATTGGCGTGAAAACGTCGTAATGTGGCGCGAGCCTTATTCCACTGCAAAATTCACAGTTCATCAATTCCATTATCCAGTCACAGCTGATCTATTCATCATAGTATCTCAAAGTGGTTTCTAATTTGTCAACAATCTTTTTATAAAATGTAATTTGTTGTCTCAAGAATTTTTGCATCGTAGCTTTTAGATCGACAGTTCTCTCAGACTTAAAATGGTTGACTTCGGCAAGAAGCGCATATGATATGACATCAGTTCTCCTCAATACTTCATTCAACTGTGCCACTTCCATCTTGTGTTCGGCAGTCAGTCTTTCACACTCCCGTTTCTTTTGAACCGCACCCTTATGATTGGCTAATACATCTGGAAAGCTGCCTATAATCCCTTTATACAAATGGAATTTGTCACCGAGTGGCTCCCAGTCATATTTGGGTTGTTCGTCATACATTCGCCCAATTTCAATGTATATCCCGCCTGTCATTGTTATGGCAGATGTCAACTTAGATTTTGACACTATTGTACCTTCGTCTAATCCTAACGAGTTTCCTAAACTGTAGAACGCTTCACCAACTTTCTGGCAATCTGCTTTGTACGGTCCCTGGAATCTCTTTGTTTGGAGTACACACATGTTGGACACGGCTTTCACTGAAGCATCCATGCTGTTGATAAAAGTGTGGCACTGTTCAGTTATATGATCCACTTGTGATTGCAGTAATGCTTTCTCGGGAACTATTAATGATACACAGTAGTTTAGCCCTAACAAATTGTCCCTTTCTGCTTGTCTTTTGCCAGCTTTCCACCTTTTTTCATCAGTGCAAGTTAGGAAATGCTGCCACACCTCACTTCTCGATAGTACTGGATGCTTACACATCCAATCAACAAATTCTTGAAGCTGCACCCGTCTGCGTTCAATCAATTGCTCGTCATATCTGCCAGAAATCTGCTTATCTGGCAACGGTGGGATTGGAATAAGAGTAAATTTCTCCTGTAATCTCTCATGTAGCCAGTCAAAATGTTTGTACCTCCTAGACACTTGTATATTATTGAATGAAGGTGTCAACTGATATGCTATGAAACTCTTAATGCCTTTAAATTTAGACTCCTTCTTGGGTGAAGCAACTGTTACATTATAGGGTTGTGTTAATGGTGACCACACATATCCTTCTTCATCTTGTATGATATACACTTTGTCTGAATCTGGCACTTCAACATTGAGTGTAGCTAGCAGATAGCTCTCTCCACTGATTTTTGATGATGGTGCAAATTTGTTTTTCCTTACTGTGCCAACGGAAGAACCGAAGTTGGATGTGGTGTCATCAATCTGATGATTGTAGTCATTGATGGGCATTCCTGGCAGGGGTGTGAGTGGTGCTTGTGCATTGTATGCATGTGCTCTGTTCTGTTGTTGTGCAGGACCTATTTCAGAGTATGTGTCATCATCCCAGTCATCATCCCAACCATCTTCATGCGAGGCACCCTTCTGCAAGTTATTATCTCCAGCACTGAACTGTGAGTCACCCCAATCGTCAGCTGCCTGGTCGTATCTGGGAGCGGGTGGTGCTGCTTTCGTATGAGATGATTCTTCTGGTGTGAGCTTCCTCACATAAGCTGCTGGGAACAATCCAGTTTCTCCTTTCGAATTCCTGCCCTCCCACCATCCTTCACCAATCTCAGTGTTGAGTAGCGTCAGGATTTCACCACATGTTATTGACATCTCTGTGGTGCCCGGTTCCCCAGTGAAGTCATACAAAGCTTGCACCTGGGCCGACATTGTGACCCTTTACCTACAACAATTTTAAAAAGAATTATTTAATAAACCTGTGTAAAATTTATTACGAACCAATGAAGCGAGTACATGTGCTATCTTATCAGTGTTATCTAGAAATGTAGGGAATATAAATGCGATAAATTGGTACTGTGCGGATACCGTTTCTTGCTTTTAATACTAGTATGGATTTAGGACAGCGCGGCGCGAGTTCGCAAGGCGCCGACACATATTCCTAATAGCCACCAATTAAGCACGGCTGGTAATTGACAAATTTAGAGGTGGACATTGTTTTCTGGCCTCGTTCGACCGGACCAGAGGTGCACTCAATAACAGTTATTATACACTATTATGCAAAACATTAAACAAGTACGCAGAACGGAATTTGAATACGAAATGTGTAAATAAAATGACAAAGGTTTGAAACGAAACGCATCAAAAACTAAGTGGTATCAGTTTGTGTTAGGATCGTGTGTTACACAACTAACAATTTATTTGACACTGCAAAAACGAAAACACTTTGTTAAATTCTTTGGATTTGTGATGGAAATCACAATGACGTCAATTTGAGCGTGTATGAAAGCCATCGTGGAATATTACAATTATATTCGATTTCTTAAGACAATAGTCGAAACAACATCACAATAAGTCACAATGATAGAAAACGAACACATTTACTTACTTTTATTGACGATAAAATATAATATCAAGGCGGATACACCGATTGTACAGTCATCTGTTTGACAAATTAACGACAGGCTGTTTTCTTTGCACTTTGTTCTCGATTACGTGGCATGTTGACGGAAAACTGGCAAAAATATTTGTAGAAAATAAAAGATTGTACAAAATAGCCAATGTTGAGAGACTACACCTTTATAACATCCAATCACAAAATGGCGTTCAAAAACCTACCGATGCTAACTTCGAACTGTTTAAAAAGATTTCCGATAGATGGCGTGACTAAACGTCAAATCTATTCATTCCATTTTGCGTTATGGTAACACCGTAATAAGCGTTCACGCAGATATTCACAAAAGGACAAGCAGTGATGCACATTTTATGTTAATGCTCATGATTAAATATCAACCGCATCACGAGTATGTTAAGTAGGTAATGCAAGTAGTTACTCTATCCGTACTCTCGTACATATACTTGGGTCGCAACTTTCAATGCACATAACAGTGTAAGGGTTTTTATCTTTTATGGAAAACTGAATATAACTGTTTAATGAAGATAGAAAAAGTTGAATTGGAATGTTGGTACCTATTTACTTACTAGTTTCGTTCGCAGTGCAGCTTTTATTCGGCTTATTCGACTAGCGCACTTTGATGCTAGCTGGTAAAGTTAATTTAAAGTGGAGAATTACTGAGAATTTGCTGTTGTTGTAGACTGGAAAGACTTATTAGAATTTGAAGGATTGCACAATAGTATAGAGTAGTATCTATAGACAGCCTCCGTGGCGTGATGGGTCAGTAGCTGGTTGTGAAATGAGAGGCCGCAGGTTTGATTCCTTCATCAAGACCATATTTATTTCGAGTCTGGATGTTGTGGGACCGTAAGTCCCTCGTTATGTTATTTTGCTATAGAAAAATCTGCCGCCTGTCTGTCTCCTCCTTGGTCTAGTGGCAGCATATATGGGCTAAGGATCGGGAGGTCCTGGGTTCGATTCCCAGGTCTGGAAAAACGATTTTAAGATTTTTAATTATATTAATTAGATAATTAGATTTGCCCGGGACTGTATCCCCCAAAAGGGGGTTGACGTCAGACAGGCAGCCGGTCGTAAAAACAAAGCCAAATCCTTTCGGCAACAAGCTTGAAAAAGTGTGTTGCGCCGACCCCACATTAAGGGCAGGTATAAAGAAAGAAAGAAGCTATAGAAAAATCTGCCTTAATCCTATATCATTTCAGAGCAGTGGTCGCAAAGGGATTAAGGCTCGTTCACACAGTAGAAGCTGCTTCCTATCCAGTGCTCTTAACTCGAGTTAATTTTGAGTTTGACGTTTTTGAAGACGATAGTATTCGTTACTTTATATTCATTATAGTTTTCACACGAGGCGCTGCTCGCCAAGTGTATGGAGAAAATGAAAAATTATCATCGTTTTTGCAAACTGTCAAAACTTGTACCCACTGGGCTCCCTGATCATATCAGCAGTAGGGCAGTTCGAGTCGCCTTGGCCCATTATGAAACAACATATGCTTAGTGATATTTGTAATGTGGTGGTTCTAAGCAAGTAGTGCGTGAATAAATAGGAAAACAAATGTATGAACATCTACTCTCACACGACAGTAACTCCCAAGCATGCAAACCTATATTGTGGTTTTCCAGTAACTGAGCACACCAACTCGCACTGTGTAAACAGACCATTAGTATCCAAGCTTCAATTCTGGCTTTTTACTTGTCAGCAATAAGAGCCGCTAAGTGGACTTACAAACGTTTTTGTAGCATTTTTTATTTCCCACGTATAAAATTGTATGTGCGGCCGGTGCCCGAGATTTCCTGCACTCCACCGTACCCTGTTCGCTTTAAGATTTCATTTCACACGCTCGCTGAACAGTGAAGATTTATGTTTGAAAGGTACTAAAACGCGAGGATTAGCGCCATGTTACTTTAACCGCGTTCAAATATTTGTATGTGATGTTATTATAAGTGAACGAGATTTATATATTTGTTTTTGTTATTTTTATGTGAATCCACCTGCTATTTGGTATTTTAAGAGTGTTGGTGTCGTGGGAATATGAATCATAGCAGTAGTATGTAGAGTATATTATTATTATTAGGACTATTTTGTTGAGAGTTATTTGATGCTATCGTTGGTTCCCTCGTATACAATTGCATTTGCAAGTCATGAACGTTTGATGACTAAATGCATGTTTAATTTGCTATGGAATGGCAAATAAATTTTTCTTTTAAAAATAAATATTTGTCAAGTTTTTTATATTAATATAAAGAGGTGAAAAGAGGTGAAACTTGTTTGTTTTTATTTACACTTCTGATTATATTCAGCAAATTATATTATGACTATTTTCGGTAAGAGTTTTTACTTTGCAAGAAATCCGAATTTCAGCGAAACAACCTAACAAGCCAGCAATTTTACTTCATAGACATTTTAAATAAACACTGGTGTCTAGCTCGGTAGCTAGTAGGTGTATTAAAACGAATAGTTGTCTACATTTGCAAGTTGCAATTACTTTAAGTTGCTCGGAGCTGTTCTTCCAAACTTTACAATTACCATCCCGCTGACTGGACACAGCAACAATACGAGTTACGAGTCTGTTGTGTGCTTTTAAGTTTAGGATACATCTCGCTTCCACCACTGTAGTCTGTACCAACTATCGAAAGTACGAAAGTGTTAATTTACTAGATAATGGATGTTCTCCAATCGAACAAAACAATCAATTCAAAATAAATGTTTTAATTTACGTTTATTTCGACCGACTTCCAAAAAGGAGAAGATCCTTAATTCGTATGTATTTTTTTTATGTATGTTACGCGATATCTCCACCAAATGTGGACCGATCTTCAAAATTCTTTTTGTGATCGATAGAGCTTATTTCAATCCCATATAAATTTGGTCATGATCAGATTTGAAGTAGGTCTGTGAAGTTTTTAAACTTGTTGTTATCTATGTTTCCTTTATGAGGTTACCTATGGGGCATTAATAAATGGTTCGTTATGACGCAGTAATATTAGTCGTTCATTATTTATTTGTTCCGACTTGCGTGAGTCATAGTAACATGTACTTACATAGATGTATGAATCACACTATTATAAAGGCGAAAGTTTGTGTGTATGTTTGTTATCACTTCACACTCAAACGGCTGAACCAATTTCGATGAAATTTGGTATGTTGGTAGCTGACATAGGCTATTTTTTATCCCGGAAAATAAATTTAATTTCGGAAAACAAATTTTCACGCGGAACTCAGTTACTGACAATAGTCATTGATATAACTCAAAGAAGTGTTACACCTTTGACTTTTGCGTGTTGTATTTAAAAGCTATAGCACAGATAAAATTAGTTAAATACGAATATGTTTTTATAGTAAAAACTAGCAGTTGGGTCATCTGATGGTAAATGATCTCTACTGTCCATAGACACTCATGATATAAAAAAAAATCATGTGTGTGTTGCCAACCTTACAGGAGGGGAATACGGATTGAGAAGAAGACGGGGATTTTTGCCACAATTAGACAAATGTGCCCGTGAAGTAATTTTAAATGTATTTTCGACTTCCAAAAAGGAAAATGTCCTCATTCATCTGTATTCTTTTTATTTATTTATTTATTTATACTTTGTACAAAACTGATGTACAGGCGGACTTAATGCCAAGGGCATTCTCTACCAGCCAACCTGAGGTGGTGCAGAGATGGTAGGTGCATAAATAAAATAAGAGCTCTTTCTTTTTAAGTATGTTACGCGATATCTCCGCCAAATATAGATAAGTTTGATCAGTTTAGACTGCCTCGGTGGCGTGGTGGTATTTCGGTACGACTACGGTTTTGAGGTCTCGGGTTCGATCCCCGGGTCGGGCAAAGTGATATTGGATTTTTCCATATTAGCCCGGAGTCTGGAATTTGTGCCCGATATGGCGATAGGCTCGCCCCCTATCACATCTGGGACGGAACTAAGCTCGGCGAAATGTGGGTGTTCTAGTTCGCTAGTGCGCCTCTGCCTACCCCTTCGGGGATACAGGCGTGAGCTTATGTTATGTTATGTTATATAGATAGGTTTTCAAGGTAGAGCTTTTCGATAGAGCTAGGGCTATTTCAAGGGTGGTCACGATTTGGTCACGATCGGATAAGTTATGAAATCGGTTCATTAAGTTTTAACTTGTGTTTATATTGTTAGGAAAAATTGTAACGACGATGCTAAAAAAACGTAACGGACCGACTAACATACATAAAAAATACGGAATTGAGGACCTTCTCCTTTTTTGAAGTCAGTCGAGAATGTGTTTCCATTTTCCGACCACATTACAGTATTATGATAAAACGAGTTGTTTGTAGCAAGAGCGTAACAATATTTTTATACTCGTAAATAAAGAGCCAAGTGCAGATTCCTTCGGTCTTGTGTGGCTCAAAGCTTAGTTTCAAAGCCAAGGATATCCTTGAGCCAAGCACGTTGTATTAGGGTTGCTATTTGAAGCTTGAGAGGTGCAATAACGTTTTGTGTCAGATGCAGCTCTATTCTGATGTAATCAGGTGTGATAATGAGGTAATCAAAGTGGCCCGATTCCCCTTCCCAATTACTATTTTTTTTTGGGCAAACGAGCAAGGGAGTCACCTGATGCTAAGTGATCAAAATATAATACATTTCCTTCCTTTTGGGTTGACAATGCAGCCATAATTATTTTTGTGTCTATGTGCGGTGGAGATCACTCACCACCAGGTGACCTCACAGTTCGTTTGCCAGTCTGCTATAAAAATAAATTCGTTTATATTTTTTTATGTATGCTACGCGAAATCTCGCGATTGAGCTTATTCCAAAGTAGTTTCCTGAGTTTGTGACTTTGACTTAGACTTAGTCAAAGTTCGCTCTTTAGATCTCAGCCTAAGTATTTTGGTATGTAGGTATTTACTCTCGAGATTATGATTAAGTTTTAATACGTTATCTTTTGGTGAATGCTGTGTATGCCTCTGTTTAGCGCACATATCAGAAAATGTACCTACATAAATACAGAATTGGTAATGTTATAAAATGTAGTGCTGTGGGCGTACCTTCGAAATAAATAAAAAGATTTTTGTATATTTCAATCAAATTGGCGGTATGACTCATATTAGGTTAATGTACGTGGTCTGAATGCATTCTGTAAGTTTACAATCACGGCAACCCTGTATGCATCATTGCCTGGGACCATCTGGTGGTGACACCGACAGATTGCGTCGCCTTCATCGCTTTCCACGCCAGACAGACGACTGCGCTGCCTTGCACCGAGATTTACAACGTTTATACGAAAATAATAATACACGATGAATTATCTTCTAACTCTTTCTTTTTTTCTTCCTACCCTTATCCCATTTAAGGTGTGGTCCAATGTTGCCAAAATAATTTGGTTTAATTTTTACGATTGCCTCGGTGGCGTGGTTGTATTTTGGTACGACTACTGTTGTGAGGTCTCGGTTCGATCGCCGGGTCGGGCAAAGTGATATTGGATTTTTCCATATCAGCCCGGAGTCTGGAATTTGTGCCCGATGCACTATACTTAAGCTCACGCCTTATCCCCGAAGGGGTAGGCAGAAGCAATCTAGCGAACTAGAACACCCACACTTCGCCGAGCTTAGTTCCGTCCCACATGTGATAGGGAGTGAGCTTATCACCATATCGGACACAAATTCCAGACTCTGGGCTGATACTGAAAAAATCCTATATCACTTTGCCTGACACGGGGATCGAACCCGAGACCTCAAGACGATAGTCGTACCGCGCACGCAATACCACCACGCCACCGAGGCAGTCTTCTGAATCTTTATAAAGCAATCATTTATTTATGCATGAGTTTTTCGTGAATAACGTACATCAATCAATTACAGTAATAGATGTTTCTTTGAAAGAAATCATATTGGAAAGCACTTAATTTTTCAATCACTTTTTTATTCAAAAACTTTCTAGAATGAGGGTCTACTTAGGTAGGTTATTTATTATGAAATCCTTCAAAGTTGATACACATTATAGAATTAATAAAAAAAACTATAATATAATACTCAATAAGTACTATAATTATAGAAGATTAATGAACTTTTATAAAATACATCAAAACTGTAAACTGGCTAAACTGTGAGACGACATTTCCATTTTGTTTCTCACTGTTTATGCAATGTAAATAAGTTTTGATGAATTATTCAATAACGAATACCTACTCTATATTCAAGCACTAGTTTGTTCCTTTTTGTCATGCAATTCATTTACATAACTATTGTTAGATAATTTTTTATCTTAAATTGCGGTCTTTTATATTAATATTATCTTTTCCAACTCCTATTACAATCTTTATGAGTTTATAGATGTTAATTATTTAAAATTAGGCACTATTTATAGTTATAATAATAAGACAATTCAAATTTTCAGTATATAGTTTTTTATTTTAAGACCGGGCGAAGTGCAAGCGTTTAAGCAGGAAGGCGGACGGCCGAAGATGGCGATGGCAGAAGGCCGGGATAACGCCAGGCAGAAAAAAAGAAAGTCTTTTCTTTCCACCTGCTCTTATCTCACCTCAATTTGGCGATGACGCAACATACTTTTATGACCGGCTGCCTGCCGGACGTCAAACCTCCTCTGGGGGATCCAGTCCCGAAACATGACTTAAGTTTTCTAGTCTAATTGGTCCTAATTCAATGACTAAAGAATTATTATTTCCTTTCGACATTACTCTAACTACTAAACGTTAGATTATTAGAGTAATAATTATCTCATTCGTCGAGGCAAACTAAACTCCAGACGTCTCTCGAGATCTAATTAATTTTCCTTTTTCGTATATTGAATCAATATGTTCCAAAAAAGTTGTAAATTGGAATATTATTTTTTCTAAATCTCATTATCGGATGTTTTTGTAATAGAGGACGGCAAAAGAGATGATCGTCTTTTTCGACCGACTTCCAAAAAGGAGAAGGCCTCAATTCGTCTGTATTTTTTTTATGTATGTTATGCGATATCTCCGCCTAATGTGGACCGATTTTCAAAATTCTTTTTGTGTTCGATAGAGCTTATTTCAAGGGAGGTCCCATATAAAGCTCACAATCGAATTTGAAGTCGGTCCGTTAAGTTTTTAAACTTGTGATCTCAATAATATAGTTAGTTCCTCATTACAAAACTATAAAGGTCATTTAAAATTCGTGTTCATACTCAAACTTTTTAACAACGCTCGAACAGGCTGCTTCCAAAATTAATTTTATTCGCATGGCCCGTAATTAGTGCCAATAATTTAATTGTATCTAGTAATTAAAACAAATGTCCTTGTTCTAGAACTCGTAACGAAGTTCGGGCTGTCCTACTTGTATTGAAAAGTGTATAGGGGATAGTTGAAACTTTGGCGAGGGACGTAGGTAATGTTTGCTTTACCGTTCACTTAAGTCGGTTACCGTGAACAGTAGGTTGTTGTCGTTTTATTGATTTTAAGACTCGGAAACCGTATATTTATATACATACATACATAGACTCACGCCTGTATCCCCGAAAGGGTAAGCAGAAGCGAACTAGAGAACTAGATCACCCTTATTTCGCCGCGCTAATTTACGTCCCAGATGTGATAGGGGGCGAGCCTATCGCCATATCGGGCACAAATTCCAGACTCCGGGCTGATACTGAAAAATTCAATGTCACTTTGCCCGACCCGGGGATCGAACCCGAGACCTCAGGATGGAAGTCATATCGTAATACCACTACGCCACCGAGGCAGTCAGTATATTTATATAATCGTCTATTATTATGATTTTACGACAATCTTCGTTTATGTTTCGTGAAACGTGAATTATTTTTAACAGATATTATGGTCATGTCGACGTACTAAGTAATAATCCTATAATTAGTGTTTGATTGTTCGGTAATCAATGCTTCCTTAGTGGCTGAACTGATTTGGATATGATTTGATACTCAAGTAGACTGTTATTTGAATCAGTAGTACATATGATACTTCATAGGACATATCGGTGGTGCGTTTCTGCGGGATATAATTTTCAATTGGATCTCACTATACCAGGTGTTTCATAAAGTACCAATAAGAATTCCACAAGTAGGGCGAATGATTTAAAACGCAATGATAAACTTAAAAACTAAAAAATGATTTTATTTGTATCAATTATTAAGCATGGGGAATTTAAATCGCAATGTGACTTATAAATCATCGCAATTAGTATAGGAATGGCTTTGTGTTTGCTAAAAATAATTAATTACCCCATAGGTGGTTTGCAAATGTACTGCAGCTGACCTAATGAGCCAGAAAAAACCTGAACTTCACAAATTCAAGTTTCCATTTTTAAAAACTATGAGCCTTACGAAATTTTAAACTTTACAACTATATTGCTAGCCATACTCACTTTGAGTGTAGTTATTATTGATACCGACTTTATGAAACATTCTGTATATGAACAGTGCTTTGTAACCCTTTGTATATTAACGATTAATATTTTATTGAGTACCTTTTTAAGAACATACATAGAAGTGAATGGTAGTAGGTACGTTTGTAACTAGTGCATATTTAATTCTTCAGAATAAAAATCGTACTTCAGTAACTGATATAAAAGAAAAGAATTGAACAATATCCTGGAATTAAGGCCTTAGAAAACCTTCAAAGGTTGAATGAGTTCTCGCGGTCGATCACTTTGTTTACGAGAAAGGACAAGTGCTGTCAAAACTTGACGACATTGGAAAGGCTATACAAAAAACCCCTCAAGTTTAGATAAACAGCGAGCTTGATTTGTGTTAGGGCCCTTATTCTATGTCCAGCAGTGGACGTCTTGTGGCTGATGATGATGATTCTCTGTGACCAAATTAATGACTAAACAAAAAGTAAGAGGACCTGGCATAACTATGAAAATTACGTGTTTACTTCAAAATCGGTTCCGCCATTTTAGTTTTGCGATCTATTTATATGGAAGTTGTCAACGTGACATAAGAATTAAATAACGTATACAAAGAATTTAGTCAATCTAAGAACGTAAAATTACTAATTGATTTTATATTTTCAGACGGTGTTTTATTTATAATATTACTAATTTTGGGATATGAAGAAGATGTCTAACTGATATAGTCACGGGCGGCTCGGCCTACGGTGGCCCATACGCTTATGTAACATATAATATAGAGGATTAATGGGATCTTTCGCTTTATAATAGTGCTGCAAGTCGCCTCAACTATATAATAAACATTTTCAAAGTCTTATACTGAAATGCACTTTAACTCACTGCTATTTATTTCAGCTGCAGGAAATTACGGAATTATAATAGGCCTCGTTTGGCCTCTTGGGTACATAGTCGCGTGTAAATAGGCACTAAAGCTTTAAGACAACCCATTACCCGCCACCGGGAACCGTAACTGCTATAGCTTAACCGATGCATTAAAGGGATATTTTAACTTGAACTCGTTGCCTTTGACGGGTTAAATGAAGTCAGGCCTAAACTTTCTTCAGAGTTGTAAGGTTATTTATAAATAGAAGCTTAATTTGGGTATATTTAAACATAAGCTCATACCTATATCCCCGAAGGGCCAGACAGAGGCGCAGCAGCGAACTAGAACATTTCGCCGAGCTGAGTTCCGTCCCAAATGTGATAGGGGGCGAGCCTATCGCCATATCGGCCACAAATTCCAGACTCCGAATTGATATTAAAAAAAATCACTTTGCCCGACCCCGGGATCGAACCTGAGACCTCAGGACGGAATTGTACCGAAATACAACTACGTCACAAAGGCAGTCTATTGATTACTTCGACGCAATTGTGATTAACATCACTGTATATTGATCGCATATAAAATACTATTAACAAGCTCTGCTTAAAAAAATAAGAAAAGCCAAATCAATACTGCCTAATAAAATACGAGTACAGTCTTCGATTTCGGATTTCATAAAATTTATATTCAATGCGGAAGTCGGAAACTCCCGCACTCGTAAATCGAAATCAATAAGGAGAAAGTCACTGAGTAATTTTCGGAGAGGGTGAAATTACTTCGCGGTAGCTCTATTTATAACATAATTTGGTATATTTTAGGTGCATTCAAGGTTCCACTTGGAAGAACTCTTTATAGCTAGCTCTAATATTGTTGTGACAGCCTCCGTGACGCAGCGGGCGAGTAGCCGGCTGTGAAGCGGGAGGCCGCGGGTTCGATCCCCGCACCGAGACAACTGTTTGTATGGCCTACAGATATTTGTTTCGGGTCTGGGTGTTGTGAGACCGAAAGTCCCTCGTAGTTCCTGATACCCACGACACAAGATTCGATCTTAGTTTGGCGTCAGGACTGTGTATGTGACTGTTGGGTGTTATTTATTTATTTATAGGTACTATAATAATGAACATAGGCCTCCCCCAAAGATTTCCAGATCGACCTGTTGGAAGCGGCCTGCATCCAGCGACTTCCTGCGACCTTTATCAGGTCGTCGGTCCACCTTGTAGGTGGACGTCCTACGCTGCGCTTCCGGCCTATGTTCAGCAGTGGACGTCCTATGGCTGATGATGATGATGATGATGATGATGACTATAATAATGAGTATTTCTTTTATTTATTTATTTTAATGAGGGATCCAGTTCTCGGACAAATCGTTAGTATTGCTTTACCCGAGCTGGTATATGAACCAAAGACCTCACGTGACAATCTTTATACGCTGCCTTAAGCCTAAGGAGGCGACTATATAAAACCTTTTTTAAAAGTAAATACAGCTATCTACCTACTTTTCTGGCATATCATAGCAAATTACTGCAGACAAGTAATTTTCTTGACTTTTTTGTAGCCTACAAAAGTTCCGACCGTCCGGTCTAGTTCTTAATGTAATTTATCGTTACACTTATAATAGATTCTCGTTTCTTTTGTTATCGAAAAGATTTTTCTAGAGTTTTAATCTTGGTGGATTTACCTGAGCAAGGTCCGACCATGATTTTTTTCGTTCATTTCATAAGTATTATACTGCCTAGATTTATATGTATTTCCATCAATATATTATACCCTAGATGCACAGTTCTTTGCAAATATCCTCCTAAAAAGTGGTCTCAGAAATAAAACAAAGAAAACGATCACAAGTTGTAATTAAATCAACACAAATAAAACCCTAAGCACGTGTTATAAAGTAGGTTTTTAAACGAAATGACCAAGCGTTCTTTAATTTGAATTTTGAAATTTAGAATTCTATCGACGTCCGACTGTAGGCAAAACGAGTGCTTAAGCACTTCTTTGCTGTCCCATTTTCCGAGCGTCAACTGTGCATCTAGGTAAATAATATATCGAATTTCATATGGGTTTACAGAGCGTAACATTATGTTTTTCATAATCATATTAGCTTTGTAGTATGTACCCCATTGCTGGGAAAATACCTTCTCCACTGTTGAAAGGGTGTAGACCTTATTGTACCACGCCTAATGCGTAATCCCAAGTTTTTATGTTGATTGGTCAAAATTACACTGTTACATTATACATTTGACAGCCTTCGTGGCGCAGTGGGCGAGTAGCCGGCTGTGAAGCGTGAGGCCGCGGGTTCGATTCCCGCATTGAGATAAATGTTTGTGTGACCCACAGATATTTGTTTCAAGTCTGGGTGTTGTGAGACCGAAAGTCTCTCATAGTTTCTGATACCCACGATACAGGTTATACCTAGTGTGGGGTCAGGACTAGGTGTGTGACTGTTGGGTGTATTTATATACATATTTTTAGGTTTGTTTCCTATTAAAAAATAATGACACCAAAAATCACACATATACAAGATTCGATTGACGCAGGTATCAAAAACTGTGAGAGATTTTCGGCCATACAACACCCAGACCCGAAACAAATATTTGTGGAACAAGAGCACATGTCTCGGTGCGAAATTATTGAAATTAAATCATGATAAAATAATCATAAGTTTAAAAATTTTACGGACCTACTTTAAAACTTATCTGATAGTTACCAAAATATGGGACCAAGCTAGGAATAACATCTATCCAA
This sequence comes from Clanis bilineata, assembly GCA_036417725.1. Lineage (NCBI taxonomy): Eukaryota > Metazoa > Arthropoda > Insecta > Lepidoptera > Sphingidae > Clanis > Clanis bilineata. Next base: position 13,905,451 of record CM071149.1, on the reverse strand, counting down.
CATAACATAACATAAGCTCACGCCTGTGTCCCCGAAGGGGTAGGCAGAGGCGCACTAGCGAACTAATACACCCACGTTTCGCCGAGCTTAGTTCCGTCCCAGATGTGATAGGGGCGAGCCTATCGCCATATCGGGCACAAATTCCAGACTCCGGGCTGATATGAAAAATCCAATATCACATTGCCCGACCCGGGGATCGAACCCGAGACCTCAGAACCGTAGTCGTACCGAAATACCACCACGCCACCGAGGCAGTCTGAGATCTATCTCAGATCTATCCAACACAAAACGAAAATTGGCCCATATTTGGCGGATATATCTAACTTACATAAAAAAAATACCAATTGAGGACCTTAAACCTGTTAAGTTTCTCATTTCTTTGAGAGAACAGGGACTCCTTTGATAGTAGGTGTTAATTACGTTAGTGTCTAATTACATTGTAATAAAAACTATGAAAATCATTGTAGGCTTTAGCTAATCGAAAGTCACTCGTTTTATGATTAAGTTTCGTTATTAATAACTTGCGTTTCATTATGTTTGGGGCATTAATACACAAGGGAGCGCAAGTCTAGACTCTAGACAAAATTAATTGTAAACTGTTCAAACTAAAACAATTAATCAACTTTCGTTTAATTATTCCAAAATTCATATAGAAAATAAAGCAATATTAGGGTCATGTTGCGTAAAGTCTACTCGCCATGTCTATTCCAGAAATTGAAATAAATACCACTTTAATTAGCAAAGCGTAATCCAGTCTGTCGTTTTTAACAATCGCTTATTTGTATCATCATCATCATCATCATCATCATCATCATCATCATTATCATCAGCCATAGGACGTCCACTGCTGAACATAGGCCTCCCCCAAAGATTTCCAGATCGACCTACCTATTTGTATAATTGACAGCAAACAAAGTTATTTGCAAAGTGAGTGGAAAGTTGTAGTGAGTTTGAAAGGTGAAATTTAATGATTTTTAACATTTCTGGTACAGGGTTGTTTTTTTTTTATAGCAGGGACTGGCAAACGATGTGTCACCTGATGGTAAGTGATCTCCACCGCTCATAAACATACACTCATAAAATACAGAAGTAATCATATTGCCAACTTAAAAGGAAGGCATTAGGGATTGGGAAAGGGAGGGAGGGAATTTGGCCGCCGGAACTATCACTCACCTAACGAAACACGGCTGCGAACTGCCACTTTACGTCGGTTTTCTGTGAGGCAGTGATATCAAACCGGTCGAGCCGGCCCATTCGTGCTGTAGACGTAACTGTCTACAACTTGGCTTTACCACTCAATTGGTTGGCGAATTGTGTAAATTTGTCCTTAAAATTATACTCGTATTAAAAGTTTGAACAGTCACTACATAATTCTGCAGGTCTTATGCTACGTGTGTAAAGAACTACGAAAGTCTTATTTACAACACCTGGAACCGCACATTTTTTGATCACATAAAAATTAGTCTCTGCGTAAGGATAAAACCCACGAGCTCTTTTTTTATCCGGGCACGGCAAAGTGGTTACACTGCACCTAATGGTAAGCGTAGTGCAGTCCCAAAAATTAGCGACCACTGACAAACACTGTGTTTATCAGTGGTCGTCAGGATCATGCTTCTTCACACTCCGAATCCGAAGAAGGAAGAAGCTAATCGAGGGGCTTGCGACAAGACAGGCAGTTGTACGATGCAGATACAGAGATACCCCAATACCCGTTTCAACCAACCATCAAGTTATGCTGCAAACCCCTCTTGTTTCATAGTACATTACAACTGTATTAATAATATTCTATATAATTACAAATGGAAATGATCCTCTTTTTTGAAGTATTAATTAATGAACCAACCATAATCTTCAAAAATTCTCCATCGTGATTCCTCAGGGGACAGTCTAAGATCGATGAATGTATATAATGACTGCGTCTCGCTGGACCGGAGGGCAGTTCCACTAATTGGCTCTGATTGACTCGCAAATCGTATACTATATTTATGTACATTTTTCGCCTCCTTGGTCTAGTGACAGTATATATGGGCTGTGAACCGGGAGGTCCAGGGTGTGATTCCCAGGTCGGGAAAAGTAAATTTTTTAATTTAATTTGCCCGGGACTGGATCCCTTAGAGGGGGTTAACGTCAGGCAGGCAGCCGGCCGTAAAAACTAAGCTAAATCCTTTTTGGAACATGCTCGAATGTGGGATAAGGGCAGGTAGAACAAAAAAAATGTTTTCGGCTTCCTCTGTGGCTTAGTTATGTTGCGAGTGCGGTACGACTAGCGTCCTGAGGTCTCAGGTTCCATCCTCGGGTAGGGTAAAGTATTATTGAGGTGTTTACCAAGTATGAGCGTGGAGTCTCAAGTTTTTCCTTACTATTTGTAGTTGGTAGGAAACAAATATATCCAAATGGATGGGTAATTGAATAGCACTCAACATACGTAATTATTGAGGAAAATGCTCTGTAGTGACGCAATTAGAGCCTTGTTAACGAATTTTTGACGTTAGTCACTAGCGACTACGGAAAATAATTTGTATAAAAAACATTAATTTCCTACGTAACTCTCAAAGGCGTTTGTGTGGTTTTAATTTAAATATTTTATGTAGTCGCCAGCGTGTACCAAAAAACTCATGGTCGAATTATAGGGCCTTCAAAAAGAGACGAGAGAAACTTAGGCTCTATCTATAGAGGTAGAGCGAACTTCAACTAAGTCAAAAGTAACGAACTCAATGAGGATTTTGACGTAGTCCTAGTCAGTTTTTACAAGAAAATCTTTGCCTAGTCTGTCTGTCAGCCTGTTTTTATTGTAAAAAATGACTTGGACTAAGTCAAAGTTCAATTTAACATTTCCAAATCCTCTGAGTTCGTTACTATGACTTAGACTTAGTTGAAGTTCGCTCTATAGATCTCAGCCTTACTTGTAGGCGTTCTAATAGAGTTCTGTTAACCGAGCAGGAAGATTTCTGACAACCGTAAATGTATTCGTGCTCGATGCGCGTCTATGAAATTTGTATGAAATATTAATCAAATGTCATCAGTGCGCGTTTACATTTACATTAGTTTTTCGTCCTTAGGCTACTGTTACCAATTAGCACACATTGGATTACGAGCCCTAACAATTAAAATGGAATTAACAAAATTACAAACAATATTCGTTCGAAAAGTTAAGCTTTGGAAGGTCGTAAAATTTTAGTAGTAATGATAAACGCAAATATTTGCATGCGAATTGCTGTATATTAGTTTAATCACAGTATTATAGTGAATAGTGAGATTATATTCGCACTTATATTTAAATCATATGTTTTGTAATTTCACAATTACAATCTGTCTTTTTATTTGCCTTGTGTAATATTTTTATGTATGATTTGCCCTTATCTCACCTTAATGTGGGGTCGGCGCAACACACTTTTTCAAGCGTGTTGCAGAAATTATTTGGCTAAGTTTTTACGACCGACTGCCTGACGGCAAATAAATAAGAATATTCTCTTTGCCAGACCTGCGGGCTTAGATAAGTAGCTTATGCGCTAATCGAATAGAATAATAAAAATATGAGAATGACCGAATAGTACGCTATATGCGGCGTACTCTTATGTCGTTCCCATACATTTATTCTATTCGACTATTCTTCGACTAGCGGATAAGCCACTTGTCTAAACCCGCTGGGAATTGAACCCACGATCCCGGTCTACACCCCATTTATGCTGCGTCTAGACCACGGAGGCGACAATTTCAATAAGTAAATATATTTTGTCGTAGGAAGACTACTGTGGCGTACATTGTTATGTGGTAATTAATTCAAAAGTCAAAATAAATTAAAAACTTAAAAATAGGCTTCAAAGCTCTATCACATGTTGACCACATTAAAATGGGAGCACCCTTGGAGTGAGCTATCGAACACCAAAATAATCTTGTAAATCGGTCCACGACAGGCGGAAATATCGCGTAACATACACAAAAGAATACAGACGGATTAATTTTCTCCTTCTTTTGAACTTTGTTGAATATAAGTAGGTGTTTGAAGTTGGTAGTACAATATTTTATTCTTGTCTTTCCCCAAAACGCCAGCTGCGTATACTTATTGTACAGCGTTTCTCAGAAACAGTATACTCGAGAGAGACAATACAGAAACGAATACGAAAAGGTTTGAGTTAATATACAGAATGTTCCAAAAAGGTGGTATCAATAATAACTACATTCCATGCGATAATAGCTAGCAATTTACCAGTAAAGTTAAAAATGATGTAAAGCTCATAGTTTTTGAATAATGGCAACGTGGATTTATGTCGAAAATAATGTTTCTGGACAATTGTATCGGCTGCTGTATAACCCATGTTGTATTTAATTTTGTTTAGCGTACACGCAGCCGTTATTTTAATAATTGCGATGATTTACAGGTGGCATTTCGCTTTTAAAATCCCTATGATTATGGCTAGTCATTGGTAAAAAAATAAGGTCTATTTTTATCTTTCAACTTTAACATTATGGTTTAAATCGCTTTGTATGTTAAATTATTCTTGGTACCAACTTTTTGCAACACCCGGTATATTGAAAGGTCAAAATATACAAGAGCGCCTTGAGCGAGATGTTCGGAAGCTCGACAGGGCGGGGACGATAAAAGGCTTATCCCGTATAGGACGTATTCATCTCATTAAAAGCACGACCTTTTGAAAGAGTTCTCGTGTAAGTTCAAAGCTACATTTGCTAGAATTTTAAAAGCATTTTCCCGAAGGTTCGAAAGGGTTCAGGAACAGGCCTTTTAAATGTTGCGACACTCACCTGGATTTATTTTGATATCTGTAACAGAAAATAATGTGTGAATATATAAAAAATACTTGTTTCTTGTTCTGTCATGTACGTGTAGTTATTAACAATGTTATTAAGTTAATGTATTTTTTTACGGATTGTAATGTAAATTTTATCTACCACAATTTGAGAATTACGGTTTTGCATTTTTTATTGAATTTAAGTAAAATATAATTATCGATATTAGTGATTACGAAGTTAATAAACAACACTATATTAAAGATAAAACATTTTTGAACGTTTTGTTAATTAAAACAAGAGTTTTCGTCCATTCCTCTCCATCATAGATGATCGATTATTCACGGTTGTAGGTGTTTGATTGAGTAATGGAAATTAAAAATAGGACACATCAGGCGGACAATATTATAGACATTAATTTCATGGAAATATTTGTCTTGATGACTGCATCTGTGTCGTGTTTGTATTTCGGTACGACTACCGTTCTGAGGTTTCGGGTTCGATCCCCGGGTCAGGCAAAGTGATATTAGAATTTCTATACCAGCCCGGAGTCTGCAATTTGTGCCTGATATGGATGGCTATAGGCTCGCTCCCAATCACATCTGAGATGGAACTAACCTCGACGAAATCTAGGTCTTCTATTTCGCTATTGCACCTCTGCCTACCCCTTTGGATACAGGCGTGAGCTAAGGTTATGTGGATTATACGGTTTACTATTTGTTTCTTTTTATACTTGGGTAAATGTCATATCCTACAGAAAAGTACAATAGGGATAAAATCTTGAATGTCGCAATCATATTCTTCTTGTGTGCGTTTAAGTATCCACATTCGTCATATCTACGTTGGTCTAGAGAGAACATTATTCCGGAAAAGCTGTGACTGTGACACTGGTAAGAGATTTCTGAAAGAGCTTAGGCTGAGATCTATAGAGCGAACTTCGACTAAGTCTGAGTCAAAAAAACGAGATTTCGTTCCAAATCGACTTAGTCCGGGCCATTTTTCGACCGACTTCCACAAAAGGAGGAGGTCCTCTATTAGTTTGTATTTTTTTATGTATGTTACTCGATATCTCCGGCAAATGTGGACCGATTTTTAAAATTATTTTTGTGTTCGATAGAGCTTATTTCAAGGGTGGTCCCATATAAATTTGGTTACGATCGGATTGAAGTCGGTTAGTTAAGTTTTTAAACTTGTGATTATTACAAGAAAAACAGACTATGCAAAGATTTTCTTGTAAACAATGACTCAGCCTAAGTCAAAGTTGGATTTAATAATCGAAAATCACTGAGTGCGTTTCTTTGACTTAGACTTAGTCGAAGTTCGCGTTATAGACCTCAGCCTTAATGTAAGATGTAGTAAATATTATATTTAGTGACTCTGAATACTTTCATCATCAAATAATTTGTTTTAGAATGTAATGCGCACAGAGTTCGTTACGAACATTTGTGAAAATGATTCAAGCTCGAGCCTCTATGTCTATACCGAAACCTAAACCACGAGTTTTTATATTTCTCACGCGCCACCTTTCTTTCTTTCTTTCTACTTGCCTTTATCCTACCATAATGTGGGGTCGGCGCAACACACTTTTTCAAGCATGTTGCAGAAATAATTTGGCTTAGTTTTTACGACCGGCAGCCTGCCTGACGTCAACGCCTTCTGAAGGGTCCAGTCCCCGGTAAATTTAATCAGAAAATATGCTCTGCCCGGTCCACAGCCCATACATGTTGCCACTAGACCAAGGAGGCCACCGCGGCCACCGCAAAATAATATGACAAACGCCTCTAGCGCTTACGTGGGGAATTCATGTTTTTCATTCAAATTATTTTACGTAGGCCCTAACGAGAAATAAATAAATAAATACACCCAACAGTCACACACATAGTCCTAACCCCACACTAAGATCGAGTCTTGTGTCGTAGATATCAGGAACTACGAGAGACTTTCGGTCTCACAACACCCACACCCGAAACAAATATTTGTGGGCCACACAGACATTTGTCACGGTGCGGGAATCGAACCCACGACCTCACGTTTCACAGCCGGCTACTCGCCCGCTGCGCCACGGAGGCTGTCAAAAATTCACGGCTGAACTACTAGGGTACTATTATAGACCGGAATTAGATTAGATTATTAAGAAACAGTGACATGGTAATTTTTGTTTGAACATTACAGGCAATAATAATCACCGATCTACTAAAGGAGGCGCCTCTGACGCGTGCGCTCCGCACTCTCAACCACATTGCATTTATACGGATACTAGCTGACCCGCGCAACTTCGTCTGCGTATGAGACAGAGGGTTGAAAGAGTGAGTCGTAGGCACCTATAATCCAATAATTCTAAAGGAGGTAATGGGATGATCTACTTCGGCCGTCAGTCCCCCGTCTCTCACCCCGTCAGTCACACCGTCTGTCACACCGTCTGTCACCCCGTGTCTTACCCCGTCAGTCACACCCTCTGTCACACCGTCTGTCACCCAGTCGGTCACCCCGTCTGTCACCCAGTCTGTGACCCGCCTGTCACCCGTCTGTCACCACGTCCGTCATCCCGTCTGTCAACCGTCTGTCACCCACCTGTCACCCAGTCAGTCACCCCGTCTGTCACCCAGTCACTCACCCCGCCGGTCACCCCGCCTGTCACCTCGTCTGTCACCCGTCTGTCACCCCGTCTGTCACCCCGTCTGTCACCCCGTCTGTCACCCCGTCTGTCACCACGTCGGTCACCCGTCTGTCACCCCGTCTGTCAATGTATTACGCACCGGCGCCATCTACGTAAAATATTGGTTTGTAGTACATGCTATATATCAGAGATGGCGCTGTATGTGAAAAAAGATTTTCCCGCTTTTCTGTTGAAATTTTTCCTGAATTTTCTTTGCTATAAACCTCACGGAGCCCGAGACCTTTCCAACGAATGCAAAATCGTGGAAATCGGTTCGTGCGTTCTGGAGTTATAGCGTCAGGAAGGAAAACCCGACTTATTTATATATAGTAGATATGTATTTCACTGTACTCTCTAATTCACAAGGTAGCAATGTGGGAAATATGTTACGAAAGTTAAATTATAGTACAATAATTTGGCAAATTGTGTTGTTTTTACTATATTGGGATGATGATCCTGTAAAGGTTATGTTTATGGAAAAATAAACATATAAGGTTTTGTAGCTGCTTCTGCCCTTTACCTACGTAACGCTATTTTTTGTTGAATAGTGAAAAGTTCAATATATCTGACAACGATTTTGTTGGTGTCTTTCCCGAACAACAAGACACCGTTGTAAATCCTCATACAGAATGAAAATATCAATGTAGCGTTGCAATATTTGAGATCCCATGAGATGTATATCTCGCGGGTATCTTACCGCGGCCGGCGGTTATCGGCAGTGACGTGCACAGACATTCCGATCAGGGTAGACAACAAAATTTGTAAAATGTTTTTTTTCAACTCTCACATCTTTATTATTGTCGAAATTATTAAAATTATTGTTGTAAATGTAACGAGTAATGTAAAATATAATCAGGGCACTGTTTGCTACTTTAATACTTTGAATTTGGATTTTATTTTCGTTATGATTTATGTAAATAGCAAATTGTCTCTATCTCTATATGAAATGCACGCCACTGGTGATTTTTTTATACCGGCACTACACAATCGTCCAACAGTCCAACTCATCGTCCCACCCTCCACATAAAGACTTTACACATAAAGAAGTTTGTGAATGTTTCATGACGATATTTAGTTTTAATTTAAAACGAGACGGAATTATTTGGAGTGTTGGACTGTTAGGCGAATGTGTACTGCCGGCATTAAGTTTACTGATTTATCAGATTTACGGCTCATTTTACTGTCGCTGTGCCTACCTTGAGTGATTTACTGTTGACATTTTTACTGTGGCATTTTATGGGCATATATTTTTCTTGTTTTCTATTAAGATAATATCCACACTTTACTCATGTTCGTAATTATTTTGGTGTTTTCTATATCGATCTTTGAGAACCGCGATGTCTTTTGGGACATTAAATCGTCGCTTAGGTCTCATACACTACTAACATTGATAAAATTTCGTAAGACTTAGGGCCTCGTTCACCAACTCCAAGTAAAGTGTTGATTAGTTACTTTCTGACTAGCGTTAATTGACAAGTAAGAGTTCCGAGTAACTTCTGTTAATTTCACAAGCAAAATTAGAGCTCTGAGTAGCAACTTACTGGTTAAGTGAATGATATCACAAATCCTGCGTCCCATTCGTTCAATATTACGTCAAAAGTATCTTATTACGGCAAAAAAACAGTCGTGACTCGTCGCGGGTCCGCACCACATGACACAAAAACCTACCGGACCCTTTTTTTGCTATATAAATAGTTACACAGGTACTAAATCGTGTGTCAATAAGGTCGAGTTTTGCGTGACCCCTTCCGGACATCGGTCTTTGCTTCGCCTGAATTGCAGTTTGTTTTTGTTGAAACTACTTGATTTTTTAAATGAAAGGCTATTTTACAGTTAACACGTTCATTTAAAATGTTAAACATCGTTATTAAGGTATGACTACTATAATTTGATTTTATAGTTTATTTAACTACGATAAAATGTACAATTAACTGCCTACTTTAAACTTTAACCGTCAAGTAAACGCGCTACTTGGCAGACGACGTGGCAAGTAGCTTACTGGCCAGTTTAATCATAAGATGCATGCTACTCGAACGTCGTGAAATTCACACGTGCAGTTACGGGTGACTTTAACTGACGATTAGCCTACTTGACACTTTACTCGAGGGTGGTGAACGAGGCCCTCATAGTTTTTGAATAATGGCAACTTTTTGTGACGTCAAATTGATTTCTGGCTCATGGGGTAATAATTTTTAGCATACACCAAGCCATTTCCATGCTAATTTCGACGATTTACAGATTTTAATTTTTTAAAATCCCCATGCTTAATAATTGATTAAAAAAATTAAGCTCAATTTTTATTTTTTAACTTTACCATTGTGTTTTAAATTGTCCTCCTGTATGCGGAATTATTGGGCCTTACTTAAAACAGCGTTTTTAGCTGAGGAAATGGTTAAGAATAACCTGTCACTTTTTTCCTTGCGTTACATTGTTTAAAAATGAAAGGGACAACCTATGGTATAAAGATAAGCAGCGCTCAAATATTTTTATAAGTAAAGGGCATTATTGGTACTAACTTTATGAAGCACCGTTATAATATACATTTCAAGCACGTTACAGACAAGTAATATTAACTTCAAAATTCTGAATTAGAGTAAACTACAAGTACGTCTGAATATCTTTGGAGTAAGCTTTATCAAACACAAAAAAAATTACATTTTGTCCTCATTTGCCGGAAATATCGGGTAACATAAAAAATAAAAAATAATACATCAAAAATCTTAACGGACCGAATTCAAATTTTCGATCGGGATCTAATACGAAATTGGAATAAGTTGTTACAAAAATAATCTTGACAGATTAGAGATATCGCGTAACATACATAAAAACATATAGACTAATTGAATACTTATTTTTTTTAAGTCACTCAATAATTCTGACGAATTGATAACCTGATTTTTGAAGTAAGGTGTAAATTCCAGTAACTCTCGTTCTCGTACGTCTCATCTACGAAATAAAATAACAGTCTATAGTCCTACAGCCTGGCTATGAATATCAAGATATCCGAGTGAATTTTGTCGAAGCGAAATTGATAATGGAGGGGAAGCCTGATTCCACATTCATAGCTTTCATACTTATCCAACCGTCTCGGCATTTCTTATTTCGACGGACTTTTATCTGATCTTAGCATATTTTCTGTGGCAGCGACGAGGAAAATATCTACAATGTTACAAGAAAACAAGAATGTTACATAATTTCCACGTGGATTGAGGATGAGGAAGGATTGCGTTCAGTCACTGTCAAACAATGTTTCACCTGACGATTTTTGGAGATGAAATTGTGAGGGATGTCGTTTCTAGGTGATTGTTTACAGTTTCTTAATAAGAAAGGATATCCATATATATTATTATTCTTTCATCATCATAATCAGCCACAAGACAGCCATAGGCCTCCTCCAAACATCATGCATCAGACCTTTATCACGTCCTCTGTCCTTGTCATTCTTTCACATACATGCCTTTATCCCAGTTTTTAGAGGTAATTACTTGTTATTTCAAAAAAAGAAGTTCTATCTATTAAATATATATAATAGATAGTCGATTTCGAACTGAACTCGATGAGCGTCTATGATATTTCTATGAAATATTTCGCAAATGTAATCAGTAAGCAGCGAGTTGGATACGAATTCAGCTGTCAAAAGATATTCCTTCTTGGGCCACAGAACATCTTCACGAAGAATCTTGCGTTGCGATGTGTGATCACAATTTAATCCAACATTAAAAAAACCTTTTAGAATTTAATCTGAAATCTAAACAGATCTTGTATTAGAACGAGCCCCAAGACCCACGAGTCACAAGGCCGCCCGAAGCCTAAGTAATCGTACATCCCACAGTTACGTCCTTAATTAGACGCGGTCAAGACACATCAGGGTTCTAATGAAATTGGGACCATGCTCCCATGTCTGCTCTGAACATGTGAATTATTAATTCCAAAATCGTTGGAGTGGTGTCGAATTATGTTGATGGCTTTGATGCTTTGAGTGTCAATTTCCCTCGAATGGAAATAGATGCTGTGAAAGTTAGAAATAAATGTGGGTATAATAAGGAATTTGCGCCCGATATGGCGATAGGCACATCTGGGACGGAACTAAGCTCGGCGAAACTTGGGTGTACTAGTTCGCTAGTGCGCCTCTGCCTACCCCTTCGGGGATACAGGCGTGAGCTTATGTTATGTTATGTAATAAGATTACAATTATTAATTTAATAACCTATCGAATCTTATTGTGAAGGTGGTAGCAATAATCACAAGTTTAAAAACTTAACGGACCGACTTAAAAAAATAACCGATTTTGCCTAAATTGGGAACACTCTTTCAATAAGCTCTATCGAATACAAAAATACTTTTGAAAATCGGTTCACATTTGGCGATGATATCGCATAACATAGGTACATAAAAAATAGACGAATTGAGGACCTTCTCCTTTTTTGAAGTCGGTCGAAAACAATGCTGGCAGCAAGAATGTAGTATGCAGTCATGTAGTGTAGTGACTCTTAATTAAATGCTAATATTTTGTCTTTTTTAAGTAAGTAAATGGAAACTATAAATAGAGTCTATCTGATGTATCCGATGGAGGTGAAATATTTTCATCAAGAGATGATGACGGAATACGCAATAAACAAATGAATGTCATCAAACGAACGAACACAGATGTAATTATGACAGCCTCCGTGGCGCAGCGGGCGAGTAGCCGGCTGTGAAGCGAGAGGCCGCGGGTTCGATTCGCGCATTGAGACAAATGTTTGTGTGGCCCACAGATATTTGTTTCAAGTCTGGGTGTTGTGAGACCGAAAGTCTCTAATTGTCTCTGACACCCGCGATACAGGTTATAACTAGTGTGGGGTCAGGACTGTTGGGTGTATTTAATTTATTTAAAAATTAGAATATTATGTTTGTATCAACATGATTTATATCTATAGTTGTAAGAATTCGGTACTTAAAAAATCAAAATAATAAAATGTTAATTAAAATATAGAGCAAATATCTATTCTAAATATTTCAAGGTTCATTTTTCATGATGATTTTATTAAGTTTTTGTTAATTTTATTACTTCGCTACTCTTCGCCGTAAATAGATAGCCAAGATAGTTTGCTCTAGGCCGTAAATTAAGTTGTTAATGGCTGTTAAATTCATTTGCACTTTAGTCGTTACGTGATGTCACGACAGAAATGGCTACCACAGTTGGAAATGTAGATTTGTAGTCATAAAATGAAACAGTAGCGTGAATACTTGATTCCGTATTCTATGATGAAATAGGTAGAGTAGTGGCAAATGTTCTTAAAAATCATTAACGTGGGTTGTTTTAACCAATTATCTCTCAAAGGGGCAGGCAGGTAGTCGTTCGTATAAACTAAAACCGTCTGCAACCCAACTGCTAGGTATAAAATATTTGTGAAGTATTGTCTCTTACGAACGCCATTTTAAAGGGTTGAAGTTGACTGCCTCGGTGGCGTGGTGCTATTTCTGTACGACTACGGTTCTGAGGTCTCGGGTTCGATCCCCGGATCGGGCAAAGTGACATTGGATTTTTCCATATCAGCCCGGAGTCTGGAATTTGTGCCCGATATGGCGATAGGCTCGCACCCTATCACATCTGGGACGGAACTAAGCTCGGCGAAATGTGGGTGTTCTAGTTCGCTAGTACGCCTCTGCCTACCCCTTCGGGGATACAGGCGTGAGCTTATGAAACAATACACCCTCAATAAACAGCGATATAAATTAAACTATTTGTATAAAGTATAAACTATATGTTGGTGTCAGAATGTCTCTTAACGAACATATTTTATTGTAATTAAGTGGGAATAATCCAAGAATTTAGTGGTAAATATGAGCTGACGGATAATTCACAGTATCGTTAGTACAGATTCAAGTTTAGCGTTCTAGATCCCCAGAGAGATCGTTACACGAGTCCCGAGTCCCAACGCTTTTGCCTTCTACCTGTTTACTTGGGATTTTGCGGTCCACAAGTTTGCTAAGTTCAAAAGGTGTTGTGTGATTTTTAAAGGGTTGTTGTCTTAAGATATATATGCGTAATTTTCTTTTGAAGAACATGTGCTATATGACACAGGTTTTTAATTAAATATGTACCTAGGTATTATTTTGTATATAAACTAAAGGCAATGTCTCAAATATTTTACCGTGTTGATGATGATGATGATGAATTATTTCTCATCTCAACCAGGCGCGAGTTTTATTAAAACTTCTATCTCCCTCAACTCTCAACAAGTCTATTTTCCCTACCATCTAGAAGCTAGAAAATATTTCCATCATTTTTTGAATTTATACGTTTGCTCAAAGCTGATAATTTACTGAGAAAATCGAACGGGTACAGTTCAGTCACTTTGTCGGGTTCTATTATTTTTTCCATCAAAAGATTTTTCATTCCCAGTCTCCTGGAATCGAAGTGGTTTTGACAACTTTTGAAGGCACCGACTTCTCTTCGCGATGAATTATTCAACGAATTTGAATCATTTCGTGGAATTCACATTTATCACTGTGTCCTGGGTATTTATATGAAATGCATTAGGGATGAATTTTATATTTCAATACTCGAGAGTCTGAAGTTTATCATCATTATACCCATTTAGATGCAGTTTTCCATACGATACAAAAATATAACAAACCTCTAAATTGACTACCTCGGTGGCGTAGTTAGGTACGATTACCCTTCTGAGGTCTCGGGTTCGATCCACGGATCGGGCAAAGATACATCGGGTTTTAACATTATCAGCCCGGAGTCTGGTATTTGTGCTTGATATGGCGATAGGCTCGCCCCCTATCACACATGGGACGGAACTAAGCTCGACGAAATGTGGGTGTTCTAGTTCGCTAGTACGCCTCTACCTACCCCTTTGGGGATACAGGCGTGAGCTTATGTTAAAAATATAACACATACATAATTGTGTTTTACCCTTTAAATATGTCTAAAAGTCAGTCTTTATTTACTTGATAGGTGTATGAAATGTTATTACAAATTCGAACGTATTCCATAAGTATTAGGCCGATATAATATGGTACAGCCGTAATAGATATCATGATTAATATTATGTCCATGTATGATGTATTTTAAGAATATATTAAGAGCAGCGATAGCTCAGTTGGGAATGGTACGGACTGCCGAGACAAGTGTCGGAGGTTCGAGACCAACCCCAAAATGGAGCATACACCTCTGACTTTTCTATGTTAAGTGTATTTTCATTGTGAAATATCGCTAGATATAACGGTGAAGGAAAACATCGTGAGGAAACCTGCATACCTGAGAATTTCTTCACAGGAATTTCGAAGGTATGTGAAGTCTACCAACCCGCATTAGGCCAGCGTGGTAGACTAAGGCCTAACCCCTCTCATTAGTAGAGGAGGCCCGTGCCCAGCAGTGGGACAGTAATATTACAGGGCTAATATTATTATTTTATGATGTATTTTGTATACAGGTATCTATATCTATAAAAATAATGTCCGAGAATTATTTAGGATCTTGTTTATATCACTTCTGATATTAAAATATGATTGTGTCCCAAGATTTTTTTTGGTAAAAAATATGTAAAGAAATAAATTGTAACAAAATGAAATTATGCATATAACTTCCGCAGAGTCCTCGGTCGTAACAATTAGTATTCTTTCCACGAGTTCGCATCGCTGAAATAAAATTGACCAATTTCATCGTTGATTACCACTTTCATTGTGTGTTTTATTACTATTAAAATGGTTTATGACTTGGACTTTTTAATGTAGGTATCTATTTTATGCAAGCAAGAAAGCTTCTATTGATAATATTTGATTGGATGATATTTAATTTATTATACTTCATGAAACATAACAAATTACATATCATCATCATCATCATCATAATCAGTCATAGGACGTCCACTGCTGAACATAGGCCTCCCCCAAAGATATACAATACAAAGATTACATATACAATTTGAAAATTCACAACTAAATATTCTAGCATTTTCTAAATGTGACACGTTCCGGAAAGAAAACTAAAACTATCAAACCATAAATATTTTTAAACGCAAACAATAAATTTCGTTTACGATGTTGGTAGCACTGCGTACCGCCAACATTGTATAGTTATTTTATTGTTGGTAGCCTTGTATCTTTCATGCCTCATTTGAGAGATCTGATATCGCGAATGTAGGTAGAATGGGAGTTTGTCGCGTTCTTTACGGGATAAAAGACGCAACCCACTGAATGTTGTATAATAAAAAACAAAGGTTACCTTGCTAAATATTTCATGGGGCTTTTATTGTCACAGATTAAGCGAGATATACTGGCGAATAGCTTGTGTGTAACTTAAGCCAAAAATATGTGACGATCTAAATCCATATTTATAAAAACGTAAGCATCCGCTTGGAGTGGCAATTTTTGGAAATTTCAACTTAAAGGGGGGAAAATTGGAAGGGGGAAAGTCGAAGTTTGTATGGAAAAACAATGGAAATATCGGAAAAGACTCCTGAGTGGGCGAAGTCGTGAGCAAATGCTAGTATCGCATAAAATATATTTGATATTTGTAATAAAAAAGGACACGATTAAAATCTAATTGACTAACATACAAAGATTATTTATTTAAAAAACAATGTCATTTCTATGTAATTTCTCCCGCTGGAGGCACTTTTGTAAACGAGCAGCAAAATGTTTGAGCACTGCGCGGCTGCCTTGTAACGACCGCCATTTGTTTTTGAATATAGTCTGTTATTTATTTTAGAAAACAGTTGTATATTCTAAATTTAAATTTTCTAAAAACATAATAGCAATACTTAAAATATTGCCAATGCTTGATATGGGTATAGAGTCTTATATTAGTACCTGATTTATAAATTACAACATTGAATTAATCATCTCTGAATATAATAAACAATCCAGATCACGAAAATGTTCGCCTTAAAGGTGTCTCAAATCTCAATACAATGGACCCGGTATATTTCAACCATAGAAATATCATACATAGAACCGCAGTACAGGGCCACGGCGTGAAGGCGTTCTGGGTGAGCCGGTTTAGGTACCCAACGCCTCACGGCGTGTCAGTGTCCTATGTCAAGTCTTAGTATGAAGAGCTCCCACAAATTTAATTATATTATGACGAACTGCGCTATCAAAGGATGTCACAATACAATGAACAAGCACCAAGGAAATATAAAGATAACATTTCACAAGTAATTAATTGCTGACATGTTTTAATATTAAGTAAAACATTCATCAAAACTACAAATAAAATTGTAAAAGTGACAGACGCCATTTACGTTATGAATCATTATGAATGTTGCCAATAATGCCAACCAATTTACCCATTTTTTAAATACTATTATATTAGGAATAATGAAAGGAGAGGGAAATGCTTCCACACAATCTTGGGCCTAGATTGTAAAAGGATGAAAGTAGTGTCAATTAATAGATAGTATATTATGAGATAATTACTAAAAATTTGGCGATATTTTGTAATCTGAGAACAAAGTTAAGAGCCTCATTTTGACTTAAATAAAAGTGAGGTTATGGAATAAACTATACGCAAACAACTGATGTTTATAAGTACAAATCTTACCTATTGATATGTTTTAATGTAGATAACATAAGCTCACGCCTATATCGAAAACATAAAACCTCGAAAACCCACATTCGATAACTAAATGTTGGTCACAAAGACAATTATTCTCAGGAACAAAATACTCGTATTTATACTGTCTGAGCAACATTGTTTTAGTAGAAAATTATTAAAACGATGGAAATCACCCAAAACGCACACTAATTAATCATCCGCATCTAGCATTATATCTACTATCTACTATATAAAAATAAGTCGGGTTTTCCTTCCTGACGCTATAACTTCAGAACGCACGAACCGATTTCCACGGTTTTGCATTCGTTGGAAAGGTCTCGGGCTCCGTGAGGTTTATAGCAAAGAAAATTCAGGAAAAATTTCAACAGAAAAGCGGGATTTTTTTTTTCACATACAGCGCCATCTTTGATACATAGCATGTACTACAAACCAATATTTTAAGTAGATGGCGCCAGTGCGTGAAAAAAGATTTTCCAGATATTAGAGATTTCACAGACTGGGTGACAATCGAGCAGACAGATGGGGTGACCGACTGGGTGACAGACGGGTGACAGACAGGTGACAGACTGGGTGACAGATGGGTAACAGACGGGTGACATACAGGGTGACAGACGGGTGACACACGGGTGACAGACGGGGTGACAGACTGGGTGACAGACGGGGTGACAATCGAGCAGATAGATGGGGTGACCGACGGGTTGACCGACAGGGTGACTGTCGGGGTGACCGACAGGGTGATGGACGGGGTGACTAACGGGGTAACTGACGGGGTGATGGACGGAGTAACTGACGAGGGTACTGACTGGGTGTCTGACGGGGTGGCTGACGAAAACGGACAAAAGTAGATCATCTCAATACCTCCTTTAGAATTATTGGATTATAGATGCCTACAACTCATTCTTTCAACCCTCTCTCTCCTACGCAGACGAAGTTGCGCGGGTCAGCTAGTATATTTATATTTTATTTTAACTCATTCATCTTAATCGATTAAGTAATCGATTCTATTTAGTGTCCTTTACTTATTTTTCACATATTTTCTAGATTATGAATTAAGCTGATTTTTCATATTTTGAAATAGAAAAAAAATGACTATTTTTTAGCCATATCTCAACTCATTACACTTTGGCCCAAAGATCTCCGTCTCCTTTGGTAACTTTATATTACGATAGTAATAATTATTTTTATTCCGTCAAACATCAAGGCAACTAGAGTTGCCCAAATAGTCAGCGCCATCTTTTATTTTTGGTCTGTTATTGCTATGAATAGGACCTTTATCTAATAAAGTGTCACCTTTTATCAATTGTTGATGTCAAATAACACTTATCACAATAAAATACGCGTGCCAAATAAGATATGGCGTTGACTATTTGGGCAATTCTAGTTGCCTGGACGTTAGACGGGTTATAATACAATCGCGGTAGAATTATGATTTTTAAATAAAAACTGTACTGAATACTCTAGTTAAAACGCAAATATTAAACTAAATAACTCTGCGATAATAGCTCTGTTTGTGCAGTGGCGTGCACTCCTTATAGACAAAGAGACACTGCCTATACTGACAATTTGCTATTAACATAAATAATGAGGAAAATCAAATTACACAGCCTGGCTTATGTTTGATACCAGAATGGGTATTATGATGATAGTAATTGGTAATGTAAGAGTTAAAGAAAATAATTTTCAACTTTTATGTGCACTCTGATCGGAAAGTGTGTTTTTTGCGTTTTCACGGTTATATCACTGTACCGATTTTGACGTCATTTGATATGAATAAACCTAAAGGATTTTCTGTTTTTTGATCTTTTTATCCAACAAATAAAAACCAAAAGGAGATGGGGATCTTTGGGCCAAAATGTAATGAGTTGAGATATGGCCCAAAAAAATTTAATATTTTTCTATTTCAAAATATTAAAAAAATCAGCCCAATTCACAATCTAGAAAATGAGATATCTGAAAAATAAGTAAAGGACACTATCAAAATAGAATCGATTACATTATCGATTAAGATGAATGAGTTAAATAAGTAAGATTTGTACTTATAAACATCAGTTTGCGTATAGTTTGTTCCAGAACTTTTATTTAAGTCAAAGTGAGGCTCATAACTGTGTTCACAGATTACAAAAAGTCGCCAAATTTTCAGTAATGATCCCTTAATGTACTAATCTTAATTGACACCACTTTCATCCTTTTACAATCTAGGCCCAAGATTATATGGAAGCGTTTCCGTCTCCTTTTTATTTTAAAGTCGGTTCAAAACTATACAAATGTTTTTTTAAGTTTAGAATAAAACAAGTGTATCATTATGAGAACACTTTAGATTTCCCTATTTTGTTGGTAAAATGTCTTTTACTTGCAACACTATTCACGCGCGTATGTGTGTGTCGGCTCAAGTAGTTACGCGCCGACGATGCACACATTGAATCGTTATCGGCTTCAATTTCCGAAGGAATTTTGTATGAGACTATATCTCTATACGTTATTACTCTAAGATTTCAACACAAAACACCTAGAGTGGGTGTTTGATTAATTTGCACTTCTTATAGTGGCGGATAAATTGGAGTGGTCGATTTATCCCTTGTCAAATACAAATTGTCAGGTATAGATAGATGCAAAACCTATAACGGCTGGTTTTAATAAACGATCTCAGTTTAAAGTGCGAATAAATCGCGATTATGAACCAATCAAATGAAGTCATTTGACGAACTCATGTTCCAACTGTGTCCTTATTGGCTAATTAATGTAATCTATCTGCACATTCGAACTGAGATTGTTTATTGGAACCGGGCGTTAGAGGCAACATCAAAGTTTACTGGTGTGCTTATAGTGCTTACCTTGATGTCATTTCATTTACGGCTCTACTGGTTGATTTATTTTGTGATAAAGCATATTAAGTTAGGTATACTCTGAAGTTAAAGCTCTATTTTAATCGCCTAATAATATTGTACTTGTTATTTCCGTTGAAATAAAGATTGAGTTTTTATGCCCAGGGGGCTGATTCTTGACACTCGATTCGAGTTTGACTTCGATTCGATTTCATTTAGTGACTTAAAATTCCACCTAAATATAATAAAAAAGTGCACTAACGTCATTTTAAAAATTACCAAATGACAAGTTCTCGAATCTAATGCAACATAACCGCACTTTTTAACTCGATTTCGGTGGAATTTTAAGTCAATAGATGAAACCGAATCGAAGTCAAATTCGAAACCTTCGAATTCAAAAAAATTCAAATTCGAATTATTCGAATCAAAAAATAAATAAATTAAAAGTTGATTTGGCTACCATTTTAGTAAAGTCCAAGGCTCGTGGGACTTTTAAGTCTGTAAGTCTCCTTAGACTATTTGCATAGACTAGAGAGTTAGAGACTTGATAAAGATACCGTCATCGTCAGTCACAGGATGTCCACTGCTGAACATAGGCCTCCTCCAAAGATGTCCAGATCGGCCTGCAAGACGCGGCCAATAAATCTATTCTATAGCAACAAAGAACGAAGATAAAACTAGCGGTAAAACTACCAACTTATAGCAGACAATCTGTATAAGAAGTCAACGTTAAAAGACAAGTGTCTGGTGGTGAGTGGTGACAGACGGGCTGTCTCTTATGTGGCAAGGAATTTATTCTATGTAATGGCGACATTGATATTTGGCGCTCGCGTGAGGTGGCGCGTGACACATTAGAATTTGGGTGACGTAGTGAGGTTTTTTCGGGGAGGAAAATCCATAGACATTAAGCGTTACTTTCCTAACGTGCCTGTAAAAGAAACAGTGGAGTGTCAATCGAGGTGTTTTCTTTTTAAATGTACAAAGTTGCTTTATTATATTATACTAGTTGTTGCTTGCGACTTCGTTCGCGTGGATATCCCACGGGAACCGTATATTTTTCCAAGATAAAAAGTAGCCTATGTTACTTCTTGATAATGTAGATTTCTGTAGGTGAAAGAATTTTTAAAATCGGTTCAGAACTTTTTGAGCCTATTCATTACAACAACAACAAACTTCCTCTTATAATATACTAACGACCCACCCCGGCTTTGCACGGGTGCAATAGTGATATACATTATTTTGATCTATCAGCCAGAGTTTGCAATGTAAGCGCAAAAAAATGTGTTTATTTACGACATCACATTAGAAACTTCTAAACTTATCAGTGATTCTCTACTATATTATGCATGTATTATACATATAAACTTTCCTCTTGAGACACTCCACTTATTAAAAAAACCGCATCAAAATCTGTTGCGTAGTTTCAAAGATCTAAGCATACATAGGAACAGACAGACAGCTGAAGCGACTTTGTTTTATACAATGTGTAGTGAAGTAAATATAGGTGTTTTACCCGTATGAAGTAATGTAGCTCTTAATTACTTATTCAGTATGAATAAGGAAGTAAAATCAAATTTCAAAGGGTGCGATTTTACTACATCTTTTTGTTCCAGTTTTCGTTAGACGTTGTATAAAATAAATCAAAAGATAATAAACATTCATAATAAGCGAAGGAGAGAAGTCATGCTCTTATGATAATTTATATCCAAAAATATCTTTGCCCATAAATACTGTTGCTCGTAAAAATGACTTAGCGTTATTTGCATTTGTTTTACAAAGCCTGTTGTTTATATTATAAAAAGGAAAAAATAATTACTTTGTATTTAAATGGTTAATCTTCTGTTACCCCAAGAAAAGTGACAGACGAATTTTGTCCTGGTACTGGGAAAGACCTTACTACAGATACACTTAGTCGCCTTTTTGGTCTAGTGGCATAGTGGCAGCATGTATGGGCTGTGGACCGGGTCGTGGGTTCCATTTCCCGGTCGGGCAAAGCGAATTATCTAATTTAATTTTCCCGGGACTGGATCCCCCAGAGGGGGTTAACGTCAGGCACGCAGCTGGTCGTAAAAACTTAGCCAAATTCTTTTTGCAACTTTCTTGAAAAATTGTGTTGCGCCGACCCCACATTAAGGAGGGATAAGGGCAGCAAGAAAGAAAGAAAGTACACATACACTTAAACCTGTTTATATTTTAAATTACTAATTTGTTTTTCTTAATTACATTAGGTAGCCAAGAAACCGAAAATAAATAAACTTTATTTTGTATCAAGAAACTGTGGTACTGATAATATCTTATCACATGATCAAGATTAATAGTTAATTGTAGACAGTGCAAATATTTGTTTCGCTGTGGGATCCTTCATAATCAGTTCGAAAACCGCTGAGCGCCGAAATTTCGTCTCGGTCTCGCGAGAACATTATTTATTATTATCTAATATCTACGTTTACATACTTTTATTGTATGAAAAGTATAATATTTAATAATCCTCCAAAAGTTATAAACTTGTGTGAATTTGAATGAAGTTTGGCACATAATATGTAGATTTCATTACCTGCCGTGCTGTTCGAGCTGTTTTTTTAATTCTGTCTGTTTCGCAGTTTCAGCGTCGAATGTTTACCTATTTATCAGAAAATTCATTTTAATTTTTTTTTAATTTTTTTTTTATAGCAGGTACTGGCAAACGAGCAGATGGGTCACCTGATGGTAAGTGATCTCCACCGCCCATAAACACCCAAGACAAAAATAATCATGGATGCGTTGCCAACCTGAAACCTTAATTATCAAACTATAAAAATGCAAGAAGCGTCTTCTTACGTTATTTATAAAAAAAACGGATTCGTATATAATTAATATCTGAATTATTCCGTTAGTAATCTGATCCTTATAGTTAGCCACTGCACAGCGGTTTATAAAACTTTATTATACACATTAGTCATTCACATAAACCATATTCTAAAAGCGGAATAAATCATTTTTCAATAATACCACCGCGCTCGCCTCGTTAAGCTTCAAATTGCTTTAAAAGGGTACACAAAAGATCTCACTACGATTTTACATATTGGGTCTTAGACGATTTATCCTAGGGAGCCAGCTCGCATGATCTTCTTCTCAACCAAGATGTAATATTAAACGCTCTAGTACTTCTATTGTAGATATGTGATATACTCGTATGCATAAAACTGGGATGAATTGACCATGAAACTGGAATGTGTTAAACATTTATATAAATAAATAAATACACCCAACAGTCACATACATAGTCCTGACCCCACACTAGGTGTAACCTGTATCGCGGGTAGCAGAAACTACGAGAGACTTTCGGTCTCACAACACCCAGACCCGAAACAAATATCTATGGGCCACACAGACATTTGTCTCGGTGCGGGAATCGAACCCGCGACCTCACGTTTCACAGCCGGCTACTCGCCCACTGCGCCACGGAGGCTGTCAATGTGTTCATAACATAATATAAAAACCCCGTTTCTTCTTTGATCAGTTGCCATTAAGTTAGTCGCCGTTTTAGTTTAGTGGCAGCGTATATTGTCAGGTCGGGCGGGTGTTTTCTAATATGATTTTCCCGGAATTGGGTCCCTCAGAGGGGCATGACGTCAGGCAGGCAGTCGGTGCCTAAGTCGAAATCTTGCAACATGCTTGAAATTAAATGTGTTTTGCCGAAATTGAGGTGCTTAATAAGGAATAACTGAGGTCTGTAAAATAAAAAATAATTGTGTGAGGGATAATAATAATTAATAATTATTTAAATTTATTTATTATTATCTCGTCCAGCTCAAAGTATCACAACTTGTTCGTAATAATAAGCCCGTTGCTAGTCCCTCCTAGGATAAATGGTAAAAGATTTTGGTATTTAATTTGCGGCGGATTCTCATTTGGATCGTGTCCAACAAGAACTGGAATAATTTCAACAGTAATTCGGATGAACTTGTAGAACTAAAAAACTTTTAGTTCTGTATAATATTTGAAGACGATTGTTTGACTCAATCCTGTTCTTGCGACTAAGCGAATTATTGACAAAAATATATTGCTTTTTGAATGAACTATGTGTCAGTTTTGTTTGCATTTTTTCTTTTTATAGCAGAGGTTTTCAAATTATAGTAAATTATTTTATCATTAATTTCTTAGGATATGTCTGTAAAACTGTTCTAATCATTTAAAGAGTACTCACAATCGTTAAGCCTGTTTAATTCGGCATTCTCAAAAGGCAATTTAAGTGAAAAAATACTGTCTGTTCATGGTCAACTACATATGTTACGATCTTGTCTAAATCAGCCTAGACAATGAGTATTATGATAAGAAAATGATAATTCAATCAATGTTTTTTTCCGTACAGTAAAAAAATATTCTATTTTAAGTTTCACAGTTCAGAACCTAATCTAACAAAGCTATATTCATCCAAGGACGTGAACGAAGTAAACACAATCCGAGTTGAATCTGACAAAAACACGACAGTCCCCAAGTATTACTTTAATCAAATTAAAAAAGTTTCAGCAAAAGAAGCAAGAAGTGAATTACTGTGAATTTGAACGGACTACGCCGAGGTGTCGAGTCATGTTAGCACAATGACGAGGAGTTTCCCAGGAACAGTGTGGGCCGGGCTTAATCGAAAAATTCCTCCGAGCATACCGGGAATCTTTGCATGATTGAAGAGGCTGCGATGTTCACGCCACTGACCTGGTAATAAAGAAATAAATAGTAATGTGCTAGGATGTATGTAGTATGTGCTATGTAATATCTTAGCTACTTTTCTAAAAATATAAGTTATTTCGATAAATTAATTGAACAGACTTTGTACTACAACTTGTTCCAATTACATCAGAAGGATTATAAAAAGTCTAGCTAATAAAGGCTACAGATCTAATACCTGTACGATATGGTTAAAGAATTTGATTGGACTCTAGATAGCGCAATATTACCTCGCAATTAGTGCATTAGTAGGTCTGTGTAAACGATTGGGAAATGTAGCGAAGTATATGTTTTTTCTATTTCCTTCGCGGAGCAATGTGGTATGCGTTGACTCACATCTCATAACAGTTTCTTAACCCATCTAATCGTAAACTGTGGTCAGGTGCGTAGTTAGAATAGTTTCCGCGGACACTGGTCTCCTGATTTAATTGATGAAGGTCCCTTTGTTTTTTCGAGCACGGCGAAATGACAGCACTAAACCTGATGGTAAGTGTAGTGCAATGCAAAAAAACCGGCGACCACCGAAAAACAATGGGTTTGTCTGTGGTCATCAAGATCATGCCGGCCATTTTGTTAGCATAGGTTTGAAATGATAGTAAAAAATGTAGTTTATTTACAATTAGCAGAGCTGGGCTTCGCTCGTAGCTAATACTACAAAAATGCTTAGGCTATACAAAAAGAGCATCAGAATAAAATATGGCTTCTTCTAAGTTATGAAATATTCCAAATTGGATTTATAACAGTGCTAAAATACTCGACGGATTCTTTAGTCCGTAACTCTGGTGATGCTAATTTTTTTTGAATAGTAAACATTACCCTCCTTCGAGGCAGTCAAGTAACAAACAATGTCAACAATGTTACTCGCTAAAGTTCATAGTGGTTTTTGGGCCTTTCACGTAGACGTACACGTGGTCACGTGGTACGATCTGGTCTAGACACCTACGAGCGTCGTACTTCTCAATGTGAATAGATTTATCCAAGCAATTATAAAGAAAAACGTACAACTAACACATATAATTTTATTAAGCTCTCGATCCACACCTGTCCTGCTGTGGTTACAGAGGCTAGTTAATTGAGTTTATAATGTAAATACAAGCCACATGGCCGCAGAGGCGATCGTGATCCCTTTCGGGGTATTTCAGCTCGTTATTACTTTAAAAGGATTTATAGTCGGTGTAATTACAGTCGCCGCTAACCTTTAAATGGATAAGTATGAATTTTAAGTGGACGTTTTATACTCAGGTATTCATTGAAGGGTCAGTCTTTGAATATGTGATGAATGTGAAACACAATGGAAAGCATATTCGCAGTTGATAATAAAATGTGGTTTCATTTGTTAGATTTTGAATTTAGAACGTATATTGTTATGTTGGTAGTAAATCAGCATGAATCGTATGAAACAAATCTGTCACTTTCAAAAAGTGCTAAAAAGGTAAATGCTAAAGAATTAAAAAAAAAATCGATAATTAATAGTTCTGGCACGTTCTGTTTCGAATTACCCGTACCAAAATTAACATAGGTACAGTCTTGAAATACGCAAAGAATATTTCCATGAATAAAACAAACATTGAATAAGTCTTTAAGTAATGAACTCACATTCATAACATTAGAAAGTCGAATCTAAGCATGTTGGAGGTTGGAACGATGAAGTAATATTTACCCTCAAACATATGCGAAACGTTATTAACTCCCCTGCGTGTTTATGTATGTATCAAATGAATATGTACCTTGTAAATCTGTAATGAAGACAAGTTTCGAAACATAAGTTCACGCCATTGTCTCTATGGGTAACTTGCAGCTCCGATATATCTCCATTCATCCCAAATCTTGATTTAAAGATAAGAGGGAACTGTAGGATAAATCGAGATAAGGTGTAACTATAGATTAGTAATAGCGCTGCAAGTCGCCCTAAAGGATTAAGCAGAGGCACAATTACACCCACGCGACGTCTCTAAGTTTATTTCCGTTCTTGCATGTGATAGGGGGCGATCTTATCCCTGATATATACGGTTATGATACTGGGCAGAAAAATATATAATATCCGACCCGATGATCGAACCAGAGACCTGACAACATCGCAGTGCGTATCCAACAAAACTACGCCACCGAAGCAGAGCAGTGTATGTTTATAATGGATTTAAAATCACTTTATAAAGGTACGTCAACTCAAACTGAAATGTCGCGTCATCAAACAATCATTACGCCAAACACCGTTAACAATGACATCTCTGAACATAGCTGAACATTTTCGCGCTTTTTGTTCATTTACGCAGCCATTACCGCTCGCCGCGGCGTAAATTGCGAATGCAGTGAGTTTTATAGTCTTCAGAGGACATTTAGCAAGACAATAAAACAATATTTCATACACAATTGCACCCAAATTGCACTTTTATCGTAAACAGGGATGTCGGTTTATCGTTACTCTCTGAGAATAAGATTTTTAAATGTATGCAAAAATCGATTGCAATGAAGTTTTAAAATAGGTATTTATATTGATTTAAATTTTTTTTTCACTTTTACATTTTTCAATAAAATATACACTTAAAAATATTTAAAAAAAAACTATTTTTAACCTCCCGATGGCGAAGCTTGAGACCCAAGCCACCGGCGGTTAGGGGCTCAGAATGAGGAACCGTCTTGAAATTATTATTACAAATTACTTCTTGTTTGTTGAATTTAATATCTAGTTTTTGTTTCATCTCCAGCTCGAATTGAAAGCATTTGTAAGCAGCGAAACCCGCAATATGACCCATTTAGTGCATCGATTCATTGTATATTATACTAAATTAACTAACTGCCTATATTTTTTATTTGAAATGGCGTGTGAACTGGCTATTCTGTGGTGTTGGCCGACTATTGAATTCTGATGCGTGCCGGGTACTTAAATTAATGACGGTCGTGTTAAAGGACTTGGCACCTATGATTATTTAATATGTCTACACCACGGACGTAAAAAAAAAGATGGGTGGAGCGCTAGGAACATTAAAAGTGAAGCAGGGTTTTCGGCTCATTCGATCTATCAACACGTGATGGCGACGACTGATCGAATGAGCCGAAAGCCCTGCTTTCAATGTTCCTAGCGCTCCGTCCATCTTTTTTTACATCCGTGGTGTACACATTGATGATAGATGTAATTTTGTATCTGCGGCCCGAGCAGGAAAATTTTTCACAAAAGTAGATGTCTTCGAGCGTGCTGCGCACTGATGACATTTGGTTAATATTTCATACAAATTTCATAGACGCGCATCGAGCTCGAATACACTTACGATTGTAAGAAATTTTCCTGCTCGGGCCGCAGGTAACACCTGTTTGGTAGTTAGCCTCAGCTATAAAACATTCTAGGACCATTTGAATAATGTTATTTTAAAATTAGCTATTTCTTAAGTTTAATTTTGGTTAGTGGTTTAAAGCGCACTTGTACTCAGTACTACAAAATACCCTAAGCTAAATTCCGAGTGCAATTAATTATAAAAGTTAAAACTTCATAAAGATCTCAAAACCATTAAATTGCGGCTAGACGCGAGCTGTCAAGGGCCTTAATTACGAGCTATTGCAGGCGAAGTTTCCGAGGAAAAACTATCTTGAACAATAGAAACTAATTTAAGAAGTTACGCTGCCCGCATAATAGGCGACGTCGGACTGTTTTTGAGTTATGCTCTTAATAACTTGTGATGGCGTGGTTTCTGCTTTTCAACGTTAACATGTCATGTTCAGGATGTTTAGAGATAATATTTACTATAATTTTACAATATTTCTTTTTCTTTTTCTAATTTACTTGTCTACTTCTGTATTCTAAGGCTCAATTGCACCACTATTATTAACCTACAGTTAGTCCTAACCGCAAGCTAAATCGACAGAAAATGTATGAATGACATGTAACTTAACTTGCGGTTAGGACTAACTCTAGCTTAATAATAGCGGTGCAATTGAGCCTTACAGAATAAACAAACAGCAGCAGGTAAGCAAAAACAAAAACACATCACAATCCAGCCTCAACCAACCTTAGTCTCTCAGTGACATCACGATATTATTTTTGAATGTTTTTATTGAAAAAAAAATACACCCAACAGTCACACACCTAGTCCTGACCCCACACTAGGTTTAACCTGTATCGTGGGTGTCATTAACTATGAGAGACTTTCGGTCTCACAACACCCAGACTTGTAACAAATATCTATGGGCCACACAAACATTTGAATCACATAATATATCTACAGACTTCCCAAGTAGATTGTAGTTACGGCACATTCTAGATATGGCGGAAAATTGCTAAAGATTTCATTAGTATGATCATTTTTCTTCTATTTGCTCTTATATTTAATGTGGGGTCGGCGCAACTCACTTTTCAAGCACGTTGCAGGAAGGATTCGACTTAGTTTTTACGACTGGCTGCCTGCAAAATGTCAACCCCTTCTGCCCCCCAGAGCCAGCAAACAGCTTTGCCTAACCTGGAATTCGAACTTAGGACCTCCCAGTTCACAAGCCACATGCTCTAATAAGTATAATCATTCTGGTACAAGAATGTCGCTTTAGATCATATGGTCACTTTTAAGAAAACAAGCCAGATCGTACCAGGAGTGCGTAACACAGTATTCGTGAAGGAATCCCTGTAGCATTAGGCTCCCAATACTAGTCACTGGCCTCTTCTACTAATAAGAGGATTCATGCTTTATTCCACTACACTGGTTACATGCTGGTTAGTAGATTTCACATACCTTCGAAATTCTTGTCGAAAACAGTCAAAGTTTCCTCACGACGGCTGATTCGTGTATAATATGTATAGAAGTTTTTACTATCCATCATAGCGGATTAAGTAAGGAAACCACAGGAGTACGTCGGCCGCAGGTGTCTAGCCCAGATCGTATCAGGAGTTCCCGTGGACGGCCCCAAAAGCGCTGGCTGGACGTTCTGGAGGAAGATATGAGAGCCAATGGTCTCACTATTGAGCTTGCTCAAGAAGTGGAAGCGTTTATGTAAGAAGGCGGACCCTGGCAGAACGCCAGGATAACTCTAGGCAAAAAGAAAGCTAATTAAGCACAAGACATGGTTATGTTTATTTAATTACGCTTCCAGAAAATAATGATAATTAATCTCATTTCATTTTCCGCTAGCAAAGCATAAACTAATTAAAACAATTAACAGAATATCACGTAGAAGACTTGTAAAATCATTTAACAAGTTGAATTGGCTTGGTAACTTCCAAAGATTTCCATTAATATCGCTTTCTCTGCTTTTAGAATTAATTGATGGAAATATACAAATTCATCTAAAAAGTTCGCTTTAGAAAGACTTTCTGCTTTAATAATAATAATTATAAGAATAATAATAGTATATTCTTTGAGCGGTAGAGCAACGCTGTAGACAGTAACGTCTACAGCACGAATGGGCCGGCTCAACCGGCTTGATACCACTGTCTCACAGAAAACTGACATAAAGTGGCAGCTTGCTGTCGCCTTTCGTTCGTCGAGTGAGATTTCCGGTGGCCCATTTCCCTCCCCTTTCATTGCCCTCCTTAAGGTTAGCAACGCACCCATGATTCTTTTTATGTCTTAGGTGTCTTTGGGGGGTGGGGATCACTTACCATCAGGTGACCCATATGCTCTTTTGCCAGTCTCTGTATAAAAAAATAACACGATTGCGTTCCTGAAGAAGTAGTCAGAAGTGAACTAGATAATTAGAGGAGAATCCTAGTGCAGATCCGGTGTTGTAGTTCTATAATGTTTCGTTTTGTTATGTCGATGGAACTCAAATGGAGTTAAGCGGGACACGTGGCTAGGCGAGCGGTGATAGACCAAAAAAATCTGATGAATGTGGTGGGTACAGGTGGCGCTGAATGAGCGTAACCGCAGCGTTGGCTATCCGGCAGCAAGATGAGTCAACAATCTGGTTAAGATGGCTGGTTAAACTGCCCCAGAATCTTAGCAAGTGGTATAATATAAGAGTTCTATTCTTACCGAAAAGGTGACGCTAGAATATGATGATATTGAGTGTTATTTAGCGTCAGAGGAAATAAAACATTGTATAAGAATGAACAATGAATACAGCCATTATTAGGTGTCAAAGTTCAGGAAAACGCTTTGTTACTGTTTCTGGAAGTTCCTATTGAGTTTAAAAGTGAACAATCGCTGATGTTGCCACGCTTGCCAAGTCTCAACAAACGTGCTCTTGTAAAACAAGAGTTTTGAACTAGGGTTAAGTTCTTACTGGTTGTTGAAGATGAAGAAATTAGTAGACAGACAATTTAACAATAAATTCTTTCTTACTAATACTTAAGTTTACTATTTAGATCACAAGAGTTACATTATTTTTGGTGGTCTTGCCGTAGACCATTTTGCTTAGCATCTGTGGGCCAATTCGGCCGGCTTGTCACCATCTTACAGAAAACCCAGCGGCAATTAATTTCCAGAGGAACAAATATTGCCTCCGCTTCCCAATATATACTCTTCTTTTCTTTATAATGGCTTGGTTATATCTTGGCATTAATGGTATCCATCCGTAATCTACCATCACGTAGACCGTCAGTTCTTCTGCCTTCATAAGCCAATAAAAAAATGAATGAATGCGATTGATGCGAAGTATAGCGAAAGTTTTTACGTGACGCAGAATCTGTTTATTCAATAATAAAGTTTGCGACAAAAACGGCGAGATTCAGACGGGTAAGTTTGGCCGCGTTCGGATTTATGGATGCCCTCATAGAATTTATGACGCCTATTCCTTTCGGAGTTTAACTCTATAGATAGCTCGTTTTGTAAAGTTAGGGGTTAATGCCGTCGCGGCTCGGTGTAGTTTATTTTGTGCCTTTCACTTGAATATGAGTTGCGACGGATCTCATTATGACATAACATAAGCTCACACCTATATCCCCGAAAGGGTAGGTAAAGATGCACTAGCGAAATAGAACACCCACATAACGCCGAGCTTAATTCCGTGCCCGATGTGATAGGGGGCGAGCCCATCGCCATATCGGGCACACATTCCGGACTCCGGGCTGATACGGAAAAATACAATACAATGATATTTTTATCCTGACGTACATAAGTAGATTTACAAAGCCTTATAATAATTACAATACAGACAACTCGATTCTACTATCTGCCTTTATCCTACACCAATGTACCTCTAGGATTGACGCAACACACTTTTTACCCGACTGCCTCGGAAGGAGGGTAGCGTTTTATAGGCGTGTTTGACTGACTTTAAGCTCCGCCCTGGGCAACTTGTTTTAGAATAATTTGTAATTTTTAAATGTTTTGAACCATGAAAATTATCTTGCAAAATCCGTTTGACCTTTGACTCATATAGGTAACTGTAATGCATGTTAACTATCTAAATTCTGATATTGTTTGTGTCGACGGTTACCTATGTTGGATTAAAGTTATTGGTTTAGTACATGACTCGTCAGTCATCATACCATTAAATATTGTTACAAGTAATATAATTAAATTTTTATTCAAAATTCAGTTTGCAGCACTACATACCTTGTAGAATTGTAAACGCCTGAGCTTTTAGTACTATGTACCTTCCACGCCAGAAAATTTAAACAAATTATACGTTAACCTAAATACATACAAACACGCAAGTGGAGATGAAAAACAAAGATAGGCTGAGATCTATAGAGCGAACTTCGACTAAGTCTGAGTCAAAGATACGAATTTAGTGAGAATTCGGAATTTTGTAATCGAATTTCGATTTAGTCCGAGCCATTTTTTACAAGAAAAACAGATTGACAAACAGACTAAGCAAAGATTTTCTTATAATAAATAATTCGGACTAAGTCAAAGTTCGATTTAAAAATCTTCCAAATCTTCACCGAGTTCGTTTCTTTGAGTTAGACTTAGTTGAAGCTCACTCTATAAATCTCAGCCATAGTATATTTGTTGTACACTTGAATCTGAAGTGACCCTTCTGAAGCCCTGCGTGAGGCGCGGTGCATGGGTGCGGCTGTCATGAAGGGCGAAGTCACCGGCCCGCATGGAGTGCCCCGCGACGTTGACAAATTGCCTCACTGATCGTCGGGGGAAATTATATAAAACACTTACTCAGTTCCCGCGGATGGGACGCTAGCTCATTTGGTCGGAGATCATTTTTCATAACTGAAGTATAATAAAGTGAAGAAACATCTTTAATCCTGTTTCTAACTATTACGTGATATATAACAACTATCAGGTTACCTTTTTTCACTTTTCCTTATCCTGCTTTAATATGGGGTTGACGAACGGTGATTTGAATTCAGGACCTCTTGGTCTGCAGCTCACATATGCTGTCACTGAACCAATGAGGCTCCAATAAAAAAATATTGCAATAATTCTAATGTTTGTATTTAAAATACTATGTTAAAAATGTTTCGGAAACATTTAATTCCAAATATCTAGTCGAAATAAAATGTTGAAAATATTTTCATTTAGCTGCCCAAAGCTTTGCTATCTCAACGTAATTTCCCGCCGGCTGCCACATTTTAAATTGACTCTCGATATTACTCGCCACTTTTAGATTTCATATTCACATTGTTATTTCACATAAAAACGCGTTAAAATAGATTATATTCTTATCACGTGCATACTTTCGTAAATTACCTAGAGGTGTTTTATAAAAGCAATTGCGTGTACAAATATAAGGGAACAGTGGGTTAAAGAACCTATTTCGGCGTAATACCAGTCGTTTGCGTTGGAGGAACTCCAGAGAAAGATAAATTCGTGAACGCGGCGATAAAGCGTAGTTGTTATTGGTGGCTTATATGCCATAGCTCATTTCTGAACGTTCTATCCAGTACTTATACGTTGGGCCAACGTGTTGTGCCAATATTGGGTCCAAATAGGCACAGTTATATAGGTATTGATAATTTGTACTGATCTCTTAGTTATAGATATAGGGCCTTACTTATAAAAACACTTTATTCCTTGCATTACATTGTTTAATTTAAAAATGAAAGGGACTACCTATGGTTAAAGATAAACAGCGCTTAAATATTTTTATAAGTAAGGGGCCTTAGATGCAATTGTGGTAATGTAACCGCTTAGATGCATTATAAAATACAATTATTAGGCGAAGTACCAAAGTAGAAGTAAATTGAGTTACTGAACTCGATCTGGTGCATGGGCTGACGCGTCAATATGATGTCAAAAACCCTTAAATGCGAACATTATGGACAGATTGTGTGTTCTGACAGCTTTCCGTGGAGGTGCAGGCAAGTAGCCGTCTGTGAAGCGAGGCGTCGCGGGTTTGATTTCTGCACTGAGAAAAATGTTTGTGTGGCGCACATATATTTGTTTCGGGTCTGGATGTTGTGAGACCAAAAGTCTCTCGTAGTTTATGATACCCATGATACAACTTAAATTATGTATTTATTTATTGTGACAAGATACTTTATTTTTAAAAATCTACATTATAGAGGTAAAATTGGCAAATATTGGCCGCCAACAGCCATATTCCTCCAAATAGGCTGCTGTACGTTGGCCCAACGTGCTCTCATGGGAATATCAACCGCGGCCCGACCTCTTATTTCATGCCCGATCCTCGCACTTTCTGTGTAATATAAAATCCTTAACACGTACTTCGAAGAGAGATGTCCAACTGCTAAATCTCGTGAATTTACCAAATTAAATGTATTTGGTTACGTTTGGATATTTTGAAATATTTGTCAATAGACGCCAGCGCAAATCATTCGGGATTCACAAAAGTGACACGAATTTCTCAAAACATTATCTACGGCCGGTAATTTGTGAGGGACTTAAAAGTGGAATAAAAAATTCCATTTGTAATTTGGCTAAAAGTGCCTAATTCATGCGAATTGAAATTGAATATTTTACAAGGAAGGAAAAAACGTTGCGTGTGTATTTTGCGTCTACTTCATTATGCGGACAGGTTCGCAATGTTGGCATCACTGTAATATGAATTTATTTCACGCTTTACCTATCCTTTTTCCGATTTACGTCTGTTAATAATGGCATTTTTGAGAAATTTTTCGAGCGTAACAAATTGTACTGGAAATTAATTTCTTGTAAGTATTCATTTCATTAGCTGTTGGTCGTGGTACCGCTTTTGAAAGTATTTTTCGGATAAAAATATTCTATATTGATAGATTATATTATGGGTCTCGTCCTTGGTCTAGTGGCAGTCTATATGGACTGTGGACTGGGTGGTCCTGAGTTGGATTCCAAGACAGGCTGTTTTCCTAACACAATTTACCTGGGACTGGAATCCTCAGAAGAGGGTGACCTAAGGCAGGCAGCCGGTCGTAAAAATTAGGCCAAATACTTTCTGCGACATTCTTGAAAAAGTGTGTTACGCCATCCCCACAATGAGGTGGGATAATGTCAAGTAGAAAGAAAGAAAGAAAGATAGACTTTATAATGATACAAAAGGACAGAATCGATTTGTATTAGTAAAAGATTTTTAGAGTCAGTTTACGATAGATTACCCTTGCACACACACACACATACGCAGGCACGCACGCACGCACGCACACACGCACGCACACCCACACACATACACACACATACACACACATACACACACACACACACACACACACACACAAAATATGCACATTTTGTTGCCATTAAAGCCGTCAGCGAAGGCTGCGTAGCCGGAATTAATCACATTGCTTTGTGAAGGGCTGAAGGTTGCCCTAAGTCTAATTTACATGACAAGGGCTCGTGGGTCAACTTGATAAACCCTGGCTAGTTTGATCCGGGACACAGATGTGTGTTTTCAAACTTGAGCTGAGAATTTTCATTATTAAATACATAACATAACATAAGCTCACGCCTGTATCCCCGAAGGGGTAGGCAGAGGTTCACTAGCGAACGAGAACACCCACATTTCGCCGAGCTTAGTTTCGTCCCAGATGTGATAGGGGGCGAGCCTATCGCCATATCGGGCACAAATTCCAGACTCCGGGCTGATATGGAAAAATCCAATATCACTTTGCCCGACCCGGAGATCGAACGCGAGACCTCAGAACCGTAGTTGTACCGAAATACCACCACGCCACGGAGGCAGTCATTAAATTAAATTAAATTAAATTAAGAGGCATTATTAAATTACATTGAATTTCCTATTTTGTTGGATGTTGGATATTTTCCTTTTAACAATAAGGGTATTAAATGAAAGCTATACAATAAATTAGATTAACTCAACTGTATAAAAAAATCCCGATGTAAAAAGGTGCTCTCAATAGCTTGAAAGTTATATGTAAATACGATATTGAAGGCGTGTCTGTGGCGGGGGCAAACCAAGTATAAATCTATTTAATATCAACTAAAATTGCATCTCATCCAAAAACTATTTATATTTAATATCTTATTTAAATTGAAAATGAATAGAAGAAAGAAAGATATATTTTTTTCTATAAATATGAAAATGAGAAATAAAATACTGCCTCAGAGATGGAACACGGAGCAGCTAATAAAAAGTCGTCGGAGGCTACTAAGAAAGTGTGAGCGACATAACTTTTTTAAAGTTCCGCAATAAAAGTGCGAAGTCGGCGTGGTCTCATTTCCGGGCAGTCCTGTCACCTACAGACAACCACTGCAACTCGGACTCGGCTCTTATTGGAAATAGAAAGCTATTTTTATTACATAAACTATAATTACCTAATTGGCGACCTATTAAAAACGAACAAGGAGTTCTCGTAACCGATGAACGTGTATGAAAAGACTGATTATTGTGGAAGAAGTGAAAGATGTGTGCTTGAACTGAAGCACTTGGCGTTCCATAGTCCCTACCTAAACAAGCGGGAGTCAGGCGTGAGTTTATATATTACGTTTTTGATAACACCAATGAATTAATCAGCTATTATCAGAGACTTCTATGTATTTACTAGACAAGCTGTTTCGAAGTAAAATTGTGGCACATGTCGGCGAGTGTTTGACGTTTCACGGCTAAGGAAAAGAGCAGATTTCTATAGTGATTTGAGGTCGATTAACAGGGACTTAGTGCACACGTTTTATGTACGGAACAGCCAGTCTAGTAGTATACATAGAAGTCTTTGGCTTTGACAAAAGCTTAGCTAGATGTGGGTGCTAATTTTCTACTTTCCTGCCTACCTTTACGGGGGATGCAGGCGTGAGGATATGCGTGTTGCAAAACATAAATCACAAGTGGATTCAGTAACCCACGCGTGATAATGAATCCGAAATCCAGCGAACGAAACGGCCGCTCGTTAGTGGAAGCCTCGGGGAATTTTGTCCAGGGATTTAAGCTGATACTAGCTATTAATTAACATTATAATTACCATATCGATGATACGTGAAACTTGGATGTTGCTGTCTGTTTTGAATTTCATTTGGGTTCGATTCTTAACAACCGTGTAGACGTCGAAGAAAGGAGATAAAGTTTAGATAACTCTGTAGAAAGATATATGATTTGAAGCTTCGATTGTGGGAGTCCCTTTGTCTTATAGAAAACTGAGGTAAAGTGACAATTTGTTGTTGCGTTTCGTATCGAGATATTAAAACCTAATAACAAGTATTTTAAGTGCCGCCCATGATTATTGTGATATCATTTTAGTTTCGTAGGTGTTTATGCTGTGGGTTCGATTCCCAGGTCGGGCAAAGCGAAATTTTTAATATAATTTGCCCCGGGACTGGTTCCCCCAGAGGAGGTTGACGTCAGGCAGGCAGCCGGTCATAAACTTAGCCAAATATTTTCTGCAACATGCTTGAAAAAGTGTGTTGCGCCGACCCCACAATAAGGTGGGATAGGGGCAGGTAGAAAGAAAGAAAGGTGTTTGTGCCGTATAATTATGCATGTTCATTTACTATCTACTTGCCTTTGGTTAAAGTATTTTGCTAAAAAATGTTGTATGTACACTTGATTGACATATGAATATTATGATTATCATGCAGTAATTTACTATAATTATAATTCAGTAGACATGCAGTATTAATCATACATTAAGCAGGAATTATTACTTTGAGTTGGATTTTAGAAAATGAAAGAATGAGATGGTTCACTGAATTGAAATGTTTAAATAATCTTGAGTATTTTTACCGCAACACTATTAAAAATTTGATGAAAAAGTAGCAACATTCGAAATGTCATTTTACTCCGTCATAGCAATCGGACTCTATAACTTGTATATTTTGAAGTTGGCAGTTGCCTAAAACAACCTAAAACTGAAAAGGAGTTACTACTACTACTTCGTGTTCTTTTTAAATTCTACAATGTTGATTAAGGTTAAATAGTACTCACTTAATTAAAACGAAGACGAGTCTGTTAATTACTTTATACAATTTCATTATTAAATACCGTAGTAACTGTGATGAAAAGTTACTAGTCGCCTATTTGGTGTTGTGGTAATGTGTATCTATATGTAGGTTCTGTGTTCAAATCCTGGAAGTAAAGTGGTTTTTCTACCTCAATTTACCTTGGAGAGCCCCAGAGATATTGACGTCAGGCAGACAGCCGATCGTAAAAACTAAGCCGAATCCTTTTTGAAATATAATAATATTAACCCTATAATATTATTATATTATATATTAGTATTGTCCCACTGCTGGGCACGGGTCTCCTCTACTAATGAGAGGGGTTAGGCCTTAGTTTACCACGCTGGCCTAGTGCGGGTTGGTAGACTTCACATGCCTTTGAATTTCTCGGGTATGCAGGTTTTCTCACGATGTTTTCCTTCATCGTTATAGCAAGCGATAATTCACAATGAAAATTCACTTAACAGAGAAAAGTCAGAGATATATTCTTTTTTTAGGGTTGGTTTCGAACCGCCGACACTCGTCTCGGCAGTCCGTACCACTCCCAACTGAGCTATCGCTACTTTCTTTCTGAAAAAATATTGAAAAAGTGTGATGCGTCGATACCGTATTGAAATGGAATAATTATTGGAAGTGGTACAAGAAGAGTAACTGCAATGAAAACAAACTTAGCACTGATGCAACAATTTCCACTTCTATAAAAAAAATCGCAAAACCAAAACCTTTTAGTTTTATAAATAAGGATTAAGTAGGTTTCACTTTGAGGATTCACGCCGTTAAAATGCTTTTAGCCGGCGCATCGCCACACAGACGCTTTGCCAAACATCACCACGGAATTCTGCTGTAACATCTTCAAGAATTCGTCATCGCATAAATGTTTAACGTGGTTTATTCGATTTACGGCGAAAACGCAGTATTGGGCTACCAAAATTCGTCGGTCAGCGATCCTTGGTATTTCGTTAATAAATGCTTATCCTAATAAAGACGGTGTAATATTTTTGAGACACTAGCTACTCTCAGCGTTGTTTATCGTTGGAACAGATTGCGAAACTAGCTTATCCATTCTTGTAGTTAGATTAGTGAGACGCTATTGTCTGGATTTTAAGTCACTGCAGGAATTCCAAGTGGCGTGCACAACTACATTACAAGTGCTCTTAGTTGTGTCTCAAGTGCTTTTGGAGAAAGACTTATTTTTATCTATTCTTGTCCAATTTAACTAATGAAATTAATTCGCTCTTCCAATTCAATTAGGACCCCCGAGCTGGTGTTGTAAACATTTCAATCATGTTTCAAAAACTATTTTGTTTAGTTTTTTGACCAGTCGTGTGCCTGGTGTTAACTCATTATAAGAGATCCAGTTCCGGGCTAATCGTATTACAAACACTGCTTTTCCCGAGCTGGCTTTCGAACCAAGTACTTCTCTTCAAACTTTCTTCGGTAGCTCGTTTGCTGTACTGGCTGTCCAGCTTTGGAACGCCTTACCACTGGAAATTAAGGAGTCGCCCTCAATTGATGCTTTTAAAAATAATGTTAAAAACTGGTATTTGTCGTCGTTGTAGCTTATTTCCGATATCATCACATATATCCTTTATAGCACTGCATTATCGATATGTATTAGTATATTATTATATACCTATGTATGTATTGTATGCCCATATATATTATGTGATGTTTATAAAATTCTTAGTATTATATTATTCTTGTTCCTTTATTGTACACCCCGTCTATTATCTTCTTACTATTCCTCTCCATCCAATGGTTGCCTGGAAGAGATTGCTTTTAGCAATAAGGCCGCCACTTGTGACACATTTTTTTTTTTTTGGTGTTTCTTGTTTAGTGTTACCTATTTTCTGTGTGTGTTGACAATAAAGAGTTACTATCTACTTCTCGGTACGGTCCCATATGTCACTAGACCAAGGAAATGAAGAAAGTAATGATCTTGGTTATAATAATGTAATCGCTACCATAATCATTAGAAATGCAGAAACATTACACTAATACTGTAGTAAAGTACAACATCAATAATCCCAAAAACAAATCTGCAAATCCCTGAATCGTGCCCGAAAATTCTGCAACGTTAGAAAACCCTAGCACTTTAGTTTGTACCCGATAATCGTATTAATTTAACAGGATAACGACGGGATGGAGCAGGTAAAGTGGGTCTGGAATTGTCACTAGAGCCAATCAGCGGGGATTGCCAAACTGCTGAATAATCACGGATGGGTACATATGACCCAGCAACGTGTCGTGCGTGATATGAATTTAAAAAAAAGATTAATTTCTATAGAAACACTCGACTGAAAGTTCCAAAATGTCTTTTGAATACATTTTTACAATGGCCTTCACTCGTTTACCCTTAGAAAGTGTAGAAGTAACTACAGATATTATAAACGTGTCGATACTTATTTCAAACGTATTATCTTGTGATTAGTTAATTAGGATTCATGATTAGCTTCGTTTTCGAAAATGATTGGTCGGTATTTGATTTGTTCATTGTTGATCACCAAGTAATCAATTATAATATTATTCAGCTTTGATCAGAAGTTAAATTCTAGTGAATTCCATTTATGAGATTGATGTTGGCAAATTCTCTCTATGAATAATTCTAGCAAAGTAGAAACATTATCTACTACGTTTCCAGTCAGGGCTTTACCAATTTACTTTGCCGGCGAATTCTGTTGAAATTCGTACGGAGCACCTATTTGGATTCACATTTGATGGAAAGCCCATCGAATACGACTTCCAGTGTGATTTCAATTGAATTGCTAGCGTAAGTGCCATCAGAGTGAGAATTAGGGCGAGTGAAAATCTAGCGAACAATGCAAATACTGTTACAATTTCAAACCTAGTATTAATGTGTCTCAAACGAACCATTTTTATTCCGATATCTACATTTTTCTTCATGAATATTTCAAGAGTTTGTAATAATTTATGAACATCTACTTATTATTGATCATTCCTATTCAGAGAGGTCGTTTTGGTTATGTTGACCGTTTGATTGATTTTATACGCAAATTTAGTACATAATTGTTTTATGTACACATATTATAAATGACAGTTAATTAAATTGGAGTTAGATTAACCCGTCGGAGGCGGCACATATACATATATGTTACATAAGCGTATGGGCCACCGGAAGCCGAGCCGCCCGTGACTATTTAAGCACTGTAAAGACCTTTACGCATTAGTTAATTATAAATTGAATATTAAATTGCTATCCATCTATTCATGAAATTATCAATGGAGGTAAACATGCTATCACATGAAGAAATATAAGCTCTGTGCCTGCTCTAGTTTTCTAATTTCTTTCTTTATTGGGCAGGTGCCCTTAATATCCTAACACAACGTGGGTTGCAACACATGTTTTCGAGCATGTTGCAAAAGATTTGGCTTAATATTTAGGTTTAGCTTAGTTTCCAACCCAATTCTTGGGGATCCAGTCTCGGGTAAATAGTGTTGAAAAACCATCGTGCCCGATTTCGGAATCTAACCCACGACCTCCCGGTTTACAGTCCATATACGTTGCCACTAGACTAAGTAGAGGACTCTAGTATTCTTATTTACTTCTGCCTAGTCCTTCGGGGATACGGCATGTATTCGTGTTTAGTATATTCCATCTCTAGAATTAGCAACTGAGTAATCCACATGAATGGAAACAAATGTCGGCGATCTTAATTTTTCGTGTTTTTATAAATAAAGGGCGCCTACGTGACAATTATAACAAGTTATCCAAATATATTAAAAACGCGATATTTTTGCTAAAATAATACAACGATGTCAGCACTCGCAGCGAGCAATAAAACGCGGAAATGTTTCACCAGACGGCGGTAGCTCTTATTTGCAAGGAAGATGTTTTGCTTCGTGTGGATTGGAGCTTAAATGATCTCGCGTTTTGCAAATAATTGTTGTGTTTTTTTTTGTACGATAGTGCCAGAGTTTTCTTGTTAACGTTTTGTTATGTAAGCTTGGACAAGTCTATTGTTTTTTACGGCTCGGTACCTCAAAAGTAACTTACGGTAGTATCTAACTTTATAACTTAAATAATCTAAAGCATGACCATTGTTTCAAGGTTGTATAATTTAGGCTTTACTATGTTAGAAAACAATTTAATGCAGGCTCTATAAATTAAACGTTAGGTACTATTTAAAAAAATATTACAAAATGTAAGTACTAAATGTAAAATTTTCCATTATATGAACAAATTGTAGAGACAACAAATTTGAATAGCATCAACAAAAACGAATGCAGTTTTAATACCAACCTTACAAACAATATATTATAGGCCTGGGACCAACAGTGTACCAACATTAGGGTATATTCAATGTACAATACATAGAGCACCCTTCTCGGGATTATATCTTTTATGGTTAGGGTTAACTGTATTTGCTCGGAGATCACGTATTTTATGTGCGAGTTACAAGAACTTTCGGTATTTACGCGTTCATTCGAAGGGTTAAATATAGCTGTTTCCCGGTACGCACACACTAAATTGTTTTGTAGTGCAAAAACTTTAGAGCAATGTTACTATGAGATTCTACTTTGGTTGCTTGGGAGTATTAAATAAAGATGTTGTTATTTTG
This sequence comes from Clanis bilineata, assembly GCA_036417725.1. Lineage (NCBI taxonomy): Eukaryota > Metazoa > Arthropoda > Insecta > Lepidoptera > Sphingidae > Clanis > Clanis bilineata. Next base: position 13,863,182 of record CM071149.1, on the reverse strand, counting down.
TTGTTAATACTACAAATGAAAGTAAAATACAATGACAAGCTTTTAGAGTCGTAGACGCTGTAGAATGGGGTCGACGCAACACACTTTTTCAAGCATGTTGCAGGAAGGATTTGGCTGAGTTTTTACGACTGACTGCCTGCCTGACGTCAACCCCCTCTGGGGGATTCAGTGCCGGGCAAATTAAATTAGAAAATTCGCATTGCCCGACCTGGGAATCGCACCCACGACCTCCCGGTCCACAGCCCATATAAGCTGCCATTAGACCAAGGAGGCAACTATAGAATACAATCTTTGTATTTATATTTCGTTCCGGTATAATACAGTGTGAAAATAGTCTTTAATTCTTAATTAAATTGATGCCGTCTTTAAAGCCGTTTTCGAAGCTACCTGACCTTTGATGTGAGAAGTTCGCCGAAGTTCGCCGAATAGCGTCTGTATTGGAGTTTCGAAGATGAACTGCCGCGCCAATTGGAGAACACCCAACGTGCACCAATTAGTAGTTCCACTCGTCGGCTTGTTAACAGTTGTAACAGGACAATGTCCTTTTCACCGGATACGAGTTCTCTCGGAATGATTGGTCAGCGTATTGTACGTCATTCGATATTGTATGGTGGTATTGTTTTAGTTGGGATTTTCTTAGTTCACAAATTTATTTTTTTCTTTCTTTTACAGCAGACTGGCAAACGAACAGTTGGGTCATTTGATGGTAAGTGATCTCCACCGCCAACAGACACCCAAGACACAAAAGGATTCATGGATGCGTTGCCAACTTAAAAGGAGGGAATGGAAGGGGAGGAAAAAAGGATTGGGATAGGGAGGGTGGTAAATGGGCCACCGGAAATCTCTCTCACCGAACGAAACGCGACAGCTAGCTGCCACTTTACGACGGTTTTCAGTGAGACAGTGGTATCAAACCGGTCGAGTCGGTCCATTCGTGCTGTAGACGCAACTGTCTACAGCGTGGCTCTACGACTCAAATTTGCCTTTGTATTGCCTTTGACTAAAGCTGATGTCTGTATCTTACCGCCGACGATTCTTTATACCATTCTTTTTACATCCATTATTAACGCTATGATACTTTAAATTGTGGACATAGAGAATTAGGAGCCACGTGTTTGTGCACCTAACAGTCAAAAGATAAAGTCGAGATGAGAGTGACATTGCCGCACTGGATGTCTCAGAATACTATCGAATAGGTCTTTATGTTGGGTGATTCACTATACTTAGAGACTACGGTAATCATTATTCTGTCACATTATTTAGAAAGAAAGAAAGTCATAAACTTTATTTAGCCAATGTCTCATGCGACAATGAGTAGGAATAAAAACCAAATAGAATAAAATATAAAAATGTAGTACTAAGAGGGAGCAACTTGGGTTTAACTTTAAGTAAAATGCTAATTATTAATAATAAAGTGACCTACATAAATATACATATACTATAGATATACATATACTACACTAACAACTTACGATGACATAGGTATATAGGTATATATGCGCAGTTTTCGCCGCTTTCAAGGTGGTATGACCAAACCCTTAAAACGTTTTAACTACGCATTTGTATAACACCAGTCGTCACTCGTCACCTCATCACGCAGTTTTTGCGAACTGACACTTTTTAACCAAGCCCAGTGAGCTTTTTATAATGGTGACTAATTGGACACGTAGGCAAGCCTTTACATGAAGGGTGATGCGACCTTGACGTTTACAACATGCGACATGTCGTTACGATTTGTCGTTAAGATAACATTTCTATCTCTAATCTTAATTTGGTCGTGTCTCTGTTCCGTATAGGGATTAGCTCAGTCTAAAGGACATATTTTCTATTAATCGATGTCTTGTATTTAGGACAGTTTATTAAAAATCGAAAACACGATAAAAATAAATTAGTTACTTATTATTATATCAATAATAAAATCTAATTGATATCAGATATGGTAATTGTTATGTATTTTGTTCATTGAAACTTTATTTAGGAGATTTAATTCGCTTTCTTGCTTCTTGCATTTGCTATACAGGTACCTATTGGGCCATAGTATAACCAAATTATAATTGGTTTAGTATAGAACGCCTTAGCGTTCGTATCACGTGACAGTTTAATACCACTGCAAGTAATTGCAGGAAATTCATGCTTATTCTTCGTTTTTCAGATCTTTATTTGTATTACAAAGATCCCTGCTCGCTTTTAAATAATTTAATCCAATTAGGTAGATATCATATTACATTGCCTTGGAAACTTTTTAAAGAAGATAAAGATAATTCCAGCGAATAGGAAAAAAATCCTTACAACTTAATTGTTGAGGCATTAACTAACTTCCGAACAACTTTGTAAACAAACACAGAATCGCACTCTCAACGAAAGAAAGAAACCTAAAATACGAAAAACAAAAGCAGGCGCCATTATAAGGGTGCGTAAATACACAATGTATTTTATTTAACGGGAAGCCAATCTCATTCCTTTCTCATTTCAAATTAAACGAATATGTAGCACTCCGCACAAGAGCTAAAGAAATAGGATTGGCTACTTCAGTCTTTTATATGTCGAGTTAAGGATTTTGTAGCAAATACAGCATATTATTTAATTCCCAAATAAAATAATATACCGCAATTTAACTGGGAATGAACTGTTCAACTATACTCAACGTTATTATTATTACTGTAGTCGTTGACTGACATGGTATCACTGTAACGTATTTTATTCGTAGTGCAACTTTTAAGTGTAACAATAATCATTAGCAGACTTGTTTTAAACTTACTTAGAAACTTATTGTGTATAGTATCTATTTATTTTACCAGCTTTACCACAACATTAAGACTGTGAAGTTATTACTCGACCAATTTAAAAATATCTTGATAGGTAGAAATAACCGTAACTCGATATGACACATTATCTTCACGTCGTAGTACCAGAGCGTACATTCACGTGTGATAGCTTAGGTAATGCTTTCTGCTTTTATTTTCTTACGATGTGGCCGAAGACATGAAATCTAACTTAGAACACCATTAATCTCTTTATTTGTTTTTCCGCTTACTGTTGATATACTGGCGTTTTCTGTAGTAAATAAGTTTTGAATTTGGTTCACATTTTACGCACTATTTATACTGCTTGAAATCATAAGTTTTCTTTTTAAATAAAACTATAATATATGAAAATAATTGATATAATTTGTACATAAATCATGCATGTCTCAAAATGTTAAATACAATTTTATACTAAGACGCATGACAATGCTTTAGTCTACGCTAAATGCTTTTTCATAAATTTTTCTTCTCCTCTCTTGCTTTCCAAATATAAAACCTGTCATTATCATCTGTAATAGTACTTACTACCTTTTACACCCAGATGATCTTTGTATTAAGTAAATGAGTTCCATGTAACATTAAGTTCAGACAATATTATATTCATAAAGCTTGTACTAACCACATTGTCGTATCGTATAAAAGCACCGAGCGTGAATCCATCTAATAGTGTCATGTTACCACGCCATTACTCATTGCAAACATTTTCAGCGAAATTGAAAATGCGAGGCTGAATTTAATTTATTATGTACAGGTTACATAAACCCTGATGTGGGACAGGTTTTTACATGCTCATGTTTGTCTTTTCGGCTGCCAGTGCTCGCAGTATTAATTTTGTTTGATACGGGATATTTTGGAGAAATTAACGTTTTTGTTTGTTAGAGATTCCGGTTTTTTGACGGGATCGGTACAAATTTTGAGTTTGCTGCCGATTATCGATATATAGCATAGTCGTTAAAGTATATCTACAATTGAAATATGCAAACGAAGCGACGAGGGACACAATAACTCTCAATTGTAGAAATTATATTTAGATTTCGATGCACTCACGAACACTTAGGGTCATTTTGCTATGCCAAGGTAAAAAGCTCTGGACATGACTTTTCTGATGCACATTACGTAGTAGACCGCAGTTTTTCAGTGGTAAAAAGTGGTTCTGTTATTAGCTATTCAATAAGAAACATATTAGAAGAGGTTGACGTCAGACAGGCGGCCGGTTGTAAAAACTAAGCCAAATCCTTTCTGTAACATACTTGAAGAAGTGTGGTGCGCCGACCCTGCATTAATGTGGGATAAGGGCAGGTAGAAGAAGAAGAAGAATAAGAAACATATTCAAAAACATTAGAGTAATCTGGTGATTTTCCTATTTAAACTTTCGTAATTAATTAGTATTATTATTTAAAGTTCTGAACACTAATTCCTCGATTCATAATCAAATCACCATTTTCTATTAATTACATTCAGTCTTGAATTCGAATAGGGATGAACTGCCTTCAATATCTAGACGGCGCGGCGAAACTCAACACCCTAGTTGAATGATATGAACGGATCACGTTTTGAATAATTAATTCAAAGGAATTTAGTTCTGAAGCCATTCTGTACATATTAGAGTGAGAAGATAGAATGTATGTGAATATGTAAGTGGATAAGGATTTCGTGTAATGTGAATAGTAAAGAGTAGTCTATTAGGTTGTATTTGTTTATTAATTTTTTTTCCTTTGAACGGTTTCTACATCAATATAAAGGTAATATACCTTAGATGCACATTGCATAGTTCTTTGCAAATATCCTTCTAAAAAGTGGTGTCAGGAATAAAACAAAGAAAAAGATCACAAGTTCCAATTGAATAAATACAAATATAACCCTATGCACGTGTTATAAAGTAACTTTTTAAACGAAATGAGCAAGCGTTCTTAAATTTCAATTTTGAAATTGAGAATTCTATCGGCGTCCGACTCTATGCAATGTCCCATTTTCCGAGCGTCAACTGTGCATCTAGGTAAATAATGTTATACTTCATAGACTAAATGATTATAAATGTAAGCCAATAACGATTGTTTTTGGTAAATGTCATATTTGACGTTTTAAGATATGTCTGCCTCTCTCTCTCTCTCTCTCTCTCTCTCTCTTTCTCTTGCCTGATGTCCGCTGTAACGTGTTTGTGTATATAATTAAAACTAAAATTATCACAGTAATTGGTCTTTTTGTTGCCATAAACCAACAAATAATATATCGATGGGTTTCTACGATTATGCGCAATTTTTTTTTGTTGTAATTTTCTTTATACGCTGTACTGTAAATGATATCTTGGGTTCAAATACTTGGGTTGAACCTTTATAGTACAATTCTGTCAGTTCACGATTGTATCTGAAATCATTAGTAGTAACAATTGTATAGGACATTCAATTTAAAAGTTTGTATCAATCAGTTTGAAACTTCCATGTCGGAATTCATAGTAACTGGCATAGAATTACTCTTCGGCACGGATCTTGTGAGAAACTTGCCCCTGTAACAGATCCTTCCCTGTCCGTTATGCAGAATCTTGTTCACAAGTTAACAAGAGATGAGAGATTCTGTCGCGCGTTCGAAGCATCGCTATTAATGGTTACACTGCAGGACTGAGGACGCGGTTACGGTGCAAGTGAGTTAAACTGAAATTCTATTCGCACGGGCCAAATACAGTGACTGTCATTGAATGTTATAACTTGAAAGTACTTGTATAAATTATACACAACGTAACAACGTAATGTTCTGCATGAGCAATGTAGAAAACATTATATTATTATAATAATTAACTTCTGATAGATATGTTATGTTCACTATTAAAATTTAAAAACGAAAAAAAAAACTAACAATTTAAAATATTTAATTTACAGAATGCTTTGGAGATTTAACTCTCTTGTCAATGCGACTTTGCTTTGAAAATTACTTGCACTATGCGGCTTGGCGGTGGAAATAGATATTACTTACTGTGGTATCTGCTACGACGGATTCTTGCATTTAAGAGTCTTACCGCCGAGTGCTCATATACTTAACGTCGCCTTATGTCGTTTAATAATAGCCTTTTCTGTCAAAATTGTATGGTGAAAATCAATGTAAGAAACCGTTGAAGTAGAGTAGCATTTGACCATTCGGGCGTTACTGCTAGTAAAATCAACTTAGATTTACAGGCGTGGAATTATTAATTAAACCTGACAAAAGCGCCGAAACGCCTCCGCTATTTATGTTCACAACAACGCCCTTAAACACTTCAAAAGTTTATCTCAAGATTAACTAGCACTGAACACTGAGCACGGCACAAAGTTTGTGTTGTTCACTTAGCGATAGTTTCTGTTTTCATTAAGTCTTATATAGTGCTGTAGACTTTTGAGTAGGTATAGCAAAATTAGACCATTCTGATTTCTTAAGTTTACGCGATATTATACATTGAAAAAAACTATTTTTACGGATTCTATTACGATTAGGTTTTAATTTTTATTACCGACGTTTTTTTTTATTCACATTTTGAGTGACAACGAAGACTGCAAAGCCTTCGAAACGTCGGGAATAAAAATTAAAACCTAATCGTAATAGTATCCGTAAAAATAGTTTTATTTCAAAATTAGACCAGTTTCCCGCGAATCGTAATATGGGTTTAATTACTTGCTCTGCTCATGCTGCAAAAATCGTAGCGATTGGACATTACTTATTATCTTCTTCGAGTTTTCGATCACTTATATAACTGAATTGTGTACACTTGGTATAGAAAACGTCCAATTATTCCTCGCTAACAGTGTGACGTCGCTTTTCTTTCTCGCAGTTCTGTTTCGTAATCAACCTTCGAATGACATGTCTACAGACAGATTATTTGTATTCTATTACACAAGTTGCGTATTTTCTTGTCTATATGTCTTACTTTATTTTATTACTGTAGTATTAGTATTAAATTAACATAAAGAGTTGCTCGCAGTTACCTGAAAGCAAAGAAAAATAAATTTAGTATGGCGTCATAATATTAGATAGATACGAATTATAATGGAATTTATATTAAGTATACGTGGATGGTTAATGTATAATATTTTTCTAAACGCAGTATTAAATTATTAATACAGTAAATCAGTGCAATTTTTAAATAACATTCAATTTTGGTTCAGAGCGTTTTTATCAATGTGTAGCAGCACAGTGCATTCTTGAACAATGACACATATCGAAAATATGTATGATCCAAACTTGGTTTGTTTAAACCCATGTCAATTACACCTACTTCACCTACTTGTGCACGGTACTTAATATGATTTGTTAATTGTAAGTTTGGTATTTTCAACGTATTCTTTGTTCTCTATGCATTCCTTTGTATTTGATTTGTTATTTTAATAAATATTTGGTGAGAGCGAGAGGCACAGCGATTCCTTACGGGATAGAGCAGTCCAATGAATCAGACTAGCCACCTTAAATACGGTGTTAGAAAATTCAGTCAAAAGTACTCCATTTGCATTGATCGCGCACGCATAGTTTTCCCCTCTGAATCGCTCACACTTTACTGGCACACAAGTCTTTTCATTCACCTAAATCATTACTTGATAAGAGACGAACTGCCAAAAATGGAAAGGCTTTTCTGTTTTCGACCGAATTCCAAAAAGGAGAAGGTCCTCAATTCGTCTATATTTTTTTAAGTATGTTACGCGTTATCGCCGCCAAATGTGGACCGATCTTCAACATTCTTTTTGTGTTCGATAAAGCTTATTTCAAGGGTGGTCCCATATAAACTTAGTCACGATCCAATTTGAGGTCAATAAGAATTAAATTATGTTATTAAACTTTTTATACTTAAATTGAATAAAATATTTGGAAACGAAATAGGGACCATTTCGATGGGATATCTGCATCTTTGAAATATATTGAAACAAAGTAACAATTCAGTTTAACACTTTTTACTTTACCCCTGCGTTAAAGCACCAAATACCGGATAAAGTAATTTGCTTTAAAAAAGGAGATATTAAAACTTTTGGAGTAAGCAAATTTTCGGCAGCAAACGCGGGGCTGTAAAACAATTTCAAAGAGTATTCTGTGGCAGCGAGCGTGTAAGCAGCCTACAGCCTGGATCCGTGCCAACCGCACCTGAATACCGCAATGTCTCGTAACTTCGGCTGTGGTGATGAAGTGGTGGTTTGACCTTCAGATAACTTAGGTCTTGGCTGTCCAGCAAGGTCCTACTCATTGACAGGTATAAATAAATAACACCCAACAGTCACACACTAGCCCTGACCTCACAGTAATACGGTCTTGTGTTGTAGTTATCAGAAACTACGAAAGTCTTTTGGTCTCATAACACCGAGACCCGAGACAGATATCTGTGGGCCACACAACATTTGTCTCGGTCGAACACAAAGACAATCGAACCCGCTTCACAGCCGGCTTGTTGTCCACAGAGCCACGAAGGTTGTCGAATGAATGTGGAATTATTTGCGGTTGGTTGATGACTTGTTGGTAATTTCATATTTGCTAGTAGAGAGTAAAGTCGGTTATTTTATAATTACTTGTTTGTTTCATATATGCTGGTAAAGTGTTCAAATATGTATATTGATACATTGTGTTCTCGACAGAGATTTAACGGTTATATTATACATATAGGGCCTTACTTTTAAAAACATTTTCGCTTATCTTTTCGCTAAGAATAGCCTGTCACTTTATTCCTTGCGTTACATTGTTTAAAAATGAAAGGGACAAACTATGGTTAAAGATAAGCAGCTCTTAAATATTTTTATAAGTAAGGGGCATGCTGATTAATCACCAGACTCAACTCACTTACTCATAACTTACCCATAAGTAATACATAAGCTCACGCCTGTATCCCCGAAGGGGTAGGCAGAGGCGTACTAGCGAACTAGAACACCCACATTTCGCCGAGCTTAGTACCGTCCCAGATGTGATAGGGGGCGAGCCCATCGCTATATTGGGCACAAATTCCAGACTCCGGGTTGATATGGAAAAATCCAATATCACTTTGCCCGACCCGTGGATCGAACCCGAGACCTCAGAACCGTAGTCGTACCGAAATACCACCACGCCACGGAGGCAGTCATTAATACGTGTAATGTATTCATCCACTAATAAATACATTTTTGTTAACAATTCATTTATTCCATCAATCTTTTCATAATATTCGTACATCTTAATAGGAGTCAATCATAAACTACTATGTACATAGAAGTTAATATAATGAATTTAGTATGAGTATAAATATATACATAATACGACTTTCTGTCCGAGGATATACAGTATAATATTGAAATTTGAAGGAATTTATTTAAATTCGTAGCACAAATCTTTTTATATCCGAGTCTGGATTTTGCATAGATTTGCATTCGTCGTTGGTTTGATCTCCGTCTCACATAATACGAGATTGGTACAGTCGACGCTGATCGCTTTCAAAATGACGACAAAATTGTAACATTAAGCGATTTAGTACGGTAATAAGGAATGCGGAGTCAGTAGGAATACATGTTTGTATGGTCTTACGGGAGATGCTTAATATTGTTAAAATAGCAAATCGATATTAGCATAATACAAATATTTGAGTGGTAGTGACTTTGAGTAGTAGAGCCACGCTGTAGTTTCTTTCTTTCTTTCTTTCTGTAGACAGTAACGTCTACAGTACGACTGGGCCGGCTGGACCGGTTTGATACCAGTCTCCGACGTAAAGTGACAGCTTGCTGTTGCGTTTCATTCGGTGAGTGAGATTTCCGGTGGCCTATTTCCTCCTGGCTCCTTCCATTTCCTCTTTTTAGGTTGGCAACACACCTATGATTATTTTTGTATCTTGGGTGTCTAAAGGCGGTGGAGATCACTTACCATCAGGTGACCCATCTGCTCGTTTGCCAGTCTCTGTTATAAAAAAAATACGTAGTTGCTAGTGTTTTTAATTCCAAAAAACTCAAGGTCGAGCTACTGCAACGTGTCGGGTTCAATCATAATGGATTTTTCTACGCAGTATCAGCCCAGGGTCTAGAATTAGTGCCCGATATGGCGATAGGCTTGCCCTCTGTCACATCTGGGATGAAAATAAGTTCTGCAAAATGTGGGTGTTCTAGTTCTCTAGTTGGCCTCAGCCTACCCCTCCGGGGATACAGGCGTGAGTCTAGTATGTAAATAGAATGTTCTTAATTTAAGAATATATGTAAAATTTTATTTTAATAATGTTTAGAAGAAATCTAAAGATCCTTCCCGGAAAAATTCCGTCGAGAATAAAATTGTAACACATGTTAACACATTATTCTCACGCTAATTTGAATTTACCATAACTTCGAGACGCAATTCTCCAGGCTAAAGTTAAATTCTGGTTAAAATATAACAGTGCTTCTTGCGACTGTACTCGACTATACGATAGATAATAATTTAGATAGAAATGCTTTCAGCTCCATATTCCGCAGCTGGTATAAAATCATTGAAAAGTATTGCGGCCATCTAGCGACGCTGACTCTAGAACAGTTTTCAATTATACTGAACGTCACCCAATATATTACGTTTGTAAGGTTTTAGGTAGTTTTTTGTTGAAGAGAAGAATTATAATAATAAAAAGCTGTAGCATGAAGCTGGCTACTGCATAAGGAAGTATTTAACAGCGTCTTCACCCAAAACCGACCGGTTTGATACCACTGTCTCAGAAAAAACCGACGTAAAGTGGCAGCTCGCTGTTGCGTTTCGATTGGAGAGTGAGATTACTTCCCACCCTTTCCCAATCCCTATTTCCCTTTCCGTTTTGGTTGGCAACGCAGCCATGATTCCTTTGGTGTCTATGGGCGGAGGAGATCTCTTATCATGTGACCCATATGTTCGTTTGTCAGTCTCTACTATAAAAAAAATACATTAAGGCGTTTGATTGTTCATTGATTTTGAAACCGTTGAATTTATTTTTATGGTGTTTTCCGTACCTTATTTGGTTTAAGTTTTATTCACAAAAGTTAAGTTTATGGCATGTTTGAGACAAGTATTTACGGAAAACAGCAGTAATGACGCGACCTTTCAATAATCGATTTCTGTGGTCTTCTCGCCTAGTTATCAAAATAGGGTTTCAAATCTATTTCAACAAACTCTCTGACAGGAGAAAAAATTGTATTTCAACTAAAAATTTTCAATAATCTTATCGTCGAGGTTTAGGCAAACCAATCGTTTGTTTTTATGGTCATAAAAGCTAAGTGCTAACATTATCATTACCATAATGCAGATGAAAGCAGTATCAGTAACGACGGTCAAGTAGGATTGGAAAACTTCCCGGGTATTGTTAAATGCGACCTTTTATATCTCAGCAAATTCGAGGGTGGCGGTAATGAGGATCCAGAAGCAATCGTTTCGCATAAGCAAATAATGTGTTGTTTTTTACGCAAACTTTGGTGTTAATCAAATACAAAATTTAAAAGCATATATGTAGGTTACGTGGCTGATGATGATGTAGTTAACAAAGTTTTAACTCCTCCAGACTCACACACTTTACCGGATTGATGATTCTATGACGATAGTCTATGACGAAAAAATAATATATTGAAATATTTATAAATAACAATTAATAATACAATTTCCAACTCTGACCCAAAATTTGGTGCTTAATGTTGGTAATTATTTTGAAACTGTAATCGTAATGTAATCGTAACCCATTTCTAATTAAAATTCAAAAGTATGTTGATTGATGTATTATTGTCTCAGCATTACCAAGGAATCACATTTGCGACATATTGTATAGCCTGCGAGAAATATGTCAGGAAATGGTAAGACTTCCACGCCCGGAGTTGCGAGCAAGCCTTCTGACCTCTAAACATTGTTGGTTGTACGTTATAACCAGTGGCGTACTATAGAGGTACTGTTAGGGCCCCTGGCAAATTCATCCAGTAGGACTCTATGTGGCCACTGTTGGCCGGCGTGGAGGCGCGTTGGAGTCACGGCTTTGTTGATCCGAGGCCTTCTTCCGGCAGCGCGGGGGCCCCCTATAGTCGGGGGACAGTTGCATTTTGCCACGTATGCCACACTACAATCACGCCACTAGTTATCAGACTACATAGCATCATGATATTAATTTCACCTATTACCCTTTAATCGCCTACATGAAAGATATTGTCAAATATACCGAGATGTGGAAGTACCCGCATCCTATCATCAGAATAAGTGGGTGACCCGAGCACGGTCAGTCATTAGTGGATAGCAAACGTTTACTTTGGCCGTGTCTAACCATGTAGCCGCTCCAAACGGGTGCCCGCTGAGCTATCGAGCGATCTAAATGCTCTCAGAGATTCCGAGAATTGCAGTGTTCGGGGTATTTGCATATTAGAAGTATTTTAGAAACTGGGAGAAGTATGCTGACTAGTCGAACGCGGGAGATGCGATTTGTGAAGCAAATTTGTGTCCGAATTGAGGTTTGAATACAAACGTTTACTAATGAGATGGTTTCGTAAACACAAAAATAATCATGAAAATCGGTCCACATTTGACGGAGATATCACGTACGATACAAAAAAATACAGACGGATTTGGTCGAAAAAGCATTAGTAGTTTGTAACTTGTCTAAGATTCATGAGGTATTGTACGCTTCGCTTAACGGCACCATTACAAATCCACTTACAAAGCAAATCCTGTTTAAGTCTGATTTATCCAAGAGAACAGGTGCTTTCCCCCATTATATTTGATTTACCTTCCAATAGTGAGGCACAAAGCGTTACGGATTCAATCACATCCTTATTTACACGACTCATTTTGGATTGCGGGTCGCCGTAATCGACTGCAAATATTTGGGTGTTTGCTGTTACTATTTGGTGAGTATATTGAGTGAAACAGTTTGAATTACGATACATCATGATCATGTCCTACTTGTATAGATTGTGAATATTTTTTACAATGTCAAGGAACAGCCAAGCCGCTGCTTACAAAGTGAAGGAGTAAGGATTGTGAATGAAAATTGTATTTTGGGTTATTAGTGGTAAAAAGGTTTAGGTATAGGTAGAGATCGCTTTAATCGATAAGACCGACTAGTGTTTACATTTTGTATTATTTGTTCTTTTTGTAGTTTTTTTGTTAGTGTGCAATAACGAGTTATCTATCTTTAGTATCAAACTTAGGATGTTTGTAAGTTTTTACAGCACTTGTGAAATGTTATATGTACATAAAACGACCATGGCCTAGATTAGGACAACAAATAGTTTTTAACCTGATAGTACCTACATCCCCGATATGACTTCCATGGGCAAATCTCGAATTACATTATTTATAAGATATTATAGGAAAATTCTGTACAAGCAATGTAGGTCATAATAGGATTATTCAAATCCGATGATGTGACATGTCGATGCTTCTAGCGATAGTGATTTGAATAGAGATCGAATAGCTGATTGCTTTTGGTATTGAGCTGATAAGAATTCTTACATGTACGCAATTTCAGTTCATTCTAACATTCATTTTGCTTCATTTACACTGCTGGTATTAGAAGAAAATAAAAATATATACCGCGAAGAGGTATGTAGAGGAGCATATAGTGCACCCACTTTTTGTCGAAAATATTTTCAGTCCGTACTGGTTTACATACTGATTTCTTAAGTTTACGTGAATGTTTTACATTGAAATAAAACTATTTTTAGGGATTCTATCACGGGTCCGACCCGTGACCACAACTGTAAGGCCTTAAAACCAAATCGTGATAGAATCCGTAAAAATAGTTTTATTTCAATGAAAATATTTTCGTTCCATGATGTGGTAGGAGGCAAGCTTATCGTTAAACTGGATAATATTCCGGATTTTAAGTTAATACTAAGCAGAAAAATGCTTTCAGTCTCTGGGTACAACTGACAACCTAGAATTAGAACCCACCGTGTATACAAGAGAAACAACGAGCATAGCCCTCTCTATAGCTCGCTGAGTGACTGTGAGCTTTCTAATGCGGCCCATAGTTAGAGGCCACGTTTCAGTGCCATACATAGCCCAGAGGATTAGCAAGTTGAAATGGCAGAAAAGTTCTCGAGTGGAGACCACGTACCGGCAAGCGTAGCGTAGGACGTCCACCTACAAGGTGGACCGACGACCTGATAAATGTCACAGGAAGTCGCTGGATGCAGGCCGCTTCCGACAGGTCGATCTGGAAATCTTTGGGGGAGGCCTATGTTCAGCAGTGGACGTCCTATGGCTGATGATGATGATGATGATGTGTATACAAGTGTTCATACTCAGCTTATAAACTACATACAAATGCTCACAACTAGCAGCTTTCCTGGCTTCCGATTCTTTGATTTAAGGCAAGTAATATGGGCAATTTTCTTAAATGTATTATTTTCCTCTCAGGGCAAGCGTTTCTCAAGGCCTATTCATGTAAAATAAGCTAAATTCTACGTAAAATGTTAGAACATTCGATAAATGGGAATCGTTCGATTTCACATTTGCCGCTGGTTGATCTATCAACACTATTTTGGCCACAATAGAATGTAATATTATTTTTTAGAAGGAAAGAAAGAAAAAGAATTTATCTGGAGGAAGATATGAGAGCCAATGGCCTCATTGGGGAGGATGCTCAAGACCGGGCGAAATGGAAGCGTTTAAGTAGGAAGGCGGACCCTGGCAGAAGGCAGAAAGAAAAGATTATTTTTTAGAAGGAAAGAAAGAAAAAGAATTTATTATAAAAAATGTGACAATCAGGTGGCCTACTCAGTTTAATGCTGTGCTGCGACGAGTGCCACCACACAGTTCTTTTACTTAAGTTTATATCATCCTCTCTCTTTTTAATTTTTTTATAGCAGAGATTGGCAAACGAGCAGATGGGTCACCTGATGGTAAGTGATCTCTACCACCCATAGACACCCAAGACACAAAAAGAATCATGGGTGCGTTGCCAACCTAAAAGGAGGGAATGGAAGGGGAGGGAAGGGGATTGGGAAAGGGAGTGGGGCCACCGGAAATCTCACTCACCGAACGAAACGCGACAGCAAGCTGCCACTTTACGTCGGTTTTCTGTGAGACAGTGGTATCTAACCGGTCGAGCCGGCCCATTCGTGCTATAGACGTTACTGTGTACAACGTGGCTCTACCACTTTTACTCTCTTGTGTTATTATGTTGAAATTTTAATAAGACTAACTGCCAGACCTCAAGACATGAGTTTTTTTTACCTAGATAGGACCTCCAACGATTAACATTCTTAATTTTGTATAATTTTTGAATTGAAAGTAGTAAGTAAATGTAGTAAATGTAGTAATGAATTGTAATAACGGACGACTTAAACCGAGTACACCTTTGTCTACTCCGTGACCATGACCGCTGAAAAGCTTTCGTAACGTAACTAAAAACCAAAATGAAAGTAAACCGCAATAAAATCCGTAAAAAGAATGTAAAGAACTTTTACTCCCACAAACAAATAAATCCTCAACAAATAAGTGTAAAAAGCAAAGACAATTTGAAATAGGAAAGTGGTGTTGTGAACAAGGCGGTTGTGTGAGCGGCCGATAATTTGCTGCTCTGCGGTGAGACTGACCCATACATTTCAGTACGGTTCACTTACTCCGTATTGCACGGTCAATGTACAACACGAGGCGCATAATTCACTGCACATGGTGCAAGTAGAACTCGACCGCAGATAAATGAAACGAACGCTTTGTTATAGATTTAAACCACAATTTAACGTATCATCAGACCGCCTCGGTAGCGTGATGGTATTGTGCGCGGTACGACTATCGACTGAGGTCTCGGGTTCGATCCCCGGGTCGGGCAAAGTGATATTGGATTTTTCAGTATCAGGAGTCTGGAATTTGTACCCAATATGGCGATAGGCTCGCCCTCTATCACATCTTGGGACGGAATTAAGCTCGGTGAAATTTGGGTGTTCTAGTTCGCTAGTGCGCCTCTGCCTACCCCTTCGGGGATACAGGCGTGAGCATATTTAAAGTATCAGTAATAAATTCTTTGATCGAATTTTAACATCAATAGCTCAGTGGGAAATATAACTATCGAGACAGCAGTCGCAAGCCTGAAACCAAATCCACCGTTAGAATGCAAAAGTTCAAAAACGAAATGTTCTATAGTGTCGTCTTAGCAATATCATATGCGTATATTAAATAACTGAATACAAATCCCATTAGTCTTTCATCCATTGATGTATCATATCAAATTGAGCCTTCATTTGGGCGCACAAAAACTTCAATGAATTATGATTATTGAATTATAACCGATGATTTTATACGCCGGAAACATGCATGGCAAACCGTGGGTGACTAACTACATTACTGGAAACCCGTCGTGTATACAAGCGTGAGTTTATATCCTGCAAACATTTTACAATGCCTTCGAATACTCCATTCTATATTTTCGACTGACTTCCAAAAAGGAGAAGGTCCTCAATTCGTCTGTATTTTTTTATGTTACGCGATATCTCCGCCGAATGTGGACCGATCTTCAAAATTATTTTTGTGTTCGATAGAGCTTCTTTCAAGGGTGGTCCCATATAAATTTGGTCACGATCGGATTTGAAGTCGGTACGTTAAGTAATCGACCGACTTCCACAAAAGGAGGAGGTCCTCAATTCGTCTGTATTTTTTTATGTATGTTATGCGATATCTCCGTCAAATGTGGACCGATTTTCATAATTATTTTTGTGTTCGATAGAGCTTTTTTCAAGGGTGGTCCCATATAAATTTGGTCACGCTCGGATTTGAAGTCGGTCCGTTATGCTTTTAAACTTGTGATTATATAGGAACGTTCGTTTAAATTCTTTGGGAACGTTCTTAGAATCTGTCGTTTGTAAGTTATGGTATTCAACTTCTACAAAACTAATAAATTGAAACTTGCGTATAGACAGCTGTTATTAATTTATCCTGGACAGCTGGCACAGGGCTGGTCAATCGTACTGGCTATACGCCAATATGTGATATTTTGCTGAGTAGTCGTTTGAGTCAGACATTAGTTATCTAAACTCAATATTATGGAATCATTTTGTTAAAATGCCCGATATGGCGATAGCCTTGCCCGCAGAACCTCTGGGACGGAAATAACCCCGGCGAAATGTGGGTGTACTAGTTCGATAGTTCGCCTCTTGCCTGCCTACCCCTTTGGGGATACAGGCGTATATATCATTTATTTTGTTAAAATTCAACTAAACTTTAGTTAAAAGTCTTCTACATGCTCTTATACCAACCACTTTGGCTTTACTATGGGTTCGGCCGTCGGCTCACCACACTTTTTGAAAGATGTTGCTGAGATTGAGAAAGATGAGATTTGGATTCTGCTTAGTATTTACAATCTGATTCGAATTTTTGTATAAAAAATTATTGCAAATGCACCTAGATTACTATTATCGATTACATCAAAACCATGTATTAATCACTAAGCCGGTACAAGTCCTTAAGTTTGCAATAGGTTTTGCTCACAAGACCTAGTTCTCAGCGCCTGAGGCGGGTTTCTTGAGTGGCGACCACAGAATAGCAGAATGTAGGGCGGCCTTGCATTGGGTAGTCACGGCCGGATAAATACTGTAGGGGCTGTTGGGGGACTTAAACAAGTCACGGAACTTTACTATAATAAGTTAAATATGCAATAGGTAAAAATAATATTACTCTTCTAAAGGCGACTTGCAGCGCTATTACTAATCTAGAGTTACACCTTATCTGGATTTATCCTACAGCTCACTTCTTTGTTTCTACCTGCAAGGGCAGGTAGAAAGAAGTTTGGGGCAAGGGCCCCACCTTGATGTGGGGTCGGCGCAACACACTTTTTCAAGCATGTTGCAGAAAGGGTTTGCCTTAGTTTTTACGAGCGCTGCCTGCCTGACGTCAACCCCTTTGGGTAATCCAGTTCCGGTCAAATTAAATTAAAAAAATCGTCTTGCCCGACCTGGGAATACATGCTTACAGCTCACAGCCAATATATGCTTACAGCTCACCCCTATCTTTAAATTAAGATTTGGGGTAAATAGAGATTTATTGCGGAGCTGCAAGTGGCCCTAAGGAGAAACTGATTGACAGAATTACTGACTAAACCTCAATTGGAACTATTGAAACTAGCAACGTGAAATTTTACACATGGCTTTTTTTAATGGTGTAGGCGAGCATTAAGAAAGTATTTTTGGAAATTTATCCCCTTATAGGAGCAATAGCTCAGTTGGGTATGTTACGGACTGCTAAAACGAGTGTCGGAGGTTCGAGACCAAAATGGAGCATACACCTCTGACTTTTCTTTGTTAAGTGTATTTTCTTTGTGAATTATAGCTTGCTATAACGATGAAGGAAAACATCGTGAAGAAACCAAAATTTCTCCACAAGAATTTCAAGGGTATGTGATGTCTACCAACCCGCATTAGGCCAGCGTGTTAACTAAGGCCTAAGTCCTAACTCCTAACCCCTCTCGTTCGTAGAGGAGGCCCGTGCCCAGCAGTGGGAGAGTAATATAACAGGGCTAATATTATTATTTTATTCCCTAATGGGGGATGAAAGCTAGTACAGAGATAATGGAAATACAACTTATAAATGAGAATGGTATGTCGTATGACATATTCTAAAAGTGTCATTTTTAGTCCCAGTTTTATTCTCTTGCCGCATTCGTACGAAAATCTCTACGTCTAAACGGGGCTTTAACTAATATTCCCTGTCACTGGACTTCGGCACATAAATAACTTCTCATTATTGTGGGATTACTTCGTCGTCTACGGCAATATCATTCTTATGCCTTCCGCATACATATTAAAAGTTACTGCCTTTACATATACAGGTACTTAGATAGGATTTTTTGTTAAATCTCTTAGAACTTCTTACGTACATATATGGACTCATGCCTGTCCTCCCAAAGGGGTAGGCAGAAAGAAGAAAACTAGCGAACTAAGACACCTTCATTTCGCCGAGCACAATTCCGTCCCATGTGACAGGAGCGAGCTTCGTTTTATGTCGTTTAAGGCCACCTTATCTGTCAAAACTGTATGGTGAAAAACAATGTAAGAAGCCGGTAAAGTTGAGTAGCGTTCCAGTAATGGGCGTAAATAATTTAACTTAAATGGTCTAAGTTCTTAATAGTTGATAGCCTCCGTGGCGTAGCGGCAGTAGCCGGCTGTGAATCGAGAGGCCGTGGGTTTGATTCCCGTGCTGAGAGAAGCAAGAAGGAGTTTATACATAGCTTTTTAATTTGTGCCTGATATGGCGATAGGCTCACCCCCATCACATCTGGGACGGAATTAAGCTCGGCGAAATGTGGGTGTTCTAGTTCGCTAGTGCGCCTCTGCCTACCCCTTCTGGGATACAGGCGTGAGCTTATGTTATGTTTTTAATTACCATTCTCATAGAACGAGAGGTCAAGAATTAATGTAAAATAAATAAATCATATCTGGGACAAGATTCCGCTCCGTTATCTTGTTTTTGTTGCTTGTTTTGCAAGATTAAAAATAATTTTAATTGAATTTTTCCTTCCATTCGATATGGGAAGCTCTTCTTTTATACTTAAAAGGTTTTTATTAGTGTCGCTGCTAACAGAAAACACAGATGTTTCGGTTGAATAGTTTAATATCAAATAAAGACGATAAAAGAAAATTGTTTTGCGATTTAAAGTATTTATTTTTATTCGTATACGAAGGCAATTGATTTGATATTGATGAAATTGGAATGGATGGATGGAAATAAGGTCGTGGATACAACATTGCTATTGTTGGTGTATGATAAAAGCATAATAATACGGAACATTAAAGTAATACCTAAGTATAATTGACTGCCTCGGTCGCCTAGTTGTATTTCGGTACGACTACCGTCCTGAGGTTTCGGGTTCGTCCCTGGGTCGAGCAAAGTGATATTGGATTTTTTCATTTCAGTATCAACTCGGTGTCTGGAATTTATGAATATGGCGATAGGCGCCCCCTATCACATTTGGGAACTAAGCTCGGAGAAATGTGAGTGTTCTAGTTAGCTACTTCACCTCTTCCCTTCAGGGATATAGGTATGATGTATGTATTTTTGAACATACATACATAACCTTACGTCTGTATCCCCGAAGAGGTAGGCAGAGGTGCATTAGCGAACTAGAACACCCACATTTCGAAGAGCTCCGAGCTTAATTCCGTCCCAGACGTGGTAGAAGACGAGCCCATCGCCAAATCGGGTACAAATTTCATAACGGGCTGATATGAAAAAATCTAATATCATTTTGCCCGAACGGGGATCGAACCTGAGACGTCAGCATCGAAATACAACCACGACACCGATGCAGTCTTGAACGAAAAACAGCTAGAACCATATTGATTGCCTTAGTAGTGACACAGTCTAAGCTGCAAAGTGCACTATAATTTCTTCATTTTCAACCAGGTGAGTCTGTCTCTACGTTTACTTTCCTTGATTCAATTAAGGTCACCTACTTTCTATATAGTTAGAGATACGGCACTAGATGGGAACGTTCTGATACTCTACACAGATATTGTGTGGACATCAAAGACTATTCACTGCTGTTGGACTTATGAAATGTTTGCTTACAGGCGCTCGATTCATATAAAAACAGTCTATCACAATATTCATATAATAAACATTTGTATATTCTAGGTATGACTGACAGCCCCCTATGCAGGGGACGTCTGTCGGCCGACGAAATAGCTGCCCACGTCATCCTGGAATGCGAAGGCGTTGCTACACAACGGGCTAAAATTCTCAACACACCGAAGTTGCTCCCAGAAGCCTGTGGAAATCCCAGGAAGATCCTATGCTTCTGGTCAGAGCTGGCTTAGCATATAGTCGTCATGCACGTCACGCGTAATGGCCCAATTTACATATATGGAGCTGAGTGCAGAAAATGGAACCCACATAACAAACAACAAACAATACAAACTCGCTCGTTTGTGGATAAGCGGCGGAGTGAGAACACATCGAGCTCGTCGACACCCCCGAGACAAATCCCAGGAGTAGTCCAAGATTGAGCACAGCGAACAGACGATTACCTAAACCACAGGTGATGATTGCATACAATGGCTGTCAGGATTTTAGAAGTGGTCACATTCGGAAGCGGACGACCATCATCTTCGGTGACCGCCATTGCCCAGGGTGCACCGCTTGGAGGTTTCCCAACTTTGCACCCCTGCTGCTCAGTGTTGCGTTTCGTTCAATGAGTATTTCCTGTTGCTCAAATCCTTTTTGCCTTATAAATCACTATTCCCTTATTTTTAAGGTTGCCAACACATTCATGCTTCTTCAGATATCGTGGGTGTCTATGGGTGTTTGAGATCATGTTTCATCAGGTGACCCACATGCCGGTTTGCTAGTATCGGCTAAAAAATCACCCCAATAGGATGGGAAAATGGATTTCTACTCCGATAGTCCATTGCATTCGATGCTGTTAACAAATTCAATACATTGTGATTAATTTTTATACAATTAGTAATGTTTTGATTTAATTTTGCAACATTAAGACATCTACAAAAACACTCCATATTACCTACCGTCAAGGAACATTGAATTATTCATTAGGATGGTTGAAAAATGTTTCTTACGAAAGAGATGAATTCTAAAAAGACGTGAAAATGAACCAGTTGCTCGCGAGAATCTTATTTGAATTGTCATTACGCGCATTACTCGTAAGTCCAAGCACGATTTTATATTTTACCCAGTGAAAAAATGAAGGATGTTTGTTTTTGTATGTAAGGGAAAACTCGGTTAAACTACTGATTGTTATTTATGTTAGATACGTACACACCTATCTTTGAGTAACTCAAGCTACTTGTGCGCTGTAAGATTTCCACACAAGCCGCACTTACACAAGAATTAGTTAACTTTTGAAATTGTTTTATGTTTACCAATTAAAGTTGGTTTTTGAGTGGTAGCACCACGCTGTAGACAGTAACGTCTACAGCACGAATGGGCCGGCTCGACTGGTTTGATAACACTGTTTCACAGAATACCGACGTAGTGGCAGCTTGCTGTCGCATTTCATTCGGTGAGTGAGATTTCCGGTATCCCATTGCCCCTCCCCACTTCCGCAATACGTTTCCCCCCTTCCATTCCCTCCTGTTAGGTTGGCAACGCACCCATGATTATTTTTGTGTCTTGTGTGTCTATGGGCGGTGGAGATCACTTACCACCAAGTGACCCATCTGCTTGCTTGTCAGTCTCTGCTATAAAAAAATAAGAAAAACTGTTTGATTATATTAAGGCGCGACCAAAAACTAGTTCATAATAATAATAAAATGCTTATGTGCTTCTTTTCTCCCAGTACGCTTTCGCGAATTCTAAAATAGCTTTGGGATGAAAAGTCACCGAAAAGAATTTGTAGCGTGTTTCCGGTTGTTAGCCTCTAGCATACGAAATGAGCACTCGACAGTCGAGTACGTGATGTTGCAGTTGAGTTGCCAAGCCAGTGGCCACAACCAGCCAAATACACACACAGTTAGTAGTACACCTATGTTGTTTATTATTGTCAAATTACATTACTGCTTTACCTTACATTATCAGCTCACCTGAATAGCTCAAAGGAACATAAGCAGCGGTCTATACGAGCCTATAATAATGAAAGATTATCCACCAACTCCTAATAGTTAAGGAGTTATATCATCAGCTCAACAACATGAAATTATGAGTACCAGACGCAAATACTTGAATACTTTTAGAAAATATATATAACACACTATGGGTCCCTTTGAATTTGAGGGTTGCCCTCGATTTTTCTGGGATCCCATCATCAGATACTGAATTGGTGCTAATGGGACCACCTGTGACCACCCTTTTAAACAAAAACAAAGATTTCTCGAATCGGCCCAGGCGTCTTCGAGTAATCGGGGAACATACATAAAAAATATTCCGACGAATTGTTAACCTCCTCCTTTTTTGAAATCGGTTAAAAAGTATTGCCTTGCATTACCAGTATAGTTGTTAATGAAATCGACTATGATTTTGGACGTTGAGTGAGATTTTCACAGTACAAAATGCTGACCCATTCCCAATCATCGTTGAACATTTATTATCACTTTACTACTAGGACATTTTCTAGTATTTGTTTAAAGCCTCCTGCACTAAAAAAATACACAAAACATCGTATTTCTTAAATTTTTTTTGTCTACGGTTTATTGTTCTATGAGCAGGAGACAATAAAAAACCTTGTTTTTTGTAGGTGTTTTTTGTTTTGTTTCGTTAAAACATATGCAGGAGAAGCGCTTTAAGAGTCTATATTACCTCTATATAGCCTTTGAGCATACAGTGTTGTAGTACTTAGCAATTCAGTGCATAAAGCTTAGCATAAAGGCTTGCGGTGGCCTCATAGCGATAGCCGAGAGTTAGGACACTAGGTTAAACCGATATGTGGAGAAGTTTAATTAAAATTTGGAGTTTAGAGATATAAGAATAAGTTTGTAGACATTGCGAGAGTTGGTTGTGAGGTTATGGTGATAGTTTTAGGGGGGTAAGGATAATGTGTTTTATGTTTATTGGAATTTGTTGATATTAGAATGTTTTATTGGATAAAGAAGCCAGACGCGCAGACGACTTACCAGATGGAAATTGGTTATCGTCGCTCATGGATATTAGTATTGCCAAGTTACAGTGGAAGGAAAGGATTATGGATTGGGAAGGGGATTTAGAATTAGTCGATTTTAAATGAGTTAACATCTAGTTGTCATTCATGCTGTAGCCATTGTCTACAGTGTGAATCTACCACATACAACGCATCTGGAAGACTCGTTTATCTATAGCAACAAAAACGAGATGAATCTTATTTCAATCTCACATCATAATTTACAACAATAACAATTAACCTCGCACAATATGCTTGGTAACATTATGTTACGAAACAAACTACTATGTATAAAACAGGAGCCCATAAACAGACACTCTAATTAAGACCCAAATAGAGTGGGCGGTAAACGGCTATTTATATTTAAAACGGGCCAATCCGATCCGGGTAGCCAATTACAACCGGGACTTGTTAGCCGATGTATCGGATATCGGAATCGTAATCGCGACTAGAGGGCAGCGTATTTTGAAACACTGTTTTGATACGTCGTCGCAGGCTAAGACGAATCGCGGTACGATTTTTACGTGTTATTGGCATGTGTATATTTGAAATACTATTTCGATACGTCACCACATGCTAACACGAGTTTGAATTTCTGCGTATTTTTCGACCATATTTATTTTAGTGCTCATTAAAAGTACGCAAATAAAGGAGATGATTAACTACTATTTAAATTTAACGAGAACAATTAGATTAAAAGTACAACTGCGATATTTTAGCTAAGCAGTATGCACAGTAAGGTTCATAGAAATGCTGCTTCAAGCGTAGGATTGACGGGTGTATATAGAAAACGTCTCTCAATATATCATTAAAGTATGTTGAATAGGCGTGGATACTTACAGATGGATTGAAATAGGCGAGGGTACTTACAGATGGATTTAAACTAGTGAACTGTTGCTATAACGAGATACATCAGAATTTATAAAACCTACATAATGTTATATTAGAGGTATACGTATTATTCCAACACGAATACACCATCAAAGCAGCAGAGTACTTTATACCTGGCAATCCTAGCTCACTTCGTCTTATCCGGCGGCGACGCGACGCGACGTTTTAAAATAGCGTTTCAACATACGCCTCCGGGCGGTCTCCGAAATGGAATCCCCGTCTCGTTGACATTCAAGACATTCGGCGTGCACTGACTTTGCGCTTCGGTAGCACAATTTGAAATTGAATATTGCTCTCTGGGGATTAGCCTCCCATGTCGGAACATCTGGCTTCATTTGAACGTATTAGCGAGCTGAAGACGAGCTGATTTAATTATGTAGTAGTAATATAGATAATATTATGTTATAAATGTTATTAGTAAGTAGGGAACTAGTGTAAAGTGACATGTTATTTAATATTAACAGTAGTTGAGTGTACTCAAACTTCGTATTGGCGCTAATGTAAACTAAGGCTGTAACGCAAACAATTTTCGATTTCGCTTTCGAATCGAATTCATTACACGTTTGATACTACTACCTATTATATTTCAATCATAGAAACGTATTATTTCGACAATAATTGCTATCGATTGCAGATTTTTTTTTTCAAAATTGTGGTACACCAAAATATTCTATGACATGTTTATTAAAAACTTAGAATCTCCTATCTAATTTCTTCTTAGATACAAATCACAGTACAGTTTACATAATTAGGCATTTAGAAGACGCGACGTCACAATACATAGAGTTTGGTTAATTTAGACAAATGCTGCGTAATTTGCAGATAACATACGTTACGAGTGTAATATCACTATCGCATGGAAGAAAATCCTATGCGGGAGTTGCGATAGCATTTGCGAATTCGGGAATACAATGCTCTGGCGTTCCTTGGACACAAAGTTAATTGCGTTCAGCAGCCCGAGCAGGAAAATTTCTGACAACCGTAAATGTATTCGTGCTCGATGCGCGTCTATGAAATTTGTATGAAATATTAATCAAATGTCATCAGTGCGCAGCGAGTTTACATTTACATTAGTTTTTCGTGCTCGGGCTACAGATATGTAATAGTTTTTGCAAATCCACATAGTTTTTGAAAGACCTATCCAACGATACCCCACACTATAGGATAGTCGAGAAAAAAAAATCACCCTCACTTTATATGTAGCGGAGGCACCAAAAAATATTTATTTTTCAAGAATTTATTCCACGACTTTCTTAATTTGATAGATATGTATACTCGTGCCAAATTACACCCTCTAGTATTAAAGCCTCTGAGATAAACAGTGGTCAGACAGACAGACGGACATTCCGAAACTATAACGGTTCCTTTTTTGACATTTGGTTTCGGAACCCTAAAAAGAACATAAAAGTTATAGTAAACGATGTTTATGTTGTTTACATTACAGTTGGTTTACCAATCACAAAGTTAGAGTGCCTCCATTTTGTTACAAAACGAATATGTTTTTGACGGACATACATTTGAACATAACATCGTGTTTGAAACTACTTATTTTGCGTAAATAAATTAGTTTTTATGAGTAACATAACATAAGCTCACGCCTGTATCCCCGAACGCGTAGGCAGAGGCGCACTAGCGAACTAGAACAGCCACATTTCACCGGGCTTAGTTCCGTCCCAGATGTGATAGGGGGCGAGCCTATCGCCATATCGGGCACAAATTCCAGACTCCGAGCTGATACGAAAAATTCAATATCACTTTGCCCGACCCGGGTTTGAACCTGAGACCTCAGAACCGTAGTCGTACCGAAATACCACCATGCCACCGAGGCAGTCAGTTTTTATGAGTACATATTTCAAATAATTATACTATTAGACCCACTGCCTCGGTGGCGTTGTGATATTGCGTGCGCAGTACGACCACCGTTCTGTGGTCTCGGGTTTGATCCCGCGTTCGGGTAATGTGAAATAGATTTTTTCTGCTAAGTCGGCCCGGTCAGCCCGGAGTCTGGAAGCTGTGCCCGATATGTTGCTAAGCTCGCGCCCTACCACATTTGGGATGGAAATAAGCTCGCCCCTTGTTTAGAGTTAATTTCGACACCAAGTTTCATTTAAATAAAACGATAAACGTAAGTGAATGTCGCCTTCTTGGTCTAGTGCCAGTATATGTATGTATAGGGGCTGTGGACCGGAAGGTCGTGGGTTCGATTCCCAGGTCAGGCAAAGCGAATTTTCTTATGTAATTTGTCCAAGACTGAATCCTCCAGAAGGGGTTGACGTTAGGCAGGCGGTCGATCGTAAAAACTAAGCCAAATCATTTCTGCAACATGGTTGAAAAAGTGTGTTGCGCCGACCCCACATTAAAGTGGGATAAGGGCAGGTAGAAAGTAAGAATTAAGTGAATGTACATATAACATAGACCAGGGTTATACCTC
Source organism: Clanis bilineata (assembly GCA_036417725.1). Classification (NCBI taxonomy): domain Eukaryota; kingdom Metazoa; phylum Arthropoda; class Insecta; order Lepidoptera; family Sphingidae; genus Clanis; species Clanis bilineata. The sequence goes on along the minus strand of CM071149.1, from coordinate 13,836,601 downwards.
TACAAAAAAAAATCCAGCTATACGACAGTTTAAACATTTAGGTACAATTTAAAAATATTTCACACTGCGGCGGAGCACCCCACTTCATTGTTCTGAACGGCATTTCTGTATCGGAAAAGCATTTGAAACCGCAAAACGGTGATTTTCGCCTCCACTCGATAGTGTATCGATAAAAATAGATGCTAGCTCTATTGTTGAGTTTCTCGCATTAGCGGTTCAAGTGGCGCAGTCATTTGGCGAATGGCGCCGAGTCGAGTGTTGACGATACTGATAGCGATTTTATTGAATACGCTCTTATGGACTTTTATTAGCTAATATTAGTATATTTATTTAAATGAGGATTAAATAAAATCACTCTGCTTCTATCGTGATAATGACTCTTATGACTATTACCAAATTGGGTAAAATTTTTCCTGACCAAAAGCCTGAGCAGGAAAATTTCTGATAACCGTAAATGTATTCGAACTCGATGCGCGTCTATGAAACTTGTATGAAATATTAACCAAACGTCATCAGTGCGCAGCGAACTCATATACATTTACATTTACATTAGTTTTTCGTGCTCGGGCTACAGAAGCTTGCTTTTCCTAGAGTTGTGTCTGTAGCCTCTATTAAGTTTTCATTTGTACAGGCGGTAGGGCATAGCAGTGAAACAAGAGAATGCGACATGTTCTGTTCAGGGGCCTGAGCACCACAGCTACATTCGAGCCCCGATGAATAACCCCATCTCACCATGTTAGTTTTGCAATGACCCACTCCAGTGCGAAAGCGGTTCAGAGTTTGCTAGATGGGCGATTGCAGTTCTTTCACAGAGGGTAGATGTTCTGCGGGTGGGATGTTCTTCGCCTTCTAAGTCTGGTGAAGCATATGAGTTGTAGACCGGAAGGTCTACGGTTCGAATCTCAGTTCGGGCGAAGCAGACTGGATCTCCTAGAGGGGATGTCATGAAAGCAGCTAGTCATAAAAAGCCGAATCCTTTCTGCAACATGCTTTATGGTTATTGTGTAGACTCACAGTACAGTAGAATAATGACAAGAAGATGAAAAGCTACTGCTGTCTTCTTGATGCTGTCGTCTAATGAATTCGTATTTGTTAGGGGATTCTGTAGATGAAGATAGCTTGCAGAAAGGTTTCTCTCGTGGTAATCCTAGAAAGTGAAAGCTCGTAATTAAGTAAGTGAGAAAGTATGAGTAAAGTGCTAGAAAGCGCCTAAAAATATTGTATGGGAAAAATATTTTAGACAAGAATTATCACGAGGAGAAGTCGCGAGTAAAATATAAATACACATTCGAAATGTTAATTTTAATATGGAAATGTGTGTTTAACATGTATTTAATATGCGCATATTCCAGGTGGTCCGGACACGCATATATGTCCGGAAAACCGGAATAGCATAGTTAATGGATATGTCCAACAATAATAAAGTCCTTTACACACAGGAGTATTACACAATGTAAAAACAATGGAAGTACCTTGAGGACAATGTTGTAGGAGAAATTGTAGTTTAAACTTTAACCATACGTTGAGTAAGTTAGCAGCAAAAAGAAGACATAGCCCCATACTTATAAAAATATTTAAGCGCTGCTTATCTTTATACCATAGGTTGTCTCTTTCATTTTTAAACAATGTAACGCAAAGAAAAAAGTGACAGGTTATTCTTAACCATTTGCTCAGCTAAAAATGCTTTTATAAGTAAGGACCAATATGTGAAGATAAGCTTCGTTGTTCCTGCATCAGAAGGATTTCACCTAAATCATTACTACTATTATAAAGATGTTATATGATATAAAAATGTTTTTTGTGTTTTTGTTTGTAATGAATAGGCTCAAAAACTACTGAATCGATTTTGATTTTTTTTTTCACCCAGTAATGTAGGCTACTTTTATCTCGGAAAAATTTACGGCTTCCGTAGGATAACCACGCGAACGAAGTCGCGAGCAACAGTTACTTTATAAATCGGCTGTTTTATACGTCAATAGGTCGTTAAAGTCTAGCAAATAAAGTGCGATTATTTTCCGGAGTCTCAACTACCTCCTCTGCTTCCCAGTGTTCATTCCTCTACAGTGTAGCTGCCTACCATGTAGGCTTAATCGGTAGGCAGCGGCTGTAGTCGATACCTCTGGCTTAGTATGTTCATGGGCGACTGTAAAATACTATTTCTTCTCAGGAATACCTATGAAATACCATGCCATTATTTCAAGAGCTATAATTGACGTGTGACATGGCATAAAAGTGCTATAAATTATCCTATTTCTAGAATTTTCGATTTGCATTTGGTGTCTGTGTCTGCCTTCATAAAATAATTCAAAACCAATGAAGTTAATTCAAAACGAATACTTTGTTTGAATTCCATATCATCGTACACATAAGTATGTTGACTATTTTTGCCTTCCACAGGAATTGCTGATAATTCTATTATTTATTTTTGTTGTCGCGCATTTTTCTATAAACGTAATATGCCACAAGCATATCATATTCCCAGAAATATCTCCATGTCTTCTCCCGTCCTTGACTATAAGGGCCCTAGCACGAATAATTATCGAGTCCGTATTCGATTGTAGTTGCTTTCTAAGTTTCGTGGCAGCGTAATACAGGCTGTGTACCAGGGGTTCTTGGTCGGGAAATCGGTTTTTTATGACACGGTTTGCCCTGTTTCAGCACCTGGAGGACAAGCATGCAGCCGATCACAGAAAATAAGCCAAATCCTTCTTGCAATCAAGAAATATGTTACTCTGACTTCACATTGGAGCCCAGATGCATGAACAGCACATCCGACTCCACATTGGAGCGGGATAAAGACACTAGGAAGAATATTCGATTCAAGCTCGTTGCACACTCATGAAAAAATATCGTGAGCTCAAATGATTTCGATTCGACTTCGACACTCAATTGTATTCGTGCTAGAGGCTCAGTTATCTTGATTGAGTTGACCTAGTTATTATAGTGGTGTTGACACGTTATATAGATGACAGGTGGTCGGATAATCTCGTGAGAAATGAGGTATTTGTCATTTTCATCCAGTCTACTTAACATGTAACTGTATTATTCTATCCTAATTAATTAGTTCTTGGAAGTCGCTGGATGCAGGCCGCTTCCAACAGGTTGATCTGGAAATCTTTGGGGAGGCCTATGTTCAGCAGTGGATGTCCTATGGACATGTGGATGGCTGATAATGATGATGAGAGGCGACGAATAATGAATACAATCGATATAATTCTCGTTTACTAATCTCGATGATCGATAAAAAACATAGTTTAATAATCATTAAGCCTGACGAAATATGGGTGTTCTATTTCGCGTTTAGTGCGCCTCTGCGTACCTCTTCAGGGATACAGGCTTATGTATGCATGTTTAATAATCACAAGTTAAGTTAACCGACCGACTTCAAAATGTATCCAATCGGGACCAAAATGTGAAATCACTCTTGGAATAAGCTCTATTGAACATAAAAGGAATTTTGATAATCACAAGTTTAAAAACTTAACGGACCGACTTCAAATCCGATCGTTACCAAATTTATAAAAGAATTTTGAAAATCGGTCCACATTTGGCGGAGTTATCGCGTAACATACATAAAAAAATACAGACGAATTGAGGACCTCCTCCTTTTTGGAAGTCGGTTGAAAATGGGTATATTTGGTAGTAATATCGTGTAACATATAATAAAAGAAGAAAAAACGAATTTATTCCTTCTTTTGAAGGTCGAAAACTTAAAAGCAACTTCAAAACTCCTTTAAAGTTAGTCACCTATTTCATAATTGAATCGTCATTCAATTATAAAAGGTACTTAAATAAATAAACTAATCTTATAATCCATTGTGCAAAGAACGAAAGAGTGAGGAGGGAAAAAGATAGTTTAGAATTAATTTGTGAAATGGATGGCAGTTTAGACTTAAAAGCCGGTCTGGAAGCCAAGAAGTTGGTGTAATAATATATTTGAATACTTCGCGCGGATCAGTGTTTTAACAGTTGTGAAACTAAAACTCTCGCTGCGACTAATAAAACTGCTTTCTTTATCGTTATCCGCTTTTATAATAAAATCCCTGCCTCGAAAAATCATACTAAAAGTAGGTGTTATTATTTCTCAGTTTATTATAGATTTAATTTCATCTCAACTAAATGTGAAAGAACGACAAGTTTGTAACAAAAAATACCTTAAAGATACGTATACGATAAGTGCTCGAATAGCGGTTTCGCTAATAAAAGTAGTGAGATGTAATTAGATACCAAGTGCTTTGAAGTGCTCTAATTCATGTTTGGTACTATAATAATTGATTGTGAACTGACATTTAAAAGAGAAACGCAGTTTCTTACCCGTTCTTCTCTGACCAAACGGCTTTTCGAACTGCCAGTAGGTTTAAGTTTAAAAATCTAAATAAATGTAGAAACATTTTATGGATTCAATAAATATTTTGATTTTATTTGAAGTTCCTTAAATCATAATTCCTATAAAACATAACGTTGTTCAATTGATAAACGACAAAATGTCACGTCTTTACATCATGTGACAAGATTGTTATCAAAGTAACGTAGGCGTGAAAACAGCTTAGTTACGAATACATAGACTCTAGCAAAACAAACAAGTATAAAGTCCTCCAAAACTGAAAAAGCTAAACGTAATTAGTGTAAATGTTCTAAAACAGCAAATTCTTGGTTCACGAAAGTGGAGTACTTCGGACGGTGGTTTCATAATGAAGGCAATTATAATTTGAACACGACTTATTTGTATAATGAATTTTAATTAAGCATTACTCCTGAGAGGATAATTCTGCAAACATTTGCCTCCACTAATTTGGGCAAGCATAATTTATGCTTAAGCACACAATTCCTTCGGTTGCCTGCATTTGTTTTCGGCGAACACGACCTGTGAAAGTCTACGGTACAAAAAGAAGTACTTTGATTTATGTTCCGCTTTGTTCTGAACATTCTTGTGTTTTAGGCTAGATGCCCAGGCTTCAAAGGGTTTTTTTTTTTTTTTTATCCGAGCACGGCAGTGACTACACTACACCTGATGGTAAGCGTAGTGCAGTCCAAAAAAAACCAACGACCATCGATAAACATAGTTTATGAATGGTCGCCAGAGTCATGCCGGCCTGCATAAATGCTTCTTCACGCTTCGCTTAAAGGACCCAATGTCATAGGAGGGAGGGAACACGTGAGACGGTAGACTATTCCACAGCTTAACGGTTCGGCAAAAGTAGGTAGAAGAGAACCTTTTGGTTCGTGCCGCGATGGAAGAGACCACCAAGCTGTGGTTTCGTAAGCCGGCCCGCATATCGTTAAGAAACGTGATTGTATGTCGGTACGATTACCGTCCTGAGGTCTCGGGTTCGATCCCCAGGTCGGGCAAAGTGATATTGGATTTTTCCATATCAGCCCGGAGTCTGGAATTTGTGCCCGATATGGCGATAGGCTCGCCCCCTATCACATCTGGGACGGAACTAAGCTCGGTGAAATGTGGGTGTTCTAGTTCGCTAGTGCACCTCTGCCTACCCCTTCGGGGATACAGGCGTGAGCTTATGTTATGTTATGTTATGTTATTCATGAATTAAATCATGATTATTATTCTCTAATATTGATAAGAAACCTACACAAGACTAGTCCTTGGTGACATAAGCTGCTTAAATATTTTATTTTATTATTCCAGGAAAAATAACTTTACAACAATAGCAGAGCCGCATACATCTAATTGTAAATACAAAGACTAGATGTAAATACTGTAAATAATTCGTTTAGGTGCACGAACGTATGTAGTGAAATAATAGGTGGTGAAGAAGGCCGGTAACCGCCACATTGAAGCAGGACCGCTCGCCGAGCTTGGGCCGTCGCGCCTCTGAATTATGGAAGAGGTTCCGACCACGAATGGGCGGTGGATGGCTGATTGTAAGTGTCTACAGTTAACTCTTGATTACTCTTTGGTTTGTCTATGTCCAAATGTGAAAGATAGTGTGGTATGCGCTAGTTTGGTTTTGAGCTTTATAGATTAATTTAAAGTGCATCATTAGTTATAAGTGAACAGTGTTATATAAGTTAGTTACTTCCATAGCAGTGCGTATATAGGCTGTGGATGAGGGAGGTCCTGGTTCGATTCCCAGGTCGGGCGAAATATTTTTCTAACAGCATTTGCTCGGGACTGGATATCAAAAATAGGCATCTACGACAGTCAGGCACCCGTCGCAAAAACTAAATCAAATCCTTTCTGCAACGTGCTTGAAAAAGTGTTCTGCGCCGACCCCACATTAAGGCGGGATAAGAGCAGGTGGAAAAATAGAAAGTGTTTGAGTAGTAACATAGTACGCCACTCTCATTGTATCTCTAGATGATAGCATTTGAATACAAATTTATACATCCACATATTTGCTGGTTTAATAACGTTATCCCATAGAAAACAAGTTGTGTCAGCTTGCTGTTAAATTTAATTTGGATTTCCAGTAGCCCAAATTTATCACCCCGTCACAAGCCCTAGTATAATCATTAAAGGAGGGCAACATACCTATGTTTTATTTAATATCATGTGTGTATGAATCATGTATCCAGCAGGTCAATCCGAAAATCTTTCGGAGAGGTCTATGTCCAGCAGTGGACGTCCTATGGCTGATGATGATGATGATGATGATGTGTAACCCACCTGTTAACAGTTTGCTTTCAAATACCTTTATACAAGAATATAGTAGGTTTAGCTTTTCAAGTTTGAAAATATATTAAAAACCTAGGTACCATGCGGTATGTAATAAAATAATGCGAGGCGGTCGGGTGACCACTGAAATGGGTCCGCTGTCTGACCGGACCGGACCTTGGCGTGAATTATGGAAGAGGTATCAACCACAAATGAACACGAGGGTATTTCCAACTTACACGTTGTTAGTGGTAGACTCTCGTGGGTAGATCTAAAGCCGCGTTTTCAGCATTAAAACATTACACAAAACACATACTGCCTCTGTGGCGTGGTGTTATTTCGATACGACTACGGTTCTGAAGTCGGGTTCGATCCCCAGGTCGGGCAAAGTGATATTGGATTTTTCCATATCAGCCCGGAGTTTGGAATTTGTGCCCGATATGGCGATAGGCTCGCCCTCTATCACATCTGGGACGGAACTAAGCTTGCCGAAATATGGGTGTTCTAGTTCGCTAGTGCGCCTCTGCCTACTCCTTCGGGGATACAGGCGTGAGCTTATGTTATGTTATATTTACAAAACACCTACGCAAAACATGGTTTCGCTACACATTTTTATCTATGGTCCATTGTTCTGTGAGCAGGAGAAAATTATTGTTTTGCGTATGTGTTTTGTTTCGACAAAAAACATTCTCATACTACTTTCTGCTTCTTTCTGTTCTTGTTAATGCCTTAAAGGTAGAAACCCGTTATTAAATTTAAAGTGTTGGTTTAAAACATTGTTGCAACAAGGATTTGGCTTAACTTTACGACCGACTGCCTGCCTGACGTCAACCCCCTCTGGAGAATTGCCCCACCTGGCATTTGAACGTGGGACCTCCCAGTTCACCAAAATTAACTAAACATCTGTCAAATGCACGCAGCATGTTGTAGGAGGGGTTTAACTTAGTTTTTACTACCGGCTGCCTACCCGAACGGCTGTCAACCTTCTCTAGTGCATTGACCTTTGCGATATAAATACATTTTGTAAGAATAAGAAAATATTGTAATATATTACATAACAAAAAATATATTAATAACAGGTTCATGTGTAAAATTTTCACTCCCCAATAAGCATCAGATTCTTTTCTTTGTTATACACAAACGAAAAACAGAATAATATTTGTCAGAAACACACGAAAAATAAAAACAAAAATATTTGGTTTGTAAACGTTTTGATATTTAGATGCTAACCTGAGGCTATGTTTTTGAATAAAATAAGTAGCTGTTTCATAATTTATTAACAACTAGGTTTAGCAGGCGGCTCTACCTGCATAAAATTCATATCATACGTGAATAACCGGCTATGAAGGAGAGGCCGCGGGTTCAATTCCCGCATCGAGATGTTTGTGTGACCCACAGATATTTATTTCTGGTCTGAGTATTGTGAGACCGTCTCTCATGGTTTATATCCACGATGTCGTGGTTTGTATCCTGTATATCCACGATACAGGTTATACCTAGTGTTGGGTCAGTGGCCTGAGCAGGAAAATTTCTGACAACCGTAAATGTATTCGAACTCGATGCGCGTCTATGAAATTTGTATGAAATATTAACCAAACGTCATCAGTGCGCAGCGAACTCGAATACATTTACATTTACATTCGTTTTTAGTGCTGGGGCTACAGGACTATGTGTGTAATTGTTAGGTGTATTTATCTTTATTAAATTCTTTCTTTCTACCTGCCCTTATCCCACCTTAATGTGGGGTCGACGCAACACTCTTTTACAAGCATGTTGCAGAAAATGATTTGGCTTAGTTTTTACTATCGGGTAACAATAACATGCAAAATAATACCGACGAATTGAGAACCTCCCGTCTTTTAACGTCGGTTGAACAGCGATCGTTCGAAAGCTTCCAGTCGCTTGACTTTCGATGAAAGTAAGATACCATTGATTTTCGATACTTAAATAGGTCTTAAATCGTGCCAAGCGCATTTATAAGTGCCGTTGTCGTTCATTCAACGCAGTATTTATTGCTAAAGTTTAACACTGATGGGCAATTCAGAGGCTAATAATTTTTTTGCCCTTTCAGCCTGTCGCTGATTAAATCTCATTCTAGGACCATCTTTGCTGCGATATCTTTGAGTTATGGTGTTGTTATGAGTGCTTTTGGCTATCTTTATTGAGTGTAAAAGTTTTTAAAAAAATTATCTTTTTTGTGAAGTGGATATTTTGTATTATACTTTTTAAATGGATTGGAATCGTGTTTGATGTTGAAATGAATTAAATATATTTGCATGATATGATACTGTTAGACGGCGACTCCGACATAACTGTCGCGTCTCCCCCCAAGGCGTGACGGTAGTGGTAAAACACTTTTCCCCGCGATAACAAAAAAAAAGGCCAGATGATGTTATGACTTTCAAAACGTCAACCAAAGTTATGTTAAAAGTTATGATTCCGAAGCAGCTTTGAAAAATAATAATTATGCAAAAATCTTTATGCCAAAATACTTAGGACTATAAATATTGTTACAAAAATTATGCAATTCTGTCTTTTAGCATAAAACTAATGACATACATAAGCTCACGCCTGTATTCGCAAAGGTGCACTAGCGAACTAGAACACCCATATTTCGCCGAGCTTAGTTCCGTCCCAGATATGATAGGGTGCAAGCCTGTCGTCATATCGGCACAAATTCCAGTTTCCGGGATGATATCGAAAAATCCAATATCACTTTGCCGGACCCGGGAATCGAACCCGAGGCCTAAGGATGGTAGTCGTACCACATAATAGTAGTCGTACCGAAATACAAGCATGCCACCGAGGCACTAAAACTAATTATTTTGACGGAATTCAGCAACTCTCTTTTTGGGATGCATCCAGCATATAAAATCACCTGTCATGCTTATGAACAACACAATCCGCGAACAACGTAACACAATTATTGATTTTCACTACCTTTCACGCCTAATAGGCTAGAAATTGAAGGTAAATTGCGGAAAGTGGTAGGCGAATATCGTTCGGGTAAGGGATTATTTCCATTAAATGGCTAGTTTGCATAACATAATATAAGCTCACGCCTGTATCCCCGAAGGGGTAGGCAGAGGCGCACTAGCTAACTAGAACACCCATATTTCGCCGAGCTTAGTTCAGTCCCAGATGTGATAGGGGGCGAGCCTATCGCCATATCGGGCACAATTTCCAGACTCCGGGCTGATATGGAAAAATCCAATATCACTTTACCCGACCCGGGGATCGAACCCGAGACCTCAGAACCGTAGTCGTAGCGAAATACCACCACGCCACCGAGGCAGTCCTAGTGGTTAGTTTGCATTTAATATATTTATAGCTGTATAGCTCTAATAGCAGCGATAGCTCAGTTGTGGTACGGACTGCTGAAACGAGTGTCGGAGGTTCGAGACCAACCCCAAAATGGGGCAAACACCTCTGACTTTTCTATGTTAAGTGTGTTTTTATTATGGAATATCGCTTGCTATAACGATGAAGGAAAATATCGCGAGGAAACCTGCATGCCCGAGAATTTCTCCACAAGAAATTCGAAGGTATGTGAAGTCTATCAACTCGCATTAGGCCAGCTTGGTAGACTAAGGCCTAACCTCTCTCATTAGTAGAGGAGGCCCGTGCCCAGCAGTGGCACCAGTATAAATATATTACAGGGCTAATATTATATAGCTATGTATGTAGAACCAAGCGTCACGGTAGCGAAGTAGTAATAACATCCTCGATGTTGCCAGATCCACATTACATAGTTTATGAATGGTCGCCGGAGTTATGCTGGCCTGCTTAAATGCTTCTCAATGCTTCGCTTAAAGGATCCAATGTCACACGTGAGCTAAACTGGAATACCACAGCTTAATGGTACGGCAAATGTATGTGGATGAGAACTTTTTGGTTCGTTCCGAGATGGAAGAGACCACAAAGCTGTGATTGTTGTGGTTGGACACAAAAATGTTGTCGCCTCCTTGGTCCGGTAGCGGTGAGTATAGACTGTGAATCGGAAGGTCCTGGGTTCGATTCCCAGGTTGGACATGGTGTTTTTCTAACACTGTTATCTCGGGATTGGATCCCCAGATGGGGGTTGACATCAAAGAGGCAGCCGGTCGTAAAAACGAAGCCAAATTCTTTCTGTAATATGCTTGAAAAAGTATGTTGCGCCGACCCCACATTAAGGTGGGATAAGGGCAGGTAGAAAGAAGACATACACACAAGTATTATATCTAAATGATTCCATTACCCAAATGTTGATCTTAAACAAGCCTCTTCACCATTTCTAACGTAAGAGCCTATTTTATCGAGCCTACCTTTTGACAATGTTATTTCTTGCTAGATTTTTCTGTTCAATGTTCTTGAACAAGAATTTCGCCCGCAAAATCATTTTCATAACATCGCAGTTCTACTCAATAGCAACTCCAAACAATAGCGCTGTATTGGAACATGGTAATTACTTAAGACACGATCATTAGCGAGTTCAAACCTGCTGACTCACGTAGAGCCTATCCACACGGTACTAGCGACCTACCCCGATTAAACCCAAAGTTTAGGGTGGTAATTACAACTGTTGTTTTGTTTCGACATGCGAGGATAAATAGTTTTAGTTTGAGATTTAAATATATATTTCAGCTTAAAGTTTTAGGCCTTTATTCATAATAAAACCCCTAATGACGATATAAACTCATATTGGTAAAAATGCATTTTAAGCCTATCGAAGGTTCGATAAAATTCTTTATTCATAATAGTTTACTATAGCTCCATTACCTAAAATATATTTACCGTGTCACAATGTTGCTAGTACATAGATAAAACGTAATTTGACAAGTTTTGTCTCTGGAAAGTCATGGAACGATGGCCTAATAAAAAAAACAATCATTCACGCGCGTCTTGCGCGCGCAATTCGAAATGGCAAATGGCGACCATGGCGACCAGTTTAGTTTGTTTATATATTTATTTAATTAATTTAACCAAAGTAAAACTATGTTTGTTGCATGTGAAGTGATTTTGTTTTATGCAATACCTAAACATCAACGAAGATGGGTAGATTATGGATATTTGGAAATGAAATTTAGATTTGGAGGATATTCCTTGGAGCGTATCAATGAAAGGGGGCTTTTAAATCGTGTAAGAAAAATACCCTGCCTTGTCTGAGAAAGAAATTCAGGACCGGACTTTCCAGTTTACAGCGGCTTCAACAGAACCGTCTCAAACCCATTGTATTGAAGAATTATTAGGCAACATGCGTGCATAAGTATTTTTTGTTGAATCAGATTTAATAAAATTCATCATTGTATTTTTGAAGTGTTTTATTTCTCTTGATTTATTCATGTCACGCTATATTCGTGTTTAGATAATGATGATATTGAAGAAAAGATGTTTTGTTGAAATCAAGGTATGTAATTAAATACCACACGGAAAATATTAAATACTAGCTGACTTCTAACAAATCTATCCTACGGAGACCCTACATTTTCTGGAAAAAAGTAGCCTATGTGTTATTCCTCTATAAATAAATACATCCTCGAATGTTCTGTGAATGGTGAAGAATCACTTAAGACAAGTTTATTCTCTCAATATTATTACGCTGTCCGACCTAGCGCGCGTATATTTCAAATAAACTGAGCGACTTATGAACATGAGGTCATAACTTTTGCATCATAAGTTTTGTTCTGTTTTCCTAGACATTTTTATTCTAGACTATAATTCATTTCTTTACCGAATTAAATTCAGATCCGTTCAACCATTCTGGTGTGAAAGAGTAACAAAACATCCATACAACCTTACAAACTATCGTGTTTATAACATTAATTGCATTTGATAGAAGTCTCTCTGAAGTCTAGAAGACTGCCTCGGTGGCGTGGTGGTATTTCGGTAAGACTACGGTTCTGAGGTCTCGGGTTCGATCCCCGGGTCGGGCAAAGTGATATTGGATTTTTCCATATCAGCCCGGAGTCTGGAATTTGTGCCCGATATGGCGATAAGCTCACCCCCTAACACATCTGGGACGGAACTAAGCTCGGCGAAATGTGGGTGTTCTAGTTCGCTAGTACGCCTCTGCCTACCCCTTCGGGGATACAGGCGTGAGCTTATTTTTTTATGTTTATGATAGAAGTCGCAGGCACCCTCAAATTAATCTCAACCAAAACTGGTGGAACGTCAAATACGAATCAGCTGATCAAAATCGGCCATATTTTTTGCTATTGAAGCGTTAAAGTAGGGTGCCAGCTTCTATAAATTGCAGATATTTTATGGGAGATTTCGGGAACGTTTTAACGCTATTGAGCTATTATGAATAACAATTTTTAGGAACCGTCCTTCAGCGGTATTATAGCGTCCCACTAAGTCATTATGAATAAAGGCCTAAAATTACAGAATGCTCAATACTAATAATAGCCGTTTCAACATGTCTCATCTGTGGTGCCTTTGAATGATTGAATGAAAGGCATGATTTACGAAATACGAGTGATAGAGCCACGCTGTAGACAGTAACGTCTACAGCACGAATGGGCCGGCCCGACCGGTTTGATACCACTGTCTCACAGAATACCGACGTAGTTGCGCTTGCTGTCGCGTTTCATTCGGTGAGTAAGATTTTCGGTAGCCCATTGCCCCTCCCCACTTCCGCAATACCTTTTCCCCTTCCATTCCCTCCTTTTAGGTTGGCAACGCACCCATGATTCTTTTCGTATTTGAATAACTATGGGTGGTGGAGATCAACTACCATCAGGTGACCCATCTGCTCGTTTGCCAGTCACTGCTATAAAAAAATACTTTTAAAATGAATTATAAATTGAATGTAAACACAAGTTGTGTTGTCGTCAATTGGGTTAAAATGTTTGCGTTTTATTGCTACGCTGTCGACTGTCCTCTCAAGCTTTAAGCTTTCTCTGCAAATCAGCCACTGACTAAATGTGTTGGCGAAGCTTATTCAAAATATATAGCAGGCGGACTAGTCCTTCGTAAACAATTTACCGAATGAGTCCATAGGATTGTTTATGTATATACATTATGTTTCAAAAAAGCCGATAACTGGAAATCATAGTAGTTGATATGTAGCAGGAAGTCGTTGGATGCAGGCCGCTTCCAACGGGTCGATCTGGAAATCTTTGGGGAGGCCTATGTCCAGCAGTGGACGTCCTATGGCTGATGACGATGATAATGATGTGCAGAATTTTGATTTTTTAATATGGCCCATCGCGTAAGCAGTGATTTTGGCACCTAAGGCTAGGTACTTTTCTTTCTAATTGCCCTTATCCCATCTTAATGTGGGGTCGGCGCAACACACTTTTTCAAGCATGTTGCAGAAAGGATTTGGTTTAGTTTTTACGACCACCTGCCTGCCTGACGTCAACCCCCTTTGAGGGATAAACGGTACATTCAGGTATTTAAAGAAAAATAAAACTTTGAAATTATAACAAAAAGGATCCGAAAATACAAAAAGTAAATTTGTTTTTGATGTTATAAAATCCACTCCAATCCGTCATCCCATCCACTACCGACGCAATCAATTTACATTTTTGTTTACCCAGATTAATATTCGGATTGGTTATACAACAAAACTGAGTACAGGGTTTTGCTTATTGAATTCGGATTGGCGTCAGATTGTTTTTGTATGGAACGAATTTCAATTAAACTGACATAATATATGTAAGCTCACGCCTGTATCCTCGAAGAGGTACGCAGAGGTAAACTAGCGAACTAGAAGATTCACATTTCGCCGAGCTTAGTTGCGTTCTATATGTGATAGGGGGTGAGCCTATCGCCATATTGGCCACAATATTGGCCATATCTAATAATTATCATTCTACTTTTAGCTGCGATATTGTCTTAGTGGCAGCGTATTGGCTATGGACCGAGAGCTAGGAGTACCTAGAGGCGAATCCCAGGTAGGGCAAAGTGGTTTTTTTAATACGTTTTTTTCGGGATTGATCCCCGAACAGGATTGATGTCAGGTGGGCAGACGGTCGCAAAAGTAAGTCAAATTCGTTTATGTAGTATGCTTGAAATGGTATATTGGGATGAGGGCAGATGGAAATAAATAGAGCTGTTACTGTAACATATTTTCAAAAAATTAAGTAATTACTTTATCATAAAAGTAATTAAAAAACTGAGAGACCGAAAAAAGCAATTTTTAGTATTTACATTTTTATCTCTCTTTTCTATCCAACGTTACCGTACTGTGTTAATAAAGCTTCATAAAGTATATATTGAAAAGCAATTTATTATGCTTGTCACACATTTATATAGAACGAAATTACATTGCTAAAACTGCTGATATAATAAAATAAAGTATTCAACGCGTCAGATTACTCGCGAAAATGTTCACACACGGTTGCTTTTGTCCAAAAAACGCGGAATCTATGTTAGTTTTACGATTTTTTGCAAATGAATTCAGAGTGGCGACCCTTAACTACGTGGTGGTATGAATAGGCCCGGAATCAGAACAAAAGAGCCAATCATTCTTTCAACACTCAGCTACCATTCAGCAGCCTCAAAGCTATTGTTGACTCACTCACTCACATTTCTCTCTCGCGGAATCCAATTGTTAGGTCCCCGAAATTTCACTCGTTTTATGAACGTGAATCGTGGATTTCGTTAACGTTTTGTTTACTTTTTAATTTTATCTTTTTATGGAGGATTTATTTAATTTTACCGCCTACAGCACATTATAATTTGGTCCGTGAAATAATTTATTACACGAATCTTCTATTCGCGACATAAAGAGCAAAATAATACTAAGCTCTTTGCAATCATATAAATGTTTTTCAATAAATAGATTCGATTAAACTGCCTCGGTGGCGTGGTTGTATTTCGATACGACTACCGCCCTGAGGTCGTGGCTTCAATCCCCGGGTCGGGGAAAGTGATGTTTTTTTCAATATCAACCCGGAGTCTAGAATTTGTTCCTGATATGGCGATAGGTCCGTCCCCTATTACACCTGGGACGGAACTAAGCTCGGCGAAATGTGGATGTTCTAGTTCGCTAGTCCACATCTGTTTACCCTTTCAAAGATACAGGCGTGAGCTTATGTGTATGTTATTTACCTCAAATCTTTATTTAAAGATAGGAGTGAGCTGTAGGATAAATCGAGATAAGGTGTAACTCTAGATTAGTAATAGCGCTGCAAGTCACCCTATATTACTCAACTTCAAAATGACCACCGAAGTACATATGCACGTACTGGGGTACGGCCAAATATATGGTGGGCCTGTAGCGGTACACCACTACTGTCACTTAATACGTTGGTACCCGTGACCACGAAGACTGCAAAGCCTTCGAAACGTCGGGAATAAAAATTAAAACCAAATCGTGATAGAATCCGTAAAAATAGTTTTATTTCAATGAATAGCATCCGCGTAAACTTAAGAAATCAGTACGGTGGTACCGTTTAAAAGACCATCCGTACCACCAGGGGTAAGGTGGGTCTGAAACGTGTTTTGTTTGATGATCCGATTAAACCCGTAATTTATAGTTTCTTTGAGATTTATTAATAGTAAAACATAACATAAGCTCACGCCTGTATCCCCGAAGGGGTAGGCAGAGGCGCAATAGCGAACTAGAACACCCACATTTCGCCGAGCTTAGTTCCGTCCCTGATGTGATAGGGGGCGAGCCTATCGCCATATCGGGCACAAAATCCAGACTCCAGCTAATATTAAGATTGAATAATATTGGACATAAGACGGTGAAGTCCTAAGTTAAAACATAAAAATACGTACTACATATAGAGTATTCTATGTACGACAGTCCGGACAAAAGAAAACGTCAAAAATGTTCTCACGCAACAATATTGGATGAACACAATGGAACCATACTACCATATCGTGTATAAACAAACTGAGCATGTTATCTCTTTATAGATTTATTCACAACCGTAATTTTTGTTTGTTTTTCGACATAACTCAGCAGTAGCTCGTTTATGAGATTTTTGACATTTCACGCTATCTTTTTTCTTTCTACCTGTCCTTATCCCACCGTAATGTGGGGTCGGTGCAACTCACTTTTTCAACCATTTTGCAGAAAGGATTTGGCTTAGTTTTTACGATGGGCTGCCTGCTTGACGTTAACACCCTCTGAGGGATCCAGTCCCGGGCAATTTAAATTAGAAAATTCGCTTTGCCCGACCTGGGAATCGAACACAGGACCTCTCAGTCCACAGCACTCTACTACACGCAAAAATTTCGGTTCCCTACATTACCGTTAGAGGCGTTCGGGTGTACAAATATTTTACGCAGTCGCTAGCGTGAATTGCCAAAATACTTATGTAGCTCAACCATGAGTTTGTTGAACGTATTTACGCGAGTGAGGACGTAAAATATTTGTATGGAAAACGTCAGTTCCCCGCGTAACCGCTAGAGGCGTTCGGGTGTTTGTCATACAAATGTTTTACAGAGTCGCTAGCGAGTAATGTCAATAAAACTCATGGTTGGCCTAATGGTCGAGCTATTGGTCCCAAGGGTGGACATTGTGGCCTTCTTATTTGTGGTTGTTGCGAAATCGGAAAAACTTTCCGTCACCATTATTCGTCGAGTTTGTCATGACACGTAATCAAAGGCAAAAAGTAAATCAATGTGCTCCCTTTACAACTAAGGAATAATTATGTAACCCCGCTGGGGTTTTAATACAAAAGTACATTCAGATGGGAAATATCTTCATCTTTGATCTGGAAACGAATGGGAAACAAAAATGATTAAAAAGATGAAAGACTATTTTTTATGAAATTGGTATTTATAGGTACCCTCTTTTTCCTCGCTTTGGTTTAGCGGCGCACTGGGCTGTGAACCGTGAGGTCCTGGATTCCATTCCCAGGTGGGACAATAGCGGTTTTCCATACCCGAGTTCCCCGGGATGGATCCCTCGTCGTGGACGTGCAGGCAGCAGCAGGTAAAAACTAAGCTTTCTATAGCATAAATCAAAATTAAGGTCAGTTGCGCTGACCCTACAAAGGAGTGGGATGACGGCAGGCAGAAGAAGAGCTGTATATACAGCCGCATTCATATTGTCGATAGCTTTGTTAACATAATATAAACTCCATTCGTGCTGTAACCGTAACTGTCTACAGCGTAGCTCTACCACTAATAAAATTTTAATTATTATTCGTGGTATTTTTCCTTACTCACTGTTCATTTTCCTCGTATACGAGTAGAGGTATATGGAAGAGCAGTCAAATGTATGTTTTATATCGCCACGAAATAACAAAAATACGATAAGATCAGCATGTCTTACATGTACCATATTTCCTTGTAGGACTCGACCTTGTTTCGAAGGAAATTGACTTGTCTTTCTGCACATGTAATAAAAGTCATCGGCGCATCTGGAGCATGTAATATGTGCCAATACTTTTGTAATGTATATTGCAGGTATATCTCGAGTTGTTACAGTGAAATGTAAATACAGAATTACAAATACGGAGGTTCAAGCATGAATTATTTTGATATGCGACATTTATGAAATAACCAAATGTCAAAAGTAAGGGGGCTTCCTTATTTTTGACACTCGATTCGATTGCGACTATGACTAGGACACTAGCGCACTTTTTAACCGATTTCGGTGGAATTTTAAGTCAATAAATGAAACCGACTCGTAGTCGTAATCGAATTGAGAGTCAAAGTTACCCTACAGCATGCACGGAGCACGATTCGAATTTGATTGTCAAAATTCCTTTTTGGGCCTCCGTAGCTCAACCATGAGTTATTTTTGACATTTTACGCTAGCGAGTACGTAAAATAGTTGTATGAAAAACATCTGAACGTCTCTAGCTCTCTAGGTTACGTGGGCAATTGCCGTTGTTCATAAAAAATAATTTAGGTCCTCGCTAGCGAGAAAAGTAAAAAAACTCATGGTCAAGCTACTGCTTTCACTATATCAAAATCAGTCCATGATCACTTCTATGTGGTATGAATAGTCGGGAAGAGAGAGAGAGAGTCTATAATTAACAGTTAATATCAGTCACCGAAAGCAAGTTAATTTGGACAATTAATTTCTTTATGAGTCCATTTGGGGGAGCAAAAAGTTTTAATTGCTAGAAGTTTGAAAAATTATATTCTGATGAAAGTCTATTTGAGTTATTTTGGGTAGAGGATTTTTAATTTCCAGCCATTTATACAGTTTAGGGTTATTTATATTGGACGAAGGGAAAAATCACAATGGACGTTGGCGCTAGTTAATTAAACATGATTGCGCAGTTTTTTCGTATCAATATTTTAAGGACTGTAATAAATGTCGAAAGGTCAAGAAAGGAAAGAAAGAAAAGTAAAAAGTAAGTCAAGTTAAAAGTACCCTAAACCGACGTGCATGCATGAAGAATGTAATGAGACTGAATGAGGCGAAAGAGGTATGTAAGGATCGTAGCAAGTGGAAATCCGTTGTCTCTGCCTACCCCTATGGGAAAAAGGCGTGAGTCTATGTATGTAATAAATATCTTGATTGTTGATGTACTCTGTGAATATTGAATGGTAGCTCCGATAATGTTTTTCAAGTTTTACATAAGCTAACAGTGGCGAAGGTGTTTTGAGAAATGGAAGACGGTGCTAGTTATTAAAGGCATAACGTTATACTTCGCCTCTATAACATAACATAGATAGGAGTTAAAATAACATAAGCTCACGCCTGTATCCCCGAAGGGGTAGGCAGAGGCGCACTAGCGAACTAGAACACCCACATTTCGCCGAGCTTAGTTCTGTTCCAAATGTGATAGGGGGCGAGCCTATCGCCATATCGGGCACAAATTCCAGACTCCGGGCTGATATGGAAAAATCCAATATCACTTTGCCCGACCCGGGAATCGAACCCGAGACCTCAGAACCGTAGTCGTACCGAAATACCACCACGCCACCGAGGCAGGCAGTTAAAATAAATGATATTAGAACCAGATTCATGGCCTTCTGTCACCTGTCGAGGAAGATTTTCAACTTTCTTTGCACTTCCATTTCAAATATAAACAAAAATTTGGATGACACTCTTAAGTATACTGTCGAATAGAAAAATTAGCACTGATAACATATCACTTGTAGAGACCTCGCGTGACATAAAAAAATACGTCTTATGCCTGTTTTCGACTTCCAAAAACGAGAAAGTCATGTATGTGAAAAGTTATGTATGTTACGCGATATTTCCGCCAAATGTGGACCGATTTTCAAAATTATTTTTGTGTTCGATAGAACTTACTTCAAGGGTGGTCCCATAGAAATTTGGTTACGATCGGATTTGAAGTCAGTCTGTTTAGTTTTTAAACTTGTGATTGTTTGAGATACTTTTGACATTGGTTTATGGATATTTACATCCTTGACAATGCTTTGTCTCGCTCTGTGCATATTAAAGAAAGAAAAACAAAACATTGCAGAACTATGATAGATCTATAACAATTAACTTATTAGCATCATTATCTAGTATGAAATACGCAAACCGCTGTTAGTGCAGAAACAGGCCATTAATTGTTCATCTGTATTTAAACTTTACTAAAACAGATAACCGCTTTAACGACAAGAATATTAATTATCTTTTTTCGGGCTTTCATTGAAAAGCCTAACTTTTTATTGGCGTACGAACTTCGAAGGCCATTCTAATTAACTTTCAATTTAAAACGGAAAACTGGAAAGTGCCTTCTCAAACAATTCTAATATTTTATCCATTTTGATTGTCTACCTCGTTGAGTTTCAAAAGTGGTCCGTTAATTAATGTTTTGATATGTAATGTTGAAATCTGATGTTAGATACTATCGAATATATAATAATATAAGCACAAGTTTAAAAACTGAACGGATTGACTTCAACATTTATCCAATCGTCACCAAATTTATATGGGACCATCCTAGAGTTTACTCTGTCAAACACAAAAAGAATCTTGAAAATCAGCCTTCATTTGGCGGAGTTACCGAGGAACATACATAAAAACATAACATAACATACATAAGCTCATGCTTGTATCCCCAAAGGGGTAGGCAGAGGTGCAGTAGCGAACTAGAACACCCACATTTCGCTGATCTTAGTTCCGTACCAGATGTGATAGAGGGCGAGCCTATCACCATATCGGGCACAAATTCCAGACTCCGAGCTGATACGGAAAAATCGAATATCACTTTGCCCGACCCGGGGATCGAACCCAAGACCTCAGGACGGTAGTCATACCGAAATACAACCAGGCCACCGAGGCAGTACATACATAAAAAATACAAACGAATTGAGTAACTTCTCCTTTTTTAAAGTCGATCAAAGTCTTAGTCATACATTATCAATAAATGCCGACGAAAGTAATATTCCTCAGATTCGGATTTGGACTTTAATTAGGAAAATATATTTCTCAGCTATGGGAGTAAAAGGACTGTAAATAATTACGGTATGAATGAAAAATAATTAAATATCTAGTTTCGTGTATATCAAACTATGGCCAAAGTTGAAAATATCTATGTATTCTGTACGGTAGAGTTTTTAAGTTTTTATAATTTTGGGTCGAATTTTAAGCCAATTTTGTCTGAATATATGTTAAAGGATCAAGCCTTTCTGAACTGAGACTCAAAACAGGGTATGACGTAACCTTATCATGCTAATGAAATATAGACTTAAAGGGCATGGCATAAAGAACACTTTTCCAAACAAATTTCACGTTAACGTGACGCGTTACGCGATTATTCGAAGGCCCTTGCAAATGTCACGTACCATGGTGATGAGTTGTTTGTGAAGGTCCCTTTAGGATTACGTTCAAAGTGTGCGAGTGACACTTATAAAAGGCAGCGTCAGGGTCCTGCGGGACTGGAACCGAGGGGAGTTAATAAAACTGTCAATCAGGCCTTTACGTCACTTATCATGCATTTGGGATATTAGTACTGACTACTGCCCCCTTACGCTTGACTCAATTCCACTTTGAATTCTATTGGTGTCATTTATTGTCTTAAAACTAGCGCAGTTTTTAAATCGATTTCAGTGGTATTGTAAGCCAATTAAAAAACTTAATTGACCGACTTCCAACTTACCGATCGTGACCAAATATATGGGACCAACATTGAAATAAACTCTATCGAACACAAAAATAATTTTGAAAATCGGTCCCCATTTGGCGGAGATATCGAGTAACATACATAAAAAAAAATACAGACGAATTGAGGACCTCCTTCTTTTGTGGAAGTCGGTCGATAAATGAAATCGAATCCAAGTCAACTTCGAATCGAGTGTAAAAAGACACCCCCTGGCTGGAGTAGACTTTATTACGATTTCGAAAATGGCGGAGGTTATCTCTATAGAATGGGCATGTGATTTTTGTATGGATTTGTCTTATCCTGTTTTCTGCAGGGCCAAAAGATCGGTAGTTAAAAATCTCATAATAAGGTGGGTGATTATGGACATTGGTATTATAATTCAATCAGAAAAACAACTGCCTCGGTGGCGTAGTGGTATTGCGTGCGCAGTACGACTATCGTCCTGAGGTCTCGGGTTCGATCCCCGGGTCTGGCAAAGTGATATTGGATTTTTCAGTATCAGCCCGGAGTCTGGAATTTGTACCCGATATGGCGATAGGCTCGCCCCCATCACATCTGGGACGGAACTAAGCTCGGCGAAATGTGGGTGTACTAGTTCGCTAGTGCGCGTCATTCTACTTCTTCGGGGATACAGACGTGAGCTTATGTTATGTTGTGTTTAAAAACAACTTCGTCATTCGGCCTTCTTGGTTCTTCTTTTTTCATCTACTCTTATCCTACACCAATATGGGCTCGGCGCACATTGCTTTCAAGATTGCTGTCTTCGGCATGTTGGCTAAGTTTTTTAAATCAACTGCTTGACGTCAACCCCCTCTGGGTGATTCAGTCCTTGACAAATTGTTTCAGAAAAAATTCGTAGTCTATGTTGGGATTCGAATCCTGGACCTCGCGGTATACACTCTAGATACCATTACGCTAAGAAAGCAACTTATATAGTGTGTTGCGGCTATTCAGTAAGGTCCAAAAAACTTATCAGTGATAAGTTATCCAGTACATTCAGGCTGAAATCTATAGTTCTTACTTAAGTCTTGTACCAAAGTCGACTCAGCGTAGTCGTCTTTGGAGTGAACTAAGCGAAAGTCAACTTTTGCGTATTTATAATCCGAACTCGAACTCAGGCTAGCCATAGTTTGACTTTGCATAGTCTACTCAGACGTTATCGGTTTCACGCAGTTCCTTTGACAAAAGAAACGTAAGATTTTTATATATTTACAGGAGACGCGCCTTTATATTTGTAGGTTGTAAAGGAACGTATTACGTAATTAACAGCTGACAAAATGGCTGACGCTCTTTGAAATGTCAAGTGAAAAACAAACCGCATTATACATAAATCGTCTTATAATCCTTTCAGCAACATGTTTGAAAAAGTTTGCTACGCCGACCCCACATTAAGGTGGGATAAGGGCAGATAGAAGAAAGAATAAACATGAATCGTCATCATTTGATAGTCAAAACATGGATTTATTATTTATTACTATTGTTGGCAAAATCATTAATATTTTGAAGAAGGCCATAATTTTTAAAGTAAGAAGAAACAAGATGATGATGATGAAAACATGATGACATAAAAAAAGCATTCTAAGCTCTAAAATGATGAAGTAAAGTGTAAACCACCAAGAGAATTACAAGGGCTCAAATATGCCAGGAGTCACAATCAGGTGAGTGAGTGAGGTGATCGACTCTGTCATACCTATTCCTGGAGCTCTAGCTAATCCACTGCCATTATTTCATATTAATATATTGACAAAAGTTTTATTAATTTATCAAAATTGTTAAAACGGGGATTTTGTATTTTGGAGACTGTTTACTAGCAAATTGTCTGTCTGTCTGTTTGTATACTAGCAGCCCATGTAGAGTATAAATTGCATCTCAGTCAGCCAGCAAGCCCAAAGCAAAACCATGCCTTATTAACATTTCCTGCCAGCGGTAAACTGTTGAGGCATTACCATCTGGGTACCATCTGAGTGGTTAATCTGCCAGGCAAGCTTATTGTCAGCTAGACCATGCAAATTGCCATTGTGGAGATCTGCTGATTAATAATGAAAGATCTGAGGGAAACTCTGTCTGATATTTATTTCTTCTGTTTCAGAAATAACATTTTGAAGTTATTAAATTTTCACACATGCAACCAACTGCGGAACAAGTTATCAAACACAAGCAATATTACAGTAGTTTGTGCAGTAGGTATATTGCACAATAGTTGAGAATACCATTTATGTACTGTGTGGATTGAAAGAGGAAATAATAACGAGGATTGAGAAAGGAATGTTGCGGTGGTTTGGGCATGTAGAAAGGATGGATGAAAGGAGGCTGACAAAGCAAATATATATGGCAAGTGTGAATGGTAGAGGTGGAAGGGGAAGACCTCATCGAACATTCTCTGACCAAGTCAGAGATTTACTCGAGAAAGGTCAAGTTAAAAGTACCCTAAACCGACGTGCATGCATGAAGAATGTAATGAGACTGAATGAGGCGAAAGAGGTGTGTAAGGATCGTAGCAAATGGAAATCCGTTGTCTCTGCCTACCCCTATGGGAAAAAGGCGTGAGTCTATGTATGTATGGTAATAAAGAATATGCCGATATTACAGGGCGTCAGCACTATAGGTAATACCAAGGTGTGTCGTGGGTGGTGAAATAAAAGTTGACTCACGGTTCGATGTTATTATATTGTTCCAGACACACGATACAGAAGGCACAATTAAAACGGAAGCACAGGCACAGAATACAGTCTAGAGGAAGAAGCGATAGTCTGAAGTACAGCACAGTGAATAAGAAAGCGGATAGGCACGAAAAGTCTTATAAATAGGCACTAATCTATCATAAAAAGCGTAAGCGAGTAGCGTGCGTTCATCGACAAAGCGGTTCACGACTGGCGATCGCTGCGCCCGCGCCGCTAGCCGGGCCGTGGCGGCAAGCGTGTAACCAGTACGTTATTTACCACGGCCAGTATATAATGCAATAGGGATGTGCCGGTGTCGATAAAGTGTACGATAGTCGATATCGATATCGACAAGCTGATATGCACCGTAGTAAAATATAAATTGTAAATAGATATTATGTGTTAATATTAGCTATTAAGAATAGGTTAAGAATTATAATTTATTTCGGTTTAAGTGTAAATATGTAAATAAATATTTTAAGGTAAATATTTAAATAGTGGAACTTTAAGTGAAAATATTGAATGTTTAGGTTTAAATACAATAAATTATTGTTGCGTAGGAAAGTTGCCTACACCACCCCCCTCCAGAGACCGTCAAGGGCGATAAAAGTCGGTAAATTTTACACGACGTCCAGAACGGGTGACATAATCCTTTGGGATTTCTGGTGAGGGCTTATCATTGTTGTCGGACAGTATGAAGGCCGGCTTAATGCGGTCTATCGATACCGTAACCTCCTTATTTTTTAAAATTATTTTAAAAACTTTATCTCCCCTAGATATAACTTTATGTGGACCTGAGTAGGCCGGTTGAAGCGAACCACGTAATGCGTCTTCGCGGAGGAAGACGTAATTACATGTGGCAAGGTCTTTAAATAAAAAGATTTTCGGCTGGCCGTGATGAGACGTAGGCGTCGGTTGTAATACCTTGGCGAAATTCCTAATCCGGGTGATAAATTCGGACGTGTCCGTGGTACCAGTGGTAGTGGGGTCGAAAAAATCGCCAGGCAATCTTAACGGCTCGCCGTATACGAGTTCGGCCGAAGAAGACTGAAGGTCTTCTTTAAAAGAAGTCCGAATACCCAATAGTACCCATGGCAGTGATTCGGTCCACTTAATATTCCCGTGGCATACAATAGCGGCTTTAAGTTGCCGATGAAACCGCTCCACCAGACCGTTGCATGCCGGATGGTAAGCTGTCGTCTTCTTATGCTCAAATCCGGCTATTTGGGACAAACATTTGAAGAGGTCGGATTCAAACTGACGTCCACGATCAGTCGTAATGGTTGTCGGACAGCCGAATCGAGCTATCCAGCCAGACAGCAGGGCTTTAGCAACTGTCTCCGCTGTAATATCTTGGATCGGTATTGCTTCCGGCCATCGAGTAAATCGATCTACGGCCGTTAGACAATACCGATACCCACATGATAAGGGAAGAGGTCCCACTAGGTCGATGTGTATGTTTTTAAATCGTGCCCGTGGTAAATTAAACGTGCCTAGTGGAGCGGTCACATGTCGGCTTACTTTGGCACGTTGGCATGGAATACAAACACGAGCCCAGTCCCTGCAGTCCTTACGTATACCTGGCCAAACGTAACGTTCGGCAACTAACTTGGCCGATGCATTGGCGCCAGGATGACTATGCGAATGCAGGCTGTCGAAAACCTGTTTTCGAAAGGATTTTGGGACGAACGGCCTTGATGTCGGTGTACTGACGTCGCAGTACAGGGGTACACGACTTCCAGGTAGGTGGAATTTCTCAAGGCGCAGTGATGATCCTTCCTGTAAAAATTGGGACAGTTCGGGGTCTGAAGCTTGACTTTCGGCTAATGACTCGAGGTCCACCGGCGCTCCCAATTCTTCTATCCGCGACAATGTATCAGCAACAACATTATCTTTACCTGATATGTGGCGGATATCTGTCGTAAATTGGGAGATAAAATCTAAATGTCTAAACTGCCTAGGCGAACAGTTTTTCTTCCTTTCGTGGAAGGCAAAACTGATCGGCTTGTGGTCAGTATAGACAATGAAGTGCCGGGCCTCGAGCATATGCCGAAAGTGCTTCACGGCCTCATAGATGGCAAGAAGCTCCCTGTCATAAGGCGAATACTTTACCTGGGAAGGGCTAAGTTTCCGGGAAAAGAAGGCTAGAGGCTGCCATGATTCGTCCTTCAGCTGTTGGAGGACTGCGCCGATTGCCTTGTCCGATGCGTCCGTCACCAGGGCAAGTTTTGCAGTGCAGTCGGGATGAGCTAAAAGAGCTGCGTCAGACAGGCTCGTCTTACAGGCTTCAAAAGCCATTAGGGTATCACCTGTAAGCTCAATCGGATGTGACCCCTTGACCGATCCAGTGAGTAAGGCGTGTAGAGGAGCTTGAACTTGGGCAGCACGAGGAAGGAACCTCCTATAAAAATTTAGCATGCCCAAAAATGCTCTAAGTTGTCGCACGTTGGTGGGAACAGGGAACTCTTTAATCGCTTGTACCTTAGCGTCAAGTGGTCGGGAGCCTTGTTCGGAGATGCTATAACCCAAGAAGGTTACTTCCTCTGCCCCGAAAACACACTTTGACGTGTTTATCACCATGCCGTAGTCTCTCAGTCTACCAAAGACGATACGGAGGTGATCCTCATGTTGTTTTACGTTCTGCGAAAATATTAAAAAATCATCCAGATAGCAATAAACAAAATCTAGTCCTCTAGTCATCTCATCCACGAACCTCTGAAAAGTTTGACCCGCGTTACGGAGTCCGAAGGTCATAAATGGGAACTCATATAGCCCAAATGGTGTGGTGATCGCCGTTTTTGGAATGTCCTCTGGGCTGACAGGTATCTGATGGTAGGCTTTTACCAGGTCTAGGGTGCTAAAGACTTTGCAACCAGCTATAGAATGGGCAAAATCTTGTATATGCCTAATCGGATACCTGTCAGGCACAGTACGGGCATTCAGCATGCGGTAATCCCCACACGGACGCCAACCATTGTCCTTCTTCGGAGCCAGATGTAAGGGTGAGGACCAAGGGCTTTCCGAAGGTCGGGCCGTCCCATTGGCAAGCATGGACTGAAACTCTTGCTGGGCAATTTTATGTTTATCGGGGGCGAGACGACGAGGAGAGGAGGATACTGGAGGCCCTGGTGTCGTGCGAATATGGTGTACAGTGTTGTGTAGGACTGTGCGATGCGTACCAGCTGGTCGAGTAATTTCTGGGAACTCATTAAGGGTTTTATGAAACAGAGTATCACCAGTTGAGACTTTTACAGAGTAAAGGCTACTGCTATTAGTTGCTAGACTAGCTACTGTAGTTACACTGGTTGTATTATCAACTAAGCGCTTATTTCTAACATCTACAATAAGATTGTAAAAATTCAGGAAGTCTACGCCGATGATAGGCTTTGTTACGTCAGCAACTACAAAGCGCCAAGCAAAAGTTCTACGTAAGCCAATATCTAAATCTAAATGTACATAACCATATGTTGATATGCTAGAACCATTTGCGGCGCACAGCTGGTAGTCCGTTGGAGCACGACGTCCACGCAGTGCCGAACGTGGGAAGACACAGAGGTCGCTGCCAGTGTCGACCAGAAATTGTGTCTTCGAAGATCGGTCCGTGACGAAAAGGCGACCAGCGGGAGAGGGGCAATCGTCAGTCGCCATTACCGACTGCCCTTGGGGTTTTCCGGCTTGTAGTCACAAGGCTGGACACATTTGCTGGCCTTTTCTCCAAACTTGCTGTGATACCAGCA
Source organism: Clanis bilineata (assembly GCA_036417725.1). Lineage (NCBI taxonomy): Eukaryota > Metazoa > Arthropoda > Insecta > Lepidoptera > Sphingidae > Clanis > Clanis bilineata. The sequence goes on along the minus strand of CM071149.1, from coordinate 13,808,622 downwards.
TACTGGAAATTTCCGGTAGTTCGACTGAGAACGCTGCCTGGAAGACGACCGGTTACGTGATCGAGCAGTCCGGAACTTTGATCTGCCACTCTGCTGGGTCGTCAGCTTCTGGAGTTGTCTGCGGAGTTCCGCCACTTCTCGAGTCAGGTCACTGATGATGGAACTAGGACTACTTTGGCCCACGGAGGAAACGCTTGGAGTTGCCGTAGCCAAATCATTGACTCTGTCCGCTAAATCAGCCAGATCTTCTAACGCAGCCGTACTTGATTGACCCGCGAGGACTGTCTGCATGCCATGTGGAAGACGACTGGTCCAGATGGTCTTCAAAAACTCGTCCGAAATATTGGGTCCAGCGAGGCTCTGCAAATGCCGAAGAAAGCAGGAAGGCTTCCGGTCACCAAGCTCTTCGTGCATGAGTAATTGCTTCAGCTTTTTCTCTTTCGACGCCGTCAATCGCTTAATGAGCTCTGCCTTCAGCTTGTCATACTTATTGTCCGCAGGAGGACTTACAATAATATCTTTAACCTCTTTTGCGTACTGATGTTCTAGTTGGCCAATAATGTAATTAAATTTTGTCAAATCGCTGGTAATCTTATTAATAGCAAATTGACCTTCAACTTGGGCGAACCAAATCTCCGGTTCTTCCGGCCAGAAAGGTGGAATGCGAACGCTCACCTTATACACCTCGCCACGATCTAACGCTAGTTTCGCATCACTAGCCCCTGACGATGCGCCACGTGCGGTCTCCATCTTGGGTTATGTGTCCTTGCAGAGGGTCACCAATATGGTAATAATGTATATGCCGATATTACAGGGCGTCAGCACTATAGGTAATACCAAGGTGTGTCGTGGGTGGTGAAATAAAAGTTGACTCACGGTTCGATGTTATTATATTGTTCCAGACACACGATACAGAAGGCACAATTAAAACGGAAGCACAGGCACAGAATACAGTCTAGAGGAAGAAGCGATAGTCTGAAGTACAGCACAGTGAATAAGAAAGCGGATAGGCACGAAAAGTCTTATAAATAGGCACTAATCTATCATAAAAAGCGTAAGCGAGTAGCGTGCGTTCATCGACAAAGCGGTTCACGACTGGCGATCGCTGCGCCCGCGCCGCTAGCCGGGCCGTGGCGGCAAGCGTGTAACCAGTACGTTATTTACCACGGCCAGTATATAATGCAATAGGGATGTGCCGGTGTCGATAAAGTGTACGATAGTCGATATCGATATCGACAAGCTGATATGCACCGTAGTAAAATATAAATTGTAAATAGATATTATGTGTTAATATTAGCTATTAAGAATAGGTTAAGAATTATAATTTATTTCGGTTTAAGTGTAAATATGTAAATAAATATTTTAAGGTAAATATTTAAATAGTGGAACTTTAAGTGAAAATATTGAATGTTTAGGTTTAAATACAATAAATTATTGTTGCGTAGGAAAGTTGCCTACATATGTATGTATGTATGTATGCTCACTCAAATAACAAAGGATTATCAACACTCAAATAACAGAGGATATCAGAGATTGTAATAAATAAATATTATTCATGATAATTATTATTTTATTTACCTACTGCAAATCAATTTCCTGACAACATGTAACCAATTCATTCTCAAAATATCTATACATTATTTAGGCCGACTACATAATAATTAATATAATATGTACTTTCACTGATTCACTGATTCACTGTCTGTTTAATATGACTGCTAGGTGGACAGACAACCTGACAAAGGTCACATGAAATCACTGGTTACAGGCCGCTTCCAACCGGTCGATCTGGAAATCTTTGGGGGAGGCCTATGTTCAGTAGTGGATGTCCTGTGGCTGATGATGATGATAATATTATTGGAGCAATAGCATGATGGTCACTGTTGCATTGTGGGTCGCCGCGATGAAGTCCGCCGTCCGTCCATTCCCACTGGTTCTCGGGTCACCTTTCGCGCTTTGCAAATGGCTCAGCAGAACGATTTTTTTAATTCTGAGCACGGTTTCGGGTTTAATGTTATATTAATTATTCTTCTTCTTTTATAAGATGGCTATATTAATTATTATTCAGGACAATACTGGAAGTTGTCAAAACATTTGTCTATTTTTTTTGGCATCTTCTGGGTTACAAGTTTATTCCAAACAAAATTATCTATTTTTGTTAAACTTTAATAATTAATAGATCGATTTACAGTATAATAAACGGTACTGCAATATAAGAAAATCTCGTACCTTTAATTATTAAACATTTTCTAACAATAGTTTTGGTATTTTAATTTAAAAAACGTTAGAATGAATAAAACAATTTCTACATTTTATGTCAGTATTTCGATACTGGTATTACTGCATGCCGAACTGACAGACCGAAGTCAAGGTTTTGTGGACTTGAACTTAGCAAAGTTTTTCTTGTGAAAAATGACTTGGACTAAGTCTGAGTTCGATTTATAAATTCCAAATCCTCACTAAGTTCGTTTTTTTGACTCGGACTTAGTCGAAGTTCGTTCTATAGATCTCAGCCTCAGTAGCTCATCGTAGTTGCTTATCCACTAATACCACAACTTAGATCCATATCACTAACAATGGTTACAAAGTTCGCGTGTTACTGTGCTACGACTCCCTGATTTATAGTACCAATAACTTGCTACGAAGTCTACGGTCTACGTGCGCTTGCTACGTGCTACGGCTACGAGGTACTATTTCAGTGACGTTTACCTGTTTATTTAAATTTATTTCTTGATCCTTGCATTTTTACGAGGACAGGTTTTGTTGGACTATACGGGTATAATTTACAATGTATTTACTACTTGTTCCGTATAGACCATTTTGGAATATGATACAAAGAAGTCATCGTTCGATTGTAATATAAAGAATTACGGGTAAAATCTTTTAATGTGAATTTTCATGTTTTATATATGTAGTAGAGGTTCTATTTCAAGTCTAAAATATTTATAATCAAAACAAATATATTTCTCGAAATAAAATGTGCTTAAGTGTACTGTACAAAATGTAATGACTCATTTAAACATTATTTCGTAACAGCGATACATAATTCAAACCCACACTTAATGTTGGTAGCGTAGTTAGTGTTTAATGAATTTAACCGCGAACCGTGGTTTAAGCGACATGCTGTTAAATTGAATTGTCTTACCTGAGAAGAAAAATGAAAATGTATAGCGTAAGAATTAGGATTCGTCTTCTACGCGATTAATCATGTTCCAGAATGACGCAGCGTTGCTGGGAAACTGTAGATGTAGATGAATTGGAAAATGTCTAGACATAAAATATAATTAGACTAGACAATACAAAGAAGACCACGGAATTCCTACAAGACCTACCTATCGCACTGTTAAAATAAGTAAGACGATTAAATAATGAATTAAATTTCAATTAGTCTCGCATCACGTCTCTATTTTAACAGGTTATAGTACGAAAAAGTCAAGCTAAATTTACATGAATGCTGACGAGTATATACTAAGTTGAAACAAAATTTAAGTCACAAAAATTAAAGTATATTGGTCTCCTGAGGCAACTTAACGGCTTTTGAGGCGTGACAACAACCGCGATGACCTCCAAAAGTCTCCTGGGCGACACAAAGAGTTTACCACTAGTTTTACAAAGTTAAACGCAAACGCTTCATAACGTTGATGCTCTTTAGGGCTCCCACAAAAGGCATATTCGCGCAATCAAATGAAGCTAAATGAGATTCAACATCCGTAGATGGTTTTCAAAACAAGTAGTGTATTTACTCAGTGAGTGACAACGAGGTAGGTGCTTAGACAAAAAAAGAATAAGGGCGAGGCATAACTATGAATAAATTAAGCATGCCTAATGGACCGAAACCAAATTGGCGACTTTGTGAAAAAAGACCCCAGTAATAGTAGTTAGGCATCTTCTACACATTCCGAAATTAGTATTATTATTAATAAGACACCGTATTTGTAATAAAATCCATAAGTTTTAATACGTTATTCAAATCTTATGAAACGGTGACAACTTACATGTAAATAAATAAATAACACCCAACAGTCACATACATAGTCCTGACCCCACACTAAGATCGTGTCTTGTGTCGTGGGTATCAGGAACTACGAGAGACTTTCGGTCTCACAACACCCAGACCCGAAACAAATATCTGTAGGCCATACAAACATTTGTCTCCGTGCGGGAATCGAACCCGCGGCCTCTCGCTTCACAGCCGGCTACTCGCCTACTGCGCCACGGAGGCTGTCAAAATACATCGCGGAAGAAGTTTAGATGCATTTTATATGGAGTAACATAACATTCTCTCTCTCTCTCTCTTGCGGTGCCTATCCACTACTAAACGTTCAGTAATATAAAAAACTAATAAAGAAGTGTTGTTTTAACACTGTTAGGTTTTGTTCTTAAGTTTAATATAATAACGAATTTTATTTTATTTAATTTACTTTAAACAAAGTGTAACTGAAGAAATAGAGAGTTTTGTTATTTTTACATTTTTATCAAAAAACTGTTCCAAATAGAAACTTTACCAGCTATAGACATTTCTGTAAATAACTCAAAGCTAATACATCCCACGTCAAATCTTTCCCTCATCACGTCAGTACCAATTCATAATTTAATTAATAATGTCTCGTGAATGAATAAAACTGTAATTATTACTTCATTACCCCACCTGTCGCTTACCTGCCAATTACCTTACTTCCAATAGGAATTTATAATACAGGCGAAATTCCAGTGTAACATTGTCTGTCAAAATAACAACATTGTGAGATAATTTTAGTATAATCGATGATGAAATTAAAATCATGAGTCGCCTCCTCGGTCTAGTGGCAGCACATATGGGATGTGGAACGGGAGGTCGTAGTTTCGATTCCCATGTCGGGCAAAGCGAATTTTCTGATCCTTCAGAGGGGGGTTGACATCAGGCAGGCAGCTGGTCGTAAAAACTTATCCAAATCCTTTCTGCAGCATGCTTTAAAAAGTGTGTTGCGCCGGCCCCACATTGAGGTGGGATAAGGGCACGTAAAGGAAGAGATGATGAAAGTCATGAAAATGTACGATCATTTACGGTACGGTGTTAATCTGGTATGCTGGCCAATAGTGTCAAATTAGTTCAGATGTAGTTATTAATGTCGCTTGATGGTCTCTAGTGGAGTCATAAAAGTAGTAGAGCCACGCTGTAGATAATTATGTCTACAGCACGAATGGGCCGGCTCGACCGGTTTGATACCACTGTCTCACAGAAAACCGACATAAAGTGGCAGCTCGCTGTCGCGTTTCGTTTGGTGAGTGAGATTTCCGCTGGCCTAATTCCCCCTCCCTTTCATTCCATCTTTTATGTTGGCAACGCACCCGTGATTATTTTTGTGTCTTGGGTGTCTATGGGCGGTGGAGATCACTTACCACCAGGTGACCCATCTGCTCGTTTACCAGTCTGCTATAAAAAAAGCTATTATTATTTTCAGATATTTAGGCTGCACTGGCAAAGGGTCTACCTTGGATAGCCTCGGTGGGGTAGCGGTATTGAGGGCGCGGTACGACTATCGACCCGAGGTCTCGGGATCGACCCCGAGTCGGGTAAAGTGATTTTGGATTTTTCAGTATCAGCCCAGAGTCTCGAATTTGTGTCCGATATGGCGATAGGCTCGCCCTCTATCATATCAGGGACGGAACTAAGCTCGACGAAATGAGGGTGTTCTAGTTCACTAGTGCGTCTCTGCCGACCCCTTCGGAGATACAGGCGTGAGCTCATGTGTGTAATAAATACATATGTTTGCCGTTTCACGTATTATTAGGTGTTATTTTCAAAGGATCTTTTATGTGACATCAAAATAAAAATATCGTATCGTATACTTGAAATTAAGTAACATTTCCCACTTTTACTAAATCTTATTACTGTTGGGATAGAAAGGCTTCTTTCGAAAGTAAACAACGTCTATAAAAGAGAGTTAGCCAAGTTTCTTTTTTTGTTGACGATCAATTTGATCTTGTAATAAAACCAAGTTAAGACAAGGGAATTTTATTGCTTCAAAACTGGAGGCTATCAGTGTAGGCTTTATATACTTTGATTGTTTTTAAGAATCGCTATTTGAATCAAGTCGGCAAGTTTTCTTCAAGTTGTCAATCCAGCAGGAAATTTTTTGACAATTGTAAATGGATTCGGGCTCGCTGCGCACTGATGACATCTGGTTAATATATTATACAAATTTCATAGACGCGCATCGAGTTCGAATACATTTACGATTGTTAGAAATTTTCCTGCTCAGGCCGCAGATTATCGATTCGATGACGAAGCCAATAATGACGAAGTTTAAACAACACCCCAGTAAATGGCATCATTGGTATGTTTTCGTGATCAACTTGGATTAAGATCGCTTATTGATGCTGGCCGGTAGGATTTAATTGAGCGTTGCATTTTATTTTTATCGTCCATATTCCTAAGCAAATTGTCCTTATTTAAATTACAAATGCTAAAAGGTGTCAATCTGATACTTAGTTTGGTCAATGGAGAACTTGCACAAAAATTATAACGAGAAATTGTTTTGATAAATCAATAAACAAAACCATAATACGTAACTATTATGAAATTTGTAGTGTAAAATAATTCATATTTTACAAAATATCCTACTTATAAATTACGTATTTGCGAAACCCAAGTGACGTCATTGCATAAAGAATCATAGAGCAGTGTTTCCAAATTAGAGTATTTATTCCAATTTTGACGAAAATTGTTGTTGTGTTTAGAATGCTGATTAGTGAATTAGATTTCTGCGGCCCTTCTCTTCCTTCTTCCTTATTTTTACTTCGTTATTTAAAGAAATAGCTTTAATATTTCTACGCGGTGACGTCACGTCCTTTTTTAGCGCGGGGTTTCGTAAGTCATATTTTGACTCGCGATAGTTAAATAATTTGTGCATACTTTAATGTTTTTGTTTCTGTTGTGTTTATTTGAGACCTAGTTCTTTACAATAAACTTAAGAAAAAATTACATGCAAGTTCCCTATTGACGCATCCGATTGAAATGTTTTTTAAACAAGATATACCTAGCAATAAGGCAGGACATATATTTAATAGGCTTGTTTCATTTCAGACGACAATTCCATGCTAACGGAAACTAAAGTAATACCTTTACTGCCAAATGTTCGTTCACTTAAGGTCGCCTTACGTCGTTTGAGGCCGCCTTATCTATCAAAATTGCATGGTGAAAATCAATGTGAAACCGTTAAAGTTGAGTATCGGTTGACCATTCGGGCGTTACCACAGAGACTTTTACCTCAATTTCAAAATGAAAAGAGCGTTTCAAAGATGTTCTTGTCGGCATATCGAGTATAAATTCCCGACTTCCCTTTTGAATATTTTCATCCTTCGCCATTGACACTTAGTATTTACCCGACTGCCTCGAAGGGAAGGTAATGTTTCTTTAACATGTATTCTTTTTACAGTAAATAAATAAACAAAATAAATAAACAGCCTTCGTAGCGCAGCGGGCGAGTAGGCTGTGTTGCTAGAGGCCGCCGGTTCGATCCCCGCACTGAGACAATTGTTTGTGTAGCCAATAGATATTTATTTCGGGTCTGGGTGTTTTGAGACCGAAAGTATCTCCTATTTCTGATTGCCATGATACAGGTTATAGTGTGGGGTCAGGATTATGTGTGTGACTATTGGATGTATTTATTTGTTTACTTATCTATGTACGGCCGTTTAATATACTAAATTAATGACAGCCTCCGCGACGCAGTGGGCGAGTAGCCGGCTGTGAAGCGAGAGGCCGCGGGTTCGATCCCGCACCGAGACAAATGTTTGTATGGCCTACAGATATTTGTTTCGGGTCTGGATTTTGTGAGAGCGTAAGTCTCTCGTAGTTCCTTATGCCCACGACACAATACTCGTATCTTAGTGTGGGGTCAGGACTATGTATGTGACAGTTGGGTGTTATTATTATTATTATTATGTATGTATTTTCTTGGAATTTGTGCCCGATATGGCGATAGGCTCGCCCCCTATCACATCTGGGACGGAACTAAGCTCAGCGAAATGTGGGTGTACTAGTTAGCTTGTGCGCCTCTGCTTACCCCTTTGGGGATACAGGCGTGAGCTTATGTATGTATGTATCTATGTCTTTTCCACATCTCGGGACTATTAAAGTCCCGGGTACCTTGGGTAGGCATGCGTGGGGCCGAAGCCAACACGTAGAGGCCTGTAAGATTATTATTAAAACCCACATAAATTATTTTGGTACTGTCGACCCAGCTCCATTTTCATTACATCAAAGTGATATAAAACAAAGGCGGAAAACTGCACGTTAAGTCTATGAGTATTATGGCGTCGTAATTTTGAGATTTCAGGGAAAACTGGCGGTGCCGGCGTGTCTGACTTTCTTTTGGCAACTACAGGCTAGCGCTCTTGTTTTCATTGGAATTTTCGTGCTTTATTATTTACAATAGTAATATCACCTCGTTTTAGTGGATTTTGTAGGCGGTGTTATAGCCTAGCAAAATTATCTGTGCGAATGTTGAATTTGTATATTATAACATTTTATTCGCCTTAAAATAAACCTTATTATGAAAGCAGAATTGAAATTTGTTTGTAAACGAGCCCGAAAATAATAAAGAGTCCTGAACATAGCACCAGTCATACTTATAGTTCTGACTCCACAGTAAGATACGAGTTTTGTGTCGTGGGAACTACTAGACTATTTTGGTATAACAACAAATTAATATTATAAAACAATTTACAGATGTGCTGTGCACAATATATTGGGGGTTTACCAATTTTTTTTAGTGATGGCTGGATGGATCTGGGAATAAACTCAGAAATTATATATACGATATATGACTATATAAAACGAATGTAAGTATACCTAATAGTCATCTATATTATTTAAAAAAATAGGTGATGTAGAAATTTCCCCTAATTCTCACGTATAAAGGAAAAACAACGCTAAGGTATAACTCTCTCGAACTCGATTACAACAAAAAGGTTCCAGAGAGTTCGTGGGAAGTTTAGATCACTCGACCTTGTTTAAATGGCACGTATTGATAAATAAATGAACGTACATGGGTTCTGATGAGTGGTGAATAGCGCTAGTTGACCGGGAAGGAACGGAATGCAGGTTGTGAGTTCAATTCTCCTAGGACTTGATTGACTGACCAAGCTTTTTGAAGTTACGACTTTCTTCCTTTCTTTCTTTTCACAACAAAATGTGGGGTCGGCGCAACACTCGTTTTCAGCATGTTGCAGAAAGGATTTGGTTTCGTTTTTGTCTGCCTATCTGGAGGCAACCCTCTTCTGAGGCATCCATTAATCTACAAACAGTGTAAAAAAACCTCCTCACTAGTGAACAGTGTTAGAAACCTCCCAGTTTAAAGCTCATATACGTAGCGACTATTCCAAGGAGGCGATGACTCTAAGCTTATACAATATGTTTTTAAAATTAATAACACCTTTTCATAATTTTGACTGTTTTCCCATTATCGTTTTATTTTCTGTTGCGTAAAAATTATTTCATTATTTGATTGGATTGGATTGTTTCATTATGCATGACAGGCTGCCAGACTAATGTGACCAGTCTTTGATTTTAAAACGAGACTTCTTTGCCTATAGTCTAATAATATCTGTACCTCAGAGGCATACGACATAAAACGTCAAAATACAAATTTTTCAGGAGAGGCGAAAATGTGCGTCGCAAATGTATAAAGCCAGTAATGGAGGGTTACCACCACCTCTTATAGAAGTATTATTATAATCTTACTTGCACAGGTTCCTGTACAAAAAAAAACGTTGTAACGCCCCTTGGTGAATTTAATTAAAATTTATAGAAATTATATATATATGTATTTTATATTTTGTGTTTTATACCATTATAAACATATGGTTTTTGCGCATCTATTGATGTTTAAAACAGTTATTTTTTCAAAAGGAGTTACTATTGTATAACTCAACTCACCCCCTATCACATCTGGGACGGAACTAAGCTCGGCGCAATGTGGGAGTTCTAGTTCGCTAGTGCGCATCTGCCTTCGGGGATACAGGTATGAGCGTATGTTATGTTAAAACAATACGAATATGAACTCTTATGTTGTGTGGAATAGGATGAACATGCTAAAGACAAGCCAATCCATTTCAAACTCCGATTTATGGTCACCATATTCTAGTGGATTCGTAAACAGAGGCGCATTCCCAAACGTATGTTATATTTGATTCTAGCAGTAATTAATTACAATGTTCTGGTTGTGTCACGTTTATTATATTGAGTGTTAACGCGTCTGTCCGTGCGGAATGATACGTTACATAGTTTTGGTATTGGATGCTGTTTTATTGTCATGGAAGTAATTTAATAACGAAATATGCTACTTGTATTATTTATCATCATCATCAGCCACATGTCCACTGCAAGACATAGGCATCGCCTAAATATTTCCAGTTGGACTTGTTGGGATCGGCATGCATTCAGCGACCAACCATGACTCATGGCACTGAAGCCTTGCCTGTGACTGGGTCGCGTTAGACGGCCAACGGATCTAGGGGGGGCGAGGCGGCGGCGAGAAGAGGCACGTGACCAGGGCGGCAGGATTTGGAAGGCGGCAAAATCTGGAGAGCGAGCTAATTTGGGGGCGGTAAAATCGGGAAAATTAGCAGCTTGCCCCCGCTTTGAAAAAACCTGGATCCGATACTGTAGGAGGCTCACAATCACATCAGCGAGCTATGCAGAGGACTATGCTCGGTGTTTCTCTACGCTATTAAATCAGGCTTTTTTTTAAGTACGTATTAATATGATTATTATTTGAACGGGACAATATTATTTTACACATATTTTTTGTAATTTGTATGTATGCTGTTTTATAATCTATATTTTGTTTTAAGTAATATGTACACCTATATCCATTGATATCTATAGTCTTTGTTCATAAAGTTTCTTTTCAATTAACTACATTTTTATACAATTCATTCTTCATAGAACTTTATGTGACTGCATAAAAGTTTCTTAACGAAAATTAAAAACCACATCAAGTCACTTGCAACGTCAACCCTGTTTTAAAAACTTTCTTTTTGCTTGTCTTAGCTCTGGCGCACACTTTTTTTATCTTTACTTATTCACCGAGGTAAAGTTAAATAGCCAGTCTTGAGACAAATATACACTTTTGAACTTTTTGAAATTGATCTATTATACGAGTACGTTAGACATAGTTATGCAAAAGATTCAATCCACAAAAATATATAGACGGCAATATATCAAAAATTGTATTCTTTTCTCATAACTACGCCCAGTTAGGAGTCCTTTTTGGACTTGGTTAAGATAATCACTTTTTTTATAGAAGTGATTGGCAAACGACCAGCTGGGTCACTTGATGGTAAGTGATCTCCACCGCCCATAAACACCCAACCGCCCAAATGTATCATGGGTGCGTTGCCAACCAAAAAGGAGGGCAGTGGGAAAAGGAGGGAGGAACTGGGCCACCGGAAACCTCACTCACCGAACGAAACGCGACAGCAAGCTGCCACTTTACGTCGGTTTTCTGTGAGACAGTGATATCAAACCGGTCGAGTCGTCCCATTCGTGCTGTAGACGTTACTGTATACAGCATGGCTCTTCTACTCAATAATAATACCGCTCAATAATCCAATCCTGACCCCACACGTTAGTATGACTTTTATGTCCTACGACAGTCTTTGGGCCTCTTGCTTGACTAACATAACATAACATAACATAAGCTCACGCCTGTATCCCAGAAGGGGTAGGCAGAGGTGCACTAGCGAACTAGAACACCCACATTTTTCCGAGCTTAGTTCCGTCCCAGATGTGATAGGCGGCGAGCCTATCGCCATATCCGGCACAAATTCCGTAACGGGCTGATATGAAAAACTCTAATATCACTTTGCCCGACCCGGGATCGAACCCGAGCGATCAAATTCCAGCTTGCTTGACTTGACTAGCCGAATATATACGGCTTGTATAAATCTCGTCAAAGTATACCTTATAACAGTAAAAAGGTATACCATATACAAGATAGTGTATTTTTATTTATTGTAGCCGTAAAATTTTACTATCCGGCCAACGAGTACTTGGCAACACACAACTATTTTCTTAGGTACAAAAAATGCTAGAAAAGCAAGACCTTTAACCTTTACGGCGTCCTAAAGGACCGCTCCACTATCCTGGGGGTGACTCCTGACGCTCGATTCGAACTTGAATTCGATTAGGTTTCATTTATTGATTTAAAATTCCACCGAAATCGAGTTAAAAAGTGCATTAATGTCACGTAAAAATTACCAAATGACAAGTTCTCGAATATTATCCAATATTAGCGCACTTTAAAAGTTGATTTCGGTGGGATTTTATGTCAATAAATGAAACCAAATCGAAATCACAATCGAATCGAGCGTCAGGAGTCACCCCCTGGAAATGAAGGACTCTCGTGACAAGCATAAAGGAGTGATTGTTCAGTGCGGTGTGTTATACAAGAATAAAATAATTAACGTAATACTGAATCATCATCATCATCATCATCATCGTCAGCCATAGGACGTCCACTGCTGGACATATTCCTCCACCAAAGATTTTCAATTGACCTATTGGAAGCGGCCTGCATCCAGCGACTTCCTGCGACCTTTATCAGGTCGTCGGTATACTGAATAAATGATTCAAACCTTATAGCTAAAATTACCTTATGCCAAAGTATTAAAAGTTCTTTTTTGCTTGTATATGTAATGTGTGGTCACAATAAAGTTCTTAGGTATAAAGGATTCAGCTTAGTTTTTTATCACTTGCTGCTTATATGATTGAATAACATAAAAGTTACCTAGCTATAGAGTTATACCCAAAATTTAAAATCTAAGAGGAAATTAATTATCTCTAAAGAGTCTAACTAAAGGGATACCTACGTGTTAGTGAAAATATCCCACTTTAATCCTCTCAAATTGTTAACAACAGCAAAGCAGTATTCCAACATCCCTACATTGACTCGTTGCTTCTGACATTTCAATTAAAAATGATATTATTTTGTCATCTCCACATTGCGTATGTTATTGTGAAAGACAGCCCTTTATATTCTCCTAAAATTATAGTCGCTAAGTTTATCTCGTGAATTCTCATATCATAAATAATCATAATTTTGGCACCATAATTGTCAATGTCGTCCAATGTTTGAAGAGTATTGAAGTAAAATGAAGTCAAAACCAAGCTATTTACCACCACCTCTTATAGCAGCATTATTATAATCGTTCTTCGTTTGTTTTGTATGGGAATCGGTACAAGTAAGATTATAATAATCCTGCTATAAGAGGTGGTGGTAACCCCACTGCCCGAAGAGTAGATTATTAATAGAAACACGAGCTGGCATTTCATTAAAACTAGAATTGGTGTTCTACGCTAATCGTTTAGCAGTAAACTAGGACTGTAATATTTATAACTAGACGTTGCCCGCGATTTATCTCGCGTGGGTATTCCACGGGAACCATACACAGGCAAGAATAATGTAGTTTTCTACTGGTGAAATTTTTTTCAAAATCAGTTCAGTAGTTGAAGAGATTCCTTCCTACAAATCGACAAACTAATAATCACAAGTTAAAAACTTAACTGACCGACTTCCAATTCACCGATCGTGACCAAATTTATATGGGACCACCCTTCAAATAAGCTCTATCGAATACAAAAAGAATTTTGAAAATCAGTCCACATTTGGCGGAGATATCTAGTAACATATGTACATAAAAAAAATACAGATGAATTGAGGACCTCCTCCTTTTTGGAACTCGGTTGAAAATTACCTCTTTAAAATATTAGTGTAAAATTTTAAAATATATGTTTGGATAATAACACCATAATACTGAAATATCTGGTTTACTATTATGGAAAATACAATACATTAGATTTGTACTTATCGAAAACATATGTCGATATGTCGTTCATTATACAATTCAATGAAAATATGTTAACAGTGTCATATGCCATACGCAAAAGTTAAATTCATCATCATCATCATCATCATCAGCCATAGGACGTCCACTGCTGAACATAGGCCTCCCCCAAAGATTTCCAGATCGACCTGTTGGAAGCGGCCTGCATCCAGCGACTTCCTGCGACCTTTATCAGGTCGTCGGTTAAATTCAATAGCCTTTAAATATCCAGCGTAGCTATGACGCTGTCAATTAAGTTGGTGTACTGTCCACGGTCCACCCTTATCAGTGTCTAAAGTGTCACAGCTACCGTCCAGTTTACAGCCCGTCGTGGCCTAACAAGATTCCTGTCCTTACACCCAATTTATTACGCATTCAGATGGGATTTACACATACTTTTTGTCGTTTGTCCGCATGTATTTGACGTGAGGATTTTACCACATCCTTACTAATTTGTTCTACCTGTGATTCTCACGCACGTGCGGTATTCTTGTATTTACTACACTGCTGGCCCTAAAAAGTTGGACTAAGAAGTGAATAACTAATGATTGAAGTGTTAGTAAAATAATAATGTAAATATGAATGGAAATACTACTATTCCCCTTGTATAAGTTAGTTTTAGTTAGCACTGACTTCTTGAAAATAATGCTAGTTTTCATTTCCTACATACATAAATTTTAGATAATTAGATTCTATAATTGGCCTCCGTGCCTCCTTGGTCTAGTGGCGGCATGTATGGGCTGTGGACCGGGGGGTCCTGGGTTCGATTTCCTGGTCGGGCAAAGCAAATTTTCTCATTTAATTTGCCCGGGATTGGATCTCTTAGAGGAGGTTGACGTCAGGCAGGCGGTCGGTCGTAAAAACTAAGCCAAATTCTCTCTGCAACATGCTTGAAAAAGTGTGTTGCGCCGAACCCACATTAAGGTAGGATAAGGGCATGTAAAAAAATCTATAAATAGCGCTGCCTATCAAATGAATAAAGAAACGAATCTATCATTACTACCTCTAGTAGTTGAATTTGTGCTCTTTTATTATTTTTGTTCATCGTAGTAACTCCGTCGTTAATTAAATACATTGTCCATGAATACAGGAGAAGCCTTTCGTGTTAATGGAAATATATCCAATTAACTATAGAGTTTGTAAGATAAATATTATGCTTGATGAAATTAATTTTCAACTTTCTTTGAACGAAATCGCTTCAAGCGTTTTATCTTTTAGAGCTTTATGGAACGGTAGGCTAGTAGTTGGCTGGAACACGAGAGGGTGTGGGTTTGATAGGCGTACTGGTTTATTTGGGTTATTATTAAATTAGTCACAATATATTTGCTTACAGTAGGTATAGTTGTCGGACTCAGGGCCGATTTTTCAATAGCCAGACAATGTTTATCTAAGGGATAATTGTTTTGCTTTGACAGATATTTCAAAATTATTTCCCCGATAACAATTGTCTGATTATTGAAAAACTAGACTTAAAGGTCGATTTTATCGGACTACTGCCACTATCTTACAGTATGGTGAATGAGATTTCCGTACGCCCAAACCACTTTCTGTCTTCCCAATCACTATTCCTTTTCATCTCACGTTGGCTTAGCTGTACCCGTAGCATTGCCGATGACCTCGCGCGATGGTAACTACTTACCGTCAGTGGCCAATAAAATTGGTGAACTAATAATAGTAATTATGCCCCTTACTTATGCGCTGCTTATCTTTAACCATAGGTTGTCCCTTTCATTTTTAAACCATGTAACGCAAGGAAAAAGTAACAAGCTATTCTTAGAGAAAAGATAAGCGAAATGTTTTTATATGTAAGGGCCTATAAGTAGATAAAAAAATAAAATATTAAGTTGTCTCATTCACCTGGCCGGCAGTGTAGGCTTGCTTCATTACGTGTGGAACATGAAGTACCGAGTGTTGCTGATGACGTGTTCAGTTAGCTTCATTTAAAAAATAACTGTGCACAACATTTTAAAACATTTCTTTTCTATATTCCCGTGGAAGGTTTTCTACATTTGCGTTTATAATATTTGTTTGTTTCACGTAGTTGATCTGAATAGAGGAATGTCGAGACTGTATTAAATTAAATTATTATGTTTTATTAAGTTTTGGCGAAAAATAAATAAATAAATAATAATCACGGACGTAAAGAAAAAGAAGGACACCATCTTGCCTATAGTTTAACGGACGCTACAGAGAAGCCACGCACACAAACGCGCTTGTACAAAAGTGCCCTACGCACACAAACGTCATTACGTGTCGATAGATCGAATGGGCCGAAAACCCTGCTTCACTTTGAATGATCCTAGCGCTCTGTTGTAATATATTCTCCTTAAGTACATGTTTTGGAATATAACTGATAATAATATAGGACATTAGGTATGTTTATTATATTTTTATTGTAAACAGACCGACCGATCGACCAATTTGGAAAGTGTATGCCATAAATTGTATAAAAATAATCATATAATGACTAAGCTTATTGTTTGTGATATATATGTAGATATAAGGATTTTTGTTAGTATGGGTTTTTGCATCCTACAATACCATTTCACCTTTTAATCATTATTTTGGTAATTACACCTCCAGTGGTATTGAGTATGCGTGAATCCGTATAAATATGATTATCAATTGTATTGACAATTTGTAAATCAAATTATTAAAAAAGGAAAATAGACAAAAGAAAAAAAAAAGAAATGGTGACAATTGATGATGAAAAAAATAAGCCCGGAGTTTCTTTCTGCCTTTCTTCTTCGGGTCGTCATCCGTAGATAGCTAGAGAAAGGCTGGTAGGTTAGCTAGGATAGGGCCTCACGCACCAATCCCAACTGCTTCCAGTATTTCCAGTCAATCCCCTGCCACCATTCCTGCCATATGCCATTCCCATACAATCCATTCCCTTACACTCTATTCCTATCTCCCCTTATCACCCTATCTTAGCCATCCCATCGTTATTATGTCCATACTTGCCTGCCTGTTGTCAAATTCAAATATATAATGTAAATTATATTAATCCTAATTTAAAAATTTACTTGTGTTGACTTGTCATAAGTGCTTTTTTACATGCCTACGTGATCAATAAAGATTTTTATTTTATTTTTATTTTATAACTATATTTCCCTTAAGTAAAATACAAATAAACTGCAAACATGTCAATTATCATATTAGGTACATTATTTCGTTTACAATATTGATAAATTCCAATTTGGTGTTAGATCGATTAGAGATTTCGTTGTGGGCACTAGTTTTATAATTCTGTTTTTCCTTTTTTTAAATATATTTTTAATTCAACAGTTTAAAAAGTTATTCAATTACAAACCCTCTGACACACCCTGTAACAGTGGTGTCAGAAGTGGGATTATCGGGTTTTGTATTCGTTTACCCCTCGTCCATCCTTTTTTACGTCCGTGATAATAATAATAATATTAGCCCTGTAATATTACAGTCCCACTGCTGGGCACAGGCCTCCTCTACTAATGAGAAAATAAAAAAAATAAGAAAAAAGTTACTCATTAAATAATGTTTTAATAGAGAACTGGAATGCAAACAAATCGCTTTCATTAACGCTGAGTAACTTGTAAGGGATTTTTCATTTTAATTATGTCTTTTAATTACGCACGAACAGTGAGGAGGAAATTAATGTTTTCTTTTCTTTACTTGAGCAATGCCAACTAGTGCGGAATTCATTATCAAATAGTGACATAAAACTGCATAAAATTACTCATAATGTCTATAATTTGTGTAACTTTGTGATGAAATAATTTGTAATACGAGTATCATCGCACAGGTACATTATAAAAATGACAGTTTCTAAATTGTTTTTAGAACTGCCTCGGTGGCGTGGTTGTATTTCGGTACGACTACCGTCCTGAGGTCTCGGGTTCGATCCCCGGGTCGGGCAAAGTGATATTGGATTTTTCCATATCAGCCCGGAGTCTGGAAATTGTGCCCGATATGGCGATAGGCTCGCCCCCTATCACATCTGGGACGGAACTAAGCTCGGCGAAATGTGGGTGTACTAGTTCGCTAGTGCGCCTCTGCCTACCCCTTCGGGGATACAGGCGTGAGCTTATGTTATGTTAAATTGTTTTTATTTGAGTTAATACGTGGCAATATTCGCATCGAATGTTGTCAAAATGGTGTCCCCTCTCTGTCTTTGGGCTACGACCACGTGGAAATATCTGGATAAATTCAAGGTAGTGTACGTGATAGGGTCGTTGGAAATACTTCTTAAATACTCAACGCATGTTGTGTAGATAGTCACAGGCGTCTCGGATTCCGGTGGCCCATACGCTTATGTAACATATACATATATGTGCCGCCTCTGACGGGTTAACCTAATTGTCGTTGGAAGTGAATCTTAAACGACTTTTTACTGTCTAGATTATTGAAACGACCGTTTTACGCGCGTCTTACGAGTTCCAATAAACCATCTCAGTTCGAATGTGCAGATAGATTACAAAAATTAGCCAATAGGAACACAGTTTGAACATGACTCCGTCAAATGACGATTTGATTGGTTCATAATCGCGATCTATCTGCACTTTCAGACTGAGATCGTTTATTGAGACCGGCCGTTACTAATGCGTGGTTAGATATGTACCTGGACTGTTGTATTTTAATATGTACTACATCTTGTGTGTATCGAAGAAATAACAGATGTGAAAAATTAGCATAATCTGAACATTTTTGGTACATTGGCTGGTTGAAGTAGGGCGGTGGTGACGACTGTCGATGGACGCATTACGTCGCGAGTGTGCTGCGCTCCCTCACGAATACCAATAAGGGTTTATAAGTTCACGCCTCGGGTACTTGATATTCTACTGTAATTTAACGTGGAGAAGCATTTTATAACAAAAAGCAACTTTTTCTTTAATAAATTTTATTGCAGAGATCGGCAAACGAGCAAGTAGGTCACCTAATGGTACAATCTCTACCACTCATAATAAACACCCACGATAGGTACTTGACTTCTTTTGTGCAAAATACGTGAACAAATTAAGAGACATACACACGTATGTATATTTATAGATATAGAAGACTATATCAACTCTTTATAGTCATATACGAATATTATGCAATTGTGATAATATTACATACATTTTTCAGTTTAGAAGAAGTAAAAAATAATTATTTTGTGATTTCATAAGGTTTTTAAATAAAATATTATAACTTAGACAACTGCCACTAACATTACGAAGGTTATTCAACTTTTACATAAAACTGAAATGGATTTTCAGGAAATTAAGAATTTCATTAAAACGCTGAGCGGTCTATCAGCCGTCTGCGGTACGTGATCTGAGTTTATGAGTTATACGCTTTCTATAGAAACTAAATACTGAGATCAGATGTAGACAGCTTGTAGTGCAAGTACCCGGCTGTGGAACGTGAGGCTGCAGGTTTGATTCCCGCAGCGAAACAAATACTTATATATTTTTTTAATAATAAAAAATACATTCAAATCTTCTTATACTTGCCTCTAGGGGATAACCATTTTAATATGCGTCACTATCTTTTCAATTATGTTACAGGTAGGATTCGGCTTAGTCTTGACGACCGCCTGTCCCTCTGGGGGATCGAGTCTCGGAATATTGTTAGAAAAACTTCGTTGTCCAAAATGGGATTCTAACCTCGGACCTCTCGTACACGTACGCTGCGAGTATAAGAAGACGACCATATACGAATGTATATTACAATCATAAAAATAAAATATCAAGTAAAATATATCTATGTCCGTCCCATTTGTAGGCTCTTTGAAATCTTGAGTGTCCCGTTGGGCTCAAAGATTCCGGGTTAAAAAACATCCACTTAGATGAATAATTTCATAACAAAAAGACGAAAGCTACCTTTAGTATTGTCGGAGAAAAACGCCCAGCGGAAAGGCTCCTTTGTAGACTCGTCCATTCCCTTTGTGTCGAAAGCACAATTTTTTGCATTACACTTATTATTTTTAACAATTGAAGCACTCGCAGATTCATTTAAATTAAATGAAGATTTAATTTTTTTTGTTTATTTTTCATACTATTAAAATGGATTACGTGTTTTTACGCGCTCGTTAAATTTTATTTTGAGTTTATTCACTTTAGTATTTTGAAGTTTTATTTTGTTGAATTGGAGTATTATCTTTTGATATCGCAGTTGTTAAATATGGTAAAATGATTTGGTAGACAATACACGATATTCAGCTGATTGACCTATCAGCGGCCTGAGCAGGAAAATTTCTGATAACCGTAAATGTATTCCAGCTCGATGCGCGTCTATGAAATTTGTATGAAATATTAACCAAACGTCATCAGTGCGCAGCGAACTCGAATACATTTACATTTACATTCGTTTTTCGTGCTCGGGCTACTAATGTTGGTTACATAATTTAGGGCCGATTTTCAGGAGCCAGATGAGTTTTTAGCATTTGGGGAATAATGTTAATGTTGTATGAAAAATCTGTCAAAGCAACGTAGTTATCAATTGGGTTAAAGATTTCTGGCATTCTAGTTTAAAAAATCAATCTTTTTTCACGTTGTTTAACTGATTTAATTTGTCCTCTGAACGGTTTTATTAACTTAAACTCTGAGTCATTAAGTGAACGTAATAAATCAAACAGATCTCTAATAGAATTCCGTATCTGGTCAGATTTTCCTTATCCTCGGGCCGCGAAACATTGAAGACGTCGCGAAATCTTTAGAATACGTCTATTTTCTTTTCCAGGAAATTAGGGTTCCTTAGCGTAGATTGCTCAAAGCGATAACAAGCGAAAGGTTACTGCGTCTTCAGTCGAATGAGGCTGGAAATAATTTACGTTGAAAGCGTTCGATGTTTTTGTTATTTACTTTCCTTCTCAAAGACCGAATGGCTTTATCTTAGTGACGAGACGTGGATATAGAATTGTGATTGGACATGTCACACAGTTGGTTAAGATAGAAGGTTTAGGAACTATTTGGATAGCAGAAGAAGTGAAGAACCTATTAGCTCGTAGAACCCTCCCGCAGCCCACGGTATAAGCAGTTAACCAGTTTTTTTGCTGCCACAATGACATCACTCGTGACACACACAATACACATTACACAAATCACACACAACAAATATACCGACATGTTTATTACAACCGGCAAGGAACGCACTACCGTATCAAATATCGAAGTCCAGTTTCCTTGCCGGAAACCCACCAGCGACAACATAACTTTAAACAGCGACACATCTCAACCCCACAGAGTAACACAGGAATAAAAAAAAAGACCGACAGCCAATGGGGCAGAAAAGTTCTCGAGTGGAGACCACGTACCGGCAAGCGCAGTGTTGGACCTACAAGGTGGACAGACGACCTAATAAAGGCCACAGGAAGTCGTTGGATGCAGGACACTTCCAACAGGTCGGTCTGGAAATCCTTGGGGGAGGCCTATGTCCAGTAGTGAACGTCCTGTGGGTGATGATGATGGATTGCAGAAACTGTAGTTGCACACAATTTTTTTTTTTCATAACAGCGATTGGCAATCGTGTTGTTATGTCTTATGTAAATGATGATATCATCTTCCCATAGATAGCTACAATACCAAAATAATCATCAATGCGCTGTTGACTTTACTAAAAGATGTAGGCGGCACATATATGTATGTTACATAAGCATATGCGCCACCGGAGGCCGAGCCGACCATGACTCTCTACGAAAGTCAGCAGAGGATTCCTAAATTGTAGGGGTGTAGGAAATTTCTTAAACATGCGGAGTTCAGAAGGTGAGGATCGAAAGATCACCAAATCTTACTCACCGAAAAAGGAACAGCGGGTTGCCACTTCACTTCACGTCGGTTTTCTGTGAGACAGTGGTATCGAACAGGTCGAGCTGATTTTTTCGTGCTGTAAACATAACTGGCTTACCATTCTAGTAAAGAAAAGTCTTGAAGGATCGTCATAGTTAATAACGCCTCATTACTTCAAATTACGTAGTTACTTTTGATTTTTATTCATTTACTGATTGCTCTGTTTTGGTTTTTACAAAAAGCTGTAGGCTGTTTCTTTTAATTCCATTTGGCCCTCTTAATTTTTCGCAACTAATTAGACGGCTGTCGGTGCCGTAATTTCCTGGTTGTGAATCTCTGAGTCCCTTACATTCTCCCGATTGTTTTCGTTTAATTGAATACAGTCACAGAGCAATTCTGTTGTCACTTAATTTAACTAAGAATAAAACCATAAATAGTTACATGCCTGATACGACTACTGCAGGGTTACCACCACCTCTTATAGCAGTATTATTATATTTGTTCTTCGTTTGTTTTGTATGGGAATTGGTACAAGTAAGATTATAATAATACTGCTATAAGAGGTGGTGGTAACCCCCCTGTCTTGGAGGTCTCGGGTTCGATCTCCGGGTGCGGCTAAGTGATATAGGGTTTATCTGCACAGTATTACATAGCTTGGACTACGTTTGTGCTGGATATGGGATGGGCTGGCCCTCTATTAATCGTGGACGGAAATAAGCTCAGCGAAATGTGGGTGTTCTGGTTATCTATTTCGTCTCTGCCTACCACTTCAAGGATACAGGCGTCAGTGGTCAGCTTATTATGTGAACATAACAGACAAATTAATAATAACTTAAATCTTACATCCAAGAAAAGCACTGGTCTCTGCGGATTATAAGATGAATTTTCTAGATCAACCATTTTTCGCCGAGATTAGTTCCGTCGCAGATGTGATAAGGGGGAGCCTATCGCCATATCGGGCACAAATTCCAGACTCCGGGCTCATACTGACTTGAAAAATACCCAATATCACTTTTCCCGGGATTGAACCGGAGACTTCAGGACCGTAATCGTACCGAAATACAACTACGCCACCGACACAGTCCTTAGAATAGCCTGCTGATTAAAAAGTGATGTGTGAAACGAAATAATTAGTAAGGTAATTTTATGCTAAGTCAAAGTAAAGTCAACGGGCGCTGCATAAACAAGTATTTTGCCTTATATTAAACAGCGTGAAAAATGTTAAAATTCCCAACTTTAGTCCGCTTTGATACTTTTTTAGCAAGTACAGAACAAGTTTAGACAATACCTCAAGCGACACGATGAAAATTCATTATTTAAGAGGCCAAAGACTCTGAAAGTCTTTGTTTAATATACGGAGAAATTGCGGAGGTGTTATAAAATATAAATAAGGAATTAAAACTTTAACATCACGAAGAAGTGACATTAATATTAATTTCATTCGTCCCTGTTATAGTTATACATCTATCCCTGTTATACATCTGAAGATTAGTTAAAAAATCTATCGATTACCAACGTTATTATCGGTCACCTGAATCATGCTCACATGCGCAGGTAATTCTCCAAAGAAGAGACCCTATGAAATGAAATGAAAATAGTAATATAAAAATAATGAAAATAGATGATCGATGCCCGGATTGAGATACAAAGAAGTATTTACTTCCTTACTCGCTCCAATCAACCATGTAGTCCTACCGTAAATCCCTCCGAAGAACGGGATATACCATCACATGTCCTGGAACGCAATCCACACAAGGTGTGAGGGTCACTATATCAGGTTTTAACATCAGTGCTTTGAGTGGTAGAGTCACGCTGTAGACAGTTACATCTACAGCACGAATGGGCCGGCTCGATCGGTTTGATACCACTGTCTCACAGAAAACCGACGTAAAGTGGCAGCTTGCTGTCGCGTTTCGTTCGGTGAGTGAGATTTCCGGTGGCCCACTTCCCCCCCTTCCTTTCCCAATGCCTTTTTCCCTCCCCTTCCATTTCCTCCTTTTAGGTTGACAACGCAACCCATAATTCCTTTTGTGTCTTGGGTGTCTATGGGCGGTGGAGATCACTTACCATCAGGTGACCCATCTGCTCGTGTGCCAGTCTCTGCTAATATAAAAAAAACAGTATTTGAAAATCGCTATCCATTTAGATATGAATATCCTACCACCAGCAAATAAATCCTATGGCGAAGTATAACTTGGAAATGGAATCCAGGATAGAACTTCATTAAAAATATGCAGCTGTCACACCAAGAAGGTTGTAACTTTTCTGCAATTAAGTTAATGTGATATTTATGCCACGAATAGCTCTAGAGGTGCGGGTGAAGATTTTATTGCGGCCCATCTCATGACAATCAAACGAGTTAGGGTTAGCGCAGACTAAGCCGCTATAATGTCGACAATTTTACCAGCATGAATAGCGATTTGATTGCGGTTAATTATTGAATGAGAGAGATTTCCGGAGGCTACAATCCCTTCTGTTATCTACTTCTGACATAGCTGATGTTTACTGGCGGTGGCAATCACATACCACCAGATGGACTTTCTTATTGGAATTAATAATCTAGGAAAAATTTTGACGAGCGAGGAACCAGTAATTAACTGTCACGTGTATTATTGTGCCTATGAACATGCCTACCGTGTAAACGTATAGGGATTAAGAAGGAGAGAGGGTTTTGGAGTTTTGGCCTTCCGAAGTCCCACTCACTGTACGTAACGCAACAGTACGCTGTTCAAGTATTGTGCTGCGCAGTGTGCGCCGGCCCTTAGAATATTAAACGCTGTCAATCAAACAGTTGATGTCGGTTTTAAATCCGTTTTATTGGAAGTATAAAGTGGCTTCGTTTATCATGCGGGCTTTAAATCATGTCGATTTGAAGTCGTTCCGTTTTTGGCGGTTGAGTTGATGACATATTTAAATTATAAGTGATGTTTAGCAATATAATGATTTCTATATTGTTCTTTTATTGAGTAATAATGACGATTAACGTCTAATATTGTTGTCAAGTAAGTGGCTTTGTATTATTGAGAATAAATATCTTTAAAAAAAATTACATCTTCAAAAACCATATTCAAAATTGGACACTTAGAACTCGTAAATAACAATAATATCTTAGATGAACGTTAGATAAGTAAGACAGATTCCAGAGATGGTGCCAGTAGCGATACGACTGCCTGAAGCGATGCTGGTTAAGTAAAAATGCACACTTAACGTAGCTCTAGATATCGCGATACTTGAATATACGAATAGAAAACTTTTTTTTATAAGTTGAAAGAAAGGAAGATAAGAAAGAAAGAAGCTCGTTGGGTAGTACACATTACATTAGATAGGTACAAGATGCAAGAACGTTTATAATTATAATATTAAAAATAAGATTGACAATAGGTGTATAATTATTGTAATAAAACTAATTTTTACGGGTTGGAATGACCACTCCGAGACTCAGAATGATCCAGCAATCCGACCCGAGACATGTAACATCGAATCGGGAGAAAAGAAATCGCGAAAATTCATAAAGAATAATTTCCACTTACCCTTATACACAACTTAATGTAGAGTCGCTGCAACACACTCTTTCACGGAAGTAGCAGAAGGGATTTGGCTATTTTCCGACCGGCTGCTTGCCTGCTATCAACCTCCAGTCCAGATCCAGTCCCGGGCAAATTATGCTAGAAAAACACCTCGGCCGATCTTTTTTTTACATGGGGAAATACTCTTGGACCCCCGTCGATAAGACGGAGTATTCCGGATTCCTACCGGCTAAAACCCCATGTTCGTCGCCATCTGCATTATGGAAGGGGTTTGAGACCTCCTATAGGAATGCGCCAAATCCCCTCCAATGCAATGCTATAAAAGCACTTCATGGGGGAAGAGTTGATTTACGCCCGGTCTGGTAATCAAACCCAGGACCTCCCGGTCCACATTCTTTAATCAAATCAAATCAAATCATTTATTTAGCAATTAGGCCCCTAGGGACACTTTTACACGTCATTCTCCATTATAATAAACATAATTAGTCAGTAATAAAATAAACACATTGGTTGAGACCTTTGCAAAGCGAGCAACTCTACCCACGGAGTCTCATCATTAAGGTATGCATCAAGACCAAGGAAACAACACTTAAAATACCTTCGTATTTTCGTAATACAATTCCAGTAGTTGTATGTTAATAATCTTATGTGCTCTGTATGCGAAATGTATGAAATTGTGTCGCCACAGTTAGACCACTGTAAGAGGTTATTATGCAAAGTAGAACAATCACTTGGCAGCGTTGCTCGAGTTTAATCAAAAATTCTACGCACATTTAAAGGGTTACAAGTGTACAACGTGTGGTTATTTAAAATTAAAACTTATAACATAGATTTAGATAACAAATTAGAAATTGTTTAATGGTTGAGTGGTGGATGTCATGATAAATTTCATTCTACAGTGTTGATCAAAGATCAGGGTATTTTTCGAAAAGTTCCGTACCAATAGTATATGAACTATTATATATACAACCTTCCACCTATTGTGTTTAGACACATATGTGTATAGATTTTTTATATTATTTACCATTATAGTTTAAACTACTGAATGGCTCAGTGGCATAGTGGTATTGAATGCGCGGTACGACTATCGTCCTGAGGTCTCGGGTTTGATCCCTGGGTCATGCAAATATTGGATTTTGCATTATCAGCCCGGAACTTGTGCCCGATATGGCGATAGGCTCGCCTCTTATCCCATCATTCACACATGTATGTTATAGTTTAAAATCATGTAATTTAATTCATTTCTAGATTTTTCTACTGTTACTTTGGTCTACACTCTACAGCAATCTTCATTTTTTGCATCTGCGGGCGAGTAGCCGGCTGTGAAGCGAGAGGCCGCGGGTTCGATCCCGCACCGAGACAAATATTTGTGTGGCCCACAGATATTTGTTTCAGGTCTGGGTGTTGTGAGACCGAAAGTTTCTCGTAGTTCCTGATACCCACGACACAAGATTCGATCTTAGTGTGGGGTTAGGACTATATATGTGACTGTTGGGTATTATTTATTTATTTATTTGTTAATCTACGTGGTCCTAGTAAAATTACATATTGCATAGCAAGAATGCTATTAGCCAATATCATAATTACTAATAGTACATATACAATTCTTGCACAGTCCTGCATTAACAAATTGGAATTCTTGTTACATGGCAAATCCGCATCGCCGATAACCACGATCCTAAGGTAGACAGAGTTAAGGTAAATAATTGCTATTGGGTAAATATTTGCTATAGCGAACGAATTGAAAATTCGTTAATTCCTTTTGCAGCGCTGTGTTGAGATTAAAGTTATTAAGCAATGAATTTTTGTTGAATTGTTTATTCAATTAATTCATTTTGTGTTTTAAAGCCCTTGTTTTTTGAGGAAATAAACCCAGTTGGATTGAATGCAGGTCGCTTCTAACCAACGCTTTTAACAGAATGGTTCAAAATTCTTCTTATTCAGCGGTACATCCTGTGGCTGATGATGATGAAACTAAAATAGGCAACATTCGTAAAAGGACACCTCTATAATTACGTACTATTATTACTGTATATTTAATTATTATTAGTACGTTTCATAAAAATTTTATTTATAATCGTTCAATATTGTTAAAACTTTCGAACGTTCGATAGTGAAAACATGGCGGATTCCGATCAACTGATTCAAGTTTGATGTTCTTTCTTAATGACATTAATTAATAGTACCCGAGAAGTTTGAAGAAGAGTTGTACATACATATGTACATACATACACACATACATACACATATGTTCGGAAGCTTATATTGAATATTGACTAACATTACAACCTATTGATAACCTTATTTTTTGAAATCGGTTAAAAACATCTCACACTAGGCACAGGCATCCATTACATACAAGCTGTTGAACGATCTTTGGTATATGTAACACATCACGTGACAAAAGCCATCATCCATCGTCTTTTGTTTTGGTATTGTATTAAAAGCAACCATTACTTTTTGTGCTTCGGGGTTTGGAACATTCGTGAATCCGATGCGTGAACCGAAGATGAATGGTTGGCGGATGTAAAAACAATGGGAAATATTTTGTTTCTTCCAGTGACGTGATGGTGATTATTCAAGTAGGTGATAAATCTAAAATAGTGGCGAAAGTGCATGTGTCTCGATTCCTACAGGCTTAACTTTACAATTTTTGACCAACTTCAAAAAAGAAGAAGGTCCTCAATAAAATTCGTATGTTTTTTATGTATGTTACGTGATATCTCCGCCAAATGTGGACCAATTTTTAAGATTCTTTTTGTGCTCGATAAAGCTTGTTTCAATAGTGGTCCCATATATATTTGGTCACGATCGGATACATTTTGAAGTCGATCCGTTAAGTTTTTAAACTTGATTATCTTTGTTTTATTTTTGGTATGCTGTTATTAAATTTTAACCAAAATTATATGTGGCCGTCCTTAACGAGTCATTATTAAGATGAGAATTTATCAGAAAACTCTTATTTATGAGGTGATATCATACTGCATACGTAACACCATAATCATAATCATTTTACAATGAGGCCTCATAAATGAGAGCTTTCTCATAAATTGACCTCTCCGATCCGTAGATCTTAGCAAATATGTTTGTGAAAACGTAGTTGGTTTACATGTCTAATACTCAATTAATGAATATTCGGAGGTTCGAGACCAACCCCGAAAAGTAGCACACACCTCTGACTTTTCGATGTTAAGTGTGTTTTCATTGTGAAATATCAGTTGCTATAGGTGAAGGAAAACATCGTGAGGAAACCTGCATATCCGAGAATTTCTCCACAAGATTATTTAAGAAGATTTCAAAGGTATGTGAAGTTTACCAACCCGCATTAGGCCAGCGTGGTTAAGGCCTAACCCCTCTCATTAGTAGCGAAGGCCCGTGGCTAGCAGTGAGACATGACATAATATTAATCATAAAACATAACATAAGCTCACGCTTGTATCCCCGAAGGGTTAGGCAGAGGCGCACTAGCGAACTAGAACACCCACATTTCGCCGAGCTTAATTCCGTCCCAGATGTGATAGGGGGCGAGCCTATCGCCATATCGGGC
The DNA here is from genome assembly GCA_036417725.1 of Clanis bilineata. NCBI lineage: Eukaryota > Metazoa > Arthropoda > Insecta > Lepidoptera > Sphingidae > Clanis > Clanis bilineata. The sequence goes on along the minus strand of CM071149.1, from coordinate 13,779,931 downwards.
ACAAATTCCAGACTCCGAGCTGGTATGGAAAAATCCAATATCACTTTGCCCGACCCGGGGATCGAACCCGAGACCTCAGAACCGTAGTCGTACCGAAATACCACCACGCCACCGAGGCAGTCTAATATTATTATAATTTTTCTGGCATATATCCATTGTGAATAAACTGGGTAGAGGCTTAATGTTTCCGGGCTGACGCCTGACGCTTCACAAGTCAAAGTTGTTAAAAGCCAAATACTTTTGAAGTCGTACCTGTGACGCTCCGACTCGTTGAACTTGATAATTTAATTGAATTAGTTTGTTTTCATTATATCACAATTACCTGGAAAAGAAACAAAGTTTTAATTAATATTTACATCGATATTAAACATAGGAGTTAATTTTGTAAATTGTTATGGTATAATAACAGCTTAGTTCGATTCCCAGGTCGGGCAAAGCAAATTTCCTAGTTTCATTTGCCCGGGACTGGATTCCTCAGAAAACGTTGACGTCAGGAAGGCAGCCGGTTGTAAAAACTAAGCCAAATTCTTTCCGCAAATTGCTTGAAAAAGTGTGTTGCGCCGATCCCAGATTGAGGTGGGAAAAGGGCAGGTAGAAAGATAGTGAATAGATAAGTGTCATTTTTATGTAAAAGTTTAAGCATGAATATACCGGTTCCGGTACGTGGTCTCCACTCGAGAACTTTTCTGCCCCATCGGTTATCAGTTCTACGAGCTATGTGCCCTGCCCACTGCCCACCTACAAGGTGGACCGACGATCTGATAAAGGTCGCAGGAAGTCGCTGGATGCAGGCCGCTTCCAACAGGTCGATCTGGAAATCTTTGGGGGAGGCCTATGTTCAGCAGTGGACGTCCTATGGCTGATGATGATGATACCGGTTCATTTGGTTTATTAATAAGCAAGGTGAAGTGCCAGCTTGCTGTTGCGTTTCGTATCGTAAGTTAGTTTTCCGAAAGCTCTAATACTACTTTTTAACCCTAAGCATCATTCCTTTATATCTAGAATATGACACACTAGTTAAGCCTTTGTTAGGCTTTGTTATTCTAGAGTTTAGGTCGACATCCCTTGCTAAATGTGTATTAAAGAAGATAGTAATATATTTGAACTATAAAAGAAGCATAAAAATAAGTATTTTATACTTTAATAATCACAAGTGTAGATAGTGATAGCTCGGCCTCCGGTGCCCCATACGCTTATGTAACATATATATGTGCGCCTCCGACGCGTTAAAAACTTAACAGACCGACTTCAAATCCGATCTTGACCAAATTATGGGACCACCCTTGAAATAAGCTCCATCGAATACAAAAAGAATTTTACAAATCGGTCCACATTTGGCGGAGATATCGCGTAACATACATAATACATACTCCTCCTTTTTGGTAGTCGAAAATAATTGTCGCTTCTAAAAAGAATACCTATAAATAATCAGTTAGATTAAAAAAGTAACATAACCTTCAAATTACGCGACATTTATTACGTTTTAAAATTATGCAATGTTTTCCGAGAACGACTAATTTGGTAGTATCTGGACAAAATAATTGTCGTGTCCTTCACAGTCTAGTTGGATCTGGTGTTTTGCCAAAGCCTGATTACCTCAATTGTTTGCCAACAAGCTTGATAGTTTGTATTGAAAATTTTAAATTATACTCAGTTTAGGGTCACATTATAATAAATCTTAGGCGTGCTTGGTATACTATTTAGCTAATAATTACAAGTTTAAAAACTTAACAGGCCGACTTCAAATCCGATTGTGACCAAATTTATCTGGGACCTCCCTTGAAATAAGCTTTATCGAACACAAAAATAATTTTGAAAATCGGTCCACATTTGGCGGAGATATCGCGTAACATACATAAAAAAACACAGACGAATTGAGGACCTTCTCGTTTAAAGATACTTTTTGTCAGCCTCCGTGGCGCAGTGGGCGAGTAGCCGGCTGTGAAGCGAGAGACCGCGGATTCAATTCCCGCGTTAAGAAAATTGTTTGTGTGGCCCACAGATATTTGTTTCGAGTCTGGGTGTTGTGAGACCGAAAGTCTCTCGTAGTCTCTGACACCATACAGGTTATAACCTAGTGCGGGGTCAGCAGCACTAGGTGTGTGACCGTTGGGTGTATTTATTTATTTTAATTAATTCAAGATTGTAAATGGATTCCTAGGTGATCAGGAAGTATGTTATTATACAATGTAATATGTATGCAAAAATTGCATGTGAGTTAGAAGGGTAAAAGTTGATGAACTTCGCATATCTTATGAAATTCATTTAGACATTCTTATTCTAGTTTTTCCCATATTCTATCTAGATAGTCTCCCGGAACGGCGGAATAAGGCTGTTTCGCCGTTGTTCCTTTATCGCGACTTCCGCTTTGTTACAAAAAGAGTATGATTTACGATCGCATGACGTGAAAATAAATAGGCTTATTTTGTAAGTGTGCTTGTCTTCATGCTTTTGTATTTCGCATAACAAATTCATTTTCATAATTTTTTGAGGGACACGTGTAGAATTTGGATAGTCGTTATCATTTTATTATTTGTTTTCAAACTTCATTTAATGCGAGTCTTTGCTGTTTATCTTTTTAAAATATGCCATTTTTGGTCAATTTCATTATATCTTACAAAATGTGAATGATCCTGGAATGCGAAGGCAAGTTAAGTGTGGGTCACTATGGCAGCCATACGGCACTTTTAGCACCAAATGTGGTGGTCGCCATCCGGGCGGATACGAACACCATATCACCAGCACAATAATACTAGGAATTAGTATTAGTTATTTAGTATATTATAATAAGTAAAACATGTCAGCAGTATTGAAAGAAAGAAAGAAACAAAGAAAGAACGAATGAAAGAAAGAAATAAAGAAAAAATGAAAGAAAGAAAGAAAGAAATTTGTATATACCTCTATAGTTCCTGATACCCACGACACAAGACTCGTATCTTAGTATGGGGTCAGGAATATGTATATGACTGTTGGGTGTTATTTATATATCGTTATAAGCGACATAATTCAGAGATCACGTGTCTTCGTAAATGCATCAGCTACAGTGATAACAAAACTTTAATAAGGTTAGATTTAAATAGAGATAAAAATTCTGTGTTACGCAACTCCAGAAAAATGTGATTGAACAATCAATTTTATGATAACGATGCACGTTCCTACTAGGTACCTTTTCCAGGTTATCTCAATATCGACGTTATTAACCCTTACTTTCTTTCAGATTTGATAGTTCACTTAATAGAATTGTTTTTTTATTCAAATACGATGGGGTCTAAATTAGAGATAATTTATCAGTCTAATTAAAACATAATTGCCTCGGTGGCGTAGTTTTATTTATTTCCACTTAACAACTACTTTTCCAGGTGTACCCTAATACAGTAGTGTTATTACTTCATTTATTTTTGACTACCGTTCTGAGGTCGTGGGTTCGGTCCCCGTGTCGAGTAACATGATATTGGGTTATTACATGATACTCAGTATCAGCCTGTGGAGTCTGGAATTTGTGCCCAATGTAAAGTTGGGTTCACCCCCTAACTGACGGAAATGAGCTTGCAGAACCGCGGGTGTGTTTTTTGTCTAGTTTGCCTGGGTCTACCCCTTCGAGATTACAGGCCTGAGCTTATGTATGTACCTATGTGTTTTTAACACTTTTACTTATTTTTACCTGCCTCTATCCTACCTTAATGTGGGGTCGTCGCAGCTCACTTTTTTAAGAATGTTGCAGAAAGGATTTGGCAACGTCAAGTTTAAATGAGAACAATGTCTAATAACCAGCAGTATGCATCAAAACATTACAACAATTCATCGTCAGTATGAAATACGGATGCAGCGGGAACTAAGAACTCATTCAGGCAATATTAATAACAGCTGTTCATTTATCAAGCTGGGGCATGCGCAGAACTTGCAGCCAATTGGAAGTATATTAAAAAACTAATAAAACGCACCGGACAGTCTTATTTCCTTCTTCGAACCAATTCACTGTAGTGCATTTATTGAAATGCTAGCTATTGCCCTCACTTCGATCACGTGAAAATTTATGAACAATGGGGAACTTTGCAGTATAATATAATTGATATTTTACAAAATATCCTACTTATAAATTACGTATAATGGAACGTAATTGCAAAACCCAAATTACGTCAATGCATAGCGAATCGTAGAGCAGTGTTTTCACGTCGGGGTATTTTTGTTTTTTGGGTATTCCTTCATTCTTCCTTGTTTTTGTATAGGCGCGTTTGTGTGCGTGGCGTCCGTTTAAGTATGGGCGAGATGGTGTATTTCTTTTTCTTTTCGTCCGTGGTGCAGGGTCGGTTCCAGCAGCAATCCAGAGGTTACTCCGGATTCCCCGGGACTGTCTCACATGCGCTGAAGAAGGCAACCACGGGTTTTTAAGTCGGTAGACCTGTTTCAAAAATATATCAATGCGATGTTTTATTATTATTTCACTTTATTCATAATTTATCGATAGGCATCATGCCACAACACTTTTGTACGAATCTGATGATATAATATCGGAATATGTTATATAATACAGTTTAGTGACAAATTTATATTTTGGCAGCGGTCCAGGCTTGTCATTTTAAGTACATGATGCTTTCACTGAAATCTATTTATGCGTGTTCCATAACATCCAAAATAACATCGACGTAGTTGATAAAAATAAATATCTATATTTATAGTGAGTTACTGATTGCTATTTGGTTCTGAGGAAACCACAGGAGTACGTCAGTCGCAAGTGTCTCGACCAGTAGCCCGAGCACGAAAAACTAATGTAAATGTAAACTTGCTGCGCACTGATGACATTTGCTGCGCGTCTATGAAATTTGTATGAAATATTAATCTTATTTCATACAAATTTCATAGACGCGCATCGAGCACGAATACATTTACGGTTGTCAGAAATTTTCCTGCTCGGGCTGCAGATCGTACTAGAGGTGCATCCTTGTGGACGGTCCAAGACATAACATGAGCTCAAGCCTGTATCCGCGAAAGGTAGGCACAGGCGCACTAGTAAAGTAGAACATCCACATTTCGCCGAGCTTAGTTCCGTCCAATATGTGATTGGGGAAGCCTATTGTCACATCGGGCACAAATTGCAGACTTCGAGCTGCAACTGAAAAGTCCAATATCACTTTCCAACCCGAGGATCGAACCTGAGACCTAAAAACGATAGTCGCACCGCGCACGCAATACAACTACGCCACCGACACAGTCCAAGAAGCGAAGGCTTAACATTATTCAAACTAATTAGTGTAAAGGAATTCAATACCCACGATTCAGTATCAATTAACGGTATCAGTTAAGATTGTTGCTTCCAGATACGGACATTGTTTCTTAAATTAACATAAGCTCTCGATTCATTTTAAAGATGTCACTTAATTTTAATGATCTATTAGTAATTTCTGCATTCTATTAGGAATTTGTGCCCGATATGGCGATAGGATCACCCCCTATAACATCTCGGACGGAACTAAGCTCGGCGAAACGTGGGTGTACTAGTTCGCTAGTGCGCCTCTGCCTACCTCTTCGAGGATATAGGCGTGAGCTTATGTTATGTATGTAATTTCTGCATGCCAAATACAAACATTTATACTCATCGCATAAACTGTAGATAAATAAGTGTTTCTTATTTGTGTAGATAAATAAATGAATCTTTATTTGTTTCTTTTAATGAGTCTCTGGTATTGCATATACATCCCCGAGTGACATAGGATATTTTTACACGCATTTTATCCTCGAAATATCTTTTATCATGGAAGCAGTGCAGTGAGCAAGAACTAGTGTGATTTTCCCCCTTACTTATAAAAATATTTAAGCGCTGCTTATCTTTAACCATAGGTTGTCCCTTTCATTTTTAAACAATGTAACACAAGGAAAAGTGACAGACTATTCTTACCGAAAAGATAAGTGAAAATACTTTTACAAGTAAGGCGCTATAAGTATGATAAGTAAGACAGCAATACATTATCTGTAGCCCGAGCACGAAAAACTAATGTAAATGTAAATGTATTCGAGTTCGCTGCGCACTGATGACGTTTGGTTAATATTTCATACAAATTTCATAGACGCGCATCGAGCTGAAATACATTTACGGTTGTCAGAAATTTTCCTGCTCAGGCCGCTGACAGTCTCCGTGCTGCAGCGGTCGAGTAGCCGGCTGTGACACAAATGGCCGTCCGTTCGATTCCCGCACCGAAATAAAAATGTTTGTGTGAACCACAGATATTTTTTGCGTATCTGGTTGAGACCGTAAATCTCTCGTAGTTCCTAATATCCAAAACACAAGACTAGTATTTTACTGTGCGATCATGGGTATGTGCGTGACTGTTGTTTCATGGGTGTATTTATTGTATAAATGAGGCCTAAGCTGCATCGGTGGCGCGGTTGTATTTCTGTACGACTACCGTCCTGAGTTTTCGGGTTCGATCCCCGGGTCGGGCAAAGTGATATTTGATTTTCCATATCAGCGCGGAGTCTGGAATTTGTGCCCGATATGGCAACAGACTCGCCCCTATCACGGAACAAAGCTCGGCGAATATGGGTGTTCTAGTTCGCTAGTGCACCTCTGCCTACTCCTTCGGGGACACAGGCGTGAGCTTATGTATGAGGCCTAAGTGGTGACATCTTCATCCATCATTAGACTTATACGGTTGTATGTACTGCCTTTATAATCATACGTTGCCTCATCAAGCCACATCAAACCAAAAGGTGTTAAAGTTATTCATGATTAACGGCTGCTTTATCTATTAGCTTTGAGTTTAAACGAGGCGGCCGCTTGAGCCGAGTTCATAATGCTTGAGTAAAGTTAAGTTTAGTTTCACATCACCTTTAAACAGCTTTGGGATTTGTACTGTGGGTAATTTACGAACATTGTTATGTTATTTCAGTAAACTAGATTGCAATACATGTTCCGTTTCAATATAAGCTTGTTAGTTTCTTTGGTTTAGTGCCAGCATACATGGGCTGTGGAAGGCGGGGTCCGGAGTTCAAATTCCAGGTCGCGCAAAGCGATTTACAATACAATTTGCTCCAGACTGGGATTGATGTAAGAATGGCTGCTGATCGTAAAAACTACAGTCAAATTCTTGCCGAGAGAATGCCGACAGCACACTGAAGTGAGATAAGGACAGGTGGAAAGAAAGTGCATGCAAATAAGGAAATGTTATAATGGTTTGGTAACCTTTTGCTATGTATTTATGGAGCCTGTTTTTTTTTAATTTATTTTATTTCTTACTCCTTGGTCTAGTGGCAGCATGTATGTGGACCAGGAGGTCGTGGGTTAGATTCCCAGGTCGGGCAAAGCGAATTCTCTAATTAATTTACCCGGGACTCGATCCCTCAGAGGAGATTGACGTCAGGCAGGCAGCCGGTCGAAAAAACTTAGCCAAATCCTTTCAGCAACATGCTTGAAAAAGTGTATTGCGCCGACCCCACATTAAGGTGGGATAAGGGCAGGAAGAAAGACTTGATAATAATATCTAGAAACTTGACATATTTGAGGCTACGTCATTGAATTTAGAATAACCATATGAAGCGATCTCGTAAATTGCAGTATTCTGTAATATTTTCATGTGATAAGAATAAAATAATAGCTTATTTTTGGGATTTCGTGATTTGACGAAAATCGTAACGCTATTTGAGTATAGATTGAGTACAATAATGTCCAGATTTCGGGTCGTGAAAGATTTGATTTATTCGTAGTATGATTGCTTACCCTACGCCACGGCAATCCATCAATGGGAAGCCATAATAAAGGTCGCTAGAGAAAGGGTTGTATTCATTTGTTGTGAATATATTCGTATGCCCTATCAAATATGGTATCAAAATATGTTATAATAATAAAAAATAAGATTAGCCCTGTAATATTACTATCCCACTGCTGGGCACGGGCCTCTTCTACTAATGAGAGGGGTTAGGCCTCAGTCTACCACGCTGACCTAATGCGGGTTGCTAGACTTCACATACCTTCGAATTTCTTGTGGAGTGACTAACTAGAGAACTTGTACACCCACATTTTGCCGAGCTTAGTTCCATCCCAGACATAATGGGGGGTAACCTTATTCCCACCCATATCGGGCACAAATAAATAAATTCCATACTCCGAGCTGATACCGAAAAATTCAATATCACTTGGCCCGAATCGGGGATCGAAACCGAAACCTCAGGGCCATAATACCACTACGCCACCGTGGCAGTTAATATGTACTAATACTGAGTTGAAAAACTTAATATGTTATTAGGAACGTCTTATATAGTGCTTATCTACATTGAAATTGTAAACAAAATTGTTCGAAAATATCTTCTGATCTTCTCACACCACACCGATCGCACCTTAGACAAAGGAAGATAGAGGACGAGGCATGACTACGAAAAAATAAAGCATTCCTCATGAACAGAACGAAAACAAAATGGCGACGTTGCGACAGAAAGATCCCATTAGTATAATATTAATTTTATCTTCATAATATTTCGAAATTAGTATTATTGTAAATAAAACACCGTATTTAAAATAAAATCAATAAGTTTCTATACATTATTTAATTCTTATGACACGGTTACAACTTACATGTAAAACTAAAATGGCGGAACACGTATTTTTCATTTTTATGCCAGGTCCTCTTATTTTTTTTGTCATCATTTCGCGCGAATACAACTAGGTTATCAGAACAATAAAACATAGTTGAACTCGACCGTGCGATAACTATTGTGTTTTGTTACTGTAGCAAATGATTTGTAACAAAAACTGCTATAAAAACACTTCGATGTGCTAATCGGTAAGATATTTTTATCTTAGCAAATTGGAAATAATAAATAAATGAATAATATCATCCAATCGAGACGAATCTAATAGAAAACTGCCAGTTACGAAAGTTAAAGTAAGCCATCCCTAAATAACATAACATAACATAAGCTCACGCCTATATCCCCGAAGGGGTAGGCAGAGGTGCACTAGTGAACTAGAACACCCACATTTCGCCGAGATTATTTCAGTCCCAGATGTTATAGGAGGCGAGCCTATCGCCATATCGGGCACAAATTCCAGACTCCGGGCTGATATAGACAAATCTAATATCACTTTGCCCGACCCGGGGATCGAACCCGAGACCTAAGGACGGTGGTCGTACCGAAATACAACCACGCCACCGAGGCATCCCTAAATATATTAGCGTAAGTTCAATATAGTAATTCTACTTATCTACAAGACTTTTTTTTGCAGAGATTGTCAAACGAGCAGATGGGTCATCTGTTGGTAAGTGATCTCCACTGCCCATAGACATCCAAAACACAAAAAGAATCATGAGTGAGTTGCCAACCTAAAAGGAGGAAATGGAAGGAGAAGGAAAAAGGAATTGGGAAAAGAAAGGGAGGAAAATGGGCTAAGGGAAATCTCACTCACCGAACGAAAAGCGTCAGCAATCTGCCACTTTACGTCGGTTTTCCATCGGTCGGTTGGCCATCTTTTTAGAACCTACGTTGTGTCTCATTGCTAAGCAAATTTTCCGTTTTATTTACTTTTAATTTCTTAATAACATTTAACTGATTAAATTATAAAAAACTATACGTTATACCGGCAATGGAAATAAAGGAATTAAAGATTAACTACTAAAATCCTATTGCAGCAAAAGTTTCTGCATGAAATGAAAAAGAATAGATGGGTCTTTCTTATTAATCAGGTTTCTTGCTTCGATCCCGCAAACGCTAGCAAAAAGCGAGTTAATTTTCCAATGAAGACACTAATTTGTCGGATTAAGAAAAACGAGATTCATTTAATTTTAGTTCTTTTATTTTATTCCTTAGTTCATTACTTCCACTACTAACCAGGGTTTTAATCTTTTGCCTTTGATTTTTTTTCTTGTAATCAGGATTGGCTGATTCTTTTATGTTAGAAAGGACAATGGGCGTGCACCAAAATTTGTTTTATCCTTAATCTATATGTTTATTTTTCTATAGGCTTACTTATCCTGGATATACATATATTTTATTGATACAAAATAAAAAACAAAAATATACACACTATCATGCTTCGAAGCATCAAAGCCGTATATACTACTAATACATGTTTTTTATTTTTGCGACATAATGAAATAACCAAAAAATATTCGACATTAATATTTTATTTTGCATTTTTGATGAAAAAAAAAGAGTTTAACAGAAAATTTTAACGGCATATAATTTATTTCGTCAAAATTTGATATCCAAGGAAACCCTACGAGCGTAACCTCGGATATTCTAATTCATATTTTGTTTGCGGTATCACGTTATGCCCCACTGTTTGATCGAAAAGGGTTACCGCGGGTCGTATTACTTCCCGATCCCTTCCAGATGACTTATAATTATACTTCCATAATCAATAACATTTGTAATACATTGCATACACAATGACGACTGGGGGTATACCACGACCTCTTATAGCAGTATTATAATAATCTTACTTGTACCGATTCCCATACAAAACAAATGAAGACCGATTATAATAATACTGCTATAAGAGGTGGTGGTAATCCTGCAGAACTCAATTAACTTTGTGTCCAAGGAACGCCAGAGCATTGTGTTCCCGAATTCGCAAATGCTATGGCAACTCCCGCATAGGATTTTCTTCCATGCGATAGTGATATTACACTCGTAACGTATGTTAACTGCAAATTACGCAGCATTTGTCTAATTTAACCAAACTCGATGTATCGTGGCGTTGTGTCTTAAATGCATAATAACTATGTCAATTGTACTGTGATTTGTATCTAAGAAGAATTCAGAGAAAAGATTGTTAGCCCTTGCACAATACGAATGCTTTAATAGCAAATAAGAGGTGGTGGTAACCCTGCTGTTGACAGACTATGCAGCCCCAAGTGTTTTGTTCTTCAAGTGCGGGCTTCTGGACAGGAAGAATTTGCTCAATCGTTGGAGCCATTGACACGAAAGAAGAAGAAGTGCTTTGTTCCGAACACACCTCTTTCACTACTTCTATAATCATCAGTCTATCAGTATTTGCATGTCAGTTGTGGCTTCAGATTTGGTCCTTTTCGACTTTTCGGTCGACAATTTGGTCCATAGACGTACGTCTAGAAAGTTCTCGACCGACACTACCATTCACTTCCATTTTTCTTTCATTACTCTGTTTCTACAATTTCAATGTGGTCTATTCAAAAAAAAAATTACTTGACTAAATTCGATTTATAGTATAACAGCTTTTGTCAATAAATGCTTAGGTTTGGATTGGATGGATGCTTGATACATTCCAGAAATTTTCGGAGGCCCATAATATAATCCCCTCTGTTCCCAACCCCTGTTTCTTTTCTATAGTAGACAGCTACTTTGATTTGTCCCTCACCATGCTGATCCATAGGCGATGCTAACCACTTAGCATCAGTGACCCTAGCACATCAATATAATATACCCTAGATGTACAATTCTTTGCAAATATCGTCCTAAAAAGTGGCCTCAGGAATAAAACAAAGAAAAATAACACAAGTTCTAATTAAATCAACACAAATATAACCCTATGCACGTGTTATAAAGTAGCATTTTAAACGAAATGAGCAAGCGTTCTTAAATTTGAATTTTGAAATTTAGAATCTGTCGGCGTCCTACTGTATGCAAAAGAAGTGCTTAAGCACTCCTTTGCTATCCCATTTTCCAACCGTCAACTGAGTATCTAGGAAAATAATATGTCGATGCCCTAGCAGGAATAATTTTGACAATCGAATTATATATGTATACAGCTCGATGCGCAACCATGACATTTGTATGAGATATTAACCAAACGTCATCAATGCGCAGCGAGAACGATACGAATTCGATTGTCAAAATTATTCCTGCTCGGGCCGTTAGTGGGCCGTCTGCTTTCGTAAGCGTATAAAAACCTTTTAAAGATTTTTTTGGTTTTTGTAATATTTAAACTCATACAGTATAGTTATTTGATTAGACCACATACAAATGCACTGAATTCTCTATATTGTATGGTACTTCAATAATATGGAAATTGTCACGTGTGGTTTAGGCATTATGCATTGAATACATGAATAACTTCGTATATTATGTGTAATTGACGCACTGGAATCAGAAAATATTGACGGCCCATTATTTTATGTTAATAGATTTCACCATATGTTGACTAAAATAATCTTCTAAAAGAGGATATTCTCAATTGGATATGCGGTCCTATTTAGAATTTCGCTCCTCTTTTTATTCATTGACTAATTTGCTTCATTTAAAGATTATACATGAATGTAAAACTGAAGAACAGTGAGACCAAAAATAAACAAGCTTTTGTATCTTGGGACCAAGAAATAAGACTTTTAAGATATTGATTAAGAAACATCAATGATGAGAATAGGAAAGACCTGAGTGCACATGTTTCGAATAAATATCCGAATGAAGACATTGCGCGTTCAACAAATTTCTATTTAAATATAGTTTCAATCCAATTATAATTTCAATTCAAAATGCATTCTGAATGTTTTGACTAGCGTTTATATTAAGGTAACGCTAGAAACTAAATGTTAGCTATCCTAGAATAAAATTAGTGCAAGTTAAATTACAATTCATTGGCCAATAGATATTTTGCAAAGAGCCAATAGATACAAGAGCTTCGAGAGTTTAATTAAATTAAATTTACTGTGTGGCGTGTGCTGATAAATTATGAATTAAATACCGAAGCGGATTGATCGTCCGGTATTAGTTGATTCATAGCTGGATAGTAATTGTTAATGAATGAGGTTTAGTAGGCCTACTTTGAATTTGTACAGGTTTCGGAAATATTGATATTCGTTTTCTCCTAATATTTGACGCGTAGGTCCACTATTCGACCGACTTCAAAAAAGGAGAAGGTCCTCAATTCATTAGAATTATTTTTTCTCATATGTTTTTTTTTATAGCAGAGATTGGCAATCGAGCAGATGGGTCACCTGATGGTAAGTGATCTCCACCGCCCATAGACACCCAAGACAAAAAAATTATGGGTGCGTTGCCGTCCTAAAAGGAGGGAATGGAAGTGGAAGGAAGGGGTTTGGGAAAGGAAGTGGGGAAATGGGCCACCGGAAATCTCACTCACCGAACGAAACGCGACAGCAAGCTGCCACTTTAAGTCGGTTTTCTTTGAGACAGTGGTATCTAACCGGTCGAGCCGGCCCATTCGTGCTATAGACGTTACTGTCTACAGCATGGCTCTACCACCTAGGATATATGTATGTATGTTACGCGATATCTCCACCAAATGTGGACCGATTTTCAAAACTATTTTTGTGTTCGATAAAGCTTATTAAGGGTGGTCCCATATAAATTTGGTCACGATCGGATTTAAAGTAGGTCCGTTAGGTTATTAAACTTGTGATTATCACGAAATGTGATGTTTTCAGTAAAAATCAACGAGGTTAACTTTATTTCTTTCGCTAATTCACAATGCGTTTGCATTTATATATTTTGTATACATGCCACCTTGGTCTAGTGGCAGCGTATATGGGCTGAGGAACAGAGGGTTCAAATGCGGCTTCAAATCCCAGTTCGGGCTGAGCGATTTTTTTCTAACAGGGACGACAGTTGACGATTGCATGGTGCTGGTCATATAAATTAAAATCCGAATCTTTTCTGCAACGTACTTAAAAATGTGTTTTGCACCGAATTAACATTAAAGTGGGATAAGGGCATGTGAAATCATATATGAGGGGGTTTTGCCGTTACTCGCCACACTAGCAACTGATAGCCGTTGGGGCAGAAAAGTTCTCGAGTGGAGACCACGTACCGGCAAGCGCAGCGTAGGACGTCCACCTACAAGGTGGACCGACGACCTGATAAAGGTCGCAGGAAGTCGCTGGATGCAGACCGCTTCCAACAGGTCGATCTGGAAATCTTTGGGGGAGGCCCATGTCCAGCAGTGGACGTCCTGTGGCTGATGATGATGATGATGATGATGAAGGGCATGTGGATAAATATATATATATGTTTAAAAATCCTTGTTTGGAAGCTGTATTTATCCAAACATATATTTTAGTGTAGGTATGAAAAGACTCTTTTGAGGGCTCTAAACCCGCCACTCCAAACTTTCAAAGAAAAATGCATTACCGATAGAAAAGTCTGGAGTGCAGCCCGATATCTCAAGTTTTATTTCAAATTGAATCTGGTGTAAAACTATGTTTCTGCCTTATATTTATGCTTTGCTTTTGACGTACAATATTTTTATGCGAAAAACTTGAATATTTCCATAATGAAATATTTTCTTTTGAATGCAGCGCTGAAGCCGTGAATGGTATTTATTATATTTCTTATCTAACAGATACAACCAGCGATAATAAATATATTATGCTTGCTTTTAGCTTAAATAATTTGGTATACTTGACGAGATGACGGCTGATAGGCATGTGTGGAAGTCGAAAACATGTTGCGCCGACCCCAAATAAAATTAGGATAAGGGCAGGAGGATGATGATATCACTTATTTTTTATTGATCTATGAAGGTAGCAGTGGCGAAGGGTTAATACAAAACGATTCCTACCGGCTTACATGTGCCAAATTATTGCTTTAACAAATAGGAATTAATTAGAAGAATATGCTGCATCGGCTTCCGTTTTGAAAAAGGTCACCCTTCGCCACTGGAAGGTAGAAATGAGATCGGAGAAAAACAGTACTGAATGGATACCTTCGGATATCTGAAACCGTCATCAGTTTAAATAAAGTAAATAATACTAATATAGTCTTTAAAACATTTCGCACGATTAGTGGTAAAGACGCTGAGAGCTTTCTAAAGAAAGGTAGAGTTTTCTTGTTACCGTAGTTCTAGGTTTTAACTAACTTTAACCAATTCCTACACTTTTCAATGGTCTTCAGGGTACTACTCGTAACTTCGATAACAATTGGCGTTCTATATTTGGTCGTAATGATTTTGTTATCGGAATGATTAGGTTTCACAAGGTCAGAATGCAGGTTCGTATTTAGGTTTTATTTCGATGGAAAATATGAATACATATTGAATATTTAAAATATGAGTATTGAAAAATAAACTTAAAAATTCTCAAAAATTCGATAGATGAATTTGAATTCGCATTTGATAAAGATATTCACAAAATCTTATGAATGTTTGTTTAACTTTCACGCAAAAACTACTAAATGATTTTTGATAAAACTTTAGTTGTATAAATTGTACATCAAAATAACATAGGCTATTTTTTATCCCAGAAAATGTACGGTTAGTGAGATATTTCCACGCCGAAGAACTCGCGGGCAACATCTAGTTTTATATATTGAATAAATTTAAATTCAAATGGAAATGCAAGGCGATATTTTATAAATTGCTTTATAAACGCAGCGACATCAAAGAGTCCCTTGTAGATTTTGGAACTAAGCCTTTGAGATAAGAAAACTTTCTTTCACATTAATCACTTGGTAATAGATTTTCTTGATCCTTATCTGCATTTTGCAGTGCTGGCGTCTTCGACGCTCCATTATTTACTGCAGACGTACTAGTCTGCTTACAAACAATTTATACTTTGCCGTATTTTCTTAGTTTAAATAATGCGAAATAAGCTTGAATTTATTGTTCGGTAACCTCCGTGGCGCGAGAGGCAAAATGCAGAGGCAACGAGAGGTGAAGGGTTATATTTTTGAACTGAGACAAATAATTGTGGGCCCCACAGATATTTTTTTAGGGAGTTGGTGTTGTGGAACCATAATTTTCTTATGGTTCTTCCATGATACAGCCTATAATCTATTGTGGAGTCAAGACTACGTATGTGACTGTTGGGTGTATTAATTACCATGATATTTCTTTACGTTCATATCTCGGAAGGGGCAGACAAGTATTCTTTGTAAGGCTATGTTTGTTTTTGATTCATAAAATGATAGAGAGTGAACTCTATTGCCTGCGCTCAGGTTTTTGTCACGGTTTTTTTAAATAATCCAACTGCTGATCAACCCTTCACATATATAAATGTAATTCGCAAATGATAATTCTGCAGTTCGATTTAAAATATCATGAGCTTTGACAAGTTTCGTGTAGGTATTTTTTTTATTTTATTTATTAAGGTTTACCAAATTTTTTTACATCAATACATGCAAATAAGTATAAGTAAAATGACTAAAAACGGATAGCTAAATGCAACATTTACTAACACGTAAACACCGTATGCATTAAAAACATAACGGTTAACATATATACTAAATTAATTGGATGTATGTTTGTGTATTGGATGTTGGACGTTTGTGAAGTGACAGTATTGCATCTCACATATTGTTAACTGGACAACATTGTGGTACAAGCCCCCCTAAGACCGCCTGTAATACGTACCTGTCGTAGTTCGTGCCTCGAATGTTATACAAAACTGCTCACAGTAAACAATACAGTTAATTTATGTGTGTTGTCGAGATTAAATAGGTATTGTTTACATATACGGTACTGAGTTTATCGAGTTATTTTTACACTTTGTATGCATTCCTTGTTACGAATTTTATAACTCACGATAAGCATTATGTAAGTACAATAGAGTTTTGACCGTGTAATGGTAAATATTAAGCAAAATATATTTTAAATAGAAATATGCTGATTAATCTACATCTTTAAATCTACTATTTAATCAGACAACCCATTATAATCACATCAAACTTGTAGGTTTCCTAGTGATTTAAAATAACAACTAGTTATTTTATTTACACCTATTACTAGACTGGAAACTATACGACGACTGAGACGTCTTGTTATAATTGATCTAATAGCAGCGCATATGGCCCTGGACCGGGGTTCTAGATTCGAAGACCAGCCCGCCTAGCATGCGCGCCACGAGATATCCCAATGATCGACTGTCGAGATGTTGTCTACGTGTTGTCGACTATATTGTATGAAAATAAACAAGGACGCATGTTAGTGTCCGTAGACAAATAGAGAAAATCGGTTATAACAGGGCAAAAAGCGTAGATAAAATGTTCTCGTGGCGTGCATGCTAAGCGGGCAGGTCGGGTAACGTGATTTTTCAACACGAATCACCCACGACTTGGTCCCCCTGAGGAGGTTGAAGTCAAGCAGGTGGCAAAAAAACAAAGCCGAATTCTTTCCATAATTAATGTAAAACATTACCCTTCTTCCGAGGCAGTCGGTTTAAAAGTGTATTTCGCCCTGATATTGAGTGGGGTAAAGGCAGTAAAAAATGACTAGACGGAAAATTCTAAGGCATTTTCATACATCATATAAAAGGATAAAGACATTTTAAACTATTACCTTAGAATTTGCAAACAGAGCTGGCCGTATCACATTAAGCCACAGTTTAACTAATTTGGGATTAGACGGGACTCGTCCAGTTTCCCTAACTAAATACTCTGGAATTGTTTGCGTACCTGCACGAGCGGACTACGTAAAAGGGATACCTAAACTGTAAAGCTTGCCCGCTTGCCAAATGTCGGATGGTTTTGTTCGTTTATTTAAAAAGTAAACACTTGGCTACAAAAACTAGGATTGGAAATGCAAAGTACGTTTTTCTTTCGCGTGTCTTTTTTTGTACCCCAATAGACACTGATAGATAGATAGTAGAGAAAACAAGATAAACTTTGAACTATATAATAATCACAAGTTTGAAAACTTAACGGACTGAAATAAAACTATTCTTAAGGATTCTATCACGATTAGGTTTTAATTATTATTCCCGACGTTTCGAAGGCTTTGCAGTCTTCGTTGTCACGGGTCAGACTGAGGTGTCATTTGTCCAAAAAAGGTTAGAGTTACAATATCTACCATCATTAAAAAATTATACAAAATCAAAAAAGGTTAATTATTTGTGTTCCGATTTATGCAGTACGAGCTCACGGTGTCTTGAGTTCTGGCAGCTGGTCTTTTACGAAGTCTGCAGTTGCTGAACATTCAGAGGAAGGCTCCAAACATTATCTTAGATTTGATAAACCACAAATCCTCGCCAAAGAACACCGATTCCTCCCTAGGATGATACGCGAGGCTATTGAAATTAAAAAACATCCTAATTTCAATAGAGAAGATGGTTGGAAGCTTGCACAAACCTGGGATCCAATTATACATCTTATTAAATCGGAACCCAAAAGACCAGCTGCCAGAACTCAAGACACCGTGAGCTCGTACTGCATAGATCGGAACACAAATAATTAACCTTTTTTGATTTTGTATATTTTTTAATGATGGTAGATATTGTAACACTAACCTTTTTAGGACAAATGACACCTCAGTCTGACCCGTGACAACGAAGACTGCAAAGCCTTCGAAACGTCGGGAATAATAATTAAAACCTAATCGTGATAGAATCCGTAAGAATAGTTTTATTTCAATGTATAATATTCACGTAAACTTAAGAAATCAGTATGTTAACGGACTGACTTCAAAACTTATCCAAGTATGACCAAATTTACACCACCATAAGGAATTTAGACACCACCCTAGGAATAAGCTATATCGAATATAAAAATAATTTTAGAGAAACATTTGGTGGAAATATCGCGTAACGTACAAAAAAATATAGACGAATTGAGGACCTTCTCATTTTTGGAAGTCGGTCGAAAACAAGTTTATAAACTTAACGGACCGACTTAAAACTTAACCGATCGTGACCAAATACGGGACCACCATTGGTAGAAGCTCTATGGAACACAAAACTAATTTTGAAAAACGGTCTACATTTGGCGGAGATATCGCGTAACATACGTAAAAAAATACATACGAATTGAGGACCTTCTCCTTTTTGGAAGTCGGTCGAAAACAAGTTTATAAACTTAACGGACCGACTTAAAACTTAACCGATCGTGACCAAATTCGGGACCACCATTGGTAGAAGCTCTATGGAACACAAAACTAATTTTGAAAATCGGTCTACATTTAGCGGAGATATCGCGTAACATACGTAAAAAAATACATACGAATTGAGGACCTCCTCCTTTTTGGAAGTCGGTCGGTTCTTTTTGTATTCGATATAGCTTATTTCAAGGGTTGTCCCAGATACATTTGGTCACGATCGGATTTGAAGTCGGTGTGTAAAGTTTTTAAACTTGTGATTATTTTTAATTTATTTTGCAAGAAAATTAAATTGCCATGATATTTAAACACCAATTCCGAGTGAAAATCTACAACTAAAAGAACCATTAGGCTAGTGGTGCTGATACTGATCTCCAATGACCCTCGTTTATTATGAAGGCCATTCGGAGACGATTCGAGAGCACGTTACGTGCTCGTCACGGAATCCGAGTGGTCTAGTCAGCAGTGGGAAATTGAAAATATAAATCTAAAAAGTTTGGAGTTTGAAGTATTTTAATATTTAAAACCGACTACAAAAAGGTGGAGGCGCTATTAGTGTGTATTTCTATTTCACGACATATGCGTTAATTTTGATAATTTTCTTTCTATTTGTGTAGTAGAGCCATGCTGTAAATAATGGGCCTTACTTATAAAACAGTTTAACTGAGCAAATGATAAACGTGACACAAGGAACAAAACAGGCTATCCTTAGCCATTTGCTCAGCTACTGTTTTTATAAGTAAGGCCCATAAGGTCCTATAGCATGAATGACTCGACCGGTTTGAAACCACTGTTTTAAAGAAAACCTAAGTTAAGTAACAGTTTGCTGTTGCGTTTTGTTTGGAGAGAGATTTCCAGTAGCCCTAGTCCCTCCCGTCCCTAATCCTTTCCTTTGGGATTGGCAAAGTACCCACTATTCTTTTGGTATCATAACTGTCCAAGTGTCCATGCGTAGTCAAGATCACTTACCAGGTGACACTTACTCGTTTGCTAATCTCAGCTTTAAAGAAAAAAAATTTGGGTTATTCATCCAAGTTCCAACTAATGGTCTTCGCTCTGTCACTATCAAGTTCAGTGCCGAATCATTTAGGAAAACTATTTCTGTCACATCCTACGGTTTATCTTACAAATGGACGTCGATTAACATACGTTTAAGGAAATCTTGTTTACATTTTACGTTCTGTACTATTCCTATAAATAAATAGTGAGTTCACCAACCTTCCGCCTTCAATGAACAATACTAATAGAGGTTTAATGTTAATGTAGTAAACGCCATTTGTTTACTTAGGTTCTTTGCAGACGGTGTTCGAGTTTCGGCAACTAGCAACTCGGTAATACCTTTATAAAACGGTTTTTATACAATTTCAAGAACGTAAACGTAGCAACTTCAGTAGAGAGTTTTGGAAATCGACTACTGTTTTTAATTGTCGCAAAATGAGCCAGTTGTTTGAATTTTCCAGTTTCCCCAATCGCAACTATAATTCGCTGGCCGATTTCCCTGACCATCTCCCGCAGCTATGACAATGACTATAGATTTCGAAAGAGTATTTAAAATAACTTGGGAGTTTTTGTTGCTGCAACTGGCAACCGTAACCGTTTGAAAAATTCTTGGTGGTGTCGATTAATTGCTCGTATGCGAGGCGCCTTATCTAGGGTTGGGTATTTACGAACAACTGAACCTAAATCTGTTAGGTTTATGCCGGCAGCTGGCACGCACGACAGCTGTTGTGATGTAGGTCCTGATTTACAACTTCAACCTAATTAAAGCATTACCGGACAGAATAAGAAGCTAGAACATGTAGGTTTCATTACTAGATTGAGGAACATCATTAGGCAAGACCGCTGGTTCCATCTTCGCGCTGAGAAAATATTTATGTGATTCTCAAATATTTGGCAGTTCTAAGAGTGTTTACAATAATCTCTTGTAGTCCCATATGATGGTCACGATGTGATGAGGCTTGAAGTCAGTTTTTACGCTTTAGTCTCACTTGACTATGTCACTTGATATCTCACCGCGGATTCAGCTGTCGAGTTATACAAAAGTTCTTACAGAATAGCGCTACAGGGCGATTTTCTGTGAAAACGAGCCGACATACATTCGTAATGTCGGGTACACACCAACCGAACGAAGGCGAAAGAACGTTTGGTTTCCATCACCAATGGCCCTTCGCGAATTTTCTTTCGTCTTCGTTCGGTTAGTGTGTACGCGCCAAGACACAATCAAGTGGTACACCAATTCTGTAGATATAAGTGTCTGTCATATTTCCATCTGTCACTACGTTTTTATCTATTTACAAAAAATCAGGTACGATGCTAAGAAATAGGTTCATTAATTCATGACATATGTATATAACTGGATTTTGACGGGAAGGCTGACAGGTTGGGCGTCGTTTGTTAAAATTATTTCATATTATTCTCTAGAGCTGTGTTTGTTGTCTTTAAGTGCTGTGTGTGTTGTTGTCTTAAATGCATCAAATTTCAGTGAAGATGGACAGTAAGGTATAATGTGTAAACTTTTAACCGGTGATCTTTGATGAGTTTTGTTTGGTGCGTTGGCTGGTTTGTTTGTTCGGTCGATTCGCCGAGTGAAGGTCATCTGAGGGACACTGGAATGAATTACCGCCATAATCCCAGCAGGACCTTGAGATCATCCACATCTGGGTCTCATGGTCATTGTGAAAACATAATTGATCTATTTACCGTGACACCAATGTCACGGTAAATAGAGCAATTATGTTTTGTTTTAATTATGTTTTTTTTATAAAATAATGGCTTCCACACATAAGCGATGATTTAGCCAACTAAATCATCGCTTATGCGTGGAAGCCATTATTTAAAAAAAAAAGAAGAAGCAGACATATATAACTGGTATACGTTTATATGAAAATTAGACCTACATGCGTCTTAAGATTTTTTCCTTGCTCAAAAAACATGATGTGCCTGTTTACGGAAGTACTACATCAATTCAGTTGCTCATTAAAATACATTACATGTTTTATGTAGGGCTGTCAACAAAGAATCTTCAAGTCGAATGTGATAGAATAAATTTCTAGACATTGATTATTGGTCAGGATAACATTAAGGTCGCATTTGTATTGTATTTGTCGTATATTTTAACACGTTAATATTATTAGCTCAATCAAGAAAATAATAGCTTATTTCTACTGTTTTTGAGTGGCAACATTTTGAATTGATATTATCTATATAATTCTGCCGTGGTAAACGAGTGTCCGAAAACACGATTTCTAGAAAACGGCGATTCAATTTTGCGTTTTCAATAATTCATGTTTGTAGAAAAATTATAGTACAGTAGCCCGAGCACGAAAAACTAATGTACATGTAAACTCGCGGCGCACTGATGACATTTGATTAATATTTCATACAAATTTCATAGACGCGCATCGAGCACGAATACATTTACGGTTGTCAGAAATTTTCCTGCTCGGGCTGCTGATCGCAATGTTGCATATTACCAATAGAAAGGTACAAAAATGTTTAAGAAATTAATATGAAAGTAATTTAAAGATTATAGTAATTTTGTGCCCTCTCGATTACCATTATACAATTTTGTTAAGTCCACGTAACGTATACGTTGTGAAATTGTTTCTGCTAATCGATTAATTGTAGACTTTCGAAATTTGATTCATCGATAAATACTACACTACTTTCCTAGCCTATTGTAAAACATTGGCACGTTTAAGCATTGCGATGCTACTTTGCTGAGTCGGCTATCCCATTCCCTCTATCTTACAGATTTTCATATGCAAAGCAACACTTATAGTCAGTATTTCGGATTCGGTCCACCGTGCATGCTGCGATAAGCCAGCCCTCTTATGTAAACACTCCGATATTTACAATGTGGGATTTCATGTTTTTAAAACCGCTGAGGCGTGTTAGCTCTGTAAAATGAATTGAAGGTTTCTATGTACTTCAAATAAAAGGTTTTGGGCTTTCAAATAAATTATATTAATATGATGAACATTTAGTTAATTTATTAACACGATCCTTAGGTTTTATGAATGAAGAATTCACTTAACAATCATGAGACTGTCATACTTTAAGTGATAGAACCACGCTGTAGACAATTACGTCTACAGCACGAATGGGCCGGCTCGACCGGTTTGATACCACTGTCTCTCAGAAAACCGACGTAAAGTGGCAGCTCGCTGTCGCGTTTCATTCGGTGAGTGAGATTTCCGGTAGCCCAATTCCCCCTCCCTTTCGCAATCCCTTTTCCCTCCCCTTCCATTCCATCCTTTTAGGTTGGCAACGCACTCATGATTCTTTTTGAGTCTCGGGTGTCTATGGACGGTGGAGATCACTTATCATCAGGTGACCCATCTGCTCGTTTGCCAGTCGCTGCTAAAAAAATACTGACAGCCCGGTTGCACAGTGAGTGCATATAGCTAGGAAAGAGAGGCCGCGCGTTCGATTCCCGTGCTAAGACAAATGTTTATGTGGCCCATAGATATTTTTTTCGAGTCTGGGGGTTGTGAGACCGAAATTATTATAGTTCTTGATAGTCACGCACACCACAACACTCGTATCTTAGTGTGGCGCAGGACTATGTGTGTGACTGTTGGGTGATATTTATTTATAATCATTTATTATACTAAAGTCCTCACTTTGCACTAACCGATATATTTCATATCTACTTGTCATGAGTATGACTTATAACAAAACATAAGCTCACGCCTGTATCCCCGAAGGGGTAGGCAAAGGCGCACTAGCGAACTAGTACACCCACATTTCGCAGAGCTTAGTTCGGTCCCAGATGTGATAGGGGGCGAGCTTATCGCCATATCGGGCATAAATTCCAGACTCCGAGCTGATATGGAAAAAACCAATATCACTTTGCCCGACCCGGGGATCGAACCCGAGACCTCAGAACCGTAGTCGTACCGAAATACCACCACGCCACGGAGGCAGTCAAGTCATGACGTATGTATCACGATTATTACGTCTATTCCGTTGTAGTTCCATTGTTTCTCCATACAACCCCTAGAATTCATTTATTTTTTTTACACATTATAAAAGGAACTTTTCTGCGTTTCAGCTTTGTCTAAGTATTTAGGGTGGGGCTGATAAGTGAGTGTTAAATATATTGGCCGCCTTATCTGTCAAAATTGTACAGCGAAAATCAATGTTAGTAGCCGTTAAAATTGAGTACCGTTTGACCATTCGGGCGATAATAATTAATTTATGAGTTTCAGGAATTTAATTCGCGGACTTTTATTCTTCCGGATAATGATCCGAATTTGGAATTTTTAGACGTATTCGGCGTAGGGTCATTGCCCTACGTCTAAGAATTCCGTGAAAATAGATACACGAACACAAATAGCCAACAAGCCTTAACGATAGGACTATACGTAATTTGCAATATAAGGAGTAAAAAAGTTAGCGGGAAAGGTCGAGCCGCTGACCCCATTCATCGAAACTGACCCTAACTTTGGCTTATCGCATGCGGGTTTGACAAAGCTTGTGTGAAACTACTAAGTCATTCAGCTAGTTTGCGTTCGATCCTTTATAGTTTAGTTTTGTAAAGGATTTGCTTTCCATTAATTTTCCTCGGTGGCGTAGTGATATGGCGTGCTCCGTATGACTATCGTCCTCAGGTCTCAGGACTTTTCAGTATCAGCCCGGAGTGTGGAAGTTGTGCCCGGTATCGCCATACCGGGTATTCTCGATGGTAGGTTTGCCCCCTATCACATTCTGGACGGAACTAAGGTCAACGAAATGTGGGTGTTCTAGTTCGCTAGTGCGTCTCTGCTTACCACTTCGGGGACACAGGCGTGAGCTTATGTAGTTTAGCTTCTCAGGTTTATATCAGAGACCAGAAAATGAGTAATTGTTAACTAATGGTAATATCTACCACCAAACCACTTCTAATAGTATACAGTCAAAGAGAGAAAGATAGAATAAGCATTGGAAAAGGAGATTGGGGACTTCAGATAGTCTTCTTATGGTCACATTCAAAGTAAATATTCCCTTACTACAAATAGTCAGTGATGGACAAGGGCCCTTTACATAATGAGAATAATTCAAATTGATTTCTTAAGTTTACGCGAATGCTATTCATTGAAATTTTTACAACCGTTTATGTTCCGATCTACGCAGTACGAGCCCAGGCTTGTGCAAGCTTCCAACCAAGAGAGAAGATGGTTGGAAGCTTGCACAAGCCTGGGATCCAATTATACATTTAATCAAATCGGAACCCAAAAGACCAGCTGCCAGACCTCAAGACACTGTGAGCTCGTACTGCGTAGATCGGAACATAAACGGTTAACTTTTTAAAAATCTGTATAATTCTAAAATGAAGGTAGATTTTGTAATACTAACATTTTTGGACAAACGACATCTCAGTCCAACCCGTGACCACGAAGACTGCAAAGCCTTCGAAACGTCGGGAATAAATATTAAAACCAAATCGTGATAAAATCCGTAAAAGTAATTTTATTTCAGAGAATAATTCAAGCGAATGCTTTTGGTTTTTGTAATTTTTTTTTTATAATTTAACCTAAAAATTTCTATAAACTTAAAAGTTACAAGCGTATAAACTCTGGTGGAGGGGCAACTGTCAAATAACAGAAGTGACGTATTAGCGAACAGTGACGTCGCCGTGCGAACATTAAAAAGGGATAGCATGATATCTCCACTACGCACACACTCTTGCTTATTCCATTGCATAGAATTAAAACTATGAACGCTGCATTTTTTAACCAATGCTGATTACATAAAAAAATATTTTAATTACAAAACTAATCATAGGACACAACCCTATTCTTGTCGATGCGTAATGTAACGCAATATTCGCACATATGTATATTAAATAACCGTTTTTACATAGTTTATGACAATCCCAATAATTTTACGATTCTTTGAAGGCTATAAAAGTAACAAACGACTGAAGTTCAATATGTAACACATGAGGCGGTCATTGCCAAAAATAGGGATGGACTCGTAAATCCGGACACTTTATTGGCCCACGACGTCGAAGGACGGCCCACCTGATGGTATAGTTACTGTCGCCTACAGCCATCGGCAATGCCAGGGTATGGCCAAGCCGCTGCCTTCTATGGAATTAATGGGGATTGCGATGGTGTATTTAGGTCTATAAATCACGCTCTCCGTACGAAACGCAAGCCAGCACTTCTTTCCTTGCTTAGGGCTGTCAGTTTGGTGACTATGACTAGTAGCCCACTAGTCATACAGTCCAAATTGACAGTTTTATCTTTACCATGAATGGGCCAGCCCTAAGCAAGGAAAGAAGTGCTGGCTTGCGTTTCGTACGGAGAGCGTACACGTAGATACGTTCATAGAGCACGAAAAACTAATGTAAATGTAAACTCGCTGCGCACTGATGACATTTGATTAATATTTCATACAAATTTCATAGACGCGCATCGAGCACGAATACATTTACGGTTGTCAGAAATTTTCCTGCTCGGGCTGCTGAAAGTCTACCACGTTGTTATAATTCAATTGGCATGCAAGCCTACAACAGGACTTTATTGGGTACGAAATTAACGTCATCTAAAACGTAACAGAACGAAATATTGAAATACTCCCAAAAATAAAAAGTTATAAGCCTTTGTAGTTTGTGTAACCTTCAAACAGCGGGAAAGAGTAAGTATCAGTTAAATCACGTCACGGCCATAATGGTGCGTGCGTTGGAAAGGGATAGCAAGATATCCCCACTACGCCCCCACTCTTGCTCATTACAGAATTTAAAATATGAAATACTGACTCATTTTTCAACCAATTTCTATGCGGTTTTCACAGAAGGGTTTCTTTTTTGTTTTATTTGCTGTTACATATAACTGCATATGTGTGGACATTACTTAATATAAGCATACGACTGTATCCTCAAATGGTTAGGCAGGAGTACTACTAGTAAATGTATTTCCGTCCTTTCGTATGATAGATGCTTGTGACTGCCTCGGTGGCGTGGTTATACTTCGGTACGACTACCATCCTTAGGTCTCGGGTTCGATCCCCGGGTCAGGCAAAGTGATATTGGATTTTTCCATATCAGCCCGGAGTCTGGAATTTGTGCCCGACATGGCGATAGGCTCGCCCTCTATCACATCTGGCACGGAACTAAGCTTAGCGAAATGTGGGTGTTCTAGTTCGTTAGTGCACCTCTGCCTACTCATTCGGAGATACAGGCGTGAGCTTATGACTTAAAGAATAGATTCCAATCGAGGGTAATCCGCGTGAGACTTCCATATTGAAAACTCAAACCCAAATCGTGATTGCTCGACACTCAATTTGAACTCGGAACCTCAGAATTCTCACCCTAAGTACGGGGCCACAAGACAAAAGACGAGGCACGAGTGTGGACATAGCTGTGGGATTACTATGTCCAAGAGGAGACTGATTTATACATGTCCCACGTGGTTCAACGTACGCGACCTTCAACACCGCAGTTGAGAGTAGTGGCGATAAATCTGGCCGTCACTATGAATGGGTTTTGCAAGCCAATTGTTAAGACAATTTCGCTGTTCCACCAAATATTACACGTAAAGTTTACTTGAATTATGGCATTTGTTTGACAGAGTTATTCATAGCGTTGTGGAATGGATATTTTGTCATTGGAATAAACATGAAAATAAAAGATTTGTTTTGTATTTATTTCTATTACCGACGTTTCGAAAGCTTTACAGCCGTCGTGGTCAGAGATAGAATCTGTAAAAAACTAGTTTTATTTCAATGAATAACATTCGCGTAAACTTAAGAAATCAATATGCAAATAAAATATTAGTATGGAAATTATTGTTGGTCCTTTGATCCAGACTAGATGGTGCCTATAGTATCAAAAAAAGTAATAGTGACTTAATTAAGTCGGCATAATTACGGAGTTTAGCGACGCAATGTCGCTACAATCAACGCAACAATCAACTTATAATAATCTAATAATAATATCAGCCCTGTAATATTACTGTCCCACTGCTCGGCACGGGCCTCCTCTACTAATGAGAGTGGTTAGGCCTTAGTTTACCACGCTGGCCTAAGGCGGGTTGGTAGACTTTACATACCTTCGAAATTTTTGTGGAGAACTTCTCGGGTATGCAGGTTTCCTCACGATGTTTTCCTTCACCGTAATAGCAAGCGATAATTCACAATCATAACACACTTAACATAGAAAAGTCAGAGGTGTGTGCTCTGTTTTGGAGCTGGTCTCGAACCGCCGAACTATTTAGAAATTAATTTAGTAAAGCAACACAGCTTTGTTATTCTCCTGGTATAGATAGGCGATGACCCTGGGCAACGCGGCGTGAAAAAAATGCATTTTTTTAAAAATCTATGATTATTACTTACTTTGTACTTCATTAAAGCCATTGATAGATATAATGAATAAAACTGTTAATCTAAAAATTTGATTTCTTTTCAAATGAAGTTACGACTTTTGATATTAGACCGACCATATTTAATACTACTGTAAATGAATAGAATCAGAATCCATAAAATTACATTAAGAAAATCAAACCTGAGTCGATCAAAATCTCATTTCTCTTTATTCATAGCCATATCACGAGACTTAAGATCATGATGACTTGACAAGATACATTTAATTTCATATTGATTGCATTATTCAAGCGTCTTTCTCTCTCTTTAAGTCAATAAAAACCTATAACGCGAGTCATTACTTAGGCTTACACAAAATTTATTATCAAATTCCCATCTCCATTACATTTACATTAAGCATACCCCACTTCGCAGAAAAAATGTGTTTTCAAATCTGTTCGTCGGCGGATTATAATACAAGCGGAATATCGAATACAACGCCGTATCCATTTAAAATATTGAATTGCGTTAGGGCTTTACTACACTGAATAATGGATGTTGTGTATTTGGACGTTATGCAAAAAGGATCCAACTTAACAAAATCAATCCGTGGCAGCCGTGAATACGTTGATAAGTAACTTACAATACTGTTCTTCTAAAAAAATGGCTCCTACGCATTTGCGAAGATTTAGCCAAGTTTTTTTTTCTACCTTCCCTTATCCCACCTTAATGTGGGGTCGGCGCAACACACTTTTTCAAACATGTTGCAGAGAGGATTTGGCTTAGCTTTTACGACCGGTCGCCTGACTGACGTCAACCCCCTATGAGGGATCCAGTCCCGGGTAAATTAAATTAGAAAATTCGCTTTGCCCGATTTCGGAATCGAACCCAGGAGGTCCTGGGAGGTCCCATACCACAGCCCATACATGCTGCCACTAGACCAAGAAGGCGACTAAGATTTAGCCAAGTGAACAGAGCAATTGTCAAGTTTTCGCAATGATCATGAGACCCAGATGTGGACGGTCTCAAGGTCCTACTGGAATTATGGCGGCAATTCCTTCCAGTGCGATGCCCCTTAGATAGGTCATCACTCAATGCATCGACCAGGCAAAGCCAGCCAACGCACCAAGCAAAACTCAAAGATCACTGGTTAAAAAGATTTCTACATTATCTTCTATCCATCTTCGCTGAAGTTTGGTGCATAAATCTACATCACTTTGAAACAACAAACACAACTTCAGACAATAACAGGAAGTAATTTTAACAAGCGATGCCCACCCTGTCAAACTTCTCGTCAAAATCATACTTACAATGTCGTCCAAAAATTTATTTGTGCCTTTAAGTGACAAGGTACGAGCCTGTCACCACGGTTTCGTCAGTAATGCACAAACTCCAAATGTATAATTTATCGAAACGAAAAACTCGGCATCACAAATGGCTCAAGCTGTTTGATATCCCTCCTTCCTATCATTTCTATTCCTATCCTTTGGTGGCCCAATTCCCTTCTCACTATCCCTATCCCTTTATCTCTCCTTTAAGGTTGGCAACGCACCCATGATTCTTTTTGTGTCTTGGGTGTCTATGAGCGGTGGAGATAACTTACCATCCGGTGATCTCGTTTGCCAGTCTCTGCTAAGTAAAAAGAAACCCTGTCTTAAAGTGAAGTGGCAGCTTGTCATCGCGTTCCTTTGGTGAGTGAGACTTCCAGATTCCCTTCCTTTAAGGTTGAGTAAGCAAGCCCTACATTCTGATGACCCAGATGTCAGTACGTCGGAGTTACTTGGTCATCATCATCATTAATCACTTGAACACCCTACGATTTTTTTATCCGGGCATGGCAAAGTGACTATACTGCACCTGATGGTAAGCGTAGTGCAGTCCAAAAAAATTAGCGACCATTGACAAACACTGTGTTTATCAGTGGTCGTCAGAATCATGCCGGCCTATTCATGCTTCTTCACACTCCGAATCCGAAGAGGAAAGAAGCAAATCGAGGGGTTTGCGACAAAACAGGCGAATGACCGATGCAGAGACAGGGATATCCCCATACCCGTCTCAACCAACCATCAAGTCATGCCGCAAGCCTCTCGAGAGTTTCTTTATATATTCTGGTGACAGCCACTGGGCTACTGATGTTAGTAGACATACTAACATCAGTAGCCCGAGCACGAAAAACTAATGTAAATGTAAACTCGCTGCGCACTGATGACATTTGATTAATATTTCATACAAATTTCATAGACGCGCATCGAGCACGAATACATTTACGGTTGTCAGAAATTTTCCTGCTCGGGCTGCAGCTGTAAAAAGCTATGACATAAATGAGCTAGTTAGAATGGTATTGAACGACTGTGTACGGGAAATCCGTTATATGGTATTTTGCTGTTGAGTATCGTATGGTGAATGAGATATAGCGATTAAGCAGTCTATGTTATAAATCCAGCCCATATTACTTACTTAAATAATAATATTTATTTTAAGCTTATAAAATTGCAAATAAACGCCACGTTCATAGCCAAGAGAAACAAACGTATAACTGTAAATATTATTTTTTAAACGCGTACTTATGATAATGTATGGCGTCAGTAAAGGCCGAACGTGACGCAAAACATTGAGTTTCGTTTTCTCCTTGACATAATATTTTTATGATCTGCGACATTATCTAGTGTTTGTACTAGTGTATTTCCCTGTTTTTTTTAACGTAAATATAACAGTATCCTCGGAATGATAGTTTTAACTTCGACGGTTATAATTTTGGTAATTATTTTTGTTGGTTTACAAGGGCAGACGAGCTGGGTTTATGGGTGAAGTTGTTCCTTGAAGACGATCTGATAACCCATTTGTGTTGCTGCAGACGATCAGAAATTATAAGCCAATAGTGAGTATTAGCTTATAATTTCTCAACAACACGATTGCTGTAGTATCATAAGTATCAGCCGCAGAACGACTATTGTTGAACGTAGGCCTTTTCCAAAGATTTCCAGATCGACCTGTATGCTGATTTACCACCAGGAACTAAAGACTTCTATGTATTTACTAGACAAGCTGTTTCGAAGTAAAATTGTGGCACATGACGGCGAGTGTTTGACGTTTCACGGCTAAGGAAGAGAGCAGATTTCAATAGTGAGTTGAGGTCGATTAACAGAGACTTAGTGCGCACATTCTATGTACCGAACAGCCACTCTAGTAGTATATGTACATAGAAGTTTTTGCCAGGAACTAATAATCTCTTACTTTTATGGTTTCTTCATACAGAAGCTCACGCCTGTATCACCGAAGGGGTAGGCAGAGGTGCACTAGCGAACTAGAACATTTGGCCGAGTTTATTTCCGTCCCATGGTTTCTTCAGATATACGCTTATTGTACTCGTATGCAGGTTTAACCTACAAGTCCTCATTACAGATCGATTTGAAGATACGCGTTCCCATCGAAAATCTAATAAGGACGGGGCCACGTCGGGGTGGAATTAAGGGTCTGGAATTAAGGGTGCTTTCGTGGAGAAAATGAAGTTTCTGGAAATGTCTTCTGAATTAAACATATTGTAATATGACCTTAAGGCGAAAGGCGATGTTAAAAACGAAATCAATTTACCCTTATAAATGTATTTTACTTATATTACCTATAATTATGATAGTATTATTATACATTGAAAATTCGGTTTTGATTTAAGGTAACCAAAAAATCATATACTATTTCAATTAAGTATCTTACTTAAAAAGCCTTTGTAGTCTTGGAACATTGCCTCATAATAAAAAAAAAACAGTTGATCAAAAATTATTTCAAATCCTCAGATTTTGCTAGAATCCAACAAGCCCTTCCATACGGACCATTAAACAAAAACTAGATAAAATAAACGGTAAACCGCACATTTATCAGCTGTTTTTTCGCTGAGTACCGACGTGGACGTATTTTTTTAGCTCTTAACAATTTTCACAACATTTATTGGGGTCTGTAGCGACGTATAAAGGATAAAGTCCATTTACGTCAGCATTTCGGCCGGTGTTAAATGTTTTACGGCGAAAAAATCACGCAAACGTGATGTGAAAAGCGTAAGCTTCCATTGTGATTAAAAGTTGGTCTTCAATCCGTAGAGAGTTTGAGTTTTGAATAGCGTTTTGTCGTTGTCACCTCCAATTTTAAAGTGAAATCATTTTACATAAGCGAGTTCCATACAAATTCGATTGTCAAAAATATTTACATACACAGACATATCGGAAATCCGATATTGGGATAGTTAAGCAACTAATTCGTGTATAGCGTACAGATTAACGGAGCGTGTGGAGAGATGACCTGTAAAAGCAATTAACAGAATTTGAGTGCGAAAGCGTAAGCAGTACCTAGTAGAATTGAGTACGTATTTAGTTGAATGTTGGACACGTTCCGAGTAAGTCGTTTGCGATTGTAGAATTAGTAAAATACTGTATCTTTTTATTTAAAAGAAAGAAATTGACACATAATAAGATAAAAAATCGGTTTTATATTTCAAGACGGCCTATATTTTTATTGATTGTTCCCCACAGGGTGTTAACGTCTGGCAGGCATCCGGTCGAAAAAACTAAGCCGATTCCTTTCTACAGTATGCTTGTGATTTTTTTATCCGGGCAAAGTGACTACATGATGGTAAGCGTAGTGCAGTGCAAAAAACTAGCGACCACCGGGAAACAATGGGTTTATCAGTGGTCGTCAGAATCATGTCGGCCTATTTATGCTTCTTCACACTCCAAATCTGAAGAGGGAAGAAGCAAATCGAGGGGCTTGCGACAAGACAGGCTGATGACCGATGCAGGTCATGCAGGTCATCAGGATACAGGGATACCTCCATACCCGTCTCAACCATCAAGTTATGCCGCAAGCCCCTCGAGAGTATTGAGAGAATTGCGCCGAATGCAAATATTAATTTATTAATTAATTTTGATACGCTACATGTTGCTATCCACAAAGCACTCTTGTAGCTTAACAACAAGATATTATTACATACATACATAGACTCAAGCCTTTTTCCCATAGGGGTAGGCAGAGACAACGGATTTCCACTTGCTACGATCCTTACATGCCTCTTTCGCCTCATTCAGTCTCATTACATTCTTCATGCATGCACGACGGTTTAGGGTACTTTTAACTTGACCTTTCTCGATATTATTATTGTCTAAAAAGTCCTTTAAGTGAAATGTATCTAATCTATCTTATTAATGTAGCCAATATAAACTGTTAAAAAAGCTTTAAAACTCATTAATCAAATTTTGTATACATTAATTCTGTTGTTTCAAAATATTTATACCGCGGGTGAAGAGTATGATAAAAGATTTCTGAGACTTGTTTTAAGCTTCCATTTTACTATCGGGAGTTTATAAAACTCTTGAACATTAATCTTCGTCTTATAAATATATTTTCACGTTTCAATAACGTTTGCTTTATGTTCATCGTATTTCGACGTCACTAAAATTTTGATGATCTGTGTCTTTGTCAAATTGTATTGCCGTTACAATATTTAGTCGCCTCCTTATTCTGGTGGTAGCTATGTGGTCTGTGAAACGCGGGGAGATTATGGTTTCTATTCCCTGGTAGGGCAGGGTGTGTTTCTAATAGGATTTTCCTAGAACTGGATCCTCCAGAGGGTGATTGACGTAATGCAGAAATCAGTATGTTACAAAAATGATTTTGACGACCGGTCGCCTGCCTGACGCCAACCCCCTCCGAGAAATCCAGACCCGGACAAATTAGAACAGAAAAACGTAATGCCCGATCTTTGATTTGAACCTAGAACCACGAGGGTCCTCAACTCATACATGCTTCCACCAGACCAAGGAGGCAACATTACGAACAAAGACATAACCTCCCTAGATAGACATACAGAGGCGGCGCTAGACCAAAATTGAACGTCGGCGACATCAGTTTTTCGTAAATTCTATGGATGATGATGATGGCCCCTTGACTATTTCGGGAAAATAGGTATATTGGCAATTTTATCCTATGAGGCCCCTTTCTAATAGAGGCCGGGTACGAGGCCTCCTTAGGCCCGAGGTCGCCGACGCTGCCGAAGCCTAACGCCGCCACTGCAGACATAGATCTCCTCAGACATAGGCTGAGATCTATAGAGTGAACTTCGACTAAGTCTGAGTCAAAGAAACGAAATCAGTGAGAACTTGGAATTTTTAAATTGAATTTCGACTCAGACCGAGCCATTTTTTACAAGAAAAACAGACTGACGGACAGAGTAAGCAAATATTTTCTTGTAATAAATGACTGAGACTAAGTCATAGTGCCTTTTTAAAAATTTCAAATCCTC
This sequence comes from Clanis bilineata, assembly GCA_036417725.1. NCBI lineage: Eukaryota > Metazoa > Arthropoda > Insecta > Lepidoptera > Sphingidae > Clanis > Clanis bilineata. Next base: position 13,745,630 of record CM071149.1, on the reverse strand, counting down.
ACTAAGTTCGTTTCTTTGATAGACTTAGTCGTTATAGACCTCAGCCATAGATTTCCAGATGACCCGTTGGAAGAAAAACCCTCCCTACATTATTGTACAGAGAAAATTCCATATACACACAATGTATACACTTCATTCCACTATTCACGAAGACTTCTCTTTTAGTCTTTTACTACCCTGTCTGGTTGACCTTAACAATACGACCTTAACCTAGGCGTCTCCATTGGCCTTATTTCCGAAAGCGGAGCATCAAACAGTAATCCATGTTTACAAAAGCCCTGCTTACGAGCACTGTAGCTTGTTATGTCTATGTTATGACTTTGATATAACGAGCCAGGTTTGTTTGTTCGACAACATAAACGCCGGAGTCGTGTTCATGTCATGTGGAATGGCAAACAAATAACCTTAATGTTAGTCGCAAAATGTCTCGCTCTTGCAGTGGAAGAATGAATGGAAAGCGATGTGTATTTCGTACAATGTGCTTTATCTAGCTTCATATACATGTAGAAGGTAGTGTTTCTCGTACGATCTACGGATAAATATAGTTTACGAGGATATGTCTTAATATTCTTGTTTCAAATTGGTTGAAATATACATATATAAGCTCACGCCTGTATCCCCGAAGGGGTAGGCAGAGGCGCACTAGCTAAGTAACTCGGCGTAATATGGGTGTACTACATAGATGTAGTACACCCATATTTCGCCGAGCTTAGTTCCGTCCCAGATATAATAGGGGGCGAGCCTATTGCCATATCGGGCACAAATTCCAGACTCCGGGCTGATATGGAAAAATCCAATATAACTTTGCCCGACCCGGGGATCGAATCCGACACCTCAGGACGGTAGCTGAACCGAAATACAACCACGCCACCGAGGCAGTCAAATTCATTGGTAGAATTGTAAATAATTATACAAAAATACAGAGTGATCTCACATACCGCCGAATGTTCCTAACTTAAGGACGCCTTATGTCCTTTAAGGCCGTCTTATCTGTCAAAATTGTATGGCGAAAATCAATGTAAGAAGGCGTTAAAGTTGAGTAGCGTTTGACTTTACGGGTGATAATAACATTGGTAATATTGATATAAAATTTATGTTCGTTTCTACACTCGCGATTAGAACTGCATTTGTTTGATTTAATAGAGGTATGATAGACAAACGATTATAATTCTGAGCACTCAAACAAAAAATAACACACATTTACGTCGTAAGAAAAAAGATGAATTTATCCTCAAACCACGCGGGATTGCCTTACAAAATAAAGTAGGGTCGAAACTGTCCCCACCGTCCTAATCTTACCCATATCTCAGGCAAGTTAAGAAGCCGAAATTACCAAGGTCTACTTATTAAACAAAGTCATAAAACACGAGAGTCGTTGCTTCCCAAACTGTTGAAAACTTACCCAATGTCAAAAGAAAAATAAGGACTTGACTTAGCTATGAAAATACGTGTTTACTTTGAAGCCGGTTCTCCCATTTTACTTTCGCAACCTATTTACATGTAAGCTTTCACTGTGTCATAAGACTTAAATAAAGTATCAATACTTATTTATTTTTTTATAAATGCGTTGTTTTATGTATAATTATACGAATTTTGGAATGTGAAGGAGATGCTATATTACTGGGATTTTTCTTTCGCTCGGTCGCCATTTTGGTTTCTCTTCACATTAGGCATACTTCATTTTCATCAGTCATGCCAAGTCCTTATTCTTCTTGTGTTGTTGCACGTACCACGATCACTTGATCGCACGATCGAAATTCTCGATAACTTTAGAAAGCACCTTTTTCATAATCTTTTTTCATCTTGGAAAGTCAATACAATCTGTTTAAGCGAGCCTGTAGTGCCTTGGGAATACTCTGCCATCTATCAAATACTGCCTCAGGATGTACTGACGGGAAAATAATATTTTAGAAGCGTAGGCCCGATAGCGATACCCTTGTATATAAACTTGAAAGAAATGTGCCTCAAGCGTGGATTTTGAGTTATTTTCTGGGTTAATATTGTATCTTTTATGGTAGAATGTGGGAAATAATTGTGAATTAAACTTTGTCGATACTCCAAGCTTTTTGGAAAAAGCTAGTTTGTAGAATAACGGCAATAGCCTAAGCGATATGTACTGACAAAATTCCAGTATTTCCAGTCACTTTCCTGACACCATTCCTGCCCTATCCTATTCCTTTTTCCATAACACTGACACTCTTTTTCTGTCTCAACATCTTAGCTTCATCGTTATTATGCCCATACTTTTGCCTGCCTGTATTCAAATGTATAGCATGATAATGTAAACAATTCTTAATCTAGAATGTAATTGTGTTGACCTGTTGATCTGTCATAAGTGTTTTTACGTGCCTACGTGACCAATAAACATTTTTATTTTATTTTATTAATTCTGCAAATCCGTCTTATCAACGCCAACTTTCTGTGAATTTCACGGCTTGTGTCCTCCCCACATAACTTCTGTGTAATTATCAGATTATTCCGAGTTCACCATGGGAAATGTTTAAGCTAATCATGCCGCATCACACATAACGCTTCTGTTTAAAGTAACGCCAACGCAATGTTCCCGGGGCAATGGAGCGTAAACATTCTCGAGGGAAATCTCGCGCTGTCCCGGATACCGGGAACAATTTAATCGGAACAAAATTTGGTAAGCGAAACAAAAGTTTCTTTTACAATACGATGGCGTAGAAAAAATCGATACCGTTGAAAGGGTGACAATTACACTTTGGGATGTCGAGTTGAGAGTTTGAGAGAAGTGCTTTGTTAATCGGTTTCTGTATTATTTACATTTTGGACAATTTATATCTTTAACTGCTCTCTCTCTGACTGCCTCGGTGGCGTGGTGGTATTTCGCTACGACCACGTTTCTGAGGTTTCGGATTCGATCCCCGGGTCGGGCAAAGTGATATTGGATTTTTCCATATGAGCCCGGAGTCTGGAATTTGTGCCCCATATGGCGATAGGCTCGCTCCCTATCACATCTGGGACTGAACTAAGCTCGGAGAAATGTGGGTGTTCTAGTTCGCTAGTGCGCCTCTGCCTACCCCTTCGGGGATACAGGCGTGAGCTTATGTTATGTTATGTTATATCTTTACCTCTATGCTAATGTAGAGGAAATATTTGTTTTGTTTTTGTTTGTAATGAATAGGCTCAAAAACTCATGTGCCGATTTAAAATTTCTTTCACCTATAGATTGTTGCATTATAAGCGAGTTACTTAAGATATTTATTCTATAAATAATATGTAAGGCTCCCGTGATAGGTTTGATAATAAATCGTACGAAGTCGCGAGCAACATAGTTCAATATAATCGGAAACAATAAATGAGAACTTTTCGGCTGTAAGTTATGGTGTGTTTATAGTAATAAAAGTCGCCTCCTTTGTTTAGTGGCAGCGTAAAAGGGCTATGGATCGAGAGGTCTAGAGTTTGATTCCAAAGCTGGGCAACTAAATCCCACAAAGGGTTAGCCAGGCCATATGTTGTAAAAACAAAAGCATGTTGCGGAAATTCCACTTCAGAGTGGGATAAGTGCAGGACGTAGAAGATAAAAAAAAACAGAATTGTTTAACATCACCAGTATCTAGTTTCCAAAAGAAGCTTTCGATAAAATATATCCTTTATGGAAGGGGGAGGCAGCTACGATGACATTAATATGCCGCCGGAATCCGGACCGTTGTGTCCACAGTAATTAGATATTTTATATGTTTGTAAGCATTCCATTGAACCATATTTCCTCATAAGCTCATCAGTTTCTGGTAATAAGTACGCACGAGTTTACAACTTCGTTACGTTTTCAGTTAACTTTATTATAAGTTTACAACTTCGTTACGTAATCTCAATAACGTACTGATAATTGATTAATTGTTCATTCATAAATAAGACACAATAACATAAGCTCACGCCTGTATCCCCGAAGGGATAGGTAGAGGTGCACTAGCGAACTAGAACACCCACATTTCGCCGAGCTTAGTTCCGTCCCAGATGTGATAGGGGGCGAGCCTATCGCCATATCGGGCACAAATTCCAGACTCCGGGCTGATATGGAAAAATCCAATACCACTTTGCCCGACCCGGGGATCGAACCCGAGACCTCAGAGCCGTAGTCGTACCGAAATACTACCACGCCACCGAGGCAGCCTTATAAAATATCCTTTACTGGCTTACAAAGGCAGTGGAACAAAAGGTTGAATTTTTAGTACATACATAGTAGTAGGGGAGCCCACGATGCTAAATGGGGATTTACTCGAGCGTCGTAGAGACCTATTGGGATGCAAAGCTTAGATGATATGAAGAAAAAAATGTTATATGATTTGACCTTTACATCGGTGGGGGAAGCGGCTATAGATTTTTAAATATGTAAAAAAACTGTTGCATGGACATCCTCGAGCGCGTCAGATATTGATAGCATCAATGCCCTACGTATTTTTAATAATGTACGTATGTTAATCTGATCGTTTGCATGATGCGAGTGGTTGTATTTAAGGGTTGAAAATGAAAAAAAAAAAATGTTATCGAGCGCGTCAGATTTTCTAACGGAGTGTTAAGTGCACCAAAAAAAAGCTCTCATTCACTAATCTGACGATTTCGATGGGACGCAAACTCGCGGCCATTTTCATAATGTGCAAAAAAAATTCGCCATTTTGAAATACTCAAGCGCGTCAGATTAAGATATATATGGTCATCTTTATGTTCTAAACGTACTGTCTCATAATCTGACGATTATATAGAGGGATTGGCCTGATCTGACAAAAAAAAATTAGAAAAACGGTTCACCTTAAAGGCCATCCCTGCAACTTCCCGCTAATTCCATTCTTGGGCTCTTAAAATTGTACTTATGACATTTTTGAGCTCAAAATATAATTTATGTGATATTTTGAGCTCGCTGAGTTCAAAGAAATAGAAATTTCATAGAACACTATTTTTGGAATTTTCAAACCGCAATAACTTTTGAATGGATCAACCGATTTTCACGCGGTTGGCGGCATTCGACGCAGTTTTATCATCCTCATAAGTAATTTTGCAATTTTAATTGATCGAACCACAAATTTCGGAGTAATCCCGAAAAAACACTTTTTCGGGTTTCTTTCGTTCACGATATCTCTCGAACGAATCAACCGCTTTTGACCAGCTAGGTGGCGATCGACGTGGTTTTTCAAGCTCAAAGGCGGATTAGTTTTTGAAGTTGATCGATAAAGCCGGTTAAAAGTTATTCCAAAAAAACCACTTTCAAATTTTTTTTTTTTTTTTTTTTTTTAAATAATTGAACTTAATTAATTGAAAAGCTCAGGAAGCAGAAACCAGAGTGGGGACGGAGTGAGAGAGTAATAGATAGAGAAAGAGTGAGACAGGAATAGAAGCGCGGAGAAAGAAATGTAGGCATCACGCAACTGCACGCATTTAACTTTATCGACGAATTTTTATTATTTCGGCTTGCGGAAATCGTCAGATTATATATTTTTCATTATTCTTGAATTATTTCCTTCAAAATAAAAAAAAATTTAGCTACGCTCGAGAATGTCGAGATGACGTTTTTTTTTTACAACTTTGTTGCCCTCCCCTTTTTTTACGTCACTCTCGAATTGTCAGATTAGTGGAATATACACTTTTTAGGATGTAATTAACTCACCCTACCTTAATCTGACGCGCTCGAGAATTTCTGATGGTCAATTTTTTTTTACTAATCTGATCCTGTATCCTTCACGGGCGGCCTTATATATGGGCCTCATGTTTTGTGGAGGTACTTAACCGGGTACAAGGTATCCCCCTGTATATTAATCTGTCGCGCTTTAGTAAATCCCGAAATCCCCGCTTGGGCTCCCCTACTGTAGGTACCATCACTCATGGATGTTGGCAATGTCAAGCAAGCTGTTTTCAGCAATGGAAAGGAATAGTTTGGGAGGAAGAATGTAGATTTTGACAGGAAGTCTGACAGAATGAGCGTCGCTTGTTAAAATTATTGCATTATTGTTTGGAGTTGTGTTTGTTGCTTTAACTGATGCGGTTTTATGCACCAAATTTTAGCGAATATGGATAGTATAATGTGGAAACTTTTAATCGGTGATCTTTGATGAGTTTTGCTTGGTACGTTGGCTGGATCTGTCCGGTCGACTTTACTTCTATTTTTTTTATTCTATTACTTTATCATCATCTGCCATAGGACGTCCACTGCTGAACATAGGCCCCAAACTATCAGTCTATCACATATACGTTAAAGAAAACACAACGCTTCTGCAATAATTATTATTAATTATTAAAAATCACGCACCAATCCCAACTGCTTCCAGTATTTCCAGTCAATCCCCTGCCACCATTCCTGCCATATGCCATTCCCATACAATCCATTCCCTTACACTCTATTCCTATTTCCCCTTATCACCCTATCTCAGCCATCCCATCGTTATTATGTCCATACTTGCCTGCCTGTTGTCAAATTCAAATATATAATGTAAATTATATTAATCCTAATTTAAAAATTTACTTGTGTTGACTTGTCATAAGTGCTTTTTTACATGCCTACGTGATCAATAAAGATTTTTATTTTATTTAATTGAGGGTCACTGAAAGAGTTCACACAAGTTTTTCATTAAGCTCCGAACTCAACGAAACTGCATTACGTGGTGCTAATACTGAAAGACATTATAAACCGTTATGACTTGCACCAAATACTGCAACAATTCAGTTTTAATGGTTTGACAAAGTTTCCCACTTTAGAAAGTTGAAAAGTCACAGCTATCGTGTTGTTTTAATTACTTATGTAGCTTTGTACAATGCAATCGTAAATTGCCTCAGTGCAGAATTTGTAAGTAGCGTTTGCGACATAATTACTAAATTTTAAAATATAAATTAGTTTGCTATCACACTCGCCTCCTTGGTCTAGTGGCGGCATGTATGGGCTGTGCACCGGGAGGTCCTGGGTTCGATTCCATGGTCGAGAGTGGTGTTTTTGGTTTTTGTAGTTTTGTGACACCATTTTCTCGGGATTGGATCCTCCACATGAGGGTTAACGTCAGACAGATAGCCGGTCGTAAATATATGCCAAATCCTTTCTGCAACATGCTTGAAAGTGTGTGTTGCGCCGACCCCACGTTAAGATGGGATAAGGGGTTGAAAGCTATAGGCTATCACATGCGCGTTCATTCTATTAGTATATTATCATATCATACAAAGTAACGCTTCTTCAAGCTTATATAATTCTTTTTGGGACAATATATCTACACTTAACGGCTAAACTGCGATAAGCACCTTTACAAACTTTATATAAGCTCGATCTAAAGTTGCTTCACATTGAAGAAATTGTTCTTGCTGCCTTAGTTTGTAATCAACCTAGGTAGTAAAATACAGCGTAGAATTATGACTTAAAAAGTTTGAAATAATTAATTTAAAATTGAAATAAAACTATTTTCACGGATTCTATCACGGGTCGGACCTGTGACCACGAAAACTGCAAAGCCTTCGAAACGTCGGGCATAAAAATTTAAACAAATCGTAAAAATAGTTTTATTTCAATGTATAACATTCGCGTAAACTTAAGAAATCAGTATAATTCAATTAAAAGTTAATCACGCAAAAATGACGATTTCCCATTGTGGTCGCATCATATTTGTATATTGAAAGCTTTAATTCTATTACTAGTTAGACTAACAACTAACCATTTAACGAGGCTTATGGCGTCGCAGTGGACCGGAGCCAAAAAGCTATTCAAATCGATTGAACATTAAAATTTACATTCGCGTCAGGTTTCATATTGGCTGTAAATACGGATTATTAGTGTTTGATATTCTCCACAAATTATCGCCCCAGTGTAGTCTACGTGACAATTTAATAGCCAGATTTATGTCTCTCCAATGTTTATGCTTGTTCAATAAATCGCTGCAGCATAGGCAACTCTGGAAACTTATGAAATATCATTGATGGAAAGCCTTTTGTATGTTATATGCTAGTTTTCCTTCGAACGTATATTCTGTAATGTAGCTTTATTTATATAGTCTGGAATTTATTTCTAGTCTAAATGATTCTTTATTGTTTAAGTTATCAATATTAATGTTTTGTATTTGATTTGTTGCGATATTTTTATGGCAAGCGTCACTCTGATGAAAAACTATTTACTGGGTAAATAATACGGCACAAAATTGTTAGAAATGTGTATTTAGTAACGTTTTTACCGCGTCCTTAGTTTAGTGGCAGCTTAAATCGGCTATGGACTGGAAGAAACTAGGTTTGAAAGTCGAGTCATGCAACGTAGTTTTTCTAAAATGATTTTCCTGAGACTGGATCCTTCTGAGGCGGTTAATGCCATAAAGGCGACCTGCCTTAAAACTAATCCGCAACCATTCTGCGATATGCTTAAAATTTGTTGCGCTGATCCCGTATTGATCATCATAAAGACAGATGAGCAAAAAATATTAAAGTTTAAACTGTACATCTGTTAATAGTAATTAAAAGTAGCTTCGGTATGAATCCTCTTTTTTCTTTCTACCTACCATTATCCCATCTTAATGTGAGGTCGGCGCAACACACTTTTTAAGCATGTTGCAGAAAGAAAAGCTTGGTTTTAACGACCGGCTATATAAATCCATCAACATTAAAACTTATTACAAAGTTAGTATAACTATCGTCTCCCGAAATAGATTGCGAAACAGATTGTTCTACAGAAACCTGTGTAAATTAACATCTTCCTATAGCAAATATCTGCACCACAAATCAATTCCAACCCAAAGTTTATTGACTCGATCATTGTACTTTGGTGTAATCAAGTCGGATTTGATAAACGACGGTTGACTCAAGATCGCCGGCTTAATGGCGTATTTTGGGCAAATTGCGTACATAATGGAGGAGTAAAAGATAAATAGCTCCCTTATTCGGCTATATTGTAAGGGTAATGTCTAATCTACATATCGATGGACTTTCAGAGTTCATTGTCAGCTAAGCCGGATTGAATAGAAATAGTGCCAACGGTAGTAAATATGGGTAATAAATGATTCAATAAAGTTATCTTCATCGTAAATCTTTAATGATATTAGTTAACTACTAAAATCTATAGGCTATAGTTATCGGTTCGATTCTCAGATTGGGCGTTCAAAATTTTTAAATTTATACTTAATTTTTTTTCTAGCAAGGATTGGCAAACGAGCAGAACGAGCAGATGGGTCATCTGATGGTGAGTCATCTCCACAGCCCATAGACACGCAAGACACAAAAAGAATCATGCGTGCGTTGCCGACCTAAAAGGAGGGAAACAAGGATTGGAATTGGGAAAGGGAGGGGGAAATGGGGCTTTTTTTTTGTAGCAGGGACTGGCAAAAGACCAGATGGGTCACCTGATGGTAGGTCATCTCCACGGCCCATGAACACCCAACACACAAAAAGAATCATGGGTGCGTTGCCGACCTAAAAGGAGGGAAACAAGGATTGGGATTGGGAAAGGGAGGGGGGAATTAGCCATTACTACCAACATAGGCGGATAAAATATACCCATGCATATTAATATGCCGAATTTCTAATGGCAAGACGGTAGGGCCATGTGTTATGTTTAGGAAAATAGATAGTCATATTGAATGCCGGGTCTTAACAGCTCACTGCGTCTGCCAATACTGAGATATAGAGGTTTCCAACGAGCCTTGATTTATTGTGGTCTCTGTGCCATGTTTTACGAGCAAACTTTATTTAGGGTATCATAGAAATTCTACAAACTCATGTGGAAGCTATTTCTATTCATATATTCGGACATACATTTTGGAATGAGAAAGGCTATATATTCTTGTGGTTAAACAAGCAGAGTAAGGTATCTGATATGTCAAGACTAAGGCCTAGCCCTTCATCAGTATAAGGTTCAGTGCACAACAATGGAAAATAAATATTACAGGACTAGGGCACACATATGTACATTACATATTATACATACATAGTTAGTATCTGACAGCCTCCGTGGCGTAGCGGGCTAGTAGCCGGCTGTGAAGCGTGAGGCCGCGGGTTCGATCCCCGCACCTAGTCAAATGTTTATATGGCCTACAGATATTTGTTTCGGGTCTGGGTGTTGTGAGACTGAAAGTCTCTCGTAGTTCCTGATACCCACGACACAAGACTCGATCTTAGTGTGGGGTCAGTACTATGTATGTGACTGTTGGGTGTTATTTATTTTATTTTATTTATTTATCGCACTAGCGAACTAAAACACTCACATTTCGTGGAGCTTAGTTCCGTCCCAGATGTGATAGGAGGCCATATCTATCGCCATATCGGGCACTAATTGCAGACTCCGGGTTGATACTGAAAAATGCAGTATCACCCCGACCCGGGGCACGAACCCGAGGCCTCAGGACGATAGTCCTACTGCCCACGCAATACCACCACGCCACCGAGGCAGTCACCGTGAATCACTAGTATTCATAACATTAAATGAATAAATAACACCCAACAGTCACATACATAGTCCTAACCCCACACTAAGATCGAATCTTGTGTCGTGGGTATCAGAACTTACGAGGGATTTTCGGTCTCACAACACCCAGACCCGAAACAAATATCTGTAGGCCATACAAATATTTGTCTCGGTGCGGGCATCGAACGCGCGGCCTCTCACTTCACAGCCGGCTGCGCCACGGAGGCTGATTGTAATTGGCGAAATACTTGCTCCTTGCTTTTGTGTAGCTGAATTGATCGATATTGATAAAAGACAATGTATTAATTTCCATTATAGGTTTCCATTCAAATACCAGTAATCGTTTTTAAATTCTTTCGTATACAATGCAAATATTCAATGTAGCAAAAACCATCAAGCGAAGTTCCGAACAAGCCACTTTAACAAAGATTAAAGAAGTCGCTAGGTTGTCAAACGCAGAGCGGCTGAGTTGCCGAAGTACTAAGTTTTCGGTTTGTGCACAATTTTAGGGAAAATTTCCTTAAGTGTACTTTATGTGTACTTGTAAAGATTTTTTGTGTGGATATGACTAATGATGCTATGAAATTCAGTTATAACATGAGTTGCATAGTAGAGGGCTGTGGACCTGGAGGTCGTGGGTTCGATTCTTGTCACCGTAAGAAGTCAAAATGAACTTATTGACAACTATTTAAGTATGTAAAAATTGGCTTTGTTTTTATTACAACAGGCTACCTGTCTGATGACTCTACAGTCCCAGGCAACTCTTGTTGAATTCATAAACCTTTCCTCTTTCTTTCTACCTGTCCTTATCCCACTACATTGTGGGGTCGGCGCAACACACTTTTCCAAGCATTATGAAGAAAGGATTTGGCTTAGTTTCAACGGGGATCCAGTCCCGAGCAAATCGTGTTAGAAAAACACCCCACCCGACCTGGGAATCGAACCGAGGACATACCGGTGCACAGCCCATATACGCTGTCACTAGACCAATATTTTCGACCAACTTCCAAAAAGGAGAAGGTCCTCAATTCGTATGTATTTTTTTATGTATGTAACGCGATATCTCTGCCAAATGAGGACAGATTTTCAAAATTCTTTTTGTGTTCGATATAGCTTATTTCAAGGGTGGTCCCATATAAATTTAGTCACGATCGTATTGATTCGTTCCGTAAAGTTTTTAAACTTGTGATTATCTTTTTCTTGCCACTCATCGTTAATTTATTGATAAAATTATTATAGCCGGACATATCCTTTTCAACAATGTACTAAGTAGCAGCGTGGTACTGACGTAAAATGTGACGCCATATCATAACAGTTTGAAACGGTGTTACAAACTTTATCCTATCCTTTATGCTGGAAAGGATAAGTGTTATCCATAGTAAAAGTATCTTACGTTGTAGAAAATATTTGTATAACGACTTTTAGTCATAACTATTCTTACTACTTATTATTTTTGGGGGTATGGTTCAGACGTAATGGCAGGTCGCTGTTGCGTTTCGTTCGGTGAGTGAGATTGCTGATTCCCAATCCATATTCTCCTACATTTAGTTTGCCAATACACCCTTGATTTTTTGTGTATGTGTCGATGGGCGGTGGAGATCAATTACCATCAGGTGACCCAACTGCTCGTTTGTCAGTCACTGCTATAAAAAAACACGGCAGTATTAAACTAATAATCTGTCAATGTAGAGGTATATTAATTTGGGCATATTTTTAGAAACTGAGGGCATGTTTCTTATTCTTTTCATGTCGATTGAAAAGGCAAATGACGATAATCACAAGTTTAAAAACTTAACGGACCGTTTTCTAATGCGATCGTAACCGTATTTATATGGACACTTGAAATAAGCTCTATCGAACACAAAAAGAATTTTGAAAATCGGTCCACATTTGGCGGAGATATCGCGTAACATACATAAAAAAAATACAGACGAATTGAGGACCTTCTCCTTTTTGTAAGTCGATCGATAATATCCAACCTTGACATTGGCAGAATCATCGCAAATGCGTGGAAGCCATTTATTATAAAAAGAAGAAGAAGATGTAATTAATATCTTTGTAATATCTTTTGAGTGGTAGAGCCACGCTGTAGACAGTTACGTCTACAGCACGAATGGGCCGGCTCTACCGGTTTGATACCCAAGGGGGTACTATATTTCAAGGGAAAAGGGATTGGGAAAGAAGAAGGCTTCTTTCCCAATCCCTTTTCCCTCCTCTTCCATTCCCTCCTTTTATGTTGGCAACGCACCCATGTTTCTTCTCGTGTCGTGGGTGTCTTTGGGCGGTGGAGTTCACTTACCATCAGGTGACCCATCTGCTCGTTTGCCAGTCTCTGCTATAAAAAAAATATACATATATACATATAAGTTAAGTTTCTGTTACCAACAAAACTCATCACTTAAAATACTTATAATAACCACTTGAAAGATTGATACTTTTTCATTTGTTTAGATAAATAGGGCCGTAAATAGAGAGCTTTTAAAGTTCACGATTATTTTTGAATGAATTAATTTATGAGCCCGACGTTTAAGTGCTCCCTACAGATTAGAAGGCGGTTATTTCCGTAGCAGCACGTGCCACGCCAGATGTAACTCTACGCATTAGATATGCTTATCTGCTTTGGTATTTTAAATCGATTCTGCCTGTTTGATGTTCTGTGAAGTATAAAAACACTCTTTCGACCGACTTCAAAAAAGGGGTTCTCAATTTATCTGTATATTTTTTAGGTATATGTATAGTGCACAGGGTAGAAAAATCTTGTAAAATCAGCTTCTTCAACTCTTATACCTTTAATATCATCATGGTCATCCTCTTGTTTATTTTTTAATCGTGGCACTGCTGTTGTGACATTTTTGACACTTTTTTTGGTAATTATTTATGTAATTAGCAAATTACCAGGGTATACAGTGTATCTTTGTCTATATGGAATGCACGCCACTGTGTATGTGACGTGGTATCTCCGCCAAATATGGATCAATTTTCAAGATTAAGGTATACCTCATCATTGAAGTCGGAAGAAAAATTATGTCATTGTGTTTTTCTTTCCACCTGCCCTTATCCCACGCAACATAATTTCAAGCATATTGCAGGAACAATACGGCTTAATTTTTTACGACAGGCACTCAACACTCCTGAGGATTCCGTCCCAAAAATCATGTTAAACACAATTGGGAATCGAACTCGCGACCTCCTGGATCATATGCTGCCACTAGACCAAAGAGGTGATAATTTATTTCGGTATCATTCTATGTGAATCAAGGTAATGTAAACAACATTTGAGACACATTTTGGCATTGCGTCGAGTGCCAGATGAGGCTTTTCCATTTTTAGACGTTTTGATAACGTACTACGTGTTGCAAGCAACACATGCTGAGATTTCCAAACACGGTCAGTCTCAAGGCCTTATTATCGTGTTAAGTCTAATCTAGTGATGACTCGCTACAGGATTTTGAATCTTATTGTCCATACAATTGATTGACTGGGCGACGATTGATTAAGTACGAAAATTAATTTATCCCAAAAAATGGCGATAAAAAGCTAGAACCATGAACAGCGGTCCGAGCAAGAGTATTTTGACCATAGATATGAGAAAGAACTGCCTCGGTGGCATGGTGGTATTTCGGTACGACTACGGTTCTGAGGTCTCGGGTTCGATCCCCGGGTCGGGCAAAGTGATATTGGATTTTTCCATATCAGTCCGGAGTCTGGAATTTGTGCCCGATATGGCGATAGGCTCGCCACCTATCACATCTGGGACGAAACTAAGCTCGGCGAAATGTGGGTGTTCTAGTTCGCTAGTGCGCCTCTGCCTACCCCTTCGGGGATACAAGCGTGAGCTTATGTTATGTTTATGTTATATGAGAAAGAAAGAAAGAAATAAACTTCAGCCAATGTCTCAGGCAACAATGAGTGGGAGAGAACAAAAAGAATAAGACAGAATATGTAGCACTAAAGGTAACAAATTGATTAATTACTAATTACGTGTTGAATATTATTAGTAAAATGAGCACACACACACCATGAATGTGCTCATATCTTAAACCATTTGAGCCCGAGCCACGACTAAAAAATATAATTAGTCAACTGATAAATCTCCCATTATGATTTGACAATGTAATTCGTGTTGAGTTTGATGTTTCGATGCCATTTGGATGAAATATTAAACAAATGTCATAATTGCGTAACGAGCTCGATACTAAATCGATTGTCAAAAATATTTCTGCTAGGGCCGTTGAATAAAATTATTTCCAACTGAGTAATACTACGTCATTTTGCAGTTACTGAGGGACACATGACGCCATTTTTCTGTAAATAACTAATGATGCCGAGAATCTAGATGATATCACATTGTTCGAACTTAAGACCTCAAGACAGTAATGGTACAGATTATCCACGGACGTAAATAAAAAGCTGGACGGAGCGCTAGGAACATTGAAAGTGAGGAAGGGTTTTCGGCACATTCGATCTATCGACACGTAATGGCGGCGACTGAGTATTTGAGTTATGACTGTTAGGCTCGATTGCACCACTATTATTAACCTAGAGTTAGTCCTAACCGGAAGTTAAGTTACATGTCATTCATACATTTTCTGTCAATTTAGCTTGCGGTTAGGACTAACTCTAGGTTAATAATAGTGGTGCAATTGAGCCTTAATATGTGCGTAGGGCCCTTTTGTACAGGCGCGTTAGTGTGCGTGGTTTCTCTGTGGCGTCCGTTTAACTATAACCAGATTTCCGAACTGGCGGTAGAGTAAACATTTTAGACGGAATCTAAACAATGTGTGACATTTTATGGATTCAATAATCGATTTGATTTAATTTGATATAGGCGAGATGGTGTCCTTCTTTTTTTACGTCCGTGATATTACCACAACGACGCCACCAAGGCAATGTATGTAGGTTATCCAATAAAAATATATCGTTCCAATAAGAAAAAAACGTTAATAAATGCGACAGGTGTTCAATAAAACAAAACAGCTAGCTATATTAATAACGGAATAAGGTACAAAAAGACTAAATTCCAAACCGCCGCACATTACGGTAATGCTTAAACCACAATTTCACGTAAACCTGCTAGAATATTCCAAAATTATCTTCAAACTTTTAGCAGACTAACAAAGAGCCAGCAGACTGTTAATGCCGTACTAAGAATTTTAATTTCAATCTTGAGCACTAGCTTCGGGATGGCTTAGCGGATTATCACGCCTTTTTCATACCGTCAAATAAGGAGGTAAAGTAGTCTCAAGTCTTTAACAGCGAAGTCATAGTCTAGCTATTTTCGCGTCTTAATTTTGTGTTCAAAGAGGTTGAGTGATAAAGTTTGAGAGGTAAGTCTTATGGAATAGCAGCAGAGGTATTATTGTACTAAATTAAGTTTGCTATTTGAATAGTGCTTTAAACATCATCATCATCATCAGCCATAAGACGACCACTGCTGAACATAGGCCTCCCCCTTTAAACATAATGATAGGTAATTAATTTGTCTGTATTTTTATGTACGTTACGTGATATCTCCTCCAAATATGCACCGATTTTTAAGATTCTTTTTGTGTACGATAGCGCTTGTTCCAGACTTAAACAGCGAAGATAGTCTAGTTATTTTCGTGTCTTAATTTTGTATTCAAGAAGGTTGAGTGATAAAGTTTGAGAGTTAAGGCTTATTGAATAGCAGCAGACGTATTATTGTACTAAATTAAGTTGGCTATTTGAATCGTGTTTTCGATCGACTTTAATAAAGGAGAAAGAAGGTCCTCAATTTGTCTGTATGTTTTTTATCTATATTACGCGATATCTCCGTCTAATGTGGACCGATTTTCAAAATTATTTTTGTGATCCATAGCGCTTATTCTTATATCTTAGTCTTATATTTTGGGTACATTCGAATAAACTTTGAAGTTGGTTGGATAAGTTTTTAATTTCTGATTAATTTCTCGTGATTTTTTTTTTAATTAATACGTTGATTTATACGTGAGTCCTTGGATATCTTTCCTGCTCAATCCTGCTCAACTTACGTTATGCATTGCGAAAAGACAATGAATTCGACCGCCTCCGTGGCGCAGTAGGCGAGTAGCTGGCTGTGAAACGAGAGGCCGCGGGTTCGATTCCAGCACCGAGACAAATGTTTGTGTGGCCCACAGATATTTGTTTCGGATCTGGGTGGTGAGACCGAAAGTTTCTCGTAGTTCCTGATACCCACGATACAAGACTCGGTATCTTACTATGGGGTTAAGACTATGTGTGTGACTGTTGTGTGTCATTGATTTATTAATATTTATTAATTCAAGCATATTTAATCCAGTTTCTGTGTTCAATTAGTTCTAGATACGTTATTCATAAAAAGTAACCAAGATAATAAGGCCTGTAGGTGTAGCGTGGAACGCGCTTATGACTGCGCTCCGTCTGAGCAGTCCTCAGACCGCGAGTGGCCCTGCCGAAAGGCCGACTCCTGCGGAGGTTGTGGCTGAATGCAACTGCGTACCCCGTGACCTTCGTAATAGCGAGAGAGAGGAACACCGCGGGGTTCAGTCGGTAGGACGGCTTTAGGGCCGGTGAGTCAGACATACCTCCATGCTCCGGCATGGAGAGATCTGTAAATAGATTCCCCGAGGAAAAAAAAGATAGTAATATAAAATAAATAATACACAAAGAAATCTTCCGAAATTATAATGCAAGATAAATACAAACATTCGTGCACAATCTTCGCAGTGCTAAACGTGTTTTAAGTGAGGAAGCCCGGTATAATTGAAGGTGAACGCGTTCTAACATATCCGCTTATTGCAAATGTAAACAGATGTTAGAGTTCACGGTTCAATTATCACGTCCCTACTAAATACTGGCCATTAGAGCGATGCTATCGATACTGACTTTGGAACTATTTCTATGAGTTTCGAAATTATATAACACTTACTCGAAGGTTAATTCATTGGTTCTGCTATTGAGTATTAATCGAAGTAATAGAATAATAATAGAAACTTTAATCCACGTATCAGATTATAAATTATCACATTTTTAATAGCATATTGCCTCGATGGCGTGGTTGTATTTCGGTACAACTACCGTCCTGAGGCCTCAGGTTCGATCCCCGGGTCGGGCAAAGTGATATTGGATTTTTCCATATCAGCCCGGAGTATGGAATTTGTGCCCGATATGGCGATAGGCTTGCCACCTATCACATCTGGGACGGAACTAAGCTCGGCGAAATGTGGGTGATGTAGTTCGCTAGTGAGCCTCTGCCTACCCCTTCGGGATACAGGCGTGAGCTTATGTTATGTTTATGTTTAAAATAATGCACTTTTCAATGAAGATAAATAGTAAATAACATGCAATATCGTCTGAAACAATCCACTATCTTTGTTATATGTACTTATTGAAATCATTTGCAAAGAAAAGTTAGGAAGATGGTCAAAGAAAATATACGTTTCATTTTAAACTTAAACAATGAGTAAAGAGATGACAAAGAAATACGAAGATCTATGTCATTCAGAAGCGACAAAACATTTGATACTATTTCAAAAGGACTTCAATATCCATTTCTCAATATTTGAAGTTCATGAAAGTAATCTCGGTAGATTATTATTTATTGAACAACAAAAAAATACTAAAAATGAGGGAGTTATAAATTATCAGAATACATCATATTCTCAACAATATTGAGACAAAATTTCTATTATAGCACAATTTATCCTGTTTACCTTCACGTTTTTCCGACTAGCTTCCGTGAATAAAAAGCAATTGAGTTGGTTTCTATGATTCATCATAGCAACACGAATCTTCTAAGAAATCGTAGTCATGGTAACCATACTACTCTCAAAGGAAGCGAAGGATTATCTTGCCAGAATTAACATCAGCTAGTTTATTGTTATCGGCCTTGACTGGGGACACTGTGCCCTTTATAACGTAGGGTAAGTTCGAACGGGAGATAAAACTTTTATCACGACAGACATGTACTGGTATTGTGATCGTTTTATAATTACCTTTTGTTTCTACTATCAACGGAATGTTATTTTGAAATTTATCTGTTACGTTTCATGTCAGACAATATGACAATGTTATAAACGAAGGTCAAGATTATTTTTGATTGCACGTGGTAACTGATTACTACAGCTCATGCATATTGGTAAATACAGTAAAGCCTTTGCCTACTGTAATGAAATAAGTAATGGGGAAAGGTAAGGGGTATCTGGACCTCTGAAAATCACACTGACCGGGCGAAACGCAGCAACAAACTGTCTGCAACACACATCTGTTAGATGGTGGAAACAGTCCGGTTGAGCCGACCCATTCATTGGTCAGTCGTGGATGTGAATGTGCCCCCGTATTCAAGTTGACTTTAATTTGAATTTTAACGTACTTTGAGTAGACACTGTAATGGTTCCTAAAACTGTTAACTTTGTTTCATTGATAATTAAAACATGAGAGTGTTCTAGTTATCTAGTTCGCCTCTGCTTACCTCTCTGAGATCCAGGCGTGAGCTTATGTCAATTAAAACAAATTACACAATGTAAACTATCGCTTCATATGATCATTACAACTTCAATTACAGCAAACCATGCTTGAAATGATCCACCATAAATCTAATTCTCTACTAGTATAATCTTTTTGTAATCGTGTGACAGCATAAGTCACAAGGTCCTCAATTTGTCTGTATTTTTTTATGTATGTTACTCGATATCTCCGCCAAATGTAGACCGATTTTTAAGATTCTTTTTGTGTTCCATAGAGCTTATTTGGTCCTATATAATTTGATCACGATGGGATAAATTTTGATGTCGGTCCGTTAAGTTTTTTAAACTTGCGATTATAAATAGTAGTTTCCTAGGTTTGAATCCCAAGTTATAGCACGATGCAGCGACGGAGAGGAAGAATATCAGATAGATATTATATAGATTTGGTTTCAGAACTTTCTTTAATGGACAAATTATTCTCCCTACCTATTTGACACGGCATGGATGTTCAATATTTTCATTTGATTTAGGTTTTGTCTTTAAGATTATTATTAAGGATATTGCATGTTGCAAGAGTGACAGAGCCACGCTGTAGATAGTTACGTCTACAGCACGAATGGGCCGGCTCGACCGGTTTGATCAAAAATCAAAAATCAAAATCAAAAACAAAATCAAAATCTCGCTGCCGCGCTTCGTTCTCTGAGTAAGATTTCCAGTGCCACAATTCCCCTTTTATCTTTCCTAATCCCTATTTCCCTCTTTTTAGATTGGCACCGCACCCATAATTCTTTTTGTGTCTTGGGTGCCTATGGGTGGTGGAGATCACTTATCATCAGGTGACCCATCTGTTCGTTTGCCATTCTCTGCTATAACCATAGAAATAACCTTTTTATTTTAAAGTCGGTTCAAAACTATACAAATATTTTTTAAGTTTAGAATAAAAGAAGTGTATCATTATTAGAACACTTTCGATTTCCCTATTTTGTTGGTAAAATGTCTTTTACTTGCAACACTATTCACGCGCGTATGTGTGGGTCGGCTCAAGTAGTTACGCGCCGACAATGCACACATTGAATCGTTATCGGCTTCACTTTCTGCCGGAATTTTGTATAAGACTATAATCTCTATACGTAATTACTCTAAGGCTATAACAGAAAATGTACTAATCATATTTACTCTACTGCTGTCGTTAAACCATTTCATTCTTTGATTTCTCACATCAAAACTATGAGGACTATCATCAGGCTAACAAGGCGAAAAGCTTGATTCTAACTATACCATTCTAATTCACTAGATGAAAGGACAGTTCGATCTGAACTAGCGTAACAAAGCGGAACCAAGTCTGTTATTCCGAAGACAAGTACCGCACGAATTCTGTCAGGGACAAGTTTCCTTTACTTTGGATTCACAAAGAGAAACTTTTTAATGGCCGCTTACAAGTATAGATCATTCTGGCAAAAGGGACTGGACGAAATGTTTTTTGTTTCTACCGAATCCGAAGTGGAGTTACCGTTGTTATCGGCTTTTTGTAGTTGAGAGTTATCGAAATGGCGATTTATGCCGTGAATACGTCATTTTATTTATTTATACAACACATACACACTTATAAAAGGATATGAAAATGAAAAAAATGAAAATAATTTATTTCAGCAAAAATACATAAGATGGTAAAACAAATTAAAATAATACAATTAGAACTGCATATTTTGCTGGCAACCGTATCATGACAATGATTTCCAATAATTTCCTCACTAGGCAAGCCTGTATCGAGGAAATTTATATACGAACATATATATATATATATATATATATATATATATATATATATATATATATATATATATATATATATATATATATATATATATATATATATACATATATATATATAAATATTCCGGGTTTACAATGGTCAGTAGTTTATAAATATTATTACCACTATATTTAATAAAACTACAAAGTAATTAGGAAATCTTATAGTCTAAATCTAAATCTAAAAAATGTATTGCCATTAAACTTTTAAAAATACTTAAATTATCTAATTTATATGTATCTAACTTATTAAAAAGTGTTGGTGTAGAGTTTATATATTTTATGGAAGTGGATATGTATGTTTATTCAAGAAAGACAGACAGTTAGGAATAGTAGACCTAATCATATTCGTAATAATATTATATTGTTTTATGTAAATTTAAGCATATAATATGAGATAAATAAATTATAATCTATAATAACAAAAATTGGTTCTGAAGAATTAGAATTGTATGGAGTACTGTTAAAATAGGTTAAATAATGTAAAAAGTAATTTTAACTTATGATTTTCATTACTATGTCTTCAGTTGTATCATATGTGAGGGAATTAAGCCATTTAAACATTGCTGATTTTACTTCTGCTACGGTTTTATTTCTGATGTCACAATATCTAGCTACATTATTGTACACATGTAATCTTATGAATTCACCAAATCGTTGTGCAAATCTGGTATTGACTAATGGAGTGGTTAATTTATAAACTCTGCGGCTCTCTATTACATCACGCTCATCAGAAGATAGAACTGATTTATGGACTAAAAGGGAAATTTTGAGTATGAAGAGCTGACGAACACTCAGTACTTTTGCATCTTCGTACACTTTGGTGGTGGGGTATCGATAGGGTTTATGCAACATTGTTTTAAGCACCGAGCGCTGTGCCCTCTGTTTGAATCATATGCGATTTTGCGGCACTACCCCAACATGTTATGCAGTAACTAATGAGAGACTGACAGAGCGCATAGTACACACATTTCAGTGTATTGACACATGCTACATTGCGTAAATTTCGCATAATACTGACAACTTTTCTTATGCGGCCCGATAATACGTCTATATGCTTTTTAAAGGAAAGATTTTCGTCAATGTGGACACCAAGGTATTTAAGGCTGTTTTCACGAGTTAATTCACACGAGCAAAATGAATGGTTCATGTTGCATTCATTGTCATGGATTTTAATCGTTATATGAATGTTAGGGGCAGAGGCAAGAGTTTTATAAAAACACAAATAGGAGGTTTTCTTGGTATTGAGCGTAAGGAGATTTTCTCGTAACCACCTATATATCACCGACATACCCGATTCTACCAATGAAAAAACTGAGTTCCAACACGGCCCATGGAAGACTACAACAGTGTCATCAGCATAACAAAGTATTTTTGCATTTATGATAGATAAATCATGGATATCGTTTATATATATAAGGAATAATGTGGGTCCAAGGATGCTGCCTTGCGGTACTCCAAAGTTTATATATTGTGGACTACTAATTAGGTGGCCAATTCTCACACACTGTTTCCGTTCCGAGAGATAACTATTAAACCAGTCCAACGCTAGTCCTCGAATCCCCATACCTTTCAGTTTTTTCAAGAGAATAGGCACAGAAACAGTGTCAAAGGCTTTAGCCAAGTCCAAAAAAACCCCAACACACGACTGTTTGTTATCTAGAAGTGTTGACACTGTTGTGGTAAGCAGCGTGACTGCGTTCTCCGTGCTCTTCCCTTTTCGAAAACCAAACTGATTCGAGGAAATTAGATTATTTGTTTCAAGATACTTAACAAGACGTATATTAACCAATTTCTCAAGTAATTTAGAAAATGCACCTAAAAGCGAGATAGGTCTATAATTATCTACACAATTTTTAGAGCCACTTTTATGAATTGGGTAAACAGATGCTAGTTTCCAGTCACAAGGAAAGATGCCGCTTGAAAGACTTGCATTTAGGATGTGGGTAAGTGGTATCACGATTTCATTTATAACATATTTTATGAGAGCATTACTGATTCCATCTATACCGGGTGCTTTGTTGTTCTTGAGCCCAGATACTAGTTGTTTAACTTCTTCATGATCTGTAGGATCCATAAAGAATGATTTAACTGGTGGATTTGTGATTCTCACGGCTTTCACTAGATCGGCTTGACTCTGGTTCATCTTAGAAAGAATACGATCAGATAATGTTTGGCCTACAGTAGCGAAGTGTTTATTTGTGTGGTTAATTGATTCTTGTGCGTTAATGCTGCCATCTAATGCAAGTAATTCTAAAGGTTCATTTTTACTGTTGGAAAAGTTACAAATATTTTTAATAGATTGCCATAGTTTTTTAGTATTATTTTTGTTGTCTTTAAGTTGTTTTTCTTGGTATTCTAATTTCAGTTTACGCAATAGATCCACGAAAAAATTTTGATATCGTGTGTAGATTTTTTTAAGTAAATCATTTTTAGGATCCTTTCTAAATTGCAAATGCAAGTTATCACGGTGACGCATACAACGCATTAATCCAGGAGTGATCCATGGCTTTAAGTTATAACTATTTCTACTGATTATAATTTGGTGAGTATGTTTGGAAACAATATCTAAAAATGTGCACATAAAAAGCTCAGTAGCGGAGTTAACATCATAGCAATCAGTAACGTTTGACCAATCAATGTCTGCAAGGTCATTTTTAATGCCGTCAAAGTCCCTTTTCGTCGTATAACGATCCGGTTTGGGTTTCTTAGGTTTGCCTAAATTAATTCCTAAAGTTACTGGATAGTGGTCGGTGATATCGAAATGACACACAGTGGCCAGAGGTGCTTGACAAGAATTAATATTCTTGACATAAATGTGGTCAATGCATGATGAGTACCTAGTTGGCAGGGTTATTGCCGGAAGCAGTCCGTGTTCAGCCATAAAACATTGATATTCTGGACTATGTTGGTTGGTAGAAGTATCCATTATGTCCACATTCATATCTCCGACGAGTAAAAAGGGCAGTTCGTTTAGTTCACTCATATATCGATCAAGGGAAATTAAAAAATTATCTATATTTCTAAATGACGGTGGGCGATATACACCCAGAATATTGATGACATTAGGGATATGTATCCGCAGACAGTTAGCCTCAATAATATCTGGTTCTGAGACCGTAGCGCTCCAGACATCTCGTAAGTACACAACAACTCCGCTATTTTGGTTGATATATTTGTTGGTTCTAAATGAGTTATAGCCAGGAATTTGCGGAATAAATGAATCACACAACCAGCATTCTGTTAGAATTAAAATATCAATTAGTGCATCCATACGCTTCAAAGCTATAAGAAGAGTATCAACGTTTCTATGAATGCTTCTTATATTTAAGGAAAGTAATTTAAAAGTATGTTCCGGTGTAAACATATCATGGTATTTAGTCGTATCATCTATGACCTGGCACTTAATTAGAAGCGAGTCTAATTCCGATTCTATGTCATTATTAAATAGCATTCGGAGGAAAAAATATATCAAAAATCGCATTACGACACAAAATTGCATAGGATAAGTTCGCGTTTAAGTGCATCTTACTGAAAATACTGATTTCGAAGGGCAATATTATTACACCATAATATATATAAATTAAATACCATCCTTTAAGGGCAGGGGAGTTATAGTTACTAAATAAGAATATAATTACGTAACAAAACTTAAATATAATATATGTGCGGAGTGTAGTCGATGCTGTAGATGAACATGTAACCTCTTTCACAATTAAATAATAATAAATATATGGTATTGTGACATACGCGTTTGATAATGAGAGTAACTTAATCGAGTGACAATAGTACAATAATATTGCTGTTACTAAATTAAAAAAGTGGAACAAACACTTACAATATATTATCCCATAATACAGACAAATAATAATGTAATCCAATAGTAATATCAAAATATAGTAAATATTGAGCAATCTAGGGCTACAAATACAAATAGTTTTCTGATAAAGGTACAATAGAGGCAGAGTTATACGACTTATAATACTGCAACTAGTGATGTTATAGCATAGAGATCTACATACTGCTGGTGCCTGAAGTGGAGGGGAGCACACGATCAAGATCTTTGTGGGACTGTATAAGGAGAGCTGACTTTCCTTCTCGCTGTCTGACATAAATAGCGCCGCCACTGCACCAGCAAAAAGCATAACCAAGCTGTTTCGCTCTGATTCTAGTATCACGAAATAATAGTCTATTTTCCTTTGTTAGCCTTTCATTGAAAAACACTTTTCTAGGAGTGCCAGATACCTCCAAATCATGACTATCAATATTCTTTCTCACTTTAGCAGCTTTAAGAAACTGGTCTCGCTTTGTTCGGCGCAGGAATCTGACTACGACTGGACGAGGCAATTTGGCGCCATCTTCTGGAAGAGCGGTGCGTACTGGTGGCCCACGTGGTCCAACTCTTGTAATCCAGTCTACATCCTTATCCTCCAGTTCAACTCCTATTTTCTTGGCTGCTATAAGTGTAATATGATGCAGATTTTCATTGATACTCTCAGGAATACCGACTATTTCTATTTCATTCTTCAGATTAACTTGTTCTTGTACTTTTAATTCGTTGCGAAGCTGTGAAACGGTATTTTGCAACACCTGTACCTCCTCATCGCGTTGTTCTAAATGCTTCAGTCGTTTATCAACAGATATAAGCTTATTCGTCACTTCATCCATTCTTTCGTTTGTAAACGTGAGTGACTGCATTAAATCCTCCAGCTTTGTCTTCACCGAGGACAACTCTAGGGTGAGTAATCGGAATTGATCCGTTAGTGGTCCTAGCTCTAGAACTGGTCCAACTGTGTCAGCTTTCTTCCGATTGGTTACATTTTCAGAACCCGACAAGACTGGTGATGCATTAACTGCAACTTTCTTTTGTAAGCCACAGCATTCAGAACATTTCCAGAGCTTTCTGCGTTCAGGATTCATGGTAGCAACATTTACGCATGATGGACAAAATACTTTTTCGCAAGTAGTAGAAGTACATCTAACGATGGTTACATTTTTAGTTGACTTCTTGCACCCGGTACAATTCATTTTGTTGATAATATTATATTTTTACAACTTGAATTTTACAAGTTGTCACTCAGAGACAGCAACTTATGAAAAATTCTGCGATGACCGGTCTACAATTTTAGTGTTTGCCTAATTTAGAGCAATGACGCACCACGCGCTTGCTTTGCATAGGTGCTCGCAATTTTCGCGCTTATTTAGAGTGCGTAACCGTGAAATTGCTATGCGTGACGTCGTCGACACTGCACTCAAGTGACTTTCACAAAAAACTAACCTACAATTGTCAAATCACAAAAATTGAATTTATGAATCCTAAAACAAGATAATTCGTTTTATAAATACTACGGAAACTTGTATTGATTTATTTAGAACTTCTACACCACATTTCCACAGCACAAATAACTTTCTAAACTATTATTTTCAATTAAATATTACGGAACTACTTAGCACAGAGTTGTCTATCTGACCAAAGATGATATGATGACCAATATACCTTATTCACCTATCACATCTGGGACGGAACTAAGCTCGGCGAACTGTGGCTGTTCTAGTTCGCTAGTGCGCCTCTGCGTACCCCTTCGGTTATACAGGCGCGAGCTTATGTTGTTATGTTATGTTATACCTAATTCAAGCTGGAGGTATAATTATACAAATCTACAAGACGAAATAAAAAAACATACAACTATATACTATAACTATTACTATATACGTTGTACGTTCATACATACATAAACTCACGCGTGTCTTCCTCTGGGGTAAGCACAGACTACTAAATAAACTAGTTAGCGCTTTTTGGGCTGTCCACAAGCAGAGGTTTTGCTAATACAATTTATTTGGGACTGCATACCCTTCGAGAGGTTTGACCTTAAGAAGGCGGATGATCATAAAAAACTAAGCCAAATCCTTTCTACAACATGCTTGATATTGTGTTGCGTCGAACACATATTAGACTTGGCAGGTGAAGATAAAGAATTATTTAGTTTCAAGTTTGAGAACTATTTTTTTCATAACAGTATTCAAAGTTTCGTCGACTTTGTGAAAGACGAACATTTTTAGACTTCACAAACTTTCTTGTATAATTTAAAAGTTATAAATTTTGTTCAGATTATGGATCACCCGATATTGCCTTTCTACTGAAACTCTGATAAAATTATTTTGGTGGTGTAAAATTGTATACAATTTTCAAGATTTTCAAGAGGCAATAAATCAAAGCAGAATACTTAAGTACTTGTTTATTTTACGTCGATATCAATATTGTAAATCGTTTAGTGGCTTGATTGATCTCACGCAATCCTTTTATTATTACTCCCGAACCCTGAACCTTAACATAACTTTAAGAGCTACTCAGATTGTTTTGCGTCATACAATTTTGACATATAAGGTGGCTTAAAATTAGATAAGACGATCTAAGTGTTTGAGTTGAGTTTTAGTAAGCGGGGGTAACCGCCGATTGTTCATACACTTAAGGTCGCCTTATGTCGTTTAAGGCCGCCTTATCTGTCAAAACTGTATGGTGAAAATCAATGTAAGAAGTCGTTAACGTTGAGTAGCGTTTGACCATTCGGGCGTAAATCTGTTTGTCTGATATTTACTTAGAACTGCTGCTGTAAGATACGTTTTAACCCAAAAATGGCACACATAGTCCTGAAACTAGATTTGTGCCGTAGGTATCAGGACTTACGAGGAACTTACGGTCCCAAAACATCCGCACTCGAAACAAATATCTGTAATTCATTCAAACATTTGTCTCGGTGCGGGAATTGTATCTGCAGCCTCTCTTTAGCACCACTAGGCCGCTATTATATGCAAGAATAATCACAAGTTTAAAAACATAACAGGCCGACTTCAAATCCGATCTTGGCCAAATTTATATGAGACCACCCTTGAAATAAGCTCTATCGAATACAAAAAGAATTTTGAAAATCGGTCCACATTTGCTGATCGCGTAACATACATAAATACAGACGAAATGAGGACCTTCTCCTTTTTGGCAATCGATTGAAAAGTGTGTTGAGCCAACCCCACACAGTGGAATATGGGCAGATGGAAAGAAAGTAATTTACACAAACTTCCAAATTAATTCTGTATTGTTAATTTCATTACAACCTTCCCCGTGTAATTATTATCCAAAAATGTACGCGAAAGTATTTTGTTCGACACAAAAGTCTCGGAAACAATTTTGCTCACACACGTGATTTCGCTTGTTTTTGTATTCACGGTAAGTTCATTAATCTTTTCGTGTGTTTTCGCCCTTTTTGCGTTAAATTTCACTGGGAATTTCCTGATATTATTAATTAAATGAGAACTTTGATCTGATTTTAATAATTAAATTAGTAATTGCCCGATTTTGTTAGCGTGGGTACAGAGATAAGGTAAGTACAAAAGGGTTCAGAGTGATGTATGTTACAATTTTGGTCAATCGTGATGATTCTGACATGTATCCAAACCTAAGGCTTCTCGTCCATAAAGTCCATAATATGATATGATATGGCAATACTGTTGTTTTAATAGCTGTCAATAAACACTTTCTAAATAATAGAACAAAGTAGGTCAAACAGCCCTAGTACGATTCTAAAAAGTTTTCACATTTCGATAATCACAAGTTTAAAAACTTAACGGACGAACTTCAAATCCGATCGTGACCAAATTTATATGGGACCACCCTTGAAAGAAGCTCTATCGAACACAAAAATAATTTTGAAGATCAGTCCACATTTGGCGGAGATATCGCGTAACATACATAAAAACAACCAGGCGAATTGAGGACCTTCTCTATCCTCCTACTCCTTTTTTGAAGTCAGTCGAAAAATATTAGTTTATATGTTTAGTGACTTGACCATGAGTTTTTTGACATTTCACACTAGCGAGTACGTAAAATAATTTGTTCTAGAGGCGTTCGGGTACAGAGATAGTTGAATTTACGGAGAAAATTAAAACTGTCACCATTTTGCAAACTGTCAAAACTCGTACTATGGAATGAATTTACCATACATAATTACAATATGATAATAGGTTATGTTGTTTACTTAATGGGCTTTTCCTTTCTTTCTATCTGCCCTTATCCCACCTTAATGTGGGGTCGGCGTAACACACTTTTTCAAGCATGATGCATGGAGGATTTGGCTTAGTTTTTACGACCGGCCGCCTGCCTGACGTCAACCCCCTATGAGGTATTAAATTTCCTTTGTCCGACCTGGGAATCGAATCCAGGACCTCCCAGTCCATAGCCCATACATGCTACCTTTAGACCAAGGAAGCGACGTAATGGGCTTTTCCATTTATCATAACTTCGAAAGCGTATTTTTAATATTCTTTACATCTAAACATCATGCAGCTCGGAGCCGAAGAGCTGTTAAATTTCGCGCAGACTTAAGATAAATGGGTCTTCATTGATGCGCTCTCGAGTTCGCTTCGATATCGAAGATGTATTCAATACATTACTCATAAAGATCGACAAGTCGTCAATATATTGCATTTGGGGCAACGAACGGCAATAAACACATTCCTACTCAGGAATGTAAAGTATATATATTTTTTTATAGCAGTGATTGGCAAACGAGCAGGTGGGTCACATAATGGTAAGTGATCTCCACCGCTCATAGACACCTAAGACATATGATCATGGGTGCGTTGCCAACCTAAAAGGAGGAAATGTAAGAAAAAGGGAAAAAGGGATTGGGAAAGGAAAGAAGAAATGGGCCACCGGAAATCTGACTCCCCGAACGAAAAGCAACAGCAAGCTGCCATTTTACGTCGGTTTTCTATGAGACAGTTGTATTAAACCGGTCGAGCCGGCCCATTCGTGCTGTAGACATTACTGTGCAGAGCGTGGCTCTATTACTCAAAAATTTATCACTCATATGTCTGCACAATCTATCAATAATGTTCGACTAAAATCAATATTCATCAATTTATACGCAAATAAATTACCAGAAAGTGTACACAGAGTTCACTTTTGTTATTTTATTACATTAACGCAAGAATAATTGGTTATAACAAGGTCGTGGAAATGTAATTAAAATGATGTCACGCCAATGTTTGCCATGTTCGGTATTCCCGAGACTCGTTATTTATTATAGTCTCTATTTTAATGAATAATACACATATAAGCTCACGCCTCTACAAAAAGGTACCAACCCCTCTCTACCTAGAGTTCAACTAGCGAACTAGACCACCTTTATCTCGCAAAGCCTATATCTGTCCTAGAAGCGATAGTGGGCAAGTCTATCGGCAGCTCGGGCACAAATTCCACACGCCGGTCTGGGCCGCGGTCTCGAACTCAGCGGGCTGGGAGCGGCGGCGACGGCGGCGCGGCGAGCGGCGCGTTCCAATGCATAGATTTAAATGGAACTGGCCTCGAAGGCAGAGGTGCGGCGAGCGGCGCGCCGACCGGTTTAAAAATTAACAATAATATGTACGTTGCCGCGCCGCTGCCCGCGCCGCCGCCGCCGCCGCTGAGTTCGTGTCCACAGCCTTATAGTGAGTAGGAAAACCCAACATCATTTTACACTACCCGAACCCGAAACCTCAGTACGATAGTCATACTGCATAAGGGTATTGCTTGCAATTATCTATGCCTGGTAATAAAATATAATTATTATGTCGTTAGTGCAGGCAAAACATAGTGTAGGTATATAACTACGCATAAAAATGTTAATAAAGTGCGTAATATACAATTGTCATGTCATCATTAATTGAGCCTATAGGCGTTTTTACTGTAGGCATATAACATTACATGGGTTTGCAAAAAAAAACAATTAGTGAAAATAAGGTATTGCGTAAAATATTCGACATAAATATTCATTATAGCAAGTGATTAACTTGATGATCATAATGGTTCAGATATACTTACTTTAGGATTTTTAGACTCTGCGTTGAAACAGTAGTAATGCACAGCAGCGGCTTCATGAGCTTGACTTCATTTAGTGACTTAAAATTTCACCGAAATAGAGCTAAAAAGTACACTAATGTCATGTTAAAAATTACCAAATAACAAGTTCTCGAATCTAGTGCAACATTAGCGCACATTATAACTCGATTTCGGTGGAATTTTAAGTCAATAAATGAAACCGAATCGAAGTCCAATTCGAAGGAGTGTCAAGAGTCAGTGGGCAAGAATATTTTTGAAAATCGAGTTCAATGCGCGTCCCTGTTTATACGAAATATTAACCAAATGTGATCAGTATGCAGCGAGCTCGATACGAAGTCGATAGTCAAAAATACTCCAGTGGCTCCACCCTGACTTTTTTGAGGCGTTCGGGTGTGTTTCATATAAATATTTTACTGAGTCGCTAGAGACAACCTACAAAAACTCATGGATGGCCTACTGCTCGGACCGCTGATATTACAACTACATAATATTATTTATTTATTTCAAATTTCCTGAGTTTTTTATTTTTCTTTCTTTTAAAGCTGACTTGGCATTCGTCAGTCACTAGGTGGTCAACTGAAAACCAGCGCTGTGTTATGGTGTGAACCATAACAATGAAGGCACGCAACATTTTAGTATATAATAAGTTATTTTTTAATAATGTGTATTTCATATAAGTGAGTTGTTGCCTGTTGGAAGCGGCCTGCATCCAGCGACTTCCTGCGACCTTAATCAGGTCGTCGGTCCACCTTGTAGGTGGACGTCCTACGCTGCGCTTGCCGGTACGTGGTCTCCACTCCACAACAGGTCGATTTGGAAATCTTTGGGGGAGGCCTATGTTCAGCAGTGGACGTCCTATGGCTGATGATGATGATGATGATGAGTTGTTGCCTGTCGTTTTTTGGTTTGACAAATAAACTGTCTTTCTTTCTATTAACCGTGAACAAATACTTAGATCGAAAATAAAATGTGGCTTAAAACCAGATCCAATTATAAAATAAGTTTATTTAAAGTTAAGCTACGACTATCTTTGCCCATTTCATTATACTTACGCCGTAAAAATGTGAGCCAACGCTACTTTCTTGCTTAGTTTGTCGAAAACTCTTGATTAATATACAACTTTGCATAGAGGTCGTGCACACCCAAAATTAGCATACAAAGCTGTTGCTGCTACAGAATTTTCTTACAGTTTAAGGTATTTAATGTTTTTAAACTAAACTTTAGCCTGGTTTGTTTTAATTTAAAACTAAAATGTTGAAACTTAACAATATAATTTCAATCGACCGACTTCCAAAAAGGAGGAGGTCCTCAATTTGTCTGTATTTTTTTAAGTATGTTACGCGATATCTCCGCCAAATGTGGACCGATTTTCAAACTTATTTTTGTATTCGATAGAGCTTATTTCAAGGGTGGTCCCATATAAATTCGGTCACGATCGGATTTGAATCGGTCTGTTAAGTTTTTAAACTTGTGATTATTCAGGGTGGGGTGAGGGTCCAGGGTGAATCGGAGTGGTTTCTCGTGCATTTGCATTTTGATATTGCAAACATTTGAGGATTGGCTCATCATGCTCCTGCATCATTTCACTCTGTAAATTCTACATCATCTAGACCTAGAGGTATAATACTAATCATAATAATATTAACCCTGTAATATTACTGTCCCACAGCTGAGCACGGGCCTCCTCTATTAATAAAAGGGTTAGGCTGTAGGCCTGTGACCACCACGCTGGCGCACAATGCGGGTTGGTTGACATACACCTTCAACGTTACAGTAAGCAATAATTTATAATGAATACACTCTTAACACAGAAAAGTCAGAGGGGCATGCTCTTTTTGGTCTTGAACTTCGGACATTCGTCTCGGCAGTCCCTGCCAGTCCCAACAGAGCAATATTATTGATACCTTGTGTGATGTGCCAATAAAACAGCGTGTAGCTAGCTACGTGGTTTATTCGAGACTTTTTTCAATTGTTCGGGATGTGCCATTCGTCACGTACGCATATAAGGATACCAACATGACACCCTCACCCTTATTCTAGAACTGGTACAGTAACTTTCAACCAAAAACTTACATACTCAAAATTATACAAACCAAAATGAACTTAAGTGCTATTAACATGGATAAATCTAAATCTTATAATTAATTGGTTTATTTATACGGCATTGACGCATGGGACGGGACTGGGGCGGCTCAGGAGAAGGCAAAGAAGTTCGTGTGACACTCTCAACCGGCAGGTCTACACAATCCTCAAAATGCTCTTGGTCACTGTGTCTTTGATCCATGTCCGTTGTGCGCGATTCATCCTTCCGTGGATCGCTCTGAATGGACGATCCTTGGTCCCGAACTATCTCCGTAGACTCGGATTCATTGGCAATAGGACTAGAAGGACAGATTAATGAACTCCGTATTCGTTGTTTGAGCTGATCAATGTGTTTGTGGGATTCCCTACCTAAAGTATCTACTACCTTATAATCCGTCGTTCCTATCCTATCTGTTACTTTCCCCGGTATCCATTTATCTTGTCCCCTATATTGCCGTAACCAAACTTCATCCCCTGGATGTAACTGGCGTAAACCGCTTGGGGCATATTTTTGTTGTCGATCCTGAGCTTCTCTAATCTTACTCTCTCTGTTAGGTCTAAGAGCATCAAATTTAGTACGTAACCTACGGCCAAACATGAGGGATGCTGGTGTTTCGCCTGTAGTACAATGTTCTGTATTCCTATAGTATAGCAAGAAATTATTTAAAAATAGGTGTATGTTTACATTATCTCTAATTGCTTTTTTAATTGCTCTTTTGACTATATGCACCGCATTTTCCGGTTGTGTGATATTGTCCGGTCTTGGTATATTTAATATGCCTTCAACCTTTTCAGGGTCAACTTTAATTCCTTCGGCGGAGATTACATAACCTAAATATTTTACTTCCCTAGTCATGAACGAGCACTTTTTCTCTTTTAACTTCATACCCTTACTATGTAACCTATCTAACACCCTTTCCAATGTACTTAAATGGTCCTTTATATTTGGAGACCCGATAATAATATCGTCAAGAAATACTTCTACGTTTGGTATATCGTTGAAAAGATTCGCCATAATGCGTTGGAAAATACCCGGGCTTGAGGATAAACCGTAAACCAACCTTTTATATTTAAAAAGACCTCTTTGTGTATTAATCACCGTATAATTATCGGGGTCTTCCAATTCGATTTGATTATAAGCTTGTGATAAGTCAATTTTCGTAAATATCTTAGCACCATTCAAATTAACCAGTAAGTCGTTTATACGTGGCAAAGGATACTTGTCCACTAATAGAACTGGGTTCAAAGTTATTTTGTAATCAGCACAAATACGGAGTCCACCATCAGCCTTACGTACGGGTACAAGTGGAGTTGCCCAGTCCGCAGTGTCAACCGGCTCGATGACGCCGGCGCGCAGCATGTCGTCCAGCTCTGCCTCGACGCGCTCTCGGAGTGCGTACGGTACGGGCCGTGCGCGGCAGAACACTGGTGTCGTCCCTTCGCGAATTCGAAGCCGAGCCTTGCCTCCCGTGAACCGGCCCAGTCCCTCCGTGAACAAATCTTTATATCTGTGAAGTAACATCGTTAATTTATTATTACCAGAGTTAAAACAATTTATTTTATGTGTGTTCATCTTGATCATATTTTGGTACAACGGAATTTTAATGTCCAACTCCGTAAGCCATTGTCGACCTAACAACGAAGTGGTGCCACCATGTATTATAAACAGTTCCAACTGTTTTGACTTATCCCCATACTTAACTACTGGTTTAATTACACCCATTGGTTTAATTACCGTACCATCATAGAATCGAAATACTAAATTAGTACTTTCTAAATGTCTATAACTAAATAATTGATCATACATTTGCTTACTGATACATGACACTAATGACCCAGTGTCGATTTCCATGTATAATTGGCGTTTATCAACACATAAAGTTAAGCTCACTGGTTTATAGCTATTCAAACTTAGTTGATACAAATCTTCCACTGCCGCCCCTTCTTCCTCCTCTGAGAAAGAAGGCTCGTCCTTCCCCGATTGATCCTCGGGGTTCAGCTGTCTCGCATTTTCGCCTGCTGCTTGCACATGCGCCACCAAATTATTGTCACCACAATTCTGCGCCGGCTTACTTCCTGGACGCATCGGACACACCCGACGCAGATGTCCTTTCTGCCTACATCTACCGCAGATAAACCGATTGTACCGACAATCTTCCCTGTGGTGATCTGTTGCTCCACACGCAGAACAATAATTGTATTTTGAATCGTCGGTTGAGCTTCTCCGTGCGCGTCCCGCTGATAGCCCGCGTAGGCTGCCCCGGCCTCTGCGGCCACGGCTGCCGCCTGTCACCGCATGCAGCGCTCCCGCCACGTGCTCACCGCCACCGCCAGCCTCGCTATTATCGACGGTCTGTTCAACTGCCGCCGCATCCTTCTCCGCTGCTTCCATTGAACATGAGATTTTGACGGCGGTTGCGTATTGCAAGTTTTCCTCAGTAAAAAGTCGTTGCCTTATCGGTTCACTTCGCAACCCGCATACTAATTGATCACGTAGATTTTCTTCTAATACGGCCTTAAATTCACAAAACTTTGACATTTTCTTCAACTCGGAAATATACTGCAAAATGGATTCCCCCGCATTTTGTCTTCTTTGTCTGAAACGGTACCTCTCCGCCATAAACGACGGTTTTGGTTGCAAGTGTTCTGTCATAACCTTCACAACCACCGCATATGTTTTAGCACTAGGTTTTTCCGGACTTGTGAGATTACTCAACAATTCGTAGGCTTCATCACCCATCGCCGCGATCAATGTGGGTAACCATAGTTCCTCTTTTACACTGTTCACTTTAACCCGTCGGAGGCGGTACATATATATGTTACATAAGCGTATGGGCCACCGGAGGCCGAGCCGCCCGTGACTATTTACAAAACATTTCTATGCGTTCTATATACATTGTCCAGTTCCCGGTTCTTACGTTAAACTCTGTTAACTTTCCAATAGACATTTTATGAAATTATCGAATAACTTTGCCGTAATTAAATCCCGTTCTCGTCGCCACTGTGATGTACCAATAAAACAGCGTGTAGCTAGCTACGTGGTTTATTCGAGACTTTTTTCAATTGTTCGGGATGTGCCATTCGTCACGTACGCATATAAGGATACCAACATGACACCTTGGAGCAAGACCAAAGTTTCAGTAACTTTTTCCCGTCTTTACAAATCGTCCTTACATACTCGTTATTGTGTTGTCTGCATGTTCAAGGTTTTTGTAGCAGTAATATCAATAACCTTACACTAGAACACCTACATAATAATATTAGCCCTGTAATATTACTGTCCCACTGCTGGGCACGGGCCTCCTCTACCAATGAGAGGGGTTAGGCCTTAGTCTACCACGCTGGCCTAATGCGGGTTGGCAGACTTCACATACCTTCGAAATTCTTGTGAAGAAATTCTCGGGTATGCAGGTTTCCTCACGATGTTTTCCTTCACCGTTACAGCAAGCGATATTTCACAATGAAAATACACTTAACATAGAAAAGTCAGAGGTGTATGCTCCATTTTGGAGTTGGTCTCGAACCTCCGACACTTGTCTCGGCAGTCCATACCATTCCCAACTGAGCTATCGCTGCTATAGAACACCTACATAAATAAATAAAATAAATAAACACACCCAACAGTCACACACATAGACCCCACAGTAAGATCGAGTCTTGTGTCGTGGGTATCAAGAACTGCGAGTCTTTCGGTCTCACAACACCCAGACCCGAAACAAATGTCTGTGCGCCACCGGCCACACATACATTTGTATCGGTGCGGGAATCGAACCCGCGACCTCACGTTTTACAGCCGGCTACTCGCCCGCTGCGCCACGGAGGCTGACATCATTCATTATCAGCAACAAGACGTCCACTGCAAGACATAGGCCTCCCCCAAAGATTTCCAGATCGACCTGTTGGAACCCACATCATTATTTTCTATTATTTTTTTATTATTGTAATATAATAATTAGCCCCATTTACTTAGTGGCATATTACTGAAGATGAAAATGGCCACGTATTAAGTTCAAAATCAAAATAAAAAACAGTAATTATGATTACTCCAAATTCATGATCTCATGATTGAGCGCCTAAGCCTTGGGCTTAGCCTCTTTGGTCTAGCGGTGCCTTAGGCCCTAAGCCATTAATAGACCAAAGAGGCATTCGTAAATAGAAGCACAAACAAATAAACATGCGTGTCTCCGTCTAATTAGCAAGTCTGTGAGACAATGTATTCGCATTGGAACGCCATTTACAGCGCCCATGTGACTCACTTTGCATCGTAATGACATAATACTCGTACTCATTACAAGGCCGCCTCGAACTATCGAGCGTGGCTACCTAGCGTATGTAAATTATGTGTTTGTATTACTATATTTATATTATAAGTATACATCGAGTAGCAGCGATAGCTCAGTTGGGAATGGTACGGACTGCCGAGACAAGTGTCGGAGGTTCGAGACCAACCCCAAAATGGAGCATACACCTCTGACTTTTCTATGTTAAGTGTATTTTCATTGTGAAATATCGCTTGCTATAACGGTGAAGGAAAATATCGTGAGGAAACCTGCATACCTGAGAATTTCTTCACAGGAATTTCGAAGGTATGTGAAGTCTACCAACCCGCATTAGGCCAGCGTGGTAGACTAAGGCCTAACCCCTCTCATTAGTAGAGGAGGCCCGTGCCCAGCAGTGGGACAGTAATATTACAGGGCTAATATTATTATTATACATATCGACCGACTTAAAAAAGTAAAAGGTCTATCTATCTCCGCCAAATGTGGACCTTTCTACCTGCCCTTATCCCACTTTAATGTGGGGTCGGCGCAACACACTTTTTAAAGCATGTTGCAGAAATGATTTGGCTAAGTTTTTACGACCGGCTGCCTGCCTGACGTCAACCCCCTCTGAGGGGACTTGGGATCTCCGCCAAATGTGGACCGATTTTCAAAATTATTTTTGTGTTCGATAGAGCTTATTTTAGCACATACATATATAAGCTCACGCCTGTATCCCTGAAGGGATAGGCAGGGACGAACTAGAACCCCCACATATTCGAGTTTTAAATTATTTTTTTAGACTTCTCGATAGATTAGACCATGGACGTAAAGAAAAAGAAGGACGTCATCTCGCCTATAGTTAAACAGACGCCACAGAGAAGTCACGCACACAAACGCGCCTGTACAAACGCCTGTCCTACGCGTACAGACACGCCATTACGTGTCGATAGATCGAATGGGCCGAAAACCTTGCTTCACTTATAATTTTCCTAACGCTCCGTCCATTTTTTTTAACGTCCGTGGATTAGACTTAGATTTGTCTTCAGTAGCTAGTAGGAACATTTGTTGTGTGTTTTTCTTAAATATTTCAGTAATGAATATGGATATCGCGTAACGTACATAAAAATACCCACGAATTGTTTAGTTTTTCTTTTGTTGAATAACTTTATCACCGTCTAATACTCTCTTCACGTACCTTGTTTATTCTAAAAGTACGTAAAGAATTTGGCTCTTGTATGTATTTGGTATATTAATTCGGCTAAAAATGTACCTCTAAAATAAAGTTTGGACAGCCTCCGTGGCGCAGCAGGCGAATAGCCGGCTGTGAAGCGAGAGGCCGCGGGTTCGATTCCCGCATTGAGACAAATGTTTGTGTGGCCCACAGATATTTTTTTCAAGTCTGGGTGTTGTGAGACCGAAAGTCTCTCATAGTCTCTGACACCCACGATACAGGTTATATCTAGTGTGGGGTCAGGACTAGGTGTGTGACTGTGGGTGTATTTATTTATTTATTATTTATTTACCTTTAAATCTGTACCCAAAAGCCCATTCGTATGAATTTTGTATTAATATTGTCAAATGGATATGAAGAATTAAAATCACAAGAGCAGCTAATTTTGGTAGTCACTGTACAGTATCTTTAAACTAAAATTAAAACTAAAGTAATTAATTAGATTTAGTTAAAACGGCTGTTAATAGGATTGATACTATCCACTTAAGCATGAAAATATTTGTTTTGTATAGAGCTGTTAGCGAATACACAAACTAAATTGAATTTCAAATTTATCTGTATTTGGTTTGCCAATAGTATTGCGAACCAATCAATCCATTGCAATTCAATTAAAGTTGTTAAAAGGACACTGGACAGCGATAGAAATGTTTTTTTCGGGAAAACTAAACCTAGCTTTCATTATTTTATGCTGACGTTTGAGGATATAAGTCAGTTTAACTGGTATTTAATGTGGTGGAGCTATGACATAACATAAGCTCACGCCTGTATCCCCGAAGAGGTAGGCAGATGCACACTAGAGAACTAGTACGCCCACATTTCGCCGAGCTTAGTTCCGTCCCAGATGTGATAGGGGGCGAGCCTATCGCCATATCGGGCACAAATTCCAGACTCCGAGCTGATATGGAAAAATCCAATATCACTTTGTCCGACCCGGGGATCGAACCCGAGACCTCAGAATGGTAGTCGTACCGAAATACAAGCACGCCACCGAGGCAGTCATACTTAAGACTTATGTCTAAAACACGATTGAGCTCGACTGGTTCGATACC
Source organism: Clanis bilineata (assembly GCA_036417725.1). Lineage (NCBI taxonomy): Eukaryota > Metazoa > Arthropoda > Insecta > Lepidoptera > Sphingidae > Clanis > Clanis bilineata. The sequence goes on along the minus strand of CM071149.1, from coordinate 13,706,498 downwards.
ACTACATCACGGAAAACCGACATATAGTGGAAGCTCCGTCCTACCATGGAGGTAGCGCCACCATGAGTATGGACATTTCTCGCTACCGACAAAGTAAAATAATTTATATGAAAAACATGAATTGCCCACGTAACTGCTAGAGGCGTTCAAGTGTACGAATATTTTACTTTGTCGCAACCGAGAACTACCTCGGTGACGTGGTTATATTTCAATACGACTATCGTCCTGAGGTCTCGGATGCGATCCCCGTGTCAGGCAATGTAATATTGGATTTTTCGATATTAGCCCCAAGTCAGGAATATGTGCCCGATATGGCGATGGGATCGCCTCCTATCACATCTGAGACGAAACTAAGCTCTGCGAAATGTGGGTGATCAAGTTCACTAGGGCGCCTCTGCCTACCTCTTAGGGGATACAGGCGTGAGTTTATGATATAAATAGCCCGAGACTTTGTGCTCGATATATTAAAAAGCTCTTCATTTGTTGCATCCCTGTCTACCCCTTTGAGAATGCAGGCGAAATCATATGTTGTGTAATAATATAATATCTCCATAAAATATGTCGCGAAAATTCCCCAGTGCGCTTTTCTTGTGTAATGTATTCCATACGTTATCTAGTCGGAAATGCTCTTGTATCTTGTATGATTTAATGCAGTATGTAAACAAACGAGACACGAATTTAAATACTCTACGTAGATTGTGACGTCCGTTGTTTCTTTTTAATTTTGCTTCACTGCAATACTGTGGTTTTGCCAGTGTCAAAGTAAATTAAACGGAGTTTCAACAGCGATTTAACGAATTTCCAGTCTGGGCGAATTTTCGATTCGAAAATACCTAAATTGAGAAAAGTTATTACAAACTTAATTGACCGGTTTCCAATTTATCGATTGTGACCAAATTATATGGGACCACCCTTGAAATAAGCTTCATCGAACACAAAAATAATTTTGAAAATCGGTCCACATTTGGCGGAGATATCGCGTAACATACATTAAAAAAAATACAGACGAATTGAGGACCTCCTCCTTTTGTGGAAGTAGGTCGAAAAGCGATTATTATAACGGCCACTATAATTTCCTAACTGTCAAATGTATAAAAATTTGATTTTTCGCCACAGTTAAGCGAAAGGCCGTTTTTAGCAGAATAAACACCCAAAAAATCTTCTATGCCTCGGTGGTAGAGCTAAAGTCTCGTCTCCTGTTTTTCTCGAAACAAAACATAAAAATACATACGCAAAACAATGATATTCGCTGTCCTGCCCCCTTACTCATGTCACTCGATACGATTGTGATCGATTTGGTTTCATTTATTTACTTAAAATTCCACCGAAATCGACTTTTAAAGTGCGCTAATGTTGCATAATATGCGAGAACTTGTCATTTAGTAATTTTTAACGTGACATTAATGCACTTTTTAGCTCTTATTTAGTCAATACATGAAACCGAATGGAATTCAAGTTCGAATCGAGCGTCAGGAGGCACCCCCCTGCTCATAGAACAATGGACCATAGATAAAAATGTGTAGGGAAACCATGTTTTGTATGGGTGTTTTGTGTAATGTTTTAGCGCAGGAGACGCGCCTTTAGTTCATCTTTTTGTTTTAACTTACATTACATACATTTGAAACGGTAATTAACTCTAAAATAGTCACAAATTTAAAAACTTAACGGACCGATTTCAAATCCGATCGAGACCAAATTTATATGGGACCACCCTTGAAATAAGCTCTATCAAACACAAAAAGATTTTGAAAATCGGTCCATATTCGGCGGAGATATCGCGTAACATAAAAAAATACAGACGAATTGAGGACCTTTTCCTTTTTGGAAGTCGGTCGATTAGTTTGTCCTTTTATTTATAGGAGCTAAAGCGTCAAGACACTTATAATAGCATAAAAATGTTTTTGGAAAATATCCTATAAGTGTAAATATAATGAAGTAGGTAAATTAGATAAATGCCTCGGTGGCGTGGTGGTATTTCGGTACGACTACGGTTCTGAGGTCTAGGGTTCGATCCCCGGGTCGGGCAAAGTGATATTGGATTTTTCCATATCAGCCCGGAGTCTGGAATTTGTGCCCGATATGGCGATAGGCTCGCCCCCTATCATATCTGGGACGGAACTAAGCTCGGCGAAATGTGGGTGTTCTAGTTCGCTAGTGCGCCTCTGCCTACCCCTTCGGGGATACAGACGTGAGCTTATGTTATGTAAATTAGATAAACTTTACGTTATCTATTTGTCAGTACGTAATGATTCTGCGTAAGATAAAAATAAAGTAATTGTAGAAGTTTATAATAATAGTAAAGGTCATTATTATCTATAATGATATAACTCACACGTATAATTAATTTGTTAACTTTGATAACAACTCCTCTACCGATTTATGAGTTTACTTAATGATTCTAGATCCAGACATATTTTTTAATATTGAATTCAGTATGTGTGAAAAAAATTTTGTAAAAAAAAATTGTACAACACCTAAAAATTACAACGAAGAAAATAGCTGTGAAGACATTAATAAACAATGATTCCAAATCCTTAAAGAGTGATCATTCTACCACACATACGCAAATACTCATACACTTAAGGATGCCTTGTCTGTCAAAATTGTATGGCCGTTAAAGTTGAGTAACGTTTGACAATTAGGACGATAAATTTACCTGATGTATGTTCAATTAAAGTAAGCCGAAGGATAATATTAGAATTAATATTACCTACCTACCTACAAGAATTAAAATGCCGCAACAAGACGACAAAAGATTAAAATTAAAGACCCTCCTACCGCAATGTCTTAAAAATACAATGCAATATTATTGTTCTTTATATTTACAATAGATACGACTTTGGTCCTTTCAAATAATGTTTTATTTTCTAGTATGAGGATGTTTAATGAATTATACCACTTTTATTACCTCTTTAAATTAATGACCACTTAAGTAAATATAGTTTGCTTCATTAAATTGAAACCTTAAGTTATTACTGTACTAAGTATGACTTACCTTAGGTAATGAAAATTTTACAACTCCACTAATAGATTTCCAGTATCTAGAATACCACTAAACACTATATTTACACTGTTAAATACCAGTGTATTCAAACTGAAACCAATATTCATTCAAACATACACAAACGTTTTCGTTATTTGCGCGAAAAACATCGCATTCGTTCTTGTACGGAAAACACGTTCTTTTCCATACAGCGTTGCCGTCACACTGACTTGCACAGCTCCGATTTCGACGAATAACCTTCTACTACAATCTATGCTATCGCTATACACTCATTCATTGCTTGCTCAGTACCAGAATTTTCATTAATCTGTACAGTAAAACAGTAATGTATATCGCTACGTGGAAATGACATGGAAATGAAACGTAAACAATGTGGTACCACTTCCTGTCAACAGAGACGCGTGGTACACTCGGAAGTTCCACGGATGGTCATTTGACCCACTAATTCGGGCTAATTCCAAAAGCCTTTGAAACCATAGCCATTCCACCGAACTTTATAGCGCTTCTGGTCGGACCTCAGTCCTCGAGTAATTTGGAATTTGTGTTACTGACAACAAGCGAGGCAATGACCGTGAAGGATTAATTTTGTAATTAGAGAAGTGTTTTGCGAGATACTAGTACTGGAGATAATTTTGTTGGTAGATCCATCTGTAGACAATTTTGGGTACAGAAATAAAGGACCGGCTCGACCGTATTATTACTGTGTCATAGAAACAAGGTACAATTTTGCTGCTGTTGCGTTTCGTTCGGTGAATGATGTTTTGAGAGGCCTAAATACTGTCTCTCCCCTTCCCAATCCTCATTGATTTTGCCAAGATGCCTGTACCTTTGCGATGTAACCACTTATTCCAGGTGGAACTTCAGCTCGTCTATCCTTATAAAGAGCTTGTACCTTAAAGGCCGGCAACGCATCCGTGATTCCTGTGGTATTGTAGATGTTTGTGGGAGGTGATCATTTAACATCAGGCGACCCACTTGCTTGTTTGCCCCTTCTTCTATAAAAACGTTTAAAAACTATTAAACCGTCTTCAAAACCTCATGACATGTTGACCAAAATATGGGACATGCTTGGAAAAAGAGTCTCGAAAATCGGTCCACATATGGTGAAAAAATTCCTCAGAGGGAGTTGACGTCAGGCAGGCAACCGGTCGTTAAAACGAAGCCAAATCCTTTCTGCAACATGCTTGGAAAAGTGTGTTGCGCCGACCCCACATTAAGGTAGGATAAGGGCAGGTAGAAAGATTTGACGAAGAAATCGCGTAACATACTATAGAGGTATACAAAATCCGACGAATTGAGAAACTCCTAGTGTAATCGGTTGAAAAGAATACATAAATATAGTTTCCCTAGGCTTTCACTATAATGTATACCACTGAGGTGGTTTGAAGCGAGAAACTTGTAGCTTTGTTGGGACTAAAACTTACCCTATGTTAGAGGATCGACAGGGCATGCAAATGTACAAATCAGTGGGTTGAATACATCCCATTTCAAAGCAAATGTCCTTTGGATTGGAAACATTTCTGTGGATATTGGGACTACTCAGTTTGAAGGACGCAGTGACAGAAGTGGTCAATCATTTGAATTCAAAGCTTACAAGACAGCTGTTTGGAAATGCCTTAAACATTTGCTCTAAACTTTAGTTGGCAATATATAGCAACATTGTCAATGTTAAATATTTAATATTAAACCCAATGACCAAAGAAAAATAAGAGGACCTGGCATAACTCCGAAAAATACGTGTTTATTTTGAAGCTTGTTCCACCATTTTAGTTTCGCAATCTATTTACATGTAAGTTGTCACCGTGTCATAAGAATTAAAACGTATGAATACTTATTGATTTTATTATAAATACGGTATTTTATTTACAATAATACAAATTACGGAATAAGAAGAAGAAGCGTAACTGCTATATAATTGCGATATTTCTTTCGTAAAGTCGCCATTTTGGTTTCGTTCCATACAATAGGAATGAAAAGAAATTCATTTTTTCGTAGTTGTGCATCGTCCTCTTCTTTCATTTGTCTAAGATTAAACCCTAGTTTTTGAAAACGTAATCAAATTAACAATCAATTGACAGGTTTTAAGGTCGCTGTCGAAACATTTCGGAATTTTAATTTAAAAAGCAGATGCTGATTACATTATGATTTGAGATTTGACAGATGTTAGTTATTTTTGCCATTGATTAGCCTTTGAGAAACCGAGTGTAAGTATAACATAAGCTCTTTCTTACGCTTAGGTAAATAAAGTTTGTTAAACATTATGGTTTCATGTAGCTTTGACTATACCTTAAATGTTTTTTATTTTTTTTCGATTTGATAAATTGTTACCGTAACATTTTTGGGAAAGAAAAATAATAAAATTAATGTTTGTTCTATTCATTGTGTTTTTGTCTATGTTCTTAGTAACTAAGACAGCTCATGGAATTCCAGGTATAATTAATCTATTTTGGTGATTCACTCCGGATCTCCATAAGCATTTTTTGTCGATATTTCATGTCCATTATTCATGAGTGAATGAACCAAAACATGCTCAGCTTTTATTGAAGACATGGTATTAATAGAAAAGTTGTAATCCCATGTATCATTTAGTTTTGGTGAAGTGAATATGAGAGATACTTTATGAGTGGTAGAGCTACGTTGTCGACAATTGGGTACTTGACAATAATAAATAGATTTATCATCTAAATAACGTATGCAATAGGAATTTATTAAAAATAATCCAAGGATAATTTTATTTTAGTAATTAAAATAAATATTTTTTATCTGTGCGTCACGTGACGGTAAACACCAATCACGATGCATGATGTTAGATTACTCATTTTTCTTGTTTATTTGCTCCACAAGGGTCTAAGACCTAAGATCAAAAGTCATACTGCCAGGTTATTTGGTATTTTTTTTTCGTATTTTTATTTAAATCTCAACTTAATTTCAACGCGGATGTGATCGACGTTCGATGTCTGATCGACGAAATATTCGACCCGTTTTTTTTAGTTTGAAATCATAAATATTATTTGCGATTCTGTATCTATGGATAGAAACAATGACGTCGCCCGTAGCTACAGTTAACAGGTAGCGTTTTGGCGGCAAACCAAATTATACATATTAGTTTTTGATTTTTTTAACTAAATATATGAAAATAAATTACAAAATGTGGCGCGCACAGCCGCCGTTTAGTGGCGGACGTGCCGCACACACACGTTTTGAGGGGTCCAAGGTCTCGCGCGGCGCGGGGTTGCGCGGCGCATACGCGGCTCGCACCCCCTCGCGCTCAGTTAGTCGCATAGCCACCGTCGAATGATAAACACGCGCGGTCTTATCGGTTCCTCCGGCTCTCGCCCGCTTCCTACACCCTTATATCTGGCGCTCAACTAGTGGCCTCTTGTTGAACAGTTTCAACAGTGCGCGAAAGAACCTACGACGTTATCGATAATTATTATTTGTGTAGTCAGTGTTCGTAATAGACAGTATCATCAATCATGCCTCGTACGCGGGCAAACAGAGCGGCGAGGGCGGAAGAACACGCAAGTGATAGTTCGTCAGACTGTGACTCGGTGGCGGAGGCGCGCGGCGGCGCGGTCGCCGGTACCGCCCACGCGCGTATCGTGACCGACGCGACTCGGGAGACGCGCGCCAAGAGGGGCGCCGCCCCCGGCGACACGACCGAGGAGTCGCGCACCCGGTGCGGTGCCGCTCCTGATTGCGCGCCTCGGGAGACGCGCGCCCAGAGGGGCGCCGCCCCCGATGACGTGACGGAGGAGTCGCGCACCCGGTGCGGTGCCGCTCATGATTTCGCGCCTCGGGAGACGCGCTCCCAGAGGGGCGCCGCCCCCGACGACGTGACGGAGGAGACGCGCACCCGGTGCGGTGCCGCTCAAGACTACGCGCCTCGGGAGACGAGCGCCCAGAGGGGCGCCGCCCCCGACGACGTGACGGAGGAGACGCGCGCCCGAAGCGGCGCCGCTCCTAACTGCAAGTTCGACGGGTCCCGCATCGGAGCCCCTGCTGCCGTTGACACCGAACGCCTTCTGACGGCTGTTATGGAAACGTTTGCGAGGACGCAAGCCGAAACCAACCGCACATTAGTGGAAACGATACGCTCCCTGCATCACGGTAACCAGTGGAATCCGGTGACGTCGACACCCGCGGCATCACCATCGACGAACGCACCAACGTCCGTCGGCGGTAATTTTACGAAGTGCGCAGCGAGGTTCGACGGGCAATCGGGTGACCCTGAGGTATTGGAGGCCTTCATAGACGCTGTGGAGGTATACAAAGAGTGCGCCGACGTATCCGACGAGCACGCTCTGCGTGGTATCTCGATGCTGCTCACCGGCGACGCGGCGGTATGGTGGCGCGGCGCACGGGCCGGCGTCGGCAGTTGGCGGGACGCCCTGGCGCGCCTGCGCGCTACCTACGGAGTGCAGAAGCCTGGATATAGAATTTTACGCGAAGTGTTCGCGTCCGATCATAGTGAAAGTGAACGTGCCGAAGTGTTTATATCCAAAGTGCGGTCATTGTTAGTGCGGCTACCGTATTTAGTACCTGACGCGATGCAAGTAGATATTGTATACGGCCTATTGCATCGTCGCATACGTAAGCGTTTATCTCGGGATAACATTAGAAACATAGATCATTTGTTAGAGAGGGCGAGACTCGCGGAGGATTCCTTAATCGAGTTTAAGAACCCGGTTATCGCAGTGCCTATAAAAGCACCCGACCGTGGCGTAACTAAGGGGCCGGGACCCACCGTGACCCCCGTTCCTAAATCCGTCCCTGACCCGAAGCGTTTTCGTTCTAGATGTACTTATTGTAAAATTTTCGGCCACACGGCCGACGAGTGTCGTAAAGCTAATAAAGTGGTAAGCGATGATAGTAATAATATTAAAAGTACTCACCCTATACGTTGCTATGGTTGCGGCCGACCAGGAGTGGTTAGGTCAAAATGTGAGACTTGTTCGAACAAGTCCGCGCCTGTTAAGCCGGCGGATTTTAATGTTGTAAAAGGTGACTTCTTCGCCGCGACTACTTCACACCCGCTCATTACCATAGGGGTAGTAGGTAAAGAGGGAGTAGCTATAGTAGATACCGGTGCCACGCATAGTGTCGCCAGCCCGTCGCTGTATACGTTATTATCAAATAATGGCGTGCATTTCGAAGAGACGGAGCGCTATATCGGGCTCGCCGACGGCTCGTGTCATAGAAAATTAGTGAAGGTCAGCACCGTACCTGTCATTGTAGGTAATCGTAAGGTCGACACCAATTTTATGGTGTTCCTAGGTGATGAGACCAGAACACTTCTAGGCCGAGATTTTATAGCTAATGCCGGTATTGTTTTAGACATAGCCCAGGAGTCGTGGTGTTTTTCGGATAGTCCAGGAGCTCGGTTCCCGTTCGTGCAGTCCTATGTGTTGAACGACGCGGTCGTGATGCAGGCAAATCTCTGCGACGTGTCACTGCGCCCAGATGAAGGTACGAGCCTACCCCCGGAGAACAGGGCCGCACTCAACGTGTTTCTTCGAGACAGAGTCGCCCAGTTCGCTGCGAAGGGACCTCCCACGGATTTCGCCGTTCACAAGATAAAGGTACGTGACAACCAAGAACCTCTGGCTTCTCCTCCCTTTAGGTTGTCCCCGTTTAAGAAGGAGGCACTTGAGAAGGAGCTGCAGAAACTCCTGAGCTCAGACATCATCGAGGAATGTGAGTCGCCGTGGGCATCGAACGTTGTCCTCGTTAAGAAGAAGGACGGCGGTTTCAGGCTATGCATTGATTATCGCAAGCTCAATGCGGTAACCGAGCCTGACAGGTACCCTCTCCCCAGGATAGAGGATATTCTTCATGATGCAAAAGCGGCCAAATTTATGACTACCCTTGACCTCCGTGCAGGTTATTTCCAGGTACTTGTTGACCCTGAGGACAGAGACAAGACTGCGTTCACCACGCCACTCGGCACCTACAGATTCAAGCGTATGCCTATGGGTCTACGTAACTCCGGTGCTACGTTCCAGAGGCTGATCGACTGGTTCAAGTCGAATTTGCCAGGTACCACTCTTCTTGCATATTTAGATGATATACTTGTGCTCTCAGACGAGACGTTTGAGAAGCACCTCGCTGACCTCACCTCTATATTTGATCGGCTCGCCATGTTTAATCTGCGGGTGAACCGCGAAAAGAGTCACTTCGCACAGGAGTCGGTAAGGTATTTAGGGCACATAATTGTACCTGGTGGTATACATGTCGATCCAGAGAAGACAGCAGCGATTGAGAATATGCCGACACCACGGAACGTTAAACACCTAAAGTGCTTTCTGCAGACCTCTAACTGGTTCAGGCGTTTTGTCCCTGACTACGCGGCGGTTGCCAAACCGTTAACAGAGCTGCTGAAAAAGGTAAGTGTATGGCAGTGGGGATCGCAGCAGCAGGCTGCATTTGACAAAATCAAGCAGCTTCTCGTGTCGGCGCTGGTCTTGCGCCAGGCCGACGCGACCTTGCCCTTCGTCCTCAGAACCGACAGTAGTGGGTACGCACTCGGGGCGGCTCTCCTCCAGGGGGAGGGCCCCGATGAGCGTCCCATAGAGTACGCCAGCCGACTCTTGACAGCGGCTGAGCGCAACTACAGCACCACGGAGAGGGAGGCCCTAGCCGTCGTATGGGCGGTCTCTAAATTCAGAGGGTATATAGATGGAGCTGATGTTGTGGTCAAGTCCGACCACCAACCGCTTAGGTGGTTAATGAGTATGAAGTCTCCGAGCGGCCGCCTAGCTAGGTGGGCCTTCAGTCTTCAAGAATACAATATAAAAATAGAATATACACCAGGTAAGGCGAACGTTTTGGCCGACACTCTGTCGCGCCCGCCTTGCGCTGAAGACGCCGACTGCGATCTTTGCAGTGCCGTAGCCGACATGCCCTCACGCAGTCTGAAGGACCTGCGCGAGAACCAATTAAAGGACCCGGAGGTGAGTAAAATCGTCGAGGCCTTGGAGTCCGACGATCCCTCCAGGGGGAGGGTGTGGGCTGATAAAGGGTACGTACTTACTGAAGGAATACTTTATAGGTACTGCCCCGAAAATGAGGAGGATGATGACGCTAGCCTGGTGGTTCCGGAACAAGAGCGCGCCAAGGTATTGGCCGAACACCATGATGCACCCACTGCTGGTCACATGGGTGCTGAACGTACACTACTTCGTTTGATTGGTAAGTACTACTGGCCAGGGATGCGCTCCTACGTCACAGAGTATGTCAGAAATTGCGTGCCCTGCCAACGTTACAAGGCGGACACCAGGAAACCGGCTGGGTTGCTGCAGACGCCTGCCGCTGCGCGTCGATTCGAAGTTCTGTCCGTGGATCTTTTCGGTCCCCTACCTGAAACCGGTAAGGGACATAAGTGGATTTTCATTGTTGAGGACACCTTCACCCGGTGGGTGGAGCTGTTCCCTCTTACTGTAGCGACTAGCGAGGAGTGCGCTAGAACACTTGTCTCGGAGGTATTCCTGCGGTATGGAGTCCCCAGACGCCTCGTCAGCGATAACGGGGTCCAGTTCGTGAGCGGTGTGATGCAGCAGACCTGTCATGCGATGGGGATCGCGCAGTCGTTTACTTCGTTTTATCACCCTGAAGCAAATCCGGTGGAACGCAAAAACCGTGATCTAAAGCCTCAGCTGGCGATCCTGGTAGGTAAAGACCATAGTACATGGGATGTTCACTTACCTGCAATCCGTTTCGCCATGAATTCTGCAGTCACATCAGGTACAGGATACTCTCCCGCTTTATTGAATTTTGCACGGGAGATGCGCGCACCAGCAGATGTTATGTCTGAAATGCGCACAATTATAGACAACGATAGTTATGTAGGTGATATTACTACTTACCTGAAGAAGATTTCGTCGGTGCTAGTAGATGCACGCGATGTCCATGAGAGTGCTCAGAAGAGGCACAAGAAGTACTGGTACTGCTACTGCTCTGTTGGATGTTGTGGGTAATATTCTCGAGGCGCGAGATCGAGGGGAGGGAACCATTCTCACATTGCTCGATTACTCTCGAGCATTTGATACAATTAATATAAATCTATTGTTATGTAAGCTGCGTTACTACGGGTTTGGGCTGAATACAGTAAAATGGTTCCACAGTTATCTAACTGGTCGCTCGCAATATGTCGAAATTCAAAAAGAAGATGGTACTTCACTGTTTTCCTCCCCCCTATCAGTGACTCGGGGAATTCCCCAGGGATCGATTCTGGGCCCTCTGCTATTTATCATATACAGTGCAGACATTGTTCATTGCTTACAGAACTGTAAATACCACATGTACGCAGATGATATCCAGCTTTACATGTCAGTTAAACCTAATGACCCGGAATCATCTATCCACAAAATTTGCGAGGAACTCAATAAGGTGGTAGCCTGGTCAGATCGCAACACTCTGGTGCTGAATCCAGCTAAATCCAAGTTTATGGTCTTAGGTAGCAAGGCACAAATATGTAAAATATTAATGGCTGACCCACAGATAAAGATTATGGGAAAAGCCATTGAAAGGGTAGAAACAGTGCGTAACCTGGGACTCACCATTGATCCGGAACTTCGCTTTGAGACACATATTAACGATGTTATTAGGAATTGCTTCTATAGACTCAAAATACTATATCGTTTCAGACAGTATTTCAGCATTGATATAAGGAAAAGACTTGTGGATAGTCTTGTTCTATCAAGGTTGACTTACTGTGATACAGTATATGGACCTTGTCTATTATCGCGGACGGACAAGTTGATTCAGCGGGTGCAGAACGCTTGTGCTAGGTTTTGTTTCAATATTCCCAATCGTAGCCATGTTACACCGTTTTTAAATCAAAACAACCTCCTTAAAATGGCGGCAAGGAGAAAGTTACACATGGCCACCTTACTCTTCGGTATAATTAAAACAAAGACTCCTGAGTACCTTTATAATAAACTAATATGGAGGCAAGACCACCTCGCATATGATGCCCGAACAGTCACGAATCCGCTGTTAACTCCCCGACACAGGACCGTAGCTTTTAGGGGAAGTTTTGGGTATTTTTCAAGCCACTGCTGGAACGTGATCCCACCACCGCAGCGATCTATAAACAATAAATATACTTTTAAAAGACATGTTAAGAAGCATTTATTACAGCTACAAAAATTATAAAGTCATAAATTAATGAGTGGTTGCACCCGGCAGTCACATGCATGGCCCGTGGCCTCTCGGTTCGCGGCCGGACAGCATCTAAAACACGGCCTCCGTGGCGCGGCGAGCGAGTGACCGGTTGTGAGCCGAGGGGCCGCGGATTCGATCGATTCTCGATCTGGGTGTTGTGAGACTTTCATAGTTCCTGATACCCAATGACGCAGGACTCAATCTTAGTGGGGGGTCAGGGCTTGTGTGTGACTGTTGGATGTTGGGTGTTCTTTGTTATTCATATAAGGTATGGGGTTCGCTTCGTGGGTCGAGCAGCATGTTTTTGTACCACCATCAGTTCAATATCCTTGAAAAAGTGTGTTGCGCCGACCCCACATTACGGTGGGATGGGGGCCGGTGGCATAACAAAATAACATAACAAAAGAATATAGGTAGAACAACTTACCCTCATGTTTTCGACCGACAGGCAAAATAGTATGAATTTCACCTTAACAAGCAGTGACTTGAAAACACCTGTGATCGGTTCCATTCCATTCCTGTAAACTACTTATCTTCTCTCTATGTGAATATATGTATATTGCAATACTCGTGGCACTTATAAAGACAATTTTATACTATAATCAATGAAATAATTTAGCAAAGCATTACTACGCTATAGATACTTTTTTAACCGGAACTAAGTTGCGACGCGACATGCACGCACCCAGTCTCCGGTCGGAATGCGCGCGCAGCCGGCTGTGTGGACGACGCGAACCATGGCTCGTGTGCGCAATATATAGTGGTGTGATATACCTATGCATAGGAAATCTATATAGTGTAATTATTATTACTAGGACATTTACATAATATAAAGTATATTATCTACATACATATTTAAATAGAGGTGCTTCTCCACACACATTCTACACATTAATAATAAGTTGTTTTTCCGTTGTAATTGTTGAAATCTTTATTTTATTTTTAAGATATTTATAGTGAGTAACTGCATTTTATATTTTCTTTGTGTACCGACTAAGCGTCCGCACGTCACTTGGGCTTCTCATTGAAAATCAGCGTTGCGGTACCCACTGCAGTCAGTGGTACTGCAACATGCAGCTGAATGAGAGGTACCTTTGTTGGTGCAATATTATGTATAATATGCATTATATTTTTAATTTTTTTTTTTTTTCTCTTAGTGAAGTAGTTTTATGTTTAATATTGTACCAGCAATAAATGTTTTCTTTCTTTCTTTCTTTCTTTCAAGTACGCCGATGAACACCGTCGGCCAGCTCCGGATTATAAGGTTGGTGATCTGGTGTTATTAAAGACCCAAGGGGCTAACGATACCGCCAGGGGGCAGACGCCCAAGTTTATCCCTCGTCGTGACGGACCATATAGGATCCAGTCGGTGGTCGGTCCTACCACATATATATTGGAGCGTTTAAGCGACGGTACGGTGCTAGGTAAACATCATGTTTCGGTATTGACTCCCTTTGTCGGTCGCATCCAACCTCCAGTCCAGGAGAAACGTAAGAGGGGAAGGCCTCGTAAGTGCTAACCCGATCGCGAGGACGTTCGTTCGGGTAAGAGGGGGAGACTGTGGCGCGCACAGCCGCCGTTTAGTGGCGGACGTGCCGCGACACACGTTTTGAGGGGTCCAAGGTCTCGCGCGGCGCGGGGTTGCGCGGCGCATACGCGGCTCGCACCCCCTCGCGCTCAGTTAGTCGCATAGCCACCGTCGAATGATAAACACGCGCGGTCTTATCGGTTCCTCCGGCTCTCGCCCGCTTCCTACACCCTTATACAAAATATTTTTTTACATAAATATAAACTAAGAAATAGCCCTGTATACCTTTTAAAAAATAGTCAAGTACCCAATTACGTCTACAGCACGAATGGGCCGGCTCGCACGGTTTGATACCACTGTCTCACAGAAAAACGACATTAAATAGTAGCTCGCTGTCGCGTTCCGTTCTGTGAGTGAGATTTCCGGTGGTCCAATTCCCACTTCCCTTTACCAATCCCTATTTCCCTCCTTTTAGGTTGGCAACGCCCCCATGATTATTTTTGTATATTGGGTGTCTATGGGCGGTGGAGATCACTTACCATCAGATGACACATCTGCTCGTTTGCCAATCTGCGCTATAAAAAAAATACTTTTATTCTTTTGTTTGTGTTTATCCCACTTTAATGTAGAGTCGGCGAAAAAAATCAAAATATTCACTGAAACTGAAATGTTTTACATTATTTTGATTCCAGCATTTTTTAATTACTACCATTTTGGAAAACTAATTCACCAGGGAATAACGGGCAGAACTCTGTCCTTGCTCTTTAAAAAAAAATATGGTTACTATGTGTAAATTACGCATAAAATATAACATAACCCCTTACATTTTAATTATAGCACCCAATCTATAAAGAATCATAATTTAAAAACCAAACCAAATGGATTTAGCAACACCCAGGCGTAATGAATGAACCAATATTTCCTTAAAATACATTTTTTTTATAAACGTAGGTAAATTTCAACGGAATTCAAATTTTCAATGTTTTTTTCGTGTCGTTCCGGAGAATCCGAATTATAAATAGGGGATAAGTGGTTGTGCGACCCGTAAATATTTGTTCCGGGATTAGGTGTTGCGCGACCCAAGTCCCTCGTAGTTTATGAGACCTACAGCTCTGGGAATCTTAGTGAGATCAGGACTATTTATGGGACTGTCGTGTAAAGGTTGCAAATATTTTTCCTTTGTGAAAGCCTTGTTAACAGCCATTACAATACTTATACGTATAATACTTGATTGCCTCGGTGGCGTGGTTGTATTTCGGTACGACTACTGTCATGAGGTCTCGGGTTCGATCCCCGGATCGGACAAAGTGATATTGGATTTTTCTATATCATCCTGGAGTCTGGAATTTGTGCCCGATATGGCGATAGGCTCGCCCCCTAACACATCTGGGACGGAACTAAGCTCGTCGAAATGTGGGTGTACTAGTTGCTAGTGCGCCTCTGCCTACCCCTTTGGGGAGACAGGTGTGAGCTTATGTTATGTATAATAAATGTCCAGCAAACTGAACGGCCTTGCTAATATCCCATTATGGTATTCACTTGTATAATTCAACTACGACTATCGTCCTAGAATTTGTGTCTAATAATTGGTTAAACAACAGTCGGTCTGGAAATCTTTGGGGAAAGTGGGCGTCCTGTGGCTGATGATAATGATGAAGGGGATAAAATTAGTTATGCGAAAAGTGGTCGCACTAGATGTGCCTCTGCCTATCTCTTCGATGATATAGGCGTGAGCTTACGTACATTATATGGATGCAATGCAATCGTAAAACAAAATGCACATACAAGGATTTGAATTCATATTATTAGTTTCCATAACCACTGTATTTATTTTCATTTTGCTATCGAAGTCGCCTCGTCTGTCTAGCGGCAGTATATTAGTAATGTGGATAATTGATTTTTTTTTATAATCAATTATTTAATTATTTTTAAAGACGTGATCTATTAATCCGTTAGTCAATTATTATCTTAGCCTATCGCCGTCCGCTGCTGGACGTAGGCCTCCCCAAGTAAGCACCAACCATCCCGGTCGAATAATAATATAATAAGATATATCTTTAAAAAATAATCGATTACGATAAATAATCGATTATCCACATCCTTAGTATATATGGGAGCGGGAGGTCCGGGGTTTAAATGCTAAGTACGGCAATGCGGTTTTTCTAAGACGATATTCCGGGATTGGATGGCCAGAAGAAGATGACGTCAAGCTGAAAACTGAATTAAACCGAATCATGTCTGCAATATATTTAAAAAGATTGGAGTGAGATTAAAGCAAGTAAAAAAATAACATGCCGGGCAGTCTTTGGGGACTGTCGATAGAAGTAAAAATTAAGTAACTTGTGAATTGTATTGTGGAGCTATTAGATTATTATTTTTGGTTTTTAAAGAAGTTAATGACCAATGAAGTGAATTTTAATCCTGATAACACAGTATACATATAGCTCATGGGAAGCGTGGGTCAACGATGACGCGACTTCCATGATTTTTGTTCACCCAAAAAGTGCTCAACGCGCCGAAAGAAGTTTTCACTTCAAAATCAAGAGAACAGTCGCCGGGTTCTTCAAAATGCGCATACAAGAGCAAAATTTGAATACGTATCACACAATACCTAATAGTGTTACGTTCCATATTGCCAGTTTCCATAACCTTTGTATGTCTTCATTTTTCCACCCCAAGCGTGTATCTGGCCAGCACTAAAGCGATCCAATTACACATTTTTCGCAATACAAAAATGTTCTCCAAACAGAGCGCTGGCTTCTACGGATATTGCTGCATTGGATAACTTATTTCGCTCTCAAATGGTCCGCTTAAAAATGGTGGCTAGAACATTTTCAAAAGGCCAGCGGGTTCTAATTTTCAACCACCAAAATAAGAGAAGGTCCTGAATTCGTCTGTGTATGTATGTTCCTCGATATCATCGCCAAATGTGGACCGATTTTCAAAATTATTTTTGTGTTCGATAGATATTATTTCAAGGGTGGTCCCATATAAATTTGGTTATGATCGGATAAGTTTTGAAGTCTGTCCGTTAATGTTTAATTCAGTGATATTGTATACTAACAAGATCTCAGAGGCCAGCGGATAGGAATGGTATTAAGTTCAAAGGATCTAGACTCTTCGCTATTATGTGATATGTACCTGAATAGTTACTTGAAAACTAAATAAAAATGTACTGACGCTTAAAAATCACAAGAAATATATTAGAGTGTAGTTTTTTAAACCAACCTCAACAAGAGGAGGTTTTTAATTAATTATTTTAGTGTTTTATAGAACTTATTCTAACAGGTTCTCATTGGTCATGTTTAAATTATCAAATGGGGAACTTGCACAAAAATTATAACGAGAAATTATGTTGATAAATCAATAAACAAAACCATGAAATGTGCTATCATGACAAATAATTGGTATTTTATAAAATATCCTGCTTATAAATTACGCATAATGAAACGTAATTGCAAAACCCAAGTGACGTCATTGCATAAAGAATCATAGAGAAATAATTCCAAGTTTTTCCCAATTTTCCCGAAAATTGATGTTGTGTTAAGTTTAGTATGGTGATTAGTGAATTCGTTTTCGGAGGTCTTTCTCTTCATTCTTCCTAATGTTTACTTCGTTATTTAAAGAAATATGTAGCTACGTGGTGACGTCACGTTCATTTTTAGCGCGGGGTTTGGAAAGTCATATTTTGACTTGCCATAATTAAATGATTTGTGCAAATTTTTATGTTTTTGTTTCTGGTATGTTGATTTGAGACCTAGTTATTTACAATAAACTAAAAAAAAAATCATGCATGTTCCCCATTGTTGCCGTGATACCAATTAGATGGAATAGCAATACAGTTCTTGCAATGAAATTAGATAAATATCATCAAATTCTCTTGAACATCTTAATTTCGGAATAGAATTCACTACGGACATTTTCCCAAATTGATTTGCCAGCTGGAAATTGCCAGAGATTACCCACAATAAACTACCTTGGCTGTAACAATTGGAAATTCTCCTTGCTGCTGGCATCCTAAATGTTAATGCTAAATTGTTTTTGCCTAGCCCCCAACCTTTGCCTGTTTTGGGCGTTTCAAAGCTTAAGTTATCTACCTCAGTTTGATGTCCACAGAATGTATAAGTTTAGTTAGTTATTCAAGTACACTTAAATACTGTAATTGTGAGATTTAAGGAACTTTGCTTAAAGCTTAGAACTTCGGGTTAATTTTGTGTTTTGACCATCGATGATTTATACGGTTATTAATGGTTTTGGCACTTCTTGGAAACCCAGGCGATGTGTTCTAATTATTTTAGTTTAGTGTCGTTTCTTAAAGAGCTTTGTCGCCTCCTTGGTCTAGTGGCAGCATATATGGACTGTGGACCGAGAGGTCGTGGGATCGATGCCCAGGTCGGGCAAAACGAATTTTCTAATTTAATTTGCCCGGAACTTGATTCCCCACAGGGGTTGACGTCAGGCAGGCGGCCGACATAGACGATAGTTATGAGCGATGTTAGCTGCTCAGCCTTTCGTAATACAATCAAAATAATACAACTCTTAATACACGAAAGCTCACAAATATCCAAAACTTTAATGTAAAGTATTAGTAGTATACGAATGGTCACAACACACATGAACATTACCCTAACGTATGTTGTTACACAAAATATTACATTTAGTTACAAAAGAGCTACAAATGAGACGGAATGGCGATATGTTTTGAGAATAAGCGAAGTTTTCACTTCAGTGGAACAATGTTTTAATAGAAACATAATAACAAAGGAAAGGGTGGAACAGAATAGGGTATGCTATCATAATATTGTATTATTGGTTCTTTGTTTTATTAAAACTAGAAATATGTTATTACAGTTTTAATTTGAAGGGTATAACGCTTCGGACCGATATTACAAAGAGCTGGCTACTGACTGACATATTTTCAATTTTCATTCTTTTTTGTTTATGTGAAAATTTTGAACCCCACAACCATTTTTTATTTTGTTTTTTATTGATATTGAATGATGTATTGAATGAGACGAACAGGTGGTCCAGGGTTTAATCCCTGACAAATGTTTGTGTGATCGACAAATTTTGGTTCGGGTTTGAGTGTTGTGAGATTAAACGTCTCTCGTAGTTCGCGATACCTAAGACTCGTATCTTAGTGTGCGGTTAAAACTGTATGGCATTGTTTAAAAATATAGGACGTATAAATAAAGGACACCATCTCGCATATAATTCAACGGACGCCCAGACGCCACAGATAAGCCACGCACACGAACGCACCGCTACAAAAGTGCCCTACTAACACTCAGTCGCGGCCATTACGTGTCCATACCGACCCCGCTTCACTTTCAATGTTTCTTGCGCTACGTCCTCTTTTTTCTACGTCCGTGGTTATAATATTATGGTGGTAGCGTGTGGTGAAAGATGAAGTTGTAGGCAGGTGTAGGAAGAAATGAAGTCGTAAGCACAAGTAGAAAGTTTATTACACACATGGAAGAAATAGTTCACACCACAAAGTAGAAAACCATAAAGTTTAGAAATAGAAGGAGTAGAAAAGAGTACAGGTAATAGAACGTACAGATGAGCGACAGTTAACAGCAATAATCAAGATTCGCGAGTTGGTATGCGCAAGCGCAGGTTAGCAGGCAACACGGGCTTCGCGGCAAAATATGTGTTCCGACTGGGGACTACCGTGTCGTGAGCGCGGCAGCCGACGCGGCTCGTTCGGCTTCCTCGCCCCGCGCGCCGTGTCGTCGCATAGAAAACCGGTCGAGCGACGAGGTGGTGGAGCGTTTCCAATGCACAACAACTCGTAAAATAATATCGACATTAATAAATCACATTATATTATTTGTTTTGTCTTAGTGTATTTCAATATAGATTAAGGTTTGTATATTTGTCATTTTTATTTAGATAATTAAGTTTACGCGAAATAAATAATAAATTGTGATCAGTTGTAAATATGTAGATATTAGATTTGTAAATACGTCGATATGTAATTGTGTAAATATGTAAATATATGATATTGTAAATATGTGGCAATGTGAATACATGATTTAATGTAAAATCTCAATGAGTACGCCACAATATTAAGTCTCCTGAAGTAATATGTTACAATGTCCTTCTACCTGGAACACAACATTGCATACACAATGCTACTAGTAGAAATAGGTATCGTGGTGGTATTTACTATCTTCCTACTACCCAGTTGGTCTCTATTGGTTTGGTCGCGTGCGCGTCTGAGAGTTCTACCCTGTTGGTAGGAATTACCTTCGGTAGGTTTCGGTAGGCCAAAGGCAAACATCAAAGACATTCAACAGTATACAGTACATAGACGGGATAACAGCACAAAACTTGTGATCCAAAGTTATGACCTCGTGGTCATAAGTCGCTGAGTTTATTTGAAATATATGCGCGCTAGGTCGGCCAGCGTAATAATGTTGAGAGAATAAATTTATCTTCCGTCATTCTTAACCATTCAAAAAACATTCTAGGGTGTAATTTGTAATAATCGCTTTCGCATTATAATAAATGGTTGATGGTGGTACTGAAGTTTGAGATTTAAAAAAATATATGGAAACTTGCTTGATAGCAAATATTAAAACGCCCGTATCTAAAATATCTGAAGGAAGACCACGTCCTCTGTAGTTTAAACTTATAATCAGTTTAAAGCTCCGAACATTTTGATGCACGTGCTGCGCAAATAACTTCAGATATTGTTTTAATTTGATAGGCTAACAGTGGGACGGACTGTTGAGATGCCGTGAGATCGGAAACTCATATCTACCACCATGTGCAGTGGACATCAGTGGGCACATTTCATGTATAAAATCTGTCTGAATTTAACCTTTTTGCAAAATTGTGGCCATTTTCCGTTCTAAATATGTTTTTGTCGTGTGGTCCACAATTTACTTTTTTTTTCGTAATGGCTGATAAGTGCCACAATCGGACTAATAAATATTCAATCATATCAAGTCATGTCATGTTCAATATCATGTCAAGTCAAAATTGAATGACTACAAATAGGTAAACGAGTTTGAATACAGATAGATACATATTTTTGACAAAAATATTTCTGCTCGGGCCGCCGAAGTGTTTTGTCAGATATATCAAAACCTATATCAATTGAACTTAACTTAAAAAAACTTTCCAAGTGAAAGTTCCAAGATCTCATAATAACTTGTCATTATTTATTTCATTACGATCCAATCTAGATTGAGCTCTAGTTACGACATAGATATTTAGAAGCCAGAATAACGGCAACAATTTTGCCTTAGGGTGCCTAACATAAAGTCGGCTAAATCTTGAGCTGAGCAAATAACGTTGAATCCTAATTGGCTGTTTCAACAAAGATTCATACGTGGCAGGAACGTGCACAGGCATTCAATTCTGAAGAGAATAGGAAAGAAAGATAATTGAATTATTCAATCCTATAATATTTCTTTCCTATTTTCTATTCTTATCAATCCAGACACTTAAAAATATTTTTTTAAAATTCTTGATCACCGTCATAATTTTCAATAATGAATATAGAATTATTATAGAAATAAATTATATTGTACGGATTCTATCACGATTTGTGATGATTAGAATCGTGATAGAATCCGTATAAAATAGTTATATTTCAATGTATAACATTCGTGTAAACTTAAGAAATCAGTATAATTATCATAATTATAGAGGACACCGTATCGAATTTAAAATCCGAGTGTGAGAATTTAGCTTCGTCACACTCCAAATCTGAAGAGGGAAGAAGCAAATCGAGGGGCTTGCGATAAGACAGGCGGATGAACGATACAGACACAGGGATACCCCCATACCCGTCTAAGACAAACCATCAAATCATGCCGCAAGCCCCTCGAGAGAACTGGAAGTACACTGGCTGATCCTGGAACGCGAATCACACAAGGAGTGTGGGTCATTATGGCAGGTTTTAGAACCACGTGTATGGTGGCCACTATCTGGTAGGATACGAATATCTTACCACCTGCTTAAATTATGTTTTCTTTAAGATTTTTGTTTAATTTAATAACCGGGATATATAGTGTAACTTTATGTGTATGGTGTGCACGCCACTGATACGTAGACACAGTTCCCTTCTTGTTTGGGTTCGACAAACTATAATGGGCAAATAAAGTTAGGAAACATGACGTGGGTGGCGCTGTGTTCGAGCCGAAACATTAACCAGTATATCTTGAACTCCAAGCCTTTTTACTCTTTCATGCAATGAGAGAGCTACAGGTCTTGTATTACTGGTTAAAGGAACTTAGTTGTGTTGAAGATATCAGGCAATATATCACTTAACGCAATAAACCTTGGATATAGATCATTTTGTTGATCTGATATGGTTTTATCACTTTTTTCACGTAACTTATGGTGCGTGCCTGACTGGTGACTGCCTCGGTGGCGTGGTGGTATTTCGGTACAACCACGGTTCTGAGGTCTCGGGTTCGATCCCCGGGTCGGGCAAAGTGATATTGGATTTTTCCATATCAGCCCGAAGTCTGGAATTTGTGCCCGATATGGCGATATGCTCGCCCCCTATCACATCTGGGACGAAACTAAGCTCGGCGAACTGTGGGTGTTCTAGTTCGCTAGCACGCCTCTGCCTACCCCTTCGGGGATACAGGCGTGAGCTTATGTTAATGTATGCATATGGTGCGTTTTTAATACAAGCTCTACTACTACACACTTTCACATGTTTCTCCGAAGAGGTAGGCGGCAGTGGCGAAGGGCGAAAAATTCTAAGAGGGAAGCCGATGCTAGTTTATCTTTGAATTAATACTTATTTATAAGTAGACATTTTGGCAAAGGTAAGCCCGAGGGAATCGTGTTGTATGGAGCCTTCCCTACTGAGAGAGATATGTCTCTAGTCAAAACATATTTTTTCTATTATTTAACCTTCCATTATTTATTTTATTAGTATGATAAAACCCTAATATTTTTGAAGTTCTTTATCATATTTTTCTTTATAAACGGCACAAGAATATCCAATGTTAGGTTCCGCAATGGCAAGGAAATTCTCAAAATTCCTACATACATACATATAATATATAGCAGTAGATATTTCCTAGTTCTTCGCATGACTGGGTTTGAAATTCCAAGAATCCGTCATGAAATTTTAACTGCGTTTTATAAAGCATAAGTTAAGAATGTTTGGTTATGTGTGGGTAGCCATTCGTCTTAAGTTTTCCGGCAGACTCTTTTCAAGAAAGGACTCTTTTTAATTATTTTGTAGACTTAAGAACAAATAAACACAATTTGTAAAAGTAAAAACTTAGTTTGTTTGTGCTTTGGAATTCACACATCATCATCATCATTATCATCAGCCATAGTACGTCCACTGCTGGACATAGGCCTCCCCCAAAGATTTCCAGATTGACCTGTTGGAAGCGGCCTGCATCCAGCGACTTCCTGTGACATTTATCAGGTCGTCGGTACACCTTGTAGGTGGACGTCCTACGCTGCGCTTGCCGTTGTCTCCACTCGAGAAATTTTCTGCTCCATCGGCTATCAGTTCTACGAATTCACACATAATTTCAATTAAAATACGGCAAAATATTTGTGTTTTGTTACATGAGTAATAAACAAAACTGCCTCGATGGCGTGGTTCGGTCTTTTGGTACGACTACCGTCCTGAAGTCTCGGGTTCGATCTCCTTATCGGACAAAGTTATATTGCATTACATATTTTACTAAATTGTTTGGGGTTATGATTTTGTCCTGAGTCAGGAATTGAAGTAATGGGTATCCTACATAAGTATGAGAGTATAGGAGGTTGATGTACTACGAACTGAAGCGTGTGTGGGCAGCTTGATGCATTCTTAATGCGAACAAATTCAACGCAACGTTATTTAAATTTCTGGATAAAGAATATTAATACAGTTTACTTTAACAGTGGTCCGAGCAGCAATATTTTTTGACAATCGAATTCGTTTCGAGCTCGATGCGCGTCTATGCCATTTGTGTTAAATACTAGCTGACAACTTCGTCTGCGTATGACAAATAGTGACATTAATATTTATACGATACTAACGTCACTCAATTGTTTTGCCTTCCCGGAACCTCTCCACTAATACTTAAACTTTATGGTATAGTATTAAAGTTCAAATTGACTTTTAAGTATTATTACGAATCGATTGTATGGGAGTATAAAAAAGTGATGTTTTCAGAGATTTTCCGGCAATATTTTAAAATTTTCTCTCCGTAAGATCCATCCTTGTACTTCAAGGGGTATTCTAAAAAAAGCATTAGCGAAATCGGTTCAGCTGCTCTCGAGATTTGCGCTTAGCAACATATTCAGCGAGTCATCGGTGCGCAGTGAGTTTGTTAAGAATTCGATTGTCAAAAATATTCCTGTTGGAGATGCAGATCACGCTAGAATTATTTGAGGGCTATGTTCATTTGGCTTTATTTAAATATCAAAGTGATAAATAAAAGTGAATTAAGTACACTGAAGATAAGAAGATAAAAGTACCCTTAACCGACGCGAATGTATGAGGAGATTGATGAAAGTAGATGAAGCGAAAGTAGTGTGTCAGAATCGGGCGAAGTGGAAATGCATAGTCTCTGCCTACCCCTATGGGATACAGGCGTGATATTATGTATGTATGTATGTTATTCGAGTATGGGGTACATTGGAAATGTAGTTCTCTATGGTTTAATAAATTACCATAATGATGTGATAGGTACTTAGCAATAAACTTTAATAGGCTCTTTAAATTTAGGTCTCATTATTAATTGATATATTGTCGCCTCTTTGGTCTTGTGGCAGCATGTATGGGCTATGGACCAGGAGGTCGTGGGTTTGATTCCCAGGTCGGGCAAAGCAAATTTTCTAATTTAATTTGCCCGGGACTGGATCCCCCAGAGGGGGTTGACGTCAGGCAGGGAGCCGGGCATAAAAACTCAGTCCTTTCTGTAACATGCTTGAAAAAGTGTGTTGCGCCAACCCCACATTAAGGTGGGATAAAAGCAGGTAGAAAGAAAGGTTATTAATTGATATACATATTAGAGGTATTATGTAGTCACCTTTATGTAAATGTTAAAATTCTATTTAATTTTGACCCAAAACTCGCTCATACAAAACTCGCAAATGTTGCGCCTAGAGACATCATTTGAATGCCGAAAACTAATACGAATTTCCGTTATTTATGTATTCTATTTCGACGGTCGATGACCCTTGGAAAGCCATTGTCCATGATCTGTCCTTAGGGGAGCTATCGCACATAGTGAATAAAAAGATAAGGAAATCCATTCGTCATTCCCAAAGTATTTGCTCTTTGTGTTGTATGCTTTATGTATCGTAGACATCAATATATTATACCCTAGATGCACAGTTCTTTGCAAACATCCTCCTAAAAAGTGGTCTCAGGAATAAAACAAAGAAAACGATCACAAGTTGTAATTAAATCAACACAAATATAACCCTAAGCACGTGTTATAAAGTAGGTTTTTAAACGAAATGAGCAAGCGTTCTTTAATTTGAATTTTGAAATTTAGAATTCTATCGACGTCCGACTGTAGGCAAAACGAGTGCTTAAGCATTTCTTTGCTGTCCCATTTTCCGAACGTCAACTGTGCATCTAGGTAAATAATATATCGATGATCGTAGAGGTTGTTTTGATATTATAAATAACATTTTTATATCTTATTCATAACGGTATTTCACTGGGACATAACAGCGACGTCATCAGCGGCCCGAGCAGGAAAATTTCTGATCATCTATACATATAAATAAAATTGGAGTGTCTGTTTGTAATATTGAAATACTACGTTTAATAATACTACGTTTTTTACTACATGTATGTGAATATATATACGGTATTTACACCAAAATAACATTTTTTTCAATTTTTATCTGTCTGTCTGTCTAATCTCTGAAATGGCTGGACCGATTTTGACGGGACTTTTATTGACAGGTAGCTGATGTAATAAGGAGTAACTTAGGCTACGTTTATTTTAGACATAATAACAAAACTAAAAAATTCAAGAATCGACTGTTAGGCGGAACGGAGTTCGCCGGGTCAGCTAGTCGTAAATATATACGATCACGGTGCGCGTCTATGAAAATTGTATGAAATATTAACCAAATGTCATTAGTGTGCAGCAAGCTCGAATACATTTACGATTATCAGAAATTTTCCTGCTCGGTCGCTAATAATATTACTAAATATTTTACTAATAATATTCAACACGTACCAACGCGCATTAGGCCAGCGTGGTAGACTAAGGCCTAACTAGAACACCCACATTTCGCCGAGCTTAGTTCCGTCCTAGATGTGATAGGGGGCGAGCCTATCGCCATATCGGGCACAAATTCCAGACTCCGGGCTGATATGGAAAAATGCAATACCACTTTGCCCGACCCGGGGAACGAAATCGAGACCTCAGAACCGTAGTCGTACCGAAATACTACCACGCCACCGAGGCAGTCAAGTCAAGTCCAAATTAATCGTAGTAATTTCAAAATACCGAAAATAGTAACTGCAATCGTCTGATAATAATTCCACAACGCTGAGGCATGTATTATAAGGCTTATTCGTATTATGATTATGTTCGAGGAATAATAAGGAGCCGAAGTGGGATGAGAGGCTGAATTTATGATGATTACACTTTTATTTGCTTGTTACCAATATACTATGACGTAATAAAGTATTCTAGTTTTATTAAATTGCTAGGTGGGTGTCCATAATATTTTTCAACACATATCTTCTGTTAAACTGTATGTGACAGGCTGTAGAGCGAATTTGGAACCAAACCAACCCGTGGACTATTTATCGAGTATTGTGCTGTCGGAAACTCGGATCCAGGATCCCAACATGTCGGCCTGAAAGTCTTTGAAGGAGGCCTATCTCCAGCGATGTCCAGCGTTCAGATAAGTCATAAGTGATGTTTTTTTTATAGCAGAGATTGGCAAACGAGCAGATGGGTCACCTGATGGTAAGTGATCTCCACCGCCCATAGACACCCAAGACACAAAAAGATCATGGGTGCGTTACCAACCTAAAAGGAGGGAATGGAAGGGAAGGGAAGGGGATTGGGAAAGGGAGTGGGGAAATGGGCCACCGGAAATATCACTCACCGAACGAAACGCTACAGCAAGCTGCCACTTTACGTCGGTTTTCTGTGAGACAGTGGTATCTAACCGGTCGAGCCGGCCCATTCGTGCTATAGACGTTACTGTCTACAGCGTGGCTCTACCACTTGGATGTGTATTAAACTAATTATAAATTCTCACAAGAAACGCGAGAATTAAATTTAATCCTAAAGACATTTTCAATAAAGTCAAGCAAACGTAAAGTAACGAGTAAACGAGCGATATGAACTTTAAAACATTCCACGGTTTCACCAAATCCAAATGTCCAAGCTGAAACGGTTTCATTCCTCAAATTACGTACTTTGGATCAGGTGTTTGAATTTTAAGCGGGATCACTTAATTATTTAATTCTAACTGCCTTTATCTCACGGTAATGTGGGGTCGGCGCAACACACTTTTTCGAGCATGGTGCAGAAAGGATTTGGCTTAGTTTTCATGACCGGATGCCTGCCTGACGTTAAACCCCTCTGGGTATCCAGTCCCAGGCAACTTAAATTAGAAAATTCGCTTAACCCGACCTGGGAATCGGACCCAGGACCTCCCGGTCCATAACCCATATATACTGCCACTAGACCAAGGGGGCGACTAAGGCGAGGCGATGACTTAATCTACAATGTTAATATTAGGTGGCTCGTGTGAGATTTACACGGAAGAAAATCGCTGAAACAGTTTTATCCGAAAACAATGGCGCAATTGGGTACTTGACTGTGTTTGATTTTGTACACATTTTTATATGTATTAGCAAATAAAACAAAAAAGAAACTCTTCTGTAAAATCTGCATCGAAATTGGTTGAAGAATGAGTCAGTAATTCATATTTTAAATTCTGCAATGAGCAAGAGTGGGGACGTAGTGGGGATATCTTGCTATCCCTTTCTAACGCACGTACTGTTATAGCCCTGACGTAATTTTACTGCTACTTCTCTTTTCCGCAGTTTGAAGGATACACCGAATTTCAAATGCTTATAAGTTTTTTATCTGTGAGAATATTTTAATAATTCTTTCAGTGTTATATTTTAAATGGCGTTAATTTCATATAAAATTAATAAAAAAATATTAGTCAAATACCCAATTTAAGTCAGTGCTTCTGAACTAGGATCTCATTACAGCCGGCGCTGTCTGCCCTCAACGTACCATGGAATTTATTACTAATAACATACGAATGGGGACGATATTCCAGCTTCCGAATAGAAAAGGAAGATTTTTAACTTAATAGACTGTGCTATTGGGGTAGAAAGTATCAGTATTACATTCCAGGAACATTATAAGCTTCTAAGTCAGTAATATTACCACGTTCTTGATGTTATCAGTTATGTACAGTATGTTTTAATTAAGACAGTATGGGGAAATCCGAAGGTATAGGAAAAGGAAAGGATAAATGTGTTTCGATCTAGCGGGGCCACTCGAGCTAGACCGAAATAATCAAAAGCTTAAAAACTTAACAGACCGATTTCAAATCTAATCGTCATCAAATTTATATAGGACCATCCTTGAAATAAGCTCTATCAGATACAAAAAGAATTTTGAAAATCGGTCCACATTTGGCGAAGATATCGCGTAACATACATAAAAAATACAGACGAATTGAGGACCTCCTCCTTTTTGGAAGTCGGCCGAAAACTAGTGGCAATGCTTTGTTTGTTCAATGTACCTCACTTTATTAACAAAATCCAATGTATCTCATATGAGGATGAAGGAAAGAAAGAGATCAGTTCCCATCTAAAACAAATAAATTAGTTTTCAGTAACAAAATAAAAGTAATCCAGAAGACATATTGCAATGCTTTCAGATTTGAATGTCTCCGATATTCTGCAGTAATGCACTGCATGCTGTCGACAACTGCGTAATTTCCTCTCAAACGTGTTCAAGAGGGCGGAATGGGCGCTTAGTCTTGCCTGTAGTGAAAATGCTATCGAATTATTTACGAGCCAAAAGATAGTTTGTTTTCTCATTATATTTGCATTTCAAGATGTATTTTTCTTATTTTATAAGACTGATTGGATGTATATTTGCTTTATGTTACGACAGCCCTCAAGGCACGAAATATTTATGAGTAGCTGACAATGAATGAGCCTTGTTCTTTATTGAAGAAAAAGTTTATGTGATTCAAAAATGCAAATATATATTACCAATTTGGGTTTATTTTTTTCCTTATTTATAATTATACTTATAACTTCGTGGTAATTTTCAAAGGTACTTTTACTGCCTAGCAATTAATTGAACACCAAATGTATGTGTATTTGTTTCGAGCCTGTTTGTTGTGAGACCGAAAGCCTCTAGTAGTGTCTGATATGACACAAGACTCGATCTTAGGCTGATATTTATAGAGCGAACTTCGACTAAGTCTAACGCAAAGAAACGAACTCGGTGAGGATTTGGAATTTTTGAATCGAACTTTTACTTACATCGAGTAATTTTTTAGAAGAAAATCTTTGCTTAGTCTGTCTGTCAGTCTGTTTTTCTTATAAAAAATCTCGGATTAAGTCGGAGTTCGATTTAAAAATTCCAAATCCTCACTGAGTTCGTTTCTTTGAGTCAGACTTAGTCGAAGTTCGCTTAGCTTCGTATATGGTCAGGACTACATATATTATGTGTGGCTGGGTGGTCTATATTTTTATTTGTATGATAGTCCTACTGTACTATGACATCATGAAGAATTTCGTTCACGACAGTTTAAGTATTGTACGCATGAGAAAGAAAATCAACAGTGTCATAATGATACGGAAATGTTTACCGCGTCGTGATGCGTGAGGTCACTGGTCGGTACTTGGTGGTCCGACTTCACGCCAAATATTTGAACCTTCAACCTACAAGTATTTAAGGCGTGGGCGTCGTGGGAACGCGTCCTACGTTCTAGTAGTTCCAGTTTAATGTCCTGTAGCTCTGCCATGAGTTTTTCTCGCTTCTCGGTAGCGACAACGTAAAATATTTGTATGACAAACACCCGAACGCTTCTAGCGGTTATACGGGGAATTAATGTGTGACATACAAATTATTTATGGAGTCGCTAGCAAGAATAAACAATAAACAAAAACTCACGGTGTTTCATTTAACGTACTTTCTATGGTGTCAGTGTATTCTAACAGCAATTTTAATGTAAACATTCAAAAGGAGTGTGTAAATCGCGCTAATGAAGTATTATTTATTTATTTGAATAGACACACATTGCACATGCATTAAAATAACTACATAAAAAATCATAACAATAATAAATTGTCCTATCGTCTGATGCACATGCCTATTGAAGGTGCCTATTAATGCCAAGTGAGTAACATACCTCTAATACTATAGCCATTACTTAGAACACAGACTAGACAACAGAACTTTAACAAGAAACCAATTATAACATTAAATCAAGCAAATGGGAAAATGATAAATATAATTTAATAAGAGCATTGAATTAAAAATATTATAAGTATTAAAAAATATATAAAAGAAATTTAATGTAACTCAATGTAAGACTTGGCATAAAGAATACATTTGCATTACGAATATCATAAAGTTAACTTGACGTGATTGTTCATAATAAGTCATACTTCATAGTAAATAACGGATCTTGATGTTAAGTGACGTGTATAGCGTAGCGGAGAGGATGTAGAGCATGGCCTGCGGCAACTTATGTCGCAGGTTCAGTCTTAAAATTCTTTCATTTTTAGGTTTTGTTTCATCACAATAGACAAAATTGCTTTAATTGGAAGTTATACATGGCGTATAGTAACCCGCATTAGGAGAAAAGCTCTCGCATTAGGTTAGAAAGTTTGTCATTAGTAGGGGCAAATTAAAAAAAAACGTAATCACATTGAACTCGATTCGTATAAGTAGACGAAAGTTATAACTAAGGCCTTGAGGTAAACGAAACCACACCTTCCAACTTCCAACCATGATTAAAAATAACTTTACATTCCAGTCACGATTTACTTCCAACATTCCAGTCTGATTATGAAAACTTAATGAAAAAAACTTTCTCTAACCATTTATTTTTCTCATTACATATTCCGCAAAACTTTTTCTATCAATGAAAGTATAAATTATTTTCTTTTTGGAACAAGTCTGGATATTTCTACGGCGTAGGTATTTATTGTCTAAACAGATTCACGCCTGTATTCCCAGAGGGGTGAACTAGAGAACTAGATGACCCATATTTTGTCGAGCTCATTTCCGTCCCAAATGTGATAGGAGGTGAGTCTATCGCGATATCAGCCATAAATTTCAGACTCCGTGCTAATACCGAATAGAATTTATCATTTTACCTGACCTGGGGATCAAACCCGAGACCTCAAGACGTGCCCAAAAACAACTGCGCTACCGGGGCGGTCCCCATTCCACTGTGTCGTAATATTTTTCAGCCTGGCTGATCACTCTTACATGTTTCCGCTTCTTAACCCATTCCAATGTGGAGTCAGAACAAGGGACACTTTTTGAAGCATGGTACACAAAGGATTAGGCTTAGTTTTTAGGACCTATCTTTCTGCCATCAATCCCTTTAGAGAGATCCAGTCGCTGACGAATAGTGTTAGTAAAACTACCTGGCCTGACATTCAAATCCAGGACTTCACAGTCCACAGCCCCTAGACGCTGCCACTAGACCAAGAAAGCTCTAACCGTTAAATATATTTTGGTCTCAAATTGTGATAGAATGTAATTAACAACAACGTGAAAACGAATATTTTAGCAACTTTTTGTGAGTAGGGAAATTAGCCGTTTAAAAAACAAGTACAATAATATTTGGCCTTACTGAATTTTCTTCGATAATAATATAATTGTTTATGTTCAGACAATCCTGCCGGCGACCGACTCAGCGCTCATTTGTTCAATTTACCGGAGGCTTTCCCAATAAATCCACCTTGTGCCGAACTTGCGCCAGCTCCTTTGTTTCTTTCATTTATCTACGTCATTACAGACAGTAATGTGTCGTTATTATTCGACGAATTATTGGAATGTATAATGTTTTGTGTTAACGAGCAGTATTATAAGGTGTAGGGTCGATTTCTGTTTTAGATTTATTATATTTATATTTTTTGTGTAAGTATTTTGAGCAGACAAAACTAGGATTAAATTACAATTACTGCCTGCCCCGACTGCCTCGGTGGCGTGGTGGTATTTCGGTACGACTACGGTTCTGAGGTCTCGGGTTCGATCCCCGGGTTGGGCAAAGTGATATTGGATTTTTCCATATCAGCCCGGAGTCTGGAATTTGTGCCCGATATGGCGATAGGCTCGCCCCCTATCACATCTGGGACGGAACTAAGCTCGGCGAAATGTGGGTCTTCTAGTTCGCTAGTGCACCTCTGCCTACTCCTTCGGGGATACAGGCGTGAGCTTATGTTATGTTATTATAAGGTGTATGTTGGATTTCCGCATTAGAATATTTTTTTGTGTGTTTTGAGCAGACAAAATTAGGATGAAATTACTTTGTTAGCCCACGTATGTAACGCGCGTGTTTCATAACAGCCACTATCTTACAAATTCGATCGATATTGAAAGCGGATTCCACTGTTGCCGCAGACACGAACTCAGCGGGCGCAGAGTTGCGGCGGCAGCGGCGCAAGGAGCGGCACGTTGCATTTCATAGATTTGAAGGGATTTGGCCTCGAAGGCAGCGGCGCGGCGAGTGGCGTACGACCGGTCTAGCGTAACGTTGCCGCGCCGCTCCCTGCACCGCCACTGCCGCCGCGCCGCTACGCGACCGCTATGTTTGTGACCGCAGCCTTAGCCTTTAGTCTCCTCATTGGTTTAGGTTTAAAAACTGTGGGATTCTGTGCTCAATCGAAGATAAGGAAACTTTTGGACGTTCAGGATAAGAAATATCCGTCAACCTCAGTTACCTAATAGCCAATAGGGGAGTAGCCGGTAGAAGAGAAATAATCAAAAAATAATTTTCATTTCTAACAAAAAACTTGGGTTTTTTTTTTTTACACAGTAGGTTTTTTAAAATAATTTAGCTTTTATGAACATTTGATAAGAAGAGAGTAATATAACTACCTATAACCATCGCTCCTCAATAATAAATAGCATTTTTAAATTTTAGCTAGAAATAATGATAAAATTGAATTGCTACATAGACAATGGGTGTGCCTAGTGAATTATTGCGCGTACTTAGTTATGACAAGGGATTCTGCAGGAAATTCCGCTGGAATTTCGGCGGTAAAATTCTTTACCCTAAGGGTCCTTACGGAATTCTCCAAGCTATGGGGTACAATCCTAAATCTTATTAATATTAAAACATTTTTTTTAGGAAATTTTGAAGTATAGATAATGCCTCATTTTTGTGTTTTTAAACTTAATGTTAAGTGGTAGAGCCACGCTGTAGACAGTAACGTCTACAGCACGAATGGGCCGGCTCAAGTCTCAACCGGACAGATACTTCTTTTGTTGGCAAAGCGCCCCTGATTATTTTTGTGTCTTGGGTGCCTACATAAGCTCACGCCTGTATCCTCGAAGGGGTAGGCAGACGCGCACTAGCGAACTAGTACACCCACATTTCACCGAGCTTAGTTCCGTGTCTATGGGCGGTGTAAATCATTTACCATCAGGCGACCCACCTGCTCGTTTGTCCTTCTCTGCTGTAAAATAGTGAAAATAAGTAATACATTATCGTATTGCAGAAAAAACACTATCAGTCTTTTATTTCTGGTTTCTTAACAATAATTCCTTAACAAGTTAACACCACGGGCCAGCAAAATTACTTTAAGTAACTTAGAACCAACATTTCTGTAGAAGAAAAATTTTGAACCATACAATATTTCTAGGAATACAAATTTCTCCGTTTTGAACAAGAAAGTTCTAGAATTTCTCAGAATTTTTTGCTTCATTGGGTTTGATTTAAATCCATAATGCAATGTTTTAAGAATTACATAAAAGAACGCCTAATGATTTATCATAGCAATGCATTTCGTCTGCTGTTTTTAAAACACTTTACAGTAAGACTGGTAGAGAATGCCTCGGATATTAAGTCCGCTTTTATAACATAAGCTCATAACATAAGCTCACGCTTGTATCGCCGAAGGGGTAGGCAGAGGCGCACTAGCGAACTAGAACACCCACATTTCGCCGAGCTTAGTTTCGTCCCAGATGTGATAGGGGGCGAGCCTATAGGGCACAAATTCCAGACTCCGGGCTGATATGGAAAAATCCAATATCACTTTGTCCGACCCGGGGATCGACCCCGAGACCTCAGGACTATAGTCGTACCGAAATACCACCACGCCACCGGGGCAGCTTTTATACATGTAACCTTTCTTTCTTTCTATCTGCCCTTAATGTTGGGTCCTCTTAATCCTATCTTAATGTTGGGTCGGCGCAACACACTTTTTCAATCATGTTGCAGAGAGGATTCGCGACCAATTCTTTTGAGAAAAACTGCAAAGGGTCCCAGATTTTTTATGGTAAGTACATATCTAGTACCTTAACGTTTATTGCCAAATTAATAAAATATTTATTCCAGAAAGACGAGATTTAAAAAAAAGTAAATATTTTGGCATAGATTTAAAATAACGTAAAAGTAAAAACAATTGAAATAAAACTATTTTTACGGATTCTATCACGATTTGGTTTTAATTTTCTATTTTGTTCTATTTTGGTTTTAAAATTCAGTCCAACCCGAGACCACGGAGACTGCAAAGCTTAAACGTCGGGAATAAAAATTAAAACGAAATCGTGATAGAATCCGTAAAAATAGTTTTATTTCAATGTATAACATTCGCGTAAACTTAAGAAATCAGTAAATGAGAAACAAAATAAAGTTCAAATAGAAAACGATAAAAAGGTTTTCACATTTTGACATTGATCGAAATGTTTTATTTATCCTATCTTTTCGGTTATCTCTTTGAAATTTGCCGGGTATTCCAAATTACGAGTATTGTGTAGTAAAATTTTATAATCATTTGTATTGTAGCTATGAAAGCAAACGTCAACTAAATGATGTTGAAACTGGCTATGTCAGTGGGGCTTAGGTTCGATATACACCTACATACATACATACATATAAACTTATAAAATTGGAGTGTATGTTTGTAATTTAAAATTAACATCTTTTCACTAAATGCATATATGAAATTCCAGACTCCGGGCTGATTTAGAAAAATCCAATATCACTTTGCCCGACCCGAGGCTCGAACCCAAGACCTCAGCACGGTAGTCGTACTGAAATACAACCACGCCACCGAGGCCAGACATGTTAATTGTTTTATTTATCATTTCATCATCATTGGTGATATTGTAATTCTTTTTATGTGAATGTGATCTATTTTGTTCAAAATACGCTGAGTTTCTTGGTGCTCAGAGTGGGTTTTTCCGAAGCACCGGTAGATTCAATGACGAATATGAGTGCCCGTAGACTGAGATGTATAGTGAACTTCGACCAAGTCTGAGTCAAAGAACCGAACTTAGTGAGAATTTGGAATTTTTAAATCGAACTTCGACTTAGGCCGAGCCATTTTTACAAGAAAAACAGACTGACAGACTAAACACAGATTTTCTTGTAAAAAATGAGTCGGACTAAGTCAAATTTCGATTTAGAAATTCCAAATCCTTATTGACTTCGTTTCTTTGACTTAGACTTAGTCGAAGTTCGGTCTATAGATCTCAGCGTTAGTGGCCTATTTACCAAATAAATATTTTAATATAAAATTTAATAACTTTGTGAAATCACCCCACGTTTTTTTACAATGACTTTATATTCCTCTAAAAAGTCTTAAACGACCTCTTTCTAGTGAAAATTATCTTAATTTTTTAGTGCGGTGCTTTTATATCAAAGCGTGTTTTTTGACCGACTTAAAAAAGAGAAGGTCCTCAATTCGTGTGTATTTTTATGTATGTTATGCTATATCTCCACCAAATATCTACCGATTTGAGAGTTTTTTTTGGGTTTGATAGAGTTTCAAGGAGGGTTCCCTATAAATTTGTCCACGATGGGATAAGTTTTGTAGTTGGTTCGTTTATAGTTTTTTTAAACTATTATTTATTCCACCTTTTTTTATATCGCGGAAAAAAGTAGATATTTTAACTACTGCCGCCACGCCTGGGGGACGATCGTGACGGAAATGGCATACGGCCGCCGATGGACGCCCTCGGTGTCGCTCTTATCCTACCTTATTGTGGGGTCAGTACAACACACATTATCAAGAGTTTTGCAGAAAGGTTTCAACTTACATTGCAACTTCCTTTGAGAATAGACTCCCTGATATATCGTATCAGAAATACTACATCGCTCAAAGACATTTAACAGTACAATATAGGTAATAAGTTAGTGATATTTAATATTTTTGACATAGCCTGTCCTGTCATCTTGGGTTCGATGTCCGGGTCGGGAAAATTGATATCTTGATTGATTGATGTCTTTCTTTTCAGTATCAGTCCAGAATCTGGAATTTGTGCACGAAATGGCGATAGGCTCGCCCCCTATCACATCTGTGACGGAAATAAGCTCGGTGAAATGTAGGTGTTCTAGTTCTCTAGTTCGCCTCTGCCTACCCTTTCAGGGATACAGGCGTGAGTGTATATATGTATGGTGAAGTTCATCTTTATCATACCATAATTACGCATTAAATCTTCCGACATAACCCATTATACTACAATCTTTATGACAAGTATAAATTCTTAACGAGTCGTTATAAGTCATCAGTACCTAATTACTTGGTATTCGTGTCGTTTGCGGGAGTACTATTTTTTTCTGGTACGAAGGTGAGTCTTTTTTTATGTACCATTCTCTTTCAACCGACTTTTAAAGTTGGACTTTGCAATACTTAGGTTTTTTTATATAGATAATAGCTGCCCGGTCACGCGTTGCATGTGATTTGATAAATAATAATAGAACCTAAAACAAAAAAAAATTATAAAATGGCGGACACTTTTTCAGTTTTAGTGACAGATCCATAATTTTAACCTATGGGGCGACTCAGATATCTATTTTGAAGTAAATCGGTCATAAAAGGAAATCAACAAGTTCATCCCCATTTTATTCCTAGGGGTTGATACAATTTTATATCCCTTTATAAGGTAAAATGTTGAATTTCATCTAAATCGGTTCAGCTGTTTCAGAAATCCCATACACGTTTGTATCATCCCTTAATACGGCCTTTTAGGGGTTTATTAACCCGTCGGAGGCGGCACATACATATATATGTTTCATCAGCGTATGGGCCACCGGAGGCCGAGCCACCCGTGACTATTTAAAAAATAGAAATAACCCATGTCCATCGTCAGGGCCAAATGTATACCAAATTTCATCAAAATCTTTGAGCGGTTTCTAAATTTACATACAAACTATCAACTTTCAACTTCATCCCTTTAGGGGTTGATTTTAAATAATCATAAGTTTAAAAACTTAATAGACCGACTTCAAATCCTATCGTGACCAAATTTATATGGGACCCCTGAATTAAGCTCTATCGAACACAAAAAGAAATTTGAAATAGAATATCGCGTAACCTACATAAAAAAAAATACAGACGAATTGAGCACCTTCTCCTTTTTGGAAGTCTGTCGAAAAGTAAAATACTCTATGTTCCCTGGGTTCGATTCCCAGGTCTGGCAAAGCTAATTTCCTAATTTGTCCCATATTAATTACATGTAATTAGGTCAAGCCGTGATTGGACTTTGAAAACGGTTATTAAATTAAATTTGAAATTGATTATTCAAAACTCAATCGAAAATTGGGATAGTTACGTACCTAATGGGTGTTTTGAGTGGTGGAGATCACATATATCAGGTGACCTACATAATCGTTTGCTTTGTGCCCGTATCTGTATTCAGTATGATCGAGGTCATTTATTGTAACAACAGCGGCCTGAGCAGGAAAATT
The DNA here is from genome assembly GCA_036417725.1 of Clanis bilineata. Lineage (NCBI taxonomy): Eukaryota > Metazoa > Arthropoda > Insecta > Lepidoptera > Sphingidae > Clanis > Clanis bilineata. The sequence goes on along the minus strand of CM071149.1, from coordinate 13,668,921 downwards.
TCTGATAACCGTAAATGTATTCGAACTCGATGCGCGTCTATGAAATTTGTATGAAATATTAACCAAACGTCATCAGTGCGTAGCGAACTCGAAAGATTTACATTTACATTAGTTTTTCGTGCTCGGGCTATAGTATTAAGATACATGTCAGATTACTGACAATTTGTATGAAAAATTTTTTTACCAACTTCCGCTGTCCTGATTTTTTTCTTCCGATGAAGACAATGAAATGACCTGAAACTGAGTTGATCAGAACAACATTTTTTTTGGTCATCTTTTCAGGGACAACTCACGCTTGACCAAAAGTTTGAGTATGCTAACATTATTTTCACAAGAAATTTGCAAATAGTCCTTAATAAAGGCGATTTCTCTGTATCTCCTATAGTTTCCAATTTCCCCGTACTGTCCCCAGAACCGGATCCAGGCTTTTTTCAAAGTGGGGGCAAGTTGCCAATTTGCCTAATCTTACCGCCGCCACATTAGGGCGCCCTCCAGATTTTGTCGCCTCCCAAATCCTGCCGCCCGGGGCACGTGCACCCTCTCGCCCGAACCTAGATCCGACTGCCCCCTAGATCCAACTGACTATCCTAGTTAAAAATACATACTGTATACTGCAGAGTTGTGTCGTGTTGTGATGTCTCAAAATGATAAACAGATATTTTTAATAGTCAACTATAGAATTTTTACAACTCCATTGTGACCTTGTATAAATTGCTTAACAGTCAACCAGTGTATATAACTTGAAATTAATTCATTGATAACTATGAAATAGTAGACCTACCAGTTTCGATAGACATTCAAATTAATGGATCAAGTTACGACACATTGAACAATTACAAGTATGAATTCAGTATTCATTACTTAGTAAATAAAACTAATACTCCCCGTAGCCGGAGAGGCTGCGGGTGCGATTTCCGCATCGAGACAAATGACTGTATGACCCAAAGATATTTGGTTCGGGTCTGGGTGTGTGAGACTGATAGTCTCTCGTAGATTCTTGATACATGCGACATCACTTGTATCTCATGCCGGGTACATCAACCGAACGAAGGCAAAAGAATCTTCGCGAAGGGCCATTGGCGATGGGGATCGAACGTTTCCGAACATTCGCGAATTTTCGCGTTTATCCTGCGTACGACCTAACGGGACAGAACGCTTTCGCTCGGCTGGTGTGTATGCACCATTACTGTGGGGTCAGGGCATCCCAAGGGGGAAGGTTTAGGGTGTGAGCGCTGCGTTAGTATACAGAGTGTTTCATAAAGTTGGTATCAATAATAACTTCACTTAAAGAGGGGATACCTAGCAATCTGGCGGTAAAATGGGAACTTGAATTTGTAACGAAATCATTTTTTCTGGCTTATTGGGTCAGCTGCAGTACTTTTGTAAACTACCTATGCGGTAATTAATTTATTTTAGCCTACGATTAGCATATAATTATTTATTTTCTGCTATAAAAACGAACGAGGTTCTCTAATCGTTCAGTTTTGTGCTTTTTTTAGATGCATAGGACATTCGAAAATGGTTTCAAAAACTATCCGACCACGCCAGCCTTTGTTCTACGAGGGAAATCACCAGAGGACGTCGGTCGAGTGATGATCACAAGTGGACTGCAGAAACAACCGTTCATTATATTCGATATGGATGAGACTTACCGATGTATTCAACATTTTAAAGACATGATGCCACGAGTCAAAATATTTTACGGTAAGTTGGAATAAGTTGATGTTCAGTATTGGATATTCTGTGACTGATGAAGGTATTAAATGTGTTGAGAAATAAGATTTATATATTTTTTTTATCTAAGCTCGGCAAAGTGACTACACTACATATAATTGTAAGCGTAGTGCAGTCCAAAAACTAGTGACCATTGATAAACATAGTTTAAGAATGGTCGCCAGAGTTATGCTGGCCTGCATAAATGCTCACGCTTCGCTTATAGGACGTTATGTCATAGGATAGAGGAAGCACGTGAGCCGGCAAACTATTCCACAGCTCAATGGTACGGCAAAAGTAGGTGGGTGAGAATTTTTTGGTTCTTGCCGAGATGGAAGAGACCACAAAGCTGTGGTTTCCTAAGCCGGTATTACTGATTGCCATAAGTTCGATCTTAAAATTTTTGGGGGAGGCCTATGCTAAGCAGTGGACGTCCTATGGCTGATGATTAAAATAAAAATAAAGTTTTACTAAACTGTATTTTCTTTCTAGTATTTCCAAAATATGGAATCAAATCTGAATACTGTTCTTTCAACCAAAAAACATAAAAATCGGTCCACACGTCTCTAGTCCACTCAAATTAGTGTTTCACCTCGGAATGAGATATATTAAGCTGGAAGCTCGTATACATCTTCACTTTGGCGTTATAAAAGTTGTCTTAAAAGTCTCATATAAATAAATAAATAAATACACCCAACAGTCACACACCTAGTCCTGACCCCACACTAGGTATAACCTGGATCGTAGTAGGTGTCAGAGACTATGAGAAACTTTCGGTCTCACAACACCCAGACCCGAAATAAATATCTGTAGGCCATACAAACATTTGTCTCGGTGCGGGGATCGAACCCGCGGCCTCTCGCTTCACAGCTGGCTAATCGCCCGCTGCGCCACGGAGGCTGTCAATGATATAAACTCAAGGTGAACGGTTTATCAAGCGATTATCTCGGTTTCTGTAACTCTAATGATGTTAACATTTATGACAAAGTTGCTGAGCATAAAATTTGCGCCAATTCTGTTTCAAGCATTTTTTCATGCGCTAAAACGTTTTTAAGATAGAGGGCGGTGAGGCGTTTCGAAAAACGGCTTTTAAAAAGTATTTGATATGATGAGATTTTAATGACCATAAGTAGATTAGTATTATATATATATATATATATATATATATATATATATATATATATATATATATATATGTAAAATATTATAAACCCGTTGGAGGCGGCACATATTATACAAAAAATACTATTATTCAAAATTCAATTCAAGGTATTATTATTTTCAGAGATACACTGACCTTATATTTTGGTTAACGTAACGTAACGTAACGTAACGTAACGTAACGTAACGTAACGTAACGTAACGTAACGTAACGTAACGTAACGTAACGTAACGTAACGTAACGTAACGTAACGTAACGCAACGCAACTCAACTCAACGCAACGCAACGCAACACAACAAAACACAAAATAACATAACATAAGCTCACGCCTGTATCCCAGAAGTGGTAGGCAGAGGTGCACTTTCAAACTACAACACCCACAATTCGACGAGCATAGTTCCGTCCAAGATGTGATATGGGGCGAGTACATATATTACCATATCGGACACAAATTCCAGACTCCGGGCTGATACGGAAAAATCCAATATCACTTTGCCGGGCTCGAGGATCGAACCCGAGATCTCAGGACGAAAGCCGTACCGCGAACACAATACCACTACGCTACCGATTGGTGAACATACATAAAAAAATTACAGACGAATTGAGACGTTCAAGTTTTTTTGAATTCTAACTGAGCAATGTAAAGTTATCGTAGTCATTTATGAGAACAAAACATATTAAGCAAAGACATTAAACTGTAAGGGCGACTTGCAGCGCTATTACTAATCGAAGGTTAAACCTTAACTCGATTTATCCCACAGCTCACTGCTATCTTTAAATCATGAGTTGGTATAAATAGAAATTTATCGTGGAGCTGCAAATGGCCCTAAGTATTAAATCTCTTTGATATTAAGGCATCAATTTATGCAAGATAAGATACGTAATGATTTGCATTAATTATCATTGAATTGTATCTGCTTTTTATATCTATTGTGTTGTTAATTAGCAATGAAATCGAATGACACCGACATGATGTTGAAACTTGCCATATCACAAGGGGTTGGTTTTGATTGCGCATCGCCAGGAGAAATTTATAAGTTGAGAAAACTTAATGTGTGTCCCACGTAAGTACATGTTATTTTCTTTTCTTAGCACTTAAAACTACTAAATAAATATTTTTTATGCATGCATTTACATAGCTGAAAAATGCTTCAAGAAATTTAAATACCTACTCCAAATAAATAGAAGTTACCAAAATCTGATTACTGTGCGAAAAATTCTGTGTTATGGAATTATACGGATTTGATTTATTTTTATAATTGTACCTAAACGTAATTTCGTTATAAAAATCACTTATTTGCTGATAAAGAGAAATAGCAGTTATGTCGTAATATAATTAAGTTCATGTTAACTTTGCAGAAGTATTATATACGCGATGCCCACAAAAACTCCGGAACAGATGGTATACGCTCGCAAATCGGGAGTTAGACACACAACGTTCGACTCTTCGTATGAACTGAAGAAATGTGTCCAATACTGGCCAGATGCAAGGTAAACTATTCGAAAATAATATGTCATTAAATAATAATTCTGTTTATTTATTGTTATTTCATGTCCAGCAGTGGACGTTCTGTGGGTGATGATATGATGATTGTTAATTTGATATTAATTTTTGTTTTTCATATGTTGATTGATATCAGCTAAATAGAAGAAAATTTAGCAAACTTACGCCTTACTACTTTAATGGCTACTTACATTATTTTACTCCATTCTAACGCCATACAATTTTGACAGATAAGACGGCCTCAAATAACAACACAACCTCAACTGTTTGAATTGCGTTTCAATATTCGGGGCTTAGACCAAAATGTAAATCTCTTTCTTGTCTTTCTTTCTGCCTGCACTGTTTCCATGTCGATGTGAGGTTGGCGTAACACACATTTTTCAAGCATGTCGCAGAGACGATTTGGCTTATTTTTACGATCGTCTGCCTGCCTAACGTCAACCCCCTTCTGGGGGGTCCAGTCCCGGCAAAATCGTGTTAGAAAAACACCCTTCCCGACCTGGGAATCGATCCCAGGACATCCCGGTCTACAGCCCATACATGCTGCCATTATACCAAGGAAGCCACAAGTTTTGCTAAAGCTGTTTATTTAGCTGTTATAAATTAGTTACAAAAATGTATAAAATCTCCCCAAATCTATCTTCTGTGAAATAATTAAAAAACATAATCGACATGTAAACTGTGTTGTCTCTGTGGCTTAGTTGTATTGTGTGTGGCCACGACAATCCTGAAGTCTTGGGTTTGGTTCCCGGCCCGGGAATATTGGAATTTTCTGCTCAGTGTCAACCATAAGGAAGTGGTATTATTTTCTTCATATTTAAGATTACTTATTCGCATCCGGGTGGACAGTGTGAGCCAGTATGTATTGGGAGAAAAATTCGGATGTGACTTTGAAACAGAAGCTATTGATCTGTTGGAAGAAGCGGCCAGTCTCGGATTAAAAGTAAGTTAACTATTGAACTCCAAATAAAAGCATTCGTATTCGATATCAAATGGCTTCATTTTTATTACACAACACGACGCCATGATAGTACTTAATTATTATATAACACTGGAAATTTAAATGCTAAATTTTACACTCGCGTCTTCGCTTCCTTGCAAAAATCGCCGCATTGTAATCGGAAATGCCTCAACCATATACTCATAAGAAAATAATTTCGTAACATAACATAACATAAGCTCACGCCTGTATCCCCGAAGGGGTACACCCACATTGCGCCGAGCTTAGTTCCGTCCCAGATGTGATGAAGGGCGAGCCTATCGCCATATCGGGCACAAATTCCAGACTTCGAACTGATATGGAAAAATTCAATATCACTTTGCCCGACCCGGGAATCGAACCCGAGACCTCAGGACGGTAGTCTTACCGAAATACAAGCACGCCACCGAGGCAGGAGTGATAGGATTAGCTGTGGCTTTAGCACTGATGTCTAGTAGCAGTAACAACTGAACATACGTCCCGAGCAGGAAAATTTCTGACAATCGTAAATCTATTCGAGCTCGGTGCGCGTCTATGAAATTTGGAAGTTCTTTGATTGTCACAGGTAGTAGGAGTAGCATTCCACGTTGGTTCTATATGCTCGACCCCAGAGAGTTATGTCACAGGGTTGAAGTATGCACGAACGTTATTCGACCTCGAGGCTAAAGCTGGACGAGACATGAAGTTTGTGGGCTTCGGCGGAGGTTTCTACAGTGATACAGAAGATGGAATTTATCAGGTACGATATTGTTATCAAAACTAGAGTTATAAGTGCATTCAGATTGAAATTTTAGTGTACATTTATATTTCTTAAATGGTGTAAAATTAGAAGACCTGGTGGTCGCCCAGTGCCTCGACTGACTGACAGACTGCCTCGGTGGCGTGGTGGTATTTCGGTACGACTACGGTTCTGAGGTCTCGGGTTCGATCCCCTGGTCGGGCAAAGTGATATTGGATTTTTCCATATCAGCCCGGAGTCTGGAATTTGTGCCCGATATGGCGATAGGCTCGCCCCCTATCACATCTGGACGGAACTAAGCTCGGCGAAATGTGGGGTGTTCTAGTTCGCTAGTGCGCCTCTGCCTACCCCTTCGGAGATACAGGCGTGAGCTTATGGTCGCCCAATGGTCGAAATTCGACCAGAATTCATTTAACTTTAAGGTTTAAACCTCGTTAGGGTTCTTTGATTAAGGATAAAAAATAGCTTTATGTACTTCTTCTCTATATAAACTTCAACGGTGTAAAATTTCACGTTCATGCGTACGCGCAATTAATTTAAAAAGGTGTATAACACTTTCGTTTAATGTGTTAATATATAGATATGTAATTATTTGGTTGGATATTTACATCAAGCATGAAATATTCAAAGTATTGTTTTCGAGTTTTGATATTTAATAGAAGAAAAACATATTAACAATACAACATAAATCATGAATAAGGATAGGTAGAAATGTAATATAATTGAATCAATAATTATAGAGGTACAATGATTTATGTTTATTCAGGTTTCTAAACTAATCAACGTGACTTTGGAAGAGTTGTTCCCGGATCCAGATATTCAAGTGATCGCTGAGCCTGGGCGATATTTGTGCGAATCCGCTTTCACTATGTACTGCAACATCAACAATGTGCGCAAGGTAAAAAAATCTAAACACTAAGGGCGACTTGCACCACTATTATTAACCTACAGTTAGTCCTGACCTCAAGTTAAATTTAAAAAGAAATATATATAGGACATGGACAAACATTCGTAGATCGGAACATAAACGGTTATTTTTTTAATTTTCTATCATTTTAAAATGAAGGTAGATTATGTAACACTAACATTTTTGGACAAATGACATCTCAGTCCAACCCGTGACCACGAAGACTGCAAAACCTTCGGAACGTCGGGAATAAGAATCAAAACCAAATCGTGATAGAATCCGTAAAAATAGTTTTATTTCATGAAGGGTCTTACGTAGATAGTCACGGGCGGCTCGGCCTCCGGTGGCCCATACGCTTATCTAACATATATATGTGCCGTAACATTTTCGCTTATCTTTTCGCTAAGAATAGCCTGTCACTTTTTTCTTGCGTTACATTGTTTAAAAATGAAAGGGACAACCTATAGTTAAAGAAAAGCAGCGCTTAAATATTTTTATAAGTAAAGGGCGAAGAGTCGACGCCTCGCTCAACTACTTCAGATATGAAAGCTTACAAAGGTAGCTTACATATTGTAATATTGTTTATGTTTCAGACAACAAAAGACGGAAAACAAACGACAATGATCTACATAAACGATGGAATTTATGGATGCTTGAGATACCTTGAAAAATGGAGTGCACCCAGAAAGTTCAAAGTAATTTAGTATAACTAAGTATATGTTTTATTTTATAGCAATTGCCCGACCCCTAGTAGGTACGTGTTCTCGATTCTCGAATACGATCGTCGTTTTCGTCTTCTCGGACCATGTATTTGACTACCAACGCCACTTGGGGAAACACAATCGAACTTAATAAATATATGGAGTAAATGAAATCGCGAACTGTCAAGAATAACTTGTAGACTATTACGTTAGCACCGTTCCGCTCTTGTAGAGTTCATAGGCCTTAGAAGGAGATTAGAAGGAATAATTTTGACAATCGAAACCGTAACGACCTCACTGCGCACTGTAGCGCGACCATGAGTTTTTTGAAGTTATGCTTCTTTTGGGCCATTTAGTTGAGAGCAAAATTTTTCAATTTGCGCGCGCAGTTCGAGAGATCCGACATGACAGTATAAAGTTAGCCAAATATACTTATTTTATTATTAGGTTAACTCATATTCAAACTAGACCCCAAAGTATTCGATAACGATTTATTTCATAATGATTTATCAATGTCGAGTATCGATAAATTTGGACACTGGTTAACGTTATCGATAAATTAGTTCTCTATTATAGATATCGATAAATTTAATATAGATTATTGATATCGATAAATTAGATGTCAATTCTGTGGATATATGGATGTATGACGATGATGATGGAGATATGACGCCGTGTGATAAAATGATTGGGGGAGAGAAACTAGAGCAGCTAAAAGAGTGTGTATTTGGGGATTTTGTTTATAAGAGATGGAAAACATGAAAGGGATATTGAAAAAAGAGTGAATGTTGGGAACTAGCCCACCTAGCATACGCGCCACGACAACTTTTGTCCTTTTATAATTTTACATTGGTTTACGATATCGTTAAATTAGATTTCGATTATTAGATATCGATAAAGATGTAGATTATCGATACCGATAAATTTGACATTGGTTAACCATATCGATAATATGATATTAATATACATACATTCATAAGCCCACGCCTGTATCCCCGAAGCTGTAGGCAGATGCGCTTTAGCGAACTAGAACACCCACATTTCACTGAGCTTAGTTCCTTTCCAGGTCTCTATTAAGGGGGCGAGCCTATCGCCATACCAGACACAAATTCGAAACTCCGGGCTGTTACTGAAAACTCCATTATTACTTTGCCCGACCCGGGAATCGAACCTAAGACCTCAGGACAATAGTCGTACCGCGCACGCAATACGATGAATTGTCGATATCGATAAATAAAATCTCGATTATCGATATCGATACAGTTGATACTGGTTATCGATATCGATAAATTAGATTTCGATTATACGGATCGATGTAGTGGATAATTTGTTGTGGATTATCGATATCGATTTTGATATCTATGATCTCCAATATAGGTTCGGATTAGTTTTTACTGCTATCTGCCTGACGTCAACCTCTCTATTGAAGGATCCTACTCGAGTTAGTAGACAACACATTAAAAAAAAAACTAAATTTAATAATCAAACATTTAATATTTCAGCAAACTGAAGATTACTTAACAGAGTATGAGGAAATGTCTCTATGGGGTCCGAGTTGCGACTCTAGGGACCGCATAACAGGAAACTTCACAGTACGGCTACCAAGATGCGGGGTTTCAGACTGGCTTATCTTCCCAGTAATCGGCGCCTACAGCAACACGTTTTCCACCAGGTTCTCCTGCCTAGAAATACCGTTGATTCGCTCTGTCGTATCTTTCGATTTATGGTAAGAATAATCACAAGTTAAAAATCTTAAACTTCAGTTTATCTGATCTTGACTAAATTATATGGGACTATCCTTCCGTCCCAGATGTGATAGGAAGCGAGCCTATTGTCATATCGTGCACAAAGTCCAGATTTTGGGCTGTAACTAAGTAGAAAAACTCAATATCACTTTACACGACCTGCCCGCCTAGCATGCGCGCCACAAGATATCCCGATAATCAACAGTCGAGATGTTGTCTACGTGTTGTCTTCAATATAATAATAAACGAGGACGCATGTTAGTGTCCGTAGACAAATAGGGAAATTCGGTTATAACAGGACAAAAAGCGCAGACAAAATGTTCTCGTGGCGCGCATGCTAGGCGGGCTGGAGAATGAACCGAAACCTTAGGACAACTACGCCACTAGGCATAACTACGAGGCAGTCATTATACGTAATTTATTTTTAAATAGAGGTATTATAATCACAAGTTTAAAAACTTAATGGACCGACTTCAAAACTTATACGATCGGATAATCCAGTCCCGGTTAAATTTTGAATCTTGAGACTGGGAAAATATCTTGAAAATCCGTCCATATTTGGCGGAGATATCGGGTATCATACATAAAAATACATACACAGAAAATCGACGTAAAGTGGCAGCTTGCTGTCGCGTTTCGTTCGGTGAGTGAGATTTCCGGTGGCCCATTTCCCCCCTCCCTTGCCCAATCCCTTTTCCATCCCCTTCCATTCCCTCCTTTTAGGTTGGCAACGCATTCCCTCCTTTTAGGTTGGCAACGCACCCATGATTCTTTGTGTCTTGGGTGTCTATGGGTGGTGGAGATCACTTACCATCAGGTGACCCACCTGCTCGTTCGCCAATCTATGCTAAACAGACGAATAGAGGACCTTCTTCTTTTATGAAGTTGGTCGAAAAGTTAAAGCTCAAATGAGAATAAAATAGTGATTTCACCCGAAGTTTATTGTTTCAGGAATCAATTAAAAGACAGCGAAATCTTCGCGCCAAAAGATTTTGCTATAAACCAGGACATTTCAACACCTCTCCCTCTTACTTTGCCACCGTTGCTTCCAGTATGCATTGACGAACGTATGCATAGCCCCAAACTAATAATATAATACATGACTAAAATTGTACCGTATTGTGCAGGAATGAACCAACTCATAAAAAATGTTTTTAATGATGTAAAGCATTAATAGATCATTATGAGTTTAAAAAAACGTTTTGGGATGTGGGTTGGGCCATTTCTGCACAACAAGGTCCAATTATATCATTGATATCGTATGTTCTATGGCAGAGATTAAAACTAATTATTGCGATGTTATTCAAATTGCTATTAATAAATATGTTTAAAATAGGGAAAATAGGAATAACGAAATAAATTAAAACTAACTTAAGTGCTAACAGCTATATTATGTAATAGTCGCCTCCTTGGTCAAGTGGCAACATGTATGAGCTGTGGACCGGGAGGTCGTGAGTTCGATTCCCAGGTCGGGCAAAGCGAATTTTCTAATTTAACTTGCCCGCGACTGGACCCCTCTGAGGGGGTTGACGTCAGGCAGCCCGTCGTAAAAACTTTGCCAAATCATTTCTGCAACATGCTTGAAAAAGTTTGTTGCGCCGACCCCACATTAAAGTGGGATAAGGGTAGGTAAAAAGAAAGAAAGTTGTATTATGTAATCAATATATTTTTGATAGTGTGGAGTGAGGAATATGTGTATCTTTATTTATTTTATGATTGTTTACATATTTAAATGAATGTGGTTATCATCATGTGATGATTAGGCCATTTAACTTTTAGGGCTAAATAAAAGTAAAGTGTTTCAATCTGTTTATGCTTTTGTTTTATTTATTAGCTTAACCAATGTCAAAAATAATTATTAACCGCGGTCGTTTCCGTTATAATAACGAAAAAGGAACCATAAATATAAAATGGTGGAACAGAAGATATTCATCACAGAAACTATGACAATTCGAAATAGCTATTTTTAAGAAAAATATCATAAGAAGCGATAGCTCAATTGGGGATGGTACTGACTGCCGAGATGAGTATCTGAAGTTCGAGACCAAACCTAACATGGCGCATACACCTCTGACTTTAATGAAAATCTCTTTCCTGTCTTTCGTCTTTCTTTCTACTTGCACTGATCGCACGTGGCGTCGGCGCAACATACATTTCAAGCATGTCGCAGAAAAGTTTTGGCTTATTTTTCTACGACCGGTTATCTGCCCGACATCAACCCCTCTTTGTTGTCTTAGACAAACACAATTGTCTTAGAAAACACCCTGCCCGACCTAGAATCGAACCCAGCCCTTCCCGGTCCACAGCCCATATAAGCTGTCATTAGATCAAGGAGACGACTTTAAAAGCGTGGTGAAACGATATTGGATTCAAGTTCTCAATGTTTTGGCAACAGTGTAAAAACAGTACTCTGTCAGTTACTTCCAACCAAAGAGATTTAATATTACTAACACTTTTATAAAGTAGGAAGTAGTTTATAGTACTAGACGGGGCATCATCACAAAACTCGAAATACAAAACTTGAATGGGATGAACGTGAATTTTGACACAGTTCAAATTTATATTATGAAGAAGTGTATAAAGCTATGTTTTATATAAAATGCATTATACATAAAATTAATTAAAGTAAACATTACACACACAACATACACGCTTTTCTCACTCTTTTGTTACAAAAGAACGCTAATAAAGATCCAACTCAAAAAATCATTAAATTATGGTCGAATTACAACCACTGGACGAAGTTCGCATAGATCGCAGACATTATGGTTTAACATAGTAAACATTAAGTTTGACAAACTATTTTAAAAAATAGGTTTCGCTCCAATAACGAAAAATAAGCAAATTATAAATATTAAACGGTGCGATATATTCGCACTAGTCGTCGAGTATTTTACATAACAATAATAACGAGTCGGGGAACCACACGTATGATGGCGAGTATAAATGCTTAGCAAGTCGGAATAAGACATCAATAACTAATTAGTTGAAATTGGTGTCGGTTGATTGTGTTGTTAGTTTATAGTACTGCCTCCGAAAGTGAGTATTTTTAATAAATAAATAAATAAATACACCCAACAGTTACACACCTAGTCCTGACTCCACGCTAGGTATAACCTGTATCGTGGGTGTCAGAGACTATGAGAGACTTTCGGTCTCACAACACCCAGACTTGAAACAAATATCTGTGGGCCACACAAACATTTGTCTCAATGCGGGAATCGAATCCGCGGCCTCTCGCTTCAGAGCCACCTACTCGCCCACTGCGTCACGGAGGTTGTCAAATGTAAGAAAAAGAAATGAATTAATTTTTAACACGAACGTTTCGATGGATAATCATCATCATCATCATCATCAGCCACAGGACGTCCACTGCTGAACATAGGCCTCCCCCAAAGATTTCCAGATCGACCTGTTGGAAGCGGCCTGCATCCAGCGACTTCCTGCGACCTTTATCAGGTCGTCGGTCCACCTTGTAGGTGGACGTCCTACGCTGCGCTTGCCGGTACGTGGTCTCCACTCGAGAACTTTTCTGCCCCATCGGCTATCAGTTCTACGAGCTATGTGCCCTGCCCACTGCCATTTCAACTTGCTAATCCTCTGGGCTATGTCGGTGACTTTCGTTCTTTTACGGATCTCCTCATTCCTGATTTGATCACGTAGAGAAACACCGAGCATAGCCCTCTCCATAGCTCGCTGAGTGACTGTGAGCTTTCTAATGCGGCCCATAGTTAGAGGCCACGTTTCAGTGCCATAAGTCATCACTGGTAACACACACTGGTCGAAGACTTTTGTCTTCAGGCACTGAGGTATATTGGACGAGAAGACCTTGCGTAGTTTCCCAAATGCTGCCCAGCCGAGCTGGATTCGACGAATGACCTCTCTCTCAAAGTTGGACCTGCCTAGCTGGACCGCTTGTCCTAAATAGACATATTCGTCTACAACTTCGAGAGTCGAGTTCCCTATATCAATTGGGGTAGGAACGACATGGACATTCGACATGATTTTCGTCTTGTCCATGTTCATTTTAAGGCCTACTTGTTGGGAAACTCGGTTGAGGATCGATGGATAATAAAATCATCTTATTATATGTACATACTTAATAGATCAAGTTACACGGCATTAATACGAATTCAGTGTAATTTATTTAATAACTAGCTTTTGCCCGCGGCTCCGCACGCGTATTTTGTAGGACCAACGGAAAAAACTTTTGATATGTCGATCCGCCCTGTCGTTTTAGTCTAAATACGGGCGCGACCCAGCTATCGATTTTGAGGTCAATCGGCCCAAAAACAAAGAAAAACAAAATGGCGGCCATTTTTGACAGGTTGACAGCGGTTCTGTAGTTCGGAACCACGGGGCGACCCAGATATCGATTTTGAAGTCAATCGGCCCAAAAACAAAGAAAAACAAAATGGCGGCCACTTTTGACAGATCTGACAGCCGTTCTGTTATTCGGAACCACGGGGTGACTCATATATCGATTTTGGAGTCAATCGGCCCAAAAACAAAGAAAAACAAAATGGTGGCCACTTTTGACAGGTTGACAGCGGTTCTGTAGTTCGGAACCACGGGGCGACCCAGATATCGATTTTGAAGTCAATCGGCTCAAAAACAAAGAAAAACAAAATGGCGGCCACTTTTGACAGGTCTGACAGCGGTTCTGTCATTTGGAACCACGGGGCGACTCAGATATCGATTTTGAAGTCAATCTGCCTAAAAACAAAGAAAAACAAAATGGCGGCCACTTTTGACAGGTCTGACAGCGGTTCTGTCATTGGGAACCACGGGGCGACTCAGATATCGATTTTGAAGTCAATCGGCCCAAAAACAAAGAAAAACAAAATGGCGGCCACTTTTGACAGGTCTGACAGCCGTTCTGTCATTCGGAATGACGGAGCGACTCAGATATCGATTTCGAAGTCAATCGGCCCAAAAACAAAGAAAAACAAAATGGCGGCCACTTTTGACAGGTCTGACAGCGGTTTTGTCATTGGGAACCACAGGGCGACTCAGATATCGATTTTGAAGTCAATCGGCCTAAAAACAAAGAAAAACAAAATCGCGGCCACTGTTGACAGATCTGACAGCGGTTCTGTCATTGGGAACCACGGGGCGACTCAGATATCGATTTTGAAGTCAATCGGCCCAAAAACAAAGAAAAACAAAATGGCGGCCACTTTTGACAGATCTGATAGCGGTTCTGTCATTCGGAACCACAGGGCGACCCAGATATCGATTTTGAAGTCAATCGACCCAAAAACAAAGAAAAACAAAATGGCGACCACTTTTGACAGGTCTGACAGCGGTTCTGTCATTGGGAACCACGGGGTGACTCAGATATCGATTTTGAAGTCAATCGGCACAAAAACAAAGAAAAACAAAATGGCGGCCACTTTTGACAGATCTGACAGCGGTTCTGTCATTCGGAACCACGGGGCGACCCAGATATCGATTTTGAAGTCAATCGGCCCAAAAACAAACAAAAACAAAATGGCGGCCACTTTTGACAGGTCTGACAGCCGTTCTGTCATTCGGAACCACGGGGTGACTCATATATCGATTTTGAAGGCAATCGGCCCAAAAACAAAGAAAAACAAAATGGCGGCCACTTTTGACAGGTTGACAGCGGTTCTGTAGTTCGGAACCACGGGGCGACCCAGATATCGATTTTGAAGTCAATCGGCTCAAAAACAAAGAAAAACAAAATGGCGGTCACTTTTGACAGGTCTGACAGCGGTTCTGTCATTTGGAACCACGGGGCGACTCAGATATCGATTTTGAAGTCAATCTGCCTAAAAACAAAGAAAAACAAAATGGCGGCCACTTTTGACAGGTCTGACAGCGGTTCTGTTATTGGGAACCACGGGGCGACTCAGATATCGATTTTGAAGTCAATCGGCCCAAAAACAAAGAAAAACAAAATGGCGACCTCTTTTGACAGGTCTGACAGCGGTTCTGTCATTGGGAACCACGGGGCGACTCAGATATCGATTTTGAAGTCAATCGGCACAAAAACAAAGAAAAACAAAATGGCGGCCACTTTTGACAGATCTGACAGCGGTTCTGTCATTCGTAACCACGGGGCGACCCAGATATCGATTTTGAAGTCAATCGGCCCAAAAACAGAGAAAAACAAAATGGCGACCACTTTTAACAGGTCTAACAACGGTTCTGTCATTGGGAACCACGGGGCGACTCAGATATCGATTTTGAAGTCAATCGGCCCAAAAACAAAGAAACAAATTTTCAACCCCTATTTCATCCCTTTGTAGGATAAAAATATATCACACCCCATTTCTATCTTTAGGGCTAAAACTATCCTCATACCAACTTTCTTAAAAATCCGTTCAGCGGTTTCTGGATTCCCATAAAAACTTTCATCCCCTATTTCATCTCATTAGGGGTTGATTTAAAAAAGTAGCCCATTTGTGCCTTTAAACTCAAAGATATGCACTATCCCATACCAAATTTCATAAAAATCCATTAAGTGGGCCTAAAATTCCTATACAAACGTTCATCCCCTATTTCATCCCATTAGGGGTTGATTTAAAAAAGTGGCCCATTTGTATCCTTAAACTCAAAGGTATTCACTGTCCCATACCAAATTTCATAAAAATCCATTAATTGGACCTAAAATCCCCATACAAACTTTTAACCCTTATTTCATCCGTATAGGGGTTGATGAAAAAAAATGAAGTACCCCATTTTAATCCCTAGGGTCAAATGTATCCTCATACCAAATTTCATCAAAATCCATTAAGCGGTTCCAAAATTCCCATACAAACTTTCATCCCCTATTTCATCCCTTTAGGGGTTGATTTAAAAAAAATAAAGTACCCTATGTCCGTCCTTGGGGTTAAAAGTACCCATATACCAAATTTCATCAAAATCGGTTCAGCGGTTTAGACGTGAAAACGCCACAGACAGACAGACAGACAGACAGACAGACAGAGTTACTTTCGCTTTTATTATTTAGTAAGGATAATAATAATATAATTTTTGATTTATTTAATACATCTCTTAGCAGTCTCAAACAAAAATTAAAGCAAACATTATTATGCTTGTAAGTTATAAATGTTGAGTTTTTCTTATTTATTTCTAGTTTTTACCTATTTCTAACGTATACATGAGTATACAAACAGGGGTGGCGAGCGCGACTCGTAATACGGTATTTGCATCGTGACGTTAAAACTTTATTTAGGTTGCAATCTCATACAGTATATACATACATACTGGAGTTCTCGATTCAGATGCCTGTTGCGGGTCGTTCGCGCTATGTAACCATATGTATAAAAATTTTCTTATGTGAAAACGATACCTCTATTTACTAATTATTTTTAATAAAGTTGTCTACCGGGTCTAGCTATGTTAAGCTTAATCTCCTTGTTAATATTATGTTATACATATAATTGTACTATCGGCACTGTAGGTCTTTTTATATCTACTCATCTGTTAATATGTTATATTGTTTGTTAAAAAATGACTGTTTGTTGCCAAAATAAATGAAAAAAAAAAACTAATTAGCAGATAATATTTAACATTTTCCAGCGGGTACATCCGACGAGCGCATTCCTAACTAGCTGTGACACGCGACTTATTAGTTAGCTGTGAAACGGATAAACAGTAATCCATACACGCAGATCTATTCTAAAATGATTTTTAGTAGTTAATTGAAAGTCCAAAATAACAACCAAACTTTTTATGTATATAATATTAGTTTTCTTCTTTTTACGCCCGACTGCCTTTTCAAGGTTAATCGAGCCCCTATAGGAACAATGACTAAAGAAAGTAGGGATATAGACCATCGGCGCGAGTCAAAATTTTGGCAATCGAATTCGAATCGAGTTCGAGCATCGACATACCATTTGTACGAAATAATCGCGCAGCGAACTCCGAAATTATTTCTGCTCGGGCCAGTAGACAAGTAAAAAATAACATGGTCAGACCTGTGATTGTGCTGACCACTCTAAGATGATACTATCCATGACTGCCTCGGTGGCGTGGTAGTATTTCGGTACCACTACCCTCCTGAGGTCTCGGGTTCGATCCCCGGGTCAGGCAAAGTGATATAGGAGTTAAGAGGAGTATATTAAATAAATAAATAAATAAATATTGGATTTTTCCATATCGGCCCGGAGTCTGGATTTTGAGCCCGATATGGCGATAGGCTCGCTCCCTATCTCATCTGGGACGGAACTTAGCTCAGCGAAATGTGGGTGTGCTGATCCGCTAGGGCGCCTCTGCCTACCCCTTCGAGGATGCAGACGTGAGGTTATGTTACGTGTCTATCCATAATATAATCACTAAAGTATCAGATAAAACAATAAGTTCCTTTCCAGATGTGTAGTACTTTCGAAAATGGTTTCATAAACTATCCGCCCACGCCAGCGTTTGTTCTACGTGGCAAATCACCTGAGGATGTCGGTAGAGTGATGATCACAGATGGTCTGCAGAAGCAACCATTCATAATCTTCGACATGGACGAGGCTTTCCGACGCATTCAACATTTTAAAGACATGATGCCACGGGTCAAAATATTTTACGGTAAGTTGGTATTAGTCATTGCTCATTATCATCCTCATCAGCCATAGGACGTCTACTGCTGGACATAAGCGTCCTAAAAGATTTCAGATTGACCTGTTGGAAACCTCCTGCATCCAGCGTTATAGTATTGGATATACTGATGATGTCTGCGATAATGATGATGGTGTCATAAATACCCAAGGTTGAGGCAGTCGAACTAAAAAATTAGAACATCCACCTTTTGACACATTAATAATACGTAGAGTAATAAGATAATTACGTCTTTAATACTGCTCAACATAATAAATTTTACAAATTGATTTTTGTCGCATTTCCAAAATTTGGGACCAACTCTGAGCATTACCTTTTCGAACAAAAGAGTCTTCAAAATTCATTCGGTGAACATACACAAAATAAATATTAAAAGCGAATTGAGATTTCAGACGTGCCTTGTTTTAGAATCCAGTTAAAATTATAAAGTTATTCCTTGTAATAGTTAATTAACTATAAGACACTGCCTAATATACCATCGTTAAGTAAATGACCGTTTTATGAGAACAAAATATGTTAAGGCATCAATTTATGCAAGAAACAATCGATGAAGAAACATAATGATTTGCATTAATTATAATTTAATTGTATCTTTTATTGATATCTGTTGTGTATGAATTAGCAATGAAATCGAATGACACCGACATGATGTTGAAACTTGCCATATCACAAGGGCTCGGTTTTGATTGCGCATCGCCAGGAGAAATTTATAAGTTAAGAAAACTTAATGTGTGTCCCACGTAAGTACATACAATTTTTTTGTTACCTATTTGTTTTTTTTTTATTTCAGAGACTGGCAAGTCGCCTCCTTGGTCTAGTGGCAGCATGTATGGGCTGTGGATCGGGAGGTCCTGGGTTCGATTCCCAGGTCGGGCAAAGCAAATTTTCTAATTTAATTTGCCTGGGACTGGATCCCTCATAGGGGGTTGACGTAAGGCAGGCGGTCGGTCGTAAAAAATCCTCTCTGCAACATGCTTGAAAAGGTGTGTTGCGCCGTCCCCACATTAAGTTGGGATAAGGGCAGGTAGGAAAAAAAACATCAGAGACTGGCAGTTGAGCAGGTGGGTCACCTGATAGTAAATGATCCACCGCCCATCGACACCCAATATTCAATTAAAATGTAGGAATTAAGGATTAGGAAAGGGATCGGGAATTGGGCAACCGGAATTCTCACTCATCGAAGGAAACACGACAGAAAGCTGCCACTTTGTGTCCGTTTTCTGTGGGACAATGGTATTGAACCGGCCCATTCGTGCTGTCGACAGCGTGGCTCTACCACTCAAAATATTGTTGTAATTAAAACTAGTTAAGAAATCATCGTTATGTATTTACACAACTGTTAATTACACAAAGGAATTCAAATATACCTAATAAATAAAAATTACGAAATCTCATCCTTTTACTAAAAATTAAGTGTTATGGAATAATACTAACATAACATAACATAAGCTCACGCCAGTATCTCCAAAGGGGTTAGCACAGGCGCACTAGCCATCTAGTAGACCCACATTTCGCCGAGCTTAGTTCCGTCCCAGATGTGATAGGGGTCGTCCCCTATCACATCTGGGACGGAACTAAGCTCGGTCTCAGTCTGGAATTTGTGCCCGATATGGCGATAGGCTCGTGCCTATCGCCATATCGGGCACAAATTCCAGACTCCGAGCTGATATGAAAAAATCTAATATCATTTGCACGACCCGGGGATCGAACCCGAGACCTCAGGTAGTCATACCGAAATACAACTACGCCATCGAGGCAGTCAGGAATAATACTACTTTGATTTATTTTAATTTATTATAAAAGTCATTTATTGCTGCTAAGGAGAAATATAACTAGTGTCTTAATGCAATTAAGTTCATGTTTACTTTGCAGAAATATTATATACGCGATGCCCACAAAAACTCCGGAACAGATGGTATACGCCTGCAAATCGGGAGTTAGACACACAACGTTCGACTCTTCGTATGAACTGAAGAAATGTCTTGAATACTGGCCAGATGCACGGTAAGCTTACTTCTTTAACACAGACATAACATAACATAACATAAGCTCACGCCTGTATCCCCGAAGGGGTAGGCAGAGGCGCACTAGCGAACTAGTACACCCACATTTCGCCGAGCTTAGTTCCGTCCCAGATGTGATAGGGGGCGAGCCTATCGCCATATCGGGCACAAATTCCAGACTCCGGGCTGATATGGAAAAATCCAATATCACTTTGCCCGACCCGGGGATCGAACCCGAGACCTCAGGACCGTAGTCGTACCGAAATACCACCACGCCACCGAGGCAGTCACATTTAACACAGACTTCTTTAATAATTCGGAAGCTTATAAGCTCGGAGTCTGGAATTTGTGCCCGATATGGCGATAGGCTTGCCCCCTATCACATCTGGGACGGAACTAAGCTCGGCGAAATGTGGATGTTTTAGTTCACTAGTACACATCTGCCTACCTCTTCGGGGATACAGGCGTGAGCTTATGTTTTTTATGTTTTTCTTTAATAATTTATGATTTTGTTTTAATTTATTGGGTTTCGAATTTGTGCCAGATGTGGCGATAGGCTCGCCCCATATCACACCTTCTTGTTTTGCTTAAAATGAAATAAGTTCGGCGAAATATGGGTGTACTAGTTCTCTAGGTCGCCTCTGCCTACTTTTTCGGGGATGCAGGCGTGAGAATATTTGTGTATGTTATTTTTAGATTACTTATTCGTATTCACGTGGACAGTGTAAGTGAGTATGCATTGGGGGAAAAGTTCGGATGTGAGTCTAAGACAGAAGCTGTTGTTCTATTGGAAGAGGCGGCCAGTCTCGGATTAAAAGTAAGTGAACTTAAAATAATCCGTATTCGATATCTTTATTCTTGTTGGCGAATTTTTGTGATCCATCTGCACATTCGAAGTGATACCTCCGTGACGCAGCGGGCGAGTAGCCGCCTGTGAAGCGAGAGGGGTTCGATTCCCGCATTGAGACAAATGTTTGTGTGGCACACATATATTTGTTTCAAGTCTGGGTGTTGTGAGACCGAAAGTCTCTCATAGTCTCTGACACCCACGATACAGGTTATACCTAGTGTGGGGTCAGGACTAGATGTGTGACTGTTGGGTGTATTTATTTATATTGTGACCGGCTGTAGTCTCACTCTTATATTCTCTAGCCAGCTCCATCTGCTGATCGAGGAAGTTGTTTTACTGTCACAGGTGGTAGGAGTGGCATTCCACGTTGGTTCTGTATGCTCGACCCCAGAGAGTTACGTCACAGGGTTGAAGTATGCACGAATGTTATTCGACCACGAGGCTCGGGCTGGACGAGAAATGAAGATTGTGGACTTCGGCGGAGGTTTCTACAGTGATACAGATGATGGAATTGATCAGGTACGCGGTTATAATCATCGGAAACCCATCAGCGACAACATTACACTAAACAGCGACACATCTCACCTCCACAGAGTAACACAGGATAAAAAAAAATACGATCACCAATTATTACTGCAATAAAGATTTGAAATTGACTGTATATTTACATTTTATACAAAGTATGCGATAAAATTAGAGGAATATATAAATATATGGTTGAATATTTAAAATCAAGACATATTCAGATTATTATTTTTGAGCTTTAATAGCAGAAAAATATATAAACAATAAGGCATAAAGAATGGATATAGAGAAATATATAGAAATATAGAGCCTTACTTATAAAAACTTTTATTTTCAAATGATGTGACACATCACACAAGGAAAAAAGTGACAGCCTATTCTCAGCCATTTGCTCAGCTGAACTGTTTTTATAAGCAAGGCCCATAATGTAATCAATAATTTTAAATTATTTGCCTCTGTTCAGGTTTCTAAACTAATCAACTTGACTTTGGAAGAATTATTCCCGGATCCCCATATTCAAGTGATCGCTGAGCCTGGACGATACTTGTGCGACTCCGCTTTCACTATGTACTGCAGCATCAACAACGTGCGCACGGTAAGGACATATAAATATTAGGATTCTTATAATTTATTAACTCATCAGAGGAGGCTAATGTAAAATGCATTATTATTAATAATAAGGCCGCTATCAAACTTTTTATTCAGTAAAAGTCATTATTTTATTAAAGATTTTTATTCATGTCACTTTTACTCACCAACAGCGGTCCAAAGGCTAAGTAATAACAAAAAATAATATTGGTAATATTAGTTGTAATTAGGTTTAAATAAAGCGGCGGCTCAGTTGGGAATGGTACGGACTGCAGAGACGAGTGTCGGAGATTCGAAACCAACCCCATCATGGAGCATAAACCTCTGACTTTTTATGTTAAGTGTATTTTCTATGTGAATTATAGCTCGCTATAATGGTGAAGGAAAACATCGTGAGAAAACCTACATATCCGATAATTTCTCTACAAGAATTTCGAAGGCATGTAAAGTCTACCAACCCGTATTAGGCCAGCGTGGTAGATTAAGAAGATATCTTTGGTAGAAGAGACCCATGTCCAGCAGGGGGACAAGTAATATTACAAGGCTAATATTATATTTAGTTGTAATATTTCGTTTGCGTTTCAGACAAGAAACGGACAACAAACGAATATGATCTACATAAACGATGGTATTTATGGATGCTTGAGACACGTTGAAAAATGGAGTGCACCCAGAAAGTTCATGGTAATTTAATACACCCCACTACCTAAGTATATGTTTTCATCATCATCATCAGACATAGGACGGCCACTGCTGAACATAGGCCTGATATATATCTATATATATAATCCCTATTTCCCGTGGTCACGAAATTACGCGTGAACGGCTGGACCGATTTCGCTAATTCTTTTTTTTACAATATTCCTCGAAGTACGAGGATGGTTCTTACGGAGAGAAAAAATTTAAAAATTGCCTGAAAAAGTCTAAAAACAACACTTTTCTATACTCCCATACAATCGATTCGTAATAATACTTAAAAGTCAATTTGAACTTTAATTCCATACCATAAAGTTCAAGTGTTAGTGGAGAGGTTCCGGGAAGGCAAAACAATTGAGTGACGTTAGTATCGTATAAATATTTTTATGTTGGATAGCTCATTTATCGAGGACGGCTATAGGTTATATAATATCACGCTATGACCTAAGGGGGACTGACGGGGTGATTGACGGGGTGACTGACGAGGTGACTGACGAGGTGACTGACGAGGTGACTGACGGGGTGACTGACGGGGGTACTGACTGGGTGACTGACTGGGTGACTGACGGGGTGACAAACGGGGTGATGGACGGAGTAACTGACGGGGTAACCGACAGGGTGATGGACGGGGCGACTGATGGGGGTACTGACTGGGTGACTGACGAAACCGGACCGAAGTAGATCATCCCATTACCTCCTTTAGAATTATTGGATTATAGGTGCCTACGACTCATTCTTTCACCCCTCTCTCTCCTACGCAGACTAAGTTGCGCGGGTCAGCTAGTATATATAAATATGTTTTACTTTACAGTAATTATTCGATCCGTAATTATGAGATCATTAACGGCCGGTTTCAATAAACGATCTCAGTTTAGAATGCGGATAGATAGCGATTATGAACCAATCAAATCAAGTAATTTGACGGCGCCATGTTCAAACTGTGTTCTTATTGGCAATTTATTGTAATCTATCCGCACATTCGAACTGAGATTGTTTATTGGAACCGGGCGTTACCAGTTTTTGATTCTCGAATACGTTGGTAGTTTGCGTTCTTAATACTTTTGACTACCAGTGCCGTTTGCAGAAACTACAACGCACTTTAACAATGTATACAATAAAATTAGAAGATTTTAAATTTAGAAAAAAAAAGTGGGCTACAGAGACCCTAAGAATTTTATTATTTTGAAAATCGAAATCGTATCGAGCTCGCTTCGCACTGTAGCTCGACCATAAGTATTTTGACATTTCTCGCTAGCGACTATCGACGACTAACTAACTAGTAAAATATTTAAATGACAAATACCCGAACACCTCTAGCGGTTACGTGTGGAATTAACGCAAATTAATTTTCATGCAAATTATGTTACGTAGCCGCTATAGTGCAATATCAAAAACATAATGATTAAGCTACGGATGACGTTTGGTTAAGATTTTATACAAATGTGCCTACATCAAAGACATTGGAATCGCTGTTACAATTATATTTCTATGTCCTACACACATAAGCTCACACCTGTATCCCCGAAGGGGTAGACAGAAGTGCAATAGCGCACTAGAACACTCACATTTTGCCGAACTTAGTTCCGTCCCAGATGCGATAGGGGACGAGTCTATCGCCGTATCGGACACAAATTCCGGGCTGATATTGAAAAATCCTATATCACTTTGCCCGACCCGGGGATCTAACCCGAAACCTCAGGACGGTAGTCGTACCGAAATACAACTACGCCATTGAGGCAGTCTACCTAGGTATGTCGACTAGTAAGGTAGGTTATACCTATGTATATTTGGGCATAATTGCGTATCAATTTGAATTCGATTGTAAAAATAATTATTCCTCTTAGGACCACTGAACAAAGTAAATACAGCATTAAAATTTGATGAATCAAATATTGTATTGACTTATGTATTAGCCCGTGACATAATATGTCGGACATCGCCATGTGTAAACCAATCTCGGTTCAGTCAACCGAACTTATCCAATTTGAAGCCCTGCTTTAATATTTACTGATTAATGTGTGATACGCTACTCGCTAGGGAATAGGCTATATTATGATATAAATATTACACATTTATTGAAATAAAACTATTTTTACGGATTCTATCTGGTTGGTTGGTCCAGCCCGTGACTACAAAGACTGCAAAGCCTTCGAAACGTCGGGAATAAAAATTAAAACCAAATCGTGATAGAATCCGTAAAAATAGTTTTATTTCAATGAATAGCATTTGCGTAAACTTAAGAAATCAGTACATTACACATTTTACAAAATTTTTCTAAATTTTTTTATTATGTTTTACCTATGTATATAGGTCACTCCGGGGTCGTTTAGTTTTTGTACCATAGTGCAGAAATAATTCGGATAACTTGTTATTGTCAGCTACGTCAAGCCCCCTTAGGGGTAGCCAGCCCGTTTTTAAACAGCAGGTTTTATAAAAAAATAATTAAAATAAATAACACCCAACAGTCACACGCATAGTCCTGATCCCACACTAAGATCGAGTCTTGTGTCGTAGGTATCAGGAACTACGAGAGACTTTCGGTCTCACAAGACCCAGACCCGAAACAAATATCTGTGGGCCAAACAAATATTTGCCTGGGTGCGGGGATCGAACCCGCGGCCTCTCGCTTCACAGCCAGCTGCTCGCCCGCTGCGCCACGGAGGCTGTCAATTAATAAAGTATTTCACATTTCAGCAAACTGAAAATCACATAACTGGTTATGAGGAAGTATCTCTATGGGGTCCGAGTTGCGACTCTACGGATCGCATTATGGGAAACGTCACAGTACGTCTACCACGGTGCGTGGTGTCAGACTGGCTCATCTTCCCAAATATCGGCGCCTACAGCATCACCTTTTCCACCAGGTTCTCCTGTCTAGAAATACCATTGATTCGCTCTGTCGTATCTTTCGAGTTATGGTGAGATTTGATATTTGTTACGTTTTCGGCCGACTTCCCAAAAAGGAGGTCCTCAATTCGTCGGTATTTTTTTTTGTATGTTACTCGATATCTCCGCCAAATGTGGACCGATTTTCAAAATTCTTTTTGTGTTCCATAGAGCTTATTTCAAGGGTGGTCCCATATAAATTTGGTCACGATCGGACGATTGGAAGTTGGTCAGTTAAGTTTTTAAACTTGTGATTATTGCAATCAGATTCACACACTATCATTTCTGACGTGCAAATATTTATTACTAAAATCTCGACTTTATTCAAACTAGAATAAGTCCTGAATTCGCTTTAAGTTATATCTCACCCGTATTTTAAGAGATTCAAGATTAATCGACGACGTGCAATGCATTAAACAGTCAATGCTTTAATTGAAATTATTTTGAAATAAATCGAGAATTATCAAGCGTTGCAAGACATCTACATGCTGAGATTGGATCATGCTGTATTAAATTTAAAATTAAATTTTACCATCAGGTGACCCATCTGTTCGTTTGACAGGCTCAGCTTTAAAAAACATAATTTTTTACAGGAAGATTTTTGTTTCAGGAATCAATTAAAAGACAGCGAAATCTTCGTGCCGAAAGATTTTGCTACAAACCCAGATATTTCAGCGCCTCTCCCTCTTAATTTGCCGCCGCTGCTTCCAAAATGCATTGACGAATATATACATAGCCCCAAACTAAATATATAATACATGGCTAAAATAGTGTTATTATTGGTTTCGTTTACACGTTTTAATGGAGTCTAACACACAATTCGCAGGACACCTCGTAGCGTTTGTTTATAGTAACATGTCCATATAAAGAATGCTACCTGCAGGGTTACGACCTCTTATAGCAGTATTATTATAATCGTTCTTCGTTTGTTTTGTATGGGAATATTGAAAAGTAAAATTATAATAATACTGCTATAAGAAGTGATGGTAACCCCCCTGATCCCTGAATTATCGCGCTTGGCAGGGTCGCCAAGTGAGGTTGATAGCCGTAACTAGAGGTGAGAAATCAAACTCACTTGAATGTTGAATACAGACTGACTTTAATATGCATGATTAATGATTATATAGGGTACATAATTACTCACATACAACATCTTAAGATTTACATGAGACGTTTAAAGGATCTGCAGCATGTATGTACTGATATGTCTGTGCCCTGGGGTTACCGATATCATAAGAAACGACCGGTTTTTTTTTTTATAGCAGAGATTGGCAAACGAGCAGATGGGTCACCTGATGGTAAGTGATCTCCACCGCCCATAGACACCCAAGATACAAAGAATCATAGGTGCGTTGCCAACCTAAAAGGAGAAAATGTATGGGGAGGGAAAAGGGATTGGGCAAGGGGGGAAATGGGCCGCCGGAAATCTCACTCAACGACCGAAACGCAACAGCAAGCTGCCACTTTAGGTCGTATTTCTGTGAGATAGTGGTATCAAACAGGTCGAGCCGGCCCATTCGTGCGCACATTTACGACTTTTGCGTCTTTCTAAAAAACATACATACAAAGTCTCACGCCTCTTTCCCATAAGGCTAGGCAGTGACAACGGTTTTCCACTTGCTACGATTCTTGTACACCTCTTTTACCCCATTCAGACTCATTACAATCTTCGGTTTAGGGTACGTCTAACTTGACGTTTCTCGAGTATATATCCGACTTGGGTCTCTCTAAAATGTGTAAATTATAAACGAAAGCATATAGGGCCTTACTTTTAAAAACGTTTTTCCTTTTGTATTTTTTTTTTAATACTAGGGCAGACTATTCTTTACCTGACTGCCTCGGTGGCGTGATGGTATTTCGGTACGACTACGGTTCTGAGGTCTCGGGTTCGATCCCCGGGTCGGTCAAAGTGATATTGGATTTTTCCATATCAGCCCGGAGTCTGGAATTTGTGCCCGATATGGCGATAGGCTCGCCCCCTATCACATCTGGGACGGAACTAAGCTCGGCGAAATGTGGGTCTTCTAGTTCGCTAGTGTGCCTCTGTCTAACCCTTCGGGGATACAGGCGTGAGATTATGTTGTGTTATTCTTTACCATTTGCTCAGCTAAACTTCTCATAAGTAAGGCCCTATATATTTAATTTCCCACAAATCATTGACTACATTAGAGCCAACATTAAGATAAATGAAGCATTCTATTATGGCCAAAATAAACAAAAACACTTCGCAATACCTCACAACGCCATACATCAGCATTTAATTTACTCACCTGCGGAATTAATCAGCCTAATAACCTAATCGAAGTGTGTGTTACCTGCCACCATTCGGCTGTAATACTGTCTTATTATCTTTAAGGGGCAGGGCCGGTTTCTTTCGACCGACTTCTAAAAAGAAGAAGGTCCTCAATTCGTCTTTATTTTTTCGACCGACTTCTAAAAAGGAGAAGGTCCTCAATTCGTCTGTATTTTTTCGACCAACTCCTAAAAAGGAGAAGGTCCTCAATTCGTCTGTATTTTTTCGACCAACTCCTAAAAAGAAGAAGGTCCTCAATTCGTCTGTATTTTTTCGACCAACTCCTAAAAAGAAGAAGGTCCTCAATTCGTCTGTATTTTTTCGACCAACTCCTAAAAAGAAGAAGGTCCTCAATTCGTCTGTATTTTTTCGACCAACTCCTAAAAAGAAGAAGGTCCTCAATTCGTCTGTATTTTTTCGACCAACTCCTAAAAAGGAGAAGGTCCTCAATTCGTCTGTATTTTTTCGACCAACTCCTAAAAAGGAGAAGGTCCTCAATTCGTCTGTATTTTTTCGACCAACTCCTAAAAAGGAGAAGGTCCTCAATTCGTCTGTATTTTTTCGACCAACTCCTAAAAAGGAGAAGGTCCTTAATTCGTCTGTATTTTTTCGACCAACTCCTAAAAAGGAGAAGGTCCTCAATTCGTCTGTATTTTTTTATGTATGTTATGTGATATCTCCGGCAAATGTAGTACGGTTTTCATGATTATTTTTGTGTTCCATAGAGCTTGTTTCAAGAGTGTGTTTCCCATATAATTTGGTCACAAAAAATTTTGAAGTCGGTCCATTAAATAGTAAAGTAAAAATACTTGAGGAGATTTAAGCCCGAACAGTTGTATAGCAGCTGTTAGTTTAAAGTTGGCACTAACACAGTTTTGAGTACAGCATGCACGTCTCGCGTATTACTTTACCCGGCTGCTCTAAAACTAAGGTAATGTTTTCGCCATTTGGCTTAATACAAACCAGCATTTTAAAAGGTTGTTGATGGGGATGAAGACTGCTTTCTTAATTTGCATTTCATAAGGCCGCATAATGGAAGCCAACCGAACTTAGCAGTTAGCACTGCAGGGTTACCACCACCCCTTATAGCAGTATTATTATAATCGTTCTTCGTTTGTTTTGTATGGGAATCGGTACAAGTAAGATGATAATAATACTGCTATAAGAGGTGATGGTAACCCCCCTGATCTTTAATGAGAAAAAGACTGTGTTTGTGTCTCCGCCTGCATTTAGTATTTTTTTTACAGTCCCTAAATAGTCGCCTCCTTGGTTTAGTGGCGGCATATATGGGCTGTAGACCCGGAGGTCGTGGGTTCGTTTACCAGGTCGGGCAAAGTAAATCTTCTAATTTAATTTGCTCGGGACTGGATCCCTAAGAGGGGGTTGACGTCAGCCTGTCGTAAAAATTAAGACAAATCCTTTCTGCACCGTACTTGAGAAAGTGGGTTAAATTAAGGTGGGATAAGGGCAGGTAGAAAGATAGAAGAGGCAGAGGGGGAATGAGTACCTACAGCCACTTTTTGCCAAATGTATTGATTGATATAATGATTTCTTAGGTTTACGTGAATGTTATTCATTGAAATTAAACTATTTTTACGGATTCTATCACGATTTGGTTTTAATTTTTTATGCCCGACGTTTCGAAATCTTGGCAGCCTTCGTGGTCACGGGTCAGACGGTTTAATTTCAAAGATATTGATGTCATAGGAAGAGAGCCTTTTATGTAGTTCATACACACTTCATAATATGAAGTGTTTATTTAGTTTATATATTTTCTCCCTAAAAAGATATCAACCTTAATTCGGCCCTGTACACTGCATAGTATCCGAAATAGCGTTACGTCAGCCCTTGCTAGAAATGGTCGATTGAACAAGTTTGCGGGCGACTCGTGTCATGTTATCCAAATCACAAAGGTCCGAAGTTGACTATTCTGTGGCTAATGTCACGAGTTTGTTGTCACTGAACTCTCACAAAGGGACTCAAAATTGTTTGTTATTCTTATTGCGTGGTAATTTTGTATTGGATTCGTTTATTATTAAATCCATAAGCCTCCCCCAAAATATTTCTAAATCGACCTGTTGGAAGCGGCCTGCATCCAAAATCTTTGGGGGAGGCCTACGTCCAGCAGTAAACGTCCTGGTGCTGATGATGATGATAATTAAATACACTGAGGTAAAAACAAGATCTTGAACTCAAGTGTTTTCAACAGTTTAATAAGATATTTAATTATGACATATACGAAGAGTAGTATAAAAATCATGTAAAACATAGTGAATAATCACAAGTTTCCAAACTTAACTGACCGACTTCCAATTTACCTATCGTGACCAAATTTATATGGGACCACCTTTGAAATAAGCTCTATCGAACACAAAAAGAATTTTGAAAATCGGTCCACATTCCAATTTCAGTTAAGTTCAGTTAAGGTCAGTTAAGTTTTTAAACTTGTGATTTTGTTTAATGTTTTTCAAAACTAAAAGATCCTTTCTGCACCCCTAAACATTATTAGACTTAAAAATAAAGTTCAAAACTAAAACCCGAATACTGAAAAATCACGCTCTAAAAAGTATAAAACAAAAAATATTCTTATCTGAAACGGTTATATACAAAATATTCGATATGTAACGTAGAATAATCGTAGTCGTATGCTAGTTTGCAGAATGTATTGTTTTGTTACGGTAGGTGGCGTACTACCACGGTTCCCATGAAAACGTCTGAGGTCCTAGGTTCAAATCTCAGGTTGGGCCCAGGCCTTGCGGTTTTTCAATCCAATTAAATTAATTTCAATTTACTTGTTTGCCAGTAAAGGTAAGAAATTAAATAAGATTGTATTTCTCTCAGATGGAAGGAAAGAAAGAAAGATATGTCTATTAAATAAACACAGCTCTGAATTATTTCGTTGGGTTGTCAGAAGTAATATAAGGTAATGTTATATATTTTTACCTGCACAAATAATTTGACTAAAGTCGCGTCTATATAGACACTTGTCTATATAGTATGCTAATGTAACGAAAAGGTTATTGTAAGTTGTAACCATGTCATATTGTAGAATTTCCGGGATAAAAATTAGCCTATGTTACGTTAATGTAGCTTTCCAAAAAAGTTATATTTTTTAAAATCGGTTTTGTAGTTTTTAAGCCTATTCATTACAAACAATTTTATTTTTAAATCAATCTTTCATAACATAAGCTCACGCCTGTATCCCAGAGGCGGACTAGCGAACCAGAACACCCACATTTCACAGACCTTAATTCCGTCCCAAATGTGATAAGTGGCGAGCCTATCGCTATATCAGCCACATATGTTTTTAAAGTATTTTAGTTTTTATAAGATTATCGCCTACTTGGTCTAGTGGCAGCATATATGGGCTGTAGACCGGGAGATCGTGGGTTCGAATCCCAGGTCAGGCAAAGCGGATTTTCTAATTTAATTTGCCCGGGACTGGATCCCCTAGAGGGGGTTGACGTCAGACAGGCAGCCAGTCGTAAAAACATAGCCAAATCCTATCTGCCACATGCTTGAAAAAGTTAGTTGCGCCAATCCCACATTAAGGTGGGATAAAGGCCGATAGGAAGAGTTTTTAAAAGATTATGGAATTATACTTAAAGTATAATTAAAAAATAAGTCTATTTCTTCCTATCAGCCCTTATCGTAATTTAGAAGTATTATGAGGTCAGCGCCACACTCTTTTTATTGCCAAGATAATAAATTTTAGTATTATTTATGTTTAGAAGACGAGCACTTTTTAAGCTAATTTTATTAATATATAAAGTGAACTAAAAATAAAAACAAAATAGACTTAAAGTAAAGTGGAAATAGAAAACGATAAAATTATATTGACATTTTAACATTGATCGAAATGTTTCGTTTTTCCTTATCTTTTGGATTATCTCTTTCTAATCTTAAGAAAGAGAACAAATTCCGGGCATTCCAAATTACGATGGGGTAGTAACATTTTATGATCATTTGTATTGCAGCTATGAAAGCAAACGACAACTAACGGCCGGTTTCAATAAACGATTTCAGTTTAGAGTGCAGATAGATCGCGATTATGAACCAATCAAATCAAGTCATTTGACGGAGCCATGTTCAAACTGTGTTCTTATTGGCTAATCATACTATTTATTGGAACCGGGCGTAAATGGTATTAAAACTGACTGCTGTGGCTACAGGACTTGGGTTCGATTATGCATCATCTTGTGAAATATGTAAAATTCTTCGACTGAACGTACATCCCACGTGTGTATAGCTGCTTATAGCGACATAATATCTCCACTATCACGTACTATGTACGTAAGAATTAAAAAGTATGACAATCCCAATATTAGCTGATACAATATCTTTATTACATTGTAATTACATGTGCATCTTATTTGCTAATGCAAGTGGAAATTATATAATAATGAAATTTGTCCTGAAAGTTATTTTAACTCACTTCGATGGTAAATAGTTACATAGCTACTGATTCGGTATACTGTCTTAGGGCGCCTTGCACCACTATTACTAAGCTACAGTTAGTCCTAACCTCAAGTTAAATTGAACCTCAAGTTAAATTGAAAAATAAATATATGAATGTCATGTAAATCATTACATGTAATTAATTAAATGTCGTCATATATTATCTATCTATCTATTAGCCGCGATAGCTCAGTTGGGAATGGTACGGACTGTCGAGACAAGTGTCGGAGGTTCGAGACCAACCCCATAATGAAGCATACACCTCTGCCTTTTCTATGTTAAGTGTATTTTGATTGTGAAATATCGTTTGCTATAACGGTAAAGGAAAACATCGTAAGGAAACCTGCATACCCGAGAATTTCTTTAAAGGAATTTCGAAGGTATGTGAAATTTACCAATCCGCATTAGGCCAGCATGGTAAACTATGACCCCTCTCAATAGTAGAGGAGGCCCGTGCCCAGCAGTGAGACAGTAATATTACAGGACTAATATTATT
The DNA here is from genome assembly GCA_036417725.1 of Clanis bilineata. Taxonomy (NCBI): domain Eukaryota; kingdom Metazoa; phylum Arthropoda; class Insecta; order Lepidoptera; family Sphingidae; genus Clanis; species Clanis bilineata. The sequence continues at coordinate 13,636,099 of CM071149.1, read as the reverse complement.
ATTATTGTCGAGGTTTGGATCGTGTGTGCTGGGAGACTTATGTAGTTTTAATAAAATATTTATAACATATTACTTCACTTTTATTTAATTACTTTACACATACATGGCGGCTACATTTTGGTTAGCGGAAGAAGCTCAATAACCTCTTTGACATTTCTTACCATAAACTTATAAACCAATGACAACATAACATAAGGACTTAACTCTTTGTAACATGGGCATTGGATCTATACCTCAACACTCTCCCTCAATGTCCATGTTTCAAACCTAATTCATACATACATTGAATAAACTTATCTCTACTAACAGGTTTTGTGAATACATCTGCGAGCTGATATCTAGTGTTTACATATTCTACCTTAATAAGTCCTTCCTCTACCTTTTGTTTAACAAAATTATATTTTATGTCTAAATGCTTTAATCTCTTTTGATCTGGATTCTTTACCGTTTTCATAGTACTCTGATTATCTTCAAAAATAGTTACACAGTTTGCTTTTACATTTAAATCTGATAATAATTTTACAATCCAACATGCCTCCATAGAAGCCTCACATAAAGAAATTAATTCTGCCTCAGTTGTACTCAATGCTACTGTAGTTTGTTTCTTAGATCTCCAAATTACAGTATTTCCATAAACTTGAAATATATATCCTGATGTGGATTTCCTATCTGAATCTCTAGCATAATCAGCATCTGCATATCCTAAAATTGGTGACATTACTCTACAGTTATTATCTTTTGAATAAACTAACATATAATTAACAGTTTTCTTGACATATCTCAACACTCTTTTTAAAGCTATCCATAAATTTTCACATGGTTTAGACTGAAATCTACTTAAATAACATATAGCAGTTGTTAAATCAGGTCGTGACCCCACTGTTGCATACATAAGAGAACCTACCAATGATCTACATTTGTGTTCATAACTCATATCAATATTACAATTTTCATCAAATTTAAAATTAAGTTCCATAAGCGTGTCACTACCTTTACAATTCTCCATACCATATTTCTGTAAAATGCTTTGCAAATAATTTATCTGATTAATATGAATTTCCCCTTGTTTCTTAATTATTGAAATTCCCAAGTATGTTAAATTCTCATTTCCCAAGTCTTTCATTCTAAACTGTGATGATAAAAACTTTTTAACATTCTCAATTTGCAAATTATCTTTTCCTAGTATTAACAAATCATCAACATATAATAATAAGTACAATTCCCCTTTAGTATACAAACAATAGTCATTTACAGAACGTTTAAACCCATATTTAGTTATAGTTTCATGAAATTTTTCATACCAATACTTTGGTGATTTCTTTAACCCATATAGTGATTTTGTTAATTTTAGAACATATCCCTCAGGTACATTTAAGCCTTGTGGCGATTTTAGATAAACGTTTTCATTAATGTTACCATATAAAAAGGCCCCTTTTACATCCATTTGGTGTACATCATAATCTCTATACATTGCAACTGACAATAATATTCTTAACGTTTGTAATTTTAAAACAGGTGAGTAAATATCTTCTAAATTATCCTTTTGTTGAAATCCACGTACTACTAATCTTGCTTTATATATTTCTTCATTTCCTATATTTTTCTTTGTAAATACCCATTTACTGTCTAATAATTTTTCTTTCTTCGGTGTTGGTACTATTTTCCAAGTTTCACTTTCTTTTAATACTTTTAATTCTTCTTGTACTGCTTTTACCCATTTTAGCTTGTCCGGTCTTTCATTTATCTCATCATAACATAATGGTACCTCTTGATTCATACTTAGTAGAGCAAATAACGCATCATCACTATCATCATCCATATTTACTTCATAATCTTCTTGCCATTTTGGTTTTCTTGTTTGCCTTTTCTCTCTATTATGTTTATATCCTTTATTCTTTTCATCTTCTGTAGTATTCTTCTGCTCTTTTTCTTTTGTATTTAATATATCTATAACTTCCTGCTCTTCATTTTCTGTTTCATCATCTTCTCTCTCTGACTCCTTTTCATCCTCAAATGTAACTTTTTCTCTCTGTTGTTCCTGTGTATACATATCTGTGGATGCAGCTGGTAAGTGAACTAAGGGTTCTTCTTTTTGACGTTCATCAAATATTACATTCCTAGCATGAACTAACTTATCGGTTTCCTCATCATACAATAGATACCCTGTTCTACTATAACCTACCATTATCATTCGTTTCCCTGTGTTATCTAATTTCTGTCTATGTTCTTTAGGTACATGATTATATGCTATACATCCGAATACACGAAAATTTGAAACATCCGGCTTCCTACCTTCCCACAATTCACTTGGAGTTTTATCTTTTCCTACAGTTGGACTTCTATTAGTTACATAAGCTGAATACAAAATTGCATCTCCCCAGAATTCTTTTGCTAATTTAGATTCCAATAAAATTGTCCTAGTCTTTTCTACAAGTGTCCTATTCATTCTTTCTGCTACCCCATTCATCTCAGGATTATACGGTACTGTATACTGTAATGTTATACCATTATTTGAACAAAATCTTTGAAATTCCCCAGATATATATTCTCTACCATTATCACATCGTAACTTTAATAAATCTGCATTAAAATGTTTAGTTGCATAATAAAAATATTTCTTAAAATTATCAAAAACTTCTGATTTGTGACGCATTAAATATACCATACAAAAATGTGTGTTATCATCTATAAATGTAACAAAATACTTATGACCTTCTCTATCTGTAGGGGTTATAGGTCCACAAACATCTGTATGTACTAACTCTAAAGGTTTCTTTGCTCGGTAACCTTGCTTATTAAATGGTTGTCTCGTCATTTTTGCGAGTAAACATGGTTCACACAACATATGTTCAATTTTATTACCTTTCATATCATTTAAACCATTTACCATATTTTTATGCAATAATGTATTAATGTTATTAATACCCAAATGTGCAAAACGTCTGTGCCATAATTCTGTCATATTACTGTTTGACTCTGTATAATTACATTTTGAAAAATCTACTTGCATTTCTATAGTATACAATGAACCATCACTGTCCCCAATCATTAATAAGCCATTATTTTTATAAACTCTAACTTTACCTCCTTGAAAACAAACTTTTAAACCATTAATTTCTAATTTATGAACTGATAACAAGTTTTTTCTTAAGTCTGGCACATAGTAAACATTTTTAATAGTACAATTAGAAGGCTTTTTCCCAACATATGTTTTTGCCTGTATATTACCTATTCCTACTGCTTTTAACATTACACCATTTTTTGCCGATGCTATATTTTTAGGTTTATTTAACTCTTTATAATCAGAAAACATATCTTTAGTATTTATTAAATGATCTGAACAGCCAGAATCTATATACCACAATAATTTATCCTTAATGTCCATATTACACTTATTCACTTCACAATTAATAGCCGCTCCATGCTTCGCTGTACTATTCTCCGCTGTATATGACTGGTGTCCTCTCCCTGAATTCCTGGCTCCTCTATATCCTTGTCCTCGGGTGTTATTACCACGTCCCCTCGGGTTATTACAATATCCTCTTTCTCTTGTATAATTTTCTTTTCTTTCTTGATAATTTTCCATTCCTTGATTATAATTTTCTCTTCCTTGATTATAGTTATTCCTCCTTTGCATATAATTCACATTTCTTGTACATTGATACTTCTTATGACCAGGTTTTCCACATGTATAACAGTTAAATGCGTTCCCACGATTAATTTCTCTATCATTTTCTTTTCCGTTAAATTTCTTTTTCTTTTCTTCTTCTCCCAGCAGCCTATTTTTCACAAAATCTAGTTTCAAATCCTCTTGTGTCTCTAATGCTGTAATAATTCCTTCATATGACCTTGGCATTGACAACAAGACATAATTTACTTTTTCTTCCTCGCTTAATTCTGAATCAGATTCCTTAAGATCAGTAAAGATTTGCTCCATTTCTACTAAATGTTTCATCAGAGACTCGTGCTCCTTGAACTTCATATCCGACAACTGTCTTCTCAAATATAACTTTGACCTCACACCTTTTTTCTTAAAATTTTCTTCTAAATTGTGAAACATTTGATGGGCACTACTTTTCTTTACATACTCTATATGGCTATCCGCCACACAAGCAATAATAATAGCCTGTGCTTTCGCTTCAGATGCCTTATTTTCTTCCTTCGCGCCATAACTCTCATTCTCAATGGCGTCCAATACTAAATTTTCTCTTAGTATACTGCGTACTCTAAACGCCCAAGTGTTAAAATTAGTGCCTTTGAAGGGCTCGACAGAATATTTTTCCTTCATCATACTGATTCAGATTAATTATGAGTTTCTTACTTTGATTTCTTACGATGCGACAGCCATCTTCAAATACCGCGTGGACGAACAAACACGGCGAACCACGATAAGCACGGGAACCACGGGAACCACGATATGCTACCACTGTCGAGGTTTGGATCGTGTGTGCTGGGAGACTTATGTAGTTTTAATAAAATATTTATAACATATTACTTCACTTTTATTTAATTACTTTACACATACATGGCGGCTACATTTTGGTTAGCGGAAGAAGCTCAATAACCTCTTTGACATTTCTTACCATAAACTTATAAACCAATGACAACATAACATAAGGACTTAACTCTTTGTAACATGGGCATTGGATCTATACCTCAACAATTATTATATATTATTTACATGTAATGAATTACATGTCCTTCATATATTTATTTTTCAATTTAACTTGAGGTAAGGACTAACTGTAGGTTAGTAATTGTGGTGCAAGTCGCCCTTAAAAACACTTGCTGTTGCCCGTGACTCCGTTTGCGTGGAGATGTTTTTCCGGGATAAAAAGTAAGTAGCCTATGTATTATTCGGATGTATATCACACACATACACATACAAAGCACACGCCTGTATCCCCGAAGGGGTAGGCAGAGGCGCACTAGCGAACTAGAACACCCACATTTCGCCGAGCTTAGTTCCGTCCCAGATGTGATAGGGGGGAGCCTATCGCCATATCGGGCACAAATTTCAGACTCCGGGCTGATATGGAAAAATCCAATATCCCTTTGCCCGACCCGGGGATCGAACCCGAGACCTCAGAACCGTAGTCGTACCGAAACTACCGAAATACCACCACGCCACCGAGGCAGTTGGATGTACATATGATATAACAGTAAAGTCACTTTTCGACCGACTTCCAAAAACGAGGAGGTCCTCAATTCGTCTGTATTTTTTTATGTATGTTACGCGATATCTCCGCCGAATGTAGACCGATCTTCAAAATTCTTTTTATGTTCAATAGAGCTTATTTCAAGGGTGGTCTCATATAAATTTGGTCACGATCGGATTTCAAGTCGGTCTGTTCAGTTTTTAAATTTTGATTATATAATATCAGTAGGATTTTCGCATTATCTTATCTTTAAGAATAGTTTGTCACTTTTATTTGCGTCACACTGTTTAAAAATAGAAGGAGAAAAGCTATTCTCAAAGATAAGCAGGGCGTAAATATTCTTGTAAGTAACGGGCTAAATGTATGTATGTTTTGTATTATGAACGTTTAGTTGAAACCTTTGGTTGAAGCATTAAACTATTATTTGTCATTCTTTTTCCAAATATTACATTTTTTTTCTACTTGGCCTTAACCTACCTTAATATGGGGTCGGCGCAACACACTTCTTTAAGCATGTTGCACAGATTTGGCTTAGTTTTTACGACCGGCCGCTTGCCTGACGTCAATCCTCTGAGGGATCCAGTCCCTGGCAAATTAAATTAGAAAATTTGGTTTTCCTGACCTGGGAATCGAACCTAGGACCTCCCGGTCCACAGTCCATATATGCTGCCACTAGACCCAGGAGGCCACCAAATATAACATGAATATGTGAATATTATAAATGTTGTACATTTCAGAATTCACATATCTTTCAAATCAAATCAAATCAAAATATTTATTGAATCCATGAAATGTTACTACATTATTTAGATTTCGCCAGTTCGGAAGGCCGTTTCGCCAGAGAAAAACGGGCAAGAAACTCTGGCGTTGCTCTTTTAAATACCAGTTGACAATAATCGCTTATAAAGTACAATATACAAAAAATATATACAAATTAGAGCAGCTAAACCACCAAGAAAATACATACAAATGAATTTTTGTAGTATTAATTGTGTATAAATTTGCTTGTAACCTGTTTTGTATGAAATAAATAAATAAAAAAAAATACAATGGCTCACTAAGTGACCTCACCTTTTACCTTTTACCTTTTTGTAATAATAATGTACCCTTTATGAATAGACTACATTTGAAAGATTCGTCCTTTTAACCTTATGAATAAAATGTATAAAATATATGGCCTTAGGTATAGGCCTTTTTTCAACCGACTCGGGCTAAAAGCCTGATATTTTTATACCTATTTTTTGCTCATTTATAATGACTATAAAGGTAGGAGATCAATTCTGAAATATAAAAACCGGCCAAGTGCGCGTCGGACTCGCGCACCGAGGGTTCCGTACAACCCTGTAGGTATATAATGAGTTTCGCAATTTTTCCTTTGTCTGTGGTATAAGATGTTGCTTCGTACCATGTTTCAAGATTCTAGTTCACGGGTTTTGATTCCCTTGCGAGTGCCAAAAATTTGCGGCATAAACGGCTGTATCTTTTGATTGCGTTGGCTTAAGAGTTTAATTTTTTCACAGCTCCAAGGGACAGTAGACCTGAGTATTTGATATTAATTTTAGCTTGATACCTCGACGCGTTCCTGAGAAGAAGGGTCTTGACTGACCGACAGACATTCTGTTTTGTTTATTTTACGTTCTTGTAATTTCAATTCCGAAGTTAGAAGTTAAACAAGCATTTTACATCTTTTCCGCCTCGATGGCGTAGTTGTATTGCAGTACAACTATTGTCCTAAGGTCTCGGGTTCGATCCCCGTTCGAACCCAACAACACTGCCCGTAGGCAGTGTTGTTGGGTTTTCAATTCAGTATCAACCCGGAGTCTGGAATTTGTACCCGAAATGGCGATAGACTCGCCCCCTCTCAGTTCTGGGATGAACTAAGCTCGGCGAAATATAGTTATTCTATTTCGCCTCTGCCTATCCTTTCGGGGTTACAGGCGTGAGTGTATGGATGTATGTATGCTTATGTACATCTTTATAATTTAACCCTGTAATATTACTGTCCCACTGCTGGTCACGGGCCTCCTCTACTAATGAGAGGAGGGGGGTTAGGCCTTAGTCTACCGCGCTGGCCTAATGCGGGTTGGTAGACTATACATACCTTCGCAATTGTTGTGTAGAAATTATCGGGTATGCAGGTTTCCTCACGATGTTTTCCTTCGCCGTTATAGCAAGCGATATTGCACAATGAAAACACACTTTACATAGAAAAGTCAGAGGTGTGTGCTCTTTTTGGGGTTGGTCTCGAACCTCCGACACTCGTCTCGGCAGTCCGGACCATTCACAACTGAGCCACCACTGTTTATGTACTGTACATCTTTATCATAACACAATTACAATTCATTAAATCTTCTGACTTAATTTATTAGGTACACAACAATCTTTATGATGAGTATAAATTCTTATCGAGTCGTAACAAGTCATCCAGTACCTAATTAGTTGGTATTAGTGTCGTTTGCGGGTGTTATATTTTTTCTGCCGATACAAGGGTGAGTCTTTCTAAAAATTTATTTTCTTTCAATTTCTCTCTCTCTCTCCTTCCGGCTATTTATCCCACATGGTGGTGGGGTCAGCCTTCCTCACGCTCTTCCTCCACTTCGCTCTATATCTATGACATCGTCGTCGGAAACATTGCATTCCTTCATGTCGCGTTGCAGCCCACTTGTCTATGTTGTTTTTGGTCTCCTTCTTGATCTTTTTCCGGCGATGGACAGTTCTAGTACCTGATTGCCAACATAATCGGGTGGACTTCTGACTGATTTTGATATATCCATACCATCTCATCCAGTTCTCCTGAAGGGCACGTACTCGTTTCGGATCTTATCGAGCCTTGAGATACCACACATTTCTTTCAATCAACGTTTAAAATTGGAGTTCAAAATTACCCGTCGGAGACGGCTGTATATATGTTACATAAGCGTATTGGCCACCGAAGGCCGAGACTATCTACGTATTTTTTCATATACAAGAAGTTTCACAAAGTTGACATCAATAATAACTATACTTAAAGAGAGGATGGCTAGCAATCTAGCGGTATAGTTGAAAATTTCGTAAGGCTCATAGTTTTTGAATAATGAAAACTTAGATTTGTGACGAAAAAACTATTTGATACCACTGTCTCACAGAAAACCGGCGTGAAGTAGCAGTTTGCCGGCGTGTTTCGTTCGGTGAGTGAGATTTCCGGTGACCCAATTCCCCATTCCTTTCCCTATCCCTATTTCCCCCATTTTACGTTAGCATCACTGTGACTCTTTGTCTTGGGTGTCAATGATGGATCACTTACCATAAGGTGACCCATCTGCTCCTTTGCCAGTTTCTGCTATAAAATAATCACAAGTTTAAAAACTTAACGGACCGACTTCAAATCCGATTGTGACCAAATTTATATGGGACCACCCTAAAAAGAAGCTCAAAAAGAATTTTGAAGATCGGTCCACATTCGGCGGAGATTTTGCGTAACGTACAAAAAAAATACTGCCGTATTGAAGATCTTCTCCTTTTTGGAAGTCGGTCGAAAAAAAAACGAACGACGTTATCCGTTTTTTAGATGCATACATTCGAAAATGGTTTCAAAAATTATCCGGCTATGCCAGCGTTTGTTCTACGAGGGAAATCGCCAGAGGATGTCGGTCGAGTGATGATCACAGATGGTTTGCAAAAACAACCCTTCATAATCTTCGATATGGACGAGGCTTACCGACGCATCCAACATTTTAAAGACATGATGCCACGGGTCAAAATATTTTACGGTAAGTTAGCATAAGTTGTTCACTATTGAATATTCTTGTTCAAATATACATACATAAGCTCACGCCTGTATCCCCGAAGGGGTAGAGGTGCACTAGCGAACTAGAACACCCACATTTCGTTGAGCTTAGTTATAGCTTAGTTTCTCTACGAGATCAAATCAGGAATGCATCTTATTTGGAGTAAATTGATGCCTTAATATATTTTAGTATATTAGGCAGTGCCTAATGGGGTACTAGTCGAGAAACCTCCACGTGCACCCTGGGCAACGGCGATCCGGACGGAGATGATCGTTCGCTTACGTCTGTTTTCGTCCGTGACCACGGCTAAACGTTTGAACAATAAAATTGTTTTATGTGATTCTTGAACATTCACATAACATTCTAGGGTGTAAATTGTAATAAACACCCTCCATTGTAGTAAGTGGTTGATGGCGTTACTGGCATTTGAGATCAACTTTCAACTTGCTTGATAACCCCTTTATATTTAGTAATATTAAATATATTTCCCCAAAACAGAATATCCAATATTGAACAAGAAAACACTGTGATTGTATTTCGGACGACTACTGGCCTGAGGTCTCGGGTTCGATCTCCGGGTCGGGCAAAGTGATATTGGATTTTTCAGTATCAACCCGGAGTCTGGAATTAGTACCCGATATGGCGATAGGCTCGCCCCCTAACACATCTAGGACCGAACTAAGCACTGCGAAATGTGGGTGTACTAGTTCGCTAGTGCGCCTCTGCCTACCCCTTCGGGGATACACCTTATGTTATGTGTGTAATGATTTGCATTATTTATAATTTAATGGTATCTTCTATTTATATCTATTGTGTTGTAAATCAGCAATGAAATCGAATGACACCGACATGATGTTGAAACTGGCAATATCACAAGGGGTTGGTTTTGATTGCGCATCGCCTGGAGAAATTTATAAGTTAAGAAAACTTAATGTGTGTCCCACGTAAGTACATGCTATTTTCTCTTCTTAATACTTAAAGCAGCGTTAGCTCATTTCGGAATGATGCGGACTGCCGAGACGAGTGTCGGAGATTCCAGACCAACCCCAAAAAATAACACACACCTCTGACTTTTCTATGTTAAGTGTGTTTTCATTGTAAATGATCGCTTCCTATAACGGTGAAGGAAAACATCGTGAGGAAAAAGGAAAAGGAGTTTTTTTCAGTGGTAGAGCCTCGCTGTAGACAGTAACGTCTACAGCACGAATGGGCCGGCTCGGCCGGATAGATACCACTGTCTCACAGAAAACCGACGTAAAGTGCCAGCTTGCTATCGCGTTTCGTTCGGTGAGTGAGATTTCCGGTGGATCTTTTCTCCACACCCTTTCCCAATCCCTTTTCCCTCCCCTTCCATTCCCTTCTTGTAGGTTGGCAATGCACCCATTAATATTTTTGTGTCTTGGGTGTTTATGGGCGGTGGAGATCATTTACCATCAGGTGGCCCATCTGCTCGTTTGCCAGTGTCTGCAATAAAAAAAATAGAACTTATGTTAAAATGTAATTAAGTTCATGTTCATTTGGCAGAAGCATTATATACGCGATGCCCACAAAAACTCCGGAACAGATGGTATATGCCCGCGAGTCGGGAGTTAGACACACAACGTTCGACTCTTCGTATGAACTGAAGAAATGTGCTGAACACTGGCCAGATGCACGGTACACTTAGTTTAATAATATTTTTTAAAAATATTTTTGTGTCTTTATTGTTAATTGTAAATTAAAACCAACAATTTTATTATGTAAATCAATTATCCGTATGTGATACATATATAGCCGCTTCCAGAGTGGACGTCCTATGGCTGATGATGATGTGAAATTTGCCATATTGTGTTCGGGCGGTAGTCATATATTGTATTGGGATATTTACCCGTAGCTGATTAATATTGGGTTTTTCTACTGAGCATCAACTATATAACATAGTGGTATGATTTTATTGGAATTTTCCATATCAGCCCGGAGTCTGGAATTTGTGCCCGATATGGCGATAGGCTCGCCCCCTATCACATTTGAGTGGTAGAGTCACGCTTTATACAGTAACGTCTACAGCACGAATGGGCTCGACCGGTTTGATACCACTGTCACACAGAAAACCGACGTAAAGTGGCAGCTTGCTGTCGCGTTTCGTTCGGTGAGTGAGATTTCCGGTGGCCTAGTTCCCCCCTTCCTTTCCCAATCCCTTTTTCCCTCCCCTTCCATTTACTCCTTTTATGCCAACCTAATCGCATCCATGATTCTTTTTGTGTCTTGGGTGTGTATGGGCGGTGGGATCACTTACCATCAGGTGACCCATCGGCTCGTTGGCCAGCCTGCTAAAGAAAAAAAAATCGGCGAAATGTAAGTGTTCTAGTTCGCTAGAGCAACTCTACCTACCTCTTTGGGGATACAGGCGTGAGCTTATGTGTTATAGTATTATATTCTTATTTTAAGATTACTTATTCGTATCCGGGTGGACAGTGTGAGTCAGTATGCATTGGGGGAAAAGTTCGGATGTGATTTTTTTTTTTTTTTTATAGCAGAAATTGGCAAACGAGCAGATGGGTCACCTGATGGTAAGTGATCTCCACCGCCCATAACCACCCAAGACACAAAAAGAATCATGGGTGCGTTGCCAACCTAAAAGAAGGGAATGGAAGGGGAGGGAAGGGGATTGGGATAGGGAGTGGGGAAATGGGCCACCGGAAATCTCACTCACCGAACGAAACGCGACAGCAAGCTGCCACTTTACGTCGGTTTTCTGTGAGACAGTGGTATCAAACCGGTCGAGCCGACCCATTCGTGCTATAGACGTTACTGTCTACAGCGTGGCTCTACCACTGAGACAGAAGCTGTTGATCTTTTGGAAGAAGCGGCCAGTCTCGGATTAAAAGTAAGTTGGCTATTGAACTCGAAATAATGGCATCCATATTCGATATCAAATTGCTTCATTTTCGTTACACAATATTTATAAATTATATATAATACTAGTTATACACCTTCATCCTCAAATGAGGGGTTCTTGTCATTCTACCTGTCCTTATCCCACTTTAATGTGGGGTCGGCGCAATACACTTCTTCAAGCATGTTGCAGAAATGATTTGGCTAAGTTTTTACGACCGGCTGCCTGCCTGACGTCAACTCCCTCTGAGGGGTCCAGCCCCGGGCAAATTAAATTAGAAAATTCGCTTTGCCCGACCTGGGAATCGAACCCACGACCTCCCGGTCCACAGCCCATACATGCTGCCACTAAACCAAGGAGGCGACTAAATGAGGGGTTCTTGTACAGAAAAAAAATCAACTACAACTTTTATTTAACTTCGTGTTTTCTTCTATCATGGCAAGAAATAAAAGGCTTTTTATTTCTTATAATAGTTAAATATCACTAATGTGTATCTGGAATGGAAAAAAGTCTAAATTTTTCATCCACGTCTTCGCTTACCTACAAAAATTTCCGAATTGTAATCGGAAATGCCTCAACCATATCACAAGAAAATAATTTCTTACAACAGATCAATATAGTTATTAGTGAAGCGCGATTGGATTAGCTTTGGCATTGAGCGGTGACCGCTCACCATCAGTATCACAATCTCTGACAGTCGGTCACAATAAATAATCTCAGTTCGAGTGTGCAGATAGATCGCGAAAATGAACCGATCAATTTAAGTCATTTGACGTCATGTTCAAAGTTTCAAGCTTTGTTGTTATTGTCTTTTTTTTTTTGTAAGTTGTTTTTTTTTTGGGATTTTTGAGTGAGATCGCTTATTAAGACTGTCCGTTAGTCTTTCACTCTCTCTCCCTCTCTCTCTCTCTCTCTCTCTCTCTGTGTATGTGTGTGTGTCACTCTCTAGCTAGCTCTACTTCGTCTGCTGGTCGAGGAAGTTGTTTTGATTGTCACAGGTAGTAGGAGTGGCATTCCACGTTGGTTCTATATGCTCGACCCCGGAGAGTTATGTCACAGGGTTGAAGTATGCACGAGCGTTGTTCGACCACGAGGCTCAGGCTGGACGAGAAATGAAAATTGTGGACTTCGGCGGAGGTTTCTACAGTGATACAGAAGACGGAATCGATCAGGTATGAGATTGTAATCAATACTGACACCAGTTGTTAGTGCATTTAGAATCAAAATTGAGTGTATTATATTTAAAAAAAAACTGAATAAATTGGAAGGATAAATAAATAAATACACCTAACAGCCACACACCTAGTCCTGACCCCACACTATGTATCGTGGATGTCAGAGACTATGAGAGACTTTCGGTCTCCCAACACCCAGACTTGAAACAAATATCTGTGGGACATACAAACATTTGTCTCGGTACGGGAATCGAACCCGCGGCCTCTCGCTTCCCAGCCGGCTACTCGCCCGCTGCGCCACGGAGGATATTATGTAATTATTTGATTGGATAATTACATCAAGCAAGACATATTCTATTTAATACAACTAGGTAAATAAACAATAAATAATGGATAAGGATAGATAAAAATATAACAGACACTTTATTTTTTATTTTTCGTATTTTTTAGGTTTTTAAAGTAATCAATGTTAGTTTAGAAGAGTTATTCCCGGATCCACAAATTCAAGTGATCGCTGAGCCTGGTCGATACTTGTGCGAATCCGCTTTCACTATGTACTGCAGCATCAACAATGTGCGCACGGTAGGTAAATTTAACGCATATTTATTCAATTAAATCATTTCCTTTAGCAAAAGTCATATTTTTTTACTCATCTCTTTACTTTTACTCAAGTAAGCCCTATAACCATAAATAACCATTGAGCATAAATAAATAAAATAATATAATATTAGCCCTGTAACATTACTGTCCCACTGTTGGGCACAGGCCTACTCTACTAATGATAGGGGTTAGGCCTTAGTCTACCACGCTGGCCTAATGCGGGTTGGCAGACTTCACATACCTTCGAAGTTCCTGTTAAGAAATTCTCGGGTATGTAGGTTTCTTCACGATGTTTCCTTCACCGTAATAGCAAGCGATATTTCACAATGAAAATACAATTAACATAGGAAAGTCAGAAGTGTATGCTCCATTTTGGGGTTGGTCTCGAACCGCCAACGTTTTCAGAAATTTTCCTGCTCAGGCCGCTGAGCTATCGCTGCTGTTTTTTGATCATAGATAATAACTTAAAAAATATTACAAAAAGTTTGTAAGGATGTATGGATGTTTGTCACTCTTTTACGCAAAATGATGGATTTTGATGAAACTTTTCATTAATTGATTATACTTCAGAATAAAATACTTTTATCCCAGATAAATAGACGTTTCCCCCGTATATTTCGAGGCGGACGAAGCCGCGGACAACACCTAGTAATAACATACAATTAATAATTGTAATAAATCATATTTAATTTACGTTTCAGGCAACAAAAAATGAGAAACAAACGAACATGGTCTACATAAACGATGGCATTTATGGATGCTTGAGACACCTAGAAAAATGGAATGCACCCATTAAGTTTATGGTAATTTTACATTCATTAATTTTATTTTATTTCTTTATAGAGGTATACTTATGTAAAGTGTTTCTTTTCACTGGGACAGTACGTGAAAATCTGAAGCTTTAGGAGATACCGAGAAATCGTCTTAGGAATCATTTGTTTTTTTTTTTTACGAAAATAATTTTGACAAATATAGGTACTAAAAATTTTGGATAACTCTCTGTCCCTGAAAATTAATGAAAATGAACAATATTTTTATTATTCTGATCAATTTAGTTTCATGACAGGATTATTTAATTGTATGGAAAGAAAAACATTTGAACAGCGGAAGTTGTTAAAAAAAAAATGTTTTTCACACTCACTCAAATTTTTCAGGCAAAGCGAATTTTCTAATTAAATTTTCCCGGGACTGGATCCCCCAGGCGGGTTGACGTCGGGCAGACAGCCGGTCGTAAAAACTAAGCCAAATAATTTCTGCACTGGGGTCGTGCATTAAGGTGGAATAAGAGCAGGTAGATATTAAGAATCATTTCATATTTCAGCAAACTAAAAACTACTTAACGGAGTACGAGGAAGTGTTGCTATGGGGTCCGAGTTGTGACTCTTTGGACAATATCATGAAAAACGTCACAGTACGTCTACCACGATGCATGGTGTCAGACTGGCTCATCTTCCCAAATATCGGCGCCTACAGTATCACCATATCCACCAGGTTCTCCTGCCTAGAAGTACCTTTGATACGCTCTGTCGTATCTTTCGAGTTATGGTAAGAAAAATCGTAAGTTAACAATCCTAATGGCGCGTACACACTGGGCCGAACGAAGGCGAACGAATCATGCCTGTTTCACAACAGCGAAAGTTTGTTTGTGTGAACGCGTTTGGCCGGTGAGTACCCGCCATGACACCAAAGACATTATAAATAAATAAATACATCCAACAGTCAAACACCTAGTCCTGACCCCACACTAGTTATAACCTGTATACTTAACCGGTACCTGTAGACTTGAAACAAATATTTGTGGGCCACAAAAACATTTGTCTCAATGCGGGAATCGAACCCGCGGCATCTCGCTTCACAGCTGGCTACTCGCCCGCTGCGCCACGGAGGCTGTCGTATCGCACATATGTAGACGGGACAACAGCACAAAAATTGTGATCCAAAAGTTGTGACCTCGTAGTCATAAGTTTCTCAGTCGTATTTGAAAATTGAAACGCGCGAAAGGTCGTGCCAGCATAATAATATTTAGACAATAAAATTGTCTTACGTTTTCTCGAACATTAGGAGGTAAATTTGAATAAGCGCCCTCACATTGCAATAAGTGGTAGATGGCGTAACAGCAGGGTTACCACCACCTCTTATAGCAGTATTATTATAGTCGTTCTTCGTTTGTTTTGTTTGGGAATCGGTACAAGTAAGATTATAATAATACTACTATAAGAGGTGGTGGTAACCCCCCTGAGGTTTGAATCATTTTTTTAATGGACATTTGCTTGATGGGCCCCTCTATAGTTAGTAATACCTCTTTGCTTAAAATCAACTTCAATTTATCTGATATTGATTTAATTATATAAGACTAACCTTTCACCTCATATGGGGATGAGGCCGAGCCTATAACTAACCTTTCACCTCACATGGGGATGAGGCCGAGCCTATGACTAACCTTTCACCTCACATGGCCGAGCCTATCGCCATACCGGGTACAAACTCCAGATTCTGGGCTGGAACTTAGTAGAAAAGCTCAATATTACCCACGCTCTGGGTCGAACCCGAGACCTCAATACATTAGTCGTACCATTTACACGATACAACTACGCCACGAAGCATAACTAAGTTACAGTCATTACTTATTATTTTTAAATTTTATTGATAGAAGAATAATAATTATAAAGTTAAATCTCGGACTGCCTCGGTGGCGTGGTTGTATTTCGGCACAACTACTATCCTGATGTATCGAGATCCCCTAATTCGAGCTAAGTGATATCGGATTTTTCTATATCAGCCCGGAGTCTGGAATTTGTGCCCTATATCTAGGACGGAACTAAGCTCTGCGAAATGTGGGTGTTTTAGTTCGCTAGTACACCTCTGCCAACCCCTTCGAAGAAACAGGCGTGAGCTTATGTCATGTTACGTTATTTTCAAATTCAAATAAGAACGTAATGATCTCACACGAAGTTTATTGTTTCAGGAACCAATTAAAAGACAGTGAAATATTCGCGCCGAAAGATTTTGCGACAGATCCAGACATTTCAACACCTCTCCCTGTTATTTTGCCACCGTTGCTTCCAGAATGCATTTATGAATATAAACATAGCCCTAAATTAAATATATAATTCATGACTAAAATAGTATTACTATAATGGCATTAGTTTCGTCCATCCTAAGTTTAAAGGAGTAAAGGAGGCGTTTATAATAAATCGATTGGATATGCAATTACATAAAGGGCACATCTAGAATACTTTGACAAATACATTTCTCAAATATAATATATCTACAAATATATATTAAACTTTACCGTTAAAATATCTGTAATTCCGGATTGCTAATTGACCCCAAAAAGAAGCTGAAAAAAATGATTTTTTTATATAAAATAACATTTTTTTTAGATACTTTAAAAAAGGTAATATAGGAATAACGAGATGAATCAATTTATTTATAATTTATTATGACATATGACAGCCTCCGTGGCGAAGCGGGCGAGTAGCCGGCTGCGAAGCGAGAGGCCGTGGGTTCGATTCCCGCATTGAGAAAAATGTTTGTGTGGCCCACAGATATTTGTTTCAAGTCTGGGTGTTGTGAGACCGAAAATCTCTCATAGTATCTGACACCCACGATACAGGTTATACCTAGTATGGGGTCAGGGCTAGATGTGTGACTGTTTAAAAAAAAAAGATTTATGTTGTTTATATCAAAAACGAATTGTGCATCTGCGTTGTCATCATCTGGTTATTACGTATTTATATCAATAAATCATTTCCGTTCATCATGCATTCGTAACACATATTGGTTAGTTCCATAACTACTTACGTCGCATCTTTAAAATTAATTTTAAAATAGAAAAATGTATACACCCATTTTAATACATAAGTAGCTTAGTGAAATATAGTATATTTATTTAAAAAAAAAAATTGTTCTGGAATTTAATTAATTAAATAAACGGAAAATATATCTCTTATTGCCAAGTTCCCATCCCAATATCCCCATCCATGCAATCCGAGCACACCAGTCCGTTTTTTGAGTAGTAGAGCCACGCTGTAGACAGTTACGACCACAGCACGAATTGGCCGGCTCGACCGGTTTGTTATCACTGTCTCACAGTAAGACCGGTGAGTGAGATTCCTGGTGGCCCAATTACCCGCCTTCCTTTCCCGATCCCCATTTCCCTCTCATTTTAGGTTGGCAACACACCCATGATTATTTTAGTGTGTTGAGTGTTTATGGGCCGTGGAGATCTCTTACCAACAGGTGACCCATATGCTAGTTTGCCAGTCTCTGCTACAAAAAAACACCAGTCCACAAAATAGCATCTGTTCACGAGTATGACGCATGTGTCAGCCACGTGTCTCCTCATATTGCATAGAAGTGACCGACCAGGCACACGAGGCGCTTTATATTACAGAATATATTACAGTCAGGTTCAAAACCTAGGGTATAAATAAAAATGTGTCAATATTTGGTACACGATATCCGAACAAATCACGCAAATAAAATATGTATCGCACACGGCACGTGACTCCGCGGCTTAACTATCCAACAAGAATGAGAAATAGCGAAATATTTCTGCAAACGAAAAATTGTAGCCGACAAAAATGGAGCTCTAAAGTATATCTTTTGTAATGCGATTTGTATTTAAATAGGAAAAAAATTAACGAACCACCTCGACCGCATTATCACCAATAAATAAATGACAATGTACCATTTCGATGGTAGAATATATTCAAAAATACGAAGTCAGCCGATGCCCAATATTTATCCTGATTTACTGTACAGTCTTCTTACAGTATTATATTAATTCAAACAAACTATTGAAATAAAACTATTTTTACGAATTCTATCACGATTAGGAAACGTCGAGAATAAAAATTAAAACCTAATCGTAATAGAATTCGTAAAAATAGTTTTATTTCAATGTATAGTATTCGCGTAATCTTAAGAAATCAGTATATCAAACGAACTAATCATCATCATCATCATCAACAGCCAAAGGACGTCCACTGCTGAACATAGGCCTCCCCCAACCTAATATAAAGTTAGATTTGCAATCATGTCCTGCGCTAGTTTTTCTGAAATATTACACAAAAACACATATATGCAAAACAATTTGACAGCCTCCGTGGCGCAGTGGGCGAGTAGCCGGCTGTGAAGCGGGAAGTCGCGAGTTCGATTCCTGCATTGAGACAAATGTTTGTGTGGTTAACAGATATTTGTATGGGTGTTGTAGGACCAAAAGTTCTCATAATCTCTGACACCCACGATACAGGTTATTCCTAGTGTGGGGTCAGGACTAGGTGTGTGACTGGTGGGTGTATAAAAAAAATATTTTAGCTGTCTCCTGCTCATAGAACAATGGACCATAGATAAAAAATAAATGTTTTGTGTAGGTGTTTTGTGTAATGTTTTAGTGCAGGAGACGCGGCTTTAGTCCAATAAAGCTGTTGATTTTTGTACTGCGCTTGTGTGTGTCGGTTATAGTTTAAGCCCTCCCAAATCCTCCTATAGCTTTTGTTTAGTGTTTTTCAACATTAAAACATCCTTTCCACACCCCTAAAGATTTTTAGACTAACAATGTCCCTCTCAACATATGTACGTCGTAGTAAGGATATTGTCATTTAAGTACTTCGCCGCTCGTACTATAATTGGACCATTTAGGACGCCATTACCTCCCCAGGTGAGTGTCGTAACTGCTTAGACAGTCATTACGCATTCCAACCGTGTAACACAATTCACGGATTAATATTATTTCGATTTAGCACCGCTTACGATTTTGAATTAAAGGTATGGTTTTGGCATAAGTATTCGAGACTATAAATTTGTCTCTATGTTCATTTATATTGATAGATCAATATTTATGGTATTAATAGAAAAATAATAATATACGCCTTGTTATATTACTGTCCCACTGCTGGGCATGGCCCTCCTCTACTAATGAGAGGGGTAAGGTCTTAGTCTACCACGCTGGCCTAATGCGGGTTGGTAGACTACACATACTTTCGAAATTCTTGTGGGGAAATAAATACAATCAATAGTCACACAACTAGTCCTGACCCCACACTAGGTATAACCTGTATCGTGGGTGTCAGAGACTATGAGAGACTTTCAGTCTCACAACACCCAGACTTGAAACAAATATCTGTGGGCCACACAAACATTTGTCTCAATGCGGTAATCGTACCCGAGGCCTCTCGCTTCACAGCCGGCTACTCGCCCGCTGCGCCACGGACGCTGTCATTCTCGAGTATGCAGGTTTCCTCACGATGTTTTCCTTCACCGTTAAAGCCAGCGATATTTCACAAAGAAAACATACTTAACATAGAAAAGTCAGAGGTGTATGCTCGATTTTAGGGTTGGTCTCGAACTTCCGACACCTGTCTCGTCAGTACGTGCCATTCCCAACTGAGCTATCGCTGCTTATGGTATTATGTCCGGCAAGAGTTACGCCATCGACTTTCCCAACGACGCATCCTCAGAGAACAACGGCCTGAGCAGGAAAATTTCTGACAACCATAAATGTATTCGAACTCTATGCGCGTCTATGAAATTTGTATGAAATATTAACCAAACGTCATCAGTGCGCAGCGAACTCGAATACATTTACATTTACATTAGTTTTTCGTGCTCGGGCTACAGTAATGATAGTAATAAGTATCAGAAATGTAATATTATGTTCACTCATTATAATCTTTGAAGCACTAATAAATTAAAGAAAGAAAGAAATTATCGGACCATTTCCATACGACCCTAATAAACATACAGTTAGACTTAATTAAAAACGTGTTATTTGCCTAAATTTTTATACCTAATTCTGAATGTGTCTTCGTCGCTGTTTGAAGTTTTATTTGCTTAAAAATAGAATAAACCTTGCTGTAGCTATTATAAAATAATACTTTATAGGATATTCAGTCGCCTCCTAGGTCTAGTGGCAGCATATAATTATTGGCTGTGGACCAGGAGGTCCTGGGTTCGATTCCCTAAGAGGGGGTTGACGTTAGGCAGGCAGCCAGTCGTAAAATCTAAGTCAAACCCTTTCTGCAACATGCTTGAAAAAATATGTTGCGATTACCCACATTAAGGTGGGATAAGGACAGGTAGAAAGAAAGGATATTCATATTCAAAACCAGATTAACTCAAGTTCACACTCGTAAGGATTTCTAAGTGTTGCCAGCACTTCTTCAACTTGAGTATTTTCCATGACGCAGCGCTGAAGGATGTACATAAAAAGGGCTGGAATATCACGGAACATCCGACTGAAATCTCTGGAGTGGAATGACCTCAATAATTATCTCTCGTTCGCTTTATCTTGAACCCTAGGTCGGTAATGAATGGGCCACATTAAGTTTAATTAAAATGGCCTTTCTGTTATACGTTGATTTCGGACGTATCCCGTGTTTTTTGTGGATTTTCCCTCCCTGATTTAATGTCGGTTAAATTAAGTTCATTTTCCCGAGTCAACAGATTTTTTATTATGTGCGAAGAATTTTATCACTTAGGTCACATAAGGTTATTTTCACATTGTATCAAAGGAAACCATTGCGATTTGTGTGAGTTTTGCCGATTATTCTGTAGAGGCAGCACCGTCGCTCGTTTGAAATGGCGTTGCTTGATAGGTAATTCGAATTTGCCATATTATAACAATTATATCGCATTTATTGCTATCGCTAGCCTTTTGCAAGTAACGTGATAAGGCGCGGGATGTGGTGCATTTTATTAAAATAGTTGTAAGTATTAAAGTATGTCAAATAGATACTGTTCACAATGCAAGATAACTGCTTGCTTTACTTCAACTCAGACTACAGACAGACTCAAGCAAATGTTAAAAAAACAACTCTGTCCGAGATAACCTGAGATTTGAACCCCGGAACTCCCGATTCAGAGCTCATCTACGCTGCCACTAGACTAAAGACTGACACACTGATACTGTTCTTGGTTATGAAATAAAATACCTTTATATTGATTACAATGTATTAAATTTATGAAACATACAAAACTTACAAATTTTAATTACCTACCCAAATTTACAAAATATTAAAATAGTTGTTATCCTTCTCACTTCAGTAAGCTACAGCTGTTGCCCAATAAAAGCAAGGTGCGGCCTGCTTATCTTCAACTTCAAAATTGTTAAGCAGATGCTGGAAATGTAAAGTTACATTATAATAAGACTACCTAAGACTCCTTGAATATTGTTGGCCTCCATCAGGCAGAGAATTTTGGTTGCTATATCTTAGTCATCATTCCATAGGTGCCCCAATAAAGGCGCGTCTCCTGCATTAAACAACACACAAAACACCTACTCAAAACACGGTTTTACTACACATTTTTGTCTATGGTCCCTTGTCTCATGAGCAGGAGACACCGTAAAACATTGTTTTATGTACGTGTTTTTGCGTTTTGTTTCAAAAAGAACACGTGCAGGAGTCTTTACCTTCACAAGTAAAATATTTGGAATTTTGTATTGATACATACATTTTAACACCTGAATTGTCTAGATTTTTCAAGTGGTAGAGCCACGCTGTAGACAGTAACGTCTATAGCACGAATGGGCCGGCTCGACCGGTTAGATACCACTGTCTCACAGAAAACCGACGTAAAGTGGCAGCTTGCTGTCGCGTTTCGTTCGGTGAGTGAGATTTCCGGTATCCCATTTCCCCACTCCCTTTCCCAATCCCCTTCCCTCCCCTTCCATTTCCTCCTTTTAGGTTGGCAACGCATCCATGATTCTTTTTGTGTCTTGGGTGTCTATGGGCGGTGGAGATCACTTACCATCAGGTGACCCATCTGCTCGTTTGCCAATCTCTGCTATAAAAAAAAAAATTGTGTACTATCTAAGCCGAAGTTTATATCTGTGTTAATAATGTCGGGGCTAGACACACCTTAGTGTTTGAATACTTTAACACTTAATCGGGGTCTCTTGCACTAAACCTTGTCTAGTCTCCTGTGTCGAAACAAAACACATACGCAAAACAATAATTTTAGCTGTCACCTGCTTGTAGAACAATGGACCATAGATAAAAAAAAACATGTTTTGTGTAGGTGTTTCGTGTAATCCTTTAGTGCCGGAGACTCGGCTTTATTTAAACATATAGGGCCTTACTTATAAAAACATTTTCGCTTATCTTTTTGCTAAGAATAGCCTATCACTTTTTTCCTTGCGTTACATTGTTTAAAAATGAAAGGGACAACCTATGGTTAAAGATAAGCCGCGCTTAAATATTTTTATAAGTAAGGGGCAATATTTTTGCAAAGAAGTTGCCTAATTTGTACTAAAAAGAAAGTAAAATAATTAGTGAATGTGAAGCTGGCGCCGGTATTATATGAATTTCAAATACAGAAATTGTCACAATTTCACGAAAATGCGTTTCTTCCTAAAATCGGACCTCCATTTTCCAATTGTCACTCAGTTGACGTCAGGCAGACAACATCATCATCGTCATCATTAGCTCCAGGACGTCCACTGTTGGGCATAGGGAGAGGGCTGGTCGTAAAATCTTACAGGAATCTTTTCTATAGCATGTTTGAAATGAAGTATTGCGCTGACCCCACATTGAAGTGGGGTTAGGTGGTGAAAGAACATTCCTGTAGCGTACCTTCGACCGGCGCTGGCGGTGGTGCTGCTGGTGCCGGGGCTTCAGGCGCAGGAGCCGGCGCCGGCGCTACGAAAATAAATTATTTATCACACAAGCCCCCGCCTATATCCTCTAAGGGGTGTAGGAGTGCAACGATTGCACCCTCGTTTCCCTGAACTTTTGTCGTCTCAGTACAAAACAATTCATTACAGTTAAGATATTTCCATAGTATGTTAGGGTGGTACTGATTATAATATTATATAGACTTACGTATATACGGCAGTGGCGAAATAGAAACTAGCTTACTACCTAGGGTGTTCTAACCCGCATTTCGGCGAGCCCATTTCAGTCCCAGATGAGATAGGGGGCGAGCCTATCGCCATATTGGGCACAAATTCCAGACACCTGACTGATATGATAGCCAAATATGCCCGACCCGAGATCGAACTCCAGACCTCAAGACGGTAGTCGTACAGCGCCCGCGATACAACTACGCCACCGACGCAGTCAAGAATCAAGAGAAAAATATAAATAGACTTAGAAAATACATTATTATATAAAACAAGAGTGCCTATTTTTACTACTTTTTTGAACCGACTTAACATAGATTTATACTTGATGGTAGGCACTGGTAACATTTGTTTAATATTTCATACAAACATAGACACGCAACGAGTTCGAATACATTTACGGTTGTCAGAAATTTTCCTGCTCGGGCCGCTGAGATGGACTAGAAAATTAGAGCACCTGTATCTTACCGAGCTTATTCCTGTCTCTTGATGTGTCAGACCAGTCTAGTGCCATGTAAGGCACTTTCAACCTCTGGCAACCCATGTGTAAAAAGATGAAATATTTTATCTTTGTTATACCTGGTGCTTCTGGAGCTGGTGCTGGGGCAGGTGCTGGGGCGGGTGCTGGTGCTGCTTCTGGCGCAGGTGGTGGGGGTGCTCCTGGAAGTATTGTATTATAAATACATCCTTTCTTTCTGCCTGGCTTAATCCGGACCTATTTTTTATACCAGAGTCTGGTAAACAAGCAAGGGAGTCACCTGAATGTAAGTGATCTCTACCGCCCAAGACACTAAAAGAATCATGGGCACGTTGCCCACCTAAAAGGAGGGAAATAGGAGCTGGGAAAGGGAGGGGATGGGGAGCCACCGGAAATCATAGTTACCAAACAAAACGCTTATACTGTTTGAGTTATTAAATTACTACTTTTCATTATGATAGAAGCTATCTTTTCATCAACATATTTTATATTTCCATAAAAATTAAGTCACTAATCCATTACTACAACATTTGTAATAAACATAAAATGAATTACCATATATTTTTATTCCTTGTAAAAGTACGATGTACCTAATGAACATTCCATTATATTAACATTTCGCAATAATTACTTTTGTCAATGTTATTTCGTGTGGAGGCCACGTTAAAAATTAAACGAGCGACGAATTTATCAAAGGTCGTGTAAACATGGGGACATTTAATTAATTAATTAAAATCCTCGTTTCTACGTAATATTTACAAGAAACGCTAATGGCGTGGTTACACTAGTGGTATCAGGTATCCCAATTTTCGCAGAAATTTTTGGGTGTGCTTTAATTAACAATTAGCCTATAAACAATCTAGGACATCAAATATTAGCATATCAAGTTTATTTACCAACTCAATTTGGCGTTTATTATCGTTATGTATGATATAATTGTATTTAGAGTAAACTAGACTGCCTCAGTGGGGTAATTGTACCTATTTCGACACGACTACCGTCCTGAGGTCTCGGGTCAAACTCCGGGTAGGGCAAAGTGATGTTGTTTTTTTTTTCAATATCAGCCTGGAGTTTATAATTTGACTCGATATGGCGCTTCGTCCTCTATTATATTATCTGAAACAGAACTAAGCTCGGCGAAATGTAGGTGTTCTAGTTAGTGCGCCTCTGCCTACACCTTCGGGGATACAAGCGTGAGCTTATGTGTAAAGTAGAAACCTTCTGCTGGAGGTGCTGGTGCCGGGGCTGGTGCCGGGGCTGGTGCTGGAGCTGGGGCGGGTGCGCCTTCAGTCGGCGCAGGGGCAGGGGCTGCTGCTGGTGCACCTGTTACACCACAAAAATTAATACTCGTAACTAGCCATTTTAATTTACTTAACTTTTAGCACTTATGAAGGTAGACCTATTATTTTCCAGTTAAGTATCAACCCACGATATCATAAAGTTATAGACCTGCGGGCTTAGACAAGTGGCTTATGCGCTAGTCGAATAGAACAGTCGAATAGAATAAATGTATGGGAATGACATAAAAATACGCTATATGCGGCGTACTATTATGTCATTCCCATACATTTACTCTATTCGTCTATTATATTCGACTAGTGCATGAGACACTTGTCTAAGCCCGCTGGCCTCTGACTATAGGTCGCAGAAGAAAGCTCACAGTAACTCAGTGAGCTTTGACATTAATCGGTGTTTCTCTACGCGATAAACCCCTTTTCCGTTAATTGAATCTTTACCATCAAGAAAGCAACGATAGCTCAATTGGGAATGGTTTGGACTGCCGAGACAACCACCCAATCCCAAAAAGAGCATACACCTCTAACTTTTCTATAAGCAATCGCTCTCTATAACGGTGAAGGAAAACATCGTGAGGAAATCTGCATACCTGACAATGTTTCCACAAGGTATGTGAAGTCTATCAACCCGCATTAGGCTAGCGTGTTAGACTAAGGCCTAACCTTTTACATTAATAGAGCAGACCTGTGCGCAGTAGGGGGCAGTAATAATCATTATCATCAGCCACAGGACGTCCACTGCTGGACATAGGCCTCCCCCAAAGATTTCCAGATCGACCTGTTGGAAGCGGCCTGCATCCATTAATGACAGTAATAATACTAGACTAATATTATAATCACCAAGTTCTGGGTGTTCATATACCAAATATTATTATTATTTTACCTTCAGCTGGCGCAGGGGCAGGTGGTGGCGGTGCTGCACCTTCAGCTGGAGGTGCAGCAGGGGCGCCTTCTGCTGGAGCTGGCGCAGGTGCTGGCGGCGCTCCTTCAGCTGGTGGTGCAGCTGGAGCGCCCTCAGCAGGTGCAGGAGGAGCGCCTTCCGCCGGCGCTGCGGCAGGCGCTCCTTCCGCCGGTGGGGCGCCGTCTGCTGGAGCGCCACCCTCCGCTGCGCCTTCCTGAAGTATACAACCTGGTTATAATTTATTTCAACAACGTTATTTATCTAAAGCGCAAGCTGTAAGTATTCTTATTATATATATTAGGCGCACAGCAATAAAAAGAGCTTAGCAAAATTAGCGATATGTTTAGTCGCCTCGTTGCTAATTTGTCGAGTTGATAATCCAATTTTAAAACAAAATGTTATTTACTTTGCTTAGACTAAATAAACCTCGAGACGTCGGAGATTCGGCGACACAAGGTCATTTACGTTTAGACGCATGTCTTTCTGATTTGCTATTAAACTTCTTTTAATTATTATGCGTCTATAAAATAAATTTTAGTAGCGGGATGTAACGCTCGAAATGTTTATTTATGTTAATGCTATCCACATACAGTTAATTATAGAATGCAATTAAAATCATGAATTACATCGCACTGATGAATGGCTACTCAACGATCCGTAAATATTTAACTTCTGTTTTAATTACTTTATGTTATTGGATTGTATTTAAGCTAACAGCAAAGTAATTTAAAGCTTATTTTATTATTGATGCAGCAGTGATTACAAAGAATAAGGAAACCTAAAGTATATGATATTGTAAAATATATATTTTTACTTACCGATGTGTTGTGGTTTACAACACAGAAAGAAATGAAGTTTTTCGTTGCGAATATATTTTAATATCAGCTGTTATTGAAAATGACTGACCGCTGACATGGTATTTTTTCGATATCAATATCATAATTAAAGTAAGATCATACAATAACGAACGAACTATTATATTGAGCTTTTTTCTACCCGAGCATGGCAAGCGGCAAAGTGACAACTTAATATATTGATTAAATAATGGCCCAATTAAGTTTTTACAATATATACTTATTATTCTAGCCGTTTCATAGAATAAACGATTTCAAACCATCCTACAACATAAGTGGTCGACGAGTGCTTTTATGCCAGTGAATCTCTATTCATACAGAGCGTAGACGAGCGAGTAAAAATAAAACTGAAGAACCTCAGTTATTGTTTTATTTTTAACCACTCCATTTCACTGCGCTGCACCGCTACAAAACTGCTCGGTCATTTTCTGTTCCGATTGCCTTCTTAGCGGACGAATATTATGCTCGTAACGATAGTGTCATATGTGCTTCTAACTATAACACTACGATGACATTTACTTTAAATAATTTAAGTTCGTTTGCTATAACGGTGAATAAAAACATCGTGAGAAAACCTGCAGATCGATTTTCTAAGAAACGCCACAACGTTGCGATCGATGACGAGCTCCCGCAGCGCACAACGTTGAAATCGACGGAGCTATCAACGTTGTGGGGTCTTAGAGAATACCATTTTCCATACATTGATGTCAAACGCCCCGCTCGAGAGAGCTAGTTCGCATAAGCGCCGGTAGTGCGTGCACTTTGCTGAATACAAAAATGAAAACATCGTTGCCACAACGATGCCGCAACGTTGTTTTTACAAATGAAACCTTAGAGAATCGACCTGCTGCATACCCGAGAATTTCTTCAAAGGAATTTTGAAGGTATGTGAAGTCTATCAACGCGCATTAGGCCAGCGTGGTATACTAAGGCTTAAACTCTTCTCATTAATAGAGTAGGCATGTGCCGACCAGTGGGACAGTAATATTACAAGGCTAATATCATTATTATTTTTTAATTTAGGTTCTTTCTATCGATCTGCATCTAAAGATGATCGATGGGTCATCTGATGATAAGTGATCTCAACCACCCATAGACACCCAAGACACAAAAAGGATCAAGTGTTTGTTGCCAATCTAAAGGCAGGGAAATAGGATTTGGGAAAGAACGGGATGGTAACTTAAAATAGATGAGATACCGTCATTTAACTATCAAATACTTAATCTTGCGTCCCCATATTACCTAAGCCACTGCTGTTTTATTTCTAATTAAATAAATAAATAAACAATAAATACACCCAACAGTCACACACCTAGTCTTGACCCCACCCTATGTATAACCTGTATCGTGGGTGTCAGAGACTGTGAAAGACTTTCGGTCTCACAACACCCAGACTTGAAACAAATATCTGTGGGCCACACAAACATTTGTCTCAATGCGGGAATCGAACACGCGGTCTCTTGCTTCACAGCCGGCTACTCGCCCGCTGCGCCACTGAGGCTGTCAATTAAACTTTCATATTTTTTTTTTTACATTTTTTTGTCATTCATTCTATGAGTTACCATTCAGTCACCATAGTTATATTCTTGTATTTCATTATTATTTAAACAAACTACGTCATAAAAACAATATTACTTAGCCTTAATACTTCATACTCACTTATAAAATCCATAACTCATTTAAATACGTCATGAATCCTAATATAAACCTATTGCATTAACAAATAAAATTTATTTTGTAATTTACATACATTGAACACAGACTAATCTAGGGTTCTTCCACGTTATACACAAATAAACATTTACACCACAAACAAAATGATTTATGTATCCTTTATTTCAAACATTGTACGGGACATCAAGCATTAGAAAATGACGGATAGGACCATAACACCAGCGCTTTGACATTTACCAACGGATTTACGGAATGCTATCAATAATCCTCATACATATACAGGGTGTTTCATAAAGTTGGTATCAATAAAACTACACTTAAAGAAGGGATGGCTTGCAATCTAGAGGTAAAGTTTAAAATTTCATAAGTTTTTGAGTAATGGAAACATGACTTTGTGACGAAAACATTTTTTTCTGGCTCATTAGTCAGCTACAATGCATTTGCAAACCACCTATAAGGTAATTAAATATTTCGTGCATTCGCAAAGCCATTCTTATAGTAATGGCATCTGGCGATGATTTAAAGTTCGCATTCTGAATTTAAAATCCCCATGCTTAATAATTGATTTAATAAATTCAGTTTTTATTTTTCAACTTTATGAAACAACCTGTATAAATATCCCGGGATTGTAATGTATTGTTCTTTATAACATTTTGTTTACTTGCTAATCCGTGGTTTGCTGGTTTTGCTTTTGCTGGTTTAAATGTACAAAGACCCATTGTATTTCACCTTAAATAGATTTGAAATCCTATTTTCTCATAAACATTAAAAACAACAAAAAAACAAACGGAAAACAAAACTAATGTAGTTACGAATTTACTATTGAGGAAAGTGATTCCTTTTATGAAATGTCACCGAACACAAAGAATCAATC
Source organism: Clanis bilineata (assembly GCA_036417725.1). Taxonomy (NCBI): domain Eukaryota; kingdom Metazoa; phylum Arthropoda; class Insecta; order Lepidoptera; family Sphingidae; genus Clanis; species Clanis bilineata. The sequence goes on along the minus strand of CM071149.1, from coordinate 13,606,600 downwards.
AACTAAAGGAAATCACCTTTCGCCGACTCAAAGGAACTCAGGAACATAGGACAGGACAAAAAATGAACATCCACTACATGTAATATACGTACAGAAAATTAATTTTATTAAACGTATTTATCTTACAAAAACATTATTTAATAAATAAATAATTATAAAAATTAATTTGACATGTTCGAAGTGATAGAGATTGGTTGGTCGACAGACATAACACGTTATGTGAAGGATCTAAATGGCTGTTCTACCTACAGGATGACATAGGTTCCCATAGATCCTGGATAGTCACATGGGGTAGGTATATCACATAGTTATTGACATTGACATTGTCAGTTACATTAAAGGTCTTATAGTTTATGGTGGGGGTTAACAGTTCATGCCTCAACCTCTTCCTCTTTTACCTTCTGATCTCCCGGCTTGCCCTTGGACCAGTCTGGCTTTTTCTGTAAAACAATATGGAGAATTAACGACATGTAATAGTTATTTGTGATCGCGTATCATAGCTATATGATAGATACGCTCAAAAACCAGAAGCATGTAATACAAAATGTGTATTTACAATAAAATTTACAAGGAAACAAATGCATAAGTCTTTAGTATAAATAATGTACTTGATTAAAGTCCATTATTCCTTGATCGATACGTGAGATATTAACTTCCTCCAGGCTTCGGAAAGGTACTAAGTCAATGAACTCAGTAGAAGTAACTTGAGCCATTTGTTTCCTTGATTGAAACCATAAATAAAGTACTCCGCTAATGACCCATCCCGTACCACCACACGCTTGAGATACGGCAGCGCATAGTTCAAGTACCGAACAGGCCGTATCCACCTATCTAACAACCACTAGAAACATCGGGGAACAAAGCAAAACGAAAAAAGCTCAGAAATATTCATAAAAAGGAACAAACACCTGCCAAAGCAAATGAAATCACTAACTCAATGTATATGTACATATAAACCTATATATACGACGGAGACTAATTACAAACACGCTGAAGCAAGACCATTTACACTACCAATAGGCCCTACAATGTAGTGTTATTGCAGAACTTAACTTATCCCCGTTTCTAATAAAGTACATTGCGGATAAGAAACTGAAAGTGCGTCGTACAATTAAGATACTGCAAAGACACGACATTGCTAATTGAATTTGGCAGTATCCTAATATAAAAAAAACATGTATCAGTGCCAATCTCTGATTTATGAATGGCGAAATCTGATTCAAATGCGAAGTAACAATACTAATTGCAACCGATCTAATAATACTATCTAAGCTGTGCTCAAAATACAGCATGCCGCGGTGTATCTAATCTCTATCTAAATGAAAACGTGTTGATACACGCGGTGTCTCTTTAATTTCATTTACCTTGCCTCCACCGCCACCCTGTGGAATATTCCATAATAGCTTTGTAACGATATCCATACTTTCTTTTTCTACGAATATTCTATTATCGTTTAATTTGCTACGTAACATAGTTCCTCCTACAATAGAATATGATTTTGTGTGTGGTGACATAAATTCAGGCTGCTAATTGGTCAAAATGTAATAATAATTTAAATAATTTCTGCATGATTTTTGGAGTTTAAAAGAGAACATAACATATGAATTATCTGAACAAAAAGCACCATGAATATTGCATGTTAAATGTAAGTGTATGAAATTTTCCTACAATTTCTTTTCGAATTTCTCTAGCCCAGAACGTGTTAGTCACTGTAAAATAAAAAACGAAATAGTCGTGGCTAAATGCCTATTTTTCAAAGGATTTGCGAAGCTTTGCGGGGGAAGGCCTGAACGCTTAAATATACAAAAATCTGGCATTTATATAATAACCTCGAAGCTTAAGCCATCGAGCGAGGAGGGTTCAAATATTGTTTAACATTATCACAAAACCAAAAGTGCAGTCGAAGCCATCACGATTCTCCCAAATAGTTTCTCACCTCTTTTTAAATGGGCTTTAGATGATTTTGGGGCTCAAAACAATAATAGATAGAAAAGAAGAATTTATTTAAAATAATTAATGGGTAATTAAAAATAAGTCATCTGTTGTTCGGTGATGGAAAATGGTAGTTGATTAATTATATTAGTTTTACTTCTTGCCAATAGCCCAATCAGCCTTCTCCGCTTTCTTGGCCTGTTGGAACATGAGTAAATGTTTGTTACTAGTGTTAGGTGTAAAGTGTGTGTCTTAAATAGTCATAATACGTCTCATCAGGACTCGAACCTGGTACGACAAAATATTAAAAAAACTAGCTGATACCTTTCTTCTTGCTGATTCGTAGGACAGCATTTGTGGTTATTAAGTTTTTAAGAGTTCTCAAAGTAAGACAGTTATTAATATAATATTCTCGACGAGTCTATTCGTCAATAATTAAATTAGTAAATATAAGTTTGTTATATTTTATCTTTCAATATTAAGCCAATTCATACAGTTTCTGAGAGCTAACTATTGTTGATTACTACTGAAAGTAAAACTTTAACTCGATTTAAAGTCTGGAAATTTTCAGAGCTGTATTATTAACCTTTTGTGAAAGTAAAGTTTATATTTTTTTACTGGATATCATGGAATTTTATTTATATTTACCTCTTTGTCTTCTTCTTCAAGGGTGAATTCCTTCTTTTTGACAACCTTCAATTGGTTACGGAAGTTGAATTCGGCGGCCTTCTTCTGGAGCTTGGCGAATTTGTTCTCGTATTTGGACACCTTCTTGAGTGTGGGTTTGACGCTGTCAATCACAATAAACAAATTATACATCTCACTCATTAAATATAAGATTAACCCTAACGGATGGAATCATATAGAAAACTTCATAAATATCCAGTCCTACGATACCTTAGCAAAATAACTGATATCGATAACTCTGGGGCCACCTATTCAAGGAGCCAAATTTTAACATAGGATTTAGGAGAATTTGGAATTTTGAACGTAGTAAAAAGTAACTTTCATTCAAGATCATTACCGATGCCTTGAAAATATCAGGACGAAAAATTAAGGCCAATCAATTATTGCTAATACATCAGATGAGTACAAGCGTGGAAATTAAAGTCGAAGAATAAAGTAATATGAAACACAATTACAAAAATTATACAAAAATCCACTAAAACCAATGCACTCATTTAAACTATGTACGAAGAAACAGACCTAAAATAAACTGAAACTATAAAAGATAAACTCTCCCTCGTTGCTAGTAATTTTTCGCTCCCACTTACAATTTACCGAGGCCTTTGTATGGTATATAAATTCATATTTAATAACACCGTCTGCGGCATTACAATGAGTATAACAAAGGAGGTGAGTGCTCAGGAGTGCGGCCTCCTACGTTCTACACTCCACAGCCTTGAATATCATTATACAACCTAGTAATTGTATTCGCCAGCACATCCTCTGATGCCTACTCGAGTTTTGTAGGCCGTAGTTAGGGTTCTCTAAATTAAATATCACTTTATCCCTGAATGAATAATAGAATAATGTAGATACAATGTTGATTTCATTTTTTGTTGGATATGCTAATAAATATTTTGTTACTGTTATAATGATTTTAAGAATTATTGTTGTTATTAAATAAACAACAGCTACCCTTTAGCCACTAAACTGAAATTAATTTGAGAGTATGGAAGCGAGTTGTTTTCAAAGGAAAAGTGAAAAATTATGGAATGTCCAGTTTCATAACAACAATATTAAACAATTACTGGAAATTTAATTTTACAAGAATAGCCAAACTTTTTACGGAACCTGTACTAAAATAAGATGGCGTCCTTAGCTAGGTTCTTATTTAAAAACTGGCGACATTTTCGTACATCTCCCGGGAGAATGTGAAGAGCTTGTCAAGTCAGTTCCAGCACAGCTCTTTACTGCGGTCTTGTGAATACTGAACGATATTCTCTAAACGAATATGAAACATTCTGTTACGTAGGACGCGACTTATAGTTTAATCATTTAAAAATCAGTCCTCCAAGAACCTTTCTCGAGTCTTGATTCTTTTCTTTAAATAGGACTGTAGCTAGAATTATGTTCATGGTACCGTTAAATATTATTTCAATTAAAATGTAATACTCACAATTTGCCTCTGAGGTCGTTGACTTGAGAGTTCAGGTCAGCGATCTGTTAAAATAACAAATTATTAAACTAACCGTATTTAATTACTGGAAAAAAACGAAGAGCAAAATTTTAGACAGATAGACATAGATGTAAATATAAGTAACGTTAAGATAGCTATAGTAGATAGAAAAATTAATTCTGTGAAAGATTTTAATATTCATATTATCATTTCATTAACGTTGAATAAATATTTCTTTTCATGAATATAAAGAGTGAAGCATAAAATACAGTAGTGGAAACATTAATGTAATCATTCATTTCACAAGTTTGTTTGCTCCATTTATTTACAAAGCTCAAAACTCAAAGGTCATTGAAAATAATCCACGCGGCAAACTTGTGCAATGCCGTTTATGAGAAAAATGAAACCTCATGCAGTGCACATAAAGAATAACAACATTTAAAGCTGAACTCCAAAAGATCTGCGAAGAAAACACTTAAAAGAAGCATATATAACGCATATGTATAGAAACGTTTTATAAATATATAATTAAAATGCTAGAGAAGCAGAGAACAAGATACAGAGCTGAGCGAAGATTAGGCGGAGTTATTTGCGAGCTGTAGTATATATTTGTAGTTTGTGAGTACATACTGAGAAAATTTAAAAAAGATCTGTCCCGCGTCCTATGACACAGTGGCTTCCCGTACACATTCAGCCCGTGCTCTTTGCCTACGATTGACAAATCTTCAGCGTGATCTAATAAATATTTGTATTTCAATAAGTTCGTGCACAACATGTGAGAATGTCACGTGGCCGGTGGCTGGTCGTCTGCAGCCCCTGTGCTCTTCGCCATGTGCCCTGTGACGTGTCCACAACAATACATCTACGTTATGTGCAACAACACTACAGCGCCAACAATATTCTACTTCTTCGATTGTCGCCTTCTACTCTGTACATGTGCCTATGCGGCCAATCGTCCACAACGAAGTAATATATTGAGCGCTCATCTAATGAGTACATCTTCTAAGTGAACACAAACAACGTTTCCACTGAAACAATTCGGTAACACATCGATATATAATATAATGTACATTGTACACAGTTTGTTACGACGTTGCGTAGTTGTGTAGCATTGAGTGACGGTGCAAAATCGATCGAGACTTGCAAATGTAGATCTATAAGGTCACATGTAGGTAATGTTGTGTTTGGACTCGCAAGTGAGCATAGTATAGGCCACTCCGCGGCCCGTGAGGTGATGCGCGTGCGGCCGAGCGGCTGGCGGCAGCGAGTCCGGCCGCCGCGCGGGAGAGGATAGGCGATATCGACCAGAGCATGGCACTTTCAATAGTAACACTCGTCCATACAGGTATTGCAAAAGGTTTATAGGGTGTATCTCAGCAACCGAAAACGCAAACGTGTCGCGAGTTTGTCACGGCACATACATGAAAAGTCGGAGATTTGGAACAAGAAGTTTCAATTTGTACTATGCACTTGCGTGTGCCAATGGAGGAACCAGTCTGGCGTTCCAACAACTATATAACGGTAATCACAGTTATTGTCGTTTAAAAAGAGAAAATTCAGTAAGGCCACTAAGCTCGCCACCACACATGAAGCGACACACTGGCGGATGCAGCGATTATGCTCGATTATATACTTTTAACACAGTTTTTAAGATATTATTAAAGTGCCATACTATTTAAGGAATAGATTAATAGGGAGTGGAAAGCGCAAGTTGTTACTGTACATGACATGCAACGGACACAAAGCTCTGACGAATGACGATGGACGGTGGACACGAGACGTTACGAGGTCACGCATATGACGTGACGATAGACGCGATCCGTCGAGTGATAACCCAGCGCAGTTGCACGGACGTGGTCGACCGGTCGAGGAGCGATGATGTACGATGATGAGCGATGAACGATGAGTGATGATGCGATGACAGATAACATGATGATGTTAGGCGAGCATGCCGCGCCGTGTGAGTGCAGTGTGGTTACTGATACGACGGTTACTGTAGTTAGTGTAGTTAATGGTGTCAGCGCGCAGATGACGCGTCACGCGCTGCCTGCGCCGGCGCCGGCGGAGATCGATTTTGCACCGCAGCCTCACCGCGGCCGAGCCCACGCTTCAACCCCCATGACCTCTACGACACGCACACACCCGTTCTACACCTACAGCACTAACGAACCGATACTCGACCGTTATTTACAATTAAACAACAAACAACCGATACTTACAAAGCGTTATCAATGTATAAACACGAATTGTCACACGCGCACGTTTGTTACATTATCGATGACTGTGGTATTCACAATGGTTATAAAGTATTGGTCAATACCTCATAATCTCTTTTCCTGACTTCATGTTCCAAATCCCACTTCTGGCTCTCACACACATACATGCGGTCATAATACTCCTGTATTATTCTCTTGAGCAATGCTATAGAAAAAGGAAAGACAGATTATTGAGCCGGCAGAATGAGCATGGGTATCGGTAGTGAGTGACCCGCGAGTGTCGCGCGCGCCCGTCGGCCGAGCGACTTGTCACTATGGCTACATATTGTGGCCATGTGGCCATGTGGCCATGTGGCGATATGGCCAGAGGCCAGTAGCCGACGTGTGCATGTGTGCGGTGAGCCGTACAACTATCATGTCATTTGTAACAACTAAATCAGAGTCAAATCATAATGCATTCCCATTCCTAATATGCAGTTTACCTCCATTTTCCTAATTTCGATCGCTCGTTCTAGTTCATATTTATCCCCCTCAAGGTTGTATATTCTGTGCCAGTACATTTGACATATCGTCTGCAGTTCCGCTAAAGAAAAACATATACACATTTTAAGGTATGACAACATGATCGGCGCATCGGTGTCCGTTTGATTGCTGAATACTAATACTAGTACTCTTACTCCGTTTTACTGTAAAGGTACTGTATGTGTCGTGGTGTCGTACGCGGCAGATGAGCTACTTTCACTGTGGTATCAAGCGGAAGCGAAGCTACATGATTATTCGGGTGGGTATCAAAATGGTCAATCGCTGCAACGTAATCTAGATACATAAGTTGTTATTGACTTCACAACTCGATGAGAGAATATCTACAGTAGTAAACTATTGCAGCTCCCGAGTGGCTACAACGGGTCCTTGTTATTTTAGCGTTTATCTTTACTTGTTATCCACACGGTTAAGTTTGTAGGTATAATTTATTTTCAGCTCCGTTTTATAATGTGAATCTGCTGCGAAAACAAAACAATCTTTTATACTAGTCACATTATCGACATGAACTACTCAAACGAAGAGCGTAATTATTGCGATGCGCCCAAACCAAGCCAGACCTCGAGCTCTTTGCGGGCAACCTCCACCTCGCGATCGTACTTCTCCTCTTCGAGCTTGGTGATACGCTGATGGTACCCGGTAATGATGCTCGTGAGAGCGGCTACAACATCAATGAACAGTTTACTCGCGCGCTCCGGACCGTCACGTGGCCTGGTCGACCGAGACGCGCCCCGCGGCGGGCGGCGGCGTCCACGCGTCATGGACGGACAGTAAGCCAAGGAAACTCTCACAAAGTCATTAAAGATATTAGATAAATAGAAGGTAGTAAGTATCGCAATAAGTTTAACGACTTCAAATGGAGCATGGAAAAGAGAAAGAGAGAAAAACGCATTAGGAAGACAGGTAAATGCACCGTGAGGAGAAAGCGTCTCCTCCGGCAGACACACCAACGTTTAGAGTTTTATTCTTTTGTTAAACCAGACGAAGTAGAGACAACACGGCACTTAGACATCACAGATTAAGTACGTTATGTATGTGAGTATAGATATGTAAGTTCGTCACTGAGTTGCTCTGTCGCAGCTCATCTCACTACCTCCATATCTTTTCTTTTAACGATGTATTCCAGATCGAACTTTTCATCTTCGAGGTTACCGATGCGTTCGTGGTAGTCTTTGCAAACTCTCCTAATAGTATCTATAATGGGACACAATACATAATGTACAATGGTAACCAAAGGATCACTCGGACATAAACAATTGAAATTCGCCGCGTGGTGAAGTGTATGATTGACTAGATAGCCAATATATAAATTTACAGTTACTGTTCTATCTATGAACACCATTGGTGCTAAGGCATATATTTTGATTGTAACAATATGTTCAGCATTTTACATTAAGCGTGCGTATTTACCTTCGTTTGCATCATCAACGTTCTTAGCTTTACCGCACCTCTCCTCGATGATACGCCTCCTCTCGGCGGCTTTACGCTCCTGTTCCTTCTTCAATTCCTCAGCGGCTTTCTTACGCAGCAGCAACTGTTTTGGGACATTTTATAGTGTTAATATTTTACCATACTTCTTTTGGCCAATTACAGATTTTTCATTGGTTAGAACATTGACTTAAAATGCATTACTCAATTACAGTATTATTATAAAAAGGATTATTCGCATAAAGACAATATAAATTAAAACCGATCGCAGAAACTTTTAACTTTAAAATTTTTACATTAATCGTCAAACGATAACCTTAGTTACCTACTACTGCTTAGCTTGCATAGTTTCTCACAAACTTTGAACTTATAAGTCTGAATACATAAAAACAAACACTCACTCTAAGCTTCTTCTTCCTTTCGGGGGTCATGAAACCCTTCTTCGCCTTCTTGGCCTTGGAGGCTTCCTCCATGCGCTTGCGCACCTCAGCGCGCTTGCGGTCGATTTCGGCCTGTTTGGCCTTCTTCGCCTAATAACACAGCACATAGTAATATTGTGTTGAAGAAGTTTGTTAATGTGTGCACTAGAAATGTTAGAGTATGTGATGGAAATAGTTCAAAGTCTGATAACGTGGTTCGGAGTCAAAGTATAATTATGTTTTTTATTTTGATTTTAACTGTATTTATTGACCATGATAAGTAAGTTACTTGTAAGTGTAAATGAATAAATAAATAAATAATAATTATGTTTCGATACGTATTAAGGTATCTTTAAAATGTCTAATGTTTCAATGATCTAATGTAAGTTATTGTTGATGATAATTTAATACAATTATGTAACAAGTATTTGGTATTATATTTGGGAGATGTGTGTAATGTGTGCGCATGATGCGTATTCCATCGGCGACCCGCAGCTACTTTACCTCCTCGAGACGCTTTTTCTGTAAAAGAGAAACACACGATTAGATATTTGGTTTAAAACCTCTTTTATTTTAATTAACTGTTAGATGTGTATATTAGAATAAAATTGCAAGACTTAGTATTTTTTTACGGCCAGTAATATTATCGAAATTTAAATTATTAATGTTATAAGCTGCCAGTAATATTTTCAATTTTTTTTCTCGACTGACTAGAATACATTTTATTTGTGTATAATGCCACCAAAATATAAAAATAAAAATACTGGCTAGTATTTGTTCGTTATGCATAGATAAGTAAATGAAATTAATAACTAATTTAATTTATTATTATCTATGAGCTTTAAAAATATCGGGTGAAAGCGTTTTGGCGTAATATTGTGCGTAAAGCTTGCATATAGTGTGAAATTGTGCATTTATCAGTGCTCAGTGTAGTGCTATAGTGACTTTTGGCAATAAGTGTGTTTAGTTATTCATTTATCAGTGCTCAGTGTAGTGCTATAGTGACTATCGGCAAAAAGTGTGTTTAGTTAATTTTATATAAATATTATTTTATAGCCCTTCTTAGTAATAGTTATTAGCTCGACAACATTAAATAGATATTTAATTATTATAATTTTCATTACTGTTACTAATAATTGTCATTGTGAATCATTGCTATATTAACTATTAAGCTACATTGAGGATATTAGGTGTATAATAAATGGTAATTAATTTTTTCTTCTAGAAAATTAGCATTTATTATTGTGCTGTTCTTTAAGAAAGCATCCAGTTTCATTGACATCGTTGGTCGACTTACAAAACAATGTTTAAATATATAAAGGGCTGGAACTGAAATCAAGTAAATAAAATGTGTACAATTGTAGCTTTGTGTATATATTTAAAATCATGGATAGCAAAGTCTTGAGATAGTGACGAGTTGAACATTGCTAAATTGAATTTTTAATATTTTTTTACCATAATTGAATTAATAGTTGAATTTTCATTCATAATTTTTATAGAATTTTTAACATTGGATGTGTTCTGGGCCAAAAATATCTAAATTAGAACTCGGCATAGAATTACAAGCGACTGAGTACGATTTATCTAAACACGACTACTATTCTTCCTTACTAGTTAAAACAATCCCGAAATGTTATCGAAATCTTGTTGAGTATTGTATTCAAAGGAAGTCAAACATGAGTACTAGCTTAAACAATTGAGTATTGCCAGAACACGTCCAACGTTAGCCATATATTTACAGCCAAATTGTCGCGAAATATTTTTTACAAAAGTATTCCATTCATCATTTTATACAGTTGAATGCGTCATCATTCCAAGCATGTGTAAATTGTTGTGTGTTGCAATTGTTAACAGAAACATAGTACGTACCTTAGTCTCGAGGAACAAAAGCAATCAATACTGTATTGCGTCAGGAACAGGCGACAGGTCCGGACGAATTTTCGGACGATATCATAGACCCCAGAGGAATATAATGAAACAGAAAATATAAGAAACATACGTGTTAATTGGCGGTAACTTTCGAAACATCAATTTGTAGTTGTGTCGATTAAAACCATCCCCATTCTATAATTCTAAGTTTGGCGAAATGTGGGTGTTCTGGTTCGCTAGTGCGCCTCTGTATACCCTGTCTGGGATACAGGCGTGAGCTTTTGTTATGTTACTATTCTAAAAAATATTTTGAAATTTAAAATGTGTAATAAAGATGCAAGATCAAAATTTTATTTTATCTTTAATTTATTTTATACCAAGACACATCCCATTTTGAACATCCCCATGCTTACCTTACTTCATCATCCGCCATTGTTGATGTGTTGGTTTATGGGTGTCCTGGAATAGAAATCCATAAATCATAAATATATCGATTAGTGACAGCAATCGAATGCCTTAAAATGACCTTGAATTACTCAAACGCCGATCAATGGATACGTCATACCACAAATAGAGCAAAAATAGATTTATCGATAAAGTCTATTTTCACATTTTTCATATTTGTAAATTACTAGGTTTTTTTCTAAAATATTTAAATGAAAGAATATAAAAATAATAATAAATTATATTAACATAAATAAAGCGTATTTGGCCATCGTTATGAACGGAGTCCGTCATTTGAAACTTTTTGGCCACGAGCCAAGTTTAAGCCAAGGTGTGAACACTGACACTTGATACTCTAAATTCAGTTATATCCGCTGAAATCCCGTTCAAAGCTCCTTGTATCCCCAAGAAAATTTGTTTTTTTAATCTATCACGTACTAGTTTAGACGCAGGGTTGCCGACGGACTATTATTAGGTCACGAATACTGTTTAAACGTCACGGAACGGTACGCTTTCCGCGTAATAGAGTTGCCAACGTAGCGAAAATTCCACAATTAGGTTCGGGGGTGTTCGCGGGCGCTCGGCAAACTTCGGGAGTTGCGCGCGGGCCTGAAATAGGTCGGCTGGTATTCCGCGCATCCTAATTTGGTAGCACGGGCGGGCGCGTGGTTACTCGGGTGTCGGACGGGCGGTAAACGCAACGGCGGTTTTACGAGTTTATGTAAACTTGTAACTAGATACCGACATGTTTAGCAATGAAATAAAATTATTTAAGGAATGTTGTTGCTATTGCTATGTTTACGTATTTAGTAGTCGTCCGTTACTATGTCGAATACATCAGTGTATTATGCAGTTAATTCGCGGAGAGTAAAATTTATATTACATAAAATTACCTAAATACACAATTCAAATAATTAATATTTATTTTATGTTACATTCAAAATATTCGAAGTTATATTTAAGTTACCTAAGTTTCCACTTCATAGCATGCTTTATGTATATATCAGTCGTCTTATCTATGACGTCATATAATCTCTGACGTAAAACCGACGCAGTATCGCTACACAAGTATGAGAGTAAGTGGGCGTCACAGACTTTTAACTCTACAAATACGCGGAAGGCAAGTTTTACACTCATGGCGAAAACGATGCATCACGGTGCCACGACGGCGAGACGTTGACATATCACTTCACTGAACTGAACGCACTCAATATTTTTAATTTATTTAATATTTTTTATCGTCACTAAAACTCACCTAAGGCAAGAAAAAGAGGATGGCCCTATAGATGGTTCAGCCAACACGAGCCACAGCTGCTGACTGGCGCGAGGCGGGCGGCAAGGTGCGGGCGGCTATGCGTAGGCGCAGGCACCCCCGCGCACCCCCGCGCTCTCCGCGGCCCGCCCGCCCAAGCGAGCTCTATCGAAACACTCGCCCCGCGTCCCTGCACCGCCCCGCCCCGTATACATTTTTAGAGCAGTGTCGTTTTGACACCAGCACCGAAATAACATTAGATATAAGCTCCAGTATGAAAGTTCTCAGATGCCATGTAAATTTTTGAGCAAACGATGCGGCGTGCCTCGTCGATTTACATGTAACCTATAAATCGAAATGGTAATATTAAACTTCATAATACGAATACTTATAAAATATTTTATGAGAAAAAATACGTCTATATATGATGCACGTAGGAATCATGAATTGGATTTTAAAAATATTTAAACAATGTTTCCTTAAAAAAACTTCTCTCAACGTAATTATAATGTTTGCCACATTTCATATGGTGCTTATTTCAATCTTGAAAAAAATATATATAAAATCATAACATCATCATCAGCCATAGGACGTCCACTGCTGAACATAGGCATCCCTCAAAGATTTTCAGATCGACCTGTTGGAAGCGGCCAATATAAATACAAATAAATATGATATAATGTAAACCATATACAATAATAAAATATTAATAAACTAATTTAATTAAAGTTAGCTCCGCAGTGGAACTGTGGAAGTTACAAATGAATTCGAACTATTCTCATAGAACTGCATCAGTATGGAGCAGACAATGGGTCAGAGTATTCAAAATGAGTATGAAAAAAAGTAACACTTCAATTTTTTCATGGTGATTTCAGACTGCATTACATTTTATGTACACATAAAATAAAATATTTAGACATAACATAGACAATAGTTTTACATGAATCCACGAAGAATTTATGTTATGTGTGCTATTATCATGCCTATATTATGTAATTTTAATTTGTTTTAATTTTCAAACATACATAAACAAGCCCACGCCTGTATCCCGAAGCGGTAGGCAGAGGTGCACTAGCGAACTGGAACATCCATAATTCGCCGAGCTTAGTTCCGTCCCAGATGTGATAGGGGGCGAGCCTATCGACATATCGGGCACAAATTCCAGACTCCGGGCTGATATGGAAAAATCCAATATCACTTTGCCCGACCCGGGGATGGATCCCCAGGACCTCAGGACGGTAGTCTTATCGAAATACAAACTAGCCAGTCGAGGCAGTATTTTTTTTTATTTCTCAAAATCTTTACAAATCAAGTATTTATTATAACGAGTAGATTGTGCATATCGATTATATTTTTTCAGTGTCTAGTTGAATATAATTAAATTAATTAATTACATTTTAACACGAATTACATAAAGTAATACAAATTTAAATTACATAAAATAAAACCAAACAAACTTATTGCTGAAATCTGTAGAAAAACAAAAAAACCTTAAACATTTAAAAATGAATTTAAAAACAGTTATCATAAAGATGAAAATCGAACTGTAAATATAGCAATAAAGGCGAGTGTTGAGTAAAATTACGTAAATGCATAAATTAATAAATCTTGTCATTACACGCAAAAGAATGTTGCCGAAATTACTTTCATTGTTGCGATTGTTTCAGCGTCTGTTACGTTTGTGTTAAAAATAGTCTGTTTATAAAGGCTAGGGCACATTACAACATCAGAAGTGCCGGCAACTTTGAAAGATTAATTTACAAAAGGAAACGGTCGACATCGCTACGGGCAATAATCAAGGCACCTTACAATTCAAATTCAATCTTCAAAGCTGAAGTCCTGATTTCAAGATTAGATTTCCATTTGTTAACAGATTAGCGACTGTTCATTGTGAAAAAAACTTTAGAATTAAATGGAGAAAATACAAAATTAAATTAAAGTGAATTACAACAACAGTTCGATCCGGAAATCTTTTAGGGAGGCCTATGTCCAGCAGTGGACGTCCTGTGGCTGATGATAACGATGATGATGATGAATTAAAGATTCCTGTCATATATTCAAATTATTTGTAGCGGCTTCGTAATTCATAGTTTACTACAGTGGCGAAAGTTTATCTTACACGATTCGTGACGACTTACAAGTTAGTTAAGTGTTATGAGACCTTATAGTAAAATCTGAGACCAGCTTTCTTTTTTACAACTGCCCCCTTCACCACTACTTAACTGTTATACTTTCACGTCTCAAATGCGACAAACTATTCTCATTTAAATTGAGCTTTCTCAATATCAATAGAATGAAGATGACGTTTCGTATCGATATGAAACAATTTCACCATAATCACAAGTTTAAAAACTTAACAAATCGACTTCAAATCCGATCGTGACCATTTATATGGGACCACCCTTGAAATAAGCTCTATCGAACACAAAAAGAATTTTGGAAATCGGTCCACATTTGGCGGAGACATCGCGTAACATACATAAAAACAAATACAGACGAATTGAGGACCTTCTCCTTTTTGGAAGTCAGTCGAAAATCAGTAGGTTGGCTACAAATCTTTCGCCCGAAACCCGACAGTTCACGCCGCTAAAAACAACAAGGCAAACAACTTGCCCAGAACAACGACTAATAAATATAACTACGTCTAAACATATTCAATACTAGCTGCTGCCCGTGAAACCGTCCGTGTGGAAATTTATTTTACGGTATAAAAAATAGCCTATATTTTATTCCTTATAACATCAGTTATCTGTCAGTGAAAGTGCCAGCAAAATCGAGCCGTTTCAGAGATTAGCCGGAATAAACAGACATACATTAAAAAAATATACATTTTTTTTATTAAATGCCGTATATAACATAACATATGTTATATATATTATGTTATATACGGCATTTAATAAAAAAAAAAAAATGCCGTATATACTAATATGTATTTTGTAAAAAAGCTATTAATTTGAAATTACAAACAGACGCCTACCATAGTAAAACCTTATGGTTTGTAAGATTTTCATTAAGCCTTTGTGATTTTCGAAATAGAGATAAGTTATCGATATATTTTTTTTATAGCAGAGACTGGCAAACGAACAAATGGGTCACCTGATGATAAGTGATCTCCACCGCCCATAGACACCCAAGGCACAAAAAGAATCATAGGTGCGGTGCTAACCTAAACAGAGAGAATGGAAGGGGAAGGAAAAGGGCAAAGGGAGGGGGGAAACGGGCCACCGGAAATCTCACTCACCGAATGAAACGCGACAGCAAGCTGCCACTTTACGTCGGTTTTCTGTTGCCGGTTTTCGGTTTTCTGTATCGCAATTAGACTCTACTCACGGAACCCTAAAACACCAGAACGATGATATTTCACATTACATCACGTTAGATTTATGCTTTTCCCACTCGTACAGTTTTTATTATAACCGCATGAGTTGAAACAACGATGACGCGTATCCCTAACCGGGTCTGATTCTACACGTGTTCACTGATGCTAAGTGAACAGACTTTAGACCTGTTCACCCACAGTGCACAAACTCTAGTCCACTCTGAACAGACTCGATTTTATAGGTATCGATTCTCAATTAAGATATTTTAGATTGATTAATTAAAAGATTAAGTGAAAGACTGGCTTGGTGGCGTGGTTGTATTTCCGTACGACTACCGTCCTGAGGTCTCGGGTTCGATCCCGGTTCGGGCAAAGTGATATTGGATTTTTCCATATTAGCCCGGAGTCTGGAATTTGTGCCCGATATGGCAATAGGCTCGTCCCCTATCACATCTGGGACGGAACTAAGCTCGGCGAAATGTGGATGTTCTAGTTCGCAAGGGCGCCTCTGCCTTCCCCTTCGGGGATACAGGCGTGAGCTTATGTTGTAATTAAAAGTTTGAATGTTTTATAGCGGAGCCTGGAAAATGAGAGAGTCAATCGCTTGTTAGTAATATATTTACAGTCAATATTCGAAGTTAATACGAAGAATAAACCTCAGTTACCGTTTGGAAATAGTCTCAGTATTTTTTTAATAATTTAATTAAAATATTATATATCTCGTCTTGTCACATTTTATAAGTTAAAGTGAATGAAAACAGAATGATAATTTTAATATACTAGCCCTCCAGATGGAATTGACGTTAGGCTGGTAAGATGAATCCTTTGTGCACCATATTCAAATTCAAATCATTTATTCTGCAAATAGGATATTTTATACCACTTTCATATGTCAATTACGAGTATATATTGATAAAGTAATAATGGCGTCGGCATTTCGTGGCTATCCCTGAGAAGAAATGCCGAAACAAACTCAAGGGTTATGGCCTCTTTTAAAGTCCAGACAATACATGATATATAAAATTGTATTGTTACTCCAATAATGTATTCAATAATGGTAGCTGGAGGAAGAAGAATTACCGTCACCTCTTTGGTCTAGTG
Source organism: Clanis bilineata (assembly GCA_036417725.1). NCBI lineage: Eukaryota > Metazoa > Arthropoda > Insecta > Lepidoptera > Sphingidae > Clanis > Clanis bilineata. The sequence goes on along the minus strand of CM071149.1, from coordinate 13,589,958 downwards.
GCAGCATATATGGGCTGTGGACCGGGAGGTCCTGGGTTCGATTCCCAGGTCGGACAAAGCAAATTTTCTAATTTAATTTGCCCAGGACTGGATCCCTCACAGGGGGTTGACGTCAGGCAGGCGGCCGGTCGTAAAAACTAAGCCAAATACTATCTGCAACATGCTTAAAATAAAAAAGTATGTTGCGCCGACCCCACATAAGGTGGGATAAGGGCAGGTAGAAGAAGATGAATTAATTAACTGGAAAGACAGAGTAAATTATTTATAGCTTTAATCATAATTGAATGGGACACGTGATCTCATAAGACATGATCATTAAAATTGACCTGGAACGGCGTCCAAAATAGCATCACTGGAACAAACTACGAACTCGTTATTACATTGTCCATTATGACGGCGATTTAAATTCACTTGTTTACACTTCAGTAGCCCGAACACGAAAAACGAATGTAAATGTATTCGAGTTCGCTGCGCACTGATGACGTTTGGTTAATATTTCATACAAATTTCATAGACCCGCATCGAGTTCGAATACATTTACGGTTGTCAGAAATTTTCCTGCTCAGGCCGCAGGTATAAGAATTTCTAAGGTATGTGAAGACTAACCCGCTTTCACGGGGCTGACTCTTGACATTCGATTTTGAATTCGATTCGATTTCATTTAGTGACTTAAAATTCTACCGAAATAGAGTTAAAAAGTGCACTAATGTCACGTTAAAAATTATCAAATAAAAAGTTGTCAAATCTAAGGCAACTTAAATTAAGTCATCGAGTCAGTCAGGCTCATTTACTATTCTCGGGTATAAAATCTTTCTAGTATAAAATAAACCCTGGCAATAAAATTACGACATTCATTTATCCCGTGAAAAGATATTAGTATTTAGCGAACGTATATGCATAACATGGTACTTTGTAGTCAGAAATCATTTACTCCGCCAACAGATAACGTCGTGAGTTAGAACTCACAATAATTCCCAACGTTTGCGTAAATTCTAACAATAGGTCGTCGCTTATCTAAATCCGAAACTAGTTTTGTCAGTTCGTCCGTTGCGATGTCGGTGGTCGGGTTATCGCAAAAGAGATGGGAAAGTACTTGAACAATAGTGTTAAATTACATTAAATTTTCAGATTAACTTGGAAAGTGTCATGTTTTTGAGTGGTAGAGCCCCGTTGTAGACAGTAACAGTACGAATGGGCCGGCTCGACCGGTTTGATACCACTGTCTCACAGAAAACCGACGTAAAGTGGCAGTTTACTGTCGCGTTTCGTTCGGTGAGTGAGATTTCCAGTGGCCCATTTCCCCCTCTCCCTTTCCTAATTCCTTTTCCCACCTCTTCCATTCCATCCTTTTAGGTTGGCAACGCACCCATGATTCTTTTTGTGTCTTGGGTGTCTATGGGCGGTGGAGATCACTTACCATCAGGTGACCGATCTGCTCGAATGCCAGTCTCTGTTATAAAAAAAGTAATAATAATTCATTAATTAGGTAATTTCAATACATCTTCTCAGGGATGGCCTTGGTATTCTTGATATTTAAAAGTGATATGAAGATATAATTATTTTCATTGCAGAATAAACCATTTGGAATAGAATCTAAATGTTTACTATTCACGTGAATATCACAGAATCTTCCCAACATTTCGGTTATATTTTCGCGTTTAAAATTGACTGACATGAATATTACCAATAGGAATATGCCACGTATTCCGGAACAACAAGCGCACATAGCTGCAAAAATATGTCCCACAAAAAACTTTTTCAATTGGAAATTTTCACTTTGATGTTTGAAAAGCAATGGGCAATGCAAAAGCAAAAAAGGGAGAAATATGCGGGCGATCCACAGAAATGTCAGGATATATTAATAGTACATTGAATTTTCTGATTCTATCAGTCTCCTTTGTTACTAACTGTAAATAGATGTATTATTATATACTACCTTTAGGTTGCAGTCTTGAATTCAGCGGGCGTAGAGCGGCGGCGGCGGCGGCAGCGCAGCGAGCGGCGCGTTCCAATGCAAATATTTAAATAGCACTGGCTTCGAAGGCAGCGGATATCGAGCGGCGCGACAACCGGTCTTGCAATACGTTGCTGCGTCTATCCTCGCACCGCCGCCGCCGCCTCTGAGTTCGTGTCCGCAGACTAAACGTTGACTAATTGCTTCATCTACGTTATTAAAAACAACAAAAACTTTTCGTTTTCGAACCGTTCAACTAGTCTCATAATACTGATTTCTTAAGTTTACGCGAATATTATACATTGAAATAAATAACATAATCGTGATAGAATCCGTAAGAATAGTTTTATTTTAGTCTTATAATGTTCACATATAACACAACTCAAACACTTCGCTCTAATTAAACCGCGAAACGGCACAGATCGTTCCAACTTCTTCGCTTGTTTATAACAAAATTGACAGCCTAACCGCCGAATGTTCATATACTTAAGGTCGCCTGATGTCGTTTAATAATAATAATAATAATAATAATATCTTTATTGCAGACTTAAAGTCCATAGTGTTAGTGTGTACAATAATGAATAAAAACTATAGCTATGTTACTGAAAAAGACAGAACATTGAGAAAAGAAAAGAAAAGTAAAAGGTAGACTGCTACACTAGAGCAGTGCACATTTGGCAATAGGCGCGTGCAAACGCGTCCAGTGCTCCAGTATAGGACAGTCCCACCGGTTACACAGTGCCTTCAAGATGCTGTTGGAGCTGGTGCGCCCTCTACGCATGAGAGATACACAACTTTTACGTATGATGGCATAAAAGTCATCAACTCCGGCATCAGCAAACATCCCAGAGGCGCTACAAAATCGCGGAAGCCCGAACAGCACCCTGAAAGCGTTATTGTACTGAACACGCAGCTCGCCCTATGCTCTTTGTGTATAGCTAACCCACAGACTACACGTGTAGAGTGATTGACAGTAAGCTCTGAAGAGTGTAATTTTCACTTGTGCGGTACAACGTGCAAATCTGCGGGCCACCATATTGCTTCGAACAGCCAGCGCCCTGCGTGCCTTCTCAATATCTACATTATCATTTAAGTCTTCCGTTACCCAATGTCCCAGGTACTTAAACTTCGTTACTCGTGCCAGGGGGTTGTTATATAGTGACACCTGTGCCCCGTTCAAGTAGGATTTGTTACCAGCTTTAAACACAAGCAACTCACTCTTTTTTGTGTTGTACCTGAGGCCGTGAGCAACTCCATACCCTTCACAAACTAGGAGAAGCCGTCTTAGCGCGCCAATCGATGGACTCAGCAACACCATGTCATCCGCATAGCTTATATTGTTGACACACACACCGTCGACATGACATCCGATGCGGGTGTCGCTGAGCTCAACAATTAGCCTGTTTATGTACAGGTTAAAAAGTCTAGGTGAGGTAATCCCCCCCTGTCTTACACCACAATTCAACCTGTACATATCCGACAACGTTCCACCCCATTTTACAAAATTAGTTTGGTTGCTATACCAATATTTGAGCAAAAGGGCAACATCGCTTCCGACAGTGGTCTCATTAAGAAGTTTATTCCATAGAATGTCATATGAGACCATATGCCGCCTTATCTGTCAAAATTGTATGGCGAAAATCAATGTAAGAAGCCGTTAAAGTTGAGCAGCGTTTGACCATTCGGGCGTAAGTGGCGCAGTGAGCGAGTAGCCGGCTGTGAAGCGAGAGGCCGCGACTTCGATCCCCACACCGAGGGAAATGTATATATGGCCTATAGATATTTGTTTCGGGTATGGGTGTTGTGAGACCGAAAGTCTCGTAGTTCCCGATACCCACGACACAAGACTCATATCTTAGTGTGGGGTCAGGACTATGTACATATGTATGTGACAGTGGGGTGTAAAAAAATATTGCTTTATTTTTCGCTTAATAATGCAGGAATTAAAGGTTGGTTTTGAATGAATGAAAAGGCTTCTCGTAATAAGTGGTAGTTCCACTTTGAATTACGGTAAAAACTTTGAGCGATATTGAGATTTTTATTTCAAGAAGTATAGAACTATATGGGTATTATTATTGACTGCCTCGGTGGCGTGGTGATAATGCATGCTGGGTACGACTATTGCTTTGAGGTCTCTGGTTCGATCCTTGGGTCAGGCAGCGTGATATTGGGTTTTTCTACTCATTATCAGGCCGGAATCTGTTGTTGATTAAAAAAAGAGAGAGTCTTTTAGAGATTATCCCTAGTCATGTCCCTTAATTAGCTAATGCATGACAATTGTGATAAAGATGATAGCAATGACGGTTTTTTATCTTTTTTTATACTCTAATCTGAAGGGCTGTGCACGTTACTGCGCTAGCTCCTGCCTCACTCCCCATACATATACATAGAAACTATAATAAATTAGTCTGTTATCAAACATATTATCCTTAATACAACGACATATCAATTAACATTTCATCTGAGCGTGTGTTATTTTGTAATTTTAATGACCGGCAGCCGTATGAGATTCGAGATGAGATGAGACTAAGCCTCGGATTACGCTTTCAATATGGAAGCCACTCCGTTCCGGGCATCCCTGTGAAGTCATGACGACCGTATTGCCTGCGCACCATGCACTGGTGCGGCATTTCGGAAACGTCCCGTCGGAGGAGGCACATATGTATGTTACATAAGCGCATGGGCCACCGGAGGCCGAGCCGCCCGTGACTACCTACCAAACGACGCGATCCCATAATGGCGGGTACACACCAACCGAACGAATTTTCGCGAATCTATGTTGCAAATTTGCTGTTGCATTCACACAACGGCGAAAGTTTGTTCGTGTGAATGCAACAGGCGACGATTTTCCCTTACCAAAAGTGCTCAGTGTGGCTAAAGATGTTTTCTCTTTATCACTTACATCGGTTTAAGCTGAAATTATTATTAAAGATAAGTCAGTTAGTTAAGTTTGGGCTACGGAATCGAAAGTTGCAGGGAATTGTGGAAACTGCACCAAAATAAGATACATTTGTAGACACAACAAAAACTAATAGTTTCCAGAGAGTGAGAACTATAAACTCTGTGCGTACTCTGTATGGATAATAACTTATACTGGTCTTTATAATAAAATAAAATGCAAAGATTTTCCTTTATTTTGTTATTAATGTACCGTGGTTTGTCACCAATTCGGAAATCCATGAAATAAAGATGAACACTGTTAGAAAAGAAGCAACCATTTTGTCAGAAAATAAAATCGGCTAGAAAAACATCCGAAATATTTGGCAAACCAGCTGCCTACCAGCAAATACCACAAACGAATAAAAGCATATGACGTACAGAAATTGGACATCAGATTTACAAATTAGTTATCGCTCTTACTTGACAAATTCACAGAACATATCTGCTTATAGTCAGAACTAGAATGATCGCAAATAGGAATTATAATAAAAAAAAATGATATTAATATGAGACCGTATACGTATTAAGTATTTGAGTTTTTGTGATTTCTGTTGCAGTCGTAGTTATAATTACTTACGTCTGATTAATTCTGAAAGGATTTATTTTCTACCACTGTAAGTACCTTTACTCATAACGATAAAGATCGCCGAGCCCTCTACTCGATAAATTAATGTGTTAAAATTTACCCAGCCCATGAAATTAGCGCATAGCGTATTATGGTGGAGGTTAAAATTATTTCGCCTCCCACGTGGAATTACATTTTGGTGTAGGTATTTCACAATGTTAGCTACACACTTATTTAGACAAATTGTAAAAATTAAAATTTATAGCGTAATGAACAATTCTGTGTAATTTATGTTCCAAACAGGCTTTGAAGTTGTTTTACATATGTTCTCTCATCAGTACTATATCATGAATGTGTTTGTTGATGTTTTTTTTTATAACAGAAACTGGCAAACGAGCAGATTGGTCACCTGATGACATCACATCGACCCAAGCAATCTTCATGAAGAAACTGGGGAGACGTTGCTGTCTGCAGAGTTAATAATACAATGTAACATTTATCTTGTCGTCTCATTGGTCTAGTGGCAGCATATTTGGGTTGTGCACCAGGAGGTCCTGGGTTCGATTCCCAAGTCGGGCAAAACAAATTTTCTAATTTAATTTGCCTGGGACTGGATCCCTCATAGCGGGTTGACGTCAGGCAAGCAGCCGGTTACAAAAACGAAGCCAAATCCATTCTGCAACACTCTTGAAAAAGTGTGTCGCGCCGACCCCACATTAAGGTGGGATAAGAGCAGGTAGAAAGAAAGAATATAGCATAAATCTTTCCTATCAACACCATCTCATCTCACCATACCATAGGTGCTGTATATGTCCCTGGAGTCATTATTAATAATCGCACGTACAATGTCCAATTTATAAACGACGGCATCGATACCAACATTTTTCATAAATTCCAATGATTTGGCAGATTTTTTCCGATTTTATTTATTCAATCAGCCAGTATTGTTTTCGTCGGATCAGTGGATACAATACCGTTGTGTGCTCAAGGGAAATGTATCTCAGGGACCATTACAGACTTCAAATAAATAGAAAAGTCTTTCCGTTTCCTTTCCGTATAAAACAAACATACATGCTTTCTCACTCACACCTGTATCTTATGGGGGTAGGCAGAGACCATTGAGCGCACTAAGTAACGACCCTCACATACCTCTTTTGCCTCGTCCATATTAATTAATTTATTTTTAGTAGTAGTAGTAGTAGTAGTTAGTAGTTAATACCAAAGATATCGCGATAAAATCTGTAAAAAATATTTGTCATTTCAATGAATAACACACATACACATAAGCTCACCTCATTCTATTCCTAATTCATTACGCGAATGTAGTGGGTGAAATGTGGGTGTAATAGTCCTGTATCCCCGAAGGGGTAGGCAGAGGCGAACTAGAACACCCACATTTCGCCGAGCTTAGTTCCGTCCCAGATGTGATAGGGGGCGAGCCTATCGCCATATCGGGCACAAATTCCAGACTCCGGGCTGATATGGAAAATCAAATATCACTGCCCGACCCGAGGATCGAACCCGAGACTCCAGAACCGTAGTCGTACCGAAATACCACCACGCCACCGAGGCAGTCTAATAACATTCGCATAAACCTAAGAACACATGAAATAAAATAGTTTTTGCTTAGCTCTTTTGATGGACGCACGATTCATAACACCTTCATTGAACCCTGTCCTCAATTATAATTATACCTAATTTTATTACTCAACATCCGACCTAAAAGGTTCTTATTTGTTAGGTTGTTGGTATTTTCTCATGAATGTAACTCACTATTTTCGGAAAAAGTTTATCTATTTTCAAATAATTTTTCTGTTCGATAAAGCTTGTTCCAAAGGTGGTCCATATAAATTCTTTCAAAATCTAATTAATTGAATTGAATGTTAAATTGAATTCCATTTTTAGTTTATAAATTATGATTATTGTTATGAAATTATTTTACACTAAATATACTTGAAAAGATTTAACATCACAACATACATAGAACATAAGCTCACGCCTGTATCCCCGAAGGGGTAGGCAGAGGCGCACTAGCGAACTAGAACACCCACATTTCGCCGAGCTTAGTTCAGTCCCAGATGTGATAGGGGGCGAGCCTATCGCCATATCGGGCACAAATTCCAGACTCCGGGCTAATATGGAAAAATCCAATATCACTTTGCCCGAACCCGAGACCTCAGAACCGCAGTCGTACCGAAATACCACCACGCCACCGAGGCAGTCGATTTCAAAAGATTTAACTATTTCCTTTATCGATAGAAATAATAAAATTTTGTACAGTTAATTATCCTTTCACTTTACTTATCCTATTCATATTACTCTAAAGACCTTTAGGCCAACCATGAGTTTTTTGACATTACTCGCTAACGACCCCGTAAAATATTTGTATGACAAACACCCGAACGCCTCTAGCGGTTGCGCTGGGAACTGACGTTTTCCATACAAATATTTTACGTCCTCGCTCGCGTAAATACGTGCAACAAACTCATAGTGGAGCTACTTATCTTATTTCCCGTGTCAGGTCGTCCACACATTTTTGCCCATCTGCCTCAAAAGCGGGAGGATAATGTTTTTAAGCATATTGCAGAAACGTTTCGCCTTTAGTTTTTACGACCCGGTTGACGTTAACATTACGGACCTAGGATTCGAAATCAGGATTTCTTAGTCCACAGCCCCTATACGCTGCCACTAAACCAAGGTAACATTTCTACAGTGGTTATGAAACAAAGAGATTCAACAGTATATAGATGGGACAACAGTACAAAACTTGTGATCCAAAAGTTATAAAAAAAAAAAGTTTGTTGTGGTCAGTTTACTTGAAATATACATACGCGCGCGAGGCCGGCCAGCGTAATAATATTGAGAGATTAAACTTATCTTACGTGATTCTTAACCATTCACAAAACATTCTAGGGAGTAAATTGTAATAATCGCCCTCGCATTGTAATAACCAGTGATCTTCGATGAGTTTTGCTTGGTGCGTTGGCTGGCTTAGTTCGGTCGATTCACCGAGTGAAGGTCATCTGAGGGGCATCATACAGGGAGGAATTACCGCCATAATCTCAGCAGGGCCTTAAGATACACATCTGGGTCTCATGGTTATTATGAAAACATAATTACCTTGACATTGGCTAAATAATATGCGTGGAAGCCATTATTTTCAAAAGAAGAAGAAGCCCCTCTATAGTTAGGAATATTAAATATCTTTGTTATGAAATATGACAGCAATATTAAGCAAAAGAACAGTAATATTACAAGGCTATTATTATTATTGTGTAATACATACATACATAAGCTCACGCCTGTATCCCCGAAGAGGTAGGCAGAGGCGCACTAGCGAACTAGAACACCCACATTTCGCCGAGCTTAGTTCCGTCCCGTAAATTGTAAATTGTGTAATAGATACACAATTTACCACAAAACAAAAATGCAAAATTAAAGCTATGAAACATCCCAACGAAACGTTTACAAGAGCGTAAACTTGTTCGAAGTTGTTCATAGAGTTTCAAATGAAACTGAGGCAAGCGCTTTGGACAGGGAAACTTGAACGTGTGCCTGTCAATCGGTACTGGGGCCTGATTCTCTATACAAAACAAAACGAGTGTGCAACGCGCCTCATGGCATTTATGAAAAATTTACAAACTTAAAAATTTACCCAATCATGCACTATTTATATGGGACCACCCTTGGAATAAGCTCTATAGAACACAAAAATAATCTTGAAAATCGGTCTTTGGCGGAAATATCGGGTAACATACATAAAAAGGCCGCTTCCAACAGGTCGATCTGGAAATCTTTGGGGGATGCCTATGTTCAGCAGTGGACGTCCTATGGCTGATAATGATGATGATACATAAAAAAATTACAAATAAAGTCAGTACCTTCTTTTTTGAAGTTGGACGAAGATAGACCTAAAGAGAACGGTATAAAGAATACTTTTCCATACAAGTCAACATGACGTCAATGCTTTGTGTTCGTTTGGTCATAGAGAATCAGGCCTCTTGAATTCCTTACAACATAACGAGGGGTAAATATTTAATTGTCACAAGTTACCTACACGCTTCTATCGTAGGCAAGTATTTCTTATCTATTTAAATACTTGAACTAAAGGTATTTGAATTACTGGCTCATTACAGAATCAATTTTATTCGATGTTCTCTACAGGGATTTTTATATCGTCTATATATTACATAAACATAAGCTCACGCCTGTATCCGGAAATGCGTAAATTATAATATTACACTTGCTTAGTGACAACAAAATATTGATCAACTTTTCACTTCTTTCATTTAAAAGCACCTCTTAAATGTCTAAACTAATTAGGCATGTATCAAATCGTCCATATTTCACAACGAACATTCACTACTCTTTGCTAAATGGGTAGGCAGAAGTGCACTTGTGAACTAGAACACCTATATTTTGCCGAGCTTTTAGTTCCATCCCAGATGTGATAGAGTGCGAGCCTATTGCCATATCGGGCACAAATTCCAGACTCCAGGCTGATAATTTTAAAAAAATACAAATCACTTTGCCGACCCGGGGATCGAACCCGAGCCCTCAGGACGGTAGTCGTATCGAAATACAACCACGCCATCGAGGCACTCCTTATATAGTCCTTAAAAATTTAATAAATTATTATCAATATAATTATATACTAAATCATTCCCTAGGCTCTACATAAAAATACAACAAAACATCAAAACAACACATAAAGTACAGCAAAGACGTAAAAACATAAATCTAAACAACATTTAGGGTTATCTAACTAAACAAGATCTCAGAACAAGAGTCCTCCATCACGGGTGAGATTTATCGCGCAATGTATGTTCATTATCGCTATTGTAGGACGCCACGTAAATCCTGCTTTACAACACAATAGCACTGGTTAATTGCTATTGTACACCTTGCATTGTCTAACTGCAGCTCAGTGCTGGCTGGGTGACAACCCTAACTCCTACCTTAGCTACCTACATCATGAGTACAGCCTGACTAAAAAAAAACTAGAAAATAGATTAATGAATACATCCAGCAATCATAATTATACTCGTATTATGATTTCTTAGGTTTACGCGAATGTTATTCATTGAAATAAAACTAATTTTACGGATTCTATCACGATTTGGTTTTAAAGGGTCAAGAGTCTGTGACCCGTCTGACCCGTGACCATGAAGGCTGCAAAGCTTTCAAAACGTCGGGCATAAAAATTCAAACCAAATCGTGATAGAATCCATAAAAATAGTTTTATTTCAATAACTATATTATTTTCCTGACTCCTAAAGTAAGATAATTTTATTTGTATAAAAAATATGGGTAACTTATTGTACACGAACAAATTCTTGACTTTTTTTTTATAACAGAGAACAAACGAGCAAATGGGTCACCTGATGATAAGCTCTACCGCCCATAGACACCCAACACAAAAAGAATCATGAGTGCGTTGCCAACCTAAAAGGAGGAAATGTAAGGGGAGGGAAAAAGGACTTGGGAAAGGAAAGGGGAAAATGGGCCACTGGAAATCTCACTCAACGAATGAAACGCGAAAGCAAGCTGCCACTTTACGTCGGTTTTCTGTGAGACAGTGGTATCAAACCCGTCGAGCTGGCCCATACGGGTTGTAGACGTTACTGTCTATAGCGTGGCTCTACCACCCAAAAACTAAATTTACATGGGGCTTGTAGCAGGCTCTTTCAAACACAAGAAACTACATAATCGATTCACAGGTGCCAGAGAACATCAATAATAAATAAAATTATTTCATAAAAACTTCTTTAATATGATTTTATTTGAAGTTATAAATAAGAGGATCGTTTGATGCATGATTATAACGAGGAGCATTAATGAGTATCAAATGCTTCTACAACACTCTAACCAAAGCATCTTCACTCTACGAATACCTGATAACCGTTCATTCAACATGAAAAATCTGTAGACACTTAGCGCTCTAGCCGCTGCTCTAGGTGCATCAGACGTGACAAGGAACTGGAGTGTTATTTAGTAAAACATTAATAGGAAATATCTTAGCTAAGAATAGATCACTTCACCAGAATTTTCACCTCGTGGCGCTAGTGTAGATTTCTTTTAATTACACAATTTTAAGTATTCTTTTCACTGCCGATTTGGAAGTGAACTCGCAAGTAAGATCATATAAAATAGCATAGCTGCGTCAATATTCTAAGTAGCTCATATGCTAATAACAGATGTTTAAAACAACCTTGATAGTGATCTCGTAGTCTCCCAAAATATTGTCGAAGTGATGACTGACGAGCTTGATTAATCGAGTACCATAGAAATAGAGTGTACTGAACGTTCCCAATTAAACTGTGATTATGGGCTCAAAGTGTGAGAGAGCTACAGCGAACGTTGTTGTCTCTTTCTAAATTTTTGTAAATACTAATAAAGTACGTTAAAAAGAGACAGGTATCGAGTAGTTGTTCAGTCTATATACAGAGTGATCAAGACGGTATCGCTCGGTCCATTCTGTCTGCTAGGTATTAGCTAATTAGTATTTGGTGATGGAATTTTAAACAGTGACATCTATTAATAAATGGACGCAACTTATGTGGGCAATACTGCCATCTATCCGTACTGTTAAGTACTACAATTTTACCCTAACACACTGCAGGAGTTTTAAAAGAAAGCTTTCACTATAATTTAACAGATGACCTTCTTCCGAATATGAAATGCTTTACACGACACGGTAATTGAATTTTTCGATGGGTTTAGCACATTGTCATCAGAATAATCGCAAGATCTAAGTGTAGTTTTGTTCATTCTATGTTTTCTCTGAGTTCAAAGGAGTAGCTGTTATATATGGGTGGTATAGAAATCGAAACCGTTGATAGGAATTATTGCACATACACGCTTGTTATATCCGTAAAGATAGACAGAAGCGCAACGCAACTAATGCACGGTGCAAATGCACCCACTTTTCGTCAAGTTACTTTCAGTCCCAAGATGTGATAGGGGGCGAGCCTATCGCCAAATCGGGTACAAACTCCAGACTCCGGGTTGGTACTGAACCGAACAATACGAAGTTCATATCTCGCCCGTAGGCATCTATATTCACTATTTAGATTTTATATTAATGTATAGATGTCGTTGTTATCAAAGTCGCCTCCTTGGTCTGGTGGCAGCATATATGGGCTGTGGACCGGGAGGTCCTGGGTTCAATTCCCAGATCGGGCAAAGCGAAATTTCTAATTTATTTTTCCTGGGACTGGATCTCCCAAACTTCAGGCAGGTTGACTTCAGGTAGCCATTCGTAAAACCTAAACCAAATCCTTTGTGCAACTTGAAAAAGTGTGTTGTGCCGACGCCACATTGAGGTGGGAAAAGGGCAGGTAGAAAGAAACATTTCAAGTGAAATAATATAACATTTATGTTGTTGGAAAATAATATAACATGAAACTTTCTTTGTCTGACATACTACAATGTCCATAGTTATTTGCAACTAAGATCTTATAAATGCGTTTCAAATAAGAATAGGATCGACTTTGTGTTAGCTTTGTGTCATGTTGTGACGTCATAGCTGTCAGTTCGATTCAGTTAGGTAGGGTCAGCAAAACAAGATATTTTTTTAAATATAATTTATTTACGAATCATGAACGAATATTTTTTTTATTGGAATTGAGCTCTTTACTTTCGCTCATCTCTGCATCACTGACTGAAAACTTGGCGACTTCTTTACTTTCTGGTGAATTGTTGCCAACAATGAAAATAAGTTTTTTTTTTTTTGATAATTATGACTTAAGTTAGAAGTTTTTTCACTTTGAGTAACTGAGACAGAAAAAACATTGAAACGTAAATAAAATTTCGTTACAAACCTTACTTTTCAAGTGACATTTGACAGATAGATTGTCAATTTGACAGATTGACGTTCCTATTCTTATTTGAATCGCACTATAATGTTGTATGTCAGCTACGCCCTTGGCTATAAACCAAAATCTGTGTCAGTCAGCCCTAAGCAGAATTCCGTTTGTAAACCAAATAACAAAAACTAAATATCAGGGATGTTGCGTCCATCCTCGGTGCAGGAGAACTAGGGTGTGTTGGGGGTGTGTCGCGGGACGCGGAGCGGGGGCGGGGGGCGGCCGTATGACGTCACGGCTCTAGGCTGCGTGTACAGAGCAACGTCTGCCTTATTCGGGTCACCTATTTTGGGACGATGCACTTAACGTCAAATAAGATGATCACGATATAAATTGCTGCGTCTTTCCGTATTAGTATCAAATGCTGCTAACTTCTTCATTTTCGAACAAGTTATAAATAAGGTTACAGTTGTATGTATAGAATTTAGGCCGATGTGATATTGTTTCGTAAAATGTAGAGAACAATTATTTGCCTGTTGGGTCTAGTAGCAACATATATGGGTTGTGGGCAAAGCGAATTTCTTAAATTAATTTGCCTGGGACTGGAGTCCCAGAGGGGGTTGACGTCAGGCAGGCAGCCGGTCGTAAAAACTAAGCCAAATCCTTTCTGAAACATGCTTGAAAAAGTGTGTTGCGCCGACCCCACAGTAAGATGGGATAAGGATAGGTAGAACGAAAAAATAGAGAAGAATTAGATGTAAAATTGTAATCATTTCTTCAAGTTTACGCGAATGTATCGGATTCTATTTGATACGAATTACGAAACATCGGGCCTAAAATTAAAAATAAATCGCGGTAGAATTCGTAAAAACTTTTATTTCAATATAAAACTATTATAGTTGATCTCCTATGTCATAATCATAACATAATTATTGTAATGAACGGTAATGCAAGATGAAAAGTTCTCGGAAACAAAAGAAAAGTTTGGAGGAAATATTAATTATTTTACTAAGTTCTTTAATCGTAGTAGAAGTTATAACCTAATCATAATGTCCTTCAAACCGCTCTCCGTTCATGCGCTCCGTTATTTTCGGCCGACTTCCACAAAAGGAGGTGAGGTTTAAAACTTAACTAACCGACTTCCAACTTGATCCGATCGTGGCAAAATTTATATGGGACCACCCTTGAAGTAACCTCTATCGAAGACAAAAAGAATTTTGTAAATCGGTGCATATTTGGCGGAGACATCGCGCAACATAGGTACATAAAAAATAATATAAAAAAATACAGATGAATTGAGGTTTCCGGTGGTCCATTTCCCCACTCCCTTTCCCAATCCCCTTCCCTCCCCTTCCATTCCCTCCTTTTAGGTTGGCAACGCACCTATGATTCTTTTTGTGTTATGGGTGTCTATGGGTGGAGGAGATCACTTACCATCAGGTGACCCATCTGCTCGTATGCCAATCTCTGCTATAAAAAAAAAGTTCGTTTCTTTTTTGGAAGTCGGTCGAAAACCTGGATTTTATTAAAATTATGTAATAAAATCAAGATTTATCCTCGCCGACCAATCACTATGTTGGACCTTCATAATAATTAATGTCGACTAAATTCGCAATCGACCACACCCCGCACCCCGCGCAGCCGGCACCCCGCGCTCGCCCAACCTGTTTCAGAATGAAACTGACCTAATTCCTGCACTGCATTCCCCCTCCGCACCGACTGACGTCATAGGACACCATCGAACACCACAACAGCTTAAGGCACATGCAATAAACACGCCATGAGTATTCAAATAGTGTTATTATTAGGGCGAGAATCCCGTAGCACAGCATGTGGTAGTTAAGATGTTTTGATGTTGGATTGCGGTGACATACAGTCAAAAACTGGGTCATCCCGGGTTGCAAGGCTCTATTCATGAATCGAAGCACGGAGGGTGACGCGCAATGGTTCATTCTTGCCGGCAGTTGTTAATCGAACATGGTTCCAGCGGACTGACGCATGAATCGACATATAACATTAACATATCATGCGGGATTAGATAACTTTTTATGTCTAAAAATTTATTTAGATGCAAGACATTTGGATGGTATTAACAAAGACAAATTTTGTAAGTTTAAATTAGTAGAATACAAATCAAAGGAATACTTTTCTTGTCCGAGCACGGCAAAGTGACTGCACCTGATGTAAGCATAGTGCAGTCCAAAACCAAACTAACGACCACTGACAAACAAAGAGGTTTATCAGTGATCGCCAGAATCATGCCGGCCTATTTATGCTTCTTCACACTCCGAATCCGAAGAGGAAATAAGCAAACGAAGAACTTACGAGTACTAAAAATGTAGTGTAATCTTTTAGTTTTCTCTTAATGTGAAAGGTACTAGTATATAGTTATCAGTATTCATTTTAAGAACACAGAAGCATCAATGAAATGAAAATTAAAAAAATTAAATAATATCACATATTATAAACTCTTGCGACAGGTAGCACTTAAACAAAAACATTCAAGTACATATCAACTTAATTATATCTATGTATTATCTAACAAACTGCTTCCAACAGGTCGATCAGAAAATCTTTGAGGGAGGCCTATGTTCAGCAGTGGACATCCTATTGCTGATGATGATGATGATTATTACCTACCACACCAATTATACTGTTTTCTAGATACAAAATCTCCTTTATAATTGATTTACTAATAATTGCTAAATGATAGTCTGTATTATTAATCTAAGGGTAAGTGGTAGAGTCACGTCGTCGACAAGTTCCTTACTGCATGACTGAGCCTCGATCAATTGACACTGTCTCATAGAAAACCGACGTGAAAAGTCAGCATGCAGTTCTGTAAAATAAGATTTTCAGAGCTCCAAATTTCTCTGCCTTTTCCAGTTGCTACTCTTTTTCTCTCTATAGCAGCGGCTTAGCTGTGGTCCTAGTATTATCGATTTATATTTTTTTTAGCAGATACTGGCAAACGAGCAGGTGGGTCACCTGATGGTAAGTGATCTCCATCGCCCATAGACACCCTAGACACAAAAAGAATCATGGGTGCGTTGCCAATCTAAAAGGAGGAAATGGAAGGAGAGGAAAAGGGGATTGGGCAGGGGAGGGGGGAAATGGGCCACCGGAAATCTCACTCACCGAATGAAACGCGACAGCAAACTGCCACTTTACGTCGGTTTTCTGTGAGACAGTGGTATCAAACCGGTCGAGCCGGCCCATTCGTGCTGTAGACGTTACTGTCTACAGCATGGCTCTACCACTCCAGAAAAGGTGACCACTTCCCATCAGGTGATTCGTCTGCTCATCTGCCTTTGAAAACCAATAAAGTATTACAAAGACTAACTACCCTGATTATTATTACCAAAAACATATCCATTTAATACAGTGAAATATTTTTTTATGAGCCACTAGGTCAACGATAACAGAAAGCCATATTAAGTAACAAGTATTATGTGGCATCACAAAGCATTGTAGTTTAAAACGAAAATAACCAACGCCATTACCGCTTGGCCTAAAATACGGGGCGTTCAAATAGTGTAATGTAGCCCAATATGTTTAGTGTTCCGCCAGGGGTGTAATTAAGTGGAAAAAGGGGGTCTTAATTCAAATGCCGTTAAACGCATCGGCGTGTGCACAATACTACACATACAAGCGGACTGAAATCACTGTAGAACAGTTACACTGAACAATATCATTTTGATTTTTTTGAATTGAAAAACATAAATATAAATTGTGATTAGTTGACCTAAGATTTCAGCTTCGAATCTTACGGTTTTTTGCCAAAGTAAGCAAAAAAAATGTGACCAAAAAGTTTTTTTTTTAATGATCCTATGCACGATGTGTTCACATCAATAAAATATTATAAGTACATATGCAAGTGAATATGTATTTGCTATACTTACCTAATGTTCTTACAATTTGTGCATACATGCACCCACGACTCATTGCCAAATGCATCCCTGCATAAGGCTGAACAAGAAGGCCGTGTCCTTGCGCCGTGACGCACGCGCCCGCCTTGGAGCAGTGAATGGGCCGCGCCGCGGAAATTGTGTTAGCCCACTAAACTTATTTATTTATATCAACGGCAAACAACCTGTGCGCTTCGCTACAGGTTTTAATGTCGAACTTTCATCGGGTTTGGTGTTTCGATGCCATTATTTATAGCCTGAAGGGTGAGCTGTCAAAAACTAGACCCATTTTGGGAAAGCTTAGCTCTGTTTGAACGTAAATTCAAATCGGTTTATGTACCTAACCAGTTTTGAAAATATTGACATTAAATATTTTTCACAATATGACGTCGCTGCAGCACACTTTTTCAAGCATATTCAAGGAAGGTTTCGGCTTAGTTTTTACGTCCAGCTGCCTGCCTACTAAATTGTTGGCGGGCAGGGATGCATGATGAATAGTTTTTTAATCAGCAGAGCCAGATTGCACCAAATGATAAGTACTGTAAGTTCGTCGGGTTAGAAACTGTGACAGTAATGTAATGTAAAAATGTAACATGTGTACTGTAATAAGTGTATGTTTGGTCGATGTGTCAGGTTAAAACAAATTAAAAACCAAAGACCGAGATGTTATCATACAATCTATATATTATTAAAATATCACAATAATTATAATTGTTACTTTTATTTTTATAAAATAAATACAGAGCGGGTCGTGAGCTTACTGGTTTCGCTATCGTTCAATGCTCGAGTACATTTAATTTTGATGTTATGAAAGTAAACTGTTACCACAAATACGAATTTAAATAAAAAAAACTAAAAGGGGCGCCACCAGCCTCCGGGACAGACTGGAAATGGAATACGGAGGTACCTTCTAAAGGGTTTGCGGAGTGGAACTCGCAGCCAACTCCGAGCATAACCTCATATGAGATGGAGTGATCCACCAAACACGCGGCCACGCGTCCAGCGTCACCCACGCAGCCGGCCCTGGACCGCACCTCACCCAGGTAATGCAGTCCAGACCATGGAGACCATCCAGAAAGGATAGTAATATCCAAGAAGGCCCCTGGAACCAATAAATTCCAGGTTATAGCCTTAGAAACACAAAAGCACCATGTGATTGGTGACTACAAAGGAAAATACACGTGTCCATACCTTGAGGGAACGCGAAGGATGCCTATAGATGGATGTCCTAAGCTGCCGACCTCAGCCTTAGGACCTTCTGGTTAACTGTTGGTACCGAAGCGCCGCATGGGGAGCGCTCCTGGTCTCCGCCGCGGACGGACCGCCACAAGTCGACACGCCAAAGAAATCGATGCTCGCAGATCGAGATTCTCAGAAAAAAAGGCCGCTCGACCAACGGATCCCGGTATTTATACCATTTCGCTAGGCAATAGACAAAACTCCAACGACGCAAATAAAAGTCCATATCACAAATCAGAATTCACAACATGATTAATCGCACCGATCGACATCTGACAATTAAAATAACTCAATAACTCATCTGTCAATCTGACAAAACACAATGTCAAATGAACTCTTTTTTTTTTAATTACCCAAGGAACACGAGTCGTTCTGCCAACGTAGTCTTAACTAATCGATTACTATATATATATTTTTTTTTATGTTACAAAACTTATATTCGCCTAAAGTCATGCCGAGTATGTTTGCAGTAAAACGGATTGTTTATCAGCTTGACTTGAGGGTTATAGTTATTACTAATGTAATCTGACCAATTTAATTGACCGATTCGGTTTTGCTAATTAGTTATATTATTTTAGAAAGTAATGAAAAGGCTACACTAAGACACCACTTATTAGTCATGGATATCAGAAACTACAAGAGACATTCGCTCCAACAGTCAAACCCAAAACATATATTTAATTTTACTCGGTGCGGGGATCGAACCCGCGGTCACTCGAATCACAGATACACCCTCGCTCTGCCCCGGAAACTGTTTTATTCTTTGATTATAAATAATAATATTTATAATCAGCATCAGGACAGCCTCCGTGGCGCAGCGGGCGAGTAGGCGGCTGTGAAGCGAGAGGCCGCGGGTTCGATCCCCGCACCGAGACAAATGTTTGTATGTCCTACAGATATTTGTTTCGGGTTTGGGTGTTGTGAGAACGAAAGTCTCTCGCAGTTCCTGATTCCCACGACACAAGACTCGATCTTAGTGTGGGGTCAGGGCTATGTATGTGACTGTTGGGTGTTATTATTATTATTATATAATCAAAGAATAAAACAGCTTCCAGCTTTATTCTTTGATTATTTTGTAAAAAGGTTTTCACATATGCGGTCTTTTCTTTATCACATACTGCAGCATCCAACTGCTACTCGCATCAAGGTGTTTCCATTTTCCAAGTACACCGTTAAATGTCAAACGAGCAGAGTCGATATACTTCCACTTGTTGCGGGTGACCGGGTCACAGAGGGGTGTGCGACGGTGGAGCGGCGAGGAGGGGGCGCGGTAAAGCTCTCCACACCGGTCAACGACCGCACCGGACGCACCCTGGCGCATGCAAGCTATTTTAGGAACAGCCTGCATAGGTAAAGTTCGAAGGTCAAATTATTTTGACTTTATCTGCACAAAACATGAAAGGTATTACAGGTGATTAGGAAGTGTTCTTTTATGACGTAAGCGATAATTTAATTTAGTTTTAATTATATTTGTTGTATTTGGTGTTATTACGACTGAGATACTGTAACAAGTATTCTACCCATTTCAGCATATTATAAACTATTTACAAATTTTATCAACCATACAAAATATATGTATGTTTTCATTTTATTTAATCCTAAAACGAAAATGGCTTCTCTACTCAGAACCCTTTTTAGAAGTGAATTAAACAGTTTCCAGCAAGCCGCCAAAGTAAGAAAAATTAACATTATACCTACTAGCAATATTCGAAAATAATATCTACAACTTTACGACTATAGTTACGAATAAATCCATATTCTGAATTTACGCCATACTCGTAAATGTCACATGAACAAGACCCTAAAAATATTCTCATACACAGCATTGGAAGATATTAATACCGTTCGCTTCTATTTCAGATGCTGAGTTGCATAATGGAGGCTGGAGTTGGTGACGTCACGGAGGCGCGGCGCGGGTGGGAAGGGTGCGGGCGCGGCGGGCTCGCCCCACGAGCGGCAGCGTGAGCGGGCGCGACGGCGGGCGCGGCAGCGGGCGCGGCAACCAGCGCCCATTCATACGGCGAGGCTCACTCACACACCCGCAACCCCGCACACGGAGCCCCGGCCACATGATTGTGATTTTCGTTATGACGTCACGGCGCACCGACCAATCGCAGAGCAGATCCATTCAAGCCTAACTGCTGAAGGAAATTCGTCGCGTGGGATGAAGGCTCCAGTCGACGGACGCTCGCCGCGTAGGTGGTAACAGTCTGAGCCGAACTTCCGCGTTCTACCGAACTGTAATGCACTATCAAAAGTTGCAAAAAGTTTTCATTATGCAGTTTTGTTCAATATTATACTATGTTGCGATTTATTGGCATGATTTGAGTTCGAGGAAACTTTTGTGGGTAAGTAATTGAAATTAAGAGTAAATCACAGAAAAATGTTATATAGAAAATATTCTACACATAAGACAAAAACATGAATATAGGCGGTTGGAGCGAACTTAAGTTAAATTCGTAGATCACGTGTAGCGGTAGCTACGTGCCGCTACGCTACTATGCTACGCCGCCCACGCGCTGTCTGCCTCGTAGCTCCGTAGACTCGCCTACGCATTTAAGTCCTTACTCACGAACTTTACATAAAATGCCGAATATAACTTGGTCTCAAATATTCCGTAAACATTGGCGCAAGAACATGACTTCTTTACCAGTTTTTTTAATGATTCTAAACACTGTTCTAAGCTGTTCTTACATTAGAACTAGTCATTAAAAGCGTATATTTGTTACAAATATAGCTAAGTTAGTAAAAAAACAAAATAATGTGATAACTCACACAAACATATGCCTGCTCTGAATTGTAACACATTTTGTATTGTTGACTGCAAAAAGTACAAAATCTCGTAATTACTTAGGTCCTATAATTAGAATGCGATGAGCTTACCATAAATCAATTGAATCAAGGAAGTAATAAAATTCATAACATTCGGTCTATTGTTCTTGTACTTAAGTACAATAGATAAAATCAAAAGGTCGTAAGTTGGACGCATTGCGATCGATTTAACGTCCTTGCACTTATACAGAAGTTGATCACGCAATACGGTGACGTCGACGTTTTATAATACGTCAATAAGTTCCTTCCAGAAAATTCTATGAGGCTGTATAATTAAGCATGACTTTTTAATAATACATTAAGTCACCTGCTTGGTCTTGTGGCAGCTCATATGGGCTGTGTACCAGAACTCCTGGGTTCGATTCCCAGGTCGGACAAAAAAAAATTAATTTGAATTGCTCGGGACTAGAGTTCTCAGGGGGAGGTTGACGTCAGGCTGACAGGCGGTCGTAAAAACTAAGCCAAATCGTTTTCTGCAACATGCTTGAAAAAGTGTGTTACGCCGATTCCACACTACGGGATAAGGCCAGGTAGAATGAAAAATATTAAAGGTTTTACTCATAAAAATGTGTTTAAGTAGTGTTTTGTCTCTTTCACGCCGAAACTATTTGACGTAGTTAGGGCCGTTGGTAAGGAAAAGGGACGAACTGGTTTTAAAATTGACCACAACTTATACAAAATTATAATTGAGGAGCTAACTTTATAGTAATTATCTATAGCTTTTGTTTTACACCATTTTTATAGAGGTATTTTAGGTAGAAACAACATCGATTTCTATGCATTCAAATCCCATCTGACAGGGCCGAATTAACCACGAATGCTATAGTTGTATCTATGCCTACGCCTTAGGCAATATGGGCGTGAGCATAAACGTAGTATACTAACCACCCATAAGAGGCAAAACTATACTAAATATACAAAAAGTTCTCACTCTTCCACCATTAAAATGCCACATAAACTAAGGAATAATATTGAAATAAGAACTCATTATAAAGAAAGACCAATAAATATTTCCCCTCATTTATTTTTAACTACTTTCCATAGATTAAAAAGAAATCTAAAAGATTTATATATTCTGTTGTAAGGTTGAAGTAACTATTACCCACACAACGTAATACATTTATCAAACCATAAATATTTTAGTGTAAATGTGTATTTCCCTTTACTATACTTTCCATTATCAAGTTATTTTAACACTTCATTATAAAAAATAACTAACATAAAAAATCATATTTATAAAATCAAAGTAAATTCCAAAAAAGTCTGTTTTTCTCATTTCTAGTCTTTTCAGTTTATTTACCTATTTCATAGGAAGCCGTCTTGGTTAATCGTCTGTTATTTCTGATGTTTAAAAATGACGTTAACCATCATGTAAGCCGTCACACTAGACGGCCAATGTCTGCCTTCGTAGTACAATAGGGCCGTAAGATCAATGGCAGATTAAACCATGAAAGTGAGTTTAAACTCTTGTTTTCGATTATTTTGTAAGATCAATGACAGTTTAATCCACAAATACTTGTCCAACGGTCGATTAGTTTCAACCGTTCCGGTAGTAGGGTTAAACTCTCTGTGTGTTTCAAACTGTGTATTAATTGACGTTGTCAAATACTTTAAACATCATTGACCACCATAATATACTTTTTATTATTTATACTAATGTCGTCAGTAAATTAGTTTTGGTTGTCGTAAAATTAGGTATACTTTACATAATTTCGTCCATGCATCCATGACTATTTTGATAAAACACCAATCAATATTCAAATACTGGATGCGATTTTGGGTGCAACCCAAGTACGTTTTGTTCACCTAAACATAATGATCATATATGGTAACACGTATGTCGTGTGATTTTAAGTTGGTCATAGTTACGTCTACGGCACAAATGGGCCAGCTCGACCGATATGATACTGTCTCATAGGGAACCAACGTTAAGTGTTAGTCGCGTTTCATTCAGTAAGTGAGATTTCCGGTGGCCCAATTTGCCCATCCTTTTCCCAATCCCTATTTTCTTGCTTTTAGGTTGGCAACGCACTCATAATTCTTTTTTTCTTGGGTGTCTATGGGCGGTGCAGATCACTTACCATCAGGTGAGCCAACTGCTCTTTTGCGAGTCGCTGCTATAATAAAGCGGCCTTTGAATGATATACCATCACGGAGATTAATATTTTACAAAAGATCATGTTAAGATGAACAAAATATACTTAGGTCGCCGCCCCAGATCATATGACACATCCAGTACTTAAGTATTGGTGCTTCAATCTGTGCGTATGACACTACAACGTTGCCATGACAGTAATCATGTATCAAGCCCATAAACAAACATAGAAAAGAATACACAATCTAAAAAAAAGAATGAACGAAATGACAATGTTACCATATCAACGAAGTTTAATTAAACTTTTTATTTAGACCATTTGATATTAAGGTCATTGGTTTAGTAAATTCGTTTAAACCTTCAATCAAATGTTGTCGACAATTACTAAATCGGAAGTTTAAGTTAAAGTTAATCATAACTGTATTTGATCCTACGACCCTAAAATAAATGTTTTTTTTTGATTTTTTGACTATTTATTTTTGATTTTTTTTTGCATCTGCAAAGCTTGATTTTCATTGAATCATATTTCATTTTTTTGTTATCCTAGTAATCCTGGTCAGGATACCAGGGCAAAATTACTGTATTATCATCAGTCCTTGATACGTGTGCCAATTTTCAAGTTCGTCAGACGTTTAGATCATGGTGAAAACCACGTTGAAAAATTCCATTACATAGATATAGATTACATAGATTCATAGATACATACAGGTGAATCTTATATAAAGCGTGTAAAAATTATTAAAACATGGTAGACAAGCATAAAAGACAACATAGGCAAACCGTGACATCATTTCCACTTTCTAAATCTCTACACTACAAACGAAATCAGTTGCTAAGGCTCAATTGCACCACTATTATTAACCTAGAGTTAGTCCTAACCGCAATTTAAGTTACATGTCATTCATACATTTTCTGTCAATTTAGCTTGCGGTTAGGACTAACTCTAGGTTAATAATAGTAGTGCAATTGAGCCTAAGTATGTAATACTGTTATTATATCAAGTGAACATTCAATGTGTGACGTCACACCTTGACAAAAATAATCACAAGTTTGAAAAACTTAAGAGACCGACTCCATGATCCGATCGTGACCAAATATTTATGGGATCATCCTTGGAATAAGCTCTAACGAACATAAAAATAATTTTGAAAATAGGTCCACATAAACGGACATATCAAAATACAGACGAATTGAGGACCTTCTCCTTTTTGGACGTCGGTCGATAAATTAATAAAACGTCCTGAATACTTAAAAAAAATCAAGAACACAGGTGAAAAGCAATGTATCTATAATGTTTTAAAAACTTACATAAATATACTAAACCTTAAGGCTCAATTGCACCACTATTATTAACCTAGGGTTAGTCCTAACCGCAAGCTAAATTGACAGAAAATGTATGAATGACATGTAACTTAACTTGCGGTTAGGACTAACTCTAGGTTAATAATAGTGGTGCAATTGAGCCTTAGTAGACAGATGCGAATAAAAGATAAAAACACACATTTCGTCGCGCTTATTTACGTCCCAGATGTGATAGGGGGGAGCCTATCGCCATATCAGGCACGAATTCCAGCTCCGGCTGATACTAAGAACATACATACTGATAAAATAATTACAAAGTTAAAAGTAATATTTTTTTAAATAATCCATATATCCGAATCTATAAAATATAATCTATAAAATAATTTATTTGAATGTACCTACTTTATTTCAAGTAACTCAAATTTTTCATAAGCTCACGCTTGTATACCGAAGGAATAGGCAGAGGTAAACTAGAGAACTCGTACACACACGCCGCGCTCATTTCGGTCCCAGATGTGATAGGGGCGAGCCTATCACCATTTCTGACTCCAATTCTAGACCCGGGCTGATATTGATAAGAAAAACACTATACCAGACCCGGGGATCGAACCCGAGGTCTCAGGGCGATAGTTAATAGTCATACCGTGCACGCAATACAACTACGCCACAGAGGTAATTTTTTTACAAAATAAATAATGGTGTAGGTGTAAAATCATGGTCAACTCGTTATAGGGCATGCCTCACATCAAGATCGGTGTTATTTTAAAATACTTTTACAAAACCTATTTTTATCGACATGCAAGTGTCAAAGTATTTTTCGGAACAAAGCAAAACGGTACATGAATTTTGTAGCCTACGTAGGAAACATATTGATTTTTTTTTATAGCAGACATTGGCAAACAAGCAGATGGGTCAATTAAAGTACAAAATTAACTATATCAAACATAACATAAGATCACGCCTGTATCCCCGAAGGGGTATGCAGAAGCGCACTAGCGAACTAGTACACCCACATTTCGCCAAGCTTAGTTCCATCCCAGATGTGATAGGGGGCGAGCCTATCCCCATATCGGGCGCAAATTCCAGACTCAGGGCTGATACGGAAAAACCCAATATCACTTTGCCCGACCGGGGATCGAACCCGAGTCTTCAGGTTGGTAGCTGTACCGAAATCCAACCACGCCACCGAGGCAGACAAAATTAACTACACTATTATTTTATATGAAACTCAGTAGTAAATTTGTGCCCGATATGGCGATAGGCTCGCCCCCTATCACATCTGGGACGGAATTAAGCTCGGCGAAATGTGGGTGTTCTAGTTCGCTAGTGCGACTCTGCCTATCCCTTTGGGGATACATGCGTGAGCTTATGTTATGTCAGTAGTAAACTTTACAGAAGACTAAACTCAGACATAAGCTTTGGTACCATTAGGCGTCATCCACAAAGGCCACAAAGAAACAATATCCATAAAACTGAAGGAGCAATTCGTATGCGAGGGGGCCCGAGGCAGTGAGGGGGCGGGAAGGGGCTCGGCTTGACGTCAGAGCTCTCCCGTGACGTCATAGGTCTTTGCCACACCCGCTTTTGACGTCATCAACAGTAAACCTAGGCATAACACAACGGTGTTACAGTGACCCCAGTACGTCACTCTTTCGTGTCGTACTTATTAAATTTTATCAGCATTATGAAAAGGTACTTAATATAATGCCCTTCTAGAAAGCTCCACAAAAATCTATGACTACGGGTAACATTTCTTTAAAATTAATTACATTTGGCATATTAAGCAATCAATTAATATTGAAGGTACCAGATAGAAATTAAAACCAAATTGCATCAAAAAAGGAAAACGCGCCCGATGCACCGTAGCTGAGCTTCTCTCTTGTGCCTGTAAAATTCAATGAACGGGCTTGGCAACGTCACGGGCGCTGCAGGCTTGCGCTCCGTCCTTGTCTAGCGCATCTGTTGCGGCGCATTGGAGTGAGACAGAGGAGCCCAGTGACCCAATTTCCCGACCTCGCTCGGGAGGGATCGGCGTCTATTTTTAATCTGAAGGTCGATGTATTTATAGCGCTCGCCGCGGAGGTGTCTGCTCCATTATCGCGCTCTTTCTATGTACAGACACCTTGTGATAATGATTTTTGATATCGTATTAGGTAATTTATTTTATATTGTTATAAATGACTGCTTCAGTGGCGTGGTTGTATTTCGGTACGAGTACCATCCTGAGGTCTCGGGTTCGATCCCCGGGTCGGGCAAAGTGATATTGGATTTTTCCATATCAGCCCGGAGTCTGGAATTTGTGCCCGATATGGCGATAGGCTCGCCCCCTATCACATTTGGGACGGAACTAAGCTCGTCGAAATGTGGGTGTACTAGTTGACTAGTGCGACCCTGCCTAACCCTTCGGGGATACAGACGTGAGCTTATGTTATGTTGTTATAAATGACCTACATTTACCTTTGATTCTTTTTTAATTGCGTTGTAGAGCCACGCTGTGGTCAGTTTTGTCTACAACATGAATAATAAATAAATACACCCAACAGTCACACACATATTCCTGACCCCACACTAGGTGTAACCTATATTGTGGGTATCAGAAACTACGAGACTTTTTGGTCTCACAACACCCAGACCCGAAACAAATATCTATGGGCCACACAGACATTTGTCTCGGTGCGCGAACTCACGTTTCACAGCCGGCTACTCGTCCGCTGCGCCAGCGAGGCTGTCCGTGTCCGTGTCCGAATAGATTGTTCCGACCAGTTTGATACTACTGTCTTGCAGAAAACTATCTAAAACTAACTTCAAGTGACAACATGCTTGCTTGTCGCGTTCGTTCGATATGTGAGATCTCTGGTGTTCAAATCCCCTCTCGATCTTCATCCAATAAGGTCGGCAACACACCGATAGAGATTAACGGCCGGTTCCAATAAACAATCTCAGTTTGATTGTGCAGATAGATTACAAAAATTAACCAATAAGAACACAGTTTAAACATGCCTCCGTCAAATGACTTGATTTGATTGGTTCATAATCGCGATCTATCTGCACTCTAAACTGAGATCGTTTATTGAGACCGGCCGATAGAGATATAGAGATAGGCGATAGAGATCACTTACCATCAGGTGATCCATCTGATCGTTTGCCATTCGTTTGCATAAAAAATATTCGTATTATTGACTTGCAAAAACAGACGACCAAAACCACCATGATGGTATACCTTCTTAGACAACGGCAATGCCGGAGACACAGCTAAGGCGCCTACCGTAGAAACAAAAGGAAGGAAAGTAATTAAAAACTTAACGCACCGACTTCAATTCCGATCGTCACTAAATTTATATGGGACTCTTGAAATAAGCTCTATCACAAAAATAATTTAGGAAATCGGTCCACATTTGGCGCAGATATCGCGTAACATACATAAAGAAAAATACAGTCGAATTAAGGACCTCCCTTTTTTTAAGTCGGTCGAAAGGGACAAAGAATATTAGGACTTTTGAAAATCTCATTACCATACTGTTTGTAGTTCATAGATTGGCATATTTTAGTGTTGTGTTTTCTTCTGCATACATATTAGTAAGTACATAAACAATAGTAACCATTTTTTATCTTGTAAGATGACGATTTCTTAGATTTACGCGAATGTTATTAATTGAAATACAACTAGTTTTTTACGGATTCTATCGCGGTTTGTTTTGTATTTTATTTTTAGTCCCGAGACGTTTCGAAAGCTTCACAGCCTTCGTGGTCACGAGTCGGACTGATTGTTGTATGATGACGCCTGCTTCTGTAGAAAGGATAGATAGAAATTCGACAAGTCCATCCACGCGGCGGTTCATACATACATGACGCTGGCTCCTGTATCCCCGAAAGGGTAGGCAGAAGCGGACTATCGTACTAGAACCACATTTCGCCGAGCTTATTTCCGTCCCAGATGTGTTAATGGGCGAGCCACATCGGGCACAAATTTTATACTCTCGGCTGATACTGAATTAAAAAAAAACAATATCACTGCCTGATCCGGGGATCGAACCCAAGTTCAGGACGGTAGTCATGGCAGTCGACACGCGGTAGTTCGTCTAGCTAATTTATGTCTGATGATAGCTAGAGTGCCAAAATGAATATACATTTTAATCCAATTAATACCGACTGCCTCGGTGGCATAGTTGTATTTCGGTATGACTACCGTCCTGAGGTCTCGGGGTCGATCTCCAGGTCGGGAAAAGTGATATTAGATTTTTCCATATCAGCCCGGAGTCTGGCATTTCTGCCCGATATGGCGATAGACTGGCCCCCTATCACATCTCGAACGTAACTAAGCTCGGCGAAATGTGGGTGTACTAGTTGACTAGTGCGTCTCTGCCTAACCCTTCGGGGCTATAGGCGTGAGCTTATGTTATGTCATGTTATGAATACCGTCGCCTCCTTGGTCTAGTGGTAGCATATATGGGCTATGGACCGGGAGGTCGTGGGTTTCCTCACGATGTTTTCCTTCACCGTTGTAGCAAGCGATAATTCACAAAGAAAACACACTTAACATAGAAAAGTCAGAGGTGTATGCTCCATTTTAGGGTTGGTCTCGAAATTGCATTTTAAAAGAAGATAATTTAAAATTTCGTTTTTGAGTATTCAAGGTTTAAATTCGTAACGAAATTATAATTTCCAGATTACACTAAACTAGATTTATTATTTTAATTAGTTAATTAGTGGGATAAGGATAGGTAGAAAACAAAATCATGACTAAATTAGACGACTTACAGGTCGTAGACAGATTTTCAAAAGGGAATCCATTATTCATTTGGCCTTTTAGCATTG
The DNA here is from genome assembly GCA_036417725.1 of Clanis bilineata. Classification (NCBI taxonomy): domain Eukaryota; kingdom Metazoa; phylum Arthropoda; class Insecta; order Lepidoptera; family Sphingidae; genus Clanis; species Clanis bilineata. The sequence continues at coordinate 13,560,500 of CM071149.1, read as the reverse complement.
TCTATATAAATCATTTTTATTAGGGTTCCGGTTACTTATAATAATAATAATAGCTTTATTTATTTACGACAGCCTACGTGGCACAGCGGGCGAGTAGCCGGCTGTGAAGCGAGAGGCCGCGAGTTCGATCCCCGCACCGGGACAAATGTTTGTATGGCCTACAGATATTTATTTCGGGTCTGGGTGTTGTGAGACCGAAAGGACCTCGTAGTTCCTGATACCCACGACACAAGATTCGATCTTAGTGTGGGGTCAGGACTGTGTGTGTGACTGTTGGGTGTTATTTATTTATTTATCCCTTACAACTTACTTTTAAAGTTGCATGACATTAGTATGTTCTCTGTATGTATTGTTAGTAATTATTAGGTGTAAGGTATTGCGGTAAAAGCCTCCTCCAAACCACTTCAGTAGGCTCTATGTTGTGCCAATCTCGACCATATTATCCCGGCTACTTGTACCATATCGTCACTCCATCTTTTGCCTGGCCTGCCTCGTCTCCTTTTCGCTCGACTTCCACAAAAGGAGGAGGTCCTCAATTCGTCGGTTTTTTTATGTATATTACTCGATATCTCCGCCAAATGTGGACCGATTTTCAAAATTCTTTTTGTGTTCGATAGAGCTTATTTCAAGGGTGATCCCATATAAATTTGGCCGCGATCGGTAAATTGGAAGTCGGTCAATTAATTTTTTAAACTTGTGATTATCTTGAAATAAAACTATTTTTACGGATTCTATCTGACCCGTGACAACGAAGACTGCAAAGCCTTCGAAACGTCGGGAATAATAATTAAAACCTAATCGTGATAGAATCCGTAAAAATACTTTTATTTCAATGTATAATATTCGCGTAAACTTGTGATTATCTTGTTTAGGGGATATCCATTCGTTATCCTCTGTTCCGGAGACTTAATTAAATTTAAAACTTGGAGCCTTCGAGGTCCAAACAGGTATGGAACCCAAACTAGTGATGTGACGTGTAAGCCGACACTAGTGACTAGACACGTCACACGACAGCCGTCGCCGCACCACCGCGGTACGAGTCGATGTATTCCGGTCCACCGAGCGGTGTCGGGTGACCGGACACTACTTCCGACGAGGGGCTTCGGGCTCCGGTGTCTAATCTATTCGGTATTTCTTAACCAACTAAAACAAGGAGGAGGTTGTGTATCGTCGCATTTTTTTGTGATCTCCGAAATCCAGTAAATGGTTTTTATTATTCTTTTTCTATTTGATAAGATCAATACATCATTGAAAGTTTTTTTATATAATTTTCTTATGTTTATTGTATACAATAAGATTTACCCCAGTCGTGGTATTATTATTTGGTCAAGATCTGATGACTGAGGGTAGGATAAGAACTGTCCAACATAAACGCACCGCGTGTCGCATTTTGAATAATAATCAGAGACAGATATGTATTGTTGACTGCCTCGGTGGCGTGGTGGTATTTCGGTATGACTACGGTTCTGAGGTCTCAGGTTCGATCCCCGGGTCGGGCAAAGTGATATTGGATTTTTCCATATCAGCCCGGAGTCTGGAATTTGTGCCCGATATGGCGATAGGCTCGCCCCCTATCACATCTGGAACGGAACAAAGCTCGGCGAAATGTGGGTGTTCTAGTTCGCTAGTGCGCCTCTGCCTACCCCTTTGGGGATACAGGCGTGAGCTTATCTTATGTTATGTTAGATATGTATTGTAAAATTATAAATAAGTATTTCTTTTGTAATGCATGAATAGGTTCAAAAACTATCTACTGATTAGATTTTAAAAATTCTTTCGCCTGTTAAAAGCTACATTACCAGCGATTAACATAGGCTAGTTTTTATTTCGGAAAAATGTAAAATTCCTGTAAGATAATGTGTTAGTAAACCGAACAAAAATATTATAATTATTATAGTATATAAGTATTATAGTAATTGATAAAAACGAAAAAATATACACTTACTGAAAATTCTATGCAATATAAATTAGCTTACGATGGAGTTGTAGGGATGATGAGGAATTAAGGGGCAATGGCTCGACAAACACCTAGTGCCTCAGTTAACGTTATATATTTTATTCAGCTTTAATTCATTGATTTCATTTTAAGTTTTAAAATAACGACTATTTTCCAAATTTAACTTTTTCCATATATTTAAAGGACAGACTAGAATCCCAATATTCTTTAAGATGTTAGGTCAAATGGAATGGTATATCTGAAAATAAAATTAGACCAATCTTTGTTATAACAATGATGTACGTACAGTAAAAATCTTACCAGGACGTTCTTATTCATAATTAGATTTGAAATCGTAGGTTCTAGTTATTTCAAAATAGTCACCGGTATGTACTCTAGGTACTGATTAATTATACAGATGTTACTGCGCTTTACCACAGACATTTACGAACGATATTTTTACATAATTATTCTTTGTATGTACATTACATGACACTTGATTTTTAAACCTCATTTTTACAATTCTTTGTTTTTACATTATATTTTTTTACTTTTAAACAAAGACTTTTAAACTTATCTACCAATTTGACATCATCATTGGTTTTATATTGCGTCGTGATCACTGGCCACAAGCTGACAATTTTATTAGGAACGTGCGATTTGAACAGAGGGACGCCACAAAGGTGCAATATGATATCAAAATAAACATTTTCAGAAAAAGTAATAAAAGATAAAGATCAAAATAAAAATAGTTTAAATATTGATTTACTATGCCAGGAACGTAAACTTTGAGCAGAAGGACGGCACAAAGTGGCTATATGATAATAATCAAAATAAACTTTTTCAAAAAAAGTAAAAAAAGTTCTTCTACTCTTGTATTTCAAGAAGATCAATATAAATTAGTTTAAATATTTATTTATTGCTATATTTAATGTTAATTGACGTGGTGAAGTGGAGTCATGCATGCCACATTAAATCTTTGTGGTGGTCTGTCCATAATCCTGTAAGAGGGAGGCGCCGACCTCCTTACTAGGGCTTCCGACCGGCCTCGCGACCATTCCTCATATCTAACACTAGATACCTAGACTAACTGAATACAATTACCTGTGACACGTGTGTGTGTGTGTGTTTGTCTGTGTGTGTGTGTGTATTGCCTCCTAGGTCTGGTGGCAGCGTATCTAGAATGTGGACAGAGAGATCTTGTTTTCGATTCCCAAGTCACGGAAAACAGTTTTCTAACACTATTTGCCCAGGACAGGATGTACCAAAGGGGAATAACTTCAGGTATATAGCTTATAAAAAACTAAGCCGAATCCTTTCTGCAACATGTTTGAAAAGTATGTTGCGCCAGCCCTACTTTGGAGTGGGAAAATGGCAGATGGAAATAAAGTGACAATGTACGTTGCCATGCATGAAGAAAATTTTATGAATATTAATTTACCTTGATTTTAAACTATTGCTGAACTTATGAAATAAAATATCAATTTAAATGTTATTGTTACATATTAGTGCATACTCATAATGTAGGTACCCATATAAAAGGATAGGCTGGCTCATGTGAAGGACTGCATAGCAAGCCGTTACGCAAGCGTGGCATATGTTGGAGCATTTGGCGTTTTGAAAAAAATTACCTTATACCTGATATTGTTTTTAACCAGAATCTAGACCACTAAGTTTCGTAACGACGCTATTCGACACGAAAGAATTATGTAAATAAATAAATTAATTGCTATATAACGCAGACCTATATAAAACTATTTAGGTAGCATTGAACCTTTTCATATTCTCACATAAATAACTATTTTAATGCGCCTATCTGGTAGATAATTTATATGCAAAAAAGATTATCAATCCGTTGCTTAATGGTTCCTGGACATACCTTTATGACACGGATTTATAAAAAATGATTAGTATAGATTTTCCCCAAAACGACTTTAAAATTATGTTGCTCAGATTTTGACTCCATACTCATACATAAAAAACAAGTTTTTTTCAAGAGGCGGGTGTTGTATGATGTATTTAATCAGTCAATAAATCGCTACTTGTACTTTTATCGAACGAATATAAGTGAAAACTAACAAATGACACGAAACTTAATTACACGTTAGCCGCGTGTAGTATGTCGCTTGCACCAATCGTATTAGCAGGGGGTGGTATCAGGACGTTATGTAGGCTCGCCTGGCCGCACTGGCAGTATAAGGGACTTCCTTCGACACTCACTCGAACCTCAGTCCAGCCCGTGTGTACACGTCCTCGCATTAATATTTTATTTTTATTTTAAATTATTTTGTTTCATTATTTTTAAGTTCTTTTCCTGAGTGTTATTCCGAAAAGTTTTTTCTATTTTGTGTTTTTGTGGTTCAAGAGAGTATTTTTATTTGGTAGGTACCCATTTAATTAGATATTTTTTGTTTGTTTTTGTGAAGTTTATTTATGGGATAATATAGAGGTACATAATTTAAAGGGTCCATATACTTAAAAAGTTTGATAAAATAAGGTGAAAGGTGGTCCAATGTTTCTTCCTAACAATTGTATTATGTTTTAGCCACTATATATTATATATAGGTAATTATTATTTTTTAATTATTGTTAGACATTGTATGTACTGTAAAAACGAAAGCTTTTATAAATGTATGGCAAAATCGAATACTTAATTTGTCAACGAAAATTATTATGACCATTAGGTATTAGTCTAACAAGACTCTTTATTTTTCGACCGACTTCAAAAATGGAGAAGGTCCTCAATTCGCCTGTTTTTTATATATGTTGAAATACATAAAAAAATAACATAAAAACAGAGAAGGTATATTTTTATGTATGTTTAATGTGGACCGAAATCCAAGATTGTTTTGTGTTCGATACAGCTAATTTCAAGGGTGGCCCCATATATAATTGGCAGGATCAGATAAGTTTTGAAGTCGGTCCGTAAAGTTTTTTTTTTGTAATTATTTTCGTCTGCACTTTTCTAGTACGCTAATATTTTTTAAGTTTTTTTTAATGTCGAGTGACATTAATGCTGTCCGATCCGGCATTAGTATCGAATGTTGCGATGTGCGTGCGTTAAGCCGGCATGACAGTAAGGTTTCTCCGATCAGTGTGGGGCTTCGTTTCGGTCATTCGATACCTTTATTTTTTTAAGACATCCTTTCCAAGGGATTGGCGTAAAAACTTTTTTATTTCACTTAACATTTAACATTCAAATTGGACGAGTTTTTTCTAGATTATAGGTACATCGTGATTCGATCAGTTAGCAATGTAAAAAGGAGAATAATGTTCTTTCTTTAGAAATAAATAACTTATGCATGTAGGCATATTATCAATTGTTCACGTTACTTAAAGATAGTTTGATTTGTTTTCTAAACTATCAAAATTTCAAAATATTTTATATTTCGTGGACAATTTGTTAAAATAAGTTCTATTGCACCTAATTTAACGAGAGTTACAATTATAAAACTTGCTAATTTGTCGAAAAGCCGCCGTTGACAATGAATTTAATTGAATTGTTCATCATTTATCGGTAAATAATATTTATCACAATAAAAATCACAAACGAACACTGTATATGACAGATATTTTATTTTATAGCTCATGTGAAAAATTAAAATCAGGTTTGGTATCTCATTTAGATGGAGCGCGTTTATAAATTACAGGAGCATGGTACAGAAAACTATTCTTTGTGAGGGCACGATTCAAAAGACAAATATAAAGGCGAATATAATCTTTTGAAGCAGCTTTGTAGACTCTATGACAACTTTCTGTTACATTCTATCTTACGAGTACCTATATAGCACAAGAAACTCGCTCCTTCTAAATATTTTTTTAGAACATTTCATTTAATTTATTTTAAATATTTTAAGCTTTATTTATTTACACGCTTATAACAAGCCTTCGTCAGAGTTCAGCGTCTAGGAAGAGCACCACAAAGGTCCAGCCTACGTTATTTTGGATGAAAATGAAGCCCAAAGCAGCTGCTGGCCACTGCACAAGATTAGTAAAATGTATACTCTTGTGCGTGTGACAGCGGCTATTGCGGGCATTTCATTGTCTGCGAGTTGCGAAGACAAAGAAATTCAAGCTGGGATTGCCTAACCAGATTCCGTTGCAGACCAGTAGTCAAGATAATTATAGCACCCAATAGTCGCACAGTCCTGACCCCAAACTAAGATACTTGTGACTTTTGTGTCGTGGGTATCAGGAATTATGAGACTTTCTGTCTCACAACACCCAGACCCGAAACAAATATTTGTGGGTCACACAAACATTTGTCTTGGTGCAGGGATTGAACCCGCGACCTCTCGTTTCACACTCGGAGGCTGTGATGTGTTTTATAAGGGTACTTGATATGAGAAAAAGATTTATTAAGTCAATGTAATCTCATACTTTTAAAAGTGAGTGAAATAATAATTGGCTGACCATAGTTCAATGAAATGGTGAACTCTTCCAAATTTTATCAAAATGAACATGATACTCACTTTACTTTTGTATTTTTTCTTCGCTTTTAGACTATGTTAGTTGCATGGCATGTGTACAGTTTTAAGTATTGCGCATATATAAAGCCGCGTTCCTGCACATGATTTTCGACCGACTTCCACAAAAGGAGGAGGTCCTCAATTCGACTGTATTTTTTTTGTATGTTACGCGACATCTCCGCCAAATGTGGACCGATTTTCTAAATTATTTTTGTGTTCGATGGAGATTATTTCAAGGGTGGTCCCCATTTCATTTCATTTGGTCATGATCGGTAAATTGGAAGTCGGTCAGTTAAGTTTTTAAACTTGTGGTTATTCCAAACAAAACACAAAAACATCTACACAAAACAACGTATTTCGCTGTCTCCTACTCATGGAACAGTGGACCATAGACAAAATTTTATAGAAATACCGTGTTTTGTGTAATGTTTAAGAGCAGGAGACGCGGCTTTACGCTTATGGCGACTTGCAACGCTATTACTAATCTAAAGTTAATCCTAAACTCAATTTAACCCAGAGCTCATTCTAACTTAAATCGAGATTCATCTAAGTGCTGCAAGTCGCCCTTAGATAACTTCTGCTTAAGTGTAGCTTCTTGGTCGGATACCAATATATTATTGTGAAAATGAATGTGGCTTAAAATTGGTGTTGTTTTTTTTTCTTTTATTAATTAACAAAAAACTTTTATTAATTATTTTATTGATGTAAAAGTTTTTACTGGAACTTACCATAGAGTAGACCTAGAATATAATCATTTAGTTTTAGAACAATATATTTTATGGAAGAACGAAGAAAGAAGATCAGCATCGGTCAAAAAAATGGTGAGACAAAATCAATTTTCTATTCCCTTTTTTGCATCCAAATTAATATTGCATGAATCATCGGAAGCCTTTTTACAAAGAAAAATATTGTATGAAAAATGACAGATTATAATAATACGAGTATGATACAAAGTACCGATCAAACGTGAAAAGTGTATTTTATCTTAAATTTTTATTTCCGAATTCCTTAAAACGTAACCTTCATTAACCATCGTGTTATGCCCAGCTATATTATCATAATGCAATCATATTTTTCCACATTTTACTGAGTAACTTGTTGCTGGAAAAGGATGCCTATATCAAAAATCTAAATAGTTTCTTACTCATATTACATATCTTTGAACGAGATTAGGACATGCATTATTTATCTGAAAATGAAAATCTCTAAAATGGGAATAAAATATATCTTTAAAACTTTAGTGTTTTTTTAATTTTTTTTTTTTAAATACTCGGAGTAAAAAAATTTTTGAGCTAAAGATATTGCATAGAAAAAATAATTTTAAGAAAAGAACACTCCGAGCGCTCTAGTGTTGTCAAATGAACCGTGTAGCGCCATCTGTAACAATTTTCGTCAAGTACAAAGTATACCAAAACTCTATCGGGGTGGTTTCCTGTGCATTAGTTTTGGAACTTGCTTGTAATCTAGTTACCAATATACTGTTGATGATGTATGATGAGTATTTATGCATTTTTATCGATATTGGTTAAAAGGTAATAAACACGTTCATTATATGAATAACTTCAAATTAGTATACCTAAAGATTATTTTAATTTCCAAAATCAAACCTTTTTTTTATTTAGTTCAGAACATCTAATTTTGATATTTTTTACAACCATTAAGTATAGGTCGGCACTCAAAACTATCCAAGCTTTTGAAGTGTTTTTAATTTCTGCATGTTTTTTTTTAATTTGCATGCTTTAAAACACCATAATCTACTTATAGTTTTCCCAAAAGTTTTGTCTTAAGTCTGTTTTTATTACCTATTTATATTTTCCAAAATTCTTAGCGCAGATGAATTCACTGCTTTGCTTAAATTCGGGCTTAAATTAATTTTAAATATGTAAAACTAACATTATTTTCAGTAAAGTTCAAAAGGATTGCCGAAGATGAGAAGCGAAATTGACGAAGCTCAAAACAACTATTGGTCACTGCACAGGAATAGTAAATTGAGTATACTCTTGTGCGTGTTCCAATAGTTATTGTGGGTCCTTCATAATCGCCGGTAGAAGACATCAAAATTGAATACGTTCATCATTTATCTGGACCGTTAGCTATGTAGACCATCAGAGTTGGTGAGATAATCCTACTTGATATTTAAATTACGTCCTGTCACGATCGCCAGATGTTTTGTCTCAAATGGACAAAATGAAGGTTTCGTGGTTTAGAAGTGACAAAACCTTGAGATTTCTTGAAATCTAATTTATTTCGTAACTTTACAAGAACTTTTGTCTTTAAGCTAGCGCGTGCGACGTGTAAGTCCGTTGACAAAAGAGTGGGGTGGTGGCGTAAAAGAGAACTAATGATCAACGGTTTTTAGTGTTGTGCGTGTCTGCGACACACGATACGCAGTTGTTGTAGAAACAGCTTTTGTGGCTGCATTTCTGATAGGCGTTAACAGTGCCCTTGTGGCGTGGTTATTGCAAAAACTTCTATGTACTCGTATACTACGAGACCGGCCGTTTAGAAGTAGAAATTGTGACATATTACGGCGAGTGGTGTGACGAGTTTGACGGCTAAGGAAAAGTAAGATATCTGTAGTGAATTGCGGTCAGTTGGGTACTTGAATATATTGAAATATTCTCAAAAATAAGAAAGTTATAAGCCTTTGAAGTTATGTGTAACATTCAAACTGCGGGAAAGAGAAGTATCAGTATAATCACGTCACGCCATAACGGTACGTGCGTTGGAAAGGGATATCAAGATATCTCCACTATGCCCCCACCCCAGAATTTAAAACATGAATTACTGCCTCATTGATGAACCAATTTCGATGCAGTTTTTACAGAAGGGTTTCTTTTTGTTTTATTCACTATTACATATAAATGTGTGTATAAAATCAAACATAGTCAAATACCCAATTGACGGAAACTTAGTGCGCAAATTTTATGTACCGAACAGCCTGTTTAGTAGTATACAATATACATATAAGTCTTTGGGTTATTGCCTGCGCGTACGACTGCCGCCCAGAGGTCTCCGATTCGATCCTCGGCTCGGGCAGTGGTTGGGTTGTTTTAATCAGTATCAGTCAGTCTAATATTGTGGCCGATACGGCGATAGATCCCTATCACATCTGGGACGGAAATTAGTTCGGCAAAATGTGGTTGTTCTAGTTCTATTTACACTTGATATACACAAGGTATAAAGGCGGACTTAATGCTATGAGCATTCTCTGCCAGTCAACCTTAGGGTGATGCAGAGATGTACATGGCAGGTGCAAAATAAAAGAGGCAAATACCTCTAGAACACAAAAAATGAAGAATATAAGGTATTATTAAATATTTTTAATCGGCATAGTTAATATTTATTACTTAAATACATTCTGTACCATTCATTCAGTACCCTCAACCGGCGAAAATGTATGAAACGATGCATGAATGTGGATAAGGCAAAAGAGGTATGTCAGGATCGTAGCTTGTGGCGCTCAATTGTCTCTGCCTACCCCTATGGGATGCAGGCGTGAGTGGGTATGTCTTAGATACATTAAGTATCATATAAAATACATACAAATACTTAATAAAATAATTATATTTTAGATACATAATAAAAACTTTATAACACATAGTTCTCTAGTTCGTCTCTGCGTATCCTTTCGTGGATACAGGCGTGAGTCTATGTATGTATAATTAGATAGTGCAGTTAATCTCTCGGTACCGGGATTGAACACACGGCCTCTCGGTTCAGAACCGGATAAAAATATTATTATTACCTACGTCGTTGACGGGTTTTTTTTATTTCAGAGACTAGCAAACGGGTCACTTAACTGTAAGTGATATGAAAATAACAAAGAAATTCAACAGTATAGTTAGTCATATTAAATATCTTTGGAAAAGAACTATGGGTACGTTTCCAGTCCGTCGGAGGCGGCACATATATATGTTACATATACACATGTTATACGCTATAGGCCACCGGAGGCCGAGCCGCCCGTGACTATCTACAATTTGGGTTTAGGGATAGGGAAGTGGAGGGGCGAATTATCTGGAAATTTTACATACCGAATCAAACTCAAATGCAGCTACCACTTTACGCCGGTTTTCTGTGAGACAGTGGTACCATACCGGTTTAGCCGGCCAATTCGTGCTGTAGATGTTACTTTTCTACAGCATGACTCTAGATTAAAAAAAACAAACAACCATTGCTCAAATATTTATTCCTTCAAAAACACTTGTTCAGTCTTAAAATTCTACATGTAACATTGTAGTACCTAATAAAGAAAGCCACAATGCCCCTTACTTATAAAAATATTTAAGCGCTGCTTACCTTTAACCATAGGTTGTCCCTTTCATTTTTAAACAATGTAACGCAAGGAAAAGAGTGACAGGCTATTCTTAGCGAAAATTGTTTTATAAGTAAGGCCCATTATGTCCAAATATTTGAACGTGTACTTAATTTTTAACATTTAGAAAGTCCATTTTGTTCGCCATTTCATTTGTTTCTATGAGTTATGTTCTATTTATTATTACAGTATTCTCAAATAGAAAAGAGATGCAATTTTCAACGTGAAACTATACTTTATTACAATACTCCTTAAGGGCGACTTGCACCACTATTACTAACCTTACAGTTCGTCCTAACCTCAAGTTAAATGAAAAAAAAATATATGAATGACAATTGATTCATTACATGTACCGAATCAATCATTACATATTTTCTGTTATTACGTGTAGTACATTACATGTAATGCATTGTGTCTTTCATATATATATATATATATATATATATATATTTCAATTAACGTGAGGTTAGGACGAACTTTAGGTTAATAATAGTGGTGCAAGTCGCCCTAAGCCGCGACTCCTGCACATGTAACAATGGACCATAGACAAAAATAATTAGAAATACCATGTTTTGTGTAGGTGTTTTGTGTAATCAAATGTTTTAGTGCAGGAGAAAGCGGCTTTAGAAAGTAACAGTTAATATGTAGTTTCATTGGAAATGGTTCAGCCATTATTAAATAAGACACATTTCTCTTATGAAATGCATATTTCAGAGGTAGGTTACATATTAATATGAGCAATTTATTACAATACAGGAATGCTTAAATTTTAATGCCGACACCACACGATCGTCAAACATACCAACATGAATCGGTCCCAACACCAACATCACCAAACATTCACGGTTGGACAAACAGTTGGACTGTTAAACGATCGTGTATTGCCGGTACATTTTCAAACAGTACTCGTCAATAATTCACATCGAGCTTGAGAAAGAGATAATCGGTTAGCTTCGGTATTACAAAGCGTCATCAAACTAAGTGCCAACCAAAAGAAAATAACAGATTAGCCATAAATCGTCACACAGTTATGAACGACAGAGACAATGCTCTATAGACATTAAGCCACGTCTCCTGCACTAAAACATTACACAAAACACCTACACAAAACATCGTATTTCAATTTGTTTTTTGTCTATGATCCATGAGCAGGAGACAGTGAAAAATCTTGTTGTGTGTTTTAGTGTTTTTTTTTCTTTCGAAAAAACATGTGCAGGAGACGCGGCTTTAGTAAATCACATAAAGCTTTAGAAAGAAACAATACCTCTAGTTTTGGTATTATAGCGTCTCTGTCGCACGATGTGCAAGCAATAAAAAAGTAACAAATCGGCAACAAAATATCACTTAGGTATGAATGACAAAGGCGATGCTCTACGAAATTACGAAACCAAGTGAACCTATCTCTTTCTAAAGGTCGATATGCTTTACTGTCGTGTACATCGATATATTAATTACCTAGATGCACAGTTGACGCTCAGAAAATGGGACAGCAAAGGAGTGTTTAAGCACTTGTTTTGCATACAGTCCGACGCCGATGGAATTCTAAATTTCAAAATTCAAATTTAAGAACGCTTGCTCATTTCGTTTAAAAAGCTACTTTATTACACGTGCATAAGGTTATATTTGTGTTGATTTAATTAGAATTTGTGATCTTTTTCTTTGTTTTATTCCTGAGATCACTTTCTAGGAGGATATTTGCAGAGACTGTGCATCTAGGGTATATTATATTGATGGTCGTGTACCATAGAACGAAACACCTTTTACAAAAAATAACTGAAGTCAGGTATAATTGGGTACTTGACTATGTTTAATTTTATACACATATGTATGTATATGTATTAGCAAATAAAACAAAAAATAAACCCTTCTGTAAAAACTGCATCGAAATTGGTTGAAAAATGAGACATTAATTCATAATTTAAATTCTGGAGTGGGGGCATATTGGAGATATCTTGCTATTCCTTTCCAACGCACGTATCGTTATGGCGTGATGTGATTACACTGAAACTTCTCTTTCCCGCAGTTTGAAGGTTACACCAAAATTTAAAGGCCTATAATTTTTTTAAAAATATTTCAGTTTTTATTTCTGTTCTATATTTTAGACGACATTCATATAAAATTAATTTTAAAAAAATGTCAAGTACCTAATAGCGTATGTCTGTGTATAAGAAAAAGATGGTATATATATGGTACCAACCTTGAAAGAAGCTCTGTCGAACACAAAAAGTATTTTGAAAATCGGTCCACATTTGGCGGAGATATCGCGTAATATACATAAAAAAATACAGACAGTGTGGACCTTCTCCTTTTTGGTAATCGGTCGAAAATAAAGGTTTGTAAAATTGAGTTGGGTTTATAATATTAGTCTTTGGAATTATCTATCGATTGTTCTTCGTAAAGCATGAGACACATGGTGGCCCGTAGACAGGCCTTAGCCGGCAGAAACTTATCGTCAAATGACAATGCGTAACGGTACATCCATACTGCTTCTTCGTATTCCCCCTATTAAATCAACATAATCACAAGTTTAAATACATAACGAATGACTTCAAAACTTATCCGGTCGTGACCAATTTACTTATAATTATATAATTTAAAATATAATTTAATTTAATATTTGGGACCACCCTTGATTATTCAATGGTAGAGCTTATGCTCTATCGAATACAAAAGTAATTTTGAAAATCGATCCACATTTGGCGGAGATATCGCGTAACATACATAAAAAAATACAGACGAATTGAGGACCTCCTCCTTTTTGGTAATCGGTCGATAATGTACAAAACCACGTTCTCAAAGAGACTGTCTCGGTAGCGTGGATAGATTTAGGTACGACTACAGTCCTGAGGTCTCGGGTTCGATCCTCGGGTCGGGCAGTGATATAGGATTTTTTAAATCTCAGCCTTGAGTCTGGAATTTGTCCCCGATATGGTGATGGACTCGCCCCCTATCACATCTGGGAAGGAACTAAGCTCGGCAAAATGTGCGTGGTCTGGTTCGCTGGTGCGCCTCTGCCTATCCCTTCGGGCATACAGGCATGAGATTATGTGTTCAAAGATAATAAATTTTCCACTTGCCCTTATCCCACTTTAATGTGGGATCGGCACAACATACTCTTTCAAACATGTTGCAGAAAGGATTCGGCTTTAGTTTCTATTACAGGTTGTCTTCCTAACGTCAATCCCTTTTATGTCAAATAACTAAATACAGGTCAAAATTTTAAATATATTTTTTTTAAAAGACACTACAAAATACTAAAAATAGGTACTCACCAAATATGTATGTGAAACAGCGACCAAAAACGCCTCAACTTTGCTCTTCGGTGAAGCGTAAAATGAAAGATATGCCATCTCTTTACCGTCATATGGTTTGGATTGCCTGCAATTAAACAGTAATAATCAACAATAAGTTTATAAAAACCAAAATGATCAAAAGAGGCCACTGAAAGTCAATAACAATTTCCAACAGAAGCGATTTTGAAAAATATTCTGTCTAAAAAATGGTAACAATTATATTATAAAGGTAATTAATTTCCGATCATCCTGAAAAATTTATGTGAGGCTATAATATATACTTTAATTTTCTACCGGTTTCAAAATATGTATATTGGTAACGATCAGCAAGGCGTCGCGTCGCGTGCCTATACTTTTTGGCAGTTTTTGGGCAAGGCAAGCCTAAACAATCCGGGATAATACTATCCCAGTGGTGGCACATATGGGCCAATCACCAAACATCCGTAGATCAAAAAATAAAGTCAACCATAGCGGGTAAGACAGAGAAAGCATGATGTTAGCAAGGCCGAGTGTAGCCCACCGAGAGAGAAAGAGCGCGAGACGATAATGTGCGAAATGGCCGCGGGGCACCGCGCCCGCGCGTCTTTCAAGCCAGCGCCAGGCTCGCGGTTTTCAAATTAGTACAAATAATATTTTTTGTTACGTAAAGTCCGTATTCGAATGTATTAAGAATTATGTTTAACTTTACTGTTGCATCAGTATTACAGACAACCGAGCAAGCCGGGCTTTTCGGCTTGTATTGGAGTACCGCCTCTAGTAACGATATACAGACATCTATAGTCCAATTGCTAATTAAACGGAGTAAACTGACAGATCGACATGTCACTTTCCAAAATAATGTTGTTTACTTACAAAACATAGGGATTAAGCGAGTTTAATTTATATCATTCAAAGACATAATAACTCAGGACTAGCTTGCAAAATTAGTATTTTATTGCGTATTTTTAGAAGTTTCAGCTTAACCCGTCGACTAAATACCTGTATAAATAATTTTGCGTAAATAATCACAACAGATACGCGAAATGATAACGATGAAAATTATAAATATTACTTTTATTATTTGAGAAAAATTATGTTCCGCACATTCATAGCTTTTATAAGTTTTGTTTATAATGAACCATGACTATAATCTCAGTAGACGTGCCATAATTTAGCATTCAGTAATTTACTATGACTATAATTCAATAGACATACAGGACTAATCACACATTAGGCAGGAATTACGACTTTGAGTCGGAATTTAGAAAAGTAAAGAATTAAATGGTTCACTGCATTGAAGTGTTTAAATAATCTTGATCTTTTTACCGCAGCACTATTTTAATTTCATGAAAAAGTGGCAACATTCGAAATGTCAGTTTACTCCTTTTAATTAGCAATCCTACTATATATGATATGGCTACTTCAATCTGATGAAGGAGAACGAAGTAAACTGCTTGACAAACAGAATAGACGTCGCACTTGGAATATGAAGAATTTTAAGTTTCCAGCATCAATATACTATACCCTAGATGCACAGTTCTTCAGGGGGATATTTGCCTCCTAAAAAGTGGTCTCAGGAATAAAACAAAGAAAAAGATCACAAGTCCTAATTAAATCAACACAAATATAACCCTATGCACGTGTAATAAAGTAGATTTTTAAACGAAATGAGCAACCGTTCTTAAATTTGAATTTTGAAATTTAGAATTCCATCGGAGTCGGACATTTCTTTGCTGTCCCATTTTCCGAGCGTCGACTGTGCATCTATAGTAGTATTGCTAATTAAACGGAGTAAACTGACATTTCGAATGTTGCCACTTTTTAATGAAATTTAAATAGTGCTGCGGTAAAAAGATCAAGATTATTTAAACATTTCAATTCAGTGAACCATTTCAATCTTTCATTTTCTAAAGTCCAACTCAAAGTCGTAATTCCTGCATAATGTGTGATTAGTACTGCCATGTCTCTTGAATTATAATCATAGTAAATTACTGCATGGTAAGTTATGGCATGTCTACTGGAATTCTAATCATGGTTCATTATAAATAAAAATTACAATAGCTATGAATGTGCCGAACGTAATTTTTCTCAAATAATAAAATTAATATTTGTAATTTTCATTGTTATTATTTCGCGTATCTGTTATGATTATTTACGCAAAATGATTTACACAGACATTGAGTCGAAGGGTTAAGCCGAAATTTCTAAAAATACACTACAAAATTCTAATTTTCCAAGCTTGTGCTGAGTTATTATTTCTTTGAATGATAAGGATGGAACTAGATCAATCACTATGTTTTGGAAGTAAGCAACATTATTTTGAAAAGTGACATTTCGATCTGTCAGTTTACTCCGTTTAATTAGCAATCCGACTATAGGTAAATAATATAAATAAAAATATAAATAAAAATTACAATAGCTATGAATGTGCCGAACGTAATTTTTCTCAAATAATAAAAGTAATATTTGTAATTTTCATTGTTATTATTTCGCGTATCTGTTATGATTATTTACGCAAAATGATTTACACAGACATTGAGTCGAAGGGTTAAGCCGAAATTTCTAAAAATACACTACAAAATTCTAATTTTCCAAGCTTGTGCTGAGTTATTATTTCTTTGAATGATAAGGATGGAACTAGATCAATCACTATGTTTTGGAAGTAAGCAACATTATTTTGAAAAGTGACATTTCGATCTGTCAGTTTACTCCGTTTAATTAGCAATCCGACTATAGGTAAATAATATATCGATGGTTTCCAGTGTTGAACTCACATGATGAGCAGCGCTGCGAGTGCCGGGAGCGCGTGGTGCGCGTGGTGCGTGCGGTGCGCGTGGTGCGTGCGGTGCGCGTGCGTGTGCAGCGCGGCGGCGCAGCGTCGTGCGCACGCGCCGCGGCCCCCCGCCCCGCACCACCACAGCCCCCACGCCGCGCCCGACTTGCCCTTCTGACAACACGTCTGCGTTAGTGCCATCCCACTTCTGACAACGGACCTCTGTCTCTAATCAGTTAGGACCTTGTCTGCTAATGCAGGTTGAAAGATTTATCAATGCGCCTTCGTTTTTTTTTATAATTTTCCAGTAAACTTTTTCCTTACGATGTTTTCATGATATGCTCTGCCCACTGCCAGAAGTCGCTGGATGCAGACCGTTTCCATCAGGTCGATTTGGAAATTTTTGGGGGAGGCCTATATCCAGCAGTGGACGTCCTGTGGCTGATGATGATGATGATGAAGGTCTTAAATTAATTATTTAATTTAAAATATCATCAATTCACACTTGACTACTGTTGGACATGTCTTTTTCAATGCATACCATAGAACTCAGTCTTTAGCTCTTTGAAGCCAGTTCTTCCCTCTGTTTTCCGCAAGTCAACAATTGACCTACTTTTGCCAATCTAAAATATGCCTTATTGTAATGCTTACAGTGTCTATATACTTGGCGATCTTCGATCCGAGCGTGATGTAGTCGTAGAAGTTGAACATCTCAGCGAATTGGTGCATGAGGCTGAGGATCGGCTCCCAACCCTCGTCATCCACCTCGGAGACGCGCTCCAGGAAGAAATCATCCCGCGCATCCGACGGCATCCGACACTCGGGCACCTTCTTATTTGACGGTGGCAGTGCTGTTATATCATTTGGGGAGCTAAAATAATAAACATAAGCTCACGCCTGTATCCCCAAAGGGGTGGACAGAGGTGCAGTAGCCAACTAGAACACTCACAAAATATTGTGTAATTAAATATATTTTATGCCTGAATTTGTGCCCGATATGGCGATAGGCTCGCCCCCTATCACATCTGGGACCGAACTAAGCTCGGCGAAATGTGGGTGTTCTAGTTCGCTAGTGCGCCTCTGCCTACCCCTTCGGGGATACAGGCGTGAGCTTATGTTATGTTATGTTATGTTATGCCTGAATATTTTTTTGTTTATAAAAAGCTGAAAGTGTAAACGACATTTAAATAGCTTTAATATTTATCATAAAAGAAATTCGATTATTTTTTGAACATAAGGATTATCATTATAAATAAATATTATGTATTTATAGGGCCTTACTTATAAAAGCACTTTAGCTGAGCAAATGGTTAAGAATAATCTGTCACTTCTTTCCTTGCGTTACATTGTTTAAAAATGAAAGGGACAACCTATGGTATAAAGATAAGCAGCGCTTAAATATTTTTATAAGTAAGGGGCATTATGTGCAGAACTTTTTCATTTATAGTTCATGATAGGAGGCAGTGATGGTCGTGCATGGGCGTTACAATAGAAGATAAAGAAATGTGATTATATTTTCATTATTAATATACAAAACATTACACTAAATTATGCCTTATATACAGGATATAGAGCATAATGTTGAACATCATATCATATGTAAAATAATAACGGTTAATAAAGATCCTTCTCACCTTAGCTCTATGTCGCTGAACAGTTGTCTAAAACTAATAATGTGTAGCCAATAACTGAGTTGTAATTTTTGATTTGAGCATTCGTCTTCTTTTAAAGGCAAATCATCAGTTCGCATGTCTAAAAATAAAAGAAAGGAGCAAATTGGTGTTTTATTCTTCAAAATCCTATTCACAAACCTTAGATGAACATAAAACATAACAAGGAGGCGTCTTGATCTTTTTAATAATAATATAAATAATAAATACACCCAACAGTCACACACATAGTCCTGACCCCACACTAAGATCGAGTCTTGTGTTGTGGGTATCAGGAACTACGAGAGACTTGGTCTCACAACACCCAGACCCGAAACAAATATCTGTGGGCCGCACAGACATTTGTCTTGGTGCGGGAATCGAACCCGCGACCTCACGTTTCACAGCCGGCTACTCGACCGCTGCGCCACGAAGACTGAAATCTAAAGACAAAGTATTGGAAGGTCATGGGTTTAATACCCATATCAGGCAAATGGATTGTCTAATGATTTGCCCAGGATTGGAATCCCCAGAGGGTTAATGTTACAGGTAGCCGGTCGTAAAAACTTTTTTTTTTGTAGCAGAGATTGGCAAACGAACAGACGGGTCACCTGATGGTAAGTGATCTCCACCGCCCATAGACACCCAAGACACAATAAGAATCATGGGTGCGTTGCCAACCTAAAAAGAGGACATGGAAGGGGTGGGAATAGGGTTTGGGAAAGAGGGGGGGAATGGACCACCGGAAATCTCACTCACCGAACGAAACGTGCAAGCTGCCACTTTACGTCGGTTTCCTGTGAGACAGTGGTATCCAACCGGTTGAGCCGGCCCATTCGTGCTGTAGACGTTACTGTCTACAGCGTGGCTCTA
The DNA here is from genome assembly GCA_036417725.1 of Clanis bilineata. Lineage (NCBI taxonomy): Eukaryota > Metazoa > Arthropoda > Insecta > Lepidoptera > Sphingidae > Clanis > Clanis bilineata. The sequence goes on along the minus strand of CM071149.1, from coordinate 13,541,210 downwards.
CCACTCATGAAAACTTAACCAAAGACTTTCTGCAACATGCTTGAAAACCCGTGGTGCGCATACCTCACATTGGAGTAGGATAAGGGCCGGCCCATATATGTCCGCAGGTACTGATAATGCGATTTTGGATATTATTTCAATGAGGGCAATTTCGATAATAGTTTGACTTCTAAAAATATCTGCACCGCCCATCGCCATATGTGCGCCGGCCCTAAGGGTAAGTGGAATAATCACAAGTTTAAGAACTTAACACATCGACTTCAAATCCGATCGTGACTAAATTTATAATGGACCACCCTTGAAATAAGCTATATCGATCACAAAAATAATTTTTAAGATCGGTCCACATTCGGCGGAGATATCGTGTAACATATAAAAACAGACGAATTGAGGACCTCCTCCTTTTTGGGAAGTCGGTTGAAAAATAATACGATTTCAAAGTATATGTGATACTTACTGTAACATCCTTTAACGCTACACGCCTTCACAGCTTTCTGGATGATTTCCAACATGGCGTCATAGTTTTCCTGGTGTGCTTGTTTGTCGGTCCTTTCCATCGGCATATTGTTTATGATCGGGTCGAATATAGCACCATGGATATTGTCTATTTTTACACCCTGTATATTGTCGCCTTTTACATCTAGCATTCGTACTAAACTGCTACTCTCTGTGAGATATTAAAATAACTTGTACGAAATAATTTGACCATATTACCGCAGAAAATGTTTTATTTTTATTTTATTGCGTATTTATTAGTTAAGGCACGCGCCTTAACTAATAAATACGTCTCCTGCACCTGTTTTTCTCGAAACAAATGACAAAAAAACATACGCACAACAAGTATTTACGCTGTCTCCTGCTCTTAGAACAATGGACCATAGATAAAAATTTGAAGCGAAACCATGTTTTGTGTAGGTGTTTTGAGTAATGATTCAGTGCAGGAGACAAGGCTTAAATTCAGCATGTATTTAATGTGCTAAGTAAAGTTTTGACCGATCAAAAGTATATTCTTGCAACATGTAATTAAATAAAATTGCATTAATTATAGAGGTAGATAAAATTATTTTATTTAATATCTAGATAAAATATTCTTGATAACTAAATCAATGAGGTAACTCTAGTAGCAACACATATACATACATACATAATATCACGCCTGTATCCCATAGGGGTAGGCAGACTCTGGATTTCCACTTCGCCCGATTCTGACACTACTTTCGCTTCATCTACTTTCATCAATCTCTTCATACATTCTCGTCGGTTAAGGGTACTTTTTATCTTTCCCTTAGTTAGTATATCATCATCATCATCATTGTTACATTTAATTCCCCATTTCGGGGATTGGATAATCTATAATAAATACTGAAAACCGACTTCAAAAACGAACACATAAAAGTAAAAAATAACAATTTCTTACTCTCTTTGGAGTCGGTACTGAGGCCGAAGCAGTTTAAATGAATAGGCACCGTCTCTCTCTTTAATTATAATTTATCTATTTTTAGTGTACTTAATATTGAAAGAATTATCCACCAACTCCTAATAGTTAAGGAGTTATATTTTCCGTCATCAGCTCAGAAACATGAGATGATGAGTACCAGACGCAAATACCTGAATAGTTTTAGGAAATATGTAAAACACACTATGTGTCCCTATAAAATTTGAGGGTTGCCCTCGATTTATCTAAGATCCCATCATCAGATCCTGACTTGGTGCCAATGGGACCACCTGGGAAGTATACCCTTTTAAACAAAATAATAATTTCTCGAATCGACCCAGGCGTTTTCGAGTAATCAGGGATCATACAGTAAAAAAAAAGATTCCGACGAATTGTTAACCTCCTCCTTTTTTTTGAAGTCGGTTTAAAGCGGTTATCGAAATGCTGTCACTAGAACTCTAAAAACAGGGCCTATGCTCTACATCATGTTATACCAGCACTACACTATCGTCAAACAGTCCAACACACCAATAGAAAGTAAAGTATAGTGTCGCGTTTCCTGCATTCAAATATTACAGAAAACACGGTTTCGCTACATTTTTATTTATGGTCGATGTTCTATGAGCAAGATATAGCGAAAATCATTGTTTTGCGTATGTGTTTATGTGCTTTGTTTCAAAAAACAACAGTGCAGGGGACGCGGCTTTTGATAGACTTAAAGACTCTAACAGCAACAAACATTTGTGAACTACCTCTCCAATCTTTATACATAAAGGGTTGGACGAACAGTTGGACTGTTGGACGATCATGTAGTGCGGGTATTAAAACTTATATTAGCATTATCAATAGGATAAGGTTTATGATAATAAAAATCTGTATTTTGTAAAGAAATATATTATTTATGTTCAAAAAGATTAAACAAGTAAAATGACGTATACAACGTGCTTCTCATGTTCAACTTCAAATACTATTGTACCGTATGTATTACAAAACATGATGTTGCCTTCTAACAGTCTTAAAACTATCGAGTCTGAATGTTTGTTTGTTCGAAACGTAATAATTCAGTCAACGATTAGGTATATTAAGGATTACAAAAAATACTGGAATTTATGGCCGATACGGCGATAGGCTCGTCCCCTATCACATCTGGGACGGAACTAAGCTCGGCGAAATGTGGGTGTACTAGTTGGCTAGTGCGCCTCTGCCTACCCCTTCGGGGATACAGGCGTGAGCTTATGTTGTTTTGTTACAAAAATATTTTAAAAATAAAACTAGGCATAGAGAAGATTCACATTATTCTCTGGTTTTTATTTTTCTAACAATGCATCACAATAAAAATAATGAGCATTATATGTAAACATATATCAGTTTCATTTAAACATATCCCTTTTTTTATTTGTCCATTGACTTTAGTGTCTATAATTTGATCCTTATGCCCCTCGATAAAGTTAAATTTTTCATCGTAATTTTAGCTATTTTTAATAGTTTCAAGTTATCCCATTTTATTGTGGTTGAACAAGAATGAAGTAAAAGTTGATTCTTTAAAAAATAATAGTAATGATTTGAGCAAATATCTCTGAAGGTTTCAATAGATAACTAATTTTTGCCATTCTTCTCGACAACGATTATTTTGTGGGAAACTGAAACAGAAAAAAAAATCAATATATGTTAAATATTTTCAAATATTTAAATTGTAAGCATAATTAAAATATTAGTAAAAAATAAATATAAATAAGAGCGACTCCATTCATTTACAAACCGCGTGTTGAAGAAAGATAGTATCAATTATATTTATTTTATTAAGAAAGATTTAAGGATAGTGTTAGTCATATTGATCACTATAACTTCGTAAGCTTTTTTCACTTTTTGTCGAAGAAGAATACACAAAGACGTAACTTCATATTTCGTACGCACTAATTAAAAAAAAATCCTTATCTATGTACCTACCGATACATAGGGCCTTACTTATAAAAACAGTTTGGCTGAGCAAATGGCTAAGAATGTCTGTCACTTTTTTCTTGTCTCACATTGTTTGAAAATAAAAGGGACAGACTATACTTTACCATTTGCTCAGTTAAACTGTTTTTATAAGTAAGGCCCATAGATTTTAAAAGCGTAATGAGTCTTGTACAAATTCAAACTGAGTATTCACATTTTTTTACGACATTGTAAACTCTGGGGTCTCTGGGGTACCGGAAATTGATACCACTTATCTAAAACACCTGTATATATTTACTTGACTTAAGTTTTATTATGGCAGAATAGGAAAAAGAGAAAAGCAATAAAATTGATATACTTAAATAAGATAATTTGATAAAGAAGCAAGAAAGCCATCTAATGGTAAGTAACTACCACCGCCTACATACACCATTAATGGCATAAGAGTGAGGTGCAAACCGTTAAGGGTGACTTGCACCACTATTGTTAACCTACAGTTAATCCTAACCTCAAGTTAAATCGAAAATAAAATATACGAAAGACATGTAATTCATTAAATGTAATGTTCAACATGTAATTACAGATAATATATGAATGACATTTAATTAATTACATGTAATGAAATACATGTCATTCATATATATTTTTCAATTTAACTTGAGATTAGAACCAACTATAGGTTAGTAATAGTGGTGCAAGTCCCCTTACTAACCTACAGTTAGTCCTCACTCCTAACCTCATGATAGATTGTCAAAAAATATATGAATGACATGTACATAATTCATTACATGTAATGAATTTAATGTCATTGAAATTAAACAATTTTTACTGATTATATCACGATCGTGGTCACGGGTCAGACACGAAGGCTGCAAAGCTTTCGAAACGTCGGGCATAAAAATTAAAACCAAATCGTGATATAATCCGTAAAAATAGTTTCATTTCAATGAATAACATTCACGTAAACCTAAGAAATCATTCATTTAATGTCATTCATATATTGTCTGTAATTACATGTGTATTACATTAGATGTAATGAATTACATGTCATTTATATATTTTTTGACAATTTAACCCGAGAATAGTACTAACTGTAGGTTAATAATAGTGGGGCAAGTCACCCTTAGAAAATTATTGAGGCTTGGAAGCGGGAATGGTAATTTAAATATTAAATATTGTAATATTTTTATCCCTTAAAAAGCGTTAATCATTACTTACAGTTATGAAAGAACACATCATATATTTATTCGAATAAAGGCCTACAAATAAATGACACTGCCACTGAGGTTAAAAGCACCGATGGTTCTGAACAGTCTCAGCCATACTGTTTTTTGAAATTTTTAACTAGCGCGATGTCAATTCGGCTTGATGGCACCTGGATTAGCCATTACCATATATTTTCATTATATTTATTTATATTTTTTAGGCTGATGATGACATTTTTATTTTAATGTCGCCCCTATAGTTATTAACGTTTACCACACTTCAGATTGTTTAGTTCTTGTGAATTTGAAAATTGTCGAAATGAATAAACGAACTTATTTTAAATCTTCAGATTAGTGTCAAACTAAAAAAGGTCATAGAATATTATGCTTATGTGGTGCTTTAAGCGGTTGTTCTTCGCGAGTGCAACATCAATTGGTTAGTTTATCAAAGGTTAGCAACATCTCCAGATAATAAAGTTAGATGTTTAAAATACTCACCTCGTTCGTGATTACTGAAACAGTGTATGTTAGCCACGTGACAATTGCTACCATCTTTCTCACACACCATGCTTATTCCCGGCTCCATTTGTGTACATATATCGCCTTCACTGAACTCTGAAATGGATAAAAAACATAGTACAACCCCCGATATAAAATTTAGAAACATCATAAAATGCTCGGTGGCGTGGTTGTATTTCGGTACGACTGTCTTGAGGTCTCGGGTTCGATCCCCGGATCGGACAAAGTGGTATTGGATTATTCATATCAGTCCGGAGTCTCGAATTTGTGCCCGATATGGCGATAAGCTCGCCCCCTATCAAATCTGGAACGAACTAAGATTGTCGAAATGTGGGTGTACTAGTTGGCTAGTGCGCCTCAGAACTCAGCCTAAAATATGCTAATATTTTAAATGATAATCTACAAAGGCCGTAGTGATCCTAAAGCACCGCATCATTGCACGTTGTGTAGCAAAGGAAGTGATGAGGAAGCGGTTGAATGAATGAATTGCAAGGAACGAAAAGCAACCCGCGTACACACAGCGATGTAGCTTGATGTTTTCAGTAGGCGCTGACGCCGGAAAAAAGACGATGATAATGGTAATGATGATGATACAACACATACCCAGATCCTGCAGCGCGTCGACCTGCTTCAGTATGCAGGCCCAGCCGACCAGGAGCCCGCGCGCCAGACCCTCCATGAAGCGCGGCTCTACGCGAACCACTTGCTTCAGATGGAACATGTGCGTGTTGCGATGCTTCTTCAGCATGTTCAGCTCCGCCAGGATGAAATTTGTAACTGGCTGCACAAATATATCATGCCGGGTACACACCAACCGATTGCAGGCGAACGAACAAAAGCGAACGAGTCGGTGTGGACGTATCACCGAAGCAGAACGAACGAAGGCGTTATGTTGGTGTGGACGTATCAGCGAAGACGAGCGAGTGCGGGCTCCATCACCGATAACCTTTCGCTTTCCATCGTTCGTCTTCCTTTGATTGGTGTGTACCCGCCATTGAAGGTTAAAAACAAATTGCGACAGTTACGCCTGAATGGTCAAACGCTTCTTTAACGGCTTCTTACATTGATTTTACAATTTTGACAGATGAGGCAGCCTTAAAAGTGACTTTAAGTGTATGAGCATTCGGCGGTTAATATATTATGGGTAACTAATGCATTTTAGACAATATCAGACGGAATACTCTTGCCTAAAGCTACGCCCTAAACCGCGCTTTTGACTACATTTTTTTCTGACTAAAAGGAGGTGCATTTTTGACTAAATAAAGAAAAATCAGAACATTAATCTCACCTCATATAAACTCAGTCTGAAAGCCTCTTCTGCAGCAGTCAGCGCCTCATCAAAATATCCCATCTCCAAATAAACAGAAGCTAAGGACGCGAGCACAATGTCTCGGTACTTAGTTTCCACTGTCTTACTAGCTGTTAGGAGACAGTGCAGTGCATTCACGTTGTTGTTTCTAACGCGCCAGTATAGAGACGATAAAGTATACAGCAACCATTTCGGTGCTAATTTCTGTAAAAAAAACATCAATGGAGAACACTGGCGTGCGGTTCATACAGATGAAGCGACACTGTATTTACCTTAACAATTTTCTAATTAAATATTTACAATATTCACGAGTTCATGATGATGAGTTTGCAATGGTGATGATAGGAATAATGATGATGATACAATAGAGACAGAGATGAGATGAGAGAGATAAGATGCTCGTCTCAATGTGTTTATGAGTAAATTACTTAATGGTAAGTACTGAAGATATCAAAACCGATTATACTCGTATATTATAAAAAAAAACTTATCTTATGTCTTTACTAAAAAGTGTAATTTTATTAGAAGACATACTATTTTAACGCATATTCTGATGTCTAAGATATCTGTAAGCAAGGTACAACTACACTATAATGTAAAATACAGTTATTGCATACCATTTGCATGGCGGCATATATCCTCTGGCCAATTTCAGCATCCTGCATATTCCTAACTAGTTCGGGGTCGCCATCCCCCACATATTCTAGAAGTTTCTCCCTCAAATGTTTAGTGGCTACCACATCGCTGATAAACTGCGGCCTGTAATATTAAACTGAAAAAAGAATTCCGACTTTGGCTTTGTACTATTACTTAATGATATTGATTATGGTTGAAAATGATGAATGAGCAAAGATCAAGGAAGATGGTTATGAAAATGAACATTATTATGGTACTTAATTTACTTACATTTTATACCGAGTGGCATTTATACATAACGACATTAAATTTTATAATGAGTATCATAGGTCACAGAAAGTCGCTGGATGCAGGCCGCTCCCAACGGGTCGATCTGGAAATCTTTGGGGGAGGCCTATGTTCAGCAGTGGACGTCCTATGGTTGATGATGATGATGATGATGATCATACGTATTTTTAAATTTCGCCGAATCAATAAAAAAATCTCTAATATCAACACAAAAAAAATTGATTTCGAAGAAAATAAATAGCAAAAATTAGGTGCCTAAATGTCACGCCAATTATACTGTGTAAAAGCGCTATAATTTGTTGAAACTTCACATGTAGGTAAACTTCAGTAGGTACGCGGCGCGTGGTCCTCGCATCCAAGTCGTGCCAGACAAGTCCGTTTATGTTTCTTATGGATAAACGTCTTTTACCGCTAAGATCAAAGAAGTTTTAAGTAGCCCCGAACGTACATCATGCGCAAAAATTGAGAAAACTAAAAATATATTTTGTGGCTAAACTATTCCACCTATTAGATTGATTTTTGGTACACGACCTTGCAACGTTGTAAACTATAACTGAGATGATTTAATGTCGTTATGTCGGAGCCAATCTGTATAAAAAGATATGTATAAAGAGGACCCCATAACACAGAGCGTCAGCCTAAGAACAATTATGGGTAATGCAAACACAAGACCAAGGCATGTATTTGAAGGCAAAATTGTCTAATGGTCTATTCATAAAATAATGTGAGGATGGCTCGTTTGCTACTGGGAGCGTAATTAAGCTAAAATCCGTGGGTTTGGGTTTAAGTCGTGTTAATGTTAAAGTGAATTAAAAACGAACGAAAACCGAATTGCCCGGGCTCCTAATTTATATCAAGTATTACTAAACGCTCACCCTTATCGTTTTAAGACACGGAAATAAGTTCGGCGAGAAGTGGGTGTTCGACTTCTCTAGTTGACCTCCATGTCTTTGGGAATAGAGGTATGAGCTTAAAGGACCTGTTTGCCCGAGACTGGATTCCCCCGGAGGGTGTTAACGTCAGACAGGCAGTCGGTTGTTAAACCTAAGCCAAATCCTTTCAGCGACATGCTTGGCAAAAGGATTTTGTGTGGATCCCACATTAAGGTGGAATAAGTGCAGGTAGGTTTTGAGTGGAAAATCCACGTTATAGACAGATATGTCTACAGCACGAATGTGCCGGCTCGACCGGTCTGATACTACTGTCTCACAGAAAACCCGACGGTAAAGTGGCAGCTCACTGTCGCGTTTCATTCGGTGAGTGAGATTTTCGGTGGCTCAATTCTGCCCCCACCTTTCCCAATCCCATTCCCCTCCCTTTCTGGTCTATCTTTTTAGGTCGGCAACACCCATGATTATTTTCGTGTCTTGGGTGTCTATGGGCAGTGTAGATCACTTACCATCAGGTGACCCATCTGCTCGTTTGCCAGCCTCTGTTGTGAAAAATAAAATCATAGTCCAAGCAAAGTAATTAAGAGACACGCGGGTTTGATTCCCACACCGAGACAAATGTCTGTATGGCCCACAGATATTTGTTTCGGGTCTGGGTGTTGTGAGACTAAAAGTCTGTAGTGGGCACCACCACGACACAAGACTCGCTCTTAGTGTGGGGTCAAGACTATGTGTGTGACTGTCGGATGTATTTATAAAAAAAATAAGAGATACGATACATTATGGCGGATACACACCCTCCGAACGAAGGCGAAATAATCTATACCTGTTACGTTCACACAAACAAACTTACGCTGTTGTGTGACTGAAACAGGCATAGATTGGTTCGGTGTATACCCGCCATTAAGTGTGAACGTTGATATTTACTTGTGTCCCTTCTTCTGCGTGAATGCGTGCGCATCCTTATCGCCGGCGCACAGCGGCGGGTGCCACGGCAGCTCGTGCTCGGAGTTCGCGGACACGCCGATCTTAGAGCTCAGCAACGAACTTATACTGCAACATACAATTGGGTACTTAACTATTTTTTAGCGTACATTGTGTCCCACTGCTGGAAAACAGTGGCGTGCATTTCATATAGACAAAGAGACATTGTCTACCCTGACAATTTACAAAAACTACATAATGAAATAAAAAAATGGTCACCAAAAAGAGTTTCAAATAACACTGTGTGTATTATTTTAAATCAACGTGAGAATAATCATGGTAGTTAAAGTAAATCAAGAAAATAATTATGCAAGGTTTTTATCTACACTGACCTCAATGCCTGTGCACGTTACTGCTGGACAAAGGCCTCCCCTTCATTCCTTCACTTGTCCCTGTTTTCCGTTAGCTCTCTCCAATTGAGAATTGACTAATTTATTTTATACTAGTTTTATTTAAAACTAACTGTTGCCCGCGTCTCCGTTCGCGAGGAAATATTTTCCAGGATAAATTTGTTTAAAACAAAATAGCCTTTATTACGTCTAATAACATCAGCTACCTGCCTGGGAAAGTCTCGTCAAAGTCAGCCGATTCAAAGATTACCCGGAGTCCGGACCAAATAGACAGTCAATTTTTTTTTAATTATCTTTTGATATAAGTACCGTATATACTTTCATATGAATTTAGTTTACAAACGGACACTCAAATTTTATTTATTTATCTTTATGTATGTATATAGTTGAAGTGGGATAACAACAGGTGGAATTAGGAGAAGAATGTTAATATAAGTTATATTTTTGAACAAATATTTTGAAGATCCACATACACAGTCTGGACCTCACACAATTTTTTATGACAAAGCAAATTATAAAGCACTTACCTTAGCCCTTTATTTTCAAAAGGCATAAACACTGGATAAATGGCCTCTATATTTTCTGGTAAACTAGACGCAGAGTCTTTACACTGCCTACTTGAGGGCCAATCAGTCTCTACATCAAAGTCTTTTTGGTATCTGTTAATTTTCATTGTAGGTGGGTACCTGGTAAAAATAATCACCAGTTTAAAAACTTAAAAATGCACCACTATTACTGACCTACAGTTACTCCTAACCTCAAGTGAAATTGAAAAAAATATATGAATGACAAGTAATTCATTACATGTATTGAATTAAATGTCATTGATATAATAATGATAATAATATTAGCCCTGTAATTTTACTGTCCCACTGCTGGGCACGGGCCTCTTCTACTAATGAGTGGGGTTAGGCCTTAGTCTACCACGCTGGCCTAATGCGGGTTGGTAGACTTCACATACCTTCGAAATTCCTGTGAAGAAATTCTCGGGTATGCAGGTTTTCTCACGATGTTTTCCTTCACCGTTATAGCAAGCGATATTTCACAATGAAAATACACTTAACATAGAAAAGTCGTCGGTGTATGCTCCATTTTGGGGTTGGTCTCGAACCTCCGACACTTGTCTCGGCAGTCCGTACCATTCCCAACTGAGCTATCGCTGCTAATTCATTTATATATATATTCTGTAATTTCATGTAATGGTTTACATGTCATTCATATTTTTTTTTCAATTTAACTTGAAGTTAGGACTAACTGTAGGTAATAGTGGTGCAAGTCGCCCTTAGTCATATTTATATGCAACAACCACTGGTATACGCTCTATCAAACACTAAGGGCGACTTGCAGGGATTTCACTATAATCGCCATTTTATTAGTCCCCGACTTTGTCCTAAACTTGATTAAAATCAAATGTCATATTAGTTGTCCCGAATTCACTCGCAGCTCCCCAGTAAACCACGATGAATCTTGTAATAAACCCCATTTTGGAATCATTTCAGTTTAACGTCTTGCACGTCGTCGATTTACCCCTTATCTGGATTAAAATAAACGACAAAGTTAAATCATCGGGGCCGCCGGTTTAAATGGCTAATCGCGATTATTGAATGTCAAACAACATAACATTTTCATATTATTTCTTGTTGTTTTATGAAAATAATAATAATAATAACACTCAACAGTCACAAACATAGTCCTGACCCCACACATGTGTCGTGGGTATCAGGAACTACGAGATACTTTCGGTCTCACAACACCCAGACTCGAAACAAATATCTGTAGGTCATACAAACATTTGTCTCGGTGCGGGGATCGAACCCGCGGCCTCTCGCTTATCGGATAGCCTTATCGGATAGCCTTATCGGCTGTGTGGTCGTCTATCACATCTGGAACGGAACTAAGCTCGGCGAAATGTGGGTGTTCTAGTTCGCTAGTGCGCCTCTGCTTACCCCTTCGGGGATACAGGCGTGAGCTTATATTATGTTTTCTACCATGTCCTATGCCTACCATGTCATGTGCCTACTCCGCGATGTTCTCCTATTTTTAGGAGATAGGGGGTTACCACCACCTCTTATAGCAGTCTTATTATAATCTTACTTGTACCGATTCCCATACAAAACAAACGAAGAACGATTATAATAATACTGCTATAAGAGGTGGTGTTAACCCTGCAGTTGTTTACGAGATGATAAATTCCGCTTGAGCTAACAAAGTGCAAAGTTACTCCTAGTTACTCCTTAATAAATATAAATAACTAGCCTCATAGTATGTGTGTTCGTATTACATGTGAACATTTGGCGACTATTAACTTAAGAGAATCTATTGAAAAATCATATAAAACAAACTAGAATTCGTTTTATGCAAAATTTTTATGATAGATGTTTTGATACGGAACTTTAGATATGAATCTAATGGAACGTAAATAATGAGTAGAAGTAATGAAATCGCGGATTAATAATCTACACTCGGATTTCTTAAATCGAACCAGAAATGTGTATGTGCAAGACAACTAATGGGACATTTGATTTAAATGACATTTAGGACTGAATCGTGTATTAATAAAACGGCGAATAGAGTAAGATGCAGTGTTGCAAAAGTGTAAAATTAAAACTCGTTAGATTTGGCATCTGAAAATCGGGAGATTTTTATACGGAATGAAACACAAGTAGTTTATGTTAATAATGCGTTAATTTATTTAATTATAATCAGTAAGTTACATATAATCATTTATAGTTTGATATATTGTACATTGATTAATCATTTTCGTCTTCTTACCACCTCTTACTACCTATTTTCGTGAACATTTTCTCATATTTATTAAAATTGTAACAACATTGATTGTTGTTTTCTATACATCATTTTGTGTGCAGAAGATCTACCATTGACAGAGTGGAAAGTTTAATCCGTTATTTTTGTGCGAGCTCTTCGTAACTAAGTTTTAACCTTGGATACTGACGCCGTGCAACGTAGTGAGACAATAATGTCTCACTTGGAAAGCCTTCACGCCGCGGCCGTGTACTGTCGTTCTATGTGTTATATTTCTATGACATGTGCATGCAATTCTATGAATGGACTATAATGAACGACTAAAGCAAGTATAAGTTATCCAATTTGGGAAACAACCCGAACGAAGTTATCTTCAGAGACATTTGACAGCCTCCGTAGCGCAGAGGGCGAGCAGCCGGCTATGAAGCGAGAGGCCGCGGGTTCGATCCCCGCACCGAGACAATTATTTGTATGACTCACAGATATTTGTTCCGGGTCTGGGTGTTGTGAGACCGAAAGTATCTCGTAGTTCCTGATACCCACGACACCAGACTCGATCTTAGTGTGGGGTTAGGACTATGTATGTGACAGTTGGCCCGTTGGGTGTTATTTATTTATTTTCCCTTGTATACTCACCAGACAATAATAAACTCTATTATAAGGTATTTTAGTACAATTTGCTTTAATATACCGCGAAGTTGAATGGCCGTATTTTATTGTATGTAGTATTGTCGTATAGGCCGTATTGTATTGTATTACAGGTTTCTTTTAGTTTTGCCGTATTAATAATATTATGTTCCATTTTTTATAAGAATATTATTTTACATTAGTTGAAAATCCAAAAATTCGGCAGATAGGACTGCTACATCGGGACATCGTGAGCAATGACCAAAATCAGTAAATATCCCGATAAATCGGGAAATTTTGCAACGCGGGCAAGATGCCTACACTCTTCACTACTCCAAATTCATAAGTTCCGTTTCACAAAAAATATATAACCACAATCACAATTCCGCATAAAAAAATATTTTTTGCAATTTAAAATAAAATAAATCCCAACAATCACTCATTATTTACGTTCCGTAAATTTCATATTATTATCTATAGTGCCGTCTCGCAACATCTATCATCACAATTTCGCGTATAAAGAATTGTATTTTATTTTATATGATATTTCAATAGATTCTCTTGTGTCAATAGTTGGCAAATATTTAGTTTTAATTCAGTTTGAATACATGTAATATAAACACACATACGACGAGGCTGTATGTGGTTGCTTCCTTGGCCTAATTGATGAAAGGCATAATTGAAAAAAAATAATTAGTGTCAGTTGTCTGGATTACGACTTGTCAACTAGACATACGTATAATATTTCGCGATAAGGAATGGTCACTTTAGTTCGCGGCTCCTCAACGAACTAGTTCGTTCTTTTAGTTCACGTCTCGAACCAAAGAAAGGCTAAAAAAATATTATTTGCACGAATTTTAACCGACTTTAAAAAAGGAGGAGGTTATTAATTAATCGACTTCAAAAAAGGAGGAGGTGAATTAACCGACTTAAAAAAGAGGAGGTTAACAATTCGTTGGAATCTTTTTTTATGTATGTTCCCGGATTAATTATTTTTTATTCTTTCATAATATGCTGCTGTTTTTTTTTACTTGTACATACTTGGGGAATAATGGCGTCTAAGGGACAACCCTTACCAAACGAACCCAACGATGACGGTGGCCTACTTACACAGTAGGCCACCAACACCTTTAGGTTTAAGCCAACCTTATCTGCATGTGGTACACTTTTCTGAGTAACGGACTAGGTGCTGGCGAAACCTGGGTTCTTGCCTTGCAGGGTATGGGGGACAGACCAGGGACCAAATGTTTGCTATTAGATCCTTTTTGCGAGGCATGCATGTTGAAAGAAAAAGCTTCTGCATATCGCTTTCCTGGATCTGCAGAAGGCTTTTTACTTTGTGTCCCGACGGGTAGTCTGGTGGGCCCTAAGGTTCAAAGGGGTGCCAGAAGCTTATGTTGACGTTATCGAAGACATGTTCTTCCGATCAAAGTCTTTGATTCGGACTGCTTTTGGCGTCACCACACCCTTCCCGTTCACTATGGAGGTTCAGCAACCACCGTGGGTGTTCATGTACGCTGATGTCTAAGACAAACAGCGTCTAGGGGCCGCTTGAAAATGGCCGACTGAAAGGAAATGTGCTAAAGATCAAGTACATGAGTTGCGTAAACGTAGTATTTTATAAATGTTTTCAAATATTTTTTATCGAAGAAAGTAAAAGAAAATATTATGATGTGTTCCCATCTGTGAGACTAAAAATTGCTGCGCACCGTATTTGAATATAGCTTAAAAAAGCACGATATTTCCCTAGTGGTTATTGACTACGTTACGAAAACAAGACCATCATTTGGCCAGTACTTCTGTGTATATGTACGATACGTGGTCTGTCAGCGTTATTTTAAGGAAATCCAGACGACCTCAAAAGCGCTGGCTGGACTTTTTAGAGAATGATATGAGAACCAATGGTCTTACTTTGGACGATACTCAAGACTTAGATTCTATCTAACTTATCAAACGAACTAAAGAACGAGAGATCTGGGAACTAGTTCGTTAATTTCTTCTGTGGGAGCTGTCCTCCGCACTGGTTCGTTCGCGAACTATATAAGTCTATTGTCAACAATGGTAATTTCTATAATAGAGGTATAATAAAATTTTATCAAGAAGTAACTTTGAAATTCGTTAACTTAAGTGAAATTTGTCATCTCGAAAACAACGCTCTCCTAGAAAATAGAATAACTAATGTACTTTGTAATAGAAGAACATTGCGGAGTGCGAGCGTGCACAAGAAAACAAGGTACTCGTTGATGGTGATGAACTAAGTGTGGAGTTGCGCCAGTTACAAGGCGTTTGTGATGCGTGTGCCGAAACCTATCCTCCACCGAGGTGCGACGAGACATTGAGGAAAACTTTTGACTGCAGTGCCGGGTCGGGCATGGTTGGTATACCACCGCTTCCAAGGACTAGTGCCACACGTGCGCACACAAATATCGTGCATAATAGTGAAGTGTTGTAATTATGTGGTTTTTCAAGAGATTATGTACATACAATGTTAGTTTGTAAGGTGTATGTATGGGTTATTGATAATTATATACTCTTCGTAAAAAAACTTGAGTTTTTATATATTTTACGAATTCATCATCCTTGTTTGATACCAAATCATGTTCAGTGTAAAAAACAAAGCCATTTTTATCATAGATTTTCATTAAACAACAAGAAATAATGTGAAAAGGTTATGTTTTTTGTGTTTAAATTCTTTGGTTGTTTGTCAATAAAATCAAGATTAGCGACTTTAAACCGGCGGCCATGCCCATTTAAGTTAAACGTTTATTTAAATCGAGATGAAGGGTAAAACCACGACGTGCAAGACGTTGAACTGAAATGATGCCAAAATGGAGTTTATTTTACGATTAAACGTCGTTTATCGCCTAGCTGCAAGTCACCCTTAAATAATCAAACTTAAACTAGTTTAGCGGATTTTCTAGAATTTATCTTTAATTTAAATAGAATCCGTAAAAAGTATTATTTCAATATACAATTGACCTTCGCGTAAACCATTTTTTTTAAATTCTATTATCCAATACATTATACAATAATATTGAAAATCGATCAACCTTAGCTGGAGATATCGCGTAACATACATAAAAAACGACGAACTGAGAACCTATTTTTGAAGTCGGTAAAAATAGGATAATAAAATTGTAACTCACAAAATAATACCCGTGTCATACTCCGCGATTAGATTTTCTTTATGAACAGTCTTCTTATCACTAGGTTTAGGAGATTCTGGTTTCATCTCAACCAATTCAGGTACAGGTTTTCCTAAAATTCAAACATTTAAATAGTATATCAATTCTATAGACAATTTTGCCTACAGCGTGAACGGGCTGGCCTGACCAGATTATTACAAGTCCGACAGAAAACCGATGTGAAACTAAATCTTGCTGTTGCGTTTTGTACGGTATGTGAGATTTTGGGTGACCCACATACCCTCTCACAGACTGCCTCGGTGGCGTGGTGGTATTTCGGTACGACTACGGTTCTGAGGTCTCGGGTTCGATCCCCGGGTCGGGCAAAGTGATATTGGATTTTTCCATATCAGCCCGGAGTCTGGAATTTATGCCCGATATGGCGATAGGCTCGCCCCCTATCACATCTGGGACGGAACTAAGCTCGGCAAAATGTGGGTGTTCTAGTTCGCTAGTGCACCTGTGCCTACCCCTTCGGGGATACAGGCGTGAGCTAATGTATGTATGTACATACCCTCTACCTTTTCAATCCCCATTATGTTTTCTTCTTTTTTATGGTTGATAGCGGCTTAAGTGGGGGTGAGTGAGGACATGATTGTGAATGGAAAACGGAAACCACTTATCATCAGGCAGTGATATGCAGTTAATATAGGAAAAACACTGCCAACTCTGACAATTCGTTAAATAAAAAATATATCAGAGCCAAAATAGTATTTTTAAAATTTTAAATAGACATGGCGCAGGTTACAGCGCGTTACAGAGTCCCTGGCCGATGATAGCGATAGTTATAAATGCAAGTTTTTTGTCTACCCTAATAAGAATTTCTGTGCACGTCACTTCATATCAGTGCAATATATCAGTGCAATGAGCCTAGGGAGTTCTTTGCTTCTCTGGATTTTAACCCGTCGGAGGCGGCATATATGTATATATGTGACATAAGCGTATGGGCCACCGGAGGCCTAGCCGCCCGTGACTAATGTCAATAAGAAAATTAATCAAAAATACATTACCCTCTCATTAGTAGAGGAGGCCCGTGCCCAGCAGTGGGACAGTAAGCTAATGTTATATTTTTTTACATACCTTTATCAGGCAATGTATCCACTGTAAACTGTGGATCTCGGACAATCTTCCCATCTTGCATTTTAAACTGATCAGATGGTATGACAAAACTGGACACCATGTGTGCCTGTTTGTTTATATGATTTACAAGTCTCTGTATACTGTATGCAGACTCGATAGCATTCACGCCCCGTACTTCAAACCACTTGTTATCATACATGGGACTGTCTAGGAAGTATTTTATCAACGAACTCCTGTCGCCTTGATGCTTCAGTTCATTTATATTGAGACCGGTGAGTTCTGTCATTCTCACGCAGTTTTTTTCGACGTCTCTGTAATCTGATATTGATTTGATGAATATTATTTTATCACTTGGTTAGTTTCTTTTACAAATTACCTTTTATATAGAGAGAAGGTACATGTTAATAGTTTCCTGTATTAATTGGGTCTGTTACTATGTTAGATTTTATACACATTTTTATATGTAATACCAAATAAAACAAAAAAGTAAAAACTGCATCGAAATTGGTTGGAAATTGAGGCAGTAATTCATATTTTAAATCCGCAATGAGTAACAATGGGCGATATCCTGCTATCCCTTTCCAATACATGTAACGTTATGGTCGTGACGTGAATATACCGATGCGAATTTTCTTTCATGCTGTGTTATATTTTAGATGAAGTTAATTTATAATAATTAAATTAAAAATCAGTCAAGTACCCAATTCATTGATTGTGTACTGACCTGTGTAATAATATGCTATGGTTTATACTATAAACTATAGAAGTAGGTAATATTGGGACATCCTGATGTTGAGAAATACATACCAAATTCTTCAGCATGTTTCATTGTTCTCAAAAATGCAGCTTGACTTTTAAGCCAGTCCACTTCTTTATTATTAAACTCTGTCAGCTCTTCTCTTAGTTTATTCAGGGTGCTGAAAGAGATATATTAATAGTGATAGTAAATTACTTTTTACCAATTACAGGAATGTTTATTTTTGAAAAACAAGTCACTTGTTTCATGGTAAGGGCTAACATGCCTCGATATAAAGTAACGCCAGGTACACACCAACCGAACGAACGATCGCGAATCTATGCGTGTTGCATACACACAACAGTGAAAGTTTGTTTGTATGACCCCTGTGTGTACACACCATAATACTGCATTCCTCTGCACTAAACTCATATTCCAGACATCTTAATCTCCCATTGAGAGATGTACATATTTGTGTGACCCACAAATATTATTTTTAGGTCTGGGCATAGTGAGATTGAATCAAGGCATTTCTAATACCCATGACACAGGATTATATCTTAATGCAGGGTCAAGGCTATGTGTGTGACTATTGGGTGTTTTTCCTTAACATAATACAATATTTCCTTAATAATTATGCCTCAAGTATTTGACATTAAAAGGATATTGAATATTCATGTATTTTATGACTGCCTCGGTGGCGTAGTTGGATTTCGGTACGACTACCGTCCTGAGGTCTCGGGTTCGATCCCCGGGTCGGGCAAAGTGATGTTGAATTTTTCCATATCAGCCCGGAGTCTGGAATTTGTGCCCGATATGGCGATAGGCTCGCCCCCTATCACATCTGGGACGGAACTAAGCTCGGCGAAATGTGGGTATTCTAGTTCGCTAGTTTACCTCTGCCTACCTCTTCGGGGATACAGGCGTGAGCTTATGTTATGATGTATTTTATATGGTTATATTTATACTACAGTTTGATCAATACTGTATCCAACATTGTACAGGTGTTTCGTGGCATAATGTTTCATTCAAGCAATTTGCCTACCGACTCAGCTAGCTAACTAGTAATTTCGGACTAACATAGTCAGGGCAGCAGTCAAGGAAAAATTACGTCATACTTACTCTTCAATATATTTCATTTTCTCTTTAAAAAACATATGACACATGACTGCATCCTTATGCTTCAGTGCTAATTCAAATGTGGGGTTAAGTTTGAGACATTCCTCATAATGTTTTATGGAGTTGTTGTATTCACCCACTATTGCATATGCATTGGCTAATGCAAAATGATTGTATGGATACTGGGCGTCATGGTCGGTTGCAGCACCCAATATAATTAATGCATCATCTGGCATCTTACTCCTATGCAGTATTGAGCCCATACTCAAAAGGGCTACATCTTTATATTCTCTTAAAAGAAATGAGACTATCATCATTAAATAATAAAATACAAACCACACTACAACAAACAGTCCTCCTCCATTCCATTCTACAAAGCAATCAAATAAAACCGTATTTTCATTTATTATATTTTTATAAGAGTATATAACGCTCAACTAGATAAAGATTTTTCCAATGAATCTTCCTTTATTTGCGGATGCTAAATTACCAATAAATCCCGAGTATTGTAATCATAATTAGATGCACTTTTAGTCTTTTTATTGTAATTTTGCATCAATTATGTACATCTTGTTGTAGCTTCTTTGCAACATTAACAGCTTAATATTAAATGTAATTAGGATACTTGTAAGTGACAAAGTTTACTTCTCTATATTTACTGATTTCTTAAGTTTACGCGAATATTATACATTGAAATAAAACTATTCTTACGGATTCTATCACGATTAGGTTTTAATTATTATTCCCACCTAATCATGATAGAATCCGTAAGAATAGTTTTATTTCAATTCTCTATATTTCTTATCTACCTTTTGATAATCACGTTTTTATGTATAGACTGGCAAATGCCAAGCTTTTATATTTTTATGGGTGAACTGAGAGACTCGTTCTATTTGCAAGTATGAAAACTGGGTCAGTACTCTACCACACTATATATTACGTGGCAAACGAAGTTGGCGGTAAATTTATTTTTGTTAATAATACACTCTTATGTTTACAATGTAATTTATCGTTGTTTGTTTGTGCAAATAAATTGAAAACAAAAGTTACCATAAATGTGTTGTAATTACCTTGGTGCATAATGCACAGCCCTGCGACTGCACTCCATAGCTTTAGGTGCATTGCCTCTCACTCTCCAATACAAGGAGGCCATGTTATAATGAAGCCATGATGAACTGTTCTTCCTCAGGATAGTGGCTAGCCAGTGACCAAACGGATCAACTGTCATTATAGGAGCAATCTGTTCAGGTAATGACAGCTCTGGACTTGCTGTGAGATTCTCTCTTTGTATCATTCCCTGTTTGTAACAATTCTATATATAGTATTCTAGTTTATCTTTTCTCCATCCTATGGTTGTCAGGCAGACATTGTTCAAAGTGATAAGACATACATAACATAACATAACATAAGCTCACGCCTGTATCCCCGAAGGGGTAGGCAGAGGCGCACTAGCGAACTAGTACACCCACATTTCGCCGAGCTTAGTTCCGTCCTAGATGTGATAGGGGGCGAGCCTATCGCCATATCGGGCACAATTTCCAGACTCTGGGCTGATACAATAAAAATCCAATATCACTTTGCCCGACCCGGGGATCGAACTCGAGACCTCAGGACGGTAGTCGTACCGAAATACAACCACGCCACTGAGGCAGATAAGACATACATTGTTACATTATACAAAAAAAGTACATCGTTTGCAGCATATTCTTGTTTTCTTTTTTTTTTTTTGTATACAATATGGTACAACTATTTTTACTATTATTATTGATGCTCATTAAAGGTGGGTGGATGAAGGATTTACTGCTATTAAAATTTACACAAAAAAATAACTGTAAAATCCAATAATTTTTTTTATAATAAAAAAACATTGGTCCTTCCCAATTTAAGTACTTAATTTTATTGGCTTCCCTATCTTACTTATTTAATTACCTTGTTTTTTGTCATCAATGACAAACAACAAGGTGCAACAACATTGCATTTATAATTCAATCAATTACAAATGCAATGTTTAGTAATTCCTTCTTAGGAATTATAGTAATGTTATAGCGTTGTATATGGTATATAAATATTGAAAATATCTTACATAGTATGTAAATCGTAAAGGTTTACTTACCTGCAAATGTTCAAAAGTGAACATACTAAACGTCAAAGACGACAACTTCTTACAATCAGGCACATCTGTATCTCCATAGTTGTTGTCATGCAACATGTATTCATCATCTTCAATGCCTTTCGACTTCCCATCCTCTAAGAACGAAGTATACCAGTCTATAGAAGTCAATTGTCCAACATTCACACAATGTTTATCCAATGTCAATATCGTGGAGAAGTCTACAGCCTTTTCTAGTTCAGACCAAAGGTTTTCTATATCTCTCTGCCGTTTGTGGAGGTCGTGGTACAAATTGATAATATTGTCCCACCTAGTGTCTTGGTTTAGGAACGCCAGTAAGTCATAAGGCCGAGCCATTTCAAACGGTGAGTCAATCTGGAAGTTAAGTTTGAATATAGTTGTATACCCCACCTTGTGCTGGACTACAAATGTAGCGTTACCAAAAAATCAATGTCCACTGACAAACAATAAGTTAATACACATCTTTGTATTCAACCCACCTTTAGGAATCTTTGTCATTAGTGATGACTCGGTGAGCGGTTGAGGCAAGGGTATATATTATGCTAGTTGTGTATTATTTTTTGTATACTACCTTCATTTTGTTCATTACATAATTATGTTTTAAGACAAATCTCTATGGATCAGTAAGTGTACAGAAAAACCTAAACTGGTTTGTGTTACACTACTATGGTAAGGTAATGTGAATAATCTGTTTTATAAATAAATAAATAAAAATCTATGGTCACCAGAATCAGGCCAGCCTATTTATATTTAAGGTCTTTCACATTTCAAAGAGGGAAGAAGCAAATAGCGGAGTGACACAAGGTTGTACCCCCATACCCACCCCAAGAGAATCAGATATACACTAGCTAATCTAGGAACATTATGCAAACTTTTTACTATACATATTTGGTTTTATTTATAAAAACAGTTTAGCTGAGCAAATGGCTAAGAATAGCCTGTCACATTTTCCTTATCACTTTGTTTGAAAATAAAAGTGACATTAGGGCTATTTTTTACTATTTTCTCAGTAAAACTTTTTTTTATAAGTAAGGCCCTTAAAGAATGAAGACTCAGTAATTAGAACACCTAATTAAATGAAATTTTTCATGCAATGGCATTGAAATTACTCAGACATTGCATCAGATTCAAATTACATATTTCGATATTTTATGGTAATGCAAAGTTTATAATAGTTTTAGTATCATCATTGACAAGAAATTGTCTTTTAAGTTTAACTGTGACAGTTCATTTGACCTATTAATTCGTAAAATATTTACTTTCTCTTACCATGAACTTTACGTTACATCAAACATGAACTTTTGTACAAGCTGAGAACACGTCTTGTGGACGACATTCATGCATAGTAAAGTAGTGCAGTAAAGTAGTACGAATTACAGATATAAATTATAACATATAATAACTACTCAATAAAACTTTTTGTCATGAATGGAAAACCACTTAATTTATCAAAATATAAATACAGGAAACTGCCAGCTTACCCTTGGCTGAATAAGACCAGTTTCAGTGACCATCCAATGTGTTGACGACTGTGCGTAGATAATACATAGGCTTAGCAGCCACAAAATACTTGTACACTTCATTATAACTGTGTCCATTGCCCACATCAGAAACACATATTTTATGAAACAATATTTTATTGAACTTTCAACAATCCAGAATACGCCGAATAAAATCGCTCGCTGAAAGTAGGCAAACGTTCAACGAAGCAAGCCGAAATAATGACACTGACAGATGAGATGACAGCTACGTGACATTGACGTTTCGTTTTGTTGTTCAGGATTTATTATCAATAAAATATTAATTTAATTTCCCCAAACAATTTTTATAATGATTAAAATTTGCATTAATTTTATTGTTATATTAAGTTAGCAACGTAATATTAATATCAATAATATTTTTACTAGATAATACAATAACACCTAGGTTTAACAAGTTTGAACTTTGAATTCTGGCGTTTGATTCAAGCAATACTTTACAAATGTTTGTTAGTTTATTGAATATTCTTACAATATTTATTTTGGGTGTAGGTATTTTGGGCCGAAAGTCTCTTTTAGGTTACAAGCAACAAGACTAGATGCTACCTTCGAGTAAGGCATGAACCAATATGGGATGAGTCATGAGTCATGAGACCCTTGAATGAGGTCGGATGTCCGAGAAGGAATCATTTTCGACCGACTTCCAAAAAGGAAAAGGTCCTCAATTCGTCTGTATTTTTTTTATGTATGTTACGCGATATCTCCGCCGAATGTGGATCGATTTTCAAAATTATTTTTGTGTTCGATAGAGCTTATTTCAAGGGTGATCCCATATTAATTTGGTTACGATCGGATCAAGTTAGGGGTCGGTCAGTTAAGTTTTTAAACTTGTGATTATGACTATCGTAATCGTATCGAGCTCGATGCACAGTGCGCACTAATGACGTTTGGTTAAAAGTTAAAACATAGATACAATTCAGTTAATGGTATAAATGCGCATCAAGCTCGATTCGATATTCGAATTCGACTGTCAAAATAATTTCTGCAGGACTTTCTTTCCGCCTATCCTTATTCCACCTTGATATGGGGTCGCGCGGTCGGTGCAATCATAAGTGTGTTTGATCCCTATGACTATGGGTGCAAACGCGCAAATGCAATATTTTCAAGTATGCTGCAGAAAGGATTCCGCTTAGTTTTTACGACCACTGTGTGGGAGTATTGGGAGAAGGTAATTAATGTAGGAACTTAAGACCGCCGTTCTGGGGTTTCTGATTCGATTCTCAATAAAGAGTCTAATTTGTGCCGATTATGGCCAGATCACCCTTTGTCACATCTGAGATCGAATTAAGCTCGACAAGGTATAACTGTTCTAGTCTGCCTCTACCTACCTTATACTATAAGGCTTATAGGATTTAGACGCGAGCTTATGTAATATCTATAGAAATATATAAAGAATTTAAATGTGGCTTATTAAGTAGGTCCATTTACTAAAGACTGCGAGTTTAATAATCTCTTTATATTTTGGCGCAAACTAGATATTCGATTATCTAGTCAAGCCAGAATATCTTCAACATGAGACCTTCTAAAAAATATCGTCATAGAGTTCTGTTCTTCGAACGTACTGCGCATGTCCAAATAACCTCGTACAGTCCACACTTCAGGTCATCCACACGGCTTTAACATTACAATTTTATATCGAAAAAGCACCTTACCAAGCACAAAGGAAGTTCCACTATGTTACAGAAGTGACAAGAGACATGAACTGTTATGTAAAAGTGTTGTATTTGTTTTAATTAAGGTTTTTACGTTACCACGATGTATCGAACGGGCCTAAAGAGAAGATGCGAAAATATTGGGAGTGCGTGAAATTACATTCAATATTGTGGTAGAAAGAAAATGATAAATGAAGCGCATGTACAATCACCACCACAATCGGATGTGCACGAAAATAACAGCACAAATGCTTGTGACGTAAATAGGGGTGTCGCTGTATTGGAATATAAGGTAAGTTACAAGCTATATTCCACTCGCAGACAATCAAGTTAGGCTCAATTGCACCACTATTATTAACCTAGAGTTAGTCCTAACCGCAAGTTAAGTTACATGTCATTCATACATTTTCTGTCAAATTTATAATTTAAATTTGCGGTTAGGACTAACTCTAGGTTAATAATAGTGGTGCAATTGAGCCTTAATGGTATAACCGTACGATTTATTTTTAAGGGACTGCTTTGGAAATGCGGTCTGCGGGAAATATGTCTCGCAGCCCTTTGGCTTCCACTTGGTGCTTTAATATTTTGTTACGTGTCAGCATCTATATTCCAAGCAGATGATATACACGAAACACATTGTAGGGTAAGTTAATAACATCTATGACGTCATATTTCCGGTTTCTATTTTTGTAGAGTCGCAAAATATAGAACCATTTTAAAATAAATAATGTCAAATCGGATCACTATAACTTCGTAAGCTTTTTTCACTTTTTGTCAAAGAAGAATACACAAAGACGTATCTTCATATTTCGTACGCACTAATTAAAAAAAAAGCCTTATCTATGTACCTACCGATACATAGGGCCTTACTTATAAAAACAGTTTAGCTGAGCAAATGGTTACGAATAGTCTGTCGCTTTCTACCTTGTGTCATATTGTTTGAAAATAAAAGCGACAGACTATTCTTTTGCTCAGCTAAACTGTTTTTATAAGTAAGGCCCCTTACATTTAAAATCTACAAGTAAGTACTTGTAGATTAGAAGATATATATCTTAACAATATATTTTATGATAGAGGTCGTAGAAAGTCGCTGGATACTGGTCGCTTCCGACAGGTCGGTCTAAAAATCTTTGGGGAAGGCCTATGTTCAGCAGTGGCACCTACACCTAATGACTGATGATAATTATGATGATTTTGATAATGACGATGTTTATGTTGATGACGATAATTATGATGATTATACCTTTTCCTTGTCTCAGGTTTACAATGTAGTGCCATCAATAAGTTCGATTACCGGGATAAGTCCGCAAAGGTACTTATGGAGGATATGCATCGCTTTTCATTTAGGACCAAGATTATTAATAGGATCCTTGTATTATAATTATCATAAGGAACGCACTGCGCACATTATTCAAGAAAAGGTAAGTAGTCTTTAAAAACCTTTCAACAAACAATTCATATTATGTGGTAGCCAGTAGGTATAATTAAATGATTTGAATATAACAATAATGACTCGCCTTGATTGGAATCTTTAGAATTCTGGAGCTAAATCGTTAACACAGAACCCTTATAATTTGGAGTCCCTCGAGTCGAAACTATTGGTACTGTACATAAATGTGGAGTGAAATTTTAACTGAGTGATAATTTGTTTTTATCGCATAGTTCATATCTATCGCCTATGAACACCTTTGATCTTACGTTGGGCCAAAATACTAATATACTTAGGTATTTGGTATCATCTCTACATTCTACATTTTCTGAATTTAAGGTTTCGGTCCCATTAGGCAAACTTTGAGTGGCTAGCTCTGTTAGACGAACTGATGGAAATTGTATTACCAGCGAGCGACAGGATCAGTGGGCGCGCATTTTCTCTACGTAGGAGTTAAAGTAAAGCTTAGAGGTATTCCGACATTTCATTGCAAATCTGCCGTTGGCTGACAGAGTCAACAATCGAATTACGATTCCAAACTCCGTTCACGCGTTGTCGCATCGTCATTTGTCGCTCACAGTTTTTCTAACGAAACCGCATCCTAAAGTAATGTATTTAAGCCATTGTCTACTTAGAGAATCCTTAAATGTATGTAACTATCATCACCATCATCATCACGAGCCACAGGATGTTCACTGCTGGACATAGGCCTCCCCCAAAGATTTTCAAATAGCGCAGAAAAGTTCTCGAGTGGCGACCACGTACCGGCAAGTGCAGCGTTGGACGTCCACCTACAAGGTGGAGAGACGACCTGATAAAAGTCGAAGTAGCTGGATGCAGGCCACTTCCAATAGGTCGATTTGGAAATCTTTGGGGAAGGCCTATGTCCAGCAGTGGACATGCTGTGGCTGATGATATAACTATCACAATTAATAATGTCTTATTTTCCTTCCTTACAGACACGAGTACTTGCAACAAGATTAGGGGAAGCTTGCTATTGGCTTAATTTTATAGAACTGTTGGCACTAACTGGTGTTACATACGTCTCTAATAGAGAAAATTATTGTAAGTACTAATTAAAATAGCAATAAATCTAAGTCTTTTTTACGAGTTAATATGAAAATGGACGGAAAATAATGGAATTAGTTCATAGCCAATCGTTTCGAGGTTTTAGACGTGTATAAGATTAATCTTAGTACCATGTAATTATAAACTTAATTTGTAATTTTAAAGTTGTTTTAACTTTGTGTTTAAATTGAAGTCAGACGCGATATCTGGGACAACTTGGACGCTATGCTAAATAGGATTAGTAATTAGCATATAGCCAATGTTAATATTGTTTTAAATATCATTGCATAGAGCCTTAAATGTTGTAATGAAATTGAGGCGTGGTATTTTTGTAAAACCGCGTCTCCTGTACATGTTTTCTTAAAGCAAAACACAAAACACCTACACAAAACAATGTTTTTCGCTGTCTCATGCGCATATAATAAAGGATCATCGACAAAAATGCGAAGTGAAATAATGGTTTGTGTAATTTTTCAGTGCAGGAAACGCACCTTAAGTAGGTTATAAATCGCCTGTCTGATGTCAGCCCAAGTTTGGTTTACTAGTGGGCTAGTCCCTGGCAACAAACGGTCGATATGGGGTGGTGCACCCCTTCATTATGCACGAGGCACGACTTCCAGCACTGACATTAATGTACCTATTGACCTTATGATGACCTTTACCCGATTTTGATAATATCCAAGGAAAGTGGAAACATATCGATATTATGATAGTGCAAATCGCTTATTTCGTATTTAAATGGTTTATTCGGCGTAGCTAAAGCCGCGTCTTCTAGACTAAAATATTCCAGAAAACACCTACAAAAAACATGTATTTTTTATCTATGGTCCATTGTTCTACGAGCCGGAGACAGCAAAATCATTGTATTGCGTGAAACGCGTCTTAAGTCGTCGATGTATACCTATATACATATATAATTTTACATGTCAATTGTGAGCCTTTAAAATCTCGGTCTCGGTCCCTAATTATGTTATGCTTTTAAATTCCACTTTATTTATTTGATTTCACTAACTATTACCATTAAAATACCTTTCCAATAAACATCTGAAAAATGTTTTGTTTTGCCAACAAGGCTGACACACTGCTGTGCGTCTAGATTACCTACATACCTATTGTAATACATTGTACTACAAATTGACGTTACAAGTTAAAGTTACTTCCCTATAAGAATTTAAAGATAAGTTAAGTGTAGCATTTAGATTAGCGTGGCCTAACCCCTCCCATTGGAAAATGATACATGCCAACAGGGCCTTATACAGATATTTTAATCGCTATTTAATCTTCCAGTTATTTACGAGAAGATATTTATAGTGTGCATAGGTGCTTTACCTTCCAGTTGTTCACGAGAAGATATTCATAGTGTTCATAGCTGTTTTACCTTCCAGTTGTTCATGAGGAGATATGCATAACATAGCTACTTACCTTCCAGTTGTTCACGAGAAGATATTCATAGTGTTCATAGCTGTTTTACCTTCCAGTTGTTCACGAGAAGATATTCATAGTGTTCATGGTGGCAGCCCTGCTCCACATGCTGTGCCGTGCGCGGGTCGGCTGCATCGGCAGCGACGCGGTACAGACGGTGCGCACCAACAAACTAGTGTGGATACTGTTCTACGTAGCAGTAGCCGCCACGGTTGGGCTGGTTGTGTTCTTCCTGAGGCATCGGCTGCTTTGTCGACCTTTAGGTAAGCTTTTAAATAACATGTAATAGTTACATCTATAGTCTCGACCGCACACATATAGATCTTGCAGTTTTATAGGGAGGAAACACTAGCATATGATGTAGTAGAAATAGTAGATATAGTCATTTATAGTGATGATTTATTATTTTACAACACTGAAGAAGTAGATAAGCAGTGAGAATAAATGTTTATGTATGAAAATGTTGCCACTGGACCCTTATCGAAGCGGTATCAGGAACTACGAGAGACTTTAGATCCCACAACACTCCGCCCTGATAGAAATAATTGTAGATCAACAAAATTTGTATCGGTACACGAATCGAACCCGCAGCCCTCACTACACAGCCGAGAACAAAATTTTGCCTTGCTAACAGTTCCCCGGTGGCGTGGTTGTATTTCGGTACGACTACCGTCCTGAGGTCTCGGGTTCGATCCCCAGGTCGGAAAAAGTGATATTGGATTTTTCCATATCAGCCCGGAGTCTGGAATTTGTGCCCGATATGGCGATAGGCTCGCACCCTATCACATCTGGGACGGAACTAACCTCGGCGAAATGTGGGTGTTCTAGTTCGCTAGTTCACCTGTGCCTACCCCTTCGGGGATACAGGCGTGAGCTTATGTATGATGTTATATAACAGCTCCTTTGTATCATCAATACGTAGACAAAATGTCTCCACGGTAGGATTACACAATTTAAAGCCGTATTGGTTGATCAATCTGTTAATTCCCGAAGCAGAACTACGTGACACCTTGTAAAGGACATGTGGCGTAGACCGTAATTCCCATCGCCATTCTTACTTTGATTTTGAACAGGTTTCGCGCCATAGCGTTAATTAAGTAACATGTGCAAGTTATTAGCAAGTAGTGTGTCTAGTGGGCGGGGCGTGGAGTTTAAAAGGCCTTCGTAAACGGGCAGTGAGGCAGAAAGGTTTTAGTACTTAACATAACATGAGCCCACGCCTGCATCTCCGGAGGGGTAGACAGAGGCGCATTAGCAAACTTGATCACACGCATTTCGCCGAGCTTATTTTCAATAATGTGATAGGGGGATGAGCCTTTCGCGATATCAGGCATAAATTCTAGACTCCGAGCTGATACTGCAAAATGCAATATCACTTTGGCCGACAGGGGATCAAACCCGAGACCTCAGGACGATAGTCCTATCGCGCACAGAATACCACTACGATACCGACGAAGCCCAAGTTTTAGTACTTACAGAGAACTAAATGTGTCCACATTTTGGTATTGATGTTTTATTTGCTGTTATTTCCGTACCTTAACCTCGGCAGCCTCCGTGGCACAGCGGGTGAGTAGCCGGTTGTGAAACGTGAGGTCGCGGGTTCGATTCCCACACCGAGACAAAGTGTGTGGCCCACAGATATTTGTTTCGGGTCTGGGTGTTGTGACCGAAAGTCTCTCGTAGTTCCTGATTCCCACGACACAAAACTCGATCTTAGTGTGGGGTCAGGACTATGTGTGTGACTGTTTGGTGGGTATATTTACCTTGGCGTAATAACAGATGAAACTATTTTTTTATTTCCACATGCCCTTATCCCACCTTAATGTGGGGTCGACACAATACTCTTTTTCAAGCATGTTAACGTCTATAAGCATATGGAGAAAATTTGGTACGGAGATAGATTATAGCCTGGAGTAGCACATACTATTTATCCCACAGATACTTTTAATCCCTGAAAAATGTACGGTCCCCTAACAGCTAGTAAAACTTTATTTCTTTCTACTTGCCCTTATCCCACCTTATTGTGATGTCGGCGCAACACATTTTGTCAAGCATGTTGCGAGAGAATTTGGCTTATTTTTTACGACCGACCGCCTGCCTGACGTCAACCCCCAATGAGGGATCAATCCCGGGCAAATTAAATTAGAAAATTTGCTTTACCCGACCTGGGAATCGAACCCAGGACCTCCCGGTCCACAGCCCTTACATACTGCCACTAGACCAAGGTGGCGATTGACAGCTAGTAAAATATAAAATAAAATAATAAAACGCATTTTCTTTCCAGCGTTTACATGGTTCTCAGTGTGCGAGTACATCCTGGCGACAACGAACATGGCGTTCCACGCGGTGGTCGTTAGGGACCTGCCACTCCATCAGCTGCAAGTGGTCGGCCCAAATCACAAGACTAACTGATTGGTACAAATATAATGGCGCCCAGAAAAATTAATGCACGTCTCAAAAGAGGGGGATTTGTAGAATTTATATCAAACTCAAAAGTTTTTTTTTTGTGTATCAATCATATATTAACACTGGCTAACTGATGGGCGAAAAACCTCCTTTAAAAAGAGTTAGGGCCCTTTTAATAAACTACCTACGTAATAACTTTTAACTCTTCATAAATTATGTCATATTTGATGGGATCCAGCTAAAACATACCAGTCATTCCTGCAGTCATTCCGTATTCTTTGTACCCATTTATGCTGTTTCCACCAGATGTGAGTTATACGCCAGAAAAAATCCAACGGGAAGGATGGCAATGCTAATTGAAGTTGGCAAAATTAAGTAATACTATTGTTTGTTTTTCCTCACACACCACTAATGTTATCTTTTAAGGAAACACCGCCATAAAGTATCAAGATCTTTTAAAACAGTGTCCTTCTGACTTGTTTAAAATAATAAAATATACGTACTTTGATCAATTTAAAATAATTTATACATTCTAAATTTGTCACGTATTTTTAAAAACACAGGCGATATTGTGTAACTCCGCCTAGTTAATCCAAAAAATATTTAATAATAATAATTTTAAAATTAGTCGCTACAAATTTTAAGGACCAAAAATATGTATTAAAAGACACATATCCACTTGATTTCTGTAACAATACAATTAAAATAACATTAATTATTTTAAGAAAATAATTCTTATTAAACACCTGACAATTTTAAATCAAACTTTAATAAAAAAATCTACCAGCTTCTGGATTTTAAGATGTAACCATTGAAGGAATATTCGTGATATAAATTGGTTTTTACCAATTTTATGGAAATCTTTTAATATATTAGTTTGTCGGAAAAGTCATAAAATAACCACGATTTTCTATTTAATTAATTGATTAAGAGAAAGATTCACTAATGAAATAAAAATGAGGCGAAAGAGGTATGTAAGGATCGTAACAAGTGGATATCCGTTGTCTCTGCCTACTCCTATGGGAAAAAGCGTGAGTAATATGTATATGTATCTATGAAAACACTCATTCTGTTAAATAAATTGGCAATTTGGTCTTCCACGTTTTAAATTGCCGTAAAATGTCAATTAACATAGTTGCTCATATTGTTTGAAATTAAATAATTTTAAATTATTAAACTTAATATTACGGCCTTTTAACAAAAGGTAGTTTAACTTTAAACATGCTTTATGTCAACTAGTTACCATAGTCACCTAAGTATCACCCACAGTTTCCCCATATACAAGTAATGAACTAAACTATAGTAAAAACAATATGTTTCACTTGATATTGCGGATACGTTGGCAAATAACAGTACAAGGATGGAAGCAAAAATAAGGGTAAAGCAAAGCAACTTAAGTCGATAAGAGTAAAACTCAAGCCGGGTCTCCTGCACTAAAACATTTCAAAAAACATGCGTTTTTTATCTATGGTCCATTGTTCTACGAGCAGGTGACAGCTAAAATCGTTGTTTTGCGTATGTGTTTTAGTGTTTTATTTGGAAAATATAGTGCAGGAGACCCAGCTAAAGCCATTACTTTTACTTTACCTATACCTTACTTTGACTTTTACTTTCGGTCAAGAAACAGTGCATTGTCTGTAAAAATAAAAGAATGAATTTTCCGACCACCTAATATTTCCAAACATATCTTTTCGCACAATGGTAGTTTTTTTAAAAAATATAAAAAATAAAAAGATTTGTACCTCAGGAACCACCGCTCGTCAACGTGTACAACGCCTTATGAACAGTTAAATTTAGTCCGTACTAAAGTAGACTATTACTGGGTTTGAATTGTTGCTTAGTTTAATATACTAGAATAGTATTATAAAGTTAGAAAGTATACGTTTTTTGCTATTTTCGCAGTTCCGTTGACCCGAGTAAGAGGTTATTTGTAAATAAGACGCTTAAAAGGATTTGTAGAATTAAAATTACTTTTGTTAATATTGTTATGCGGTTATTAATAATTATAATAAAGACACGTGTGCAAATTCTTGCAATGGTCGAAATAGATACCATATAGGTGCATAGGCCGTCGTACCTACTAGGTAGTCATTGCCGTCAGCGTTCTCACAGACATATTGTATCTGTAGAAATGATTTGGCTTAGTTTTTTACGACTGATTGCCTGTCTGAGATTAATCCTATCTATGGCATGCATGCAGTCCTAAAGATAGGGAATACGCTGCCAGTACATGATCATGACCAATATCATTCCTTTTCAATAGCTTATTATTGTGTTCACCATAAATCTGAACATTTTGATATTAAACATAATAATATGAAAATTATGATAAAAATTAATACTTTTTACGATGTTCTTATTTATTCTAAATAGAGTGTTCTTTATTTTCGAATTCTCATTAAATCAAAAGACGAGGGCACCAAAATATAAAAGGCATATAAGTATTAATATTGAAATTTTCGTGTTCAGCTAAGAGAGGCCGTTTCAAACCAATTTATTACTGGTTAATTGCATCAATTTTGATGTTGTAATCAGAAAATGATTACCAATTTGAAATACGTACCAACTGTTTTAACAATAATTTTACATTGAAAAGTTAAAAGCGAAAATATTGAATCTTTATTCAAACATAGACCTACTTAAAGTTTATTTAAATAAAGGGGTTGAAAATTACATGTACGGTTGTATTATTAACATTTGTATTAGGTACATAATACGTAAATTAAAAATATTTATAACGTTGACAAAGAGAAATAGTTTTTGTTTAATTTTAAGCATGATAATAATATCTTTTGACAGATCATTATTTTAAATGAAGATTATTAAATGAGATGAGAAGATTAAGGTACTTTGTTTTACTTGCGACCTTCGTTAGATAGATTTTGTTATGATGTTTAATTATCTGTTTATTAGGTAAGTGCCAATTGCCAACGACGTAATAAAAGATTCTAAAGAGTAAAGATTCTAAAAGACGTTGATTCATAATATTGTATGTTCCTAAGATATGAAGATAGGAGTCACTGGTGACATACCTAATCATAAACAAAAGCTTATGAAAGTAAGTTCTAGAACCCTTGAATAAAAGGTATTAACAATATATAAAACAAATATGACTCGAAATATAGATAAAAAAACATTGTTTATTGTTTATATTTATTGCAGCCACGTAAACGGTTTTAAATAAAGAAATGACTCTTATTTTAAAAAAAGTATTTCATTTGACTTTAGAACTAATCGACAGTTGAAAAATGCGACATCTGGCGATCATTGTTATAACTACAGTTTACCCAATAGAGGGCGATATAAAACTTGACAGCTTGAAATAGAGGACATTCGCTCTCTGTCATATCAAAGATGGCGGCAAACGGGAGCTAGGGCAGGTATAAACTTTTGCATGTGGTTTTGTGTACGTACATAAAATTTCACGTTTGACCACTCTGGACACGCACACAATCATACAAAACCGGGTGAACGCGGGGCAAGGGGAGTGACGTCCGTGAAGTTGTGTCAGCATATGCGCAAACGAGGTGCGCATTCGTCGCGTGCGTTGTCGAGATTCTTTGTGCCATTCTTCGCATACCAATAAGAGTATATTCTTTAAATTTAGTCTCAAATTGTTACTTAACCAAAATTCGTCCGTTCACTTCATCTTCGAACTCCATAATAGGTAAGTGAAAATTGTTTTTTAAGTGATTTTCATACAATCTTAAAGAGATTTTGGTGATTTTTATACGGGAATGTCAACAATGCGATCGCGATCCTGCAATATTTTACATAGTTGTCGTGTTTGCTTCGCTGCGACTTCCGGTCGTTCGGGTGTCGGCATTTCGCGATGTAAACATTATCTAGTTTTTGGATTCGGGTGTATTTAGACAAGCCGTCGGGAATGAAGTGTGCTCAAGGTGGTTTTGTGTTGTTGAATTCGCTTGAGTGTGCTTGCTGGGATGGCGCAATTTTCGAAAGACGCGGTATGGTATGGTACGGCCGCGATACAGTTCAGTCGCGTCGGTGGGTGCATGCGATTTGACGTATTCCGCGCGCAGTGATGTCACTTGACAGTTTATTTTATGAAATGTCAAACGTTTTTAATGATAGCCGCGAGTGAATGGTAATACAAATTAAAAGTGAAATAATTATTGATGCTGTGAAATAGTTCACCGGTGACATGGACTGTTATTATTCCAAGTTTTACCCAAGACGTGAGTATTTATTGGCTATAGTTCGCAAAACAAACAAACGGATTCCTTGAATATTTTTGTAAATACTTAACATGCTTGGTGTGTTTTCAAAACAATATTCCATTTTGCATTTTTTATGGCAATTTCCTATAGGAATAATCAAAATAAAGGTTTATAAGTTCAATGACATTATGGTGCTCTTTAATTAGAATTATTTACTTATGCGGGTTTGGTACTCTGAAGCCAAATAAATGAAATAGGCAGTTATTACAATTACATGTCAATTTTTAAAAGTAAAAGTAATAAGGAATTTTTCTACATTTAAAAATATAATATTAAATTTTATACAAATAAACTGCCTCGGTGGCGTGGTGGTATTTCGGTACGACTACGGTTCTGAGGTCTCGGGTTCGATCCCCGGGTCGGGCAAAGTGATATTGGATTTTTCCATATCAGCCCGGAGTCTGGAATTTGTGCCCGATATGGCGATAGGCTCGCCCCCTATCACATCTGGGACGGAACGAAGCTCGGCGAAATGTGGGTGTTCTAGTTCGCTAGTGCGCCTCTGCCTACCCCTTCGGGGATACAGGCGTGAGCTTATGTTATGTTATGTTATACAAATAAAAAATATTATTGAAAAAACTAATATTATCAAACTAAATGTAATTTTGTAATAGTAAAGATCACTTTAAATATAATGTTGTGTTTTTGCTTAAATAATTTATTACTTTTATTACAAAATTTATAATTAATAATATTCTCATTTATTTTTACAATTTAAGAAGGATTATTTATCCATAAATATACATCCATTATAGTGCAATTAATAATAATGTTACGGCTATTAGGTACTTAGAGTAGGTACAAAATTATTTACTATTACTAAATTATTAATAGATAATCGTTATGACATTCGTAAGAATATAGTTTCCGTTAATGATCAATACAAAAAAGTTGTACGTAAAATGATGTACCTACTTACGAATTTATTTTACTAATTAAATAATGTTGGTCCACTAAAAAAACGATTGTGTTTATTATAATAAACATTATACAGGGTGTTTGATAAAGTTTGTATCAATAATAACTACAGATAAAGAGGGAATGGCAATCGCGGTAACGTTTAAAATTTTGTAAGACTCATAGTTTTTGAATAATGGGAAACTTTCTGTGACGAAAAAAAATTCTGGATCATAGGGTCAGCTGCAGTACATTTGCAAACCACCTATGGGATCATTAAGTATTTTTAGCATACACAAAGCTATTCCTATGCTAATTGCGACGATTTACAGTTTGCACTCCGATGTTTAAATCCCCATGCTTAATAATATATTAAAAAAATAATTTCAATTTTTATTTTTAAAATTTTCCATTACGCTTTAAATCGTACTCCTATATATGGAATTGTCATTGGTACTTCTTTATGAAACACCTGGTATAAAATCGCGTCTAAGAGCCACCTGCAGCTCCGTAATAAATCTCTATTTATACCAAATCTTGATTTAAAGATAGGAGTGAGCTGTAGGATAAATCGAGATAAGGCGTAACTCTAGATTAGTAAGATGCCTGTAAGTGGCCCAAAATCATAAAATGCTAAAGTGCCGATAAACTCATGTTTATACTTATGAACGTTTTTAAGCGTTCTTAACTTTAAAACTCATTGGTCACTTTCTCTGTAACGTCAAATAATTTGACAGTGGAACATACAAAATACTGATTAATTTAAGCGTCCCTTATATTTACGTGATGTCCATAAATTTAAACTCAACAGTCAGTTGTGTCCACACAAAACAAAGCTAGATACTAGAAACCTACCTAAAGTTCATAGTGTTTTCGTTTTTCTTCGATACGAATTTATTTTATATTCTAAAATACCTGTAACATAAATCTTGATATTATACATTTAATATACATTAAGGCGACTTAACAATACTCAGAAATATAAAATATATTACCACTAATTGTATGTTATGTTTTCAACTCAAATAGGTTTTATTAAGTATTTATTTTAAGTTTACATTATTACCTGTATTGATTTAGCAATATGTGCAAGAACATTGAAATTTAATTTTTATCTTCCATTCTAATTCCTTCATGTTACTTCTTCTTTTTGTAATTAATGGCGACGAGCTTAATAAGTATCTATTCCGTCAATGACACGCGTTTATCGTTTTATTGTTTAGACTTGTTCTTGTACTTGTTCTAAAGTGACTTTTCAAAATTAGACTTACTTTATTTACTCCACAAAATAATTAAAGTACTACAAAAATCGAACCACTATGAAAAATACGTCAACGTATTTTTTCACAGTGCGTAAAAGAAATTATTCATCGTATTGAGAAACTCTATTTCTCAGCCAAAAGATTCAATTTTAGAATACTAACAGCTACTTAACAGCTAGTTAGTAAACTAGCCGCTTCTAGGGTATCTGATGCCGTGATAAAAGTTTTGTCCTGTTATAAAAAGTAATCTGTCACGGAATGGTGTAGTTTTCTATGACTGAAATTTTTAAAATCAGTTCAACAGTTCCAGTACTATCAACGTTATACAAAATTATAAATATTCTTCTATATAGTAAGTGTAAAGGTCTCTAAGTTACATTAACGAATTTCAACTTCCAGATAAATATATCAGGAGTAACTTTCAAATAAAAACGTCACTATAATTCCCTAGATAAAAGTTATCTAAAAGGAAAAATTAGCCCTAAAACACGTATTATTCACTCACTCTTCTAAAGTCAAGGTCCAATGGCCATGATATAGCTAACACGCAGGATTTGCTTTCATTATAAACCAATATACTACAGTTATATTAATGCTATAACTACTATTAATGTTGGTAAAAATACAATCTTTACATTATAAAAGACAATTAATCGTTCGCGACAACGATCGCGCCCTAAAAAACACAAATCGTAAGCCAATAGACCGTCGGTAGTGCAATACGGACGATTTTCTAGACGTTGTCTTCACTCACAGTATCTGTCTGAGCTGCGGATGGGTGCCAAGAGTTATTTTGGTCAATACAGTTGATGTTTTTATTGCGCGTCGCGACGCTCGACGCCGCCCCGCGAGTTGCACGACAAGCTAAAGTTAGTCGTCGACCAAGAGCTAAGCTAAGTTACGCTTAGTTCGCATAGCTAAGGTCATTTATCACATAAGTGTCTGGGTATGAGCTGTGCAAGCAAAGCTTATGATCCCCGTTTGCTGACAGCACAATGGTTTTACTTGGAAATTATTTGAAACCGTCGGACCACGCTTTAGTACCTTAATTTTTGACAAATATTTATTTTAATTTGTCCTGCTCCTAAGCAGCGGTAGCTCACTTGGGGATGGTATGGACTGCCGAAACGAGTGTCGGCGGTTCGAGACCAAACCCAAAAAGAGAATACACCTCTGACTTTTCTATGTTAAGTGTGTTTTCATTGTGAATTATCGCTTGTTATAACGGAGAAGGAATCCTGCATACCCGAGAATTTCTCCACAAGAAGTTCGAAGGTATGTGAAATCTACCAATCTAAGACTAAGGCCTAACACCTCTCATTAGTAGAGGAGGCCCATGCTCAGCAATGGGACAGTAATATTACAGGGCTGATATTATATTATTTTTCCATAATCAACCTACGTGTACATGTGTATACGTCTCGGGTATTAGTTAACCAAATTCATGAAACTAATGCAAAATTACCTCAACTATGCGAGCTAAGCTAAGCTAACTTAGCTTACGGTCGACAACAGTCTTAAGACGTGCAAAGTGCTGACGCTTCAAGCACTCACGCCGTCGCATCTAATAGTCGATTCGGGACGATTTATCACGTATTCTGTCTTAGCGAAATTGAATTTAGAGCCATTTGACTGTACGGTGACTGTTATTATGTTCCTTGATTAAACTCTTTTATTTGTCGGACGGGTTTTGAGTTTTATGTAGATTTACTTGGCTTTAACTTGCGATTTATGTTATGAAGAGACGCAGAAATTACTTTTATCTTCTTGAATATTAGTAAAAATATCTGAAGTGTAATCAGAAAACCCATTTCTTTCACTTTCCAGAATTATTTTAAAATGTTATGATGGCCACTAACTATTACAATCTAAATATTTTTCTCCTTCGTCATAACATAAATAATCAAAACATCAGCACCTACTTAACCACTGTAAATAAAGAAAGCAAGAAAAAGCATTCCCAGCTAGACAAATAAATTGATTTTTATTGCACTTATTGCATTGCTCATGAAGTGAAAGTTCTTATAATAAATGCAAGTAATGCTATGTAAGTCCTGTTAAACACACTTTCAGATTTGATTGACTGTTTATTGATAAATTTGTATCGCCAGTCGCTGCACTACTCTAACAATACAATTACCAAAATTTGAATGATTCTCGTTTAGAACCTTAAATTGTGTAATTATATGGGTCTAATCTGTGTTCATTTTGAGAATACATAATCTGAACAATCATGTACGCTTTCGGAATTTATCTGATTTTGATTGAAATGTTCTTCCGAAATATCTTAAGTCGTTGTTATTGTATATCAGGATGTAATATTTTATTATTTTTTGTAGAGCACTCTGATTATTATCGGCTTCTTGGTATCCATTGCAGCATATATGCGCTGTGGACCTGGGTTCCAATCCAACAGACAAAGCGTGTTTATCAGACACGATGGCCTGGAGCATTTCATCCAGAGGCAGTTGACGTTAAGGCGCGTCTCCTGCGCTAACATTACACAAAACACCTACACAAAACTTGGTATTCCTACACATTTTTGTCTATGGTCCATTGTCAACGAGCAGGAGACAGCGAAAAAACATTGTTTTTGTGTTTTGTTTCGAGAAAAACAATAGCAGGAGACGCAGCTTTAGGCAAGCAACCCGTTGAAAAAAGTATAGCTAAAACCATTTTATAACAGGCTTAAAAAGTATAGCAGTGGGTGCTATACTTATCATTGGAATTAGTATAGGGACAGGTGAAAGAAGATTGTGTCCATTATATAATATTTTTTCTCTTATGTAAATATTTTGTACGTAATTTAATCAAATCTCTACCAAGTCTAACCAACAACACAAATAGAGTAAACAATTGTAGATCTTGAAAGTGCTTTACAAAAATGTAGCGATTATGCAAAACCTACTTTGTTCTACCAGAATGTCGAAATGGTTTAACCAGTCCTATTCCAGTTTCGTTTTTCATACACCGCTTAAGCGAGAATTTCGTAAGGATTAATTTATCG
Source organism: Clanis bilineata (assembly GCA_036417725.1). NCBI lineage: Eukaryota > Metazoa > Arthropoda > Insecta > Lepidoptera > Sphingidae > Clanis > Clanis bilineata. The sequence continues at coordinate 13,501,093 of CM071149.1, read as the reverse complement.
TACTTTGTGTTGATATTTCAAGTAGAGATTACTTTTATATACAGGTTGTTTCATAAAGTTGGTATCAATAATAATAACACTTAAAGAGGGGATGGCTAGCATTCTTGCAGTAAAGTTTAAAATTTCATAAGGCTCATAGTTTTGGAATAATGGAAACTTGAATTTGAGGCAAAAAAAAACTGGCTCATTGGGTCAGCTCCAGTACATTTGCAAACCACCTATGGGGTAATTCATTATGTTTAGGCTTTAGCTTACAAAGCTATGCTAATTGCGACGATTCACTGGTCACGTTCCGATTTTAAAATCCCCATGTAATAAGATATTGAAAAAAATGAAGTTCAATTTTTATTTATTAACTTTACCATTATGCTTTAAATCGTTCTCTCTGTATGCCGAAATGTTATTGGTACCAACTTTATAAAACATCCGGTATATAGATAAACGCAGTGCATATAAAATATTTTAAAGCAGATTTATAATTTATTTGTTCCAATGCAAATAAATTTCGTAGTAGATTTACAAATATGTTAAACAAGGCTCATCCGAAAAAATCATACATCGCGTATTTAAATTGCGATGCGCTCATAAATGCATACAATTTTAATATCTATCCAAAATTAAAACACTCATAAACCGTGGTCGTAAAGCAATTATTAAATACTACTTTGCTACTAAAACTACTTTTTTTTATTTCTGAGGCTGAGATGTATAAGCGAACTTCGACTAAGTATGAGTCAAAGAAATGAACTTAGTGAGGTTTTAGAACTTGTAAATCAAACTTCGAATTAGTCAGAACTATTTTTTATAAGATAAATAGACTTACAGACAGACTAGACAGACTAGGTTTTTCATTGTCTCTTGCTCATATAACAATAATAAATACACCCATACAGTCACACACCTAGTCCTGACCCCACACTAGGTATAACCTGTATCGTGGGTATCAGAGACTATGAGAGTCTTCTTTCGGTCTCACAACACCTAGACTTGAAACAAATATCTGTGGGCCACACAAACATTTGTCTCAATGCGGGAATCGAACCCGCGGCCTCTCGCTTCCGTGTTCGCTTTACCGCGTTTTGTGTAGGTGTTTGTGTAATGATTTAGTGCTGGAGACGCAGCTTGATACAGAGCTGTCTAGGTGTCTGCTCAAAGACTATGTATACCACTAGACAGGCTATTCGGTATATAGAGTTTGCGCACTAAGTTTCCGTCAATTGACCACAACTCACTATAGAAATCCGCTCTTTTCCTTAGCCGTCAAACACTCGTCGTAATGTGACACAATTTTACTTCTAAACAGCTTGACTAGTAGTATACATAGAAGTCTGCGACTGCTAAGTGGATTGATAAATAGTCTAACATTGCAGATTCTAGAATTATTCGCCACGACAATCGTACATGAATATCAATCGTATTCTAAAATCATATGACAAATAATAATCATAAGTTTAAAAACTTAACGGACCGACTTCAAATCCGATCGTAACCAAATTTATATTGGACCACCCTTGAAAGAAGCTCTATCGAACACAAAGAATTTTGAAAATCGGTCCACATTTGGCGGAGATATCGCGTAACATACATAAAAAAAATACAGACGTATTGAGGACTTAGGAAGGATTTTGGAAGTCGATCGATAAACAGAGATTTATCGAGCGGGATAAGTTACAATTTACCTATTAATAAATGCCCTATAAAGTTTAAAACTCATAACAGAAATTATATCTAAAACTTGTTTCAAATATTGCGTAACAGCCAATAGAGCGGTGAAAATTAAGTAGGCAGAATTGATTCGTTAAACTGACGAAACGCAATCTTTTGCAAACAAGTCCATTTAATCACACTATGGTAATTACATTATCTTATTGATACAAATCAATATGATACGATGCATTTCCTTTTAAACAATCTAATATCTATAATTATTTAAAAGGAAATACAATAAACTTTTTGATAAAATGTATTGATATTTTTAATTAATTTTAGTAGACGCAGTAGCTGTTGTAATCTGCGATACGGGGGCTTAAAGATTTCTCGAAATTGAGTAGTTTTCATTATTCATACTTTTATCATTTAATGGCGGGCGCCGGCGATTATGTTCGAAATTGATAAAATCCGCGGAAAATTCACAACTGATATAGATATCAATATCGTAATCATAAGACACAGTATAAGTTGAAACTCAGCAGAGATTCAATTAAATATATTCAGTATTTTTTTTTATTTTATTAGTTTTAAGGGACACATACAAACAATACCTTAATGTAATTTAAATCTCTAAATGTAACACATGAGCCAACAAAGTTTCCACAAATAATTATACAACTTAAACCGCGTCTCCTGCTCTAGTTTTTTGCGAAACATTAGAAAGAAAGAAAGAAGAAAGAAAGAAATAAAGTTTATTTGTCAAACCAAAAATTTAAAGTAATAAATTAAAAATTAAATTAATTAAAAAACACATACGCAAAACGACGATTTTAGCTGTCAACTATTCGTAAAACAATGGACCATAGATAAAAAAATACTTGTTTTGTGTAATATTGTAAAGGAACGCGGCTCTATGTTATCTTTTGTTATTAAATTAGCATTTTTCCAATTTACAAATTATACACATATACAAACAGTAGTGTGTCACCTGAGTTCGTAAAATCTAATGTATTTGTAGAGTACAAATGTAATATTGACTCGTAAATAGTTTTTGTTCCCTTTAACTCATTTTTGGTGCGTCTAATGGGAAATGAATGAAGGTGGCCACCGTGAGAGCGCCGCGCTACCTGTCTACCTGCTCAGTATTGACCCACCGAAGGTTCCTTTAATCCCCGAACAATCTCTGCGGCCACGAATCAAATTCATCGAATATTAATTGTCACACTCTCGGAAGTGTTGAAAAGGGACGCGTTTTATATGGAAACCATTAAGCATTTATTGTGTTAAATGTACATGGCCATTTTGTTTTTAGGATTATTTGGTTACTGTACGTGAACTTTCTTAGTATTAAATAATTATTTAAAAAAAATAATGACTAGTTTTCTCGGAAATTTGGTTGAGGAATACAGAAATATTTTTACGAGTGTCGTCGTAACCAAAAACAATCCGACCCGACCGGCAACTAACGGCACACGGCGTGGGCGGCCGGACGAAATGCATACATAACGCCTTTTTAGACGAACTGAACTAATATGTGTATAAAACGATAAAACTTTTATAACATTTCTATGTTTAGTGCACCGACTCGTCTAATAGTCTATTACGTATCAAAGACAAACTGAGTCATGGAGTGAGCGTTAAAAATTTCACAGCACCGACTGGAGATATGATTGCGACGAGTGTCCAGTAGCCTCGCTCTATTCTCGGACTCCTATTTGTGGATTACTCTCGCGAGAAACCCCAACTCACTACTATTGAAATAAACCGTAACACCAAAGCAACAGAGTGTGGATTCCTTGCAGGCGGCGCGCGTCATCCGACCTTCTAGCGCCACGGGAGATCCGAGCGAAAGGACCCACTCCTTGCCTCTTATTTATCTTAATTTCGCTCTCCAAAGAAGTGACAAATGAGGATTATGGTGCTGTGAAATCGGTGTCATTTTGTTTGTACATTTTCCATGTGTTTCCGTGCGTGAATGACGTGACGCGATGGTAATGTTAACATTAAATGCGCTTTTTATGCGCTTAGATTTACATCTGCCGTTTATTTAAGTTTTTTTCACAATCAAACTAAAGAGTACCAGCTCGATACGAATTTGATTGTTAAAATAATTTCTGCTTGGGCTACAGGCCTGTGATGCAAAACCGGAGATAAAAGCAAAATGAATTTATGATGATTGCGCTTTATTCTTAAAGTGACAATTGTTTTAACATAATTATTTGTTTCCTTTGTGTACGTATTATGCGTGATCTTTTTTCCTTATTATTCCTTATTATATGTATTTTATAATAGGCAAATGTTGTATCCGCTATCGTGGTGTATTAAACGAGACGTATCGATAACAAATTGGCAAACCAGACAAACCAGTTCCAAGCGAACTTAGTTCTCTGACTCATTTGATTTAGTTAGTGTGCTTTTATATTTTTACTGCGGAATCGGGTTATAAAAATGTAAATAACTTTTTTACTATATAGAAATCATTTGCCCGGGTAATTTCCTTACGTGGTAACGCCCACGTTTGTTTAAGTAATGGATTCGGGGTCCCGTGCGATTATTAGATAAATGTTATTTTATTACTAAGAAGAGAATATAATAGGGGATTAGGTTTTTATTATTCCACGATAAAAAGTTTGCCTGTAAGGGATTATCCTATAAATAAGGAAATTAATTTAAATAACACCAGTTTGTTTACATACTTATTACAATACTTTTATTGAAAACATTTCAGGCATGTTTTAAGATTAAATAAGATATTAGAAACGCCGAATTTTCTCACGGAAACAGGATATGCACCTTCACATCCTTTTCACACGGTTTATTTTCGACTAGCCATTATAGTTCTTTGTGTAGACTTATGGTAATTCCGGTAGCAAAAATATGGTGTCAATTAATTTTACATACTGATGTAATTACATAATAAGCATTATTAAAATTATTCGCCTTCGTGGTCTAGTGGAAACTGGTATGGTCTGTAGATAAGCAGGTCCTGGGTTCTAATCCCGAGCAACGCGTTATTTGTAAGGCGGTTTTTCCGGCCTAGATCCCTGACGAGGGTTGATGGCAGCCAGGCAGCAAGGCGTAAAAACTAAGCAGAAACTTTTCTGCAATATACTTGAAAAGTGTGCTGTCCCGACCCTACATTAGACTGGCGAAAGGAAAGATAGACTAAGAATAGAAATTATTAAGATTCCAATTTTACCTATATTCTACCAGTTCGGAGAGTTGATTCGCCAGAGAAGAACGTTTTTTTTAATGTATTTATTTATAAAATAAGTTACATTTATTACTTATTAGCTAAGTTTTAAACAGGTGTTGCTCTAAAATGTTTTACAATATACTGGTATGCAAATCATAAAACCATTCCTCTGTTACTAAGTATAATTTGCATAATGAATAATTATTTTCTTTGATTTAAGTATATCTATCTTTGTATGCATTTAAACAAAATTATAATAATACAAAAGATATATATATGTATTTCGGTTTTTTTAAATACTTTTGCGAACTTGTCGAATTTCGTATTGAAGGGATTATTTACACTTTTTTTTCTGAATTTAAAACAAAAAATGTTCAGTAAATTATTATCAATATATAACCTGGCTTATCTACATATTAATACGTGAAGCTAAAACTTTGTACACCTTTTTAGGAGAATTAGGCGTTTGAGACAGATGAACACAGTTTAAGTTTATATGGAGGAGAAGTGGATTAAGCTCTTTTTTATCTTTGACAAAAGAACTATATAAGAAATAAAACTGTTCTTACGGATTCTACCACGATTAGGTTTTAATTATTTTATGGTTTTGTATAATATTCGCGTAAACTTAAGAAATCAGTATGTAACTATATAAGAATTTAAACTTAAAAATTAAATAAATTATGGTCAAATTTCGACCACTGGGCGACAACAAGGCCATTTTAAAAAGTAAAAACATTATTAAAATAAAAATACACTAATTGCTAACTAAATAATAAATAAATTAAAATGAAATTAAAATAATTGGCATACGAAACTAAAATAGCACTAACTCGATTATAATATTACGAGCTAGTTTTATTGTTTTTTTTAAAGTTTTATAACTAGATTTTTAAAGTATGGAATTTGATATCTTTTTATATTTAAAATTTGCGTACGTATTAAAAATGATCGATACGTTATTTAAATGATGCGTCTTTAAATGTACATATGTGATACTATAACATATTATTTGATGACTATCTTTGGCATAGCACAGCCTCCGTGGTGCAGCGGGTGAGTAGCCGGCTGTGAAAAGTGAGGTCGCGGGTTCGATTCCAGCACCGAGACAAATGTGTGCGTGGCCCACAGATATTGTCTGGTCTGTCTGGATGTATTTAAAAGAGGCCATAACCCTTGAGTTTGTTTCGGCATTTCAGTTCAGGGATAGCCACGAAATGCCGACGCGTTTATTACTTTATCAATATCTTAAAATCAATATATACTCGTAATTGACATGTGAAAGTGGTATAAAATATTCTATTTGCAGAATAAATGATTTGAATTTGAATTTGTTTCGGGTCTGGGTGTTGTGAGACCGAAAGTCTCTCTTGTTTCTGATAGTATACAGATTACACCTAGTGTGGGGTCAGGACTATGTGTATGGCTGTTAGGTGTATTTAATTTATTAAAAAAAAAACTATCGGCCGAAAGTCGGGATTCGATCGCCGGGTGGAGCAGGGATATTGGGTTTTTATATTCGGTATCAGCCCGGAGTCCGGTATTTGTGTTCGACATGGCAATAGGGTCCCATCACATCTGGGACGGAAATGAGTTTTGCAAAATGTCAGTGTTTTAGTTATCTAGTTCACCACTACCTACCACCTCGGGAATACCGGCGTGTACGTATGTGACATATTATATCAAATTTTGTCAAACATCTTAATATGGAATTTTGTTTTTGAATATGGTATTTCCCGAACATTGATTGTGCCTTCTTATGTATTCTAGTAGACGCTCCTGCGCACATATATTTAGCATTCAATACTTTAACAATGTTATCACCTGATTTCTTAAGCCGCGTCTCCTGCACATATTTTTTTTTTATAGCAGAGATTGGCAAACGACCAGATGGGTCACCTGATGGTAAGTGATCTCCACCGCCCATAGACACCCAAGACACATAAAGAATCATGGGTGCGTTGCCAACCTAAAAGGAGGGAATGAAAGGAGAGGGAAGGGGATTGGAAAAGGGAGTGGGGAAATGGGCCACCGGAAATCTCACTCACCGAACGAAACGCGACAGCAAGCTGCCACTTTACGTCGGTTGTCTGTGAGACAGTGGTATCTAACCGGTAGAGCCGGCCCATTCGTGCTATAGACGTTACTGTCTACAGCGTGGCTCTACCACTTGGATGGCCTCTTTGACATGACATCTTTTTTCGAAACAAAAAACTAAAAACCATCTACACAAAACAAGGTTTTTCATTGTCTCCTCAAATAACAATAAACCATAGACAACATTTTTAGAAATACCATGTTTTGTTTAATGTTGTAGTGCAGGAGACCCGGCTTTAGGTTTACGCGAATGTTATACATTGAAATAAAACTATTTTCTACGGATTCTATCACGATAGAATTATCGATGCTTTCATTTCTTTTTTTAAGTCGATTTACAATATTTGCATCGATACTTAATTTGTAATCATTAAACTGTGTGAATTTAAAATACCTTTTAACATAAATGTAATTCAAATAATGGAAATTTAAATATCAAATTACATGTACGAGTATATTTTAAGTGCGTCATATCTAAATTGCTGATTCGATTATCATATTAATCCGGGCTTTAGTTAAGCTAAGTGCTCCAAAAGAACTTAATAAAAAAATATAATAGGCACTAATCTATACTTAGCGCCACTTTGCTGTAAAGTTTCTCGTGAAACAGTCAAGAGGAGCAGAAAATTGACATACGAGATCTCTATATTGATTTCTTACGTTTACGCGGATGTCATAAATTGAAATTAAACTCGACTGCCTCGGTGGCGTGGTGGTATTTCGGTTCGACTACGGTTCTGAGATCTTGGGTTCGATTCCCGGGTCGGGCAAAGTGATATTGGATTTTTCCATATCAGCCCGGAGTCTGGAATTTGTGCCCGATATGGCGATAGGCTCGCCCCATATCACATCTGGGACTGAACTAAGCTCAGCGAAATATGGGTGTTCTAGTTCGCTAGTGCGCCTCTGCCTACCCCTTCGGGGATACAGGTGTGAGCTTATGTGTTTATGTATGATATTTCCAAAATGTTTGACGGGCCCTCACACATTACAAAATCTTGTATTCTAGCTGTCGTTTGATAAACACTTCGTCTAAACAGGTCTTTGCTCCCGTTATTCAATCAATTATCTTATTCAAAGTATCTTTGCATTACCATGACATTCTAACGCATACATTCATCGATAATTTTATTATTAGGTAATTTTTTACGTATTACACTTTATAAGCTTATGTGCAAAACAGGTTTTCGGCGACAACAGGTGCTATTATATTATTAAATGCATAATATATTAGATTTGTTTTATTAAATTTGCTATTTTTATCGATGTGATAAGGATTTTATTTCGGTTTCATGTAGTTATCATATGAAATAGTGAATATGTTATACCTCTAACAGTTAGAGATATAAAATAAAGTCAGAGTCTAACCTTTTACAAAAAGTACCTAAGTAATAAAAGCATTGAGGTATGCTGGAAATTAACATAAGATTTCTGTTTTTTTATGATAGCACTAAAAACATAATAAGCTCACGCCTGTATTCCCGAAGGGGTAGGCAGAGGTGCACTAGCAAACTAGAACACCCACATTTCGCCGAGCTTAGTTCCGTCCCAGATGTGATACGGGGCGAGCCTATCGACATATCAGGCACAAATTCCAGACTCAGGGCTGATATGGAAAAATCCAATATCACTTTGCCCGACCCGGGGATCGAACCCAAGACCTCAGGACCGTAGTCGTACCGAAATACAACTACGCCACCGAGGCAGTCTAAAGCAGTAGCACTAATAAGAATGAAATAAATCGCAATGCAGACCCAAAAAAATATTTTATTGGTGATTCAGAAGATGGTGGACCAGTATCCAATACAGTAGGTATGTAGATATAACTGAAACAAAGTTGTTTTCTATAAGTATGTGTACATGCAAATACCCGAACCGTATACAATATGGACTTGTGAAAAGGAAATTATGGTACAGTTTACAAATAATTTTCTCGATTGAGTGCACTACGCGTTGCAGGTAGAATTCGATATGAAGCTCACTTTGAGTTCACTTGTTAAACTATCGTTATAGTTGGAAATTGTTCCGGGAGCGGTGTGCACTGTGCAGCAGCCAGCTCTACCGGCCGACCACCGACCACCGCGCCGCCGCCGCTCCCGTGCGCCGCGCCGGTACTCTGGCGGTCTTGCCGATTTAATTAAACTTGTTATTTGTACGTTTTATTTCGCAATTGGGCCCCGGTACGCTTTGATTGTGTCCGTTGCTGTACGATCCTTTTGTCTTGTTGCTAGTTCCCGCGCCGGGAACAATGCAAAATTTTTGAACAAAAAATTATGCGTTTCTCACGCTGCGTTTATTTCAATATCTACGATTATTTATGGTAAATAACGCAAATTAAATTAAATATTTATGCGACAGTTATTATGTGTAAAAAATTGAGTAATACATAGAATGGAACGTTCTACACGTGTAAATAAATAAAAAAAGCAGCAGCTTAAATAAATTTAGCATTGGCGACAATATTGGATAATTATATAATCGTTATTATCTGAATAAATAGCTACTATATATAGCACATGAATCTTCGATGCCAACTCATTAGCACGGGTCCTGTTTTTTACATATTTATTCTGAGAACTCTAATACTGGTTTGGTAGATCTAGTGAAATATGCAAACCATCCACACATTCGGCGAGATTGCGTTTCGAATGGGGAAAAAATGGCTATTTATAACATAATAGACTTTTTGAATTCCTGCAGATTCGAAAAAATATTAATTGTTAGAGCCTCATTATAGTCAATTTTGCTAGAGTATCATTGTCACTTCGACAGGGTACCAATGTCTTGCAAAAATTGTCAAAATGCCTGTACCTTTCGCACGATGATTGAGGTTTTCGACGCTTAGATGTCTGCTTCCCTTTTCATTCCTTTAAGATCTATAACGCTAATTCTTATGATATTTTTCAAAAGACATCACTTAACACTAAAAGGACCTCTGGCCTGCCAACTTCTGTTATAAAAAACACGATTCAGAAACTAACAACCAGTTGTGCAAACTGGGGAAAATGACTAAATCGTTTTCGAAGTAAAAGTTTTTTAAAAATGTTTGTTTTGCACAGGTTTAATGGAAACATTGTAGTGGGAGAGACGTCGAAGCGGACAATTAGAAGTTTTTGTGTCGCTTAATTAACACAGCTCTTCAAAGGAATACTGACTAGACAGAGCTCTGTGCAATAAAACACTGTTGACATGTTTAACATTCATATTTTAATGAGTATGCGATGTGCATCAACTCGTCTCTATGTGGAATACTTGTTTCAGGATGTATGTTCGAGTTTTCTATGTCAGACATAATTTCCTGTTAACATCGTTTAAAAGGAAATTTTAATCTATGACGTAGTTGAATGTATTTTAAAATAATACAGGTCTTTACTTTCTGTATAATTTAAATTAATGCACCTTAGTGAATATTGCGGCTTTTCTCTTCTTATCAACCCGATACCTCTATAAGTACATCTTCTTTATTAAAGTTAAGCCAATATTTTGTACTATTAAACACTATAATATTGTAATAAATGGTGATGATTATGGGTACAATAAGCTTAAACAATCATCAAGTACGCCCGGTTCCAATAAACAATCTCAGTTCCAATGTGCAGATAGATTATAAAAATTAGCCAATAAAAACACAGTATGAACATGACTCCGTCAAATGACTTGATTTGATTGGTTCATAATCGCGATCTATCTGCACTCTAAACTGAGATCGTTTATTGAAACCGGCCGTTAGTCTTTATATCACGTCCAATGCCTATAAAACTTATACGATATTTCAATTAAAGCGCGACAGCACGCATAAACTACTCAAAGACATTGTATTTTGTCAGATAACGTTCCTACGTGGTTCCGAAGCAAGGAATAAGTCGTCCGTCAGTGAATTAGGACCTTGATCCCCAATTTCTTATGACTTCATTCGGTTTATGTCTTAGATTGAGTAATCAACAGGTAGAGGCCAAGTTTGCGTTGCCATGCGTGCGTGCGGCAGTTTGTTTGACTATCTGTAGAGACTAGTGACCACAAACTCTTGATTACGTACGAGTATATCAAACAAGTGAAACGACGCGTTAATACATCCGTCTCACGTTTATGTCTCATCCTTTATTTTCGTACTGGAAGGGACAAAGTGATCTATAAAGCGAACTTCGACTAAGTCTGAGTCAAAGAAGCGAACTCAGTGAGGATTTGGAATTTTTATATCGAACTTCGACTTAGTCCCAGCCGTTTTTTTCCAAAAAAACAGACTGACAGACATACTAAGTATAGATTTTCTTGTACAGAATGGCTCGGACTAATTCGAAGTTCGATTTAATAATTGCAAATCCTTAATGAGTTCGTTTCTTTGACGCTTAGCCGAAGTTCGCTCTATAGATATCAGCCTGAGGGTATTTATGTGATATCACGTGAGAGTTAAAGGATAAAATAAACCAAGCGTTCATTGTTAACTTTTTCCTTATGAGAATTTAAATAAGTGGATTTAGTTTACTAATTTTTATATATTCGATTACTTAACGTTCACTGTCAATTTGATGAAATTAATTAATACTGATATTATTGATAAACATAACTATTTTCTATACAAATTGCAGTGACGTTATCGTAGTCGAGTTAATAAAACTAGGCGTATTGAAGTCGGATACTTCTGCGATTAATCCAAAAATGAATTAATACATAGGTATTAAATAGTGACGGAGGTTTGAGACCAAACCCAAAATGGAGCATACACGTATGACTTTTCTATGTGTGTTAAGTATATTTTCATTGTGAAATATCGCTTGCTATAACGGTGAAGGAAAACATCGTAAGGAAACCTGAATACCCGAGAATTTCTTCACAAGAATTTCGAAGGTATGTGAAGTCTACCAAGCCGCATTAGGCCAGGGTGGTAGACTAAGGCCTAAACACCTCTCATTAGTAGAGGAGGCCCGTGCCCAGCTGTGGGACAGTAATATTTCACGGCTAATTATTATTATATTATTATTATTATGTTAAGTATAGGCATTGATAACTGCTTCAACGTATGGGGATAAATCATTCAATTGTTTATTATGGGAAACCCCTTGACTACTTCAGTGTGTATTTACATAACCAATAACACTAATGATTTAATTAAACAGAGGTACATTATGTTTCTCCATCTTTCTGTCTACCTGCCCTTATCCCACTTTAATGAGGGTCGGGCAACACACTTTTTCAAGCATGTTGCAGAGAGGATTTGGCTTAGTTATTACGACCGGCCGCTTGCCTGACGTCAACCCCCTATGAGGGATCCAGCCCCGTGCAAATTAAATTAGAAAATTTGATTTGACCGACCTGGGAAACGAACCCAGGACCCCTGTTATGTATCTCCAATAAAAAATGTTTATGTTTGTGTAAATATACTACTCTAAAACATTACAAAAATCACCTACACAAAATAATGTTTTTCACTGTCTCCTGCTCATAGAGCAATAGACCATAGATAAAAATGCGAAACAATGTTTTAGGTAGGTGTTTTAAATTATGTTTTAGTGTAAGACACGCGACTTTAGAATTTAATATGGCATGAGCTCATGCCTCAGTGGGTAAGCAATAATCACAAGTTTAAAAATTTAACTGACCGACTGCCAATTTACCGATCGTGATTAAATTTATATGGGGCCACCCTTGAAATAAGCTCTATCTAACACAAAAAGAATTTTGAAAATCGGTCCACATTTGGCGGAGATATCGAGTAACATATGTACATAAAAAAAATACAGACGAATTGAGAATTGAGGACCTCCTCCTTTTGTGGAAGACCTCTTCCTTTGGTCGAAAATGCAGATAGTAAAGCATTGAAATCAATAACATTACATCAGTGGAGAAGGGTGAAAAATCCTGTAAATAATATCTTGATTATACTTATATATTAGTTTATAATCTGGAAAAAGCAAAGCCGGCATCGGGTTGTATGGACCTCTCGCCACTGCATCACATACAACTGTATAAATAATATAGTACATGTGTATTTTTAGATCCTAAATTAGTTCTACGTTCTAATGTAGTGCAGTTAACTAATTCAATTTCTTAGAAGGCCTGATAGTGATAATTACTTTTTGTCATGTCATTTACTTTTAGTCAAGAGTTGATAGTTAATGATAAATATTACGTAACTACGTTGGTAATCATTTAAATAAGAATGTTTTTATGTAACAACGCTATATTTCGTTCATCGAGTCTAAAGTTATGTTTGTTGTTTAAAATTGATGGGGTTTTACGTGATAAATATCAACGAAGATGGACAGTATATGGAAACCTTGAAATAAGTGGCTGGAGGGGTTTCGTCCGCGTAGATTTGTCGACCGTGTTCGATTTCTCCGCTTCGAGAAAATCGTCTAAAAAGCATCAAACTGGAAGGAATTGACTCCAAAACTCCAACAGAACTTTGAAATCGACCGCATCCTATTTTATTGCGCTTGTGAAAAAATATATCTAAACAAATGAATACTAAAAAGCACATAAGACGAGGCTGTTTGGGCCAGATCCCTTTGCTTTTCTGAAAGGGAAAATGGAAAAAAAGTTTACGACAATATGAGAAATGAAAATATAAATTAAAATGATTAAAATTATGGTTGGATTTCAACCAGTAGGCGATCAATAGTAATATTTAAACAGCAACGATTAAAGTAGGTACCTTATTGTATCGTCGTGACATTTAAATTAATGCCTTTTTCTTTGTACTAAGGTGATTTTCAACTCCATAAGAAAGAACAGTGTTATATCAAAAAACTCATTAAAGTTTTAACATGCATCAGTTATGCATAAAAGTAGTGTAATTTGCAACGCGACTATTTAATAACATGGTACGTGCATAAACTGTGTGGAAATAGCATCGAATGCACCCAACTGGAAATGTGTGCAAACGTTGGGTTAGAATACACGAGTAATTTGAATTTTAGCACGGGATAAGAGTGCAGGACATGCGCATATATTGATTTTCACGTGTTACCGCCATACCTGCGTGTAGGTACTGCGACCTGCGTGCCCTGCCATGGCTGTGGTCGTCGGGGTTCGAATTACGTGTGTGCGGACTTTACACTCTCCACCAAATTCTATTCCGCTCCTACAGATACTCGATATTAAATCATGTGAATACGTCTAGGAGAGTTGGTACCGTTATTCACCATGTTTTGATAGCCTGTTTGCATGAGTGAAATATTTGCAGTTAACAGAAATTCTTTAAAATAATTTACGTATTCAAATTTTGAATATATTCAAATGTAAAAATGTCAACATTAATAATATTCGTTCCAAAATAGCAGTGAATATCGGCAAAATGTGAAATCTTATTGGCTGACTGTATGATTTGTATTCCACAAAGAGCACAGCGTTTAGCCACCGCTCTCGACTCGGAAGATTGATGTAGCGCCGCTCCTGCTACGGCGAACCGACGCGGCTGTCGCACGATAAATTAAAACCAACTCACATTAGAAGCGGCATAATAAAACTCACTATCATCCTGCTCGGTTCTAACCGAGATCCCGTGCAAGACAAGGATAAAACAACGACCACACTACAGAACCGCTTTTTTGTTATTCCACGACGAGACTAACCGTTAACAGTAACTTTGTTCCTATGATGATAGCTTAAATAAAGATGTTTCGTCCACAATGGGCAGTGAAACTTTGTTTTGCGGCTGACTCATAGAAAATTTTAAGAGTAATTAGCCTCATTATTCAGTTTTTAAAGACTTCATCTGCGCAAGAATTAATCACACTTAATCTGGGATAAAGCCGCGCAGCCACGCGTACCTACTTATTGTTAACCCACGTAATTGGAGACAGCTATTTCATGTATCTCGGAGGCTCATTAAAGCACCATGGAAACAAGTATTTCTTATTTATTTAGGTTAAAAATTGTGTGTAGCAACAGCTATGCGAACGGAGCGAGCTGACCAGATAACTTGGTCGGCCATCGCGTATCTGCAATCGGTAAATGGTTACTTTAAGTCTTGATATGCGAAGTATTCCCCGTGGAATGCCACCGTCGTCGTGCTGTACTTATATGCGCTCGACGGACTGAATTTTTTCTTATCGCCGATGCATTTTCTGCGAGTTTTCAATGTGAGCGACATGTGCGCCGCCTCGCAATGATGTATGCCAGCGACGACGCGACGCTTCTTTTGCTTTTTAAAAATTCGTCCACGTATCATTTAATTCACCGGGTGTATTATTTATAACAAACGTTTTGTATTTTGTCGCCCATAAGAGGTTAGAAATTCGCAGCGGGCCGAATCAAATCGGATTGTTGCAATTCAGGCGTTTGAGTCACAAACTGGTACGACGTTGTGTAGGTACGGAAGGCAAGGCGTTTGCTGCGAGATTAGCGATTGCCACTTGGCAGCCCCGGACGTTAAGAAAAAGAAGGACAACATCTCGCCTATAGTTAAACAGACGCCACAGCGAAGCCACACACACAAACGCGCCTGAACAAAAGTGCCGTACGCACAGCCATTACGTGTCGATAGATCAAATGGGCCTGGGCTGAAAACCCTGCTTCACTATAGTAGGGGAGCCCACGATGCTAAATGGGGATTTACTCGAGCGTCGTAGAGACCTATTGGGATGCAAAGCTTAGATGATATGAAGAAAAAAATGTTATATGATATATACCTTTACATCGGTGGGGGAAGCGGCTATAGATTTTTAAATATGTAAAAAAAAACTGTTGCATGGACATCCTCGAGCGCGTCAGATATTGATAGCATCAATGCCCTACGTATTTTTAATAATGTACGTATGTTAATCTGATCGTTTGCATGATGCGAGTGGTTGTATTTAAGGGTTGAAAATGAAAAAAAAAAAAAATTTATCGAGCGCGTCAGATTTTCTAAGGGAGTGCTAAGTGCACCAAAAAAAAGCTCTCATTCACTAATCTGACGATTTCGATGGGACGCAAACTCGCGGCCATTTTCATAATGTGCAAAAAAAATTCACCATTTTGAAATACTCAAGCGCGTCAGATTAAGATATATATGGTTCATCTTTATGTTCTAAACGTACTGTCTCATAATCTGACGATTATCTAGAGGGATTGGCCTGATCTGACAAAAAAAAAATTAGAAAAACGGTTCACCTTAAAGGCCATCCCTGCAACTTCCCGCTAATTCCATTCTTGGGCTCTTAAAATTGTACTTATGACATTTTTGAGCTCAAAATATAATTTATGTGATATTTTGAGCTCGCTGAGTTCAAAGAAATAGAAATTTCATAGAACACTATTTTTGGAATTTTCAAACCGCAATAACTTTTGAATGGATCAACCGATTTTCACGCGGTTGGCGGCATTCGACGCAGTTTTATCATCCTCATAAGTAATTTTGCAATTTTAATTGATCGAACCACAAATTTCGGAGTAATCCCGAAAAAACACTTTTTCGGGTTTCTTTCGTTCACGATATCTCTCGAACGAATCAACCGCTTTTGACCAGCTAGGTGGCGATCGACGTGGTTTTTCAAGCTCAAAGGCGGATTAGTTTTTGAAGTTGATCGATAAAGCCGGTTAAAAGTTATTCCAAAAAAACCACTTTCAAAATATTTTTTTTTTTTTAATCATTGAACTTAATTAATTGAAAAAGCTCAGGAAGCAGAAACCAGAGTGGGGACGGAGTGAGAGAGTAATAGATAGAGAAAGAGTGAGAGAGGAATAGAAGCGCGGAGAAAGAAATGTAGGCATCACGCAACTGCACGCATTTAACTTTATCGACGAATTTTTATTATTTCGGCTTGCGGAAATCGTCAGATTATATATTTTTCATTATTCTTGAATTATTTCCTTCAAAATAAAAAAAAATTTAGCTACGCTCGAGAATGTCGAGATGACGTTTTTTTTTTACAACTTTGTTGCCCTCCCCTTTTTTTACGTCACTCTCAAATTGTCAGATTAGTGGAATATACACTTTTTAGGATGTAATTAACTCACCCTACCTTAATCTGACGCGCTCGAGAATTTCTGATGGTCAATTTTTTTTTACTAATCTGATCCTGTATCCTTCACGGGCGGCCTTATATATGGGCCTCATGTTTTGTGGAGGTACTTAACCGGGTACAAGGTATCCCCCTGTATATTAATCTGTCGCGCTTTAGTAAATCCCGAAATCCCCGCTTGGGCTCCCCTACTACTAGCAATGTTCCTAACGCTCCGTCCATCTTTTTTTACGTCCATGTTGGCAGCGTATATTTTTTATGAGCCTGTGATTGTTGCGGCGTGTGGATATTAAGCTCGTCAGTAATAACCCGCTCGGCTCCCGTCATCCATCACGGGCGTTGCAATCGTCCCGCTGTCAGTCTATTCCGGGATGCTCCGTTTTCGCTAATGATTCCACTCCGCCGTGAGATCACGCGACATTTACAAAGGCCGATTACGCCGACGATTTGTGCGAAAACGCATTTTGATTTTGTTGGTGGCAACACGGTTTTCATTTTCCCCACTCAACATAGTTGCAGTTTTAACAAAGCGCGCTTTATGCATTTCGTTTAAAGCGGCACGTATTCCGCATCGCGTTCCTGACGAGAGAGTTTATAATTTATTTGCGTCGCAGTTTTCTGGCGACGATTTTCCCACAGGAGCGGTGTCTCAAACGAGCCGCTGCCGCCCTTTATGTGGTTTTTTGTGGCGGCACAAAATGCCCCAGTGGAAAACATTCAGTGATAACTGGTAACAATCGCAGCCGCCGGATGCTCCCTCCCATTCCGCGCATACCTCGCCGGACCTCGACTGATGCTTTTTCATCTAGCACCGCTCGACACGCTAGCCGAACTCTCTTCAGGCAAACTCGGCTCTTGTCATCCGCCATATGACATTCATTTTTAACCGACTTCAAAAAAGGAGGTCATCAATTCGACCTATATGCATGTAATATTGTTAGAATTGCACGATTTTCGCCTATATGGGTTTTTGAAAAGATGTGTCAAATTCCATAAGTGTATGTATGTATGTATGTTTGTCCACGTATACCTCAGAAACTATAATTCTGATTGCGATGGGTCTTTTTATTGGACTAGGTATCTTCCACCATAGGGAATAGTGTAAGTTTCACCAACATCGGTTTAAACCTTTTGAAGACATGGATTTAAAAGTGTGTAAATGATGTAGTCGGTTTTAAGTTTTTATTAAACTTTAATTATTTTAATAGGTAATATGTTTTTATTGACACAATGCGTACAAAGTATAACTAGAGGTCACGCGCAACGGTCAACGAAAATGATGACCATTCGATGAACATACTTTTTACTTTTAAGAGCAGGTACAAGAGACTATTAATAATCTAAAACATGTTGCTGTACTCATCAATAATAGAAATTGTTTAAAAAATATACATATTATTTAAAGTTGACCATAAATTAATCATTATTGCTTGTAACATGAACTAATGGCTACTCCAGGCCGCGGACACGAACTCAGCGGGAGCGGAGCGGCGGCGGCAGCGTGGTTCAATGCATAGATTTAAGTGGAACTGGCCTTGAAGACAACGGCGCGGAGAGCGGCGTATGACCGATCTAGCAGTACGTTGCTGCACCGCTCCCCGCGCCGCCGCTGAGTTCATGTCCGCAGCCTAAGAGTCGGTTGTTGGTGTGTCAGTTCATTAGCGGAGGCGCGCTTCAGTCTCCCGTATTTCATTGTTCCATTGTGTTATTTGCCTCTGTCCGGTGCCTACTGAGAGATATATGTCGGCGCCATATCGGGCAACCACCCATATTCATGGCGTAATACAAAAACACATATCTTTTATATTTTCCAAAAGTCAGTAAAACGAGTCACAGAAGTTCACAACACCACTTATAGCACTTTTTGACAACTAACCTTATTATTACACATTTACACAAAGTAGCACTGCATGTATCAAACATCATTTACACGAAATTACTGTCACTGCTGCTGGACAGCGATGGCTTTATATAGGAAACTTATAATAGAAATACCGTCCGAGTTTTTGTTAATAATCGATAACATTAATGATTTTCTTTGAAACGAATTTAAAACAAGACAAATAATTATTATAAAAACTAAGAGTTCTCTAGGCCTTTAAATAATGAATTGTTATTAATTCACAGCGTAATTAAAACAACGCTATAACAATGTAACATAAAATTACAGTCGGCGGATATCCGCCAAGCATTATTAATTTAAAGTATGATATTGGTTAATTGTAATCCAAACCTTAAAATCAGATAAATATTAAAATCACTTTAGAGTGATAAAACATAAATTTACGACATGCTTTATAAGTTCAATAATTATTACACAAACATATATCCGGTTACTGAAAGTTACTTTATAACATAGCTTTAAAACAATTTAAACATTCAGATAAAACAGCAAATAATATTAAATGATTAATAGAACATAATTCACTCCAAAATTACAATGATCTTAGTTTTTCAGATAGTAACAACTTGTTATTTTTGTTTCTTAATTGAGGGTGTAATGCAGATGCGCCCATATATACAACCCTCCTATACTTTAGCTCTACAACTTAGTCTTTTTCGCGTAGCAACGTGTGTTTGACCAACACTGAGCAAATTCATAGAAACGGAACGTTCCATGCCTCGCTCTGGTACAACTTTTTATTAATGTCCTATTGTTTCTTAATCGCCGCTTCAGATTTGATATCACGATATGTTTCCGTTAAAAGCATAGAGTTGAGTTAGTAAAGCGGTAAGGTCGCCGGTAGTTTCTCGTCCAAAAAGCGTGGCCGTCAGATCTGTCGTTCGATATCAACTTATCTCGTCGGTCGATCGCCGCTCGACTGACATAGCTGCGCCATTGAGCGGCAGAAGATGTCGATTTTTCAATCCGTAAACCAGCTTTATTGACACGTGGCCGTAAATAAAAACACCGCCTACTTACTTCATTAAGATCTTCGTTCGATTTACTCGTTGGCTGAGTGCGAGTTACACCATTTGGAAAGTTAATCCGTTGAAAATGGCAGTGCACGATCACAGTCGCGCGACGATAATTTGTCTTGACTTTTCAATGTTTTAGGCTCCATTCAGGTTGGTGGTAGTCGGCGCGCGGCGCACAAATCTCACGCTATATGTTTCGTTGTTCCAGTTAGCTGACAATAAATCGTATGTTTAGCGACGCGGTGACTTGTATAATTAACAATAGCGGTATTATACGCGATTTCCAAACTGTGTGTCGCAACGCAGATCGTTTGTCACGACGCAAATTGCTATTTATGAGGATTATCTGTACTTAAACGGAGTACACAACTCAATGTTATAGCCTAGCAAACATTACAATAATACTCCACTCACAACATTAACTAAACGATGCTCTTTAGGTCAATAACCGTGTACTTAATAAACTTCAAATATGCAGTAATGTCATTTTTTATTCACCGTAGGTACGTCTATTTGAATATCTTTGTTTCTGCCGAATACCAAGCAACATGGCATTAACATATCTAATTATATCTTGAGAAGTTACGTTTATTATATTATATCATAAAATGTTGAGTTTAAAAGCGGTGAATGGTCATTGTTTGAATAGGTATTCGTGGTGAACCTCTCGCCCGCGTGGTTTAGCTGCAAACCCATCTCATAAATAAGCTATTGCTATTTGCTAACAATCGAGCTCCGATGGGCATTTGGTCAGATTCCGAGGCAGGCAGCCGTGGAAGCCACGTGTGCTCGCCTCCGCATGCCTCAGGCCGAATATGCAGCCCTTGCAGCGTGGATTTTGGCCCCTATGCCGAATATTCCATTCACATTGGACACAAATAATGTTTGAATAATGCAATACAGGCGAAACCAATCGTCGATTACCATTTCACGTTGTACGTACCTACTGTAGATAATTACTAATGTGGTTATTGATAAATTAATAACTATCTAAGAAGTACATTCGAGAGCAAAATCACTTGCTACGCTTGATAAAAGTCATAACACAAATTATGTCGGTTTACGTTTCTTGGGCATTACTGCATTTAAAACATTTTTGCAAGAATGTATTGAATTACCAGTTATATTGATAAAATAACGATTATAAACGCATTTTGTAGCTAAACCAACGTTGACCCCAAACACAAATCTTAGATAGAATGTATTGGAGAATATTCTGTATGCCTTACAAGTGAACGGAAACATATGAATAGAGAACATTAAGTTTTATAACACCTATCATGGTTATATTATGTAAATTGTTCGACAGTGTTGCATGGAGAATGAATTTTTAACGCGAGTGCACCCATTTATAGCGTGCGTGCATTGTTATTACTGGATATTATTACATTCTGCGGTCGACACAATTCGTATAGTTAATCAATGGATCTGGTAAACCTATGTATGTGATAATATTAATAGGCACAAAGCGTAATAGCCTTTCCGAACATATTAATTAAATATTCATCCGTAATTGGAATGTTGCATGTCCATTTACAATGAATACCTACTCATTTCACATGAAAATTGCCTTTATAAATGATTTTTCACAAGATTATTATTATATTCGCTATAATATACATTATGAGATACAGGTAACTTTAATATTGCTAAGAATAAAGTGACTGAATGAGACAAAAGAGGTGTCCAAAAATCGTAGCAAGTGGAAATCTGTTGTCTCTGTTTAAGTGCCTACCCCCATGGGAAAAAGTCATGAGTCTTTGAATATCTGATGACTTTGATATCTAAATAATTGATATAACTAATTTAACTAATATCTTTATATCAGAGGGTGATAAGTAAGCCAGTGGATCACTTTATGGTTAGTGATCATATCATGACCACAGGAGTACGTCAGGCGCAAGTGTCTGGACCAAATAGTACCAGGTGTGCACCTGTGTTCGGCCCAAAAGCGCTAGCTGGATGTTTTGAAGGATGATATGAGAGCGAATTGTTCTTACTATGAAGGATCGAAAGTGGTTTAATTAGGAAGGCGTACTCTGGCACTAAGCCGGGTTAACGCCAGACAGAAAGAAAAATCATTCCCATATATACAACGACAATTGTTGAACCTGGAATACCTCCTCTCTTTCCTAATTCCTACTATCTTTCTATAAGATTGGTAACAAACTCATGATTATTGGGTATCGTGAGTCTATGGGCGTTGTAGATCACTTGACATTAAGTGACCCGCATGCTCGCGTGCTATGTTTTGAATAAAAAGTGCTAACTTTATATTCGTACTCAAATTTTTCATGTCTAAGTCTAAGATTATTATATATTTTATCCTTTCAAATTCAATGATCTGAAAAGGTAAATCAACTAACACAATAATTGTTCAAAAACTGTATTCGTTTTAGGTAAGTGACAAATGGAAACTCGGTGATTGGTACTCTCACGATGCATCCGGCAGGGTACTACGCAAATCTCGGTAAGAACCGCTGATATATTTTACTCTAGATAAACATCTCAGGAATTACGCCTAGATTCATTAAAAAAAATTACAACATAAACGTAAAAACATTTTTTTTTAAATTTAAATATTTTTACGGATTCTATCACGATTTGTTTTAGTTTTTATGCCCGACGTTTCATCAAAATTAAAACAAATCGTGTTAGAATCCGTAAAAATAGTTTTATTTGAATGTATAACATTCGCGTAAACTTATAAAAATCTGTTTTATTTTTTCTTTTTTGTTATATTAATTTATTTATTTTTCTTTTCCATTGAGGGGCTATTTTCCCTTAAAAAAATAGCAGGTTTAGCCAAGTGGCTTATGCGCTAGTCGAATAGAATAAATTTTTTTTTTTTTTTTTTATTGGCCCTACAGCTGCTTGCCTAACCGAGTCGGCAAATTCAGCCACACCGGTCTGTTGGGATGAACGCAGGTGCGCCCAACCCATAAGTTAGGTGACCACGCTGAGGGCAACCCACTAACGGGTTACGAACCTCGGCTCAGGGCGGTCACTGAGAGGGTGATGTTGAAGACATCAACGATTAGGGGAGTGTGGACGTGTTTTCCTAACTATCCATTTCTGTCATCGGCACGCGGGCCGGAATTGTTAGCAGGGTCGGGGGGGCTGCTACTGGGAGCGCGGCGTGGTCCTCGTCGGCGGGGACGGAACATCGGTCGTGTGGAGTGTGGGAGCGATTTAAGATGCTCGATCTTACGTTGGATGGCCAGAGTGATGGCGTCATCAGGGTCTGACAAAACGGATCTGGGACGTCTCCATTTCGCACGGTCAAATGGAGTATATATTGACGCTTGACGGACAAGCGTGTTTGGGTGGTGCGCCGCCCGATCGAAGTAGCGTCTGCTAGCCATCTGCATAAAATGCCTGATGGTCGGCAAGATAGAATAAATGTATGGAGTGAGACATAAGAGTACGTCGCATATAGCGTACTCTTATGTCATTCCCATACATTTATTCTATTCGACTAGCGTCTAAGCCACTTGGCTAAGCCCGATGGTATGCGTTTGACGTCAGATTTTCATACAGACAATTCGTCGTAGTTACAGCGTTGAATGCGATGCTGTTTTAAGTGCAATGGCACGGTATATATTATATACAAATGAAACAATAAAATAATACTTCAATAATAAAAGGTAAATTGTGCTATCAACGGCATTGATTTCATATGATTTAACAACATCACATCCAAAATCATTAATTAGCGATGATACATAACGACAAGACATTATGGGCCTTACTTATAATAATAATAAATAAATAATAACACCCAACAGTCACATACATAGTCCTAACCCCACACTAAGATCGAATCTTGTATCGTGGGTATCAGGAACTACGAGAGACTTTCGGTCTCACAACACCCAGACCCGAAACAAATATCTGTAGGCCATACAAATACATTACAATTATAAAAACAGTTTAGCTAAGTAAATGGCTAAGAATAGTCTGTCACTTTTTTGTTTGTGTCACATTGTTTGAAAATAAAAGGGACAGACTATTCATTACCATTTGCTTAGTTAAACTGTTTTTATAAGTAAGGTCCTATGTATATTGACTTAAGTGTGTAGATAATGTCCCTTACTTATAAAGATATTAAAGCGCTGCTTATTTTTATACCATAGCTTGTCCCTTTCATTTTTAAACAATGTAACGCAAGGAAAAAAGTTACAGGTTATTCTTAACCATTTGCTCAGCTAAAAATGCTTTTGTAAGTAAGGCCCTATGTGACAAATTAGTTACCATCCAGACATTGTTTAACTAACTTATAACATTTTTACATTTCCCTTAAAAACCAATTAAACCTTATCGATTTGTGATCTGATTAAAACAATGTCTCGTGTGATTGTAATCGCAATATTGCGACAACATTTGTGGCGCCACTTGATGTTTATCCTGTACATTGGTTTTAATGGCTCCTTAATCTGGCTCTACATCGTACTGTTAACAGTTAGGTATGATGGTCCACCAATCATGAAATTAATCAAAATCATAACTGCGCAATTGACACCGAATTAAGGCACGTCCATCATACCAGCTCAAACGCCTCGCCTTATGAAATATGAGAAGGTATAAAAATGTAAGTTGTGTGGAACTTAATTTTAGGATCTTAAGTACTATTTATCAGTCACTGTACTGAATAGCGCGTCTTCTACTGTATGTCCCGAGAGTCTAGTGACTAGACCTTCAGGCGTTGGTCCTGGTGCTTTGTAATGAATGTCACAACTTTAATTTATTACAGAGAAATCTTGAGTGATATTTTTAACTTTAGGTGTTGTAAGTTCATCATACATTGATTAATTACCAGCTCAAGCATTTTCCATTGAATTGGATCAATTGTTCAATAGATCTAGCTGGATGTGCTTTTATTTCTTCTTGTAACATTATAAACGATCATTGGTCATGTTATCAACGATGCGTAGCATAAGATTCACTTTACCCAAAATAACGTATGTTTATTTCACTGTAAGTACTTTCCACTAGGTAAGTCAGTCTCTTCATATCATATCATATTGCCATCTCCAATGGTTACATTTTTACAAATCACCGTACCATTTGTCTTTATTAACCACAGTTCATGCACATATTATGCAAAATATAATGTTTACAACCGTAATTTTACTTTATTTCGAAACTATTTAGGATCAAAATTCTAAGTTGCCTGGAAAAATATTTGAAATGACGTGGGATTAAGTGTCTTATTATAATCTCTATGCCGGTTGATTAAGGGCTTAACGGAATTATACAGAAAATATTATCAAAAAAGTTATAAAAACGATTGTAATTGATAATCGAACTTTTACTTCAAGTTTAACCGTAAACATTCTATTACCGAGATATTAGGATCTTAATTTTATTATTTTTATACCTCTATACTATCCATACTCAGTTTATAACCTGTACCAAATTTCATCTCAATCTTCTAAGCCCAGTGTTGATTACCAAATATCTAAATTCACTTACTCACAAACTAGTAGGAAACCGCCAATATAGCCACGACTCTATTATTAGAAGCACTATAAATAGCTCTATTTGACAAATTGCATGCGAAATATAATCGAACTTTATAAATACTGAACCGGCATTGCGAGGTTTGAGAGCAAACTTTGTGATTTTTTACCTAGATACATTCGGTTTGAACAGTCGACGAGGTCAGTACCGTAGCAATTTTCTTTCTACCTGCCCTTATCCCACCTTAATGTGGGGTCGGCGTAACATACTTTTTTAAGCGTGATGCAGAAAGGATTTGGCTTGGTTTTTACGACCGACTGCCACGACATTGTGGCCAGGGTATTATGAGACATCATCTAATGTCACAGTCGACGAACGCAGTACTGTGGCAGTACCATTCAAAAATTATTATTATATAAAGTCCTAGTAGTGTTGCTTCTTTGTTCGACGGTAGTCGTATCGCTTGCCATCATGGCGGGTGTTCACCAGCCGAACGAAGGCGTAACAATCTATGCCTGTTTCATTCACACAACAGCGAAAGTTTGTTTGAGTGAACGCAACAGGCATAGATTCTTTCGCCTTCGCTCAACCGGTGTGTAGCCGCCATCAAACGAGTGTCTTCCTCGTCATTCAATTGTAATAAAGAAAAAATCTCGAGCTTATTAAATGTTGGCTCACGTCCTGGGTTTTCCTTATGGTTTTGAAAGAAAATCTCCGCCGATTTCTTGGAAGTTTACAATCTAATTAGCGTGTTGCTAGCCGTAGATAGAACTGTAGGCCAACCATGAGTTTTTTGACATTACTCGCTAGCGACTCCGTAAAATAATTGTATGACAAACACCCGAACGCCTCTAGCGGTTACGCGGGGAACTGACGTTTTCCATACAAATATTTACGTCCTCGCTCGCGTAAATACGTGCAACAAACTCATGGTTGAGCTACTGTTTATGGTGTACACGTCACTACACATTAGCATAGGGTTTTTATGAATGAAAAATCCATGGTAATGATTTTCTTGGCAAGCTTCTTAATTTGGATTTTACAATCGAATTAGCGTGTTGCTAGCCGTAGATAGCCTTGTTAACGGTGTACACGTCACTACACGTTAGCACAGGCTTTTTCTGAATGAAAAATCCATGGTGATGATTTTCTTGGCAAGCTCTTTAATTTGGACTTTAGTCATATTAGCGTGTTGCAACAGTAGATAATATTGTTTACGTCACTGACCAATGTTCGCCAGTTAGTTTATGGATGAATAAAAGTATCTACTATTTTATCAATTATATGTTACCACGTTGCAAGGCCTTCTACCAAATGACAACCTCTGTGGCGCAGTGGGCGAGTAGCCGG
Source organism: Clanis bilineata (assembly GCA_036417725.1). Lineage (NCBI taxonomy): Eukaryota > Metazoa > Arthropoda > Insecta > Lepidoptera > Sphingidae > Clanis > Clanis bilineata. The sequence continues at coordinate 13,474,474 of CM071149.1, read as the reverse complement.
TTGTGAAGCGAGAGGCCGCGGGTTTGATTCCCGCATTGAGGCAAAAGTTTGTGTGGCCCACAAATACGTGTTTCAAGTCTGGGTGTTATGAGACCGAAAGTCTCATAGTTTTTGATACCCACGATACAGATTATACCTAGTGTGGGGTCAGGACTAGGAGTGTGACTGTTGGGTGTGTTTATTTATTTATATTTCTCCAGAGATAATCTCCTGGCTCCTTAATTTTTTTTATCTTTAAAACAAAGAATATGCTCTTTCATAACATTTTAAACAAATAAGCTATAATTCATATAAAAAAAATGCTTGATGTAAATGGCTGTCTCGAGTCATGCTTATGGCTAATAGCTGTCCTAATAAATGACTAATTATGGTCATGGTTTATGAATTACAAGTGTTAAAACATTTTTAACAAGTTAACGCCTAAAAGTTCTAAATGATCAAATGCGTATAAGATTGCATCTGTGGTCCGTGATACTTGTGCACAATTTTATGAGTTTTCTTAGTAATAAAGCAATTTATTTGAACGCGACGATAATTCTAAAATTACTATTGAGAAATGTTACTTCATTATATTTAGTTAATCTTGTTGTTTGATCTGTTTTGTACACAATACACATCCGTTACGGTACAAATGTTACATTTAGGTACAATTACGTTGCGTAAATTACATTATCTATACATATAAATAAAATTGGAGTGCCTGTTTGTAATATTGAAATAACCGTTTTATACTACATGTATATGAATATATGTACGGTATATACACCAAAATATTTTTTTCTTTTTTTTCTAACTGTCTGTTTGTTCCGGCTAATCTCTGAAATGGCTGGACCGATTTGACGGGACTTAGCTGATGTAATAAGGAGTAACTTAGGCTACGTTTATTATAATAATACTAGCCTTGTAATATTACTGTCCCACTGCTGGGCACGGGCCTCCTCTACTAATGAGAGGGGTTAGGCCTTAGTCTACCACGCTGGCCTAATGCGGGTTGGTATACTTCACATACCTTCGAATTTCTTGTGGAGACATAATCGGGTATGCAGGTTTCCTCACGATGTTTTTCTTCACCGTTATAGCAAGCGACATTTCACAATGAAAGCACACTTCACATAGAAAAGTCAGAGGTGTATGCTCTCGGGTTGGTCTCGAACCTCCGACACTGGTCTCGGCAGTCCGTACCATTCCCAACTGAGCTATCGCTGCTTACATTTATTATAGACATAATTAAAAAAAACTAAATAATTAAAGAATCGACTGTTAGGCGGAACGAAGTTCGGCGGGTCAGCTAGTAAATAATATTATTAGAAATAAGTTTTTCTTTAGGCTTGTGGTTTTTAACAGGTGAATTGATAACATAACATAACATAAGCTCACGCCTGTAACCCCGAAGGGGTAGGCAGAGGTGCACTAGTGAACTAGAACACCCACATTTCGCCGAGCTTGGTTCCGTCCCAGATGTGATAGGGGGCGAGCCTATCGCCATATCGGGCACAAATTCCAGACTCCGGGCTGATATGGAAAAATCCAATATCACATTGCCCGACTCGGGGATCGAACCCAAGACCTCAGGACGGTAGTCGTATTAAAATACAACCACGCCACCATGGCAGTCAATACTTATCCCGTCATCGTTTAACGCAAACTGCAATTCACGAATCCATAATGTGGCTTAAAATCAAACAATTTATTTCATACAAACGTTTTATCATTGTTTGCCGAAGTTTACATAGTTGAAATGCATAAAACTCATTGACGTCAGTACATCAAAGTAAATGCCCACCAGGTTGAAATCCCACGAGAATTGTACGTCACTCTACATTAACACAATCCTACTATTTATAACGATGCATGTTACGGAGTATGGACATTTCGATGTTGTGGTATAGCCTAATGTCGCCTCATTGGTCTACTCAGTAGACACTAGTGGCAGCGTATCTGTGCTGCGGAGCGGTAGGTTCTAGGTTTTAATTGCAATATTTAACAAAATTTTTACGTCACTGGATCCTTCAGAAGGAGTTGGCGTCAGGTAGATAGACATTCTAAAAAACTAAGCCTCATAATAATTTCTTAGGTTTACGCGAATGTTATTCACTGAAATAAAACATTTTTAGGGATTAAGGATACGAAAACCAAATCGTGACAGAATCCGTAAAAATAGTTTTATTTCAAAACCAAATCGTGATAGAATCCGTAAAAATCGTTTTATTTCAATAAGATAAGCCTCTTTACAAAATGCTAAATATGTGTGTTGCGTCGTCCCCACATTAAGGAAAGACAAAGACAAAGATGTCTGTAACATTATTACCTATATGCCTCTTATACTAATGGGAGGGATAAGGCCTTAGTTCACCACTCTAACGTGGGTTGATAGACTTCATATACTTGCGAAATTGTTTGGAAAATTATCAAATATGAAGGTTTCCCCACAATGATTCCCTTCATCGTAAGATCATGCTATGTTTAACAATGAATACCGAGAAAAGTCAAAGATGCACGATTTTGGGTTTGATTACGAACCTTTTTTTATAGCAGAGACTGGCAAACGAGCAGATGGGTCACCTGATGGTAAGTCATCTCCACCGCCCATAAGCACCCAAGACACAACAAGAATCATGGGTGCGTTGCCAACCTAAAAGGAGGAAATGGAAGGGGAGGGAAAAAGGGATTGGGAAAGGAAGGAGGAAATGGGCCACCGGAAATCTCACTCACCGAACAAAACGCAACAGCAAGCTGCCACTTTACGTCGGTTTTCTGTGAGACAGTAGTATCAAACCGGTCGAGACGGCCCATTCATGCTGTAGACGTTACTGTCTACAGCGTGGCTCTACCATTCTAAAATGACCTGACAGTCCGGACAACTCGCAATTGAGCTATCATCTTTTTCTAACCCCACATAGCAAACCCAACATTTTTTTAACTATACGTAGATAATCCAAAATAATCGACGCAATGGCCATCCATCTTCACAAATTTTTAGTTTAAACTTTCACACTTGTAACATAAGTGCCATATGAATTGACGTCAGTCAGATAGCTGGTCGTAAAAATTTCTCCAAGTCCTTTCTGCAACATTCTTAAAAAAGTGTGTTGCGCCGACCCCACATTAACGTGGGATATGGGTACGTAGAAAGAATGGACATAGTGCCGTAGGATTAGTGTTCATTTGTAATACTAGCGTAAATCAAAATCATGTCTTTCACGTGCTACCTATAACTCGAACAGGTATTATCGTATTATTTATTATTATTACCAATTCTCTTATCGTTTCCGCGAAATCACCTGATAAAGTGGCGTTAATAAAATCACCTGTTGTGAATTACAATGTGTGCTGTTTGCAATCTGAGACCGCAGGAGGAACAACTTTCGACTAAATTTTCGAATCGAGCACGCCCTACGGTCTACGCAATTGTATGAAATTTCAAACAAATATCCTAAGCAAACAGCGAGCTCATCAAAAGTTATTCTTGCCTCTGTATATTTTGTATATTATTTTGTGTTATGCCGATTTTGTTATTATGTCTTTTTTATTTGAAATACATTTTGTTTTAAAATCATTATTGTCGCTTCTTGCATTTGCAATTTGCCCTAATTATTCCACGGAATTGTTATATGTTTACATTCGTGGAAGTAATGCGATTAACATGTAATTAAAATGAAATAATATGTAGATTTTATGCATGATATGATTATTCAGAGTATCATTGTCGTATACATGTCATATACCAACAAATTATACAACATAAAATATTTACTATTCGGGTTAAGTTTTTTTAACATAAGAACAGGAAATAAGATTCTTCTAATCATTGTTAATATAACAAATGACTGCATAATCTATGGCCTGTATAGGAAATCTCAATAAAAACATATACTTTATTTCTTTCTGCCTGGCGTTATCCCGGCCTTCTGCCAGGGACCGCCTAAAAAATATACTATAAAATTTGAAATAGACGGCCTCCGTGGCGCAGCGGGCGAGCATCCGGCTGTGAAGCAAGAGGCCGCGGGTTCGATCCCCGCACCGAGACAAATATTTGTGCGGTCCACAGATATTTATTTCGGGTCTGGGTGTTGTGAGACCGAAAGTCTCTCGTAGTTCCTGATACCCACGACACAAGACTCGATCTTAGTGCGGGGTCAGGACTATGTGTGTGACTGTTGGGTGTTATTTATTATTTATTTAGTTAGGTATAGCAGTCATGATTATTTATCTGTATAAACAATTTCAAGAGATTGCGAGTTGACAAATTTTCAACGCGTGTAATGTGCGTAAGTTTATGTTCGAAGTCGACTCTCGAAATTATTCGCACTTCAATACCGCAACTTGTCGAATTTTGAGGACGAGACAAATAGTTTCTGTCTCCCCAAATTCTATAATAAACGGCGTTTCAACCTATTCACTACAAAAATGAATGACTTTCAAAAATAAATGTAATGAAAGATTTCGAAATAATAGATACTGTTTTTACTTATAACACATTTTTTCTTAATTCATGGCATATTATTTTAGGATGATAGAGATATAGGGCCTTACTTATAAAAACAGTTTAACTGAGTAAATGGTAAAGAATAGCCTGTCCCTTTTCTTTTCAAACGATGTGACATAAGGAAAAAAGTGACAGGCTATTCTTAGCCATTTGCTCACCTAAACTGTTTTTATAAGGCCCAAAATATCTGGCTTATCACAGCTTCTTTGTTAAATGATCCAGAATTGATTCTTCTTTCTTTCATTAATTTAAAAACACACACACATAAACTTCAAACAAGCCAACAAAATCGCATCCGAAAATGGCAACAGAAAACAAATTAGTGAAACGCAACGTTCATCTGTATGCTCACCCCTTCTTTCGGCGATCAAACAAATCGTCCAAAATACACTACATTTGCACTCGGCTTAATTGCCCCACTCAGGTTGTTTGCATCGTGCGGGAGGCTCGATTGATTGGCCAATTATACGCCACTAATGCCTCCTCGGTTTCCGTAAACCATTTTGTTAACACAATACAATTTATCTCTGTAGCTTTAATAGGCCCTTATTTATTAAAAAATAGTGGTGCTTAACTTAAATAGTGTTCTGTCTCATTCATTCTCACTACAACCGGCAAGGAACGCACTACCGTATCAAATAGCGAAGTCCAGTCTCCTTGCCGGAAACCCACCAGCGACAACATAACACTAAACAGCGACACATTTCACCCCCAGAGAGTAACACAGGTTTAATAAAAAAAAACTTTAAAGAAAAGAAGAACGAGACAAGTAGTATTCAAATAAGAATATCTTATTTTTTGTTGAGTTAAGGCATTATGCCGACACCCACCATTCCGTAACGAACCTGAAGCGTATTCATTGACTTTCAATTTTTTATTTGGAAATAGATTATTGATGACGTTTATTTAGTCGTAGTGTGGCAGCACCCTTATGTCAATCAACAACCGCCGTGCAGTGTGAAACACTTTCTGGAAATCTGTATTTATATTCTCATACAAAAACGCGTTTGCGTAATCTCTATTTTTGGTTATTGTATTTCTGGTGAATATATTTTTTTCATGCTGCTTATTTTAAAAAAATCAACAGGATAATAATATCTTGAATAGCTGTAGAGCAAATAACACTTAATTATTTATTATTAATTTATACTTAAAGCATTAGACTAGCATTTAGACTTAAAGCAGCGATAGCTCAGTTGGGAATGGTACGGACTGCCGAGACAAGTGTCGGAGGTTCGAGACCAACCCCAAAATGGAGCATACACCTCTGACTTTTCTATGTTAAGTGTATTTTCATTGTGAAATATCGCTTGCTATAACGGTGAAGGAAAACATCGTGAGGAAACATGCATACCCGAGAATTTCTTCACAAGAATTTCGAAGGTATGTGAAGTCTAGCAACCCGCGTTAGGCCAGCGTGGTAGACTAAGGCCTAACCCCTCTCATTAGTAGAGGAGGCCCGTGCTCAGAAGTGGGACAGTAATATTACAGGGCTAATATTGTTATTATATTATTATATAATTTATACTTAATTACATTTATTTATTTCAAGATGTAAAGTCACTGTCATCTGATAATAACGCGGTATCGTAAAAAGCTATCTTTACCATGAGTTGCTACTTGCTACATTTATTACACGACTACTGTTTTGTTTTTTGTGTTGGTGTTTAATAACGTTGTAACATGTAATAATTTCCGGCATATAAATTGTGTTTGTAAGGCCGGCTCTTGCGTTTTTATGATTTTTTTGTGACATTTACACTTACGTATGTCCTAAAATTGCAATCATATTATTTCAGTCGTCACGCTATATCATATAATTCCGTACAAAAAAGAAGTTTTTGAAAAATAAATAGCCTTAAAAGGGATAATTGCAAGATGTTTGATGTTCTTGATCATCTTCAGAGGCTCTCAATCGGACGTTGAGTCAAGAGCCAGGTACAGAAGGCAGTGTTATTAGACACGGCACGCATTGAGTGATGCGGTTCCTCGATAATCTGATAATCGATTATTTTTTCATAATCGGTTATTAAATTATTTGTAGACGTGATCAATGAATCGGTTAGTCAATTAATATCTCAGCCTTTCGCCGTCCATTGCTGGTCGTAGGGCTCCCCAAGTGAGCGCCAACAATTCAGATCGATTATTAATATAATAATACAACTTTAACAATTAATCGATTATGATAAATAATCTATTATAAATCGATTATCCACATCACTACTCTTGAGTCTTTGACCGCCCAAGCCTCGTCATCGGTAGGGTGAAAACTATAGTAAAGTAGAAAATATGAATAAAAATTCCTTGATAATGTAAAATTTACTCTACTGAAAATAGTAGAGTATTTAAGAGGTTGATCCAGAAATCTTTGGGGAGGCCAATGTTCACCAGTGGTCAACTGTGGGCTCTTGCTGATGATAAAATAGAAGAGCATTAGCTTAACAAAATTCATAGCATAAGGTTTAAGACCTTCTAATACAGCTCGGCGAAATATGGGTGTATTAGTTCGCTAGTGCGCCTCTGCCTACCCCTTCGGGGATACAGGCGTGAGCTTATGTTATGTATGTGTTAATACACATAAGGCCTTACTTATAAAACAGTTTAGCTGAGCAAATGGCTAAGCAATAGCCCGTCCCTTTTATTTTCAAACAATGTGACATAAAGAAAAAAGTGCAGGTTATTCTCAACCATTTGCTCAACTTATTTGTTTTTACTTATAAAAAGTAAGGTTAATAGTTAATATCCGTAATTATCATACATTTCTTTACTTACGCGTAATTTAAACAATTGGTAATGTATGCTGCGATAATAATACATAATAATATGTGTATCACTTCATTACACACGTCCACGAGTGTTTAATTAATAAGTGTAAAAGTTCATTGTTTCTCATCACGCGATAAATTTACGAGTCATAGCTATCACATTAGCTAATTACTGTTAAGCAGGTAACTTTGTGATATTTTGTACATATGTTATGTTATGTAATCAATCAAATTCTACGTACGATTACAAGATTTGCAATATCATTATGCTTAGGTGGCGTAGTTGTATTCCATGCGCGATACGACTATCGTCCTGAGGTATCGGGTTCGATCCCCGGCTCGGGCAATGATATAAGGTTTTTCTTCTCAGTATCAGCCGGAGTCTGGAATTTATAACGACACACACTCACATCTGGGATGGAAAAGAGCTCGTCGAAATATTGATATTCTAGTATTCTTCTGCCTACTCTTTTAGGGATATAAGCGTGAATATATTTATGTATTAATACGAATACGAGCAAAGAGGTCTCATTCATAAATCTAAGGAGTATGAAATTGGAAAAATCATGATAATATTCTCATACATTTGAATAGCAGCGCCACTTGCGGAATTTACAACGAACTAAATTAATTGGACCGTGTTGTGCAAGAATGAACAAACCCACAAAAAAAGTTTATTTTTATTGATGCTAACATAATCTAACCATGAATAGACCATATTGCCGTGATTTTTTTTTTTTTTTTGTGGGTTGGATCACTTCTGCACAACACAGTCCAATTATAAATAAAAACTATCATCGTTTTCGAGACGTGAGGGCTGTCAAAACTAACTTGTATTAAGAGCACAAGTCACTTTCATGCGAGAATTTCACTCGGGCTTTTGTAATTTGGCGTCATTTATCCTCATTACTGATTTAGCTCGGGATCTCAGGCTGTTCCTCTGGAAATTAATGTGTGCTGTTGTTTAACCTCCATTGCCCTGAGGCGTAGAGAAATGCAAAGTTCCACACGTAAATGCCTTTGGGTGCCCGCGTTTCCATCACCGATAGTAACAATGCCCCTTACTTATAAAAATATTTAAGCGCTGCTTATCTTTAACCATAGGTTGTCCCTTTCATTTTTAAACAATGTAACGCAAGGAAAAAAGTGACAGACTATGCTTAGCAAAAAGATAAGCGAAAATGTTTTTTTAAGTAGGGCCCATACTGTTTATCGCTATAACCATAAAAGTAACCAGGGCCGTAAAGAAAATAAGGACACCATCTCGCCTATAGTTAAAAGGACGCCATAGAGAAGGCACACACACAAACGTGCTCGGACGTAAAAAAAATATGGACGGAGTGCTAGGAACATTTAAAGTGAAGCAGTCTTTTCGGCCCATTCGATCAGTCACCGCCATAACGTGTCGATAGATCGAATGGGCCGAAAATCCTGCTTCACTGTCAATGTTCCTAGCGCTCCATCCATCTTTTTTTTACGTCCGTGTATGCAATTTAATTTATGAACACCATTCACTAACGCTTTGTGGCTATGACGCGAGTTAAATGGCTGGTAGAGTCGCGTAGCTACCTTACAAAAAGCCTTTATACGTGTTATCCATAACGGCACACCTGAGTTAAATATTTGTTTTGAGGCTCATAACGAGCATTAATAATGAAGAGTCGGGAAGTGCGGTGTGTCGGATGCACAGCGGGTTGGCGGGCTGGCGGGTCGGACTGCAGCGTGCCCGCGACGTGACATAACACGCACGCCCCGCCCACGCCCTCTCGCTCACTCTAACGTCGAGCGAGCGGGACACCACTCCCTCCGTCAAAGCCTCCGCGCCGCGTACTGTTTCTTAGAAAAGCCAACTGTTATTATCGGGCGCGGATTGTTCTCGACCTCTCGCCGGTTTATTTTGCTCCTCTCATGAATGAACCGTCGCGTCTCTGCGTCAGGCGGTCGGGCCGCAGGTGCGCGCCCGGAGCCTCGAATTTCGACGATTACCCACATCTAAAGCAAGTTGCGTGGTGATTTTCAGCACGCCACACGCTAATTTCCAGTGGCGGACGCGGCTACGCTTCTGAGATAATTTGGGGGCTGCAAAGGAAGTTGCGATTTGGGAGCGCTTTCGCTTGTTTGTGATTAGCATAGATTTGACTTCTCACGATCGCCGCTGTCAATCCGCCCACTCTGTTTCACGAATGGATAAATGTTCGTCGAATCACGCATCAATCCGACATCTATTGGCATCAATGCATGCGATATTTCGGTATCCGTGAGATGTACTTGCCAATGATTGTATAATCACTTCGGTCGTAATGTATTTTTAATTTTGTTTTTATGTATCAAACTGATTGAGTTAAGTTTGGCGGGAAAGAGACGAGCCAAGCAAATGGCAGTAAATGCCAAACTTTTACGAGTTTTTTTCGTATATAATTATAGTCTACATTTTTATTGCATTAAGAGATTTGGGTTATTTCACACGATAACTAATTTAAATTACAGCATGTGAAAAAAAGGCTTTTGCCCTGCAGTGGTACAAAACGGGCTCATAAATAAAATAATAATTAATAATATTAACCTTTTAAAATAAAGAGTGTGAGAGTTTGAGTGGTAGAGCCACGCTGTAGATAGTAAAGTCTACAGCACGAATGGGCCGGCTCGACCGGTTTGATACCACTGTCTCACAGAAAACCGACGTAAAGTGGAAGCTTGCTGTCGCATTTCGTTCGGTGAGTGAGATTTCCGGTGGCCCATTTCCCTCTTCCTTTCCCAATCCCTTTTTCCCTCCCCTTCCATTTCCTCTTTTTAGGTTGGCAACGCATCCATGATTATTTTTGTGTCTTGGGTGTTTATAGACGGTGGAGATCACTTACCCTCAGGTGACCCATCTCCTCGTTTGCCAGTCTCTGCTATAAAAAAAAGAAAATAAAGAGTACTAAATCAATTATGTCAACAAAACAATGACTAATATTCGTAATAGATTACGTACATTTTGAATTACCAAGCGATCATACAAACTCAAGTTTAACATTAAATAAAAAAGAAATATTTGAATATTTTTTCCTCAAGCGCGAGTCAGGAAAATCAGTTTTTCGATTCATGAGCAATATACTCGTAGTAGCTATAATACGTACTCGGAGAGTAGGTACGCGTATACTAGTGATGTGGATAATCGATTATTTTTCATAATCGATGATTTTTTAAAGACGTATTATATTAACTGACTGCCTCGGTGGCGTAGTTGTATTTCAGGACAACTAACGTTATCTTAACTACTAACGGCCGGTTTCAATAAACGATCTCAGTTTAGAGTGCATATAGATCGCGATTATGAACCAATCAAATCAAGTCATTTGACGGACTCATGTTCAAACTGTGTTCTAATTGGCTAATTTTTGTAATCTATCTGCACATTCGGACTGAGATTGATTATTGAAACCGGCCGTAAGAATTCTAGCGGCAAGTGGAATAATTTTTAGAGATGTGTGTAGTCGATTATGAATTATCTACATCTCTAGAGTATGCTCATCCAGCTTGAACGTTGAACGTTCTCTTCATAAAATTAAAAATCTTTTGATTCCATTTGGCAGAGTGACAAATTCATAGGGCAGTCGTGTGAGGATGCTAAAGTTTCTTGGCATCGGCCCCGAGCAATAAACAAGAAATGATTTATTATGTAGGCGCCCAGCACAATAGATACAATTTCCTGTTCTTATAATTTCACCTTATTTATAGTCATTTGTTGATTCTCGGAAGAATATAATTTTGGTAATGAGGCTTAATGAAAGTAATATATTTTTATTAATATGGAAACGCAATATGCCGTTGTCAGGTTCATGTCTTTATTTAATCCTGAGTTATAGCCTAAATCTGACTCTCTCTCTCTCTCTCTCTACCTATCTATCTCTTGTCTCTTAAGAGCCACTATCATATTAAACTACATATTTATTTATCCAAGTATATCTTTTTTTCTTCTTCGGCCTGCCCAAAACCCACTTCAATGTGGAGTTAGAACAATCCACTTTTAAGAATGTTGCAGAATGGATTCAGCTTACTTTTTGGGACCGGCTTCCTGCGTAAAGTCAACTTATCTAGGGAGTCCTGTAGTATCAGGCAATAACCGCGTTGCCCGACATGGAATTCAAACCCAGTACGTCAAGGTCCACAGCCCATTTAGGCTGCTACTAGACCACAGAAATAATTGATAGTCTACAACTAATATTACACCACTCTTAGGCTAAGATCTATAGAGCGAACTTCGACTAAGTTTGAGTCAAAGAAACGAACTCAGTGAGGATTTGAAATATTTAAATCGAACTTATACTCAGTCCGAGTCATTTTTTACAAGAAAATCTTTGCTTAGTCTGTCTGTCAGTCTGTTTTTCTTGTAAAAAATGGCTCGGACTAAATCGAAATTCACTTTAAAAATTCCAAACCCTCATTGAGTACGTTTCTTTGACCCATACTTAGTCGAAATTCGCTACGTTCGCCCATCCACTGCTGAACATAGGCGTCCCCCAAAGATTTCCAGATCGACCTGTTGGAAGCGGCCTGCATCCAGAGAAAACTGAAACCAAAAAATTTAAAAGCAAAATTAATGACTTTCTATTAAATAGCGATAATAATAATAAACAGGGTAACTTTCAATCACCTTTATCTCAATTTAATTATAATGGAAGGTGTTGTAGAATAAGCATTAGTCACAGCATGAAAGTGTTAAGTTATATAGCGCGTTATCGTCCGATACGAAATTAAACACTATTTATGCCGATAACGGGTGAAAGTTATAAAATTGTATCACAGACGCGTTTATTCAAACTACGCGTCGTATTAGGGCTGTCGATTTTATAAAAAAAAAAAAACTCATTTTATGTCGCGTAATTTATGTAAAAATATTTGAAAATCGAACATCAGTATTGTATACATCATGGTAGTAACGTCATGACGTCGTCCTTAATTTAAACTTGGCGTCCCTACATAATTTTCGTCCAAATGTCTTGTGATTGTTGATCATTGTTGACACGTTTTTGTTCTGGGTTTAAAACCTTAGGGCCACTTGCAGCGTTATTACTAATCTTCAGTTACACTTTATGCCAATGTATCCTACAGCTCACTCCTATCTTTAAATCGCGATTTAGGAGAAATAGATTTGTCGCGGAGCTGCAAGTAGCCCTAATTAAATAACGTGAGAGTTATTTTTTAACAAACCTAATTACGAAGAAAACTGTGAAATTGTCTTTCTCTAATCTCTATACTTACGTAATTAAAACCATAATAACAATTTGGAGGTCAACATTAGCCACATAGCCCATTATTTATATATAAAAATATTTACGCGCTTCATAACTTTAAAACTACTTTGTCCCTTTCATTTTCAAAATTATGCTTATAAATAAGAAGCGCGTAAATGTTTTTGTAAGTAAGGCGCATAGTGTGTAACAGACATTAATTGTAAAAGGCTTTATAATGTTAAGGTTGGGTTTACATGGTTGTATTTCCACGTTTGGGTTTACGTGCTGTTTGTCCTTGAGTTACCTACCTAAAGACGCATATTTTTGGCGCGGCGACATCATGCACCGTTTCCTCTCCTCGTTTAGTAAACATAACTAAACGCAAACAGCATAAAAATACTGTTTAAGACTGTAACGTATTTCGAAGTCTTAGAAGTGTTAATGACAAGCTGCATGGTGGATAGTACGCAGGATTCTAAACATGTCACAGCACAATCAGATCAAAATATAATACTCAGCCACTTGATAGCAGTTACATTTGAATGTCAAATAAAGATATTGACTCTAGGGGTGAAAGGCAACGTTTCAAAAAGGAAAATAATTGGACCATGTTATGTATAAATGATCTATCTCCGAAAACCCAAAAAAATTTTAACGATGCCACTTTTATGTAGATCTAATACTTATAAATTGAGTGGTAGAGCCACGCTGTAGACTGTTGCATCTACAGCACGATTGGGCCGGCTCGACCAGTTTGATACCACTGTCTCACAGAAAACCGACGTAAAGTGGCAGCTTGCTGTCGCATTTCGTTTGGTGAGTGAGATTTCCGGTGGCCCATTTCCCCCCCTCCCTTTCCCAATCCCTTTTCCCTTCTTCCTTTCCCTCCTTTTAGGTTGGCAACGCACCAATGATTATTTTTGTGTTTTGGGTGGCTATGGACGGTGGAGATCACTTAAGCCATCTGTTCCTTGGCCAGTCTCTGCTATAAAAAAATAGATAAAATAATCACAAGTTTAAAAACGTAACTGACCGACTTCCAATTTACCGATCGTGACTATATGGGACCACCCTTGAAATAAGCTTTATCGAACCCAAAAAGAATTTTGAAAATCGGTCCACATTTGGCGGAGATATCGAGTACCATACATAAAAAAATACCGACGAAATGAGGACCTCCTCCTTTTGTGGAAGTCGGTCGAAAACATTAATAAACCATATTTGGTGTCAATATTTTTTATTTAGATTGGTCCATTTCTGCACATAACCACAACACGGTCCAATTTATCTTCTATTTGCAGTGTTTGTAAACACTGATACTACTTTTTAAAAATCTCTACCTCTAATAATAAGCCACGATAAAACAATTACCGTACATTAAACAGAAAGTAATCTCGAGAGCACGTTACCATATAGTCCGCGCTCTTTGATTGGAGTCGTTTCGGCACTGGTCCATTGGAAGCTAACAAACCGGTTGGAAACGAGCTGTTACAGTAGCCTTTACGTTTGTTAGCCCACGATAATGTTGCTTGCCGTTGTCAATGGATATGCTCGGATAAATGTGATTGTTGTTCTTTTGTGATTATAAGCTTTTTATAGAGACGTATTAATCCACTTGACTTTTACAAAGGCTTTATAAAGGCTACGGCCACGTGGTTCGACCTCTCACGGCTTTCAATCACGGACGTATAAAAAAATGGACGGAGCGCTAAGAACATTGAAAGTGAAGCAGGGTTTTCGGCCCATTCGATTTCATCATCATCATCATCATCAGCCATAGGACGTCCACTGCTGAACATAGGCCTCCCCCAAAGATTTCCAGATCGATCTGTTGGAAGCGGCCTGCATCCAGCGACTTCCTGCAACCTTTAGCAGGTCGTCGGTCCACCTTGTCCATTCGATTTATCGACGAGTAATGGCGGCGACTGATCGAATGAGCCTAAAACTCTGCTTCACTTGCAATGTTCCTAGCGCTCCGTCCATCTTTTTTTACGTCCATGCTTTCAATATTAAATGATACTGTCGAACAGAATCTATAGGACTACAACATACATTTTATTCTGCTTTCATTTAAATTGCCGTTTAAAAACTTTGAAAAGCATTTAATTTGCAAAACATTAAACTGCTATATGCTGATATATTATATACCTATTTTCTGTTTTTAAAGTTGTTTTTCTCTTCTCTACTCTTTATGAAACTATATTTTCTCTTTCTCACGAGGGGCTTGCGGCATGACTTGATGGTTAGTTGGAACAGGTATGGGGGTATCCTCTTGATTTGTTTCTTCCCTCTTCGGATTCGGAGTGTGAAGAATCATAAATAGGCCGGCGTGATTCTGGCGACCACTGATAAACCCATTGTTTGGCAGTGATCGCTAGTTTTTTTTGGACTGCACTACGCTTACTATGTAGGTGCAGGGTAGTCACTGTCGTGTCCAGATAAAAAAAATGAAACTAGATAATGAATTGAATAACGATCTTTGCCTCATCATCATCATCATCATCAGCCATAGGACGTCCACTGCTGAACATAGGCCACCCCCAAAGATTTCCAGATCGACCTGTTGGAAGCGGCCTGCATCCAGCGACTTCCTGCAACCTTTATCAGGTCGTCGGTCCTCAGATCTTTTCCTACTACACCATATTTTATAAGCACTGTTACATAGTTCATATGCATTTAATGGAACAGCACATTTATAGTCCACATTACCGCATATCTCGGAGTTAATGATACTATTCCGATAACAATAAAATCCTCATTACATCTACGCCGTCTTTGACGATTATAATGCGACATGGACGGACGGGATCATCGGGGACGTGCACAGACATTCCGATCAGGATAGACAAAAAACTAGATAAAATATTTTCTTCAACTTTTACATCACCATCACTATCATCATCCCCGTGTCGATTTAAAATATCCGGACGGTGCTATTTTGAAAATTAGTTTTTTTCATGATTTTGTTTATTCTTTGTGTAAATAGCAAATTGTCACGGTTAATAGTGTATCTTTGTATATATGGAATGCACGCCACTAGGATCATCACATTTTTATCATAAATGAATAATTTCAACTGCCATTATTGTTCCTTTATTAATATTCAACAGGTTATTAAAATAGCTCATGCATGTATTATTATTAAAAACGCCGTCCTAAAATACTCTGTATTCAGTAGTATCTTGATTTTATGATGGACATAAATACTCATAATAAGTATTCAAATAAGTTGGTATAGAAGTTTCTCTATGGTTCTCTTTTCGGTCTAGTGTCTGTGGACCGGGAAGTCGAAATCGATACGAATTTGATTGTCAAATATTTTTCTACTCGGGCCGCTAATTGCCTGTCGAATTCGACGTCGTTGGGACCTATACCTATACGTTTGCTTTTATGTATATGTGTGCCGTGGCCTGTGATATATTTTGCAGTGACTATTGCCTGACTGTAGACACGATAATCGAATGAGTGTGCGATTGTTACAGTAAAACAATACGAAGATATATCGTCCAAAAAATTTCCATAACTCAACGATGCCAAACTGACCATGACGTCAATTTACAAAACTATTATCATTAAAAATAATAGCAGCGCTTTAGTTTTTTCTTTTAACATGCAGCGCTACGGCATAAATCACTATGATTTGTTGCTAAAGCTATAAATGAGGTTTATGCCCTTATATGCGATAAACTAATACCACTACAAAAGTTTGTTACGTACGCAATTATTGATAATTGATTTTTGACTGCCTCGGTGGTGTGGTGGTATTTCGGTACGACTACCGTTCGGAGGTCTCGGGTTCCATCTCCGGGTCGGGCAAAGTGAAATTCGATTTTTCCATATCAGCCCGGAGTCTGGAATTTGTGCCCGATATTGCGATAGACTCGCCCCGTCACATCTGGGACGGAACTAAGCTCGGCGAAATGTGGGTGTTCTAGTTCGCTAGTGCGCCTACCCCTTCGTGAATACAGGCGTGAGCTTATGTTATGTTATATGATTTTTGTAAAATATATCTTAATAGAACGTGATAAAACATATTATTTGTTAGCCTTACCTTGGACAACCTGAAAAGAACAGATTCAAAGAACAATGCATCCGAGACTTAAACGTAAAAAGTAACTTTGATGTTTAATTTTATTGATGGACGAGAACGTATGATTTCTCTGCTCTTTCCAGTCGACGTTGAGGCAAAAACACATAATGATTCACAAAGACGCGATCATTTCCACCGAGTCGGAAAATTCCTGTAATAGTGTTGAAACTTTCTTCAGCGATCAGTGCACCGGGTGATAACTAACACGCGAAACACTTGTCGCCTAAACCCGCGTCTCCTGCACATGTTTTATCGAAACAAAACACTAAAAACACCTACACAAAACAAGGTTTATCATTATCTCCGGCTTATATAACAATGAATAGACAAAAAAATTAGAAATACCTTGTTTTGTGTAGGTATTATGTGTAATGTTTTAGTGCAGGAGACGCGGCTTTAGAGAAGGCTTAACGTTATTCTATTACTGATTCCTGGCAAGGTAAACCCTGCATTAGACTGATCATATGTACAGTGCAGTACTTACAAATATAAGGACGAGCGATACATAAGCTCACGCCTGTATCACCGAAGGGGTAGGCAGAGGCGAACTAGCGCACTAGAACACATTCATTCAGTTAGTTCCGTCTTAGAAGTGATAGCGAGCCTGTAGCCATATCGGGCACAAATATGGATATATCGTATAAGGATGAGGAATTGGTAAATGTTCTGTCTTTCTTCTGGAAGATAATAAATTCTAATTTCTCCTAGTTACTTCTAGTACCTACGTAGTAAATCATAGTCGTTTATTTGTCGACGATTAACTTACAAAAGAAAGTCGGTAGTCGAGTTATACTGAATCATTGTCACTGGTTCTTGAACAGAATTGTATGTCACAGGGCATACACTGACATTATTCAGAAGACGACTAGCTTGAAAGGGCCAGTTTTATAATATTTAATTAACTTCGTTATGTGTTAGGCCACTGTTTCCCAAATCGGGCGATAACGCCCCCTTGTGGGAGCTGCATGCCTAAAGGGGGGCGGTAAGAGACCCATAAAAAGGGGATCTCCGCTGACATAGCCCACAATAATTGATTTAATTTGAAATTAAAGTGGTTTGATAGGTAAACCAATGAGAGGCGTTAAAAAATAATTTATTTTCAAAGTGGGCCGTACACAAAATAAGTTTGGGAACCTCTGTGTTAGACAATCGGGTAGGCACTAAAATCAGGTACATCAGGCAGCAAAACTGTCGACATCAATACTTTTATGACAATGAAAAAAAATACTTTAACAGAAATGGGTATACAGTTGTTACAACAGAACATTGAAGATTCTATTAACCCTGATGCTCTCATCACAGGATGCCTAGAATACACACAATTTATGGTCCGTGCGGCCGTAGAACATTCCCAACTAATGTTTTATCATCGTACAGATAAGAACACCGAAGTAATGGTGACATCACCACACGCCACGTCTTGATAAAGAAAGTACTCAATGCGTAATATTTAACCGATAAGATAAATTTTGCTAATTCAAAACAATAGTTACGAAGTCGGTCTGCGAACTCGTAGTTCTGGTTTGTGACTAATCGAAAACATTAACTACAACGCGGTAACGAGGTCTTTAAATCCAGACCGAAAGAGTACGACAGAAATAAAACAAGGTTTTAGTCGAGTTTCGTGGACGGTAGTGCAGCTCCACTGAACCGATGTCGAGTTAGCAGTTAGCACAGACAGGAGAATATCGAATCGAAACTCGAAATCTCAAACCTGTTTTCTGACATCTCGTATCCTTATCTCGTGTACAGCTGCGCGTATAATTGGTCTCTTTCTGTGAGTCACCGTTTATACGTATCACGGCGGGCGCTGCCGAGTGTTGGCCCGGCCGCTCTACGCACTTCATGGTCACTCGTTCGACTTCGTCACGCTTTGGCTGCAATGACTGGACACTTAATGCGACAATAAATTAATGTCCAAAGTAATAAGTAAATAGATTTCTTATAAAAAAACATTGCTCCAACCAGTTCAGTTTTAACATTTCGAAACCAACGAAGGCCCATTCAGTTACTGGATCGAGGCTGCTCGAGTTTATGCTTTCTTTATGATTTTTGTTTTACTTTGATACAGTTTCTTTTACGCTGCTGTATAAAAAGAACAATATTATTTTGTTATTTAAAAATGCGTATACTCACCGGGTTGAAGTTAATTAGATCTGCTAAATGTTAGTGAATTCAGAGTTTTATTCATATACTGCATCGAAAGTATTGCTTCAGGTGAAAGGACGTTTTATTTGTCGTCGTGACATCAAGATTAAGAGAAAAATTTACACGAATTTAAACATTCAAGTGCCATTTGGCATGTTTTAGTATAAACAAACTACGGTTCATTTAAAAATCTCAACCGAAGTACAATCTCACATTAGCAATTTTATTATCTCAGTGTTTGGAAACAATTTGGCATGACTGACGATGACTGCACGTAGCACGTCTACTGTTACAGAGCGAGAGTAATTCGAGTGAAAGAATTTATGTCAGTATCGAGAAAAAATTGCAGCGTAATATCGTAACGAAAAACTCCGAAATCACTTTTGTTTTTAGTGTAATGACATTGACTCTAGCCATGGTCAAAGTCAGTTCATTAGACGCGTACATATCGCGTTGTTACTTGTGTACACAGCTCTGTGTACAGACCACAGGTATCGTTCGGTTGTTTATTGATAACGAATGGCGCCGAACATAGCACACGCTTCGAAGTATAGAAAGAGAAAGGGAACTTATTCAAAAGTAGGTAATGTTTTTGCTGTTCTCAATGTGTGAGTGCGTTGCGGCACCGAGCGCAGCTCCGCGCGGCGCATGATTCATCAGAACGTGGGCAGAGACTTGAGCTTATTGTGTTCACATCTATCTTCGCTAGATAACTACGGCTTTTTCTTTTGCCTTGATTCTGTATGGCTCACCTTCGCACTGTTCACCTACAACAAGCAATTATTTCACTTTATTGGCAATGTTTCTCGGTTTAGTTCAATGACTTAAGAAAAAATAAGAGGACCCGGCATAACTACGAAAAATACGCGTTTCCTATGAAGTCGGTTCCGCCATTTTAGTTTCGCGATCTATTTACATGTGAGTTGTCACCGTGTCATAAGAATTAAATAACGTATAAATACTTATTGATTTCATTGTAAATACGGTGTTTTATTTACAATAATACTAATTTCGGAATATGAAACAGATGCCCAACTGCTATATTACTAGCATCTCTCTTTCGTAAAGTCGCCATTTTGGTTTCGTTCCATACTTTAGGAATGCTTCATTTTTTCTTGTCCTTTATCTTATTTTGTCTAAGGATTAGTTGCACCGCGCGTCGAATCACGGCAAATAAACAGCCGCTCTAAACAAATGCAATTGCGTAAACGTCAACTGTGTAGAATTTGAAACAGTCGCTCATTAAGGCTTCATTGTTGAATCCCATAGTGTTGTTTACCTTTCAGCGCGTCCGTGTCGCGTCTTCTTTTTCTCCAGCCTTATGTCACAACAGATCCTTTAAGTTTACCTGCTTTGTGTACAAAAGTGTTCTTAAACTACATATTTATTCAATTTTACTATCGGATTGTAACGTTTTATCTCTTTCGGTTGTTTTAATTCTTTCTTATCTGAAGTGTGTTATCGGTGTGCGTCACTTTTAAATGTACCAACGGTTATTTTGACAATACAGTGGGTTCGAGTCCAACCTTTGGAGACAAACGCATTGTCTCATCTTTTGCGATAAGTTAGGCTTTAAAAATGTTCTCAATAGATTAAGTTTTATGGCACAATTAGTAAACAAAAGTCCCGGTTTGTGTAGCTTATGTAGAAGCCGTTTTTATTGTCTACTTCAAGGTAATGAGTGACGTAGTTATGGTTACGAGAAAAAATTATTGTTCTGCTTACTTTGAGGTTTATAATAACATTTCAAAACCCTTTAAAAATGCAGTTATCCAAATCGTTAACCACGTACCATAACTTTGCCTAGCATCTAATCGAAAGGGTTCTTTAAGGGCCACTTGCAGCTAAACGATAAATTTTAATTTATCCCAAACCTTGATCTAAAGATAGGAGTGAGCTGTAGAATAAATCGAGATAAGGTGTAAGTCTAGATTAATAACAGCGTTGTAAGTCTCTCTAACCGCGGAATGCTCATACACTTAAGGTCGCCTTATGTCCTTTAAGGCCGCCATACTTGTCAAAATTGTGTGACGAAAATCAATGTAAGAAGCCGTTAAAGTTGAGTAGCGTTTGACTATTCGGGCGTAAGTGTATCAATGACACTTAACAGATAGATAAGTAAGAATAAAAACAAGCTACAACCGGCACTGCACATACAAAGCGATTGACGACTAGCGACTGGCGACCAGCAACCGGCGACCGCCAACAGCCGAGCTTTCTCACCGTGGCATTGTAATAGATCCGCTCACTTTAGACCTCTGTGCAAATATTTATTCAATACTAAGCAAGTCAATACGCAAATACATGATAGTTAATATTTCATATGCTTTATAACTTCGGTAACTATTACCGCATAATGGTAGGTTTTCGCATTATTCGTTTTGTTACTAATATGTTTTGGATCAGAGATCTCGTGAAAGAAGAAATTTTTGATGCGATTAATAACCATTGCATAATCATCATCATCAGCCACAACAGGACGTCCACTGCTGGACAGAGGGCCTCCCCTAAAAATAATAAAGGCCGAGGGAAGTCACTGGACGCAGGCCGCTTCCAACAGGTGGATCTGGAAATCTTTAGGGGAGGCCTATGTCCATTGCATAATACGCAAATATTATGTCAGTTCCTTATTAATATGTGACAAATTATTAAAACTCTTGAATGTTTTGAATGTAGAGTGAAAACCTAAGGGGTATACTTGCTTTTGAAATAAATTTTAACATCCTTAGAAGACTCTAAGTTAATGGCAACTTGTAGCACTTTAGAGTCTAGAGTTTGTCCTAAATTCGATTTAGCTTTTCATATCATTCGTATATTTAAATTGAGATTTAGGATAAATTGAGATATCGTAGTATAAATAAAGTTTATTTCTTTCTTTCTTCTTAGTGCTGATTTTCGTAATTAAAATCTGTAAATATAATGTCCTTAGTTTACATATTGCATCTTGTTTAGTAATGCACAAAGAACATATCTTTTATTAAGGTTGAAAGAAATTTTACCAAATAAATGCAATAAAATAAATTATGCAGTCCGAAAGAAATTATTTTCTTCGTTATCTGGCAATTATAAAATTCTTTACACTTTCTTTTTAAGGAAATTTCGCAAAATAAATACATTTTAAGTTGTATTGTAATTTATTGAGGCCATATATTAACAAACCACCTCAATATTTGCATACATTACACCTGACTGTACGCATATGAAATTAAAAGTTATATTACAAGCCTGAGAATTTTCATTATAACATAACATAACAGAAGCTCACGTCTGTATCTCCGAAGGGGTAGGCAGAGGCGTACAAGCCCACTAGTACACCCACATTTCGCCGAGCTTAGTTCCGTCCCATATGTGATAGGGGGCAAACCTATCGCCATATCGGGCAAAAATTCCAGACTCCGGGCTGATATGGAAAATCCAATAATATACTTTGCCCGACCCTGGGATCGAACCCGACACCTCAGGTTGGTAGTCGTACCGAAATACAACCACGCCACCGAGACAGTCATTTTCATAATATAGTAATGTATCAAATTCGGTATTATGAATACTCCTTCGGTGAATGGTAGTATTGCGAGCGCGGTACGACTGTCTTGAGGTCTCGGGTTCGATCCCCGGGTATTGCAAAGACATTTGGGTTTTTCTAGTGTTAACTGGAAGTTATGCATGATATGGCGATAGGCTCGCCCCCTATCAAATCTGGGACAGAAATAAGGTTGGCGAATTGGGGTTCCAGTTGGCTAGTGTGCCTCTGCCTACCCGAGGATACAGGCGAAAGCCTATGTTTGTATATGATTTTGAAAATTGTTTATGAGTTTTTATGCAACGCGTGACATTTGCACATTGTGGCATCTGTGATTCTACATCACTGCATCAGCTTGCATCGGTCACCATAGCCAACCAGCAGGTCAAATCTAGCCGTATCGACGGGTCAACGCACCGCTACGCGTGTCGTAAACGCATAATTGCGTTGCTAAGAGTTAATTAACAATGTATAAAGTGAACATAGTCATATAGAATTTATTCAAAATAACTATTTTATTGTTTAGCGTGGGTCTCCCATTAATTTGAATATAAGGGTAAAAATACGTTATTTCCAATAGAAATTATCTTAAAATAAGTACAGCATTATTTTCTAATTTAATTTGCTCGGGGCTGGATCCCTCATAGGGGGTTGACGTCAGGCAAGCGGTCGGTCGTAAAAACTTAGCCAAATCCTCTCTGCAACATGCTGGAAAGTGTGATGCGCTGACCCCACATTAAGGTGGGATAAGGGCAGGAAGAAAGAAAGAAAGATTATAAATTAATGAAGTATATGGTGAGAGAGAGTAGAGCTACATTATCAGTGATGGAAAACATCCAGAGGAAATGTGAGCGTTCTTCGTAATATTTTCATGGTATCAGAACTTATCTGAAGTTCACAAACCCGCAGCAGGTCAACATGATTTCCCCGTAGTTCCTGCAATCGGTTAAATCTAGTTTTGGTGGGTGTTGTCAGGATCATCTGTGTGGCTGTTGGATGTATCATGTATTGCACTTGCACAACATAAATCTAAACTTTAACTATTGTCTGGATTTAAAAGAGGCGATAACCATTGAGTTTGTTTCAGCTTCTCAGGGATAGCCACGAAATGCCGACAACTTTATTTTTAAACATGTGAATGTGATATTTAGGGCGACTTGCAGCGCTATTACTAATCTAGAGTTACACCTTATCTCCATTTATTCTACAGCTCACTCCTATCTCTAAATCAAGATTTGGGTTAAATTAAAATTTATCGTGTAGCTGCAATTGGCCTATAAAGTATAGTAACCCTTTCGATCAGATGATAGGCAAAGTGATGGTTCGTGGTTAAAGATTTTGATAACTGCATTTTTAAAGCGTTTTGAAGTGTAAATAGTGATTTATCGCGGAGCTGCTGGTGGCCCTTAATATCCTACTTGCAGAATAAATTATTTAAATTCATATAAAAAATAACCCAAAACAAAAGTCACAGATTTTTTTTGCATGTACTGCGTTCGTTGTCGAAGTTAAGGAATGTTTTTTGCTAAAGAATCTCTGTGTGGAATTAAAACGTGATGCGTTCACGTATGTTATGTTATTTAACAGTCAGGTTTGTTACAGCCATGCTAAATTCGTAATTGCGCGTGACTATAAATGGTATTTTTAAACCGTCTTTACACTGTGTGAAATGTGGTTAAGTTGCGTTCCTTCGGAAATTAAGTTTTTACGTATATAGTAACTGTTTATCGATCTTTAGGTTTAGTTTAACATCGGTTACATTGATTCTTAGGATAAATAACCTATTTCATAGCATAGATGGTCTACTGTGCGCCTTTCAATAACCTTTCCCGTTAAAAAATCTCAGAGGCAATACCATCATAATCGTCATCATCATCAGCCATAGGACGTCCACTGCTGAACATAGGCCTCCCCCAAAGATTTCCAGATCGACCTGTTGGAAGCGGCCTGCATCCAGCGACTTCCTGCGACCTTTATCAGTACCGCTGCCATTTAAATAATAATGGCGAAACGTAAATCTGATAGCTCTTAAATTCTATTGCAATGAATTCTACCTGCCCTTATCCCCTCGTAATGTGGGGTCTGCGTAACACACTTTATCAAGTATGTTGCAGAAAGGATTTGGCTTAGGT
This sequence comes from Clanis bilineata, assembly GCA_036417725.1. Lineage (NCBI taxonomy): Eukaryota > Metazoa > Arthropoda > Insecta > Lepidoptera > Sphingidae > Clanis > Clanis bilineata. The sequence goes on along the minus strand of CM071149.1, from coordinate 13,450,117 downwards.
ATTATGACCGGCTCCCTGCCTACGTCAACCCCTTCTGAGGGATCCAGTTCCAGACAAATTAAATCAGAAAATTCGCTTTCCCCGATCTGCGAATCGAACCCACGACCTCCCGGTCCACAGCCCATATGCTGCCACTAAACCGAGGAGGCGACAATTATGGATAAATTATTCTATTGCATTTATGTATAGATTATTATGATTGTCTGACCTGAAGAATCCAAGAACCTCTCCGGTTTCTTAACGCAACATCGCTGATTTCACATTATTTTAAATATAATATTTAAACATGTAGAGACATTTTTGAGTGGTAGAGCCACGCTGTAGACAGTTACGTGTGCACGGCACGGTTTGATGCCACTATCTCACAGAAAACCGGCGTAAAGTGGCAGCTTGCTGTCGCGTTTCGTTCGGTGAATGAGATTTCCGGTGGCCCTATTCGCTCCTTCCCTCTTCTAATCCCATTTCCCTCCTCTTCCATTCCCTTCTTTTAGGTTGGCAACGCAGTCATGAATATTTTTGTCTTGGGTGTCTATGGGCGGTGGTCATCACACCCATCTGCTCGTTTGCCAGTGTCTGCTATAAAAAAAGAATGTAAATTTGATAGAGCTTAGATGATACAAATGATGCAGTCAGCCCATTGCAATCGGCTGTAACACATCTTGTCAACTTACAGGCGAGTTTAGCCGCAAATGTCTCACTTCGTTCCCGCCTCGATGCAAGCCGATGCACCGTTACTATGTACCGGCAATCCCGCCCGCACGCTTGTTTGATGAATTTTCAACAACTACACTTGACGACAGAATAACAATGGCGTCTAATCCATTTCACGGAATCGACGTACGGCATTGTGTTTTTAGGTCTTGTTCTATATTTATCTGGATTAGTCTAAACTCCAAACAGAGTCGGGTGGAATATCATCACTGCTGACTCTACTTTTGTCGGAGTTATGGTCGTAATGCTTAGAAATAGTAATATGAGCTGTGAACACACTTTTTATAGTTTCTGATGCAATTCAAATTCTTGCATCTCCATTTTAAGACAGAGTATATCAAATTTTTACCCATTAAAACCTCGTGATTGTCTCCGTCTGCAGTACAGAAAGGTTTTAGATCCGCATAAAGAAACGCTTCGAAAACCATGCCAATACAAAAAATATAAGCATAAAAGAAATGTTAATAATAGCACATCATAGGAGAAAAATACTGATGCTTCTATTATCTCCAAATCCAAACTAAAAATAACGAAAATTATAGTATATGTAGATAGATATAAATAACCTACAATACCCCACGAATGACTTGTGACTTGCTACGCCGCATTTCCTCACAATTACGATGCTGTTTACAAACATACTGCACTGATTTCATTAAATACTTTACGATACTTCGGTGGTAAGTATAATTTTCAAAGCCCAGTTACTCGGTTAATGTGTAAAAAGATTAGCATCAGATGCATCGCATCGATGGATTTGAAGGCACAGGAAGTGAAACCGGCCTCGGGTCGCACTTGTAACCAAGTACCTAGATTTCACAAGCTCCCACACTCGCTTTTGAGTTAGGCTTTTAAAATTGAGCTGTGCGCTCAACACTTTCATGGACCATAAAACTGCTACTTGTAGTACGTGACTTTTTCTCCATCGATCATTAGCGCGAATAGCCGCCACTTTATTTTTGTTTATTGCAGCCAATGACTAAAGAAAAATTAAAAGGACCCGGCATAACTAAAAAAATACGTGTTTACTATGAAGTCGATTCCGCCATTTTAGTTTCGCGATCTAATTACATGTTAGTTGTCACCGTGTCATCAGATTAAATAACATGTAAATACTTATTGAATTTGTTATAAATACGGTGTTTTATTTACAATAATACTATTTTCGGAATATGAAGAAGATGCCTAACTATTAAATATCTTTCTTTCGCAAAGTCGCCATTTTTGTTCCGTTCCATACATTAGGAATGCTTCATGTTTTCGTAGTTATGCCATGTCCTCTATCTTCTTTTGTCTAAGATTGCAGCCGATGTTTATTTTACGTAATCGCTCGTAAATTATGAGTCATTTGAGCTGCGTTTACACGTGATGCGTGGAAGCTCTCCGGCGTGACATCGTATCAATTATATCATTATTATCGGTGTGCTAAACTACAATGAGTAACGAACCGAATTTTCACACAAGACGTAAATCACACGGAGGTGTTTATCTGTCGGCACTGGTGGGCGTTTTGTTTCTCGCTCATATCGCAACAGTCGATCGTGTGTTGTCAGCGATAAACACCTGTGGTACAAGATCATGTTATTGCAGTGTCTTGCAACAAATCACTTGGGCCTGATTGAAGCGCGGAGGAAGGCTTGTGCGGTGTTGGAACGGTGAAGGGGGGAGCACATGTATTATTCAAGACTCATTTCTATTCAACGGCGACAGGCCGCCCGATAAAAACTTCTCGTTTGACAACTTGGACGCCTGCACCCTTTGTGCTTACGTCATGTCCCCCACAGTTAATATATACGGTGTTTAAGTATCTTCAACTTATTTGTCAGCTTTGTTTATGACCCCGTAATATTAGACACCTAAGATAATACGTTTCTGTTTTACTGATTAATTCAATATGGTTCAAATGTAGATCGATTTACGTTTTATGATTTGAATGTCAAGCTCTGATAGTTACATGTATATTTTATTTCTTAATGTTTGAAATTGTTGATGTTAAGTAATATGCAAATTGTTTTGCTATTACATTTTATTTAAATTCATTCATGCACCATAGTATTTAATGCGTGGGTTTAAAACTCTATTGACATAAATTTTCCTTCTGCTTTTACCTACCTTATCGTCCCCCTATGTAGAGACAGCGTGACACACATTCAAGCACGTTGCAGAAAGAATTCGGCTAAGTGTTTAAGCTGCCTACTTTACGTCTACTCCCTCTGGAGATCTAGTCACGGACAAATTGTGTTATAAAGTGTTGCTCGGTACAGGAATCGAACCCCGGACCTCCAAGACAAAGCCCATAAGTCACTACACCAAGGATGCAACATACGAGTAGCACCGTTTATGGGATAAAAATCTAGGCTTTCTCTAAGCCTTCAGAAACATTTAGGGTACGGTATCTTAAACCAGTCTAGCATCTGATTTTCAAGTCAGCCTTAACAAATGTATTCTGATTTGATTTGACTATCATATTATTTATCATACTACTGTCACTGAGTTTCGATGACTAAGCGTCGTCGGCGTTTGTTTCATACGTTAGTACTATTTAAAGCATTTGTAAGAACTCTGCCTCTGTGGCGTAGTTGTATTTCAGTACGACTACCGTCCTGAGGTCTCGAGTTCGATCCCCGGGTCGGGCAAGTGATTTTGAATTTTTCCAATATCAGGCTGGAGTCTGGAATTTGTGCCTGATGTAGCGATAGACTCGCCCCCTATCACATCTGGGACGGAACTAAGCTCGGCGAAATGTGGGTGTTTTAGTTCGCTAGAGCGCCTCTGCGTACTCCTTCGGGGATGCAGGCGTGAGCTTATGTTATTTATGTAAGAACTCTTTAAGCGAGGCGTTAGTAATGAGGAATTAAAAGGGATTTTCAGTTCCAAACAATATTTGCAGCAAATGATACTCGGAGACCATGACGCTTATAACTTTCGAATACTTAGTCGTTAGTTTTTCATGCAACACACTCAATTACAATGTGTTTTTGTCACAAGCTAACAGTCATATTTTCGTCGTTAAAATAACTTTTAATATTTTTTCATCATTATTTCAAATCCGGTTACAAATGCGCAAAATTAGAATGTACTCTTTATATTAAAATATTTTTAAATTAATCTTAATTAACGTTTGGTCTGCAATTATAATAAAATAATTAGTAATTAAATATGCACTTATTTTTATAAAAAGTCATCGGTATACTGTATAAGTAGACTTCTCATAGGATTGCGCAAAACAATAGCTTCCATTAAATTATTATTAACTTTGTGATTTTAAAAATCTAAATCGGACGGAATGTAAGTGAGTAGAGTGGTATTGTAACGGTTTTGCCTGGTTTCGAAATTAGAACGTGATTTTTCTTTTAATTTCATTTTCTTACTTTCAGTAATTAAAGTCGTAGTCTATCGGTAGAAACTTGTTGTCAGCCCAGCGGCCTGAGTAGGAAAATTTCTGACAATAGTAAATGTATTCGAACTCGATGCGCGTCTGTGAAATTTGTATGAAATATTAACCAAACGTCATCAGTGCGCAGCGAACTCTTTAGTTTTTAGTGACCTCAAAAACTTTAATGTATAATCTAAGGCAGAGGTATATATATAAGCGAATGATAGCACTTTTTTTTTAATATTATTATTATTTTTTTTATTTTATTTCTTATATCACTGTCTGACTACTTTGCGTCTGTTTCCACTATTACTGCAACTATTATGCCATTGTTACTATACTGTATTAGTTATAGACTGTAATTTTTATTTCTTTAATTTTAACTGTATTATCTCTTACTTTTGACTTGTTTGCTTTGTCTTGTAATTCTTAACTTATGTTAATGCCTAAGTGTACGAACTGCCTATGTATAAGTATAATGCAAATTGTTACATTAAGATTGCACCGCCTCTCAAACTATGTACATACATCGGAACACATTTTGTTAAATAATAACCATGAAGGCGCCGTGCGGTGTACCGCGGCGGGGACCGGCCAGTCCGGAGCCTAGGTTCACCTTTTCCCCAACGCAGTATGCCACACCGCCCGCAGCCCACGGTATAAGCAGTTAACCAGTTACTTTTGCTGCTACAATCACATCACTCGTGACACACACAATACACATCAAACAACACACACAACAAATATACCGACATGTTCAATACAACCGGCAAGGAACGCACTACCGTATCAAATAGCGAAGTCCAGTCTCCTTGCCGGAAACCCACCAGCGACAACATAACACTAAACAGCGACACATTTCACCCCCACAGAGTAACACAGGTATAAAAAAAAAAAAAAAAAAAAAAAAGAATACATTTACATTTACATTAGTTTTTCGTGCTCGGGCTACTGTTTTATATACGTAGCATTATATTTCGGCAAACAAATTGCATTTTTTCAAATTAAATAACTGATACTGCATACACAAACTGCTACGATTATCAACTTATATAGTTTCCCAAATTTGAAATCTTTCCAAAATGGAGTGAAACAACAATACATTTATTTTATTAAATGCATCTCATAACCCTCACGTCAACCATCACCGTCACGTGACAATGTATTTATGAACCACCTGATTTTGTTCAACACTCACAACCTGAGCAACCGAAACAAAAATAACTTACGCCCGAATGGTCAAACGCTACTCAAATTTAACGGCTTCTCACATTGATTTTCGCCATACAATTTTGACAGATTGCCTTAAACGACATAAGGCGACCTTATGTATATGAACATTCGGCGGTTAATTGTTTACTTTCCAATGCAATTACAATTATAATGTAGAGTCGTAGACTGATTCCCATAGAGGGAAAGTAATGTGTTCTAATATCCACATATAAGTAAAATAATATATTATCCCAGTACAAGCGATCAAGGTTAGAGTTCAAGCTAATAGGTATCCAACGAGAGTTGCCAGCTCTACTAATTTTCTGAAAAAAATATATCGATTTACATTTTTTTTATATCTATTGTATTTTATTGCTATATAATCAGATTTTTGGGGCTCTAGGATTTATACCCTAAAAAGGCCCAAAAGATTACTAATAAGTAGAAATGTTAAAATCTGCAATTGTAAGCGAAACACCGACTAATTTTAATAACGGTTCCATTTTTTGCATTTTAGCTTAGAAACTGTAAAAAACTTGATACTTAGATATTTTTATTTATTTTCATTACATATTTTTTTATATTTTTATAATTTTTATTCGTGTTCAGTTTCAGAACCCTAAAAAAACTTGTCATTTAGATATTTTTTTAATGAGAAAAGCACGTCCGATCTTAACTTACAGTTCTTTTTTTACTGATCTTAGTTCCTACTGACGAAACTGCTGATTGGTTATCACATCTAGCAACTCTACCCGACAGTAGAGTTATAGTAGCTAATAGTTGAAACGTAGTAGATTACTCTACAGAAGTTTAAGTGTTGTCGAGCGTCGCGCCCCACTTACTCCCATAATCATATTTTATTACTCATAATGGGTTCGCAATAATGTCTGAGAGCAAGAGAGTAGTGTAGGCCGATGACATAGAGTTTTATTTAATTAGATTTCTTAATTATTTAGCCTGGAACCTTATGGTATAATGAACTGTATACAAATTTATTTCTGAAGTTTACGCGAATGTTATACATTGAAATAAAAGATTTTTACGGATTCTATCACGATTTAGTTTTAATTTTAATTTCCGACGTTCGATACCTTAAAAGCCTTCGAAACGTCGGAAATAAAAATTAAAACCAAATCGTGATAGAATCCGTAAAAATAGTTTTATTTCAATGAACTGTATACAATTATCTGAAAGTGTAGTAACGGTAAGTTTTTTAGCATTTATTATATTTTTATAATTATTAACCTTTATTTAAGCATTTTATTATTTCCACTATGTTTCAATGGAATAAGGTGGTTTTAAAAGCCGTCCTTATTACCAATTAAATATTCAACTGTTCTCAATTGTAAGGATTTCTGATAAGAATTGACTTATACAATGATTAAAACTATATATTAACTTGAAGAACTGAAAGTTATTGATACGAAACTATGAGATACACCCCAGTCTAGTCGACTGCCTTTGTTAGCTAAGAAACAACGTGTTAGGTTGAAAGTAATGAATTTAATTAATGTCAATGTTCTTATGTTATCAATGAATACAAAATAAAGCAGAAAAAGACCATAAAAGCATTTTTAATGGATTAATTAACTGTCTGTCTGTTTGTAAAACTGTACCACCTTTTACATTAATTTACACGCGTAAAACTAATTAACTTGTATTTTTTTACAAACCACTTATACTATGAACTTTAACGACTTTAGACCTCATTTTACAACTTTGAAAATAGATTTATCGATGAAACTAAACACCAGGCCCCTTGCTTATAAAATAATTTAAGCGCTCTTATAAAATATCTTTAAGAATAGCTTGTTCCTTTAATTTTCAAACAATGTGACGTAAGGAAAAAAGTGACAACTACTCAAAGATAAGATAATCGAAAATGTTTTCATAAGTAATGGCCCATAATTTAATTCTGCGTACGCTGAAATTAATTTTAAGTGCAGTGCGCTCAAAATATAAAAGATAAACGATTATATTCATCGACGGCCGGCAAGATTTAGTTAAGTTTTAGTTTGACTAGGTAATAATATCTGCCTGCCGACCCGACTGCCTCGGTGGCATGGTTGTATTTTAGCACGACTACCGTCCTAAGGTCTCGGGTTCAATCCCCGGGTTGGGCAAAGTGATATTGGATTTTTCCATATCAGCCCGGAGTCTAGAATTTGTGCCCGATATGGCGATAGACTCGCCCCCTATCACATCTGGGACGGAACTAAGCTCGGCGAAATGCGGGTGTTCTAGTACACTGGTGCGCCTCTGCCTACCCCTACGGGGATGCAATCGTGAACTTATGTTATGTGTAATAATATGTAAAGCTATGTTCACAACACGTGTATACGACACTTGTTTGTTTGGCGACACACGAAGGCTCTAAAACGGGCAGTAAATCGGATTTAACCACGGAATGACAAGTGGCGTGGAGTCGGTACGGAAGCGCGAACCGTTGTCGTTGGCACAGTGCCCGTGACCGGTGGTCTTGTACTGTTACTACCATAGACATAACACACGGCGGTTTCTCGAACCCTAATCATAAATTGATAAGCCAAGACTTACTTGCTAGTGATTCCAAAATACTTTTGATTTTTGAAAATAGAATCCTTGAAATAAAACTATTTTATACGGATATATTTATACTTATACGGATTCTATCATGATTTGTTTCTAATATTAGGCCGGACGTTTTTGTCGCCTTCGTGGTCTCGGGTCGGACTTGTCGAAAATAGAATCCTGACATATTTTGAAACTGTACGAGTATGAAATCCAATTTCATAGTCGTGACCATTTAAAATTTAATTTTGGACTGCACCGGCGCATTAAGTACATAATTTTCAACCTAATTGGTAAAAGAAAAAACAGAAAATAGCTTTACGTTTTTGAGTACTGTTAGTTTTAGCATAGGCAGCGGGTAGGCTTTAGTCGCCGCCTTGGTGAAGAGCCAGCATATAATTATGGGCTATGGACCGTGAAGTCTTTAGATCGATTCCCAGATCGGGCAAAGCAATTTTTCTAATTTGATTTGCTCAGAAATGGATTCCTTAGAGAAGGGTTGACTTCAGGCAGGCAGCCAGTCGTAAAAACTAAGCCAAATCATTCCTAATATGCTTGAAAAAGTGTGTTGCCCTACATTAAAGCCCACCTTAGGTAGATAAGGGCAGGTAGAAATAAAGCAGCGGGTAGGCTTTACCAACCAGTAAGAAAGAACCAGTATGACGCATGCGCATTGAATTAAGATAAACACCTGCTCATCTTAAGTCAATGCGCATGCGTCATAAAGCTACTAAAGTATACGTAAAGCTGTTGCCATTAACGGCCGGTTTCAATAAACGGCTCAGTTTAGAGTGCAGATAGATCGCGATTATGAACCAATCAAATCAAGTCATTTGACGGAGTCATGTTCAAAACTGTGTTCTTATTGGCTAATTTTTGTAATCTACTCGTATTTGCACATTCGAACTGAGATTGTTTATTGAAACCGGCCGTGAATTCATCGCCGCCATTTTCGACATCAAGAAGCTTGGGATGCTCCGCTTAGCATTTACGCTACATGGCTTGGCATTTCCCTTCTCTAGTGTATTAACTCTATGGTTACTACTAAGGGTGTGGACAGACAGTTTGTTTCCACACCTCCCGACAGACGGAAAAGTGGTTAATGCCTTTGTCTCCAAGATGTATCGGTTTTGTCTCGACTCTCCACTGTTGGAACCAATGAGCGGACGAAAATAAACTCTATTAATGAGTTAATTTATAGAGACGGCTCAAATTTCTTTTTTAACGGACTTAATTTGGTCTATTGAAATGATTCTAAATTGAGTTGTATAAAAGAATAAAATAAAAGTGATATAGCTAATTGAAATGTACCAGTTGGGACATTATTTAGTTTTCACTTTTAGTCTACTTTTTGTATGACATCATTGTAAGTACTTATTGAATCGGAAAATGGTTATTATGAAATACACAATTGCTCAATTTCGGCTTTAGGAAATTGATTTTAATTGTTACTCGTTCGTAGTTTGGACTAACAACTTTTTAAGCTAAAAATATATTTTGAACAAATAATCAAATCAAATCATTTATTGAATCCATAAAATGTCACAGATTACTTATATTCCGTCAAGAATTGTACTTTATCGCCAATTTGGAAGGCTGGTTCGCCAGAGAAGAACGGGCAAGAAACTCTGACGTTGCTCTTTTAATTTAAAAATACGTTTACAATAACATAATAAACAACCAATTGGAAACCACATGAAATTCAATTAAACAATACATTCGTTGGAAACCTCAACTTTAAGAAAATATAGAACTGACTGAACTAATGCGTTAAGTTTATTGAATACGCGTTGTACGTGTTTACGACTAACTTGCTAGTACGTGTTTGTTTGTTTGCTAATGTGGCGTTTTGTTATAATAGCAACAGTATAGCAACAGTCTAACATCGGGCCTGACGCGCGAGCGCGACTCGTGAAACCGCAATAAACTCGTGACGCAATGGCGCGTCTACCTACTGAGTACCGACGCCGCACGCTTTGACAGAGCTTTTTATTATCACTCGCTAGTCGCTCCTCAACCATTGAGTCTATATCCGTCTCGTATGATTCACCCTATTAATGGAAACATCGTGTTTTGTTTTGCCGGGTACCTACACACGAACCGAACGTATGATCGCGAATATATGCCTGTTGCATTCACACAATAGTGAACGTTTATTTCTATGAACGCAATAGAGATAGATTCGCGAACGTTCATTCGGTTGCTGTGTACACGCCATTATATGAAGCGGGAAAATTAATTGCCGAATGCAGTACTTAATTGCGCATTTATAATCCATTTTCCTTATTACATTCAAAATATAATAAGTGCAAATAAATATAATAACAAATACACCCAACAGTCACACACATAGTCCTGACCCCACACTAAGATCGAGTCTTGTGTCGTGGGTATCAGGAACTACGAGAGACTTTCGGTCTCACAACACCCAGACCCGAAACAAATATCTGTGGGCCAAACAGACAAATTTTCTGGGTGCGGGAATCAAACCCGCGACCTCACGTTTCACAGCCTGTTACTCGCCCGCTGGCCACAGAGGCTGTCATATAAATAACATTTCCATTTAAGTAATTATTTTTAAAGTATCAAAAGTGAAACCCGTTGTGTATCTAACAAACCCGCTTTGTAAGCCTGTGTTGTAGAAAAATAAAATTGTTACAACAGCGTTTTATGAATGCAACTGCACCTTATAATAACCCGCATAGTAAACGGCGCGGTGATTGTCCGTGTCGAAACTCTCCATGGATCGTGCAGCGTGCTGCAACCTGTCGCAGGCTCGCAGCCGCTCTCTAATTATTGTTATCAATACCATTAGCGATCCTTATTGTGGTACACTAGCTTAAACACGGTAAATACTAAACCAATGCTTCTGATGAGGCGATATTAATTCACTTAACATAGGATCGTAATTAAAATTCTTGTATATACAATAGGTAAACAGCGCAATTATCTCCCTAGGTGGTGAGGCAAGAACAACGTTCATAAATGGAAAATCATCTACAACTAACCTATCCACTCATTATGTACATATGTGTGTCGCCAGGGCCTTGTTTTTTCCATTTATATGTTCTATTGCAAAGCAGGAATCCTGCTAATCGTCGTCGGCTACATTTTGCACATACCACGGATGTTGTTGCTGTGGTAAATGAGTGTAATTTAAACTCAGGTCGCCTTCTCGGCGCGGCTTGTTCAGTCTATCGATGCGGTGAATGCGCGATTATGAGTGTTCCGATAAAAGCAACCACTAGATGCGGATCCGTCGAGGCCGTGATAACCTCGGGGTGGAGTGGTAGTGTGTATAGTGGTACTGTAGTCTGTAGAGGTAGTGGTAATGGTGCAAGTGTTATCGTCAGCGTCGCCCACGCCCGCACCGCGCGCGAGTAAATCACCAAACACGCGCCCGCGCCGCCACGACACACCACGCCGTGCCGCGCCGCCACAATCTATGCAAATCGCGGGCTCAAACTTATTGCTCTCGCCTCGACTCCTTTCCAAATGCATACTAAATAGCTCACCGACCACGCCAGCCTTTGTTTCACGTTTTTCACTTAACCTCTGGTACGGTGCTCGCATGATTTTTAATTGACTTGGTGTTCTGATAATGCCGTCGACCGTGACCGGTGTCACCTAAATATCTAATGAATACTCATAATAAATTTGTCTTCTCTGAGTTTTCTGTCAGTCGTGTCCAATTAATTGTGATACAATTGAAATAGTTGAAAATTTTCCGACGGTTAAGCAACGTGCACCTTACGACATAGTTCAAATGAAAGTCAACAAGAATCAGTTCGCACAATAGTCGAGTTAATTATAATTTGATTCTTTCTGGCTCACAGTAAGTATTCCCATGGTGTTCTCAGAATAAGACACAGAATGTAACTGGAGATGTCGCTCTCGTTCTTCCGCATAGATGCTACTCGCATTGCGATCCAATTATACCTGATACCGTCAAGAAATATTATTACATTGATTTGCTATGGCAAGATAATTATTGTGAGAATCGTAAATGGGCCACAAAGCTAGCCAAGTATGGTCGTAATGCATCACCATGTTGTTTACAACGTTAAATGGGTTTCCTGTGTTATTTTTTACACTACTGGTCAGTGGATTACGCAGAAATGATGCCTATGATGTAATTGTTGGAAGCAGGGTTGGCACATGCGCCGATTGTTTGACGACTCCACATTTGACGTACATAGTCACGTACTGGATACTTATTATTCACGCCATAACGCAGAGGCAAATAATCCCTATAAACGGCGCATTACGGCTGTTTCCATGCGCCTACTCAATGGGTTATTTCACTTTTGATCGATAATAAATAGGACTAAAACTATGTGAATTTCTCGAAGTCAAAGTGTTGCACTTGAGAGCGCATGGCAACGTCCAATTGGTCAATGAACCCTCGCGAATTGGCCACAAATTGTCTCCCGGCACCGCAAGCCAGCTGCGTAACTGTAACGGTTAGAAGTATTAATTGCACGAGCATCAGTCATCACTCCCGTGCGCTATTCAATGTTCTCGGAAGGTTAGTTGCAAAGAGATTTAATATTACCAACTATAGAGAGGCCAGCAAGCAAGTTTCCATACAAAAAAAATATCTCAAACGTCAGTAACGACATCATCAATGCGAGGGCGCTTATTACAATTTACACCCTAGAATGTCCTGTGAATGTACAATAAACACGTAAGACAATTTTATCGTCTAAACATTATTACGCTGGCACGACCTTGTGCGCGTATGTTTCAAATACGACTGAGTGACTTATGACCACGAGGTCACAACTTTTGGATCAGAACTTTCGTGCTGTTGTCCCATCTACTTTGTCGAGTTATGTCTAACCTCGCCTTGGTTAACTCGGGTTATCGGAGCGTATGCAACTATTGATTGTGCCACTCGAATGATTCTATATCATGGGTTAACCGATTTCAAAGCACTCGAGGTGTTCGCAACAAACTTGTTGCACGCTAACAGCGTACCTAGCATAGTCATAAACTTAGTTAAACCCTCTGTCGGCAACATCGCCGGCTTCAATGCAGTTGAAATTAATTCGATTATCAGCGCACCTTGATCTCGCTAAAGCTCTCAGATTCCCTTCATTATACGTGCGAGCGTCTGCGCCGTAATGAAACAAACACGCTCTACGGCTCTAACGTTGTTCAGAAGTAAGTTATTGTGAACTTACATACATTAAAACATGGGTTCCCAAATCGTGAGGCATACCCCCCCGAGGGGACACGGCGAGGTGCCAAAGGGGGCACGAGTGTCTGGAAGCACAGGAGGGCGCAGTACCAGCGAATGGTCGCGATGGCGATCGAAAAGTATATCTCGCGCATTACACATAAAGTGATATATAGTTTCAAAATAGAATACCAGGGCTTTCTTGTACGAGGATATAAAAATACCAGATTGAGTGAAGTACTGTTTTTTAAATACATTCGAAAACTGCCGATGATGTTTGAGTGTAGGAACTGAGTTCGCTAACGCACTCTAAGGCTTTCTGAATTCCAGGAATACTTAGTTCACTGAGTTTCTAAAAACTGAACAACTTCATCTCGAAGCGTAAACTTACTAGCTTACAAGGCAAGATTTGAGCTTTGCATACATCGGAGGAGGGGGCTATGCATTCCGGTAGTAGAGGCGTGACAATTGCCCCCTGTGAAACTGTTATGGTTAAGAAGGAGGCTGCGGAGCGTGATCGGGAGAGAAGTGGATCCCGCTTGGAGGCGCAGACACTGAGGCAATACCAGAGATCGACCTGGTTCCTCTGCATAAGGGGGAGGTCATGATCTATTTGGGAGGTTCATCCATGCCTTACCAAGACGTGTGCAAAGCGTAGCATTAAAAAGGGGTTCAGCGTGTTTTGTTTGGAGGTCCCGGAACCTTTCTAAATGCAGATGCCGTAAATCACGGGGTTTTAACCGGTACGAATGTGGCATATCCTGCGCCTATTAACTGGGATCCAAGAAAATTTTCCCCATGTAAAAAAGAGAGGCGTGACAACAATAAGCTTGGGAACCCCTGCATTAGAGTATTACTCAATATTCAAAAGGCGGTGGTCGCCGGTTGCCGGTTGGCGCGTCCTGCACCGAACTCACGCACTCTGCGCTGGAAGTTGGTCATGAATTCATTGTTTTTGACGTGGTCGTGTGATATTGAACCACAATAGGAAAGAGTTCAGGTCACGTTTGATGTATGTACGGCGGGGGAATAATAATCCTCCCGAATGTATTAAATGGCATGAGTTTTTGGAATTCTTATACAAATGTACATTTTATTGGATAATAAATTCATATCGCTTTCGTCGTTTTGCATTCGTAAATGAGTTAATCATGTTCCGCGAAATTTGTAGTGATTTGATATGATACGAGGCGCATCCATAAATAACGATAACGTTTATGATTTGATAAACGTGTCGGTATGATAATGAGATATAATATGTAATTACTGATATAATGCTACCGAATCGAGTATTAAGACGGCTCTGCATATTCATTCATGTGACGAAAATTACGTTATATTAGCCTCAGTCGCTCTGTTAATTAGTTATATTGATGATGTGAACATCCCGTGAATCTAATATAAATGGCCCGATCATTAAATTCATTAAGTCGACTTGAGTCACTGTGATGCCGAAAGTTTCTCGTAGTTCCTACTACTTGTGACAAAGTATGCTACTCAATCATTAAATTCATTCCTGGTTCTTAGTTCCTTTTTTGTACATCCCATCTTATATTTATTTATTATTCTTCTCCTTCCAATTGTTGCCTGAAGAGATCGCACTTAGCGATAAGGCCGCCATTTGTGGCACAATTACCTATTATGCTATTTACTGCTACTTGTTTTCTATGTGTATCTACAATAAAGAGTTTTCTATCTATCTATCTAAATTTATATAAGTTGTTTTTATCTGTTAAAATCTGCATGAGACCTACTGAAAAAATATTTTCATCTGTTTGTGCGGTGTGTTTTAAAAGGGTGTTTTTTTTAGTTTTTTAAACTATTATTTTCGACCGACTTCCAAAATGGAGAAGGTCCTCAATTCGTATGTATTTTTATGTATGTTACGCGATATCTCCGTCAAATGTGAACCGATATTCAAAATTATTTTTGTGTTCGATAGAGCATATTTAGGGTGCTCCCATATATTTGGTCACGATCGGATCAAGTTGGAAGTCGGTCAGTTAAGTTTTTAAACTTGTTAAGTTCTTCTTCGTCTTCTTTTAAAAATATTGGCTTCCATGCATTTGCGATGATTGAGCCAATGTCAAGGCTCAAGGCCCTGATGGGATTATGAACCAGTAGCCCGAGCACGAAAAACTACTGTAAATGTAAACTCGCTGCGCACTGATGACATTTGATTATTATTTCATACAAATTTCATAGACGCGCATCGAGCACGAATACATTTACGGTTGTCAGAAATTTTCCTGCTCGGGCTGCTGTTAACTTATTTGAAAGGCAGTTGAATAGACATTAGGGCACTCCATTACAACATTAACCCCAACGGGCCGATGGATGTTATCTTAAGTAGCGGTGGAGCGTTACGCGCTGACGCCTCTCCTTTGCGCCACACCGTAATCTCAACGTCCGCTTTGCAAAACCGATCCTATATTGGGTACTTCATTATGTTTTATTTCATGCACATTATTATATGTAAAAGCAAGTAAAACAAAAAACAAAGCCTTCTCTAAAAATCGCATCGAATTTGGTTGAAAAATGAGGCAGTAATTCATATTTTAAATTCTGCAATGACCAAGAGTGGGGGCGTAGTGGGGTATCTTGCTATCCCTTTCCAACACACGCGCCTTTATGGCCGTGACGTGATTTTACTGACACTTTTCTTTCCCGCTGTTTGAAGGTTACACCAAACTACAAAGGCTTATAACTTTTTTTATTTTTGGGAGTATTTTAATATTTCTTTCTGTTTTATGTTTTAGGTGACGTAAATTTTGTATAAAATCAATTACAAAAAATTTGTCAAGTACCCAATTGGTATGTTATGTTAACCTTTCTATGAACTACTATTGTAAAATTATCGAGAGTTAAGTTTAGACGGTAAATACATATTCTTTCCACCTGCCCTTATTATTAATGGTGTCGGTGTAACACACTTTTTCAAGCTTGTTGCAGGAAGGATTTGGCTATGTTTTTACGACCGGCTGCGTGTCTGAAGTCAACCCCCTCTGAAAAATCCCATTCCGGGAAAATTGAATTAGGAAAATTCGCTTTGCCCGTGGGACATTAAGGCCATCGAATAATATTTTTTTCGATTTTTGTGCTGTTAGCTTTTACAGCTTCACCTGAAATTATAGCTTAAGGTGTGTAAGTAATTATGAGAGAGTTGCATAGGAGAGACTTGTTCGAATCATAATATAGCTGAATGAAAAAAGATGAAAGTATCTTGCAGTCATTGAAAAAAATATATTGACCAGAACCTCGTTATTTTTTACTTGTTTAAAAATGCGAATAACTCTTGAATTTAATAAGATTCTCATTAGGAGAATTCATAATACAGCTTGCTCGTATGAATTGTGAATTTTCATACGCGTCAACGAGTAAAATGTAAATCACTCTTAAATACTTCCCATCGTCATTAATTTGGTATACGATAACGGCTGAGTTGTGACACTATTACCACTCGATCAGTTGACGTGTAATGTCCTGTGACATATTACTTTATATTCAGCCGAGCCGGCGGCGGGCGGCGGGCGACGCCATACGACATTATTTACATATAAGTCGTTGTTCCTCGCTCATTCATGGCCCGGCTCGCCAGGGCACGCTGATTTATCGCCTTAATTTCATAAGTATCTCATTGTTGCCATGCATCTATATCATAAGTAATATCGTGCCTTTATTGGACTTTCGCGTTTGGTAGAGCAACCAGCGATTAGCGCGCTATAGCGTTTCATTCACGACTCCAGTAGCTCGACTATGAGTTTTTCGACGGACTTCTAATGAGAAGGTCCTCAATTCGTCTGTATTTTTTTTATGTATGTTACGCGATATCTCCGCCAGATGTGGATCGATCTTTAAAATTATTTTTGTGTTCAATAGAGCATATTTCAGGGGTGGTCCCATATAAATTTGTTCACGATCGTATTTGAAGTCGGTCTGCTAAGTTTTTAACATACATAACATAAGCTCACGCCTGTATCCCCGAAGGGTTAGGCAGAGGCGCACTAGCGAACTAGAACTACCATATTTCGCCGAGCTTAGTTCCGTCCCAAATGTGATAGGGGCGAGCTCATCGCCATATCGGGCACAAATTTTATGTTAAGTTTTTAAACTTGTGATTATTGACATTTCACGCTAGCGACGACATCCAATAATTTTTATGGAAAACGTCAATTCCCTACGTGCTGGAGACGTTCGGGTGTTTGTCATATCAATATTTTACGTAATCGCTAGCGTGAAATGCCAAAAAGCTCATGGCCGAGCTACAGAATGACATCAATGTCACCGGAAGTTATGTGTGCAATAACTGTACTACATAGTACTATGATTGCATATTAATAATTCTAAGAAAGACGAGTAAATAGCAGTAAGTTTGCTTATGCGTGTTGTGATGTTAAATTATTTCTGCCAGCGACGTGCATAGGTATTTAGATTGGGTAAACAAAAATCTTGCATCAGTATTTTCTTCAATTTATTCTTGCTTTACTTTGACCAGCATGGTAATTCTCACGTCAATTTAAAATAATACGCTGAACGCTGTTTGAAAAACTCTTTTCGGTGATAATAGTTTTCACTCATTATGTAATTTTAGCAAATTGAAAGGGTAGACATTGTCTCTTTGTCTTTATGAAATGCACGCCACTGCCTTCTGGCACAACGTTTCTCCCCTATGTGATAGCCTTTTTATTGCGATGTATATTGTAAGATGACCCGCGACATTCGCTGAGAACTTGCAATCCGAGTCTTAATTCGCAGCTGGCGAGTCAGTCGAGAACGATGATTCATTATACAACATAAACAAACCATATTTCCATTTAAATATTTACAGCTAAGGTTGAAATTTATACAACAGCTTAGACGCGCTTACGTCTTTCATAAGCGACGTTATTGGAGTTGGCAACCGTGTACATGAGTCATAGGTGCGCTCCCAAGATCATCTCTATGAACGCTTTGTGGCCGTAGTACTTTAAATTCAGTGAAAAATTGGCATCGGAGCTCCAAAAAGTCAACTGATTGAAAATAATCGTAAATTATTATATTTTGAGATTCCCGCGAACTGTGATTCAGAAAGTTATGATTTTGATTACATGCCAACGTTTTGCGATAGTGTTGTTACTGTACTACGATTTTAATTGCGCTTCGGTAATATTTGTTTTATTCAGAATATGAATTCCCAACCTTCTCAATAGTATTACTAGAAATAGTCCAATATATAGACTGCCTCCGTGGCGTGGTGGTATTTCGGTACGACTACGGTTCTGAGGTATCGGGTTCGATCCCCGGGTCGGGCAAAGTGATATCGGATTTTTCTATATCAGCCCGGAGTCTGATATTTGTGCCCGTTATGGCGATAGGCTCGCCCCCTATCACATCTGGGACGGAACTAAGCTCGGCGAAATGTGGGTGTTCTAGTTCGCTAGTACGCCTTTGCCTACCCTTTCGAGGATAAAGGCGTGAACTTATATTATGTAACTATTACTCCAGTATCACAAAAAACTGATTTGAATATCTTGCTTTCTTCTACTGTCTCACCTGATGGCCAATGCATGCCGTTATAGATCTGATTAGCTCATCACTCCGAAATAGACGAAGATTGCTTAACATAACTTTAATCATACTTTACGTGTATCGCGTAATGCATAGCTGTGTTTCTTCACAGTGGCTAATGATAATCGCTTCTAGATCTTGCATGTACGCAAAACTAACAATGGATGTCGTATTGTGCAACTTTTTTGCTGTGGACGAGTTGGTAAGTGAGACCGGTGGCAAACAACGTACTACTGATTATTTCTCTTCTCATGACTAGTGGCAGTACAGCGGCCATAGCAGGAAAATTTCTGACAACCGTAAATGTATTTCAGCTCGATGCGCGGCTATGAAATTTGTATGAAATATTAACCAAACGTCATCAGTGCGCAGCGAACTCGAATACATTTACATTTACATAAGTTTTTCGTGCTCGGGCTACTGTAGACCAACCATGAGTTTTTGACATTACTCGCTAGCGACTCCGTAAAATATTTGTATGACAAACACCCAAATGCCTCTAGCGGTTACGCGGGAAACTGACTTTCCTTACAAATATTTTACGTCCTCGCTCGCGTAAAAACGTGCAAAAACTCATGGTTGGCCTACTGATATCTGGTATTGTAGTGGATACTAAGCCTGCAAACCGTGAAGTTGGAGGATCTAATTCGATAACAGTGTATGAAATTTACAATTTGAAAATCACATTTTGTTAGTATTACCATTGATTTGCTCCCTTTATGAATTGTTGGTCGTCTTCTTCCATTTCTTCGTGACTTAAATTATGATGAGAACCTGACTGTAGTATTCATTTACAAGAACAAGTATTCATGAAAGTTCGTTGCCGATGTCTATGGGCGACGGTAACCATTTACCATGAGTAGCTCAACCATGAGATTCTTTGACATTTCTCGCGAGCGACAACGTTAAATAAGACTAAACACCAGTCACACTAGCGGTTACTTGGGGAATTAATGTTTTTAATACAAATTATTTTACGTAATCGCTAGCGAGAAATGTAAAAAAATCATAGTTAAGGGTCGGCCGTCTGTCTTCGTAGAACAGTCAGATTTATAACTTTCTTTGATCGATTCGTGAATAACACGTGTGTTGTGAAGTGGTCATGGCCGGTAGGACAACGATGGACATGTGTCGTATGTTGTAACTTGTAACTAATGTCGAGAGTCGTGTGTCGTGTCGTGTCGCGTGTCGTACAAGCGCCACGTGCCGCACTACGTTCCTTTGTGTCGCAGCCCGTACGCGCATCTATGTTTGTAAACACTCGCACCACCGCCGCCGGATAAACATCTTTGTGTACTCACTACTCATCTGTGCGCGCGCGTTTTATTTCACATAGCTGTTGCCCGCGACTCTGCTCCCGTGATTAGAGCGAACTTCGACAAATAAGTCAAAGAAACGACTCAGTGAGGATTTGGGATTTTTAAATCGAACTTTGACTTAGTCCGAGTCATTTTTTACATGAAAACATTTGCTTAGTCTGTCTTGTTTTCTTGTAATAAATGGGTCGGACTAAGTCGAAATTCGATTTTAAAATTCCAAATGGTCACCGAGTTCGTTTCTTTGACTTACTTAGTCGAAGTTCGCTCTATACATCTCAGCCTCAAACATGTTGTTGGTTTGTTTATTTTTCAAAATTAAATAAAGTCTAAAACGAACGAAATTACCCGACGTATTTTTGCCCATTTCGTATATCTTTGAACTCCTTTCATCTTATTTTATCACTTATTTACTCAAAACCTAAACTTTTAAAATAGGAAAGTATTTTAAACGACCTATAAAGTACTTAGCATGACATTTGATATACCTCTAAAATGTTGCTTGTGCTCGAAATGTTTAAACCATTAAACCATTTAAACCATTTATTTTCTACACACACATACATCGACAAAATCGAGATGTCTAAGTCCTTCGTTTAGATAAACAATATCACCTAAAATAATCTAAACTCATGTACATAAATGTGTAACCTACAGAACAGTCATAGCCCTTTTCCAGCAAATATCAATAAAAACCGTTTGCCCTACAACTTGACAAACCAAAATCGAGTTGAATCTATTGAATAATTAATAGAGTAGGGGCGACTAAATGTTTGAATCGGTATTTATTATTGATTTAATAACGTATTATAACGGTAGCTATATACCGTTGTTTGCTTTTTATTACGTTAATTAATACGAACGAGCGGTCAAATATTTCATAAAGCGTATAATAATCGTGAAAATATTAATGAGTTGTTACATAACTGACCTTTTGTGATATACATGAAACCGCACGCTGGGCCGATTTGAGCGAACCGTGGCTCACTGGACGGTCAACCGAAAATTAATTAACATACTTTGGGCGCAACCCTCTACTGCGTACTGCTCGCCTCACAGGTGGTCCACGCCACCCTCACAAAACACCCCTGGGTTAGGGTTGTTGCCTCTGTGATACCACTCGAATATCATTTCGGTAATGTTGGCATATTCAAGTAATGAATTGCGAGGGATTGTGTTAATTTTTAATTCAAACATTACAAAAAGGTCGCAGGAAGTCGCTTGATGCAGGCCGCTTCCAACAGGTCGATCTGGAAATCTTTGGGGGAGGCCTATGTTTAGCAGTGGACGTCCTTTGGCTGATTATGATGATGATGATGATGATGATGATGATGATGATGATGATGATGATGATGATGATGATGATGATGATGATGATGATGATGATGATGATGATGATGATGATGATGATGATTACAAAATTAAAGCCCTTTCGTTTTGCATTGATTTGGGCAAAAACATGTTATTTATTGATATCAGATTGAAACACCGCAATGTTGTTATATCGATGTAGTTCGGCCTGCAGTTACCTATTATAACTTTCTTTCTTCCTGCCTTTATCCTTACCTTAATGCAGGGTCGGCGCAACACACTTTTTCAAGCATGTTGCAGAAAGGATTTGGCTTAATTTTTACGACCGGTTATCTGACGTCAAACCCCTCTTAGGTATCCAGTCCTGGACAAATTCAATTAAAAAATTCTTTGCCCGACCTGGGAATTGAACCTAGGACCTCCCAGTCCATTATGCTACTTCTAGATCAAGGAGGCGACAGTTGCCTGATATAATGTTAAGAATAATTAGGATAAATAAAACACCCTTTTCTAAATCAGTTAAAAAGTACTTTGTAGGAATTTGTGCCCGATATAGCGACAGGCTCGCCCCCTATCACACCTGGGACGGAACTTAGCCCGGCGAAATGTGGGTGTTCTAGTTCGTTAGTGCGCCTCTGCCTACCCCTTCGGGGATACAGGCATGAGCTTATGTTAAAAAGTACTGTGAAAGTACAGCCAGTATAGATTTCATCCAGCACGCGATATAGTGGTCACATAGTATTAAATTGCCGGAATTGTTCCGCCGTTAAATGCATTCCATCTACAAGGAGTCGCGTGCGAACAACCCACCTACTTTACTTTTGAAGACTTTGTTTAGCACATTTTTAAGGGAAAAATTCGTCAGCGCGGATCGTGATAATTGGGCGTAATTATGAAATATCCTACATCAGTATTTATTCATGGTAGGGGAAGGGGCCAATTCTGATTGGGCAGCTTAACTATTTTTCATTGAACTAAGTACTTAATTATACATAACATAAGCTCACGCCTGTATCCCCGCAGAGGTAGGCAGAGACGCACTAGCGAACTATAACACCCACATTTCGCCGAGCTTAGTTCCGTCCCAGATGTTATAGAGGGCGAGCCTATCGCCATATCGGGTACAAATACAGTCTCCAGGCTGATAAAAATCCAATATCACTTTGTCCGACCCGGGGATCGAACCCGAGACCTCAGAACCGTAGTCGTACCGAAATACCACCACGCCACCGAGGCAGTCTTGGTATTTGTTTCTAACTTTTTATCAAAGGTTAAACTCTGAAATCTTAGTTTAAAAGATTGTAACATCAACTAAATATATTTAATGACATCGTGGGAATATTTAAATCTGTAACTGACACAAAAAATCATACGAGAAAGTTAAAATTATTAGAAACATGACACTAACATAATTTTGTTTGGAACTTATTCAATTCTTCAATCAGTCTCATAATAACATAACTTTACGAAAGTAGTCAAACGTGACTTAAACCAAATCGAAAAATTAATTATGAAAGTAATCCGGGTTTATGACTGATTGAAATTAATGAAATTACATTTGATCTGGACGATAACTTCGGAGGCCAGCATTGCACAACGTGTATTATATTTTCATATTATTATGTATCTTGTAGAGGTATTTAATATGATAAACCCTGATAAATATTTTTAAATACACCCCGATCACTGTTATTTTGTTAAATCTTCTCGATCGGTTGTCTGGTAGAAATCGCTTTAGGCGATAAGACCGCCTATTGTTTACACTTTATATTACTTAGTCCTTTTTGTAATTTGTTTTTTTTTAATTGGTGTGCAATGAATAGTTATCTATCTATCTAAACCCACACTTTAATTAAATGTCCTGATAGACTAATTGAATTATGAACAATAAGCTACAATTCTGAGAGCATTTTTCTGCAATAACAAATCCAACATCAACGCAATTAAAGTTTAACAAACTTAAACCGTCTTCACCATTTTTACACATTTAAGCCCATATCTTCAAAACTATTGAACCGATTTTGATGGACACCATTCCCTAACTTGGAAAATACCTAATTCAATAATCACAAGTTTTAAAACTTAACTGACCGACTTCCAATTTACCAATCGTGACCAAATTTATATGGGACCACCCTTGAAAAAGTTCTATCGAACACAAAAAGAATTTTGAAAATCGGTCCACATTTGACGGAGATATCGCGTAACATACATTAAAAAAATATAGACGAATTGAGGACCTCCTCTTTTGTGGAAGTCGGTCGATAAAAAAAGATTCGTAGCAATCCGATTTATAGTTTCTGACATATACGTGGATAAACATACATAGAATACACTCATACATACACTTATGAAATTTCGCACATCTGTTCGGAAACCTATATGACTAACATATGTGAATATCGTACAATTCTAAAAATATTACATACATACGGGTCGAATTAATAAAAATAAATAAATGAATATAAATAACACTCAATAGTCACACACATAGTGCTGACCCCACACTAACATAATAGTCTTGTGTCGTAGGTATCAGGAACTACGAGAGACTTTCGGTCTCACAACACCCAGACCCGAAACAAATATCTGTGGGCCACACAAACATTTGTCTCAGTGCGGGGATCGAACCCGCGGCCTCTCGCTTCACAGCCGGCTTCTCACCCACTGCGCCACGGAGGCTGTCGCCATTGATAACCTAATTTTTTGAAGTCGGGTAAAAAAGAATGGTACAAAAAGTTTGTCTATAACGCAGGACGCGTGTTATTCAATATATTCCCTCTACACGTATAATAGAAGATAAATATACGATAAAACTATAAACATGTGCAACACAAAGGCTGCTCGCCACTGTTAGTATAAGTTTTGTCTTTACCTTGATATGAGTAAGCGGGCTACATAGTGGGTATCGTCTATAAATACAGTGTTCCTTTGTACCTCCCACTCGATGCGGTGTTATAACTATTCCCGAGTGCTTACTCCAGTTCTATTTCAGTTTACGTTATAGCGCTAAACACGCACGGGAATCACAATTTTCCCATAGCGTTCACATATCACAACGCATATGAATCGGTGCGGTCGATTACATCCAATTTAGGATTGATTATCGAATAGAATACATAATGGGCCTTACTTATAAAAGCATTTTTAGCTGAGCAAATGGTTAAGAATAACCTGTCACTTTTTTTCTTGTGTTACATTGTTTAAAAATGAAAGGGACAACCTATGGTATAAAGTTAAGCAGCGCTTAAAAATTTGTATAAGTAAGGGGCAATTACTTTTAATATAGAAATAATTTTGACGTTTTGATGTTTAATGGATTTAATATTTCTCAAAGCATCAGAACTGACTTGAAAAATCGGAATTCATTGAGAGTACGGAGAATCGAGACAACTTATGTACAATACCTATTATAATATTGTGTTGTTTGTTTTGTTTTTAGTTCAAACTATGATTACAATGTCACTAAAATGTAGTATGAGATATAGAGTCATATTTACTTAAAAGACCTTGCTTGATACATGAATACTCTGCAATATCTTAACGACCCGGCAGGATAAGGTCCTTCATATTCCGATAACAAGACAGGAAATCTTAATATAGGACTGATCATAGACCCGAGTACACACAATACACATAACGAAAAACTCAACACGTATGAACTCATCATCATCATCATCAGCCACAGGACGTCGACTGCTGGAAAAAGAAAATGAAAACAACTAAAAAGACAATGAAAACAATAACTCACAAAATGAAAATCAATAAAAGACACAAACATTTGTGGAACTATAAACTCTATAGAACACGGAATGAATCTTAAAAATCGATCGACAATTATTGTCGGAGATATTGCGTAAAAATACGAATTGCCAACCTTCTCCGTTTGAAGTTGGTTCACGAATCCAAACCATTACGTACGTCACGGACGAAAAAAAAATTGGACGTAGTTCTAGGAACATTGAAAGTGAAGCAGAGTTTTCTGCCTATTCGATCTATCGACACGTAATGGCGGCAACTGAGCGTGTTATGAGTGTTAATGTGAGCGTAGGGCACTTTTGTACAGTGTCAGGTGTGTTTGTGTGCGTGGCTTATCTGCAGCTTCCGTTTAACTATAGGCGAGAAGGTGTCCTTCTTTTTTATACGCCCGTGGTTTTAATATATGCTGGTGTTCATAAAATAGCTGCCGGAGAATCGAGCGTAGGGCCCTTATTGCGGACACTTGTCATATCAGCACAATGAGCGCGGGAGCAGGCGGGAGATGCCACCCGGCCCGATGCTTTATTATTTTAATTATTGCACGTTGACGATGCGCCCTTTGTGGGGCGGCCGCGGAGACTGGTTGGATTACTCACTGCTGAATAATTGTCCTAATTGAAGACTCTTGATATAATGGCGGGTGTGCGGTGCGTATGTGTGTGTGCGTATGTGTGTGCGTATGTTTGTTACTACGTATTGTCGCTACTGTAAAAAATTTACCTATAAAAATTGTATGGTCATTTGGTGACTGCCTTGGTGCGTGGTTGTATTTCGTTACTACCGTCCTGAGATCTCGGGTTCGATCTCCGAGTCGGTAAAGTGATATTGGATTTTGCCATATCAGCCCGGAGTCTGGAATTTGTGCCCGATATGGCTATAGGCTCGCCTCCTATCACATCTGGGACTGAACTAAGCTCGGCGAAATGTGTTCTAGTTCGCTAATGCGCCTTTGTCTACCCCTTCCGTATTCAGGCGTGACCTTATGTTATGTGTTCATTTTGTTTGTTACAGTTAAACCACAAAGTATTGTCATGCTTTCATAATATACACAAAATAATTTTGTGCATAGTTGTTTGTGACTAAAAATAAACAAGTACCTATATAGTACCAGTCTGACCCGTGACCACGAAGGCTGCAAAGCTTTCGAAACGTCGGGCATAAAAATTAAAACCAAATCGTGATAGAATCCGCAAAAATAGTTTAATTTCAATGAACAACATTCACGTAAACCTAAGAAACTATTAAGTATCTATGTACAGGATTTTTTGTACAAACAAGGCAAACCGCAACAATGGTGGACATCGAATAAATACGACACAAAACAACGTCAATGTGACGTATGTTTTATTTCTGAAGACTTGGAATGATGTATGTGTGTTTTAATGCAGTTGGAAATATCGCGGCGCGGTGGTGCAAAACAATAAGTGTGGCTTGACAAACTTATCTGTGCGTGTAAAAGAGGAGACACCTGTAGCCCGAGCACGAAAAACTAATGTAAATGTATTCGAGTTCGCTGCGCACTGATGATGTTTGGTTAATATTTCATACAAATTTCATAGACGCGCATCGAGTTCGAATACATTTACGGTTGTCAGAAATTTTCCTGCTCAGGCCGCTGATTTGTATGACAATTGACAAACACTCGGTTACGTATGGAATTGATGTTTTTCATACAAATTAATTTACGTAGTCGTTAGAGCGAAATGTCAAAAAAACTCATGATCGAGTTACAGATTTAGTGCTAACAACTGATGCCGACAATACGAAATATTGGCTACGCCGTAAATGGGTCACCTCGACCGGGTTATTACCACGGTCTCGCAGATCCTCTTGCCAATCTCCACTCGTTTCGCATTCATTATTCTTCAGTTGTTTCAGTTCTCCATTGGCAGCGAAGATCAGTCATTCACCCATTTCATAATGCCACAAAAATAATAAATCAATAACAATTTTGCAACATAAACAAATTATTTAACAGGCGGACCCTGGCAGAAGGCCGGTATAACGCCAGACAGAAAGAAAGAAATGATTGAACCCTCAATAGCTATATCACAAATCGAATAGAATAAGGTGATTATTAATTTAAATGTCGTCCAATAAAACGATGCTGTTTCCGATTTTTGACACACGCACAGATATACTTGTCATACTGTAAAGCTGAACAAGCGGGTGTGTTGCGTCACCGCGTGTTGACATGGCATGCACAACACAACACACCATGTCGCCGCGAGTGTATAACTGGCATTATTAACATTGAGAAATGGTATTTCATCATCCGTAATTCATTTTTTGCAGTTAATTATATCGGTGATATGTCGATACGGTTTTATTGGTCGTTGAAGTATTTTTGAGATGTGGATATTCTTATTCATAACAGCCTCCTTGACGCAGCGGACGAGTAGTCAGCTATGAAGCGAAAGGCCGCGGATTCGATCCCCGCACCGAGATAAAAGTTTGTGTGGCCCACAGATATTTGTTTCGGGTCTAGGTGTTGTGAGACCGAAAGTCTTTCATAGTTCCTGACACTCATGACACAAGACTCGTATCTCACTGCGGAGTCAGGACTATGTGTGTGAGTGTTGAATGTTATTTATTTATGTATAATCTTGTATGGACAGTGCCAAGGGTGCGTTGCCACTCGCCATGAACGTCCCAAAAAGCACTGGCTAAAGATGATAGAGAAAGATATGAGAGCCAATGGTGAACTAGGGAGAGTTTAGAACGGGACGAAGTAAAAGCGTTTAACTAAGAAGGCGGACATTGGCATAATGCCAGAAAGAAAGATTTCGTATGGGCAATATGAATAGGAAAGATGGCATAGTTTTGTAGCGTGATGCTTGATAACTCTTCGGTTATTTTTTTTATTGAATTTCGGTACGACTACTATTCTGAGGTCTCAGGTTCGATCCCCGGATCGGGCAAAGTGATATTGGATTTTTCCATATCAGCCTGGAGCCTGGAATTTGTGCCCGATGTGGCGATAGGCTCACTACACGCACTCACGCACAGGGGCGGAACTACGCTCGGCAAAATGTGGGTGTCCACTAATGCACCTCTGCATACCACTTCGGGGATACAGACGTGAGCTTATGTTATGGTATTTTCAACCCTTAGATTTAAAAAAACTTGCTCGACTTGTGTCGAACCCAAGACCTCCCGTTCACGGTCAACGTCATTGCCAATAGACCAGTGGGCGGTGACTCACACGGTGATAGTAATTGTTCTGACAAGATAAGATTACGCAAATGCTTTTTAAATGGGTTTATTACCTCTTTTGTTTTATAACTTCTGGTATCGTAAAAATTACCCCTAGAAAAGGGTCCCCTGTATAACAGTAAAATTGAATACTTCATTTCTGAAATAAAATTACCGATTTTTTTAAGGCAGAAGAGATAAGATTTATAAAGTAGCTCGACTTGACTGCCTCGGTGGCGTAGTTGTATTACGGTACGACTACAGTCCGGAGGTCTCAGGTTTGATCCCCGGGTCGGGCAAAGTGGATTTTTCAGTATCAGCCCGGAGTCCAGAATTTGTGGCCAATATGGCGATAGGCTCGCCCCCTATTACATCTGGGACGGCAAAATGTGGGCGTTCTAGTTCGTCTCTGCCTATCCCTTCGGGTATACAGGAGTGAGTCTATGTGTAAAGTAGCTAGGAGTCCAAGAAATAGTTGCTTCCCTGCCTTAATTTCCGAATTAAAATAACCAAATGTTTTTAAAGGTGAGTGAAGATATAAGATTTATAAAGTAGCTAGGACAGCTCGTGAAGGCGGGCGGCGCATACTTTCGTCTCTCAGCTCGATCCGATCTTCATAAAGAAATTCTCCGTTTTGATATTATATTTATATTGTAAATGTTTCGTACCTGCATATTTGTAACAGTAAATATGAAAATTTCCGGAATGCCTGCGACCTCGCTTCTTGGATCTCAGGAGCAGATTATTCGATATTAAGAATATTTCGGATTCAGTCGGTTCCGGTTTTGGTTTTAACTTTAATGTGTTCTTGGAAACTTGGCCGCGTTTGTGATTGTCGATTAGATTTGATCTCTTCTCAACTTGTGAGAGCTCGATAGATCTTAACAGGCAGCTATTTTACTATTCTTTCACTGTATTTCAAAGAATACGTAAAATTCATGATGGAAATGGGACTCCAAGACTCTGGTCTTGGATGTCTATGGACGGTAGAGATCATTTACCATCAGGAGACCCATCTGTTCGTTTGCCAGTATGTGCTATAAAAAACAATTTAATTGATATCAAATGTTGTATTTGGCTCGCAACTCTACTTACGTAGGCTTTAGTGTCCTTGTCATATTTTCGAATTACAATAGCCTATGCCACTTAAAAAAATATGTTGATTCGCTTCATGACAGCGTGAAAGATAGACAACTAACTTACAAACACATTCATTTATAACAAATATAGATTGGCGTGTTATCATGTACTTCGACTACTTAAAACATCTTATGAAAGACGCCTCTATACAGAACACAAGCGTATTGTGTATAAAGAACAAATTGCCGACGATAAATGGTTTATGCTAGTCATTGGAACAAGTTTGCCCAGTTAGATGTATTATCACATCGGGCACAAGCACAATACGATTGGAAGTTTACAACGCGGGCATCCGATACGGTAAACAAACAAACACACTGACGTCAAACGCGTTGGACGCGAGAAATGAGAGGACTGGTTGTCAGGGCTGACGCTCGTATCGAAAGTTAAGCTTTGCAGTTTGTGCGTGTGACAACCAGAAAGCTTAGACCTGTCATAAATTATTATAATTACGAAAAAAATGTGGACGAATATTAATGCCTATCATTTTGGATCATCGATATATTAATTACCTAGATGCACAGTTGACGCTCGCGAAATGGGACAGCAAACGAGTGCTTAAGCACTATAGATCGATTGCTAATTAAACGGAGTAAACTGACAGATCGAAATGTCACTTTCCAAAATAATGTTGCTTACGTTCAAAACATAGTGATTGATCTAGTTCAATTTATATCATTCAAAGAAACAATAACTCAGCACTACCTTGCAAAATTAGAATTTTATTGTGTATTTTTAGAAATTTCAGCTTAACCCTTAGACTGAATGTCTGTGTAAATATTTTTGCGTATATAATAACAACAGATATGCGAAATTATAACAATGAAAATTACAAATATTTCTTTCATTATTTGAGAAAAATTACGTTCGACACATTCATAGCTTTTGCAAGTTTTGTTTATAATGAACCATGACTATAATTCCAGTAAACATGCCATAACTTAGCTTGCAGAAATTTACTATTACTATAATTCAGGAGACATGCAGTACTAATCACAAATAAGGCAGGAATTACGACTTTGATTTGGAGTTTAGAAAATGAAAGAATGTAATGGTTCACTGAATTGAAATATTTAAATGATTTTGATCTTTTTACCGCAGCACTATTTAAATTTCATGAAAAAGTGGCAACATTCGAAATGTCAGTTTACTCCGTTTAATTAGCAATCCTACTATAGCATAAGTTTTGCATACAGTCTGACGCTGATGGAATTCTAAATTTCAAAATTCAAATTTGAAGAACGCTTGCTCATTTCGTTTAAGAAGCTACTTTATTACACATGCATAGGGTTATATTTGTGTTGGTTTAATTAGAACTTGGGATCTTTTTCTTTGTTTTATTCCTGAGACCACTTTTTACGAGGATGTTTGCAAAGAACTGTGCATCTAGGGTATATTATATTGATGTTTTGGATACTTAACAAATTAAAGATCAATTTATTAATTTTCCACACAACTTTAAATGTACACAATTTAAATAAAAAACATAAATTACGGAAAAGGCACGAGTGCCAACCCTGCCAGTTACATTGAAGTAGTACGCACGGTGCGGTTCCTACGATGCACATTCGAAACATTACATATTGTGTACTGATGGATCGTTTACAATTGTTTCGAACATTGTTAAACGATGCTTCTTTTATCACGGTTATTCACAAATGAGAAAATAACAATAACAGATTTTATCAAAGCAATTAACATAATCCAAATTGACTGTTTAGTTACTCTTTTAATTAAAGTGCAATAAGTTGAGAGTTAAGTAAAAGCAGAGATAGCTCAGTCGGGAATCGTACGGACTGCCGAGACAAGGGTCGGAGGTTCGAGACCAACCCCATACACCTCTGACATCTCTATGTTAGGTGTATTTTCATTGTGAAATATCGCTTGCTATAACGATGAAGGAAAACATCGTGAGGAAACCTGCATACCCGAGAATTTCTCCATAAGAAATTCGAAGATATGTGAAGTCTATCAACCCGCATTAGGCCAGCGTGGTAAACTAAGGTCTAACCCCCTCTCATTAGTAGAGGAGGCCCGTGCCCAGCAATGGGACAGTAATATTATAGGGCTAATATTATTGTATATTATAAGTTAAGAGTTCACTGCTGAACATAGGACTCCACCAAAGATTTCCAAATTGACCTGTTGGAAGCGGCAGTATTCAGCAGTGGACGTCCTATGGCTGATAATGATGAAGTTAAGAGTCTATTAACATTTGTGCACATCACTGGACAATATATATGTCTTGCACCTGTAGCCCGAGCACGAAAAACTAATGTAAATATAAATGTATTCGAACTCGATGCGCGTCTATAAAATTTGTATGAAATATTAACCAAACGTCATCAGTGCGCAGCGAACTCGAATACATTTACATTTACGTTAGTTTTTCGTGCTCGGGCTACTGCTCTTATCCGTAACACACTACACTACGTAACACAATTGGGCACTTGACTATTTTTTATTGATTTTATACGAAATACACGTCATCTAAAACGTAACACAGAAAGAAATATTGAAATACTACCAAAAATAAAAAAACTTATAAGCCTCTGTAGTTTGGTGTAACTTCAAACAACGGGAAAGAGAAGTATCAGTAAAATCACATCACGGCCATAGCGGTGCGTGCGTTGGAAAGGGATAGCAAAATATCCCCACTACGCCCCCACTCTTGCTCGTTGCAGAATTTAAAATATGAATTACTGCCACATTTTTCAACCAATTTCGATGCGGTTTTTAGAGAAGGGTTTCTTTTTTGTTTTATTTGCTATAACATATAAAAATGTGTATGAAATGAAACATAGTTAAATACCCAATTCAAGCATGTTGCAGAAAGGATTTGTTTTTACGGCCGTCTCCTGCTTGACGTCAATCCTCTCTGTGAGATGCAAGATAGAGACATAAAGCAATGAAACGATTGATATATTTACAAATGAACAGTCATATCTTTCAAATAATCAGTGCCCGTTGCTCCGCCCATAAGGAGGAAAACATAAACAAATAAAATAAAAAGTTGTTATTGGTCGCAACTACGTAAGTAACACGTTTATAATGAGTGTATTTTCTAATGCCGCATTCAAACTGAACATACCTAGTGTTTTAGAGGAATGTGAACAATGATATTATTGGTTATTTAATTGGTTTCTGTTTGATATAAATTGAATAGGCTATAATATAATGGATTTTCCGCTATGTAATCTTAGTTATGACGGCGCGGTGTGCCGTTAGGCCTTTTTTTTAATGTGAACTTAATGTAATGTTAACTTTAGGGTTGGCGTCAGACAAGCAGCCGGTCATATAAACTAAGCTAAATCCTTTCTGCAACATGATAGAAAAAGTGTGTTGCGCCGACCGCCGACTTAGGTGGGATAAAGGTAGGTAGAAAGAAAGGTGAACATGCAAGTTAACAAGAGGATTCCTTTAATAATTCCATTAACTCATAGACAATGAGTCTACATAATAACATCTCTTAACTTCGTATAGTCAATTATTGTCTTTGAAATAATCTAGATTTTGACGGCTGTGGTCATCCTTTACCGAGAACTGGGGCGAATCAATAAGCATAAATATATAAATAATATTAACATAAGCTCGTCCTAAATACTACTCATGCACATGTTAGTGGGTTAAAAATATAATCGACAGTAAACAGTACATGGCCGTACCTAAAAGGCCTTTTGGCAATGTTATAGTAATTTTGATCCTTGGGGGGAAAAGTGTTAAGTCGTCCCCTTAGTCTAGTGGCATATATGGGCGGTGGACCGGAAGGTCGTGGGTTCGATGCCCAAGTAGGGCAAAACGAATTTTCTAATTTAATTTGCCCGGGACTGGATCCCTCAGAGGGGGTTGACGTCAGGCAGGCAGCCGGTCGTACAAACTTGCCAAACATTTTCTGCAATATGCTTGAAAAAGTGTGTTGCACCGACCCCACATTAAGGTGGGATAAGGGCAGGTAGAAAGAAAAAGAGGAAACGTGATAGTGTCTTTAATAATCAAGTACTACCATATTAACAGGTTTTTGATTCTTAGGGGGAAAGTGATAAGGTTTCTATTTAAGCAATTATCACCATATTAACAGGGTGTGTTTGTTTGTTCCAGCGAGCGGCGCGCTCGCAGCCGGCACCATTGCGTCCCCGTGGAGCACGGCCGCCGGCGCGCCCGACACCAATGGCTCGGGCGGCGCCGACGCCAAGCACCTCGACGTCGGCGATGCCAGCGACGATGAAAAGGTACACACTACACACGTACTTCTTTAGAGAACAACACATTACTCTAGGAGTGATAAGGGCAAAATAGGGAACGATGTCGAGCTTAGCCCTATTCCAAAAATCGTAATAATGTTGAAATAAAACTATTTCTACGGATTTTATCACGATTTGGTTTTAATTTTTATTCCCGACGTTTCGAAGGCTTTGCAGTCTTCATGGTGACGGATTGGACGTAAAAAAAGTTTTATTTCAATGAATAGCATTCGCGTAAACTTAAGAAATCGTGATAATGTTTTGTGTGATCAACAATTAGTGCCATAAGTTCCAGTCAGTTGTACCGGTTTCCAAACCAATATTATGTCGCTAGCAACCCCTTTCTCTCCTATGCGTAGCACTGAAAGTGTTTCCCACTAAGACATCATCACCATTACTGTAACCCGGACTAAAGGGGTTTCGGTTTTTGGGCTAAATGTCGACATTCTATTATCTATGGCAGCCCTAATGTAGTGAAAATCTTTTAAATTGTAGTTCCGAATATCCACGACAGACCATCCGTGCAGCGGCCCGAGTAGGAAAATTTCTGACAATCGTAAATGAATTCGAGCTCGATGCTCGTCTATGAAAGTATGAAATATTACCCAAATGTCATCAGTGCGCAACGAGCTTGATACCAATTCGATTGTCAGAAATACTCCTGCTGGGGCTGCAGGAATATAAATGTTACTGTCACATGTTTCTTCACCTTGACTTCTGTCATAATTTTAAGCGTGGTAAGCTGGTGGAATTACCAAATTACAACACAATAAATAAAATGCAGCAGGTGACTTATCTGAGTGTAAAATATAAATAATCTTCACCATCCATGAACGCCTACAATGGCAGAAATTGTGGGCGCGTTGTTGACCTTCGAGAAACAGAATGAGGATTAGGAACTGGGTAATTTGTTGAGGCTTAGGCAATCTCGTCGATTATCAGATCAAAAACTAACAGCAAAACTTCATATTGATAATGTGTTCGTTTTTAAATTCTCAGAATGCTTTCTCGGAATTTAAGTGTTCGATTTATCTATAAAATCGCCCCTTAGTCCTACCACATTGTGGGTATAAAAATACCATACACGAAATGTGGATGCATTTGTCGCATTTTTTCTCCTCATTCAGGTTTATACTCGTGATATTTACGTGTTAATAGTCTTAACGGGCGATGATACCAGCCTTTTTTTTTTTTTTTTTTTTTTTTGTCGCGGGGAAAAGTGTTTTACCACTGCCGCCGCGCCCGGGGGGGTGGACGCGGCGGGTATGTCGGGTTCGCCGGCCTTACGACCCAGCGCCGTGATGCCCGGGAGAGATGGTCGACATCCGGGCGACGCTGGGCCGCGTCCCTAACAAATGCCCTACACCGGCAATACCGACTAAAAACCCCGCGGTGGCCTACTTCGGCGCATGAGTGGGGCGGCCCCGGGGTATCCTGAGATAGCCTCGGATTGCTACCGGAACCGCCCCTGCGCGGTGCCGCCTTGCGGCCCGTCTCCGATTTGGGGGGGCTCAGAAGCCCCCGCCGCCGAAGGACGCCCTCGGCGTCTACGGCAGCACGAGGCCGACCGTCCTTGCTGCCGTCCGTCCCGGGGTCGCAAGTACAATAGTACTATAAGGGGCGCACAGCCCCCCGCTGCGCGCCCGCGACCCCGGAAGGCCCCTATTAGTCGCCTCTTACGACAGGCAGGGGTTACCGTGGTGGAATTCTCCAAACGCCCCCATTCCACAGGGCGGGAGACGCCGGTCAGTCGTCCACCCGGCGCCTCCTACGTCTCCTTTGGCGGCGGGCGGGATCGCTCTGCTCACGATCCCGCTCGGCGCTCTCCTTCTGCGAGATGGCGCGCTCGCAGAAGGAGACCATCGCACGCCATGACCTCCGGCTGCCGACCATGGCGGACACCACGGCCGGCAGCGAGAGGTCTCCTCCGACGACTGCTATGAGAGCGCTGCGCTCCTCCACCCAGGCTGGGCACTCCTCTAGAGTGTGTTGGGCCGTGTCCTCGCGGCAGTTGCCACAATGGTGGCACACGGCGGACGCCTCTTTTCCGGCTATACGACACAGGTACGAGCCGAAACACCCGTGGCCCGTCAGCACCTGTGTCAGCCGGAATGTAGGCGCACCGTGGCGCCTGTCTAACCACTCTCTTAGGACAGGTCGCACTGCCGCGACGGTCCTCAAGCCCGAACTCGGGCTCTCCAGCCTGGCATGCCACTCCTCCACGGCGGCTCTGCGGAACCTGGCCGCAATCTCCCTCGGGGCAAGCCTCTCCCGATGACGGGACGCGATGATACCAGCCTGCGGTAGGGCACTCCACACAGCCCTTCTCTCAAATTATAATAGATTTAGTAATCTGTCCTCTGGTACAATGCGTATCTAATCAATAAATCGATATTGAAACTAGACGAAAAACTATAGCGATCTCGTATTTCGAAAGAAGAAACTACTCGAATTTAGCTTTTTTGGGAATACAGAGCCTTGATTTTTTAATGGAATGGGCTACTTAGAGTATTAGACAGAAATACAATATTTATCTCCTGGATTCTGCAATTCTCCACTTCGGTTATTACTTATTGTCTTCTTGAAAACATAATGCTCCTTCTTTATAGAACCATTTACGGACTTCTTAACTTAAAACTAGATTGTCCCTTTCATTTTCAAACAATGTTATGCAAGAAAAAGTGACAAGCTAGGATTAAAGATAAGAAGCGCGTAAATATTTTATAAGTAAGAGGCAATAAAAATAACATTGGCAACTAAGGTGAAAACCTTATCAAAATCGATCAAATAGTTTTTAAGATAAATAGGAACATCAGTTTTTTGCACATAAATATGTCACGCTAAACGTTTACCGTTCAGTCGTGGGTAAAAATATAATCACATATTACTGTACATAGTAAAGTGTGCATCTGATGCAGGCCTATGTGCATTAACTGTGAAACCTCGCTTTTTATTTTTTTTTGTCTTTGAGCCTGACCAACGGTTCATGTCACGCTCATCAACTACCGTCCTGTTAGTGTAGTTCATCAAAGCATTTACTAATCGAATCATTATATGATAGGCTCAATGAAACGATATTTTCTTTTATTTTGTACTTTTTGCAGTGTGTAATATCTTCTCAGTGTTACTAAAAATAATCTGAAAGGCAATTAATGGTAAACGAAACTTACGTTTGAATCTTGCATTTGATCATATTTTAGAATTGCCGCGATTTTTAAATCAAATTAAATTAATTCGAATAAAATTAGTTGAAAATCTTTCAGCAAGAAAGAAGAATTCGAATAAAATAAATTGAAAGAAAGAAAGACCAATGTATAAAAAAGACTCTTATACCTACATAAGGACGCTCGTATAAACATAAAGGCAATAGATTAAAACATTTTAATATAATGAATAATAATTATTGATTATTTTGATGATGATAATGAAAAATATTACCTAGAATCTATTTTCATTGGCAAGTTTTATTGAGGAAAAGAGGAAAGTCAACAACTAGCGTCGCACCTTATGGTGAACGATCACCGTCTGCCACGAAAACCTGCAACACCTGCGGCCACTGTGGAATATTGTTTACATTATGTGTAAATATTGACTCGCAAGTATATTAACAAAAGCAGAAACAGCAGCGATGTTTCAAGTGGTTTCACGGAATAGTGAATCACGATGTTTTCGAACACCGAACGCCGTCAGTTGGACCGACGTGAACGCAACGCGATATTTTTATTTTCTTTTGAGAATAGAAGCTAGTCTATTAATTACAATGACGCACTACTTGACTAGTATCGAATACAGTAAACAAACCGACCGCCCAGATGTACATACATCTGTTTTATGTAAGTTTTCATTTGTGATAAGTTATAGGCGTGGGTCATTACTTGAAGTCTTCTTGGAAACAATTTCGTATGAAGCCGTCGCAATTGTCTGGCATGTTTCACGAGAATCGAGTGTGGCTGTTAATATGTGGACGTAATATTGATTAAATATTGACTTTGGCGAATGAGACGTTTAGAAAACGGTAGTCAAGATTAATTCTGGTAGTCTCGTGAGAAAATTTTATTAGTCACTATACTGTAATGGCTTCATTTAGTTTGAAGGTTACATTATCTGACATCTTTGATTAGACCTTGTAAATTTTAGAGAATCACAGTTTTCGTCTTCTCGGAATCGTTGTGCCTTTATCTGTCGGATGTTTGAAAGGTCACACCTACATTGTCAACAATATTAAGGCTCAATTGCACCACTATTATTAACCTAGAGTTAGTCCTAACCGCAAGCTAAATTGACAGAAAATGTATGAATGACATGTAACTTAACTTGCGGTTAGGACTAACTCTAGGTTAATAATAGTGGTGCAATTGAGCCTTAATGATATAGATATAAAGTAGAGTTAGTTATTTCGAACTGAAATTGATATTCCTGAATTTGTTTGAACTCCATAATCTATTTTGTTCATGTAGCATTAGTACTTGCTAATGTTATCTGATGGCAAATCGATTATCACCCCATTCCTCTTAAATCTTACAACTGATTATCATAAATGTTATGTCACTACAAAGGATATTAATTGAGACTGAAAAGAGGGAGTTTATCCAAATGTTGAAAATTCTCATAGTTTCAAGAAACAAGCTGCTAGTTCTCATTGTGTTTCTATGAAACAATTTTCGATCGACTTTCAAAAAGGAGAAGGTCCTCAATTCGTCTGTTTTTTTATGTATGTTACGCGATATCTCCGCCGAATGTGGACCGATCGTCAAAATTATTATTGTGTTCGATAGAGCTTCTTTCAAGGGTGGTCCCATATAAATTTGGTCACGATCGGATTTGAAGTGGGTCCGTTAAGTTTTTAAACTTGTGATTATACCATATGTATATGCATACTTGTTCATACAGTAGAAAAAAATGCTCACAACTTGCTGTTTAGAAATTCAAGTTTTATGACAAAGATGCGTTTCCAGGATATGTCGGCGGCGGACGCGGAAGGAGTATGGAGTCCTGACATCGAACAGAGCTTCCAAGAGGCGCTGGCGATATACCCACCATGCGGCCGGCGCAAGATCATCTTATCAGACGAGGGCAAGATGTACGGTGAGTCCGGACATGCTAGAGGAATCGGCCACTGGTAGGGGCCGGCTGGTAAATAAGTGTCTGGGTTCGATTCCCAGAAGAGGCAGTTGGAAAAGACGTTGGGTTGGAACTTGGAAAAGAACATGTTGAATGAAATGGAATTTATATTCTAGACTCTTATATTCAGACAGACTTACATGTTTAACCAGATGGTTAAACAATTAAACATATGAACATCTTTAATATTCGTAATTTTCAGAATTTTTTCGTAACTCGGACAATAATGAATACAAAAGGTAGACAGTTATTAAATATGTTAACGCAGACAATTACGTTCGATTAATGTACATACATGTCAATTTGCTTAAATAATGGAGCGGTATCAAGGCCACGCCGCCCAAAATGAACAATGGATGTGGCACGAGACAAAAGCCACTGTAGGTACCTACCTATTGATGCGAGCCGACAAAGCGGTTTGCGCAATAGGATTCCACGGAAAGACGTGAACCGACAATTATTATCTCACTCGATCGTACCATGTCGCCAATTCGAAGAAGTCAACTGGAGTCTCGTTGCTTTTGTTCGACGTTAGGACTTTATCACGTTCCGGAGGCGGGAAACGCTGAACGACTAAAACTTTCACCGGTTTATGTGTGAAAGTAAAAATCAGCTCTATATCTGGGTGTCGCAGCAAAGTACCAATAAGGTCCACTTGCAAGAAGTATGAAAGTTTAGTGGTGAACTTAGTCGGAAGAATTTGGTCTTGTTTAGTAAATTAGCATAGCCTGCATCTCTATTGCAACCTGAAAAATCTTACAAGAGACGCGATCTATCCATTGGACGTACATAATTATTACATTTTAAATAGTCCATCGATATTCTGTAAATCATCCAAAGTTTAAAAGAAAGTCTCTCTCTCGCGGTGCCTATCTACTACTGGATGTTGGCTGTCAACTCCCCATATTACTTTTTATTGCTTGCCAGATTGTATAGTTCTTCTTCCGTCTTATATTCATGA
Source organism: Clanis bilineata (assembly GCA_036417725.1). NCBI lineage: Eukaryota > Metazoa > Arthropoda > Insecta > Lepidoptera > Sphingidae > Clanis > Clanis bilineata. The sequence continues at coordinate 13,410,495 of CM071149.1, read as the reverse complement.
GCCACGATTTCCTCCTTCTACCAACGTGTGTTCAGTGTCATACCATTTCGGTACAATATTCATATTGCAATTATTCAGAATCCAAGCGTAGATCTATATGAGATGTCAAACGTAGATCGTGAAATCCTAAGCACACTTTTTAGGTTTTAGTGGATCTCACCTTTTTGAAGCAACCTGTATAAACTCGCCGAACGGTCCAATAAATCGTGGTTATTAAAATTAACCATTCCCGTTGTAACAACGGGGTGGGTGAACGTGAATTTTTTCACGTTACAATGTTAACTCTGAGAGCTTGGGAGCTCGTTAACGCCTACGTGACGACTGCTACTTAAACCAACGTTACGCCTTAGTAAATTAACTGCTGGAGAAAAATCTCTGTTTACACAGTCGATGCCAATCAAAACTTTATATGAGAACCAGTAGCAAAATGAAATATAATGCAAGGTAATAAAATTCTTTTAAAAATAGACTTAGGCTAAAGGAACATTCATCATCATCATCAGCCACAGGACACACTGCTGGACATAGGCCTCCCCCAAAGCTTTCCAGACCTGTTGGAAGTGGCCTATTCTATTATCTGTTTTATCTAAGATAGATATGTATATGCGTTAGTTCTTTTGCAATTATTGTTACGGTTTGCCGTTATTCTATCAGTAAACACTATTTTTTGTGATTTTTGTCAACAATACTTCTAAAATGACATAAAGTAACTACAAGTATCTTGAAAAATAATGTATGTAATGAAAGAAAGAACCGTGTTTCATAAAGCATTCTCCACGATGAACACCGTAGAAATAACTCTGTAATAACTAAAACTAACAGAAGCGCTGTAGTAGATTCAGAACGGACCTTTTTGAAAAGGTTATGGAGCAGAATTGACGTAGAACAATTATTAGTGGGAGCGAGTGCCATTTACACCGCCGGACACACATTAAGTTTCCGTCGAGCTCTAACATTATACGTCCCGGTTTTAATTAAAGGACTGCCCGCTCAGCCTGTCGTGCCAAATGGAATTGCTAAACAAATTCACCACAAAGGCGATATGTCCACCTTAAGTGATTTAATAGGCGTAAAGAAATTCGCCGTTTAAATTGCTCCGAATCCCTCTTATCTTTATAAAATTCAAAAAGGGAACGAGATTCGCAGAGTTATCTTGCTTTTAGTTTAATTAAACGTTTGTTTTGTTTAATTATTGTGTGTGATAATTAAACGTTAGTTGGGAACAAGCTTCTTCAGTCTATAGACAGAAGTAAAAGAGCATGGTGTATAATAATTGCGGACACGCGCCACGGCCGCGTCGCGTCGCCCGGACAATATATGAGCACATTACTCCGGGACGTGTCCTCCCGGGCTTAATCTAGCGCTGGGAGTGCGTCATCCTTGTCCATCGGTACACTGTGCATGGGGCTTAGCACGAACAACTTTCGACTGCGTATTCGAAACGAGATCTCGAACTCTTATGATATTTTGTTGTAATTTCACACACGCAGTAAACTCGATTCGGAAACATACATATACATACATATGCTCACGCCTTTATCCCCGAAGGGGTAGTCAGAGGTGCACTAGCGAACTAGTACACCCACATTTCGCCGAGCTTAGTTTCGTCCCAGATGTGATAGGGGTCCAGCCTATTACCATATCGGGCACAAATTCCAGACTGATATGGAACAATCCAATATCACTTTGCCCGACCCGGGGATCGAACCCGAGACCTCAGGACGGTAGTCGTACCGAAATACAGCCACGCCATCGAGACAGTCTAATGTCTAAGCCGAGGAATCATAGTCGAAAGTTATTTGCGCTACGGGTCCAGTGCGATCTCGCCCCAGCCCGCTACGTAATCTAATGTCGCACTCATTTTGTACGCTTGATTGCCGTGCACTCGTATCTGCTTGGCTATTATGCTTTCTCTTTTTGTTAACGAGATATTTTGACAGTACACGATAATTAAGGGCAATTAATTAAGAGGCGGTAAATGGTCGTAACGCGACGTAGAGCTATTAGCGTGTATTAATTGTTTAATTAGATATGATAGTATTATGAAATGATTTATCATTTGACATTAGTTGACTGATTAGACATTAAAGCCCCATTTAGACGAGAAAGTTTATCGCACGCGGCATGACGGAGACGAGTACAATAGAAAACTTTTGTTTAAGAAGATGCGTCACACAATTTAAAAACAGGATGATTTTCTATTACCTTTGTCGTCTATGTGAAACTCTCTCAATTTCAAAGAGATTTTCGATCGGGATAGAGAGAAATTAAAAGAAATTAATAAATGTTGTTATTTTCGTCAACTATAAAATATTATAGAATGACTTATAAAATGTAATATTAAAGCTTATTTACATTCAAGTGATGTCACCTTATCAGCGAATGTATACACGCGGTGAATCGACCGCAGTTTCTAGATAGAAAACTTGGAACATATTGAGCTATATAGAAAGAAAGAAAGAAATGTTTTATTGACACTAGTATAACACGCAACATTAACATAAGATTACACATTAAAGTAAACTAAGGGCGACTTGCAGCGCTGTTACTAATTTACCTACAGTTAAACCTAAACTCAATTTAAACTATAGCTTACTCCTATCTTCAAATCAACACTTGGGATAAATAGATATTTATTCCGGAGCTGCAAGTGGCCCTAAAATTAAATACAGAAAAAATTGCACGTCCATACCGTAACAACTAGGGGCCATCTCGGCATGAAGCTAGAGGTATATTGTGTTATGTATGTAAGTGAATGTTATTAGTGGATGAAGTGTGTTAGCCGGTAGCCGATGCACGTGTGCAGTTTGTACCGCGCAAGTTACGTAGCGATGCTCTACAGCGTGTAGTTGGGAACAGTTTGGCAACAAAGCCAGTGCCCGCTGTGGTGTCGGCACGTTCGTGAGTTAAGACATTCAAAACCGCTCAATATCCTGGCAGTATGAAAGTTTCGTCGGCACACGGCTTCACGTGGTCCGGGGGCGGCGGGCGAGGGGTTCGCCGGGAGGGCTAAACTATGCGAAGAATGCGCAATTAGTGAGCGAGCGAGCGTGTAAGGGGCCCGGCCGCGCCGCTAGGCGGCGAACGCAGTAAGAAAATATAAAGAAGGGGCGGGCCGCCCGCGCCGTTGTTTAGCACACCGCCCCCCTCGCTCGAGACCCCTCCGCCCGCGCCCGCCTTCGAGCATAACTCCCGATTGTCTCCCGAGAAATCCTCCTTAGACCTGTCGCAACTCAACCCTTTCCGCGAGGATTTGCTTCGCATAGCTTCTGTTTGGGTCAGCGTGAAATTCAGCTAAGACGGCGCGGACGCTCTAGTTCAGTACAAAGTCGAATATTTTTGTTTTTGTCGCTGTCTTATTGAAAGCGTTCACTGTGACTTTCATCTGGACCGAAATCTTTGGCGCGTTACAAAGGCAATCAAATTCAATCTATACCTACAAAATAACCTAGTTATATTTTAAATGTACATTATAGGGCAGGAGTCTATAGCTAGGTTTCTAGAGATTCGATCAATGTTAAAATTAACTAAATATCTGTCAAACTTCATGTCATGTCAAAATTAATTGTCAATCCGGAATTGTAGTCAAATGCTTTTCAATACAGAAAGCAGAGATGTTTTACCGTAGTATACCTAGTTACTGTACAATCAATTTGACTACTTTTTCAGAAAATGGTTAATTTTAGAACATAATATTTATTTAAAACATCAAGATAATGTGTGATGTGTCTAGTTACATTTCAGTAAACTCTATTAAAATTCACGTATTTAGTTCATCAGTTATCGATTTGGGAACTCCCATATGAGAGAAAATACTTAGTTACTTATTCAATCATATTCTATGACCAGTCTGTATAATAGAATTGAATAATAAAAGAAAATGGCATATTTTATGTCAGAGAAAATTAGTCCCTAGACACAAAAGATAGATAAGTGGAGTTCTGATGCAGTTTTATTTCCTCCGCCTCGCATTAATGAAAATATATTTCTGGGAATAAAGCCCTTTTAAGCGAAAACAATCGCGCAGTCATGCTTCAGGTACGAGAACGAACGTTAATGCATTTCTGATGGATCTTCAATATCTCCCCAGTTGTCGAATAAATTACGTTTCACAACGCCTCGGGTCACGGGGGAACCAACAAAAATATCAAATTGCTTTCATAACAAAACATCTTTGTTCTCAATATTGTATAAATCCAGTTTCGTAATAAACATTGTCATGATGGAAATTATGCCATTTCTCCACTAATTATACGGTTTTAATATTAATAACCGGTGGAGCAGCGCAGGCGCGGGCAGTCGGCAGTGCGCGCACGCACAATTTCATCCGTGCGGTGCGGCGGCGCGAGAGTGCGCGAGAGCGTGGCCGCGTCGCGCTGGCAATGGACCAAATTAGCTAACTAACGAACTAATAAATAATGATCTCTTGTTTTTCTATTCGGCGCGGAATAGAAACGTTCTGTCGGTCCTTGTGCATCCCGCGCTATTTATAGATGGATGCACACGACGCGACGTTTCGGGTGAAAGCACTCTTAATGCTCAATTCGCGTTGGGACATCGCAGGCGCCGATGTCACGACTCACGACCATCACCGACCAACACCACACACATAACAAACGACGTGTGTCTTCACCTCACTAATCCGCGCTAACAGCAATTTGTTAGAGTGGCCACACTTACTAATTTTAGCTTAACGCCCGCGCCGTGAAAACTTTACGACACTGCCATAATTTCGAAGTAATTTCAAGAATGTTTGACTTAACAGTCTTCTAGGGTTTGTTTCCCAAGCTCGCCGCTTTCAATTTAATTTTGTATAAAGGTAAAAATATAATAATAACGATTTGTGTTTCTTCATTTTTAATACAAGAAAGTAATGTTATGTCGTTTAAGGCCGCCTTATCTGTCTAAATTGTATGTCGAAAATCAATTTAAGAAGCCGTTAAAGTTGATTAGCGTTTGACCATTCGGGCGTAAGAAATGTAAACGGAGTTCTAAACCATTGGTGTTAATTGTAATTATTTGTATTTTGTAATATAGCACATTTGCAACTACTTCGTGGACAGAAAAAGCACAGTGATGAATCATCATTCCGCATAATAAGCGTTTTACTGTAAAAATAAAATCTTTACGTGTATTTTGTAGATTCGAATTGTATTAAAGATCCAATAAATGGAAGAAAATTATCCAAACTAACTTTCATTGTCCCTCCTATTCGAAGTAACACAACCAATATCGTCAAAACTGAGAACAAAATCATAGCACGAGCGTCCAATTCACGTATAAATAGTTCCATAGGCGTACGTAGAGTGTAGAGTGCACGCTCGCCTCAACGAGCAAGCAAGGGGTTAATTAAATTCGCACCAGCCGGCTCTCGTCGCCATCGCATTCCCCGAATTCAATGAGATTTCAATTTACTTTGGTCCGACCGAGCCTTCCTCCGTGTTGTTCACCAATTAATACACTGTTACCTAAATTAAAATCGCGACACAAGGTCAATTAGATCTTGTTTCAATTAACTTGATCATTATTTATTAGACAACACGTGGTTTGCACTATCTAATATCTATACAATATACAACCACGTTGCAAATATTTAACAACGTATTCTAAAAGCATTAATTAATTCTGCAGCATAAAAAATATTGGTGACAATTTGAATTGGTATTTCAAATGAAAATTTAATATAAATACAATGTACTGAATGCCGGATGAAAATTATATCAGAACGGCAAGTTGCATTGACTCGGGCCGTTCCACCCCGCATTCCGGGCCGATTGCAGTTTCAATCATTGAAAATAGCTATTCAAAATATTTTGAAAATTGTTTCATAACAGATCGGCGCTGCGCAGCCCCGCCGGCATCGCATTGTGGAGCGCACGTTTATCTGAATCAACTATGCGAAACATTTCGCGGGTTATGTCAATCTACGCACGCTTTGTTCTTTTTTGGTTTTCCACCGTGTCGGGTTTTAATCGGTGGAAATTGTTTTGCAGGAAGAAACGAGTTAATAGCGAGGTATATCAAGTTGAGGACAGGCAAGACGCGAACGAGAAAACAAGTCTCCTCACACATACAGGTGCTAGCTAGGCGAAAATTACGCGAAATACAGGCCAAACTTAAAGTGGTAAGTGCTCTCAACTATGCTTCTTAGTACGTTCTACGACTTGTTAGTTGTTGTTACTAAGTCAAGTTCAGACTCGAGAGACTTGAAATCTTTGCTGCGTTGAGTTGAGGTTTCAATGGTTTCGGAAGATTTTTACAAGCTTTTTCATCTTAAGCCGCGTCTCCTGCACTAAAACATTACACGAAACGTAGTTTTGCTACATATTCATGTCTGTGGTTCATTGTCCCGTGAGCAGGAGACAGTGAAAAACATTGTTTTGTATAGATGTTTTTGTGTTTTGTATCGAGAAAAATACGTGGAGACCCGCGTTTACCTGTTAATATGAGTCTAATTTTATAAATAATTTTTAAATCAGATTCATCCCAAATTGAGCATAACTGCAAACTTTAGTAACAAATCTGACTTTAGGGACAAAATAGTTAAGAGATTGAATTTTATTTTTTTAGTTCAAACTCTTTTCTTCCTACCTGAAGGAAAGGAAGAAAGGATTTGGCTTAATTTTCACGACCGGCTGTCTGCTTGATGTAACTTCCCTTTGGGGATCCAGCCCGGACAAATCTTGTTAGAAAAACCCTACTCGACATATACGCTGCAAACATTAAATTTAATTTTGTCCAGTTCAAACATTGCTTAATATGAAGACATACTCGTTCGTTCATAGATTATAAATAAAGCTCATATGTTAATAATAATAAAACGGTGGATATTAAAGATATAAATGAATGACGTTTAGGACGGTGGGGTGATGAAGGAAAAGGCCATGCAGTCAATGAGCACGCTATCTAGCGCACAGATAGTGGCAGGTTTACCACACCCAGCGTACCACCACACGGTACTCAACTTGCAAAAGGCATGCCTCTGTGTTATTTACAAAACAACAACAAACTAAATCGCCTCTGATTCGTGTTGCTTCTACCATAGGCATGTTGCCAAATGCACGTATCAAAAAAATATAATAACATAAATGGATAACCGAATTCGCTTTACTTACATTTTTCATTCGATGTTTTTCAACGCCGAATAAAGCGGCAGTTATAATACAATGTACATACGCAAGCACTGAATAGACGTTCGCAAAGCTCTCATTAATTGCGAATTGCTAACTTTTTAGGATTTCAAACTATGTTTTCGTTGAACAGTGGAAGTATGCTTACGTGTGTAGTAACATCTTCAGCCAAATAACACGACAGCTTATCGATGCAATGACGTTGAAACATTTGTTGAATGCGATTGTTATTTTTGCAGCAATTTTGGCAGCCAGGTCTACAAGCTGGTACGTCTCAAGAGTGAGTATACACTTTCTACTTTTAATTTTCAATTGACGTGCTGTTTTTATCACTGTCATTATTGATCCCTTGAGATCCATTATTGGATATAGATATACAACAGTCATTGACCCAAATCTCGCCACATCTCAAAGAGTTTATTATTTAAATATGACGATTTTTGTAAATATAGAGTGCACTAAAGCCCCCCTGGTTTACTTTAATTGGTAGTCACCAATTTTGTGTGTGGCAGTGGGGCAGCGACCATATATATTACGAGTATAATGATATTTGAAAAGTTCTCAAGGATTCTCACATTCCTGAACTTTCTTTCAATCTTTCTTTCTTTTTTTCAAGCATCTCGCAGAAAGATTTGGCTTAATTTTTACGACCGGCTTTCTACCTGACGTCAACCCCCTCTGAGGAATCCAGTCCCGAACAAACACCTCCCGGATCACAGCCCATATACGTTTCATCTAAACCAAGGAAGCAAATTCTCGTATTCCTCATTGTCAACAAAAACTTTGCTCAGCCTTTACACTTCAGCCGTTCCAACCTCTTGGTGATACAGCACACGTGTTATGATGAGGTCCAGTCTTCTCCTCCTTGTTAGTTAGTCGTTAGTTACCTCCTTCGTCTAGTGGCAGCGTATATGGGCTGTGAACCGGAAGGTCTAGGGTTCGATTCCCAGGTACAAAGCATTTTTTCTCATTTAATTTCCCCTGGACTGGATCCCCCAAAGGAGTTTGAGGTCAGGCAGGCAGCCGGTCGTAAATACTAAGCTAAATTTATTCTGCAACATGCTTTAAAAAGTGTGTTGCGCCGATATCTTAAGGTGGGATAAGGGCAGGTAGAAAGAAAAGTCATGATGAGGTCCAGTCTCACCCACCGTCCGTCCACAGTGTGAAGCCGTTCCCTGGCGGCGGGTACAAGGGCGTGGGCGGCGTGGGTGTGGGCGTGGGCGGCGCGGCGGACGTGGCTCCTCCGCCGCCGCCCTGGGAGGGACGCGCCATCGCCACGCACAAGCTCAGGCTCGTCGAGTTCTCCGCGTTCGTCGAGCACCCCAGAGACCCTGACACGGTGAGTCCATAACACTACCGCACCAATTACAACACATCATGCCATAGTGTGTAGACTCCACGGATTACTGGCTTCGGACTGGTTCATAAGAGCTTTTAGATGAGTCGAGTTCTCAGATCCTTCGATATAAGGTGATTAAAGTGTGACATAGACAGGCTTGATAGTTTTAGAGTGACAGATTTTGTACGTGGTGGTAGGATATTCGTATACTGCGTACACACCAACAGAACGAACGATCGCGAATCTCTGCCTGTTGCATTCAGACAACAAAAAAAGTTTGTTTGTATGACCGAAACAGGCATTATTCGTGAACGTTCAGATGGTTGGTGTGTACACGCCAGTATGTGTTAAAACTTGACATAGTGACTCACACACCCTGTGTGGATCGCGTTCCAAGATCAGCCAGTGTATAAGTACATCTCTCGTGGGGTTTGCGACATAACTTGATGGTTGGTTGAGGCGGGTATAGGGGCACATCCCTGTTTTTGCATCGGTCATTCGACTGTCGCTAGTTTTTCCTTTCCTCTTCGGAGTGTGAAGAAGCATAAATAGGCCGCCATGATTCTGGTAACTACCGATAGAGAAACCCATTGTTTGTCAGTGGATTCTGTTTTTTTGGCTATACTCGGCTTGACATCACGTGTAGTGCAGTCACTTTACTGTGGTCGGATAAAAGAAAAGGAAACCTGTGGTAAATCAACCCAGTACTTGTTTCCTACATCATTGTTTTCAACTGCTTCTAATTAGCATGATAATACATTCGGGATCTTCTTCGAAACAAAAGAGACATTACAAGCTCGATCGATTTTGAAATAAATAAAGGTTCTTCTGTAATATTAGTTACATCTCGTAAAATCACCAGCAAACAGTGATTCTAACACTATGACCAACCCTAATGAAAAAATCTTTGCCCTTGTATGGGAAAGGTTATATTATGCGACGTCTTGGAATGTCACCACAATTGTCATGTTTAATAAGATCTCACGCGAACCTATCATGATGAGCAACCCTGGGAATTACTGTTATGGAGTTGCAACTTAAATAAAGAATGTAGATGTCATTAATTATACACCGTAAGTTCTTGTTCTTCGCTCTACAACCCAGGTGGCAACCCTGCTTTATATGCACTGATATATAATTATCGATAACAGATCAATATCTGTGATAATAGCTAAAAAAGTATTCCTCAATCCTCATTAAGATCATTTGAGTGGTAGAGCCACGGTGTAGACAGTAACTACAGCACGAATGGACCCGCTCGACCGGTTTGATACCACTGTCTCACAGAAAACCGACGTAAAGTGGCAGTTTGCTGTCGCGTTTCATTCGGTGAGTGAGATTTCCATTTGCCGATTTCCCCCTTTCCTTTCCCAATCCCTTTCCCCCCCTTCCATTTCCTCCTTTTAGGTTGACAACGCACCCATGATTAATTTTGTGTCTTGGGTGTCTATGGACGGTGGAGATAACTTCCCATCAGGTGACCCATCTGCTCGTTTGCCAGTCTCTGATATAAAATAAAAGAATCAGGGACACACTACAAAAGTTTGAAGTTTCAAATCAATGAGATGAAGAAATGCAAATAAAACGTTATGCTATAAGATAGATTTGCGAATATGGTCAGAGACTTCGTTGTGTTTCTCTATATGTTCAGAATATTTAACAATTCTTTCTAAATTTAAAAAAATATAAGTCTACCAAGCTCATTATTACACATGAGTTGGTCAACATTTTAATATTAAATCAATTACAATGACATGCACATAAAGTATCGTGTAATTTCGCGACTTTTACTATACGCAATCAAGTCAAATCTGAATATTCCAGAAGTTTCTTACCTGAGTGATTGCAAGCAAAGTAATACTTTCGAGGTGACAATCATTATAGTGGTCCTTTGTGTCATGTAATATTTATTATTCAAAATAAACACCGTCTGCTCGTAATTTATGTAACTTTATTGAACCGGAGTGTGTAAAAGTTACAAACCTTGTAAATTAAACTTAACTGTACTTAAAATGTACTCATTTCTATTTATTTTTTTAACAATATCGCGTTTTCATTGAATATTTTAATAATAAGCTAATATAAATTACAGCGATTTTATTTACCATCGGAAATCACCATAAAACTCTGGTACTCCTCTCCAACACGAATCGGTACCATAAGGCAGTAACTGTGATGGCTAGCAGAACGATCATGAACAATCCATCACCATAAAGATCCTCGTACTCCTAAGGGTGAAATCTTGTATTCCATCATCATCCCATCAGCCACAGGATGTCCATAAAACAAAGGTCCTCCCAAAAAAATCCAGACCGATCTATTAGAAGCTTTGGAACCATTCCTATCTAAAGCTATTGCCTAATTTCGTACATCCAATACATCTAGCACAACATTACACTTACCAGAAATGAGACCACAAAGACGTGCACTTGCGCGTAAATAATTTCAAAAGCGTCCGCGGCAACAATGAGCAAATTGAAAGTAACACGCCTTGAACTTTTAATACCGAGAATTCAGTCTAGCTCGACACAGCCGACCGCTTTGAAGGTACCAAGGACCGTTTTCGTGTTATTTAGGCTTCTACTACATCTTTGAAGATGCGAGTTGGCTTGATAGAATCTTTATTTTTTCTCCTCAGAAACGTAATGGAGTACGTCGAACAAAAGTTAATGACTTACGGGTAAACCCGTTTCTTCTGCGGTAACAATCGTTTTAACTTTTAGATGGCTTTATACTTAATATTTTTTGTAATGCATAAGATAAATCCTAGATTCATTTATATGCGATGCACTATCTACGCTCAAAACTTCTGCTTAGACCTTGGAATTTCACCATTAACTGAAGTTATGGTGCGACGATCCTGTGCGTCCATAATTTATGCTACCTCATATCAGGAAAGAGCATCTAAAGTGATTCACAAAATAACTAATGATTATTAAAAAAAAAATTCTATCATTATAATTTGAATAAAATGTTCAAATGGAATCCCATTCATATTAAAAAATAACAATTAGCAAATGTAATTTTGTAAGTAGGCATTGTGTAAATTGATTTGATACATATTAATTATATATGTAGCTGTTACTTGTTAGCGATTTTAAATGGTACCATCGCGTCGGTCATGGACATTGTTTATTGTTTTTGTGTTAAGTTAGAAATAAAATACACCTAACAGTCACACACCTATTCCTGTCCCCACACTAGGTATAACCTGTCGTGGGTATCAGAAACTATGAGAGACTTTCGGTCTCATAACACCCAGACTTGAAACAAATATCTGTGGGCCACACAAGCATTTGTCTCAAAGCGAGAATCGAACCCGCGGCCTCTCGCTTCACAACCGGCTACTCGCCCACTGCGCCACGGAGGCTATCTTTTCTTTTCTTCTTCAATGACAGAGGCACAGCCGACCTTCTTACCAAGGAAATGACTCTGGCAAGCAAAGGCTACTTAATGTTAGACTTCTGACGGCTGAATAATGCTCATACACTTAAGGTCGCCTTATGTCTCCAAATTGTATGGCGAACATCAATGTAAGAAGCGTTAAAGTTAGGTAAATGTAAGAGTAGCGTTTGACCATCCGAGCGTGAAAAACTTTGTTTAAAGCGTGGCTCTACCTTGTACTAATTATAACCAAGCTATAACAACTATGATGGAACAATCTGGATACCAGATTCGGATATATTGGCATACCACTGTACCACGTTTAGCATCGGGTTTAGTTTCTCGAAGTAACCACATGTTCCGTTTATATCGATAAAGTCTAATTCTCATCGAAATGGCTTCGGTGGCGTAGTTGTATTTCGGTACGACTACCGTCTTGAGATCTGTGGGTTTAGCCAAGTGGCTTTTGCGCTAGTCGAATAGAATAAATGTATGGAAATGACATAAGAGTACGCTATATGCGGCGTACTCTTATGTCATACCCATACTTTTATTATTCTATTCGATTAGCGCATAAGTCACTTGTTTAAGCCCGCTGGAGTTCGATGTCGGGTCGGGGAAGTGATATTGTGTTTTTTCAATATCAGCCCGGAGCTTACAAATAAGAGCTTCCAGCTTGTGCTGGACGTGTAGTTTCCAGCGGCTAATGTGTGTGTTTTGATTGTTCCAGTATCCGCCGAGTACAGCGACAGTCCAACATTTATTTGTGCATATAGGTGGAACTGTGACGTACGCAGATCCTTTATTAGAGGTATGTGTTATACTATTATTATGGTGTACTTATATACTAGGAGTTTTTATATAATATTCTATTTTGCAATTCCTTGCTGACTAGTAAGTTGCCTCCTTGGTCTAGTGGCAGCATGTATGGGCTGTGGGCTGGGAGGTCCTGGGTTTGATTCCCAGGTCGGGCAAAGCAAATTTCCTAATTTAATTTGCCCGGGACTGGATCCCTCGTAGGGGGTTGACGTCAGGCAGGCATCCGGTCGTAAAAACCATGTCAAATCCTCTCTGCAACACACTTGAAAAAAGTGTATTGCGCCGACCCCACATTAAGGTGGGATAAGGGCCGGTATAACGAAAGAATTCCTTGCTGACTAATATTTTTATCTCCGGAAGTACTGTTGGCTAATGTTTATGTTTTGGAATCTCCGGGGATACCGTTTTCTAAAGTCTTTTATAGCACCAATTTTATGTCTTAGTTGTCCTTTTATTTCTATCCCTAATCCCACCTTAGTGTGGGGTCGGCGCAACACACTTTCAAGCATGTTACAGAAACGATTTGGCTTAGTTTTTACGACCGGCTGTCTGCCTAACGCCAACCCCATCTGGGGGATTCAGTACCGGGAAAATAATGTTAGAAAAATAATTAATTAATTCTTATAAATACATACATAGGTACAGTCTATTATGATTGTATTGCCTTTCAAGATAACATATTCATGAACAACCGATTTTTATGTTTTCATCATCATCATCAGCCATAGGACGTCCACTGCTGAACATAGGCCTCCCCAAAAGATTTCCAGATCGACCTGTTGGAAGCGGCCTGCATCCAGTATCCTGTCTTAGTTGTTATTAAAAATATTTTTATCTTAAGCACGAAATATAAAAGCAATTCTTTTAATTATATTAAAGAGTCAGTAAATCTTAACAGTGCTCCGTGTTAAAACAGTCACATAATACGTGAACACAAATTAAACACACGTGGAGGTCAAACAATCCCTTTTACAACTCACTTGTGCCTTATAAACATGATTAATACAATTTTTATATATGTACGTAATGCAATGTATTGCTCTGCTGTTTAAACTATTTTTTTATACAATTAAAAAAATATATAACTCGAAAACAATGACAAATTCGCCGAGCATAAACGGGGGTGATTCGGGTACCCCAAGGATGCTCTATATCTGGACAATCTGCTTGTTATTCTTTTTTTGGGGGCACACTGTATGCATAGCAAAGTCACACAATACCTGATGGTAATCGCTAGATGGGTAAAGCTATTACTTGTCATTGGTTTTCTGTGAGACAGTTGTATTAAACTGGTAAACCAGCCCATTAACTGCCTACAGAGTGGCTTTACCAATTTTGTGCCTCCCCATGGATTTCAAAACATCTATGTAAATTAATAGTTTACTGAAACAAAACTAGTTTTTACGGATTCTATCGCGATTTGCTTTGTATTTCTTTTATTTTTTAACCCGACGTTTCGAAAACTTGGTCACGGGTCAGACTTGGTTTAAATAATTTATTCTGAACAGCCAACAAACCACGTGAATCGTAGATAATTCGTATACGACATAAATATGAGAGATTTTGTATAAGTTTCTTTCGACCTGCTTTTATTCCCAAATGTGGGGTTGACGTAATACATTTATTCATGTCGCAAAAAGGATTTAGCTTTGTTTTTAGGAACGGCTGCTTGACATCAAACCACGTCTAGGGGATCCAGTCCCAGCTAAATCAAATAAAAAAAATGCTTTTCCCGCCCTAGGAATCGAACCCAGGATCTTCCGGTCCACAGCCCATATACGCTGCCACTAGACCAAGGAGGCGAGATCAGTTTTCTATATCAGCTAAAAATAATTTTGATTACTTTCGTCTTTTCCAGTCGGTAGATGTTCAGCAAATTAATGATAAGTTCCCGGAGAAGAAGGGTGGTCTAAAGGAGTTGTACGAGAAGGGTCCCAGGAACGCGTTCTTCCTGGTGAAGTTCTGGGCGGACCTCAACACCAACAACCTCGACGACCCCGGCGCCTTCTACGGGGTCACCAGTGTGTGAGTAACTTTATACCACTATACCAGTATACTGCTTGATACTCAGGCAAGGCGATAGATCTTCAACAGGTGACTTCTTGGACAGGCTTCAGAGGTCACACAAAGGTGTTTGTATTGGTGATTAAATTAGTCATGAATAGAAGACATTGTTTTAGGAGGGTAGAGGGGGAAATAGCTCATCTTCTCTGCCATCAAAAAGTTGATATATTTTCGACTAAATTCAAAGTAACTACTTTGTTTTTTATACACCGCGATATCTCCACTAAATGTGAACCGATTTTCAAGATTATTTTTGTGTTCGAATGAGCTTATTCTATGGGTGATTCCACTGAATATATGTCGTTAAAACAGTATTGTGAATATTTTTGCTACTCTACGAGAGACTGCGTTAATGGCGTTTGGGATCAAACTATTTTTATAGAAACTGGCTTGATAACCTCTCTATGTATGTAGTATTAAATCTATTTACATATATCCCATAATTTGGTCATGACGTGAACGTGAACAACAACACCAACATGACAACTGGGTGATTTTCAATACATTTCTATTTTCTATACATTTCACAAGAAAGATAACAAAATCATGGTGACAAGTCTGAAGTAGAAGCCAAGTCGTATCCGCTAGCTCTGTCTTATATATCTTATTATAATGCTCTATCTTTACCTAAACGAGGCGTAATGCAATTTTGTATATCATTTATGCAAGATACGGGCTGCATCTTATCGCTTGCATTGAATAAAAATAGTAATGCAAATAGTCTGTACGACGTAACTCAAGCTGATTAAATAATCGATATGTTTCCGCGACCATTGTGCTAGAAGTATGAATGTCAACTCGTGAACTTACATTTGTGCCAACCTTTACAGTATGGGTGTATTTATAAATAATTGAGGGGACATATAGGCACTCCTGTACCCCTAATACGAGTTAATGCTTCTCGATGACGATGATAGTTTTTATAGCAGACTGGCAAACGAGCAGATGGGTCACCTGATGATTAGTTATTTCTATCGCCCATAGACACCCAAGACAAGAAAGTCATGGGTGCTTTGCCAACCTAAAAGGAGGGTACTGGTAACGTTATATTAAAATATATCACAATATTTATATTATAAGATGCAGTCGTTGCAACGACATGCCAATTCTTCACAAGATTTGCATTCACAACAATATTTATCGTTGTAGTCGAGTTTCATTCATAGGAACGTGTTGGCAAACACAGACATTATTCTTAGAAAGCTTTTATAGACAGTGATAATATGACATGAAATATAATCATTGTGATCATTATAGTGTTGATTTACATCTATTTATATATATAAAAGGAGAAACTGAATGAATGAATGACTGATTGTCGTATCAGCGTACAGCCAAAACTATAATAACTAGGAACATGACATTTTTCATACGGCTTCCTTTTATAACATAGGCGAGCACTAACAAAGGATTTTTGGAAATTCATCCTCTAAACTACTCTAAAGGGTGTAAAGGGGGATGAAAGTCGGAACTCTGTTCGAATCAGTTACGCCATCAAAGAACTGGCCTTTTCAGCACATGATAGACCCAACGAATCGAATTACACTAGGTCCGGAGTAAAATCGATTCTACTTCTAGTTCGCATCAAGTAGGCGTCAACGGCCCCTCTACGATTTAAAAATAGTGATGTGGATAATCGATTATTTTTCATAATCGATGATTTTTTAAAGACATATTATTATATACCCTGACTGCCTCGGTGGCGTAGTTGTATTTCCGTACGACTACAGTATCTTAAACTACTAAATTTTAGCGACAAGTGGAATCCTTTTTGAGATATATATATATGGTTTGATATTTTATTCCTTAGATTTGTTTAGTAAGAAAATAATTTAATTCAAAAGGTACTAGATTGTTTATATAATATAAGAATAACATTAATATTACGGTAAGCTAAATCTATTTGGTCCCCAAGATACACAGGCCATGCCTAGTTTGGGGCCCCCTATGTAAAGTTTTGCAATCTTATAATTTCGTTAGCAGTAATTATTGTATTAAAACCATCGTTTGGCCGGTACTCCTGTATGGATGTGAGACTTGGCCTGCCCTTAAGCGACATGTTAGGCAAATCCACGTTGCGGAAATGAAGATGCTGCGGTGGATGTGCAATGTTACACGACTAGATCGTATACGTAACGTGCACATCCGCAGTAGTCTTGGCGTCCGGGACGTGGCAGATAAAATGCAGGAATGCCGCTTGAGATGGTACGGCTACGTTTTGAGGAAACCGCAGGAGTACGTCGGTCGCATGTGTCTGGCCCAGATCGTGCCAGGGTTGCGTTCCCGTGGACGGCCCAAAAAGCGCTGGCTGGATGTTCTGGAGGAAGATATGAGAACCAATGGTCTCACCATAGAGAATGCTCAAGACCGGGCGAAGTGGAAGCGATTAAGTAGGAAGGCGGACCCTGGCAGAAGGCCGGGATAACGCCAGGCAGAAAGAAAGAGTAATTATTGTATTACATACCTGTATTCTTATTGTATCAACAAAATAGTGTATTTTGTGCATAAATAAACATTATTATTATATTATAGATAATCGATTATGAAAAATAATCGATTATCCACATCACTACTTAAAAGTATAAAAATAACGTATTCGTAATTGTTTCCAGGTACGAAAGTAACGAGAACATGACGATAACATGCAGTACGAAGGTGTGTTCGTTCGGCAAGCAAGTCGTGGAGAAGGTGGAGACGGAGTACGCGCGGTTCGAAGGCGGCCGGTTCGTGTACCGCATCCACCGGTCACCGATGTGCGAGTACATGGTCAACTTCATACACAAGCTCAAGCACCTGCCGGAGAAGTACATGATGAACAGCGTGCTGGAGAACTTCACTATACTGCAGGTGAGACCGCAGTCTTATGTATACTACCTACGTGACCTTAGTGCGAAATGCTTTTTCTTCGATTGCCCGTTTAGATAATATACTGGAGTTTTACTTCCCGTTACTTGAGTGAAGTTTGCCTCAGGCATTAGTTATCACACTTGATGTGGGCAGAATTATCCTAAAGGACAGAGCTTCTTTCTACCTGCCTTTATCCCACCTTAATGTGGGGTTGGCGTAACACACTTTTTCAAGCATGCTGCAGAAAGGATTTGGCTAAATTTTTACGACCGGCTGCCTGCCTGACGTCAACCCCATCTGGGGTATCCAGTCCCGGGTAAATTAAATAACAAAATTCGCTTTGCCCGACCTGGGAATCGAACCCACGACCTCCCGGTCCACAGCCCATATATGCTGCCACTAGACTTAGGAGGCGACACTAAAGGACAGAGCTATATCCTCAAAAATAATAGTAATAGTGATGTAATAAAATAGTATCTCATATTTAGACAGCCTTCATGTTATCAGGCCCGAGGCTGTGAAACGAGCGGCTGTTGGTTTAATCCCCGCATCGAGATAAATATTTGTTTCGGGTCTGGGTGTGTTAAGCCTGGTCTCCTGCACTAGCTTTTTCGAAACAAAACACTAAAAAGACATACGCAAAACATAGATTTTAACTGTCACCTGCTCGTAGAATAATGGACCATAGATAAAAATGCATGTTTTGTGTCATGTTTTAGTGCCCGGCTTTAGACCGAAGTCTCTCGTAGTTTCATATATCCACGTTAAAGATTAACTCGGGTGGAGTCAGGACTATTTGTGTGACTGTTGGGTGTATTAAATTATTTAAACGACCCGTTTCGATAATTCCGCAATACAAATTGAACAAATACATATATTAAAATATATTATTCAACGGTTTTCCGTTACAGAATCTTCTAAGGAAAAATAATATTATTTGTGTAAATATACGCGGAAACGATTACTATGGGGCTTTACCTTGTAAAACCATAAATCAAGTTTTAGGGTATTTATATGAATTTCTATGAATATTGCTGAAGCTGGTAAGCCGCCACTTAGGTCTAGTGGCAGCATATATGGGCTGTGAACCGGAAGGTCTGGGTTCGATGCCCAGGTCGGGAAAATAATTTTCTAATTTAACTTTCCCGGGACCTGATTCCCTAGGAGGGGTTGACGTCAGGCAGGCATTGGTCGTAAATTAAGCCAAATATTTTCTGCAACATGCTTAAAAAAGTGCGCCGACCCCACATAGAGGTATAAAGGCAGATCCCACCGGCATCGCATAGCCCAACCAATCTTCCGATTATATGGGGCCTAATTCATGACGTATAAGGGCAGGTAGAAAAAAATAATAAAAAACCGGCCAAGTGCGATTCGAACTCGCACACCGAGGGTTCCGTACAAACCTGTAGGTATATAATGAATTTCGCAATTTTTCCTTTATCTGTGCTATAAGACGTTGCTTCGTACCAAATTTCAAAATTCTGAGTTCCCTGTAGGTTTTGATTCCCTTGCGAGTGTCGAAAATTTGCGGCATAAACGGCTGTATCTTTTGATTGCGTTGGCTTTGAAGTTTGATTTTTTCACGGCTCTAAGGGACAGTAGACCTGATATGAATAAGTATTTGATATAAGTATTTGATATGAATTTCAGCTAGATACCTACCACGCGTTTCTGAGAAAAAGGGTCGTGACAGACAGACAGACGGACAACAAAGTGATCCTATAAGGGTTCCGTTTTTTCCTTTTCCGGTACGGAACCCCAAAAACTAATCACAAGTTTAAAAACTTCACAGACCTACTTCAAATCCGGTCTTGATCGGGACCATATAAGCTCTATCGAATATAAAAAGAATTTTGAGAATCGGTTCACGTTTGGTGAAGATATCATACATAAAAAAATACAGACGAATTGAGGACCTTCTCCTTTTTGGAAGTCAGTCGATAATAAAATGTTATTTGTATCAGGTGGTGTCAAACAGAGATACTCAGGAGACGTTGTTGTGCGCCGCGTTCGTGTTCGAAGTGTCGAATAGCGAGCATGGCGCGCAGCATCACATCTACAGGCTCGTCAAGGATTGAACCCATCACCCACGCCATTCCCTCACATCTCTACTCACTGGACTGTAGGCCGGGACGATACAAGTTAAAGTAAGAAAGTGTAGGACATGACTTTCAAATTTTTTATCCATGTGGCTAATCCCCAAATATTGAAAATTACTTGTCATATAACGATAATGTTGTACCGAGTGGCGCCGACATAATGACACTAAATCATATAAATTATATGTTACCACGTTGCAAGGCCTCCTACCAAATACCAGTCCAATAGGTGAAATAGTTTAGCCACAGGATTGAATTTTAGTTTTCTCAATTTTTGCACATGATGTACGTTTGGAGCGACCTAAAACAGCTGATATTAGCGGTCAAAGCCTTTTGTAGATAATAAACTGACCTGTATGGCGCGACTCAGATGCGATGACCGCGCCGCGTACCTTACTGAAGTTTACCTACATGTAGTTTTGTCCGCCCATAATACCGCTTTTATACAGTATATGGTGTGACATTTACTAAGCGATTTTTTTATTTATTTTGTTTGAAAAATTTATTGAAACAAACTATTTTTACGGATTCTATCACATTTGTTTTAATTTTGTTCCCGACGTTTCGAAGGCTTTGCAGTCTTTGTGGTCACGGGTTCAACCCGTAAAAATAGTTTTATTTCAATGTATGACATTCGCGTAAACAAAATCAGTTTGAAAAATTGACTTTTTCATTATTGATCATACAGTTTTTTTATTGGTAGTACGGCGAAATTTAAAAATGCCTATGTTACTCATTATCAATGTTAATGTCATTATGTTGGCGCTACTCTGTAAAACATAATAGCAATGTATGACTTTTATTATATTTTGTGATGAAATACGATATTATACAACTGCTATGTGCAAGCACTTTAAGTCGCGTTTTCGCTTCGACAAAACTTTATGTTAAGATTGTATGATTACATATGTACATTTCATGATTTCAATTTTCTCCAAATTACAAATGAAAATGCTTTAAAATTGCAATGTGACTTTGGGTCCAAGTTTAGAGAAATCTGTTTAGTAGATCTCAAAACAATCTTATTTATAGTAAATGTTATGTTTATAAAAACCTAGTTAAAATTGTGATCAACAAAAAAATAAATGTAAGTATTCGATTGGGAATGTAGTCATAAATATTTCATGACATTACACTATACAACATGAGTTTTTGTTTACCCTAAAGCACACCCCAATTAAATTTTGACTTAAAAGTCCAGAAAAAATACAAAATAATAATAATAGTAAAAATTCACGTTTTCAAATTCAATATTGTCCCTGTCTCTCCAATGAATTTACAAGCACCTTTTTCCGCGCGCGTGCTTTCGTACTGTGTAAGTAGGCCAGCAACTCGCGCTTGAAATCAACTTATTTTGTAATAGTAAAATATAATGGACTTGCAAGAATTTTTACTCTATCAACAAACTACTTTCGGCTTTCAGGTAAACAAAAATCCACGTTGTATATTACATAATACTTGTATCGTCTTGTCCCATGCAGTTTCGATGTCCGAGTGCAAAGTTCTCACATTATTTCATCCAGCACGTAGTAACTATCGTCAGAAAAACGTTATCAGTATAGTGACGAAAGTAATATAGAAAAATGTGATCTGAAATTTACGCCACAAGTATTTTTGTAACTGAATGTTTAATGTATAGCTCAATTTTGAATAACTTGTAGTGAACTTTATGTTCTTTCGGTTTAGTCATGTTATTGTTTTAGATTTTTTCATATTGTTTTTTTTTCTTTCATAAATCGTTCCCTTTTACTCATTTAAGTGATGTTTTCTTATCAAGAAAGCAATGAAGTAACAATAAAGTTTTTACATTATTCATAAATACGAACATTGTTCAATATAAATAAATTGCGTGTAAAATAATGTCAAATAAGAAAATATAGATTTGAATACACACAGTGCCTCTATAATTATGTTACATTAACATAAATTACTTGAGCATATTTAGTCTTTTCACTGTGTTAAATATATTGTTGATGAGTGTAGCAGTGAAAAGATTAAACATTAGTGTAGTACCGTGAAACATAAATAGTTATAATAAGTATATTAATAAGAGATGTCTTCTATATAGTGTCCAATGTTGTCTATTGGAAGTTTTATTCGCTTGTTAACTTTCCCTAAACCAGTCCTCGTCTCACTAACTCTTGTGGCATCTACGTCTTTCCTTCGTTTTATTTAAACATCGCTTTGTATTGTTCTTATAACTCTTAGGTATTATTGAGTGGTAGCATTTCGTTATTGATTTTTAGTATTTTTTGCCAGATTATTTTACTATTGCAATCTTTGCCACATGAAATTATTATTTAAGGACATATTGTACCTAAATGTACATATTTTAATGTTACAAACGTAATATAGAGTTCATGTGTTCACATGGTCAGCCAGACGTACTGTGAAGTTGTATCATACGACAAAAGAAATTCACAATTTTGTGCAAAACACGTGTACATATCTCAGTTGAAACCTAAAAAGTATACAAAAGTTATTTCTTGATACTTGTAGTTCAACCATGAGTTTTTTGACGTTTCTCGACGTAGATATTTGTGTGATAAACACCCGAACGCCTCTAGCGGTTATGTTGAGAATAAATATTCTAAATTCAAATTATTTTACGCAGTCGCTAGAAAAAAATGTCTCAAAAACTCATAGTTGAGCTTCTCTTTTAGGCTTCTCCTCGGCAGCTATCGTTAAGGTGTAAGTAGAGTTTTACGTTGAACTATGGCGTCCCTCGGTAAAGTATTCGTCTATTTAAACTTATGTATACTTGAACTGCAGCAACCATGGTCGGACTTTCGCTTTCAATTCTCAAAGTACAAATTGTGTATACCCTCAATAACAGGGTACCTAGCACGAGCAACTTGCGAAAAAATATTCGTATCGAAGTTAAACTATTCTAAATTATCGAAGATATTGTTTTACCTACTATTTTGTATTGGAATAAGGTGGCAGACTAGAAAACAAGTATAAAATTATGTGCACTTATTTTGAGATCCCTCTTTATTGTCTTTGTGAAGACAGAGATACAGCAATAATTTATTAGACTTGTGTTTTACGCTGAAAACGAAGTATCGTCTACTCACTCATATGCTCTCTGATGCTTTTGTTCTAGCTCTACCTCTTTGATCTAAAGTTCTAAACTCACCACAAATTGTTTATTTGCTTTTTTCTGCAATCATTTTTATACGGTTGTTGGATTTTAAGTTTTGTATACTTATAATATTTAGAAAATTGCATTCAAATACCTTTCTCGTTTCGAATACTTATTCGTAAGTTGTTCGTGTTAGGCGCCAAGGACACGGTTCGGATATACAATAAGTGTTTTTGTGGCAATGATTTGATCTCTCTTTTAGTCAAATATTTTTAGGGCCCTCCCGTTGTCGCGTTCGCGTGCGCTCATTTAAATTTAACGTGCTGTTAAGTTTATTGTGCATTAAATAGCGTTTAGTTTCAAGACATGAGGTAGGCAAATATTATCTTAGACGATAATAAATAATAATAAGGAGATTTTTTGTATTTATTTGATAGAGTTATATTAGATAAATTGTAAAGTGAATAGCTTTAAGGATTTTTTTAAATATGGCGATGGTCGTACGAGAAATTATAGGTGAGGTGGTCACTTAGTACTTAAGAGGAAACACTTAATTTTTGTTGCAATTATAGATTTTTAATGTTTTCAATCGAAATCTATTTTGTATTGATTGGTTATCACGTGGTATCAAAGCAAGCAACGTGTTCAATCGACGTGAGAAGCAAAAGAGATCTGCTACGTTGTGATTATATACTGTATAATATTATTACTTATGTACTCAGATGAGATTAATCTTTGACTCTTTTGCTATGTAAGTTGAATGTGGAATTGTTTCCTATGGCAATATTCATTAGTGACAATAGACGGTGTTGTGTAAATACATTAGTGCATTTCTTTTCATTTAGCTAAGCGTTTTATGCTTCTACAAGTCTTTCATATCGACAATCTGCCATATCAAAACGAGAATATTAAAATATAGTCGGCATTGTTGAGGATAATCATTGGCTAGTGCTATCTTTTGTTTTTTTTTTCAACAATAATGCGAATGATTTCCTACAACAGTAGCCGACAGTGTACAGTATTTTAAAGATAATACTATGTTAAAGATTTGTATGAAAATTTAATTATATTGTCTTCATAAAATCACGTGTGTTATTATTTAATCGCTTTTGCGATGATAACCTATCGAGTGATAACGTAGGTAATCAATATTAGGAGGGATTGATAAAGTTCAATATCATTTTATGGTGACCACGATTTTTAGAAATTGAGGATATTTTTAAATAAGATAATAATTGGACCGTGTTACGCAGAGATGATCCAACCCACAAAAACACCAAAAAATGGTCTATTAATGGTGTAGAACATGTTGGCATCAATAAATTTTTTTTGTGGGTTGTATAATTTCTGTGTAACACGGTCCAATTGTCACCTAAAAACACCGAAAGGCATGACATTCTAATTTACAAGTAGGATTTTCTGCTTTCCAATGGTTTGGGCTGGGCCTTGGTGAGTCAGGATTTTAACATACATATGTGAAACACTGTGCTGCATTCCCTTGCACAAATTGCTGATGTTGGCAGCAAAACTACTCTTTCTAAGTGGAGTTAGGCTGGGTATGTTAGCGGTATGAGCCCTGAGCGGTGGGCCGGGATTGTCACGCAATGGGCACCTCGAGACGGACAGCATAGACGGGACAGACCACGTAAAAGGTGGCGAGATGACCTGCCCGCCTAGCATGCGCGCCACGAGATATCCCGATAATCGACTGTCGAGATGTTGTCTACGTGTTGTCTACAATATTGTATGAAAATAAACGAAGACGCATGTTAGTGTCCGTAGACAAATAGAGAAAACCGGCTATAACAGGAAAAAAGCGTAGACAAAATGTTCTCGTGACGCGCATGCTAGGCGGGCTGGATGTCTTCTGTAACGACTGGTGGGAGTTTGCTGCTGATCGTGATAAGTGGAGAGATAAAGAGGAGGCCTTTTCCCAGCAGTGGGATGATATGGGCTACTTAGATAAGAAAGACTTATATGGCAGGTAGCTTATACAGTAGTTTCCGCCTTAAAATACATTACCATCTTTTTCAGAAACGGAGACCAAAACACTAAATAGATGGACCTTTTAATAGATTCTCCCACATATTTATTTGAGAGATAACTGGCATAAAGGGCAAATATAGAAAACACCTAGTTCCTTAAAATCGGCTATACCATATAATTCATCGAAATAAAACTATCATAATGAGGCTTATGACGATTCCTGATTAAAACTACTTTCTCTTTCATAACTAGAGCGCCAAACATGTTAAAGCAACTTGGTATGGCATTTGGCAGAGACCAAAACATGTCAGAAAACAGAATATTTCGAAGTCACGTCCGGGGAATAAGGTCCTTCGTCATGCAATTTGAAAATTTAAATGACGCAGCCACATACAACTGTTTCGTATGGTCCTTAATTCAGATTATCATGCACACCCAACATTACGTATCTCATTAATGATTAATTTGATTTTAAATAACTGATTGGCATAGTTTATCCAACTAAAACAATCACTTCTGTGTGTGATATGGCGTAAGGTAAGTCGGCTTTTATTTTTTTTTTACAATACCAGCGCACGACACTATTGTGTTCGCGAAGATCTAAATGTTTATGAAGATATATGGCCTTACTTAAAACAGCATTTTTAAGAGAGAGAGAATCATTAAGAGCCTTACTTATAAAAATAGTTTAGGTGAGCAAATGGCTAAGAATAGACTGTCACTTTTATTTTCAAACGATGTGACACAAGGAAAAAGTGACAGGTTTTTCTTAGCCATTTGCTCAGCTAAACTGTTTTTATAAGTAAGGCCCTAAATGACTGCCGTGAGCATTTTATTAGATAATTGACTTCTCGCATCGCGCTACCCAATATTATAGAAATGGAGAGTTAAACGTGCCGTTAAAGGACGAGGTTGTAAAATACATCTAGCTGAATAAACTACACAATAGTTTGTTAAAAATAACAACAATTGACCATCGTTACAGATGGGGAAATTGAGGATACTATTTGTTGTGCTTGCCTTCGCTGCGGTCGCTACATCACGTAAGAAATTATACCTAGTCAGTGGTACACTTACTATCTTTATGAAATCCTACCATTGTAATTTCATTTTCATAAGGAAGTTTCTTTTTTTTATCCGAGCACGGCAAAATGACCACACAACACCTGATGGTAAGCGATGTGCGGTCCAAAAATACCAGCCACCACCTATAGACCTTGTGTCCA
Source organism: Clanis bilineata (assembly GCA_036417725.1). Taxonomy (NCBI): domain Eukaryota; kingdom Metazoa; phylum Arthropoda; class Insecta; order Lepidoptera; family Sphingidae; genus Clanis; species Clanis bilineata. The sequence goes on along the minus strand of CM071149.1, from coordinate 13,384,513 downwards.
TCGGTGGCGACCAGTATCATGCCGGCCTTAGTCGCTGGATGCAAGCCGCTTCCAACAGGTCGTTCTGGAAATCTTTGGGGAAGGCCTATGTTCAGCAGTGGACGTCGTATGGCTGATGATGATGATGAAGGAGGAACTTCAATTTTTGAAGTAACAAATAGTGAAGGATCACAATCCGGTGCTAGTCGTTTTTGAACCGACTAAATAGTATAAAATAGGAAACAATGCTTTCGAGTTAAAATCCATAGCTATTTAATTAATATTATGTGTTAATTTTAGAGGATCTGCCATGTCGAGAACGCGACGTAGGAATTGAAGGACGCTCCATAGTATGTGTGTGTGACGCTAACTACTGTGACACGATCACAAGAGAAGAACCGGCACCCGGTACATACGTCGCTTACACCTCTACTGATGTAAGTTTCATGTATATATCTTCTTCATGTCATGTCCTATGGTAACGTAGCTTTAAGTTAATAAAAGTTTAAGAAAAACTTAAAACCGACTTCACTATTTTGAATTTTCACACTTTTAAGCCCATATATTCAAAACTACTGAACTGATTTTAATGAAACTTACACTGTTATCCGTATCTTGAAAGATACCTAGTCCAATAAAAAAAGATCCATTGCAATCCGATTTATAGTTTTCGAGATATACATGGACAAACATATATATGTGAGCCAAATTTCATGAGTATGTATGTATATACATACTCATGAAATTTTCACAAGCCCATATAGATTAACATATTATGTGAATATCGTGTAATTTTAACAATATGCCTGCCTCGGTGGCGTGGTTGTATTTCGGTACGACTACCGTCCTGCGGTCTCGGGTTCGATCCCCGGGTCGGGCAAAGTGATATTGGATTTTTCCATATCAGCCCGGAGTCTGGAATTTGTGCCCGATATGGCGATAGGCTCGCCCCCTATCACATCTGGGGCGGAACTAAGCTCGGCGAAACGTGGGTGTACTAGTTCGCTAGTGCGCCTCTGCCTACCCCTTCGGGGATACAGGCGTGAGCTTATGTTATGTTATGTTTAACAATATTACATATATACGGGTCGAATTGATAACTTCCTTTTTTTAAGTCTACTAAAAATATCCTAAAAGTCCTAATTCAAAGCCATGGTCTACCTACCTGAATATCATCCATCCAAATGCGGTCGGTCGTTGCACATCAAACTTGTCTAATAAACACATCACTTTCCAGTTAAGTTTGTAAAAAGACAACACTTCAGACTATAGAATGCACCTCCTTTTAAAACATAATCAATTATGTTGGCATTTATACATACTTATTATACGATTATTAATTACATACTCAATTTTAATTTATTAGTGTAAATAGCACATTTAAGAAAAGGCAACTAAATAGCAAGTCGCCTCCTTGATTTAGTGGCATCATGTATAAGCTGTGGATCGGGAGGTCCTGGGTTCGATTCCCAGGCCGGGCAAAGTAAATTTTCTGACGTCAGACAGGCGGCCGGTCGTAAAAACTAAGCCAAATCCTCTCTGCAACATGCTTGAAAAAAGTGTGTTACGCCTACCCCACATTAAGGTGGGATAAGGGCAGGTAGAAAGAAAGAAAGTGTAAATAGCAGCCGATAAACCAGCATAGTAAATCAGTGCGAGAACATAGATAGGTAGACATCGATCATTGCTGTAGGACTATGGAAAGTGGTTGTCAATTCGACATAAAAGTAAGGCATGCGGCGAATGATTGATTTTTCTATCGATAGGGTTTACCTCAAAGCTTAGATTAAAGCCTCAAAGGTAGCTCCCATTTTAATCAATATCGATGTTTAGCTAAAGCCGCGTCTCCTGCAACTGTTTTTTTTCAAAACAAAACACAGCACCACATACGCAAAACAATCATTTTCGCTGTCTTCCGTTCACAGTACAATGGACCATATATAAATGTGATGGGAAACCATGCTTTATGTCTTTTTTTAGTGCAGGAGACGCGGCTTTATATAAGTATGAGGCAAAAATGTAAATAGTTTATTGGCCTTAAGATTATGTCTATCAAATTGTGTCATGCCTTTTAAGGCCTGTAGTTTGATAAATAAATACCGAAACTTAGCAATTCGAAGTCTAACAACATTCTAACATTTAAGGCTGGTCTTCGTTTCGATAAGAGTTATGGCTACGTTGAAACAGTAAACCAGACTGTGACTGTGACCGATGAAGACCAAGAGGAATACCCGGAACTCCAGGACAAGGACTACGAAGACGATGAGAAATTCTGTAGAATAGATCTCGACCAAATTGTAGATATTATATTGGGTAATTCAATTGTTTTCTTTCTTTATGCTTGTCATGATGATTTGGCAAGCTACTTAAACGCTTCCACTTCGTCCGGTCTTGAGCATGCTGCAACAGTGAGACCATTGACTATCATGACGAAAAGTCTAGTTTTTTGGATTGACCACCGGGATGCATTCTTGACCTGGCTCAGGCACTGGGTAATACGAATCAATTTGATATTCCTTTACAATAACCGTTGCGATTTGAACACTGCTATAAAAGTTCTATACGATTTGTTTCTTAAAGTTCATTTTACTTCAAAGATAAATAGCGAACCAGAGTGAGGAAATATTGGGAACAATAACAAATATGATATGTATAATAATACCTGCCTACTAATATAATAATAATGTAACAAAGTCTAACTAGATAGTTAGACTTTGTTACATTATTGATAGACTTAAAAAAAATACAGATAAATTGAGGACCTCCTCCTTTTTGGAAGTCGGTCGATTATGGAGGTGATACATCATCATCATCATCATCATCATCATCAGCCATAGAATGTCCAAAGGTAAAGTCACCTAATAAAGGTCGCAGGAAGTCGCTGGATGCAGACCGCTTCCAACAGATCGATCTGGAAATCTTTGGGGGAGGCCTATGTTCAGGTGATACAATATTAAATAATTTACTTTACCTCTTTATATACTCTCTTTGATAACTATAACTTTTTGTGAATCCAAGAAAGCAACTAGGCATGGAGTCTGTTGCAGCGCATGGAAGGCCATTGCCTCCTTGGCGTCGCTTATTCCACATATTTTTTGAATTAACTAATGTAACTGCATAAATCCAATTTTAGAGCAACTCAGCAGGGTGACGTTAAGAATAATGCCTGCAATTCGGTTTCAATACGTCGAGGGTTTCGGAGGATCCGTGACCGACGCTGCGTCGATCAACTGGCGCAAGCTCTCCGATCGGACACAAAGACATTTTATCAAGTAAGTGTAGTACTCGTAGCAGTTGTAGTTAGAAATGTTTAGGGATACCAGCGTAGGCATGATTCTTTTGTAGTCCGAAATTATTGGGCTTTCCCAGAACAAAAAAAACTAGTATGACATAAATTCAGTTACAAAGAGTGAAGCAGCTATTGTTTTTTGAGAGATATAGTAGGCAGGTAAAGTGCCTCCCTTTAGTCCTTCAACATTATTATGGCTTATTGTAAGTCCGTTATTATAAATAAGAAGACGCGAGTTAGCCTGACAGTTCTTTTTAATTAGGAGTAATTTTAACATTGTATAATGTTCCTATTCCAGCACATACTTCGGGCCAACGGGAATAGAATACAACTTGATACGCGTACCGATAGCTGGCTCCGACTTCTCAACCCACCCATACACTTACAACGAGCTGCCTTGGAACGATGCGGCTTTAACAAACTACACCCTGGCTCCTGAAGACCTCTTTTATAAGGTAAAACGAATATAATATTGTATACTGTCCCATTGCAAAGCACGTAGATCACTTTCTATTAAGAGTCTTCTGCCTTGTGTAATTTCGGTCTAGTACCTGCAGGTCGATTGTCTAAGGTTTCATTTGGGAAAACAACGTTGCGGTATCGTTGCAGCAACGATGTTTTCATTTTTGTATTCAGCGAGATACAAAGCGCACGCACTAGCGCTGTGCATAATGATGGCGCTTATGCGAACTAGTTCTCTCGAGCGACGCGTTTGACATAAATGTATGGAAAATGGTATTCCCTAGGACAACAACGTTGAACGCTCCGTCGATCTCAACGATCTGCACTGCGGGAGCGAGGCGTCGATCGCAATCTTGTGGCGTTTCTGAGAGAATTGACCTGCAGGGGTTCCATTTCTCCTAGATTTATGCAACCTATGGAACGAGTCATAGTTTTTCTTTGCACTTAGGTATTTCCCATAAAGAATGTATATACCTTTAAGTGCCTTTGTCTATACAGAAACATGCAAATTATTGATTTCACATTACTTCTAGTTGCCAATGATCAAAATGAGTAAAGCAGTGGCTACAGACGAAATAAAAATAACTGCCAGCACATGGTCACCCCCTATATGGATGAAGACTAACGAAAGGATCACGGGCTTTGGACAACTCAAACATGAGTTCTATCAATCTTATGCTGATTATCATATAAGGTGAATAACAATCAAACAAGAATTCGTCTCCTTGGTTTAGTGACGGCGTATATGGACTTCTTGGGTTCGAAGGGTGTTTTTCTAACGCGATGTGCCTGAGACTGGATTCCCTAGGTGTTGACGTCAGACAGCCAGCAGGTCGTAAAAAACTAAGCCGAATGATTTCTGCAACATGCTTGAGAAAATTTGTTCCGCCAACCACAGTCCACACATAAAGGTGGGATAAGGGCAGGTGAAAAGAAAGAACAATCCGACAAGTACGTGGTTACACCAGCTCGCATCTCAGCTTTGAGCCTTGAGCTGTCTATTTTAAAAAAAATACCGAAATAAATAGACATTTTCTGTCCCGGCCGATATATAATGAATAATCTATCTTCGCGCATTGGTTACTTTTATAAAAGAGGCAAATGAGCAATGGTTTACCTACATCCTTATTTTTGGTCTTATGTGATGACACATTAAATTTGCCTTTATAGATTCTTGGAAGAATACGAAAAGGCAGAGGTGAAGATTTGGGCCATCACCACGACCAATGAACCCATCAACGGCATTGTCCCCTTTGTAGACTTTAACTCTTTAGGATGGTTTCCTTGGGACTTGGTATGTTATTTTGAGAAATAGTTATTAACCTTAATACATAGGTACTTAACTTCTTATCTTTCTTTCCGTCTGGCGTTATCCTGGCCTAGTACCAAGGACCGCCTTACATAAACGCATTAGCTCTCATATCTTATCTAAAACGTCCAGCCACGATGTCTCGCGTGTAGAGCTGATACACGATTTTTACTTATTACTGTTATTTTTAGATGAGTCATCACAGTAAGAACTTAATAACTTCCGAGGCAATACCTAGTTATACCTCTATATAAGGCACATCATCATCATCAGCCACAGGACATCCACTGCTGGACATAGACCTCGCCCAAAGTTACATACCTAGATATTATTATATTTTATCATTACGGCTATTGTTTCTTTGTATTTTCCTCAAACGTTCGGGATTTCTGACGACTTTGATCAATGCGATGTCAGTTTCAGTAATTACTGCCTCAGTGGCGTAGTGGTATTACTTGCGTGTTACGATTACCGTCTCGAGGTCTCGGGAGCGATCCTGGGTCGGGTAAAGTAACATGGGTTTTTTCTATTCAATATCAGCTCAAAGTCTAGAATTTGTGCCCGATAGCGATAGGCTCGCCCCCTATCAAATATGGGATGAAAATGAGCGTGGCGAAATGTGGGTGTTCCAGTTCTCTATTTCGGCTCTGCCTACCCCTTCGGGGATGCAGGCGTGAGACTATGCAATATGTATGTATTTAGTTTCAGTAATAATAGGTGTGCACGATGCATTAATTTTGATTCTTGATCCACAGGGTATTTGGGTAGCAAACAATCTTGGTCCTACTGTACGGAATTCCCGTTTCAACAAGACTTTGATTTTTGCTGTCGACGACCAGCGCTACCTTCTTCCTGTTTATTTGAGAGGAGTAAGCACATACTATTTTATTATGCCTACATATAAGTATAATATAGAACTTAATACCTACATAGGTATTATTAATTACCTACATACATATGTATATTTGTTTAAAAATAATATTATCATCTTATTTGACTATCACTCTATGACTCTATCCAGTACAGTTCGATTTACAATTCTTGATGCTAGATGTGATGTTTAATGTTTCATTCAAAATGGGGTTCAACATTTTGGTTCAATTTGCTTCTATGGGTAGAAATCATACTGCCACCCCTGCCTTATTTGGGGATACTTGTGTGACGCTATTCGTTACCTCTTTGGGTCTAGTGGCAGCGTATATGGGCTGTGAACCGAGAGCTCCTGCGTTTGATTCCCAGGTCGAATGTAGTATTTTTATAACACGATATCTGGATCCCCCAGAGGGTTGACTAAGCCAAATTCTTTCTGAAAAGTGAGTTGCGCAGTCCCGACATTGAGGTCGTAATTGGGAGAAGGGTGAAAAGGAAAGGTTATTAAACTATGTTGTTTTATTTATAGATGGAGTTAGCAGCCCCGAAATCCATAGATTACATAGACGGAATAGCCATACATTATTATGGTAACTTCATACCACCAAGGATCCTCACTCGTATCCAAGAGCTGTATCCAGGCAAGATGCTCCTCTCCACTGAAGCATGTGAAGGTGATCTATCAATCATTTGTTCCTTTTATATGCCTTGCCTGCCTCTGTAGTGTGGTTGTATTTCGGTACGACTACCGTCTTGAGGTCTCAGGTTCCCAGGGTCGGGTAAAGTGATATTGGATTTTTCCGTATCAATCCGCAGTCTGGAATTTGTGCCCGATATGGCGATACGCTCGCCCCCTATCACATCTGGGACGCAACTAAGCTCGGCGAAATGTGGGTGTTGTTGTTCGCTAGTGGGCATCTGCCTACCCCTTCAGGGATACAGTCGTGAGCTTATGTTAATGTTATGTATATGTTAATACAATTGAGTATGGGATCTTATGCGTCCATTGTAGCTATACGATACTGTGCGCTAACCTTACCAGTCGAATGTAATTTTGTCTCTGCTCAATGAGCAATGATTATCTTGACGGAACTAAGCTCGACGAAATGTGAGTGTTCACTAGTGCGCTTATGCCTACCCCTTCGGGGATACAGGCGTGAGCTTATGTTGTGTTTATGTGTTATGATTAGGTATTTAAGGTAGGTTTTTCTCGGGATTACCATACATACACACATCACGCCTATACCCCTGAATGGGTAGGCAGTGGCGAAACGTGGGTGATCGTACCCGAGGCCTCAGAACGGTAGACGTACTGCGCACGCAACACAACTACTGAGGCATTAGCGATATCTATGGTACAAAACTCACCATATTGTCTTGCCATTTATAATAAAACCATTACTCTTTTATGCCCGAAGGGAGGTTCTATATCAGCGTCCATGCATAAAAAGCATCACTTAAAATTTGGTCATCTTTTAGTCGCTTCTGCGCCCTGCGAGATCTGCCCCTTGTGCTGGGTGACCTTCGTGCCACCCTAGTTACAGCACTGATCCAGTTTTTTTTAATTCATGTCTATACGTATAATTATAATAATTTAAAATAATTCTCATTGTGGAGCCTGGAGGGTAAATACCGACACCATGTCGCCCGGAGTTTTGAGTAGGAAGAGTGCCGAAGAGTTTAATAATGCCAAGCAGAAAGACAGAAAAATAAACAATAATAATTGTTATATCTGGTATTCATATTCAGGTGCGATGCCTTGGGACTTACTGAAAGTTGAAATTGGATCTTGGAGACGAGCTCGCAGATATACTACGAGTATTATGCAAGTATGTATTATAGAAAAAACTTGACTTTTACCTATCTAGGAGAGTAGCTTAACGAAACGCAGGCTGTGACTTTAATCGGGGCACCGAAACTACAAAATATTTATTTAAAGGATAGGTAGGTACATATTTGACAGCCTCCGTGGCGCAGTGGGCGAGTAGCCGGCTGTGAAGGGAGAAGCCGCGGGCTCGATTTCCGCATTGAGACAAATATTTGTTGGCCCACAGATATTTGTTTCAAGTCTGGGTGTTGTGAGACCGAAAGTCTCTCATAGGCTCTGACACCCACGATAGAGATTATACTAGTGTGGGGTCAGGACTAGAAGTGTGACTGTTGGGTGTATTTATTTACTATTTATTTGGCAGCTTGCCCCCGCTTTGAAAATATCTAGATCCGGTACTGGGTGAAGGTAACCCCAATCCTCAAGATTAGGTAGGTACTCATTGCTAAGGTAGAGTAATGCAACAAAATTATGTTTTCAGGATTTAAACAACTACGTCGTCGGTTGGATCGACTGGAACCTTTGTCTAGACCCTGAGGGTGGTCCAAACTGGGCGCACAATTACGTAGACGCTCCCATTCTTGTCTATGGTGATAAGGACGAGTTTATAAAGCAGCCAATGTACTATGCTATGGGGCACTTCTCAAAGTTCATCCCTCGCGGATCAAGGAGGATCCTCGTCGCTCGCAGAAGTATCAGGACTTTAGAAAATGTGGCCTTTTTGACACCGAAGGGCAATATTGTGATGGTCCTGCAGAATAGGTACCTAAACATAATTATTAAACAATTTTAGCAATCACCATCGTGAAACAATTTGCGATTGGGTGCAATTGGGTACTTGACTGTTTTTTTATTAGTACCTACCTATACAGGGCTATTTATTAGTTTATCCTGAACATGTAAAAATTATTTCGGAAATGTATTTTAATATATTTAGTTAATAAATCAAAAATTAATATGTATAATTTAGTCTGCCGCCAAAACGCTACCTGTTAGCTGTAGCTACGGGTGACGGTGACGATACAAAATCGCTTTAAAAGACATTGAGGAAATAACATTTATGATTTCAAACTAAAAAAAACGGGTCAGATATTTCGTCGAACAGATAGGTATCGATCGTCGATCATATCCGCGTTGAAATTAAGTTGAGATTAAAATAAAAATACGAAAAATTAGCAAATAACCTGGCAGTATGACTTTGGATCTTAGGTCTTAGGCCCTTGTGGAGCAAATAAACAAGAAAAATGAGTAATCTGACATCATGCATCGTGATTGGTGTTTACAGTCACGTGACTCACAGATAAAAAATAAGTTTTTAAATTCGTAAAATAAAGTAGGTATTCCTTGTAGTATTTTTAATAAATTCCTATTGCATACGTTATTTAGATGATAAATCTATGTTCCTACAGAATTTCATTGATATTGGTTACTATAGTCAAATACCCAATTAGATTGCTTCTAATGACCTATTGTGTATTAAAATATATGATAAAACAAAATTAAAACATTACAATTTAGTGCTAGAGCCGCGTCTCCAGCACTAAAATATTACACAAAACATGGTATTTCTACAATTTTTTGTCTATGGTCCATTGTTATATGAGCAGGAGACAATAAAAAAACCTTTTTTGTGTTTTTAAGGTTTTGTTTTGTTTCGAAAAAACTAGTGCAGGAGACGCGGCTTTACATGAGCAGGAGTCAATGAAAATCCTTGTTTTGTGTAGGTGTTTTTGTGTTTTATTTTGAAAAAACATGTGGGGCTTTAGGCTGCATACCTATCCCCTAAATAACTGCAAGGAAATAATTTCCCAGGAGATAGTAGTTATCCTTAATTTTCCAGTCTGCCGGGACAAAGTGATACCTACTATTCTTTCTTTCTACGTGCCCTTATCCCTTAATGTGGGGTCGGCGCAACTCTTTTTCAACCATGTTTCAGTAATCCCACCTCTGGAGGGTGATACCTACTTACTATTAACGTTTTTTTCTCGTGCACCGCAAATTTCCTCGCACATCTATGGTAGAATATCAATCTTAGCCTCTAGCGCAGCGGGAGAGTAGCCTGTTGTGAGACTGACCATGGTTCAATTCCCACATCCCACAAATGTCCTTATTAGTTCTTAATACCTAACATGTTATATAGCTTCAACCTTAGATGCAACAGTGCCACGTACTATCTCCACGTATAGTTATTAACCCTTTCTACATAGTGTTCCGATTTTCATGATACTTTCCTTATCTCAAAACGCTTTTAAGATCAGTGGCGTGCATAGGTATTCCGGTCAGGGTAGACAAAAAACTTACAAAATGATTTTCTTCAACTGTTAAATTATCATTATCACCATCGTCCCCGTGTCGATTTAAAATATTTTTTGGTTCAGTATATTTTGGTTTTTGGTCGTGATTTTTATTATTTATTTGGGTCGCCTCCTTGGTCTAGTGGCAGCATGAATGGGCTGTGGACCGGGAGGTCGTGGGTTCGATTCCCAGGTCGGGCAAAGCGAATTTTCTAATTTAATTTGCTACTCAGAGACTGACTGACTGACGGGACGGACTGGATCACTCAGAGGGGGTTGACGTCAGGGAGGCAGCCGGTCATAAAAACTTAGCCAAATAATTTCTGCAGCATGCTTGAAAAAGTGTGTTGCACCGACCCCATATTAAAGTGGGATAAGGGCAGGTAGAAAGAAAGATTTGGGTGAATGGCAAAATTTTCAGGGTAGACAGTGTCTCTGCCCATATGGACTGCACGCCACTGTTTGAGATGACCATTTTTTATGTAAATGTACAAAATATTTTTCAGACGAAGGTGCGCAGTCAACACCACAATAGAGATTTCCAGTCGACAGTACATTGACCTCACCATGGAGCCACGATCGATCAAAACGCTAGAAATAAATCTGGGTTAAAAAAAATAAAGTCAAACATACCTTACTGTTCTATTTTATCATTTATTAAAAATACCTGTTTTTAAATCACATAACCAAATTGCTATACTCATCAAACTTGTAAAATATGCAAAATCTGTTCACATACCGATAGCTCTATCAAAAATTAGCCTCCAATTCCAAAATAAGTTCCATGAAGTAGTTCCATATAAGTTCATAAAATAAAGTGCAATACTAACTTTTTCTGGCAGTCTACATAAAGAAAGATTCTTTAGCATTTTTTGAATATGGTAAATAACTCTTATTTCAGTAACATATAGCTGAAATCACCTTCATAATTATAACATTTATCAATAACAATATATAATTAACTATGGGATATTAACAGCTCTATAACAGAAACTTAATATGATATCTGTTAAAAATTATACAATAAGTTGTCACATAAAGATCACATATAATATTAAGAAGTAGACAGCAACCCAAATATTTGTTTTATCAAAGCCAAACTTATATCATGAAAGCTTAGGAAACCAGTCACATGACACTACACAACAAAGTGAAGGAAAAACGACAACCAAATCTGCAAAGAGAAGTTTTATTGTTAATAATGGTAGGGGAAACAGTGGTACATCAACCTTCACTCATATGATAGCCAGATGAGACATTTTTTTTATCAAATATTTATATGCAAACACGCCTACCGAAATGCGTTCATAGCTATTTTTTTTTCATCGCCTTAATAACAAATCTTTTAATAACAAAAAAATAATTAAATGGTGAATGAGCCATGGACCAGAGCCATGAATATTGGTTGGTTCCTTCCCTAGACTTTCTTGTGTCCTATCCTATCATGCAACTTGTTTTATAATAAAAATTCAATTTAAATATTATTATCATAGGAACTATAATATAATATCCAAAACAAAACCATCCACTAATGAAACACAAAACCATTAATTATTCTATAACAATATCATTGAAGTACAAACCCATCAAAGGTATATGGTGCCATTTCAAAGTCAAAAGATGTTAGCCCAACAGAAACAATCATTTATACTAATTTGGCTACCATCCAATATGATTCAGGCAAAGTGTGCTGCCTCCTCTTCACATATTATAACAATAATTTGCAGCTCAGTCACCTGAATATAGTCAACTGCAATATCAAAATGCCTAATAAGACCATAATCTTATAGTATTCTTTACTTGGAGATGTAACAAAAGCAGAGCCTATATTGTGTCAATATTTTTGCTATTTTTCAACACCACACAGAACTTTGAATTACAAAATACTACACAATATGCATTGTGCTTGTCACTCATAGACATATCACTTGACTAACACAAAAAAAGACAATAGCCAATTCATGCAATATACTTTACAAAGACAGAAGTCACTTCATCTTTAATCTTAATTAATTAGCTGGACCTTGCTTGTGACTTCAAACCAATTGAAATATATGCATGTACTGTATGCAAAGACTTCTATGTATACTACTAGACTGGCTGTTCGGTACATAGAATGTGCACACTAAGTCTCTGTTAATCGACCTCAACTCACTACAGAAATCTGCTCTTTTCCTTAGCCGTAAAACGTCAAACACTCGCCGTCATGTGCGACAATTTTATTTCAAAACAGCTTTTCCAGTAAATACATAGAAGTCTTTGACTGTATGTTAATAATCAGTCAGTGATGTTATTTTATCCAGCGGCCAGACACGACAAACCACTCTACTCCTTATTAGACCTTGAGGTACTGGTCCATAAAGTCTAGAATCTGTTGAGTTTCCAGAATTGTCTCCCTCCAACCACACATGGCCTCTTGGTACGACATGACTCCTCTGTGCAAAGTTGCCTCTCACTTTGTCTCCTGGTAAACCAATTATCCTTTTGCATATATTTTGTTTTGGGTTGGAAGGACACTTGGCTATGACTATATCACCTCTACGAAGCCTTTGAAGTCTTGGTGACAGGTGTTCGGTGAATAGTATGTTGTTGGACTCAAGTGTAGGCTCCATAGATGGACCGGAACACTAAAATTATTTAGAAGTGTTTAGCATGATACATACTATGTAAATGAGAAAAAAACTATAGTTGATAATTGGACTGTGTTGTGCAGAAATTATCCCACCCATAAAAAAAAAAAAAAAAATGCACATCAGTATTGTCATCAATGGTTTAGATCAGTGGTCGGCAACATGTGCCCCACGGGGGGCCTGTGAATGTCCTATTTGCGGCGCATTATTATTTTCTAAATTAATCATAAATATCTAAAATGTTATAGATTCGAGATAGAAAATATGACGTAAGGCCCGCCTTTACTATGTTTTGCCACCTTGTGGCCCTTGCCAGCCAAAAGATTTAGATCATTTTGTCATAAAAAAAACTTTTTTTTGTGGGTTGGTTCATTCCTGCATAACACGGTCCAATATTAAAGTCTAATCCAAGTAATATTATAAACACGCAGGTTTGTATGTATAAATATTTGTTACTCGTTCATGCAAAAACTACTAAATAGATTTTAATGGAACTTAAAATAGTTATATATAGTCCAATTGCTAATTAAGCGGAGTAAACTGACCGATCGAAATGTCACTTTCCAAAATAATGTTGCTTACTTTCAAAACGTAGTGATTGATCTAGTTTCATTCTTATCATTCAAAGAAACAATAACTCGGCACTAGTTTGCAAAATTAGAATTTTATTGCGTATTTATTGAAATTTCAGCTTAACCCTTCCAGTAAATGGCTGTGTAAATAATGTTGCGTAGATAATCGCAACAGACACGCCGCACGCGAAATAATAACAATGAAAATTACAAATATTACTTTTATTATTTGAGAAAAAATATGTTCGGCGCATTCATAGCTTTTGTAAGCTTTGTTTATAATCAACCTGACTATGTGGCTGAATATAATTCCAGTAAACATGCCGTAATTTAGCAAGCAGTGATTTACTTTGACTATAATTCAGTAGACATGCAGTACTTATCACACATTAGGCAGGAATTACGACTTTAAGTTGGACTGTAGCAAATGAAAGAATGAAATGCTTCACTGAATTGAAGTGTTTAAATAACCTTGTTCTTTTTACCACAGCACTATTTAAATTTCATTAAAAAGTGGCAATATTCGAAATGTCAGTTTACTCCATTTAATTAGCAATCCTACTATAGGACTACACGTCACAACAACACATGCGCTGCTTTTTATCCCGGAAAATATATTCTTATGAGAACGGAGTCGCGAGCAACAGCTACTAGGTATATGTATATTTTTATAATAAAGCCCTCTTTAATAATAGAGTAAAGTAAAACTAGCACCGATACCCAAGATCAAATTGGTCAAGTATTGTACCTGTGAATAAGTGGTTGATTACTTACAATTACAAAATCTCCTACATATTCAAACGTACAGTGCGTTATACAGGCGTACTGAAAAGTGTATCCTATAAAGCCACAAGTCTTGCTAAAAATCTTCGCAAAGGTCATTTTCAGTTCATAACCTCTAAATCATAATCAAAGCCATATGTTCGTTTGGCACAATAAATTAATGATGTTCTCTTTAAATTATAATAATTATTTGATATAATAAACTTTAAATAATTTAGAAAAAACATAAAAGTAAAACACAAAAGCCGTCTCACAGTGTCGAACTGTCAACTGTCAATCAAGTCTGTCAATATCATCTGTCAGAATCAGATTAGAGATAAAATTTGTGGTAAAATTGAGCATACATTCATCGATTAAAAACGACTAGAGCCAAAAAATTTAGTTTATTTGTCCCAAAGGCATCATATTATGTAGGGACTCACCTTGAACCTTTTACTCTGATGAAAAAAGTCTGTCAGTTTTTGAGGGAGACCGGCTTAGAGCATTTAAGACTGGAGACGCCACTCATAGCATTTCCCCTCTGCCGAGGTACAAGATTTAAAAATCTAACACGTTTATAAAAAGTGATTGTGGAATCGTTCAGTCATTGTCACGATTGTTTTCACTGCGGATCGTCCGGTATCGTTCTCCGCTAAAAATGACATTTTGCGCAGTTAGCATGTACAAAAAAAGTACAATACATCCAGATGACAAAAATATGGAGTGACTATTTTAGAAGTAAACTATTTCCATTTCCCATTTTCATTTTTGTGTAAGACGACACAGGACGACCCGCAGTGAAAACGATTGTGCCTTAGACTTTATATAATGTAACAATTACTGCATCGATTCTACAAACAGTTTGTTTAAGATTTATGAATCTTGTACTTTGGCAGAGGGGAAATTTATTTTTATTTAATAAAAACTGAATTATGGTTGAACCATAAGTACTGATTTTGTTTGAAGTTTTCCTGGTGGTAAATAAATATACATACGAAAAAGGCAAAGGTATTGTTAAAGTTTGTATTTAGTTAAAACGTTGGAACAAGTAAACAGTATTGATAAATTCCAGTGAACATTAATTAGCTAGCACTAGTCTTTACTTTTTAACTAATAAGCACGAAACTATGTAGTCTTGTAGTAATTAAATTTCTTAGACATGGATATGTATAAAGGCGGACGTAATGCCTAAGGCATTTTCTACCAGTCTACCTGAGGGTGATGCAGAGACGAGACAATGTTATGAGCTAGGCGTCTCCAGTCGTAAATGCTTAAGTTTTCAAGGAATAGCTGTAGTCGATTTTGTTATCGATTACCATGTGACCACCACCGTGGTACATCTATTTTTATTGAATGAATTTGACACATTTCGTCTGGTTCATTGACAGATTGTGTGTGGAGTTCGTTCGGACACATCAAGATCGAAATTCGGAATAAATGCCATTGAAACAAAGTGAAATATTATCTACGGCGCGTTAAATAATCAGTGATTATCTTTATATGTTGGCAAGGCTTCGTAACTGCAAAATTATAAGTGAATAAATTTTGTATCACGGACGTCCCTTCAGGTTGGGATTAGAAGAAATATTATTTCGAGGCACTCTTCAGTGTAATTCTACGTATGGGATTGTTTTAGAATGTCCATTGTATGATCACTTTACCTACTGTTGATGTGCTCAAGTGCTAGTGTCTGGTTGTAGTTAAATCGATATTGTATTGGAGTTAACCTATTGTTATGAAATGAGTGTGCATATTTTATGTACTCTCTGACAATTGAACTCCTCATGGGTATTGTTTGCTGACAAACGTTCAACGGAATCGCGAAAATAGTGTGTGTAAGTACCTATTTATATATTATTTATTTTACATATTTGTACCCCATGCATTGTCTTCATATCTTTTGTGGCTATGACTCATGCTTTATGCATTTATGAAGGTTGCTTTTCATCATAAAGATAATGTATTTTTTTATTAAAAAAGCACCTTGTATCATACTATTTTAAAATTGTAAATATGGCACACAAAACTTAAACCTAAATAAAATACCTAAAATATAAACATTTACAAACTAGTTTATGCTTCTCATGACTACTTCATGTTACTGTCATCACCAGAAAAGATTAATGACCTTTCACATAAACACAGCTATAAAAATGTCACAATTCTTAATCCACTGTACCTATTGTAAAATTATTAAATTTAATGTCTTTATCATAATTTACCTGGTATCAATTGAAATGTGTTAAGCAGAAATGATCCAACCCACAAAAATACTGAAAAAAAATTTTTCATGCCAATATGGTCTATTAATGGTTTAGAACATGTTGGCATAACATTTTTTAAAAAATGTTGTGGGTTGGATTATTTCTGCATAACACGGTCCAATTGTAATATGAATATAAAGGTATAGGAATATAGTATTTTTAATACCTTACCTTGTCAAAGAAATAGATATCAGTTGATATCTGTGTATTGTATATTGTTATAACGACTTGATGAAGGTTTTTTTTTTTTATCCGAGCACGGCAAAGTGACCACACAACACCTGATGGTAAGCGATGTGCGGTCCAAAAATACCAGCCACCACCCATAGACCTTGTGTCCATCGGTGGCGACCAGTATCATGCTGGCCTGCATAAATGTTAAAGGATGCAGTAAGTCACTGGATTCACCTGCTTCCAACAGGTCAATCTAGAAATCTTTGGCCTGTGTCCTCTGGCTGATGATGATGAATAATAATGTCATAAAAACAAAATAAAAAATATTAGAAATACAGAAAACTCATTGAAATAAAACAATTACTATTAGATTATTGGCCACAGGTCGGACTGGTCACGAAGGCTGTAAAGCTTTCAAAAAGTCGGGACTAAAATTAAAATAAATACAAAACAATATGACATGTGGGACAGAACTATGTTGGTGTTCTAGTTCGCTAGTATACCGCTACCTATCGCTTCGGTGATGCAGGCATGAGCTTATGTTTGTTATGTTATGTGTTTTTTGATTTTGGTATTTTTTGTCCATAGGCACAATGGCGAGGTTTGCGGGGAAGAAATGTCGACTGCTGTCGATGTTATGGCTGACAGGCGGTTTCTTCTTCGTGGAGCTGATTGTTGGCTACATAACAAATTCCATGGCTCTGGTGGCTGACTCGTTCCACATGCTGAGTGATGTGGCGGCGCTGATAATCGCCTTCTTATCAGTCAAAGTAAGATACTATTTCAATATTTTTGTTTGGATAGTTGTGAGGATGTTGGATCAAAATATTCAAATTCAAATTCAAAACATTTATTTATGAGATCGGGTATAATAGGTCTTAAAAAAATATAAGTACAGCCGAAATCTGCTACTAGAGCATATAAATACTTTAAAAAAATCTATCTATAAAACTAGCTTAAAACTAAGCGATCATAAGTTTAATTATGATACATATTATTATAACAAGTATTATGTACTCACGTAAACACGTAATTTTCGGGAGCTCACTTGTACTTTGTAACGGATATTTTTCGACTGACGTTTTTTACATGTACCCTCACTTCGTACATGACATGCCTTTCCCCCAAGATAGTTTTTTAATTAAATAGTTCACTTTTATCACTTAAAACGCTTGTAACACTTTTTTAGTCTATTTTATATATTCACTATATATTGACTCTATTGTCTTTATATCATTTAATATAATTATATTTATTATTGCATTATGGGTATTTACTTATTTACATGAGTTTGATTGTTTTATAGTAGGGACCTATCTATTCAATATTCCCTTCAGAATCTTCATCTTCTAAACTAGATCCTGAGCTGTACAGACTTCCTTGCTTTATTTTCTTCGATGTATCAGATGATGGGGAGGCCGATAATGCCCGCTTAGTTCGTGTCGGTTCCTCGGGGTTGTCAGATATTGCGATGTCTTGTGGCCCTGATACTCCAATAATATCAGCCCATTTACTTGGTGATGGTATGTCCAAATTATCTTCATCCTCTCTATTGTTAATTGTTCCATTCGAAGAAGTTTCTTCAGGTTCCTTATGAGCATCCGTCATCCCCTTCCCATGCATCTGATTGATATGTCTCAGCAACAGTTTTCCATTCCACCGCACTAAATATCTACAGACTCCTACTCTTTTTTCTATTATTCCTGGTATCCATCGGGGCCCTTTACCATAATTCCGGACATATACTGCTTGACCAATATTGAAAGGTCGTAACCTCAGCTTCTCATTTTCTTCCTCCGCAGATGGTCTCTCTTTAATTTTATAAGATAAAGGATTCAGATAGTCAAATTTAGTTCTAAAACGGCGACTATTTAACAGTTCAGCTGGTGTTTTTTCTGTTACGCTACTAGGTGTACTTCGGAGCCCATATAATATATTTGGCAACCGTACATGCCAAGGCTCTGATGTTATTTTCTTTAATTTATTCTTTACTGTTTGAACTGTGCGTTCAGCCTGTCCATTTGATGCTGGATGGTACGGAGCTATCAACACCTGTCTAATGCCACAACTCTTCAGGTATTTTTTAAACTCTTCTGATATAAAACTTCTGCCATTATCACTGACAACAGTATCAGGTAATCCTTGTTGGGCAAAAATGTCTCTCAATATTCTGATTAGTGTATTGCTGCTCAAGTCATTGACAATTTTCACTTCCGGCCATTTAGAGTATGCATCTACAAGTATAAAAAAATATTTGCCTTGAAATGGTCCAGCGTAATCCATGTGTAACCTAGACCATGGTTTCTTGGTTTGTACCCATTGGTGAGTTATAGGTGTGGGCATGTTCCTATTTTCTGAGCATCGACTACAATTTTTTACTATTGTTTCGATTTGTTTATCCATTGAAGGCCACCAAAAATAGCTTCTTGCCAATGCTTGAGTGATAACTATACCGTCATGATTTCTATGTAATTCTTCTAAGATCTGTGTGCGCATGTTTCCAGGTATAACCACCCTATTACCCCATAATATGCAATTATTATACTCTGATAACTCTTCTCTTCGTTGCCAAAAAATTTTATACTCTTCTTCTACTTTTGTGGGCCATCCATTTCTTACCCAGTATAATACCTTACTTAGAATTTTATCTTTTCTAGTGAGTGTTATTACTTCTTTAGCAGTAAATTCCAACTCAAGTGGGGTCTCTTCTATTAAAAGCACCCCGGGACAGTCTTCTGTTACAGCTGATTCCTCTGCTGGCCACCGACTTAACGCATCTGCATTTCCTAACTTCCTACCTTCCACATACTGAATCTCATAATCATAGGAGTTAAGCAAAAGTGCCCATCTCAGCATCCTTGGCGATATTATGTTCGGAATTGGTTTGCTTGGTCCAAAAATACCCAACAAGGGTCTATGATCAGTCTTTATGATCACTTTCCGTCCACTTATGTACTGATGGAATTTTTTTAACCCAAAAACAATAGATGCAGCTTCTTTGTCTATCTGGGCATAATTGCGCTCATGAATGTTCATTGTTCTCGAGGCAAACATGATTGGTCTTATGGTTCCATCATCCATTTCATGTTCTAAAACTGCTCCAAGTCCAAACTGGGATGCATCACACGACATTATAAGCTTCCTCTTGGTGTCGTAGTGAACTAGTGTGTCATCACTAGTCAACATTGATTTCAAAGTTTTAAACGCAGTCTGATGTTCTGTATCCCATCCTCGTCGCCACTATTATGTACTCACGTAAACACGTAATTTTCGGGAGCTCACTTGTACTTTGTAACGGATATTTTTCGACTGACGTTTTTTACATGTACCCTCACTTCGTACATGACAACAAGTAATATAAAAAAAAGCTCAATGATAACTTAATATTTATGAATTATAAGGTAGTAGGTATTATTGTATCTTGCAAATAGTCCTTTATAGTATAATAACATTTTTCTATTAGTAGTGTTTGCAGTCTTTTCTTAAATGAGTGAACGCTACAGTTCTTTATATTTTCAGGCAGTTTATTAAATATTTTTATAGCCATGCAGTATACACTTTTATGTTTTAATGTAGTCCTTGATGTTTCAATACTTAATAGATTATCGTTTCTTAATATGCGGCTATATTTTTGGGAGTTAATAGTGAATAAATTGGGGTTCTTTTTTACAAATATAGCAACTTCGTATATATAAATAGATGCTAGAGTTAACAATTTCAGTGACTTAAAGTATGGAACACAGCTATCGTTAGGTTTGATGCTGCAAATAGTTCAGTAGTTCTATTATTCAGCTAATAATATGTGGTAGGGCCACCTTCTACAATTTTTCCTACAACATAATTGGGCTGGGTTAATTGGTTTGTATCAACTATGTAACATAACATTTGATGTTGTTGAATGTGTGTCGTAGTAATTTTTCTAAAGGCTCTGTTTTCGACCCCCATTCCTTTCAGTGTCTATATGTAAACAGTGAAATTCGTGTCTATAGCTGAGGCAACGGATGATTATTATGACGAAAAATGTTTGCAGAACATATCTTATTTATTGAAAAAAGAAAATGCCTCGGTAGCGTGGTTGTATTTCGGTATGACTACCGTCCTGAGGTCTCGGATTCGATCCCCGGGTCGGACAGAGTGATATTGGATCTTCCTATATCAGCCCGAAGTCTGGAATTTCTGCCCAAATTGGCGACAGGCTCGCCCCCTCACATCTGGGACTGAACTAAGCTCGGCGAAATGTGGGTGTTCTAGTTTGCTAGTGCACCTCTGCCTACTCCTTCGGTGATACAGGCGTGAGCTTACGTACGTTACGTGAAAAAGAAATTACTTGTCTTAAAGTGAGGAACTATATAAATATTCTAAAAATAATGTAGAAGCAAAATTTTAAAATGACTGATGACTTAAAAATGCTCATTTTGAAAATGATGTCATTAATTAATGTACAAATTACAATCAGACCATCAAGACCAATTATTATCACTTATATTATATTAATATAAGTCTTGTCATACATTGAAAAACAATAATTACATAATTATTACGTAGTAGAACATTCAACATCTGTACAAATATTAATTCAGTGTTTGCGTACTGATAATAAAATTTATAATAGTCTACATATTTTTACTTTGTACATATATTTAACTAAGATTGTAGACCCCATTGAGTTCTACACAAATATCTAGACATGTTGTTTTATGGAAATGGCAAAGAGCTCACGTATACTAATTATACAAAAAGGTATCTTATTGTTTTGGTAATATGGTATCTAATTGGTAAAACCATAATGTCAATTTTTCTCACTGTATGTACTGGCTGAATAGACCTATTATTACCACTGTCTCACAGAAAACCGACGTCAAGTGGTAGTTAGCTCTTTCGCAAGGTGGGGTGGATATAAATAAATACACCCAACAGTCACACACCTAGTCCTGACCCCACACTAGGTATAACCTGTATCGTGGGTGTCAGAAACTATGAGAGACTTTCGGTCTCACAACACCCAGACTTGAAATCTGTGGACAACACAAACATTTGTCTTAATACGGGAATCGAACCCGCGGCATCCCGCTTCACAGCTGGCTACTCGCCCACTGCGCCACAGAGGCTGATCCCTGAATATCCCTTCCCTTCTCAAATCACATGATTTTCCTTGGCGCGGTAAATA
Organism: Clanis bilineata; assembly: GCA_036417725.1. Classification (NCBI taxonomy): domain Eukaryota; kingdom Metazoa; phylum Arthropoda; class Insecta; order Lepidoptera; family Sphingidae; genus Clanis; species Clanis bilineata. The sequence goes on along the minus strand of CM071149.1, from coordinate 13,362,913 downwards.
GCAGCGTGGTATACCTACTGTAGTTATATACATATAGGTGATGGTAACTAACTTTATCATGAAGTGCATTGTCTGCTTGGCTGACTTCGTAAACCAATAATCACAAGTTTAAAAACTTAACGGACCGACTACAAATCCGACCGTGACCAAATTTGTATGGGACCACCCTTGAAAGAAGCTCTATCGAACACAAAAAGAATTTTCAAGATCGGTCCACATTCGGCGGAGATATCGCGTAACATACATAAAAAATACAGACGAATTGAGGACCTTCTCATTTTTGGAAGTCGGTCGATAAAAAAGGGACATGTATAATATTTGTTTTTATAGCAGAGACTGGCAAACGAATAGAAGGGTCACCTGATGGTAAGCGATCTCCACCGTCCATAGACACCCAAGACATAAAATGAATCATGGGTGCGTTGCCAACCTAATGAGAGGGAATTGGGGATTGGGAAAGGGAGGGGAGGAGTTAGACCACCGGAAATCTCACCGAAGCAAACGCGACAGCGTGCTGCCACTTAACGTCGGTTTTCTGTGAGACAGTGATATCAAACCGGTGTAATAATTTTATAGTGGAGACTAAAAATCACAAATTCTATGCTATCATTGTCTAAGACGTGAAGAGTGACCAGCGAGCTCGTGAGTAAAACATAAACACCTAGGGCCTTATTTATAAAAACAGTTTAGCTGAGCAAATGGCTAAGAATAGCCTGTCACTTTTTTCCTTGTGTCACATTGTTTCAAATAAAAGGGACAGACATTCTACACCATTTGCTCAGTTAAACAGTTTTTTTAAGTAAGGCCCCTGGTACTTTCCACTTACTCTATCATTCAGATATGTGTCAAAAAATGTTGCAAAATGCATTTTGATTGACCGACTGCCTGTCTGACCTCAACCCATCTCTATGGAGACCAAGGCCCGAGCAAATTGAGTTAGAAAACGCATTATCCCATCAGATGGGATACCCCAGATTCTGACTTCGAATCCAAGACCACCCGATCCACAGTGACGAAGAAACTACTAAACATACAAAATAAGAACTCATGGGAGCAACTAATGTTAGTGCAATGGGAAATATAAACTAGCCAAACAATAACGCGTGATTCCAAATAGGACATTGAGGAAATCCAAACGCTTCCTATATTTGTAATTTTGCAATTATTTTCCTCGAGGTGTGTTTTCCATTTGTATTGCATAATTTATCAAATTACAATGGGCAACAAAATTAAATTAATATGACATGCGTCCCCTCTTCGGTCTAGTCACTAGTGGCTTTGGACCAGGGATACTAATGTTCGAATCCCGAGGCGTGCAATACATGTTTTTCTGTCACGATTTTTCCGGAATCATAAGCCACAAAGCACTTTGATGTAAGACACCTTACTTGTAATAATTAATAATAACAATATCAGCCCTGTAATATTACTGTCCCACTGCTGGGCACGGGCCACCTCTACTAATGAGAGGGGTTAAGCCGTAGTCTACCACGTTGGCCTAATGCGGATTGGTAGACTTCACATACCTTCCAAATATTTGTGGAGCAAATCTCGGGTATGCACGTTTCCTCACGATGGTTTCCTTCACTGTTATAGCAAGTGATAATTCACAATGAAAACACACTTAACATAGAAAAGTCAGAGGTGTATGCTCCATTTTGTGGTTGGTCTTCGAACCTCCGACACTTGTCTCGGCAGTCTGTACCATCCCCAACTGAACTATCGCGGCTTACCTATAAACTTTACTTGTACTATACCGATTTTTTCTATGATAAGAACATACTTAAAAATTGCCCTAACATCACACGAAGTAGGATAAATACCGAAGGAGAGTGATTTGTGGGACTTAGTAGGTACTTCATATTTAACTATCCCTTCGTCTGCCTATCTCTTCGTGGATATTGGCTTATTTATTTCTTTTTTTTTTCTTTATCCGGGCACGGCAAAGTGACTACACTGCACCTGATGGTTAGCGTAGTGCAGTCCAAAAAAACTAGCGACCACTGACAAACAATGAGTTTATCAGTGGTCGCCAGAATCATGTCGGCCTATTTATGCTTCTTCACTCTCTAAATCCGAAGAGGGAAGAAGCAAATCGAGGGGCTTGCGACAAGACAGGCGGATGACCGATGCAGATATAGGAATACCCTCATACAAACCATCAACCAAACATCAAGTCATGCCGTCAGCCCCTCGAGAGAACCGGAAGTACACTGGCTGATCCTGGAACGCGAACCACACACGGAGTGTGGATCACTATGGCAGGTTTTTGCATCATGTGTACGGTGGTCGCCATCCGATCGGATACGAATATCCTACCATCAGCGAAATGTATCTAGTACGAACTACGAATAAGTAAAAGGTGTTATTTATTTCACTTTGTAGAGTTATAGTTCCAAGTAATACATCCATTCCGCATGAATTGGTTTGGTCACACTGCATGAACTTGTATGTCAAGTCTCTTACGAAACTTCACGCCTAGGTGTTTACGTTAGGTTCGAAGAATAAGCCCTCTAACTTTCTTCATAATCATCAGATATTAGCTGTACCTAACAGGACAACCTGTTAGAACCAAAACCTCTTAGTATGTCTTATTTATATTCATCATCGCAGTAAGTGCGTCTCATTGAAAAAGGAAATATGGAATTTACTAATCCCTTTAAACTTGCACGTTCATTTATGGTGTACTTGATTCTCGAATTTCGTGTAACGTAATAGAATCCTTATTGATTTTTGAGCGGTAGAGTCAATTCATTCCCTTTTCTTAATTTCCATATTATCAAAAATAACTTTCTAGAACAAGTTGAACAAAACTCATAAAATAATTGATTTATATCATGTACCATATCTTTATTATTATTACGGGAATGCGTCACAGGAATGAATTGAATTGACTGTTCTTTTTGGAAAGCTTTATCCTTAACTTATCCTTAATCTGTAGTACTGTTATAGCTAAAGAATCTTGGTAGCACTTCATATCGTCGTGTAACCCTTTTATTAAACTCATTGTTGCATAATACGTCCTAAAGGAATTTTATGAATACCTTTTTACGCTGGTATTGTCACATTTTCTTTTTTTATAGCAGAGATTGGCAAACGAACAGATGGGTCACCTGATGGTAAGTGATCTCCACCGCCCATAGACACACATGACACAAAAAGAATCATGGCTGCGTTGCCAACCTAAAAGGAGGGAATGAAAGGGGAGGGAAAAAGGAATTGGGAAAGGGAGGGGGGAAATGGGCCACCGGAAATCTCACTCACCGAACGAAACGCGACAGCAAGCCGCCACTTTACGTCGGTTTTCTGTGAGACAGTGGTATCCAACCGGTCGAGCCGGCCCATTCGTGCTGTAGACGTTACTGTCTACAGCGTGGCTCTACCACTCAAACATCAATTAGCGGAAGCAAAAATTAGGCGTTGACCTCAACATTTTGCACGGTGCATGTGCATGAGCAAAATGCTATTGTAAGCTGTCGTTTGGCTATACATTACAATAAGTGTTAGAAAGAGAGATACAATAAATACAGAACGGCCTTTGGCGAAACCGGATATAAGGACATTATAATTGAAACGCTCGTGTGGCCTTACTACATAGTGCTTACATTTGTACATTTTTTTATTGGCCTACGAAGTTAGACGAACAGATGATCCACCAGGTGGGAGATGGTCACTGTCGCCTATCTTTTATAACCGCGATCTAAATGATCACATACTTTATTGAACACCAACATTTTGAAACACTAAAAACAAGAAACTTAAACTATACAATGTAACAATAGGCGGCCTTATCACTTAAGCGATCTCTTCCAGACAACCTTTATATTCTATAACACATCAAGTCTACAAAGACAAAACCAAAACTTGCGAAGCGAGAGACTGCAGGACAGATTCGCTGACCGAGGAAATGTTTAGGACCACTTGCAGCTCCGCGATAAATTTCTATTTAACCCAAATCTTGATTTAAAGATAGGAGTGAGCTGTAGAATAAATTGAGATAAGGTGCAGATTAGTAATAACGCTGCAAGTCGACGTTAGAATCTCTCTAGGTGTTCTGAAATCCTCCGGTAGTTCCCTATACTCACGAGGCCACGACACAATTCTTGTATCTTATATCTTCGAGTATTAATTATTTTGCTTTAAAGGTTCATACGGTACTTCAAATGGAATCCAAATGATATGACGTCATTGTTCTACTACAATGACGTCATATTCTATTTCCAAGAATTAGATTAACAATATTGTATGATGTATCGCGAAATGGATAACACCGAGTATCAACTATGGTCTATGCGTAAAATCCATGTACAGGTTTGCGCAAGTTTTTACCTTGTACCTGAGTATTTATGAATGAAATGAACGTACACTAAGCTTTTTTATATCTAATCGTACATAAGTAGTAGATATTTATGTATAACGAGTTTTATATGCTAATATCATGGCAATGAGCACCGAATTTATACTTTCATGAAATTATTTTTGTGACTTTCGGCTTCCAAGTATTGTTATTCTAATAAATAATAGCTGATTAAAAACGTGTTCAATTTACTATTGAACATGAATTGATCTATTTTGCATTGGATTCTAATTAAATATTGCATTGCAATCACGTAGGTATATATTTGCATTTTAATGTGCAGTGCGAGACGCGAGTACATAAAATCAAATTTGTTTTTGCGGACAATATGGAAGCAGAAAAAAATAATGATTTTAAAATGGTACTGCTGTAGAATATGTACGGTACAAACTTTGGCCGTGTAGTGTAGCGTTGTGTAATTAGGGCTTTAGAAAGATGCACAGAAATTACAATGGAATAGTTTGATGACATTTTTTTTCTGTAGATTCGCGTAGATCTTTTAACAATTCCGTACGTAAAATGTGGCAAAAATGCGGTAACTGCAACTCTCATCGAGGCAAATACATATGTAGATATTGATAAACAAATAATTATTAAGAAAATAATTAATCATTGTCCCTAATTACTCAACTAATTGTGAATGCATTTTCCGACTAACATATTACATACAATGATTTGAGGAATCAATATTGCCTCTTCAAATAAGTTTCATTCTCGTAGAAGAAAGGAGGTGGGTACTGGGAGGTGACTCCTGACGCTCGATTCGAACTTGAATTCGATTCGGTTTCATTTATTGACTTAAAATTCCACCGAAATCGAGTTAAAAAGTGCATTAATATCACGTTAAAAATTACCAAATGACAAGTTCTCGAATATTATGCAACATTAGCGCACTTTAAAAGTCGATTTCGGTGGAATTTTAAGTCAATAAATGAAACCAAATAGATCACAATCGAATCGAGTTTCAAGAGTAAGGGGGCAGGTTGCCTATTGGATCGATTTCGCGCCCCTGCCAACAAACTTCCGCTGTCGTGTGACGATTCAGTTACCAACGAAGGGGAATTAAATTTTATGTTCCGCTGTAAATATAAAACTTCTACTGATTAGATCGTTGTTTCTGCTATAGAGTGTTATCGTCATGCCTGATCCAAAATGTAAAGAAATATTAAATATCTACTCATTGCATCTAGGGTTTAGTTGTATTACGTGGTACGGCTCATGTTCTGAGGTCTCGCGATATGGTAATGGATTCCTCCTCTATCATATAATCAGCTTGGCGAAAAGATGGTGCACTGGGAAGGTTTGGACCTTCAGTATTCTCAATCACCATAATATGAAATGAAACAGGAAGCTACCACTTCACTTTTGTTTGAAAATATGTCTTTCATAGAATTGGCAAATTCATTGACTTTCCTGAACTGCATACTGTTTGAAAAAATGCTGTAGTAAACATTTAGCCGATCCCTCGAAGAGGGCGGGGTCAATTCATTCCCGTGACGCATTTCTTCATTCCCGTACTCTCAAAAGTTATAATAAAATCATGTCGAAATTGGTATTTGTTTAGGATAATTTTAACTTCTTTCTACCTGCCCTTATCCCACTTTAATGTGGGGTGGGCGCAACACACTTTTTCAAGCATGTTGCAGAGAGGATTTGCCATAGTTTTTACGACCGGCCGCCTGCCTGACGTCAACCCCCTATAAGGGATCCAGTCCCAGGCAAATTCAAATCGAACCCAGGACCTCCCGGTCCACAGCCCATACATGCTACCACTTAACCCAGAAGGCGATAATTTTGATTAAACTGATAAAGAGATTTTAAATGTGCCTATTAATTATAATCCATTGTTATTTCTGAATTTACGGTACTATTTTATGCTTACGGGAAGGTGTGATTTGTATTAAACTGGTTTTATTGGCGAAATATCCAACTACTTCTATTTCTCATAGATGTCACCAAAGAAATGGTCCAAGAACACATTCGGGTGGGCCCGCGCGGAGGTGCTCGGCGCGCTGGTGAACGCTGTGTTCCTGGTCGCGCTGTGCTTCAGCATCACGGTGGAGGCAGTCAAGCGGTTCATAGAGATCGAGACCATCCACGACGCCAGGCTGCTGGTCGCCGTCGGAACCCTCGGTCTGGTGCTGAATATTGTCGGCCTGTTTCTGTTCCACGGTAAGGTTTTGAATAATTTGTTACTACTTATTATTTCTTCGTACCGGCAAGCGCAGCGTAGGATGTCCACCTACAAGGTGGACCGGCGACCTGATAAAGGTCGCAGGAAGTCGCTGGATGCAAATCGCTTCTAACAGGTCGATCTGGAACACTTTGCGGGAAGCCTATGTTCAGCAGTGGACGTCTTATGGCTGATGATGATGATGATTAGTTCTTAGTATTTCGTATGATATGTATAGCTCACCTTCTTGGTATAGTGACAACGTCTATGGGCTGTGGACAGGGAGGTCCCGAGTTCAAATCCCGTGTCGAGCAGTGCTGTTTTTCTAATACAATTTTCCCTGATTTGGATTCCCCAAAGGGGGTTGACAAGGTAGCCGTCATGTTGTCAAGTCGAATCTTATCTGGAACATGTTTGAAATAGTATGTTGCGCTGACCCCATAGTGAAGTGGGATAAGAGGAGGTAGAAGAAGAGCCTATGAAATAAGATACAGGTCTAAATACACAGTGATAAGATCTGCACGAACTTTAAGCTGCTGACTAGCAGAAGCCAACATGAGGCTGATTGATAATTATGAAGACGTTCTTTTGTTTCGGAGACCAAGACTAGACGCACTTCAAGTTAATACATCTTAGTGTTTTCTACCAGCAATTAAATTGAACACTTATAAGGTGCAAGAATGTGTGGCCGATCTTTAAAGAAAGGAATCTGAATTGGAAAACTGAAGAAGTCTTTTTCTCTCCTATGTGTCTCGGGGATAGTGTAGCTGTGTTAAAAACACAGATTAATTATTTTTAAAAAGTAGTTGTATGTGGTGGTACTTAAATATACAACAACAACAACATAAGCTCACGCATGTATCCCCGAAGGGGTAGGTAGAGGTGCACTAGCGAACTAGAACACCCACATTTCGCCGAGCTTAGTTCCATTCCAGGTGGGATAGGGTGCGATTCTATCGCCATATCGAGCACAAATTCCAGACTCCAGGCTGATATGGAAAAAAACAATATCACTTTGCCCGACCCGGGGATCGAACCCGAGACCTCAGGACGGTAGTCGTACCGAAATACAACCACACCACCGAGGCAGTCGAATTGGAAAACTGAAGAAGTCTTTTTATCTCCTATGTGTCACGAAGATGGTGTAGCTTTCTGTGTTCTAATTGTAAGATTAATTATTACAATTAGATTATTAGAATAGAAATAGAATATTAGATTATAATAAGAGGACGGTCTATTATTAGGTCGCCACCCGACGGAGGCGGCACATATATATGTTACATAAGCGTATGGGCCACCGGAGGCCGAGCCGCCCGTGACTATGTAAATAGTTTAGTAATTGTAAGTAGTGGTGTTACTTATAAATAGATTATTTTTTAATTAACTTAAATAGTAGATTAAACTTTTACGTAGTAAATATTGATTTTAGTCGAAAAACCTGACCACAAACTAGACGACCTCACGACTCATACATATTTATGAGTTTAAACACGCGGTAAACATCATTTAAATACAAACGAATAGGTAAACTATTCCGGTATTATATTTCCCTATTTTTAAGTATTTGACTGCCTCGGTGGCGTGGTGGTATTTCGGTACGACTACCGTTCTGAGGTCTCGGGTTCGATCCCCGGGTCGGGCAATATGATATTAGATTTTTCCATATCAGCCCGGAGTCTGGAATTTGTGCCCGATATGGCGATAGGCTCGCCCCCTATCACATCTGGGACGGAACTAAGCTCGGCGAAATGTGGGTGTTCTAGTTCGCTAGTGTGCCTGTGCCTACCCCTTCGGGGATACAGGCGTGAGCTTATGTATGTGTATGTGTATGATTAATAGGTTTCCCTTTTACTCGTAATATTACACTGAAGTGTACTCGCAAGTAACGGAATGGTCACAAGTATCGACACTTAGGCTGAGATCTATAGAGCGAACTTCGATTAAGCCAAAAAACGAGCTCAGTGAGGATTTGAAATTTTTGAATCGAACTTCGATCGAGCCGACGTGAACATGTTCAAAGGCTCCTAAAAATAAAGAGAAAAAAAAAAAAATTTGGCACAATCAAAGTCATTTTTATAAGAAAAACTTTGCTTAATCTGTCTGACAGTCTGTTTTTCTTTTAAAAATTTCTCGGACTAAGTCGAAGTTCGTTTTAAAAGACCTTAACGTTAATCTTGTGCTTAGGCAGTCACAAAAAGCATTATCTCAATAATAGCGTAAAATACGTCATTAATAGCATTATATCGATTCCGCCTACAACTTATACGCTCTTGCATTGACGTAACAATCTTTCCCACTGGCAAGCTACGTTCAAACAGATTTCAGTGCCGTCACTCCTGTATGGTGTGATAGCATAAAATGTGAGAATTTTTATCCCAAACAAAATACTTTCATAATCATGACCATCAGCCATAAGACGTCCACTGCTGGACTCCTCTAAAGATTTCCAGATCGACTTGTTGGAAGGGTCCTACACAGATCCTATACTTCTATACAGTCATGCAATTCTTTCATATAATTCATACTCCTAGCTCTATATGCAAGCTTTTCTTAGCATATTCCGTCACCGTATTAATCTGTCGTGGGACTATGGTTACAACATGAATCTCTGCTTATCCATTCAAGGTACTGGTGTGATTATGTGTGTAGTGGCGAATCAATCTTTTCCACTTACCGTGCCAGGATGTTGTTAGCGCTCTTCGCTTGTGGTAAATTATATTCATGACTCAACCCACATGTACACATACTCAATGTATCCGCGTAATGTTGCGAATCTAGTAGGATTTCCCCGAAATTTTAGTCATCTCATAGCTATTTTTTCACATAACTTTATAGCGTAATGTGTTTATTGATTAATGAAATATTTAGGCAACGGCAATGTTTCTAAATATTCTTTTTTCATTTGCTTATCTGGCGTTACCCCGGCCTTCTGCCAGGGTCCGCCTTCTTACTTAAACGCTTCCACTTCGCATGGTCTTGAGCATCGTCCATATTGAGGCTACATGCTCTCATATCTTCCTCCAGAATGTCCAACCAGCGCTTTTTGGGCCGTCCCTGAGATTTCCAGCCAAAATTTAATTGTGTCATAATTGCTCCATTGTGTCATAATTATTTTTTTGTATCTAGTATATCTTCTTGTACTTCCATTAATAATGTTATTATTTTGAAGTTGCGAATTTGTTGTTGACACTGGCCTTTCACTCACGAAACCATGATAATTAACATTTTTGTATTCAGAGGTCATATTTGCTCCACATCTCAGTCAATACGCCTGATACAACTCTTTGCTCAATTGCATCAGAATATAAATTGATATACATACTAGTAAAAAAACCGCTTCGTTGGTTTACTGGCAGCGTATTTATGCTGAGAACCATGAGGTCGTGTAATCAAATACCGCATCGGGTAAATCACAATTTGTTTCAGATTTTCCATCAAAAAATGATTCATCATCATCATCATTAGCCATAGGACGTCCACTGGTGAAAATAGCATAAAATTCCAGATTGTTGTAAGCGGATTGAATATGATTCGGAATTTTTAAATCTTACTTTTTTGGAAATCTCGAATTAGTCCCAGTAGTATATTTGTTATATACAACGTGAAGAAAGGCTCAGTGGCGCAGTGGGCGAGTAGCCGGCTGTGAAGCGAGAGGCCGCGGGTTCGATTCCCGCATTGAGACAAATGTTTATGTGGCCCACATATATTTGTTTAAGCCTGGGTGTTGTGAGACCGAAAGTCTCTCATTGTCTCTGACACCCATGATACAGGTTATACCTAGTGTGGGATAAGGACTAGGTGTGTGACTGTTGGGTGTATTTATTTATTATATTTGTTATAGAACATGGGCATGGCCACTCACACGGAGGCGTCCCTCCACCGTCCAACGTACGACACCTCACTGAGATAGTGAACAGCAACGCGGACATGGCACTAGGCCATAACGCGACAGACACCGAAGAAACTGATGAGATGGTGCCACCGAAGATCAGCAAAGCGCAGAACAATAATAAACAGACGCCGTGCAGGGCCACACAAGACGCTGGACATATGAACATGAAGGGAGTGTTCTTGCACGTGCTGTCTGATGCATTGGGTGAGTATATTAGTCAATGACAAAAGAAAAATAAGGACAACTGACACCTTACTCCGACCCGTGACCACGAAGGCTGTAGCTTTCGAAACGGCGGGACTAAAAATCAATTATATACAAAACAAATCGCGATAAAATCCGTAAAAACTAGATTATTTCAAAAATAAGGACTTGGCATAACAACGAATATCTTGTTAATGTACTTTGAAACCGGTTCCGCCATTTTAGTTTCGCGATCTATTTACGTGTAAGTTTTCACCGTGTTATGAGACTTAAAAAACATTTAAATAATTATTGATTTTATTATAAATACGTTGTTTTATTTATAGTAATACTAATTACGGAATGTGAAGAAGATGCCTAACTGCTATATTTTTCTTTCGCTAAGTCGCCATTTTGGTTTCACTTCGTACATTAAGCATTTTTTTTCTCGTAGTCATGCAGAGTCCTTATTCTTTTGTCATTAATATTGGTAGAGTTACGCCATATTGCAAACGTGGAGTATTATTTGTGATCAATAGAATATTTGCTGACTGCCTCGGTGGCGTGGTTGTATTTCGGTACGACTACCATCTTGGGGTCTCGGGTTGGATCCCCGGGTCGGGCAAAGTGATATTGGATTTTTCCATATCAGGCCGGAGTCTGGAATTAGTGCCCGATATGGCGATAGGCTCGCCCCCTATCACATCTGGGACGGAACTAAGCTCGGCGAAATGTGGGTGTTCTGGTTCGCTAGTGCGCCTCTGACTACCCCTTCGGGGATACAGGCGTGGGCTTATGTTATGTTATGTTAATAGAATATTTTCCAACGGTGGTCTCACATAAATTTGAACATCTGTCACTTTTTCTATCAAGTTGATTGTCATGTAGATAAATAATGAACCTTGGACACAATTCTGCTTCACCGGTTCCCCTTGACATTGACGATATACTTTCGATAAGGAAATTGCCGATTCAGCCAGTGCAATGACTAATTTCAATGGAAAAGACATCGAAACCTTGTGAGTAAATTAAACGATGAATCGGTGACGAAAGAAGTCTGCAGTATTTTCGACCGACTTCCAAAAAGGAGAAGGTCCTCAATTCGTCTGGATTTTTTAAGTTTTTTTTTATGTATGTTACGCGATATCTCCGCCAATTGTGGAGCGATTTTCAAAATTCTTTGTGTTCGATAGAGCTTATTTCAAATGTGATCCAATATAAATTTGGTTACGATCGGAATTTGTAGTCGGTCCGTTAAGTGATTGTTGACGTTCGCATTCTAGGATCAGCCGGTCTATATCCAAGTGTCTCTAGGACTGAGATCCATAGTCTCAGTGAGGATTTGGAATTTTTAAATCGAACTTTATAAAAAATACACACGAATTGAGGCCCTCCACCTTTTTGGAAGTCTGACAAAAATTGAAACAATGTATAACTTTAATCGTTTAAATAGTCACGGGCGGCTCGGCCTACGGTGGCCCATACGCTTATGTAACATATACATGTGCCGCCTCCGATGGGTTAAATACAGATTAACTAAAGATATATGTTGACGCTATATGTTGGTTTGAGAAGGGCGATACGAAATATAGTCATATTTTCACTGCGCATGACCGATCTCAACATTCCAATTTAAATTGGTTATGTAGATTAATTAGACGTAAAAATCGTGACTCACTACTCTAAATGGATGATAATATGATGACAATAAAAAGGCGCGAAATCCCAGAGATGTTTGTGGTTTCCGTTGGCACCAGATGGAAATAACTGGCGTCAGGCGTAAATAAAGAAAGGTCTATGCCCAGTTGAATCGGGAAATGATTTAAAAATAAAGTTGCAACTATAAACAACAATGTTTGTAGTTTTTTATATAGCGGAATGCAGAGCAGGCAGGTCGTTTGCATTATGGTAAGCGCCAAGCCTAGCCTGTTTTTAAACAGTGCTATTCTTTAAAAAGCTATACTTCTCATCGAGTTTCGTCAGGAAGATAACATCGCTCACTTGTCCATGTAAACCCGGGTCTCCTGCACTAAACGTTACACAAAACATGCATTTTTTATCTATGGTCCATTGTTCTACGAACAGGTAACATCTAAAATTGTTGTTTTGCGTATGTGTTTTTAATGTTTTGTTTCGAAAAAGCTAGTACAGGAGACCCGGCTTAACTTGATATCTCACTGCGGATTCAGCTCTTTAGCTACACAAAAGTTCTTACATAATAGCAGTGACGTGCATAGGCATTTGGATCGGGATAGACAAAAAACTTCATAATTTATTTCTTAACTCGTACAGCACCATCAGTATAATCATCATCCTCGTGTCGATTTAAAATAAATACCAAGATATGCCTTTTTGAATTTTTTTGTCAAGATTTATTCTTTATTTGAATAAATAGCAAATCGTCAGGGTAGACAGTGTATCTTTGTCTATATGCACTGCACGCCACTGCAAAATAGCGCTACAGTATTCATCACAACATACCACTCGAAAATTGGTGGAAATGTATGACACTGTGACTATAAGACTATGCTAAACCGTGTTACGTTTATTTATTTCAAAATTAAAATCACAGATAACAGATTTACAGATTTTTTATCGTGGTTGTTTATGGGCGGTGAAAACCATCAGGTGACCCATTTGTTACTATCCCAGTATCAGGGTACCTAGTTTGTAAAACGAAATCCGCAGTCGCGGACTTCGTTTCGGACGTTTTGCTATTCTATGTGGCTCACGTGTCCGACCGATATCGGTGCTATAAGTTTCGTTTCAGATAATGCTATGTTGTAAACCGTTTGACAGGCCACTCTTCGGTGTTTAACATTTATTTGATCCACGTGCATGTATAAGTCAGTGCGGTAGAATATCGATCCGATATCGTTCATCCGATAACGTTTTATAGAATAGACACCCTGCAACTGATATCGGTGGAGCATCAGATTGGCATGATTTTTGGCTTACAGATGGTTAATTAGCTGAGAAGGGATATACTATAGACTATAGTCGCGACAAAATGGCTAAGGCTATCATAATATCTCGAATCGAGAAATATTCCCACACGGTCGGCCCAAGAAAGTATGATGTATATTTTTATGCTGGCTGATGTTTGCATGACAAAACGCATTTTGTCAAACATTGTATACAGAAATATACTATAAATCTCTATCATAATGACAATCAACTTGGTTCAGTTCTCGTTACTGTTTGGATTGCATGTACAAATTCACTCATAATACGACGAAATATTAAGAATTTATATTTACTGAGAACTCCATATTTCGTAAAAACTATTTTTAAGTTTTTATGTATTATTTTTTACAGTAAACACGATTTGTCATGGAACCGAACATGACTTCGATGCTTTATTGAATTTACGTTGTTATTTATATTCTTTTTTTTATTTAAGTAGCAGTTATTGAACGTGTATTGTGTGGAAGAATTAAAAATAGATAGCGATTTAAATTAACTTTCAATTAAACGGTTAGGGTGGTCATTTACCAGAAACATTTGATAGGTAACGTTACAGTTCATATTCGAGATTCTCTTACTGTATATTTACTGTTACTTCGTCCATGTTATTCTACCTACCCTTATCTCCCTCTGCAGTCGTCGCAATACTTTTTTAAGCATGTTGAAGTAAGACTGCTTTAGTTTCTACGACCGGCCTGAGATCAACCCCTCTGGTGCATCAACTAGCGCTGTATCTTTTTTTTTTTGTTTATCCGGGCACGGCAAAGTGACCACAATGCACCTGATGATAAGCGTAGTGCAGTCCAAAAAACCAGAGACCACTGACAATTGTTTTATCAGTGGTCGCCAGAATGATGCCGGCCTATTATGTTTCCTCACACTCTGAATCCGAAGAAGGTATAAGCAAATCGAGAGGCTTGCGACAAGACAGGAGGATGACCGATGCAGATACAGGGATACCGGGTATGGACCCGTCTCAACCAACCAAGTCATGTTGCAAATCCCTCGAGAGAACCGGAAGTACACTAGCTGATCCTGGAACGCGAACCGAGGGAGTGTGGTTTACTATGGCAGGTTTTAGCAGTTGTGTACGGTGGTCGCCATCTGGTCGGATACGAATCTCACATTGTTGCATTACACGCGAATGCTCCCGGTGAATGACCATCTTTAGCTTCTCTTGGCACTTTATACAACAAGGAAATGACAGCATATTCCTCATGAACAAAGGATACTCTAAATATAACTACATAAAGACGTTAATAATTAAGTGCCCTTTGTAAAGCCAAACTCAAGGTAAATATTTTACGATTTGAGAAATTCAGAATCAAAATTTTGTTTACTGTATACAAGGTAATGACGCATATGTTCTAAACAAGCATTAACTGCGTCGTTGTCTATGGAACTGGAACGCATTCATGATAATTTTTAGTGTACGTTCTATCTATTTGTTTATATTGTCTAGTGGTATTTTCGGGTTCGATCCCCGGGTCGGGCAAAGTGATATTGGATTTTTCCATATCAGCCCGGAGTCTGGAATTTGTGCCCGATATGGCGATAGGCTCGCCCCCTATCACATTTGGGACGGAACTAAGCTCGGCGAAATGTGGGTGTTCTAGTTCGCTAGTGCGCCTCTGCCTACCCCTTCGGGGATACAGGCGTGAGCTTATGTATGTATATATGGTATAATTAAATTATAGATTTTTTCTGCGTTATATTCATAATAAAAATATCCAGTCAATGAATTGAAAGTTTTGTAAGAAAGATCAGACTAGTTCTTAAACTTTTGCTGCGTCGAAATTCCATATTAGTTTATGGCTCGGAACCTATTGAGTTATGGGGTACTTTTTCAAGTTGGGGTGTAAATTATGCTGGACTCATTGACTTTTCCGTAGAGTCATCAGTATAACGGACAATATATCGGTTTATATTGTGAATTAGATATAAAATAATCAAAAGTTTAAAAACTTAACTGACCGACTTCCAATTTACCGATCGTGACCAAATTTATTTTTTTTTTTTTATTTTTTTTATTTATTTATTTATTTTCAGGCAACTAGGCCCATATATAAATACCTTACAAGCTAACATACATATTTATAACTATAAAAATAAAATTATCACTAAGCACTAAGTCTTTGTGCGCTCGTGTGGCACTTCTCCGCGGAAGCGGCGAAACACCACGCCCTGTGGCCAGAAGTCCTCCTCCATGATGAGGTGCAACAAGCAGTTCGGCACGCGCACCACAAACGCCTTAAAGTTGACGTTTCGGCGCGACTCCAGCAGCTGCACCCTCGGCGAGTATCTCGTCTTCTGGCGGACGTACTCCATGATGCTCTCCGCCTTAGTGGTGTAGTGTAGGCGTGAGATATACACCGGAGTGTTTGGCTGCGCGGCACGCACGGTGATATTGGGCTCCGCAGGAGCTTTGCCGCAGCGGTTCGCGATGGTTCGTTGGCGATGCTTCCTCCTTTGCACCATCACGAAACCATCGTTACTAGCCTGGTTCAATGCTTTTTCTAGCACAGGCTTCGTTGAGGGAGCGACGGAAGCGCTCACGGCGACTTTAGCAAAATCTTGATGACTTGATTTCGCCGGGGCTGCTGGCACAGACAGCGTGACAGGGTCGATGAACCGGGCGACGTTACGCGGAGGAGTCGCGGGGACGGGCACGGTGTCGCGGGGTGTGCTTGGGGCACATTCCGCTGATTCGGCATTCGACGTATGAAGCGGCGACAAAACTGCTGACGAGTAACTAGCCGCCGATGTATCGAGGCCAGCTCCACGACGCGTGTTTACGTATGATGCCTCCGGAGATGACCTAATTACCGTTGCGTTATTACGTAACGCATCCACCTCTTTACGTAAATCGGCCACGGTGGTTTGGGAGGCATCCAATTGCCGCTGCACATCCGCCAAGCTCGCCTTCAGAGAAACGATGTCCTTGAGAAGGCGGGTCACGTCGACGTGGTCGAAGGTTACGGGAGGGAGCTTGTTCAAATCCCTCGCCACAAACGTCGGCACGTCGTCCGGGTCGGTCTCCTTTAGCAGCGTGATGATGTCTTGCACGCTTTTCTTCGTCCCGTCACGGCGGCGGGACACCATCTGCTCGCGCTTATTCAGCACGGTGTACAACATCAACTTAGAGGCAGCGATGTCGTCCTCGCTGAAGTTCGATACACAGATCTGGACAGCAGACACCTCGTCCATCACGTCCAGCTTCTGTTGTAGGAACGCCAACAGTTCGTTCGCCATAAGTTCACTACTCATGGCGACTAATATTCAAGCGACGGCTTGCGCCGCGCTGCACTGTACAATATGATGACAATTATACGCGTCAGCGATGCGTCCGCATTGCAATGCGGCACAAGGAAGACATTTATATGGGACCACCCTTGAAATAAGCTCTATCGAACACAAAAATAATTTTGAAATCCGGTCCACATTTGGCGGTGATATCGAGTAACATACATAAAAAAAAAAACAAAAAAATACCGACGAATTGAGGACCTCCTCCTTTTTGGGAAGTCGGCCGAAAATTAAGGCATGGATGACCGAAAGTAACAAAAATCTAAGTCCTTACATTTATGACCTAAATTAGAGACTTTCTAAGAGGATCACACAAGGAGTTCTCGTAGCTTTCGTCAACTGCAGTGATCATGAAAGTTCATTGAAGAAGCGAAAGAGGTGTATTTGAACCGAAGCACTTGGTGCTCCATAGTCTCTACCTACCCCAGTAGGAGACAGGCGTATGTTTTATATACAAGTATTAAATTCGTGTACGTTCTCGATTTTTCAAACTAGATTTGCGCTCGTGGCTCCGCCTGCGTTATATGCCAAGTTTTCGACATGGTTAGAATTTAATGTTTGGAATTTTGTTTTTATCTTTTCGCGTATTTGCACGCCAGACACGTTTGATTGATATGTGCCTAACGGGATTTTTAACAGCGCCCACTGTTTTACTAGTTAATGATTAACATTTTTATGTAATGTGTACAGTTTATTCTCCATCTAAGGAACAGTTCTATAATCAAGAGTATGATAAACCGTTTTCTATAGCAGAGATTGTATCTGAAAGTGGGTGATCTCCAACGTCCATAGATACGCATGATGCCAAAAGAATCATGGGTGCTTTACCAACCTCAAAGGGAGTAGATATTCAGAAAGGGGAGGGGTGATTTGGCCATCAGAAATCTGAAAAATGTAACGCAACTGCGAGCTGCCAGTTGCCACTTTACGTCGGTTTCAAATTCAAATTCAATTTATTGCACTCCACAATTGTTGTTTACAAAGATGTTAGAATGATATACATAGTTCAGAATCGTGGACCCTGTTGGGCATGGCAATATGAAAGAGAGAGAGAAACTATGGTATTTATTTATCAATTTTAATCTTATTTATTATTAAGAAATCATATATTTTAGTATTATATTTATTGTTATACTGTTTTATTAGACTATTATGATATAGGATAATTATAAAAGGTATAGTTACATACTTACAAACACACACACATCACACACATACATACATACATACGCGCGCACACACACACACACACACACACACACATACACACACATTCACACGTAGATGTATGGTTTTCTGTGAGGCAGTGGTATCATACCGGTCTAACCGGCCCATTCGTACTGTATAGACATAACTGCAATTTGGCTCTCCCACTAATATCCAGTATTGAAATATATAAATAAGTATGAAAAAAATATATAAAATACAGGCGAAATATCTTCATAGTTTGTCAATTTTATTGTTGCTACATTTAAATATTTTACGCATAATATTGAATTAAAAGTAAACAGAGTACAGCAGATGCCATCTGCTTGTCATTAATTATGGTTTATCAAGGCGCAATGACGATTGCCACGGCGTTAAAACATGACTTCAACACAATTTCAAAACAGCCACGAATCGACAATAGCCGTACAACGCACAACGTCGTTGCGGCTAATTCAAACTTAATATAGTGTGATTAATATAACTGGGACAGGATTAACTACTTGTCAACGATACAAAACAATGTAGATAAAACAATCGGCTTATGTGTATTGTTATTTTTTTTTTATTAATATACACGCCTTGTCTACTAACGAGTAGGCTCAGGTATATGTGGCCGTCTGGAGTCTTAAGTTCTACGATGATACACAGCTGAGCTTATATGTAGGTCTCTGCAAGTGATAGGGTCGAGCCTATCGTAATCTCAGACGTGATTTTTTTTAACTCAAACGAATATTATGATTGTTCCACATGGAAGGATCTGTAGTCATAATAATTAGGCGGTTTCAAATGATTTTATGACCAACGTCAAAGAAAGAGGAAGATCGGCAAATGTGGGGGGCATATTTTTAAGATACTTTTTTGTTCATCAGAATTAGTTATGCTCCCAATATACATTCGGTTACGTATCTTGACTTTACTCGGAATCTGATGAAGAGTACCCTCGGAGCAAATTCCTTAACAAACAACAGCATAGACATATTAAGTGGGATCTTAGTCGATAAAGTTTTCAAAATGTTTGATCATGTTATTACGGCTTATCGCATAGACTATGTCAATATTAGTTTCAAAATAGACCAAAACACACCTAAAGATAGTTCGTGTCCCACATAAACGAAACACTCTGTATATTTTTTAACGCATTCGTCGTGTCATTGACATTATTTTGTGCGTTCAAAACAACGCGAACTATTTGTAACCTTGTGCCACATAACACAAGGGATCTTATCAATCGTATACGCAATTATTGATGGACCCGATATGTTAGTATTTATAGAAAATTATCTATTTCCCTTGGCAAGGTTAATTGGATTTTTCAGATTAACCACCTATGTTATTGCAAAACATTTGCTCAATGGTCGATAATTAAAGTTGGGTTTACAATTTGATTGTGTAATTTATGGTCGTGTTGGGATTCGTTGATAATTTTATTGTTTTTATTAGCTTTTGCGCTTGATTAATTAGTAAAGCCAACGCTTTAACGCGACAATAGTATATTGTATCCCAATCCAGGTCATGGTCTACTTGCGTGCCAAAATTCATCCGAATCAGTTCAGTCAATAAACTAATACTTAACTCTTGAAAATTGGTCCACATTTGCCGGAGATACCTCGTAGCATGTATAAACAAAATACAGACGAGTTGAGGACCTCCTCTTTATGGAGTTTGTTGAAAAATAAATTATTATTATATTATTTTCCTCAGGGCAAAAATCAAACCCGTTATCGCTATAAAAATGAACCTAAGTTTCCTATCAAATTAGTTCAGCTTGTTTTACGTACATACATACATAATGTCACGCATGTGTCCCATAGGGGTAGGCAGGGACAATGGATTTCCACTTCGCCCGATTCTAACATTCTACTTTCGCTTTATCCATTTTCAACGTTTCATGCATTCGCGTCAGTTTAGGGTACTTTTGACCTTTCCTTCATATAATATGTCATCGACTTGCTTAATGTAAGTCCAATACGGTCGCCCTTTACCGACTTTTCCATCCACGCTCGCTTTGTGTATCTCTTTCGTCAATCTCCTATAATCCAACTTCTCAATATGTTCGAACTATCTCAACATTCATTTCTCTATTCTTGTCACTACATCTTCTTTCAATCCACAAAGTTCCATACCAAATTATTCCACACTTGTTTTACGTAATCCTCGAAAAGATAGAATAATACTTGCTAGTTTTATAATAGTCAAAAATGTGTCAATGTCTAGATTGGTAAGCAGACGTTGTTTTTTCAGGTCAAATTATTAAAAGCGCTAACGTATAATTCGCACTTTGTATATTTAAATAATGTCCGATGTTCTGTCCTTGTACTATGTGCATAATAATTTGTAACACTTTCAAATCAAATAACATAACATAAGTTCACGCCTGTATCCCCGAAGGGGTAGGCAGAGGCGCACTAGCGAACTAGAACACCCACATTTCGCCGAGTTTAGTTCCGTCCCAGATGTGATAGGGGGTGAGCCTATCGCCATACCGGGCACAAATTCCAGACTCCGGGCTGATATGAAAAAATCCAATATCACTTTGCCCGACCCAGGTATTCGAACCCGAGACCTCAGAACCGTAGTCGTACCGAAATACCACCGCGCCACCGAGGCAATCAAATCAAATATATTTATTGAATCCATAAAATGTTTTAACATCATTTAGATTCAGTCAAATTATTAAGTGCAATATTAAACCGTGACTGATTTCGCCCGTTCGAAACTTTGCACATAGGACAGCTTTATAATAAAGGACAAGTTACTCATACTCAAGCAGCGATAGCTCAGTTGGGAATGGTACGGACTGCCGAGACAAGTGTCGGAGGTTCGAGACCAACCCCAAAATGGAGCATACACCTGTGACTTTTCTATGTTAAGTGTATTTTCATTGTGAAATATCGCTTGCTATAACGGTGAAGGAAAACATCGTGAGGAAACCTGCATACCTGAGAATTTCTTCACAGGAATTTCGAAGGTATGTGAAGTCTACCAACCCGCATTAGGCCAGCGCGGCAGACTAAGGCCTAACCCCTCTCATTAGTAGATGAGGCCCGTGCCCAGCAGTGGGACAGTAATATTACAGGGCTAATATTATTATTATTACTCATACTCAACCCGTCGACGTGTTTTTTTATGTACATTTACCTACATCTCCCCAATATTATGTCTCCCAAAGGGTTTGTCACAGATAAATAAAACTTAAAAACCGACTTAAAAAGTAATAAAGATAATTCCTATCAGTATTGAGATCAATAATTTATAACAAATAAGTGCAAAAATATTTTTGATACAAATACCTCAATGAATCAGTGAATTTATTAACGGAACCAATACAGGAGAAATGAAAGAAAATAATTGAGGAAACAGGAAATATTGATAGCTAAACTATTTCATTATGTTTACGTAACTGCTTATGTGTCGTTCAATCGACTTTCACTTGATATTTTAACTGTACTTTGATATTATTTTCATAGTACTATTACTAGTATAGATAATATTCAACTTCTTGCGCCTTTTGTTATGTTTGCATGCCGTATCTGTATAAAACTATTTACTCACATATTGTATCTATGGATTCGTTACTGTCACACAAATGAGATTTAACATCTAACGATATAATAATTAGATAAAAAATAACGAGACGCTTTGAAACAATAACCATTTTAGCATTTTCGGTATCAGGAACTACGAGACTTTCGGTCTCACAACACACAGACCCGAAACAAATATCCGTGGGCCATACAAACATTTTATATCGGTGCGGGAGTCGAACCCGCGGCCTCTTGCTTCACAGCCGGCTACTCGCCCGCTGCACCACGGAGGCTGTCAAAAAAATAAAACAACATCCTTTTCTACAACACGTAACACTATCACTAAACACACAAAATATTAAAAACACATAAACACAAACACCATCTATCTTCACATCTCATAGTTCTGTTCATATATAAACTGAGGGTCTGAGTATCCCATTCGCAGATACCCCCAGTTAAAATAAACAGAAGTCAGAACCCAATAAAAACACTAAATTACTGTTTCCCCTTGTCGCAGGTTCGTTGATTGTTGTCGGCTCGGCGCTAGTGGTCTGGTTGACCGACTGGAAGTACAAATACTACATAGATCCGGCGCTTAGTATAGTCCTCGTGATCCTTATACTAGCCTCTGTGTGGCCTCTGCTTCGAGAGTCTTCGCTTATTTTACTTCAAACAGTGCCTACACATATACAGGTAAGTTGGTTTTCTATAGCCGGTGAATGAGCAGGTAGGTCCCTTTCAGAGCCACATTCTGAAACTGCTGGTTTAATATTTAAGTATTTGAGTGTATGAGATAAGAAAACAGGGTACGATGAGACTGGCATGGTCCATGGAGCCTAAATGCATCTAAAAAATAAAGAAATCAAAGCAGGTCACCTAATGGTTAGTGGTCTCTAGTCTCTACCGCCCATGGACTCATACAATACCAGAAGAATCGAGAAATCTTGCCAACCTGAGGAAAGTGGAAGCATCTAGGTAGGAAGGCGGACCCTGGCATTAAGCCTGTAGGTAAAGCAGGTAGAAAAAAAGAAAATACATCATGTGACAACATTTTTAATTACGTGCATACAAAACATCTTTGATAAGAGAGTATTGTCAATATTGATTTAATCATTTCGTTGCCTCTGTGGGGTTTTATGTTTGATTAAATACTACATACATTCCACTAAAATAAATACATTACCTAATGACATTATTTTGAAAACGTTATCAAACTAAACATCAGTATTTTCCTTGTCTGCCCATGAACGTACTGACTACTGCAGTACTACTGCTCAGAATTTTAAAATGGCATTGTTTTGCGGTGGTCTCTCTTAGACGTAAGGAAGCTAGTTATTTATTAATATTATAACATGATTTATTCCACTTTAACGATAGTCTTCTCTCCCATTGTAACTGGGTCTTGGGCACCAATTTTTCATAGTATTGTTCATGGGCGAAAGAGACCATTTGCTATGCACACCAAGTTGTCCAGTATTTTATCCCCTTGGGTAAACGCGTGTTTTAATATAAACTGATAAAGTTACCAACGGAATTATCTCCCCCACCCATATGTCATTGTTGAGTGACGCAATAACTATTTTGGTGTAGTTATAAGGTAGGGACATAATATTGCACCATATTTGTTGAGAGTGCATTTCCTGTAGGTATATCTAAGTGACAAATCGCCTCCTTATTCTCGGCTTATATTTATTTAGCCTATACCTACTCTATTTACAATTCTTCCAGTCAAGACAATGTAGATACTGTGCCAGGATAAAAAAAATGTAAACGACCTCTACCACGACTCTACTATTGAATATTTAGCTGTGAGGCAAAAGTCGCCGAGACTAGAGGCCATGGTCTAGATTCTAGATTATTTTGAGGACGAGAAGCTGAAAATTCAGTCTGTAAAATCGTCTACAACTGAATACATAAACGAAGATTTGCAACGCTGATAAAATGATATCCTTATGTTATCATCTTGAACAAACTTTAGCGAGGCACGTACGAGATATATAGGCTATGGGTATCGGGTGATATGACATAGGGTTGTCAATTAGAACAGTGCAAAATGAAGCAAATTCAATCATAGTACTGCAGTTCATAGTTATCACTACAAAGAAAATCTCATGATCATCAACCACATATTATATTAATAATAATAATATTAGCCGTGTAATATTACTGTCCCACTGCTGGGCACGGGCCTCCTCTACTAATGAGAGGGGTTAAGCCTTAGTCTACCACGCTGGCCTAATGCGGGTTGGTAAATTTTACATACCTTCGAAATTCCTAAAGAAATTCTTGGGGATGCAGGTTTCCTCACGATGTTTTCCTTTACCGTTATAGTAAGCGATATTTCACAATGAAAATACACTTAACATAGAAAAGTCATAGGTACACCTATGACTTTTCTATGCTCCATTTTGGGATTTGACTCGAACCTCCCGACACTTATCTCGGCTGGCCGTACCATTCCTAACTATCGCTGCTTTTTTTTCACATATTATATTACATTTTTTTAATTTAATTTTTATCTTAAGTTCATGTGAGCAGACATTTCTTAATAGCAATGCACTCACTATTTAACATACATTAAAAAGACAGGTCATGTACGGTAGTGGAAATTTATATTTCGATGCACAATTGCTTATTAGTAACCACCATTTATGCTATAATTTTGTTTTAAATGGTTCAGTTGACAACTTTCTTTCTTTGTATCTACCCTTATCCCACCCTAATGTGGGGTCGGCGTAACACACTTTTTCAAGCACTGTTGTAGGAAGGATTTGGCTGAGTTTTTACGACCGGCTGCCTGTCTGACGTCTACCCCATCCGGGGGATCCAGTCCTGGGGATTAAATTAGAAAATTCGCTTTGTCCGTTCTGGGAATCGAATCCACGACCTCCTGGTCCACAGCCCATACATGCTGACACTAGACCAAGGAGGATATAACTTGACAATATGTCATAAAATTGTTTCCTTCGTCAATTTCAGTTAGACAACCCGAACATCTCAAGTTCCAACTCCTCGATAACCCTAACAGTTGGTTGTAATTGTTTGTCCAGGTGGACGCGATACAAAGGCGGTTGTTGGAGAAAGTGGACGGGGTGCTCGCCGTCCACGAGTTCCACGTGTGGCAGCTGGCAGGAGACAGGATTATAGCCAGTGCTCATATTAGGTGAGGAATCATAATTACAACTTAACTTTAATTATCCTATGTTCAGAGCATCCTATGGCTGATGATGATAATGAAGACAAAACTAGAAACTAGACTAAAACTAAAGACAAAAGACTAGAAACATCGAACTAACAACGAATCGAAAACAGTCGAAATTGTGAAGTATCGATTTCGATGTAACGAAAAAATATCGATATATCATTTTTATCAGATCTTAATGAGTTGTTGAAAAGATAATAAATTTTTGATAATGATAATATGATTTCGGTAGCTGATAAAAAGTCGATACTATTACGAGTATTGAAGCATCAACTGCCAAATGTACCGCTTTTTGACAAAGGTCTACAAATACTTTTGACACATCGCTCTAGGCCCTAGGCCCTAGGGCATAATATTTTTGTAACCCTCTCTTGAAGGCATCTAGTTCTCAATCTAGCCTCTTCTTGACATTCCAGTCCGCCATTTCCATTCTTCGGCAGCGACCTCGTCCGTTTCACCAGAAATTCTTAATCTATGCTTAAAAAACGTTTCTCAATATTATATCGGAGATGCCAGATTTTTTATAGTCTTACGAAGGTAGCCGAACAGGCAACTCACCTGATGATGGGTCTTCCTAAAATAAGCAAGGCCAGCAGCACAGCCATGCTGTTGCCTATCACAGAAAGAAATGAATATTGGAAGTTGTTCTAGAATGGTAGAGCCACGCTGTAGACAGTAACGTCTGCAGCACGAATGGGCCGGCTCGACCGGTTAGATACCACTGTCTCACAGAAAACCGACGTAAAGTGGCAGCTTGCTGTCGCGTTTCATTCGGTGAGTGAGATTCCGGTAGCCCATTACCCTTCCTCCCTTTCCCAATCCCATTCCTCTCCCCTTCCATTCCTTCCTTTTAGGTGCAACGCACCCATGATTCTTTTTGTATCTTGGGTGTCTATGAGCGGTGGAGATCACTTACCATCAGGTGACCCATCTGCTCGTTTGTCAATCTCTGCTATAAAAAAAATAACGGCACCACAACATTTTTTTTAAAGAAGAGGGAGTAAACGGGCAACTGAGTTACGTGATGTTAAGTGATAACCGCCTCACCTAAACATCCACAATACCGGAGGAACCATAGATATGTTGCCAGCTTTTAAGGTAGTTATAGGCTCTACTTGAAGGTCCTGACTCGTGACGGTATATAACCGCCGAAACCTGGTTTCAAAAGCACTTTGCCGGACCCATTTGATATAAACTTTTTGACTTGATGGTTGGTTGGGACGGGTCCATACCCGTCTATATCCCTGTATCTGCATCGTATATCCGCCTGTATAGTCGCAAGCCCCTCGGTTTGCTTTATCCCTCTCCGGAATCGGAGTGCGAAGAAGCATAAATAGGCCGGCATGATTCTGACGACCATTGATAAACCCATTGTTTATCAGTGGTCGCTATTTTTTTTTGGTCTACACTACGCTTTCCATCAGGTGCAGTGTAGTCACTTTGCCGTGCGCGGATAAAAAAAAACTATTTATGGATCGGATCAAGACTCTCCCACAGTCAGATCGATGGCCGCACCATAAAGGTCGTCAAGCGTTTGAACTTCCTGACTCATAACAGTTACTAAGGAATTAAAGTTCAAGGTGCTTTACAATGTTGAGGTCGACCTCATAATTACATAGCGTTAGTAATAGTTACAGAAACTATGGCGATTCGGGGACAAGGGCAATTTTGATCAGAAATAGGGCCATTTGCTTAAGTCAATGACAGGCGAACGAGCAAGTGGGTCTTCTTTTCAAACGATCATATGAGCATAATAAAGAAGAATAATGAATGGACTTTAAATCAGATTTTTTTTCATAGCAAACGAGCAGATGAGTCACCTGATGGTAAGTGATCACTACCGCCCATAGTCACCAAGACACAAAAAGAATCATGTATGCGTTGCCAGCCTAAAATTAGGGAAATGGGAATTGGGAAAGGGGAGGGAGGAATAAGATTTTAACAAATCCTTAAAACGGATTTCAAAATTGGACACTTAAAAATCAATAATCACAATTTCGAATTCTCTTTGGGCAAATCAAATGAAAATGCATCAACATTGAATTAGAGCTTCCTCTTTTTGAAGTTGATTAATAAAGGGTTATTTGGGTCTCTGAAACTAACACTCTACATGGGTTGAAATTAAACTATTTTTACGGATTATATCACGATTTGGTTTTAATTTTTAATTTTTATGCCCGACGTTTCGAAAGCTTTGCAGCCTTCGTGGTCACGGGTCAGACTAAGGTGTCATTTGTCCAAAAATGTTAATATTACATTATCTACCTTCATTTTAAAATTATACAGTTTTAAATTTAAAAAGTTAGTTATTTGCGATCCGATTTACGCAGTATGAGCTCACGGTGTCTTGAGGTCTGGCAGTTGGTCTTTTGGATTCTGATTTAATTAAATGTATGATTGGGTCCCAGGATTGTGCAAGCTTCCAACCATCTTCTCTATTGAAATTAGGGTGTTTTTTAATTTCAATAGCCTCGCGTATCATTCTAGGTAGGAATCGCAAGGCTACAAAGCTTTCGAAACGTCGGACATAAAAATTAAAAATTAAAACCAAATCGTGATATAATCCGTAAAAATCGTTTAATTTCAATGAATAACATTCACGTAAACCTAAGAAGTCATTACTCTACATGGGTTTCCTGTAAGATAGCGTAACCACCCTGGACTAATAACCCATTCATGCTAAGCCCTACTTCATTATACTACAGAATTTGTCATCAGTAATTATTGACATGAGTTTTTATTGAACTTTTATTTCATTCATAGGTCAGTTATGATTTCATTTTACTATTTATATTTAGACTGCCTCGGTGGCGTGGTTGTATTTCGGTACGATTACCGTCCTAAGGTCTCGGGTTCGATCCCCGGGTCGGGCAGTGATATTGGATTTTTCCATATCAGCTCGGAGTCTGGAATTTGTGCCCAATATGGCGATAGGCTCGCCCCCTATCACATCTGGGACGGAACTAAGCTCGGCGAAATGTGGGTGTACTAGTTCGCTAGTGCGCCTCTGCCTATCTCTTCGGGGATAAAGGCGTGAGCTTATACCTATTTATATTTACAAAAGCCGTTAGCAATGAGGTTGAGTATTTTCGTGGAAAACGTGATGTCATTAAGGCATAAATTAAAAATGTTTGTCTCAATGTATTTCCGTGTATTTTCAATCGTATCATATTGAAGTATTGCTAATTTTCTGTATGATTATGTTATAAGAATCTTGTTATAATGAAGTATTTTAGTCGAAAGCTGAAAGATGAAAATCATAAAAATATATTGTCTGTAGTGTAAAGAGCAAAGTCTCTTAAAAACTTTATTTCAGAATTAGATTCAAGGATATTGGATGTACGAGTAGTATCTACAATTTTAACGATCTTATATGATACGATTGAGATTTCAGAAAAATGAAATTTTCTCTGTAAATCTATGGGACCATGTATATCTACCGTATATTATAATTAAAATATGATATAAGAAACTTCATATATTTCCACATTCTCTACGTAAGGGCACTTAGAAGTAGCACAAAGAACGTTGAAGTACAGCTAGGATTAACAACGGTAGAGATAAAAACTCATACTCATAAAACAAACAAAGCGAGCCATCAAACGCCCTTGTCACAGTCACTCGCGAACGCATTGCAACTCGCAATTGATTGTAAGGTAAAAAGGAAGCAAATCTTTACCGCGATAACGGGCGTATTGTAAGATGCGGCTGTACTAGCTGCATAGTTTGCGATACGTTGACGGGTGAAACTATATACATACAACTCGACCATTCTTTTTTTTGACATTTCACGATAGCGAATATAGAAAATAATTTGTATGATAAATATCAATTTCCCATGTAACTGCTAGAAGCGTTCGGGTGTTTCGTTATACAAATATTTTACGTAGTCGCTAGGGTGAAATGCCAAAAAAACTCATGGTACTGGTATTCCATATGAACTAAAAAACAAAGTTTAAACACCATGCTGTCAAGTGAATTACATAGTTTAGTTCGTTTATTATTCCAGGCTCTGTGAATAGCTTAGGAAGAATTCTATCTTTACGTCATATGATGTATGTATTGTGAGTCCATGATGATGATAATAATTGTATTAATAGTTAGCAATGAAACCCTCGAAATAAGCTCTATCGAATACAAAAATAATTTTGAAAATCGGTCCACATTTGGCGGAAATATCGCGAGACATACATTAAAAAAAATACAGGCGAATTGAGGACCTTCGAATGTATTCATTTCTTTAATAAATTTCATCATCATTTCATTACTATTCATTACATTCCATTAGCCGTTTAAATAAGATCATGAGCAAAACCATGCACATTGCGTATTACTAACGGCCGGTTTCAATAAACGATCTCAGTTTAGAATGCAGATAGATCGCGATTATGAACCAATCAAATCAAGTTATTTGACGGAGTCATGTTCAAACTGTTTTCTTATTGGCTAATTTTTGTAATCTATCTGCACATTCGAACTGAGATTGTTTATTGGAACCGGCCGTTAGTCGCAGACTGCTTGACTACTGCAGCGGTGGCTTTATGCTTCATTCGCGAATCAAACACATTCGCTAACCTTTATCAAACGCCTAAGTGCAAACATACTGATAAGGACAAATCCCTGTTTGTCGAACAATTCGAATGTAGGACACGCGGCTGAGCTTACAAGGATGTATTATAACCGCGTATGGATTAGTTGACATGCAACTACGCAACTACGGTAATGATATGTATTCAGTACTCGAAATGGACTTTTTATCAGAGGGGGGAACGTTTTCGACCTGCGTTCCTGAATTGATGAAATGTTGATTTTATTCAACGAAACCGTTATTTCACGAAAGGTCATTTCGAGCACTGCATGTATTCGGAGGTCAGACCACGCTTCAATATTCTTTTCTTATGATAAACCAGGTGGCTTCCAAGAAGTCGGTCTGAAAATCTTTGGGGGACGCCTATGTTCAGCAAAAGACTTTCTGTGGCTGGTGATGATGAAGCTTATGACCGCAAGGGTATCTGCAAAATGACTGTCTCTTGTGAAAGCTGTACTGAATCCACGGCCTCTAATATTTGAGAGTGCAACATTACTAATAAACGCTCTTTAATTTAATTACACAATGGTATTGATATAATTGTGTTTATTTATATTAGTAGTATCGTTGCCAACTATTCATAAAAATCTATTGCAATGTACTATAGGGTATTACATAATTATTTATTTTGGTATTTTAAAGGTCGCTTTGATTTCCGCGATCAAAATACGGTTTTATTCTTTCAGATTTTATAATTTATAAGATTTGGGATTCTATAGTTTAATGTGACTAACGCCCGAATGGTCAAACGCTACTCAACGTTAATGGCTACTGACATTAATTTTCGCTATACAGTTTTGACAAATAAGGCGGCCTTAAACGACATAAGGCGACCGTAAGTGTATGAACATTCGGCGGTAAGCAATTAATATGTGATAGTTATTATGCTAAAGAGAGTGAGTAGGTAGCCGGTAGTGAAACGAGAGGTAGGTTAGATTATCACACCGACACAAATGTTTCTGGAATCCATAAATATCGTTTCGAGTCTGGATCCTGAGGCCGAAAGTCTCTCAAAGCTCCCGATATCCCCGGCCAAAACTCTGCCATAAAAAGATATAACATTGCATTATGAAAACACATTTTAGAAAGTTGATCAATCGATAATATCTGAAGTTTGTTATCAGGACGTGGGTGTTTCCACGTTATACACAGTTAATTGCATAGTAAAAATACACATAGAAACAGGTTTATATTTAGCCTCTACATAGCTGTTGAGTGTTGGTAAGCTTTGAACCAAGAGATCCTAGTTTTGAATCTTGAATTAGGCAAGTCTACGAAAGTTTTTAAATATTTTTTTAGGTTTGGATCCGAAGAATCGACATCATGCTTCATGTAGGCATTGTCTTGATGCTAAGCGAATCCTTATTCAATCCTTATTATTCTCTCAATATATTGTCGTGGTGGTCTTTCTTTAGCTTTGACACGGATTGGTAAAGTTGGAGAAGAATAAAGGCTAGATATTTTGAGTGGTAGGGCCACGCTGTAGACAATTGTCTATAACACGAATGGGCCAGCACGACCGGTTTTATACCATGGTCTCACAGAAAACCAACTTGAAGTGCAGCTCGCTGTTGCGTTTCTTTTGGCGGGTGAGATTCCCAGTGGCCGAAATCATTAGCCATTAGACGCTTTATACGAATGTCTTGGAATTTAAAAAGGTTGTATGAAGATAGGAAAAATATACCTACTTAACTTATATAAATAAACCTAAATAAAACACAGACGCGTGTAACACTTCTAATATTAATCAATGCTACAAGGATGGATGCAGGCCGCTTCCAAGAGGTCGATCTGGAAATCTTTGGGGGAGGCCTATGTTCAGCAGTGGACGTCCTATGGCTGATGATGATGATGATGATGATGACAAGGATACTCCAGCATAGGCGCATCAAAGCGTAAGTTGAGTTACAACTTAGACATCGCATCTTCATCGCACATCGCACACATTGCACTTGAGTTCAAGTGCGATGTCCAGCAACGCTTGAGTCAGTATAACTTTATCACGAATACGTGTTGTAACTCTTACGATATTATCAACCTCGCTGTAATTAAGAATTGCTTCCGAAGAATTAAGTACAATAACGCTCACTGCTGTAGAAGGTTTTGTTTCGGCTTCGAAAACAAACAAACTGGGGCATTAGCCAAGTGGCTTAAATGCTAATCGAATAGAATAGTAAATGTATAGGAATGACATAAGAGTACGCTATATATGGCATACGCGTTTGTCGTTTCCATACATTTATTTTATTCGACTATTATATTCGACTAGCGCATAAGCCACTTAGCTAAGCCCGCAGATGGATCATCTATCGCTCCATCAGTAGCTCGACTATGAGTTTGTTGGGCATTTCTCGCAAACGACAACGTAAAATGTTTTTACGTAAAAAACACCTGAAAGTCTTTAGTTAGGTTAAGAATTTATATTTTTCGTACAAATTATTTTATGTACTCGCTAGCGAGAATCTCCGAAAACTCATGGTTGAGCTGCTGGTGGTGATTAAAACCGTTAGTCGTCAGTCCTGGACAATGGACAACGGTAATACCATACACAGCCAAACCACGGTCTACCGTGGAAATGAAAGAAATGGGGGTTGGGGAGGGAGGTATTTGGTATTTTTCTTCAGTGTTGCTCCACCATGCAAACTTTTGATAAAAACAAATAGAGAATAGAAAAGGAGCAAGTGAGTCACCTGATGGTAAGTGATATCCTCCGCTCATAAACATCCAAAATATCGAAAGAATGGGCGCGGTGGCCAAAGTTAAAGAAAAAAAGTTGTGATTTGGACCATCGGAAATCAGTAACCGACGAAACGTAACAGCGAGCTGCCAATTTTAGTCGGTTTTCTGTGAGACAATGATATTAAACTTGTTAAGCTAGCTTATTAGTACTGTAGACCACTGTCCACAAAATGGCGCTGCCACAGAACTTCTTGAGTGGTAGAGCCACCCTGTAGACAGTAACGTCTACAGCACAAATGGGCCGGCTCGATCGGTTTGCAACCACTGCCTCACAGAAAACCGACGTAAATTGCAGCTTGCTGTCGCGTTTCGTTCGATGAGTGAGATTTCCGGTGGCCCATTTCCACCCTCCCTTGCCCAATCCCTTTTCCATCCCCTTCCAATTCCGCCTTTTAGGTTGGCAACGCACCCATGATTCTTTGTGTCTTGGCTGTCTATGGGCGGTGGAGATCACTTACCATCAAGTGACACACCTTTTTTTTTTTTTTTTAACACGGGGAATATCAAGTGACACACCTGCTCATTTGCCAATCTGTGCTTTAAAAAAAAAACTTCTACTGTAGGATAATGATGGTCGATTATTATCGTATTCAGGAACGCAAGGTGAAATGCACAGCGGGATATTTGCACCAACATTACGCGAATACGTTGTTTTCGAAAAACTATTAGTATTCACAAATAAAATTTATTTTGGCAAACGCCCAATTGTAACTAGTGTTACCGGTATCAATGTCAATGAACTAATGCATCGTCTTTATTTGCAACGTGCACGATGGAATTACTGGGACTCAAACCCAGGACCTTGCGGTCCACAGCCCGTAGTGATAAGTGATGAGTTAACCAAGGATGCGACACCAATTAAATATTTTTGATCATTTTTGTGTCAAACATGTTTCAACAAAGCTGTAGTTACATGATAGTTGAATAATGCCATCACGGTTTTCAAATACGGCGCCAATAAAGCACAATTTGACTTAAATAGACCTTTCCATTATGATGACTTGCCTCGTGAGATCCTTAAGGGATTCAGTCAGAGCCGTCTTAAGGCACAAGAATTCAGGGGCCCCTTGAAGAGTAAAAATTATTGATCGTGTAAGAGAATGTAGGTACTTATCAGATTTTAGATTGCACTTTTGGTAAAGAAGGTACTGGGTTCAGTAATTCTAGTGAAGGAAATGTTTCAAAATATGAATAATTAGTCTTTTAAATAATAAAAAGGGGGATGGGAATCACCGTTGACCGTTAAAATCCGTAATTTGAATTTGCCAATTTACTACGCATATTTGTACATATAGTATTAACGTATGCACTAATAACAATTTTAAAATTCGCAAGTACAATGTTACACGTGGGGATAGATGTCCACGACCGTTTAATGCTTCTAGTTTACGTCCAACATAACGATGTAAACACTAATTTTAAATTAGAAATATATTCTGTGTTCCGGATTACAGCTTGGTCGCGTAGCATATTCTGTCGCGCTGTTAGATCTGGTCGTCATTTTTTATCAAAATTATTCATTAAGATGCGTCGTGGGCAGTGATTGTATTCTATTTCCGTCTCAGATGTAATTTCCTGACTTTCTGGGATTTTATTATTTATTATTATTATTAGCCCTGTAATATTACTGTACCACTGTTGAGCACGGGCCTCCTCTACTAATGAGAGGGGTTAGGCCTTAGTCTACCACGCTGGCCTAATGCGGGTTGGTAGACTTCACATGCCTTCGAATTTCTTGTAGAGAAATTCTCGGATATGCATATTTCCTCACAATGTTTTCCTTCATTCTGGGATTTCCCATTATTAAATTCTCGGTATAATACATTGAAATTTGCCGGGATATCCCGCGAACGGTAATCCTGGAAAAAATATAGTCGCTAATCTAGGGTTGTCAGGCTTTAAAAAACGGACTCTGCGCTGTATTAAGTGTAACATTTTGCATCAATATATTATACCATAGATGCACACTTCTTTGCAAATATCATCATAAAAGTGGTCTCAGTAATAAAACAAAGGAAAAAATCACAAGTTCTAATTAAATCAACACAATTATAACCCTATGCCAGTGATATAAAGTAGCTTTTTCAACGAAATGAGCAAGAGTTTTTAAATTTGAATTTTGAAATTTAGAATTCTATCGGCGTTCGACTGTATGCAAAAGTAGTGCTTAAGCACTTCTTTGCTGTCCCATTTTCCGAGCGTCAACTGTGCATCTAGGTAAATAATATATCGATGACGTTTTGCCTTAAAAGTA
This sequence comes from Clanis bilineata, assembly GCA_036417725.1. Taxonomy (NCBI): domain Eukaryota; kingdom Metazoa; phylum Arthropoda; class Insecta; order Lepidoptera; family Sphingidae; genus Clanis; species Clanis bilineata. The sequence goes on along the minus strand of CM071149.1, from coordinate 13,328,516 downwards.
GGATATATCTTTTTTTTTATTCTAACTTTCCTATGATCACTTAGCTACCATCGCTTTGTATCCTATTTTTCTGCTATTCATACATCGTCTAGGACCAGTGTGTAATCATTGTAGTGTTCTGGGGAATACCACCACGTCTTCTAGCAGTATTATTACAATTTTACTTTGTTTTTTCTTAAGGGAAACGTTACAAGTAAGATTATAATAATACTGCTATAAAACGTTGTGGTAACCCCCTGGTTTCGAACGTAACATAACATAAGCTCACGCCTCTATCCCCGAAGGGGTAGGCAGAGACACACTAGTGAACTAGAAGTACTAGAACACCCACATTTCGCCGAGCATTGTTCCGTCCCAGGTGTGATAGGGGGCGAGCCTATCGCCATATCGGGCACAAATTCCAGACTCCGGGTTGTTATGGATAAATCCAATATAGCGTTGCCCGACCCGGGATCTTACCGAGACCTCAGGACAGTAGTCGTACCGAAATACAACCACGCCACCGAGGCAGTCTGGTCTGTCACTGATTTCGAAACCAGTGAAATTACTTTATGAACAAAAATTTTTTGGTATCTTTGTTACGAGCCCAGTGAAATGCAGTGCCATGCAGTAGTTTTTAATGTTCCTGGATGGTACTATTCATGAGAAACTGTGGCTTACTATTAGACAACTGAACTGCTCATCTTATCATTGAGGCGAATAAAAATACATCTTAGAGTTTGCACGAGTGAACGAAAGTAAGTCATTGCTAAAAAAAACTCCAATAAATAGTGGATACTATTATAATGCGTTAGAGAGAGATGTAGTGACAACACGAGTGTGAGCTAGATTTTTTGTTTTCGTGACCTATTTGCGCTTTATAGTGTCATGGCGATAGGATTAATTAATTTAGTTAAATAACGCCCGAATGGTCAAACGCTGCTCAACTTTAACGGCTTCTTATATTGATTTCGCCATACAATTTTAACAGATAAGGCGGCATTAAACGACATAAGACTACCTAAAGTGTATGAACATTCGGCGGTAAGTACACCAAACAGTCACAGTACTAGGAGAGAATTTAAGGCTGAGATTTATAGAGCGAACTTCGACTAAGTCCAAGTCAAAGAAACGAACTCAGTGAGGATGTGGAATTTTTAAATCGAACTTTGACAGATCCGAGTCATTTTTCGACCGACTTCCCAAAAAGGAGGAGGTCCTCAATTCGTCGGTATATATTTTTTTGTATGTTACGCGATATCTCCGCCGAATGTGGATCGATTTTCAAAATTTGTGTTCGATAGGGCTTATTTCAAGGGTGGTCCCATATAAATGTGGTCACCATCGGTAAATTGGAAGTCAGTTAAGTTTTTAAACTTGTGATTATTACAAGAAAATCTTTGTTTTATCTGTCAGACAGTTTTTCTTGTAAAAAATGGCTCGCACTAAGTTCGATTTAAAAAATCCAAATCTTCACCGAGTTCGTTTCTTTGACTCAGACTTAGTCGAAGTTCGCTCTAGAAGATCTCTGCCTAGGTCTCACAATACTGAACTAGCCATCAATAGGTATTACGTCTTATCCTAAGTACATATTTCGAAGATACATTTCTTTGTTGATTTCGCCGTTTGGGCAAACTAAGTGATTTGTGATCTGTTTTTGTCATATATAAATAGCACTTTTTGGAATTTAATCATCAATCATTGTATCGGCAACAGATAAACATTACAAACGAAAATTATTTCATTTTACACAAATCAATTAATAATATTCAATAGCCTATTGGTGATAACATTAAATAAAATAATTATTTTGAATAGCTGATAATACTCAATATCAATAAAGTCGTTCAGATAAAGCCCTTATTGCATACTAGTTTATAAATTTTAAGTCCCAAATCATCGATATATTATTTACTTAGATGCACTGTTGACGCTCGGAAAATGGGACAGCAAAGAAGTGCTTAAGCACTCGTTTTGCCTACAGTCGGACGTCGATAGAATTCTAAATTTCAAAATTCAAATTAAAGAACGCTTGCTCATTTCGTTTAAAAACCTACTTTATAACACGTGCTTAGGGTTATATTTGTATTGATTTTACTTTTTAGGAGGATATTAGCAAAGAACTGTGCATCTAGGGTATAATATATTGATGTCCCAAATACAAAAATTCTCACGTTGTCATGTCATGTTTAAACTAAGTCGCGCATATTTGCCAAGTGTCACTTCTAAGATTGATATAAACATGGATACAGAAAGTACAAAACCAATAGATAAATAGTTGGCGATATATGCTCGTGACATGCATGCGACTATTTACTTTAATATTAGAATAAATAACGTCCAAGTCTGTGTACAGCTGACTATAAGTACACAAATAAACTTGACGACGATAAAAACGATGATTTAAAAATACGTCAAGCATGTCTCGTAAACATTTTTATTAAAGGCTCCCCAAACCGACATAACAGCTAACTTATCTCCCCATTGTATATGTTTGAAGCGAGCTAATGTTGACACAACACACGTCGACAGGCGTTCCTTTGTTTTGTGCATGTGTGCGAGATAATCGTAACACGTTATCGATTATCATAATATTTTATTGTTACATCGGTGTGTAAACACTGAAACTAATTTGCTGAAGGGCCGTTTGAGACGTTCACTATTGAGCTATTTATGGACGAGCTATATTTCTATTTGAATAATGAGTATGGCCTGGAGCTGATAAAGGCTCTTTGTGTGATTTTACATGCAAGGTCAATTTGTGTTTCAATGTGATAAATGTAACTTTAAAACGAATTTAAAAGCAAATATAAAATACTAAACAAATTCATAAAAGAGGCGATTTAAAAACTTCCATTTTGAAATTAGTTGGAATTAAATAACAAATGGGCTCAAAACACGCATTTGCATGCAAATTTCCATAATGGTTGAATTAATTTGGATATGATTTTCGGTTATGTATTGAAATAAGAGTGATTCGAATCGCCTCCTTGGTCTAGTGGCAGCATGTATGGGTTGTCGACCGGGAGGTCCTAGGTTCAATTCCCAGGTAGGGCAAAGTAAATATTCTAATTTAATTTGCCCGGGACTAGATCCTTCATAGGGGGTTGACGTCAGGCAAACGTCAGGTTAAAACTAAGCCAAATCCTCTTTATACAACTTGAAAAAGTGTGTTGCGCCGACCCCACATTAAGGTGGGATAAGGGCAGGTAGAAAGAAAAGAAAGAATTGAAATAAGACTGATATTTCCCCATTCTATTTAACTCTATTCCTCTCATTTTGGGTTGTCAACGCACCCTTGATTCTTTTTATATTTTGGGTGCCTGTCGATGGAGATCACTTACCATCAGGTGACCCACCTGCTCCTGAAAAAAATATTTAGCGTTAATTTTATTTATATCAATCAAATCAAATCATTTATTGAATCCATAAAATGTGAAAACATCATTTAGGTTCCGTCAAATTTTAACTCTACCGCCTGTTCGGAATTCTGTTTTGCCAGAGAAGAACGGAAAAGAAACTCTGACGGTGCTCTTTTTAACACCGATTTACAGTCAGTTACTAATACAGTACAGGTCCAGATACAGAAAGACCTTAAATTAGAGCAGCTAAACAATGATAACAATAGATATTATTAGATGTAGGACCAAGTTACATACAAGATACACTGAGCGACCCCCATAGCCACGGCAAGTTGAACTGAAACAAACAAAACTGTCCAAGCAGACTGTCTCCACAAGCAGCACTCGTTCACGAGTATGACGCATGTGCCAGCAATCGACCTCCTCAACCATGTTGCATAGAAGTGATAGACCCGGCACATTTTTGACAATTGACAAAGGAATATTTAATCGTTTTTTAGTACTTAAAATTATGCTTTCCAGTCTCCAACCTGAGGCGGAACTGGCAACAGAAGTAGTTAATAAACATTAATGAATGTTATAGATGTAGAAACCTGTCGGAGTACATGAAGATAGCCGAGAAGGTCAAGGAGTTCTTCCACAACGAGGGCATCCACTCGACCACCATACAGCCAGAGTTCGTGGAGCTGCCCATTGGTGGCAATGAGGTAAATACTGTTAACATACGCCCTTGATTTAGGATATATTAGCTGTAGCCCGTAGCTTTGTCCGCGTGGAAATACCCCACAGGAACCGTGCATTTTCTGAGACATATGGTAGTCTATGTATTATTCTGATGTATAGTCTATATAACTGTAAAAAATCGTCAAAAATCATTTAGTATTTTTTGCGTGGAAGAGTACCAAACATCCATACATACATACTCACAAACTTTCCCGTTTATAATATTTGAAAAATACACACTTAAGTCTGTATCGCTGACGGGGTAGGCATGGGTGAATTAGCGAACTAGAACACCCACAATTCGCCGAGATCATTTCCGTCCCAGATTAACATGTGCTATAACTAGCGGCTAGGCCATACCATTGTTCCGAGTGGTAGAGCCACGCTGTAGACAGATATACGTGATGGTGCCACGGTGACAATGCCAAATGTTACTCAAGCATCCATGCAACACAAAATGGTTACAGATATATGACAATAAAGCGAGATGCAAGATTTACCGCTTCATTTTTTGCTTCGTGTAATCCTGATTAGAAATTCAATATAATTCATATTACGATAGTTTTCCGTTTTCCTCCATTCACTATTACTGAAAAATTGTCATTAACTTTCAGTCTTATAAAAAACGAAGTGCATTTTAATATTATAATATCTAATCTTATCGAATGTAATTTGAGTAAGTAATACCAATAAAATTCGGTTTATTGGTAATTTAAAATTAAAAGAGTAATATAGATACCAACCAGGTTACTTCACGCTTGACTGCTGAACTTGTCTAAAATTGAAATGTGTTTATTGTCACTCTCTTGTTTGCTGGTGGAAGAATATTCGTATCCGACTGGATGGCGACCACCGTACATATGGCGCTAAAACCTGCCAGTGACCCACACTCCATGTGTGGTTCGAGTTCCAGGATCATCCAGTGTACTACCGGTTCTCTCAAGGGGCTTGCGGCATGGCTTGATGGTTGGTTGGGATGGGTATGAGGGTATCCCTGTGTCTGCATCGGTCATCCGCCTATCTTGTCGCAAGCCTCTGGATTTGCTTCTTCCCTCTTCGGATTCGGAGTGTGAGGAGGCATAATTAGGCCGGCATGATTAACCCATTGTTTATCAGTGGTCGCTAGTTTTTTGGACCACATTACGCTTACCATCAGGCGCAGTATAGTCACTTTGCCGTGCACGGATAAAAAAAAATTTAAAAGTCGATTAAAACTCGATGTAACTTATATGTCATTCGTATATCAAAATTAAGATTTCGCCAGTCGCCTTTCGTCGATGGTTTACCCAATATAGTGTTTTAAAATTCAATCATCTCTTTCGTCGATTGGGCTACGAGCTTGAATAAGCAATTTACACAGGACTTGTAGAAGAAGATGCCAGGAGCGGTTGACGCTTCTTGCCTAAGGAAACCCGGGGCCGTCCCTGAAGCGCTGAAAAGGACCAATGCGGGGTTTTTAATCGGTATTGCCGGTGTAGGTTGTACATAATGTTACATGATGTTTTCCATCTCTCCCGGGCATTATGGCGCTGTGTCGCAAGACCGGCGAATTTGACAAAACCGTTACTTCTCCCCCTAGCCGCGGCGGCAGTAGCAAACACTTTTCCCCGTCACAAAAAAGGTATAAGAATATGTAATAGCTATATGAATGTTTCTATTGGTGCAGGTGATCAGCGGTGCATCAGCAGAGGCGCCGTGTGCCTTGCATTGTCCTCCAAACGACCTCTGTCACAACGCTACCTGCTGCGGTCCCAACCAACAGGTCAGTTGGTAACCCAACACTATCGTAGCTAGACCACGGTGAATATGGTAAGGTGAACCGTCATGTGAGCTACATTATAAATCGATACTATTGAGCATTATCGAGCATTATTGAGATAAATCGTAACGAGTATCGAAATGGCTGAGTGGTCGTAGAATCGATGTTATATTAAAAAAAAATACTGTTTTGTGTTAATTTTTTTTCTACCTTCCTTATCCCACCTCACTATGGGATCAGTGGAACATACTATTTCAAGCATGTTGTAAAAAGGATTTGGCTTAGTTTTTACTACCGGTTGCTGCCTGACGTCAAACTCTATGTGTGTTTTTGTGTACTATGATACATTTTTTTTAATATAATTGAGTTTCATTAATAGTTTTTAATTAGTCGATTCATCGATAATTCAGCCGCTAAACGATACGTCTCTAGTAATCTAATGTGATCAGTAACTGCTCATTTAAATCTAAACGTAAGTAATATTAAATCCATCATTCCTAATAAAACTATCTATGCTATGCATGTCTTAATTTCTCTTTTGTATTATATTTTCCTTATTTATATATTCACAGAGTATTAAATAAACGTATGTACAGAGTCGACAAAAGTAGTAGTTATTCTTTTTTTAAACGCAAAATTGTTTTTTTCGTTTACTTTCAATTACAGTTTTACAGTTTAGAAACGATAAGGGTTCGATAAATCTGTTTTCAAGGAGATGCAATCGTTGAGGGTGGACGCGGTGGGGATTCCTTCGGCCGAGCGCAAACTTTTAGAAGACTGTTGACGACAAATAAATATATAAATCATTAGTATAATTCTATTATTTTTCATATTGTGTTATGATGTATTTTTTAAATCACGAGTAACTACTTTAGTGCCAAATGTTTGTAACTAAGGCTGTGCTGTGTAAACTTTGTAAATTATATAAAAATAGTAAGAAAATATAATTTGTTTTAGTTTTACTTATGTCGAGTTTTTTACTCACCTTGTTATATGACATACATAAACACACAAGCAGTTCCGTTGTTACCCATAAATCCAGGCTCCGTCCTGATGGGGGCCCCCTAATGTAGTAAAAAGTAACCAGTACCCCCTAAAGTACCTAGTGTCCATAAATTTCCGTATTAATATTATTTACACGTAGTACCTCCAACTAAAGGGCATTTAATTTTTTTTCTGTTTTTTTTAGTTACAAGGCAATAAAAAAGAATACATTATATTATCGTTATTTTCGTATTTTCTCATGATCCCTTCCCCCCCCCCCCCATATGGCCTAAGATGGCCCAGCAACAAAATGCAACAAAAAATACATGAATATATAAATATATCGACAATACATAATTATTAACTCGATACAACTATTAATAAATTATTCAAAAATATAAAATTAAGAATATCTCACATCGCAATTGAGATTATAAGAAGTATACACGATATTTTTTATAAAATAATTTGAGTATTATAGCATAGTTATTTCTATTCAGAAACAGTAACAGTTGTTTCGCAAGATTAATGTTTTAATATTAGTATCATAAAACCTACTTATAAAGGACGGGTGAAATGAAAATTACCCTTATGGAGGTGTTAAATTATACCAAGAGACAATACGAGGTAATTCAGTACCATTTCGCATGTATTTTATATCAATATGTTCTGTCGATAATAGAGCCATAATCTATCGATAATTGTGCCGGTCCTCCTGCTCGCACTATCTACACTCTACGCAAAAATTCTTTCAAGAATTGTTACTATTCATATCCTTGTTGCATATTCCAAAAATAGTTTGACAGCAAATAATGAAAAGTTTATAAACTCAAAAACTGACCACATTTATCCGACACTTTCCAAATTGAAATGGGACCTAGAAATAAGCTCTATGGAACACAAAATAATCTTGAAAATCAGTTATTTTCCGGAGATATCAAGTAACATTAAAATACAGGTGAATTTAGAACCTCCTTATTTTGAAATCGGTTGAAAAGTGGTAGAAAAGGTATGTAGCTATTTGTGTAGTGTGGAAACAAAACATGCGCAGGCGACCCCTCAAAACAATTCATATAATTTATCGACCATAGACTACAGTATTGTTACTTACAACAATCGTACCACTCGACCAACTCATTGGTCCATTACGATATTGTATCTAATCAGTAATCATTATTCGTCTAGTAATACATATTTATGTTCGCTTACATTATTGTTTTGGTTAACCCTGAATAAAGTCGTTACTTATGCTTATTAAATAGGTATTTAATTTATTTTTAAGGGGTTTACATTTATAAAAAAAATTAAAATTATTAAAGATACATATTAGTTAAATTTCAATACCTAGTTCGGAAAGCTGTTTTATCAAAAGAAACTAGCGATTTTTTAAATCCGTTTAGCTATGTTACACTTTGGATTAACCATCCGCCCCGTTCGGCAATTCTGCCAAGACTAACCTTATCGCGTCATGTCATAGCTTATATGCCTGTCAGTATTAGTCAGTCTGACTCAGTCAAGTCTACAATTGGCATAGATATAATTAAGTTTCCTCAAAATTCTCCAATGTAGGTTGGCTTATCGAGTGTGGACTAGCCTTTATAAATAGTTTAATATTATTGTATTAACATAGACACTACTTTATAATTAGTATATTACTTAACTGTATGTACAGAGGTATCCAAATCCCGCATGCAATTCAAGTACTGTAGATCTATACTAATATAAGGATGGGAAGTTTGTTTGTTTGTACTTAATAATATCTGGTACTACTGAACTGATTTTAAAAATAGTTTCAAAATTAAAAAAACTATACACTCCCTGTATTGTATAGGCTACTTTTTGTCCCGGGAAGATATCCCGGAAGCGTAGCCGCGACCAACAGATAGTGTATTATAATAAATAATATTAGCCCTGTAATATTACTGTCCCACTGCTGGACACGGGCCTCCTCTACTAATGAGAGGGGTTAGGCCTTAGTCTACCACGCTGGCCTAATGCGGGATGGTAGACTTCACATATCTTCGAAATTCTTATGAAGAATTCTCGGGTATGCAGGTTTCCTCACAATGTTTTCATTCATCGATATAGCAATGTAGTGTGTACACATAGCAGTGTATTATAATCATCATCATCAGCCATAGGACGTCCACTGCTGAACATAATATAATATATAAAGTTAATAAATTGAACCATAAGAATAATATAATATTGTTAGTGCCTATTATGGGTAAGGACTAACATTTTACTAACCGTATTTTTGAAATACATTTAGTTAGAAACAAACAATGTAGATACATAATCCTGTTTTATTGTAAACAATTATGTAAATATTTCCTGTTTTGATATTCAGTGAAAAGAAAAACAATATGATTGCTTTGTTTTTGAAAAAAATATATAAGAATTGAGAACCTTCTTTTTCGAAGTTACAAATGTTGGTAACACGGTACGTAGGTGTTTGATTATAAGTAAATTGAAAAACCATGTTCATCAGCCAGTGGCGTAACTACTGTTGGGGGCTCGTGGCAAAATCAATGGGGCCTTATTGCCGAAGCGGGGGGAGGGGTGACTTCTCTTAGCCTAAGTGCTGCCGTTCTATCACTATAATACCGCTAAGTGAATAAAACAATATTCAGATGTCGCCAAAAATGTGGAAAATATTATCCTTAGATTGAATTGTCTTATGGCTATTTTTGATTTCAAAGTTAACAAGTTATTCGATCTATTAAATATAATAGTCACAGCCTAATATAATAAACACCTAAGGACAATATTATTTTCCACGTTTTTTGACGTCATCTCAAAATTAGGCGTATTAACGGTATTTTAATGTACTGATTTCTTAAGTTTACGCGAATGCTATTCATTGAAATAAAACTATTTTTACGGATTCTATCACGATTTGGTTTTTATTTATTGGTATTTTAGTGATCGGAGTGTCGCATTTTGCCCGGCACGCCATAACCTGTAGTTACGCCACTGCCATCAGCCATGTAGCAGTAAAGTCCGTGTTGACTCGTAGTAGCCACCAATATCGACTCATAATCTATCAAGTGGCATAGTTTTGTATCACCCACCATCAGTAACTGATAATGCAGTAATTAGCTGATACTTTAACACATCCACAACCTAGTCATTATCGCTATATGTACATCGATTGCTGCTTTTCAATGCGGTCCGCTTTGCGTTTCAGGAGCAAAACACGCCGTCTCCAGCGGTGACGCCATACCTCTGCAGGCAACGTAACATGGGTTCCAGGACTGAATCGTTATGTTCCAACAATGAGGCTCAGGGCCAAGGGAGAGCGACCACGTGGAACTTAGAAGCATTAGAATGCGGGTTAGTAGAGTAATTAGGAAGGCTGCATGACCTACGTAAATGTGTACTGTGTGTGGATCAATGTTTTTATTTTTTCTGAATTTATTTTTCGATGTTTGACGTCCATTTTATGAGAAACGAAAAAATAAATGTGCTTCCTACTTTTAATACAAAATACTGAAGTAACATTTTGGACTATTATTATTATATATTTGCTTCGTTTTTTTGGAGTATTACATTTGTGATAAATTAAATGAAAAATAATAACCAATTTAACTCATACAATTAAATCATTTGGTTTTTTCAATTCAATATTTCCCTACTTCTCATAAAATGGACTTATTCGTCAGTTTTATTTTCTACTGATGTTTAATACAAGTACTGTTATATTTCTGTATAGAAACAGTTTGGTATTTGAAAGTAGTATAAAATGCGTCACAGCAATTGTTTTTAAGTTATGAAATGACGTAGCTAGCATAATTTAATTATATGTAAAGAAAAATGTATTTAGTTCGTTTTTATTTAAATATTAGCATGTATGAATCAAGCATTTATTGTGTCGTAGATGGTTCTCAGATTTTTGTAAAGCTTTCTGTCGATATACTTTTCCAACTTTGCCCGTCTTTCGACCTCAACAACTTGTGAAAAGACTAACATTGTGTGGATAGGGAGCTGGAATTAAAGCGCACATAGCCCGTTGAATAATATCGATATAATATCGATGAGTGGACAACACTATGGTAAGGGTTAATATGAGTTTTTTTTTAGTTCCCTGCTCCCGTCACCAATGCTGGAGGATAGGCTCGCCGTGTGACGCACCGCACCCGTACACAGCTCGTGTCCGACTAACTCCAAACTAACGATACAAATTAACTGTCAAAATATGTGCGATGAGCCGATAAACTTGTGTTCAGCTACCGTTAGATGTTAGCATCTCACGCGCTATTATTCTAGTGACGTACGTATAGATTGTTATAAGCTAAAAAAATAAGACGGGCGCTATAACACTAAGTATCGATAAATCGATTTTATCAATCGATTATGTCGACAATACAAATTATATCACCCGAAAATATACAAATGGATTAATGTATTTGATGTTATTAGTTTTGTACAGAGAAGCTGTATATGTCGAATATATTATGTTAAATTCAATCTATACATGAAAGCTTTATTGATTTCTTTAAGATAACTACTCGACTACTTCCACAAATAAAAAAAATTAGGTATTCAACTTTAATATTATCGATAAATCGTCGACAAAAATCGCTACAGGTTAGTTAAGTGAAAATTAGAAATCGATATTATATCGATCGCTTTTGTACGAAGTTTCACAACTAATATGTACGTGCTAATACGTATACCAAAATACTGTTGTTAAATGCTTCTATTTAAGTTAGGTATATTATAATGTAAGTATAATTAATTCGTTATAATTGAAATTAATTTATAATTAATTCATCGGCACACCGACCATTTAGAATATTCTTATGACTAGAGTAGACGTTTTAATTTCTGTACTCACGCGATAAATTAAATTACGATAGATATTCGATAACGCGCGGCAAATTAATTACCTACTTTCTGTCTTGATTTTCACATCACTGATAATAATATGAATTATGGAAATTATTATGTTTTTGTCTTAAGACTTGTTTACAACAAAAACAAAGGATTTGTAACTACTTGGCTATAAATTACTTTCCCTGTATTACAATACAAGAAAGGTTACTAACCTATGTAAATGACACGTGTAAGAAAATTTCATCTTATCGGACATACTTTGATATTGAAATCGACTTATAATCTTTTTTTATATTGTTGATTACGTTTCAAATCATTATCAGTCATTTGCTATAGAAAACCAATCAAGCTTCCAATATTGTCTATCAAGGCGATGCTATCTTGATACTTAGCAGACATGAGTGCATAATTCGAATGAGTATAATTAATTAGCTTCGAATGTGTATAGTATACATTTTTTTTTATAGCAGAGAATGGCAAACGAGCAGATGGGTCACCTGATGGTAAGTGATCTCCACCGCCCATAGACACCCAAGACACAAAAAGAATCATGGGTGAGTTGCTAACCTAAAAGGAGGGAATGGAATGGGAGGGAAGGGGATTGGGAAAGGGAGTGGGGAAATGGGCCACCGGAAATCTCACTTACCAAACGAAACACGACAGCAAGCTGCTACTTTACGTCGGTTTTCTGTGAGACAGTGGTATTTAACCGGTCGAGCCGACACATTCGTGCTATAGACGTTACTGTCTACAGCATGGCTCTACCACTTCAATTATAATTTTTATATCATATAGCGACAAATCCAAAAAACTTGAAAAACTTACTCCAAAAAATGATTTTTTAATACCAAAATTTGTCCATTAAATTCTGCAAATGAGACAGACAAAACGCATTTCACATTAAACATTCTTCATCTTTATATGGCAATTATAGTAATTTTCTTAAGTAGGTACAATAGGGAACTTGCATGTATTTTTTTTAGTTCATTGTATAGAACTAGGTCTCAAATAAACACACCAGAAACAAAAACATTAAAATATGCACAAATCATTGAATTACCGAAGTGAAAATATGACTTATAAAACCCCGCGCTAAAAAAGGACGTGACTTCATCGCTTAGAAATATTAAAGCTATTTCTTTAAACAACGAAGTCAAAATAAGGATGAAGGAAGTGAAGAACCTGCGAAATCTAATTCAATAATCACCATACTAAACACAGCAAACATTTTCGGCAAAATTGGAAAAAATACCCCAACTTGGAAACACTGCTCCATGATTCTCTATGCAATGACGTCATTTGGGTTTTGCAATAACGTTCCATTACACGTAACATATAAGAAGAATATTTAGTGAAATATCAATTATTTTATACTACAAATTTCAATAGCACATTTCATGTTTATTGATTTATCAACATATTTTTTGTGCAAGTTCCGTATTATGATTTTTGTAGTTTAAGCGCTGAAGCCTAATGGCTAGCATTTCTTAGTTCAATGAGCAAAGTGCGGGTAAAGATGCAATAAATCTATTAGTGAGAGTATCACAGAATAGGATTATTATAGCTACACTTTGTCGCTTAGCGCTCTTTGATCAGGCCGTGAGAATCAAAGTGACGTAAGTGTATTTTTTTAATTTATTCAAAGTTTTGTCTATAAACTATCTTGTTTTACCAATTTCACCACCTATACCTTTACCTATGGCTATACCTTTTATTGCGTTATTACTTATGAAAAATGAATTTTGCCATCTTTGTATGACGTCAAAGTTGTACGTTTATTACAATTACTATCACCGAATTTCTTGAATATTGCATTTTTGGTAAATTTATTTCAATAAGAGGTGACTATGGTTCTCACGGCGACGTCTCATGTAAGTTTGGGCGTAGCTTCTCAAAGGCATAGACTAAACTTGAATTGCCCTACGTATCTATGGAAAAAATGTATGCGATACAATCGCACTGAAAGCTGAAAAAAAATCTACTTTTATAATCACAAACTCTTACTTGGTTTTTGGTCATCGGGGCTTCAAAAAGACTGGGCTCAATTAGCTACGCCCAATATAGATAAAATAATTGTATAATAGCCAGTCGTAACGTACCCTGGTAAAGTGTGTTCATATTGATAAATGTTGGGTTTGTTATGAAGTGTGGTGTAGAGATGTGTTGATAATTATAAAGAAGGAAAAACATGGCTGATTTTAAGCCACGTCCCCTGCACTAAAAAACATACCCAAAACACCTACACAAAACATGGTTTCCCTTCACATTTTTATCTATGGTCCATTGTTCTATGAGCAGGAGGTAGCTTAAATCATTGTTTTGCGTATGTGTTTTTGTGTTTTGTTTCGACAAAAACAGATGCAGGCGACGCGGCTATAGTGATATCAGCTCAAATTTTTGATGAGATATCCGTCATCATTTAATGAGAGATCCGTCGCGTAACTTTTCATACAATTTGGTTGCTACGTTACATAATGTAGCAAGGTCCAATGATCCGTTGATTTGAATGAATGTTAGTTCAAAAAGCATTGTAATTGAAGTAAAATTAAATGTCTGCATTTTGTACCTCCAAAACTTGTAAGTTGTAAGGGATATATAAAGCTATTATTATTATTATTTTGTACCTAACTCGTAAAAGTGACGGAATGAAATTCCGAATTTCAGCAATTTAATCCACAAATCAAGTGATGTAATTCTAAATGGTGGTTCTCAGAAATGTTATTTACCAACTATAACTGTTAATTTCTTATAAAAGGAATATAAAAAGGGTCTGCACTTTTACATCATAGGCTTGGCGAAAAAAGATTGGATTATGATTTGAATTGTATGTGTATAGGCTTAAGTTATTTGTAATATTCGTTATGAGCGTTTTTTTGGCGAAATAAAGATTCTCACTTATGAACTTAAACACTGAATAAAGTGGATATTCGGGAAAGATGATCGTGTTGATGTTTATTTTATTTGATCTAAGTGCAGTCTGATGATCTTAGTGAACCATTATCCAGTTTTTCAATGAATTAATACAGGCAGTTTATAATAAATATTTATTTACCTACTCCCATATGCTGATAGCATTGAACTGGTTATACAATATTTATACATAGGTCTTTCTGTTTACGATTTTCAAACTACATTACAACTCCATCCAAAAGTAGCTATGTTGAAGTAATTAAAAGTAGCTATGTTGAATGCAAACGTTTGAAAATACCATAAGTGTTAACGGAATCTTTGTATCGCCAAAACAGTGACTGACGGAGTGACAAAAGTGTCACCGCTCAATATAAAGTGTAGTATTGTATGTACAAAACGTAGAATATTGTACATTGTGTGCAGGCACAGCCTTTACGCGGTCATGTGGGTCCTGGTTCACTGTGTTTTGATCTCATTAAACAATCGTAACATCGGTTCTAAAGTGAAACAAGTCTTATTTTTGTAGTATTCGGTTACGAAACTTGGTTGATATCATCATCATCATCATCAGCCATAAGACAGCTTCCAACAGGTCGATCTGGAAATCTTTGGGGGAGGCCTATGTTTAGCAGTGGACGTCCCATGGTTGATATATGAAGAACGTTTTTAAGAGGCTGTTATGTAATGTGTTTAAACTATTATGAGCACACTCAAAATCTAACTCTAACGCCCGAAAACTGAAAGTTTAACAGTTTCTTACATTGTTTTTTCCCATACAATTTGGACAGATAAGGCGACCTTAAATGACATAACACGAGCTCAATTGTTTAAGTATTCGGGGCTTGATCTTTGTCTCAAGTAATGCAGTGTCGGTTATTGGACTAACTAACTTTACCATAGACAGATTTTCTAAGCAGCTACTTTTTATCGTATATATTTACGTATTATTTTCTGTCAGTAACAACAATCTTTCACATGTTTATATACCTCTATATTTAAGTTTAAATAATCAATTTATGACAAGTTGTTTCTATTTGATATTCT
The DNA here is from genome assembly GCA_036417725.1 of Clanis bilineata. Classification (NCBI taxonomy): domain Eukaryota; kingdom Metazoa; phylum Arthropoda; class Insecta; order Lepidoptera; family Sphingidae; genus Clanis; species Clanis bilineata. Next base: position 13,312,916 of record CM071149.1, on the reverse strand, counting down.
ACACAGTTTCGGTATTTTTTACTTATTCCACTTTAGAACCGAGGTCTCGTTAAAAGAGTTTATGTAGGACTCATAACAGTTTATACAGGCGTGCTTAGTTCAGTAAAAACCGTGAATATATTTTTATTCGCAAATCAATTTTTGTACCAAACTTGAAATAAACAAAGGCGACATATTTTTTTGTAGGATATAACACAAATTAATATAAACAATGCATTTTTATATTATAGTCTGTAATTAGACGCAGTATATGCAAAATGCGGTTAAACTAGGCCCGCGTACTTATTTACAGTATAATTGTTTATAATAGAGGAAAATCTTGAAGTTTTATTTACAACTGATTATATATGTAATTTCTAATTAATCATTAATGAATTGTAATGATTTACTTTAAAATCTTTCCTTTCAAATAAAACTATTTTTACGGATTCTATCACGATTTGGTTTTAATTTTTATTTTTATTCCCGACGTTTTTTCGGACAAATTACACCGAGTCCGACCCGTGCCCACGAAGACTGCAAAGCTTTCGAAACGTCAAGAATAAAAATAAAAACCAAATCGTGATAGAATCCGTAAAAATAGTTTTATTTCAATGTATAGCTTTCGCGTAAACTTAAGAAATCAGTATATTTTCTTTCCTTTCTCAGTGTCTGTGCTGGCTTTCATTTATTACTGTTATTAATCAATGACTAAAGAAAAAATTAGGACATGGCATAACTACGAAAAATTTGTGTATACTTTGAAACCGGTTCCGCCATTTTAGTTTCGTGTTCTAGTTACATGTAAGTTGTCACCGTGTCACAAGAATTACGTAACGTATAAATACTTACTGATTTTATTATAATTACGGTGTTTTATTCACAAAACACTAATTTCGTAATGTGCGAAGATGCCCAACTGATATTAATGGGGTTTTCCTTTCGCAGCCGCCATTTTGGTTTCACTCCATATAATAATGCTTTATTTTGTTGTAGTTATGCCTCGTCCTCTTATCTCTCTAGTCATTGTAAATAATAAATAAATAGATACAGAATGCAATAATTCATTTACGAGGGGCATATGCCTATATAAACTGATCTCATACTATAATTTCCTGTGTTTTAAGCTTTATCTCACATCTCCGCTATACAGATAGAAATTTATAAAGCTTTCAAATGCCTATTTTCTGTTCTAAAGATATTTTACTAGTGGCAATATTGCTTCAAGATTTTCTCTATAGAGAGAAATATGCAAAGTTTAGATTTAAGGTTGAATATTGTTTTGAAAATGCAAAAACGTTGGCAAGTAATTTAAATGTTAGACCGATTGTGAAATGTATTTTCACAGCTAATAAAAAATATGTATTAAAACCGCATCTTTTTCAATTCAAACATTTATTTTGTTCTGCTCCATAGTGCTCATTAACAATTAAACTAACAACTGCTGCGTTTAGAGGCGTGGGTACAATCTATTAAGGACATCCGTCTAGTCAGGGATGTGGACAGTCCGAGTGCCGGAGCACGACTGTGTCGAATTTGCTCTGAATACTCCTTTTATAGGGTGCATATTTGCAACTACCTACTCGATACCGAAAATCGAATGGCAAAGAAATAATTATAACGATTGTTTTAACTTTTTAGAATCTTTAACGATTCAGCAGTTTAACAATTGTAAAATGAATTAGTAACGTGAAATAACAACAGCTTTTTAAATAAACTAGCTATTTTGCGCCGATATATATGTGGTTGGTCCAAAAGGGGTTGATGTAAGCAACATTTTGAAAAAGTGTGTTGCACCGATGCCACGTTATACAAATAATATTTCTGATCGAAAAGCATTTTATTGATTTATAAAACTGTCGCAGGGACTACTCTTTCAGTTATAATTTTAATGGACCACGCATTTAAATAATAATACCAATTTATTATTGTACCTACACCTCTAAAAGCTTAAATATTACTAAAATTCCAAAACACGCCCACAACTACAACTAGTGTAATTTTATAATTATACATTTATCTTATACGTTTATGTTAAATTATCTTATTATTTCATTATATTTAATTCATCATGTGTTCATATTTCTCAACATTATCCTATATAGGTACCATTTTTATAGATTAATGGATCGCTACAAGAATCTCGTAATTCAATCATATTCAAAGATACAGTAAATAGCAGTGGCGGCGTTAGACGTCGGCGAGGGCCGATGGTTTCGCGCCTAAGGCCACCTAACCACCTTAGAAAGGATGGTATGTGTATAAGTAATGTGTATGTCTGTCCTTGAAAGGACCGGATAGAAACTGCCAATACATTTTGCCTCCAGGCCTCGCAAAGCTAATATCGTCGACGCTCAATTTTGGACTAGCAACGCCACTGATAATAGTGTGCCAGTCCCTGCTATAAAAAAATAGTGACACGGCTTTCAAAGCAAATTTTCTACAACACAATTCGTATGTTAACTCGAATTCAGCATACCAAGACTGCAATAATGACTGCTAGAAATCAGAATTTAGCCCCTGACTTTTGACATTCGTTTAAAAAAGTGCACTAATGTCGCGTTAAAAATTACTAAATGACAAGTTATCGAATTCAACGCGACATTACCGCACTTTAACTCGATTTCTGTGAAATTTAAAGTCGCATGATATCAAATCGAATCGAGTGTCAAAAGTTAGCTTACAGTATCCCAACCATTTACATTACTCGCTAGCGACTCCGTAAAATATTTGTATTACAAACATCCGAACGCTTCTAGCGGTTACGGTTACGGAAAAACTGACTTTTTCATACAAGTTATTTTACATAGTCGCTAGCGTGGAATGTCAAAAAATTCATAGTCGAGCTACAGATCTAAGGTGCCTTTTTCATACATCTTTATCGGTACAAGAAAGCTGATGGCACCCTTACCGGTACAAGTCTTGTACCGTCACCACTTTTATACACATAATATTCCCTGCCGTTGATGATTTCGGTCTGCATCTTCCCTGTACTATTTTTGGGGTTGGCGAACAGAGATTCGTATGGAGGCGGTCGGCTTTCGTCATGTTTCGTCGAAATTTTGGTGCGTTTCGGCCGTTTGCGCTTCAGCGTTTTTACGTTCACGTGGAAATAACGTTTTAATAATAGCTGTAATTAAAGAAAATAAGAAATATAAAAGCGATGATAGCTCAGTTGGGAATGGTACGGACTGCCGCGACGAGTGTTGGAGGTTCGAGACCGATCCCAAAATGGAGCTTATGTATGTTTTCTTTATGAATTATCACTAGCTATAACGGTGAAGGAAAACATCGTGAGAAAACCTACATACCCGCGAAATTGTCCAGAATGGTACGGACTGCCGCGACGAGTGTCGAAGGATCGAGACCGATCCCAAAATGGAGCTTGTGTGTTTTCTTTATGAATTATCACTTGCTATAACGGTGAAGGAAAATCGTGAGAAAACCTACATACCCGAGAAATTGTCCACAAGAATTTCAAAGGTATTTGAAGTCTTCCAACCCGTATTAGGCCAACGTGGTAGACTAGAAATTTGTTTGATTGTGAGCAGAAGCATTTGTATACTGAACACAGTATCAACCCAGAGATAGACATTTGTACAGTATATGAAAAGTGGATGCACTAGTTGCGCCCTCTGCCTACCCCTTTGTGATACCTGTGTGAGTGTATAAAAATAAACAACTCTCCCCTATTTCTAGAGTAACCACTATTGATTTGTCTATTAGTTTGTCTATTGAGTAGCCGGCTGTGAAGCGAGAAGCAGTGGATTCGACTCCTGGATGATTACCACGTCTTAGCAGTATTATTATATTTTTACTTGTACCGATTCCCGTACAAAATACAAAGTGAGATTATAATAATACTGCTATAAGACGTGCTGTACATAGGCAAATGTTTGTGTGACCCACAGACATTTGTTTCGGGTCTGGGTGTTGTGAGACCGAAAGTCTCTCATGCTGCTACCCACGATACGAGTTAAACCTGGTGTGGGGTCAGGACTATGTGTGACTATTGGGTTATTTGTCATAGACAAACCTCGCCAATAAAAACCGCCATCGCCGCAGCTAAACCGATTGCCATTATGAAGTAAGTCATCATTAAATCAGTGTTCCTCAGTTGTCGGTCCTTCGACTGGAGATCTAGAGGACATATCTTCGTAGACGGCAGGTCCCGATGCTTCAAAAAATCAACAATGCCGGCTTGAAGTATGAATTCAAGTCTGTAAGGAAATACCGCTTTACTCGTCGCGTGGCAGTGTAAGTACTAAGCCTGAGAACTAGGGTCGTGGGTTCAAATTTCACATCGGGCAATATCAATGTGTTTTTGGGCGGAGTTGGTTTTTGTTGTTCAGTATCACCACGGAGTCTGGAATTTGTGCCCAATATGGAGATATCGTAATCGGCTCGCCTGCTATTACATCTTTTTTTTACTAGCAAACAAGCAGATGGTCACCTGATGGCAAGTGATCTCCACCGTCCACAGACATCCGAGACTCAAAAAGAATCATGGGTGCGTTGCCAACCTAAAAGGATGGAATGGAAGGGGAGGGGAAAGGGAGGGGGAATTGGGCCACCGGGAATCTCACTCACCGAACGAAACACGGCAGCGAGCTGCCACTTTACGTCGGTTTTCTCTGAGAAAGTGGTGTCAAACCGCTCGAGCCGGCCCATTCGTGCTGTAGACGTAATTGTCTACAGCGTGGCTCTACCACTCAAAAATCTTCGAGCTCATGTCCGTCACATCTGGGACGGACATGAGCTCGGCGAAATGTAGGTGTTCTAGTTCGCCTCTGCCTACCCATAGATTGGATAGCGTGCCAGATCACGATACGATGACAAGTTTAAACATGAAGGAATTGCAAAAAAAGTCTGAAATCTGCGTGCAATAGTTAACTAATATTATAGGTACCTGTGCCTACCTCCCTACCCTAGAAGGAAATTGATGACTATAACGCAAACACGTTTATAAATAAAGTATGCGCAATTGCATTCACAGAAAGGTCAATAAGAAACACGATGGAAAATGATATCAATGTTTGTCATGAACAATCAAATATGCATAAGGCGCAAAACCAATCGAGCTTGGATCGTATTTGTTTTTCAACATAATTATATCTTAAGGATATGATATCATGGTTCACCCACGTCTTAAGCATGCATGGGTTCCTGGGCACCAAAGCATTTGGGGACCTCGTGGAGAATAAAAATAGTTCATCATGTAAATAGAATGTAAATATTTACCAGACTTTGGGGCCCCCCGTGAGATCGGGCCCCCTGGGCACGGGCTCCGTGTGCCTTATGGTAAAGACGGTACTGGGTTCACCTTTCTCAAATATGGCATCGGCGTTACATATTGTAAGCATTTTGAAATGATTCTGCTTAGTTTTCACAACCGGCTGCCTGCCTGACGTCAACCCCCTTTAGTTACGTGCAGACAAACTCACATCTGCATCCCATGGGGGTAGGCAGAGACGACATATGTAATATAGCGCAACAAGATACGATACTGACACCTCTTCCCTGTTTGTTCCGCATTCATAAGCTCACGCATGTATCCCCGAATATGTAGGCAGAGGCGCACTAGCGAACTAGAACACCCACATTTCGCCGAGTTTAGTTCCGTCCGAGATTTTATAGGGGGCGAGCCTATCGCCATATCGGGCACAAATTCTAAATTCCGGGCTGATACTAAAAAATCTAATATCATTTTGCCCGACCAGGGGATTTAAACCGAGACTTCACGACGATAGTCGTAGGTACCGCTCACGCAATATCACTACGCCACCGAGGTAGTTGCCATCCTCTCGTTTGCCAATCTCTGTTAGAAAAAGTTAACTCCGAACAATTTATAAAGTTACCATCATCAGCAGGTAATCGATTCTACTAACGGCCGATTTCAATAAACGATCTCAGTTTAGAGTGCAGATGGATCGCGATTATGAACCAATCAAATCACGTCATTTGACGGAGTCATGTTCAAACTGTGTTCTTATTGGCTAATTTTTGTAATCTATCTGCACGTTCGAACTGAGATTGTTTACTGAAACCGGCCGTTATACTACTACTAACTCGGTAATAGTGAAGATTACATATACTTACGCAGGATCAAACAGCGCCTTTAGCTTACTGCCGGTAGGATACGCGAACCCTCTTTGTTTCTTCATAAAGGCACTGGGTGCGACCACGTAAGTGCATCGATCGGTCTCTTCCACACCTTCCCTAGCCTTTTGCAGGTAGTCATTGTACATTAGGTGGTCAATGGCTGTCTGTTCCTTCACCAGAACCGAACCTCCTCTCACCAGCGGCAGGTAATTGTTGTTATGAAGAAAAGCACGGAACTCCGCTCGGCCGTTTGTTATCATTTTGTTTAAGTAGTATAATTCGTCGCTTGGCTAAAAATATAGTCAATTTTATCGCTACCTAAGTAAATACTTTCGTAACTGACTGACTGACTGCCTCGGCGGCGTGGTGGTATTTCGGTACGACTACGGTTCTGAGGTCTCGGGTTCGATCCCCGAGTCGGGCAAAGTGATATTGGATTTTTCCATATCAACCCGGAGTCTGGAATTTGTGCCCGATATGGTGATAGGCTCGCCCCCTATCACATCTGGGACGGAACTAAGCTCGGCGAAATGTGGGTGTTCTAGTTCGCTAGTGCGCCTCTGCCTACCCCTTCGGGGATACAGGCGTGAGCTTATGTTATGTTATGTTATACTTTCGTAAACAATTTCAAATCAAATGAAGAAGTAGAAATATATTACTAGTAACATGTTTATGAAATCGAAGTACCTAGGTTATTTTTTAACCGGACACGGCAAAGTGACTACACTGCACCTGATGGTAAGCGTAGTGTAGTCCAAAAAAAAGTAGCGACTGATAAACAATGGATTTATCAGTGGCCGCCAGAATCATGCCAGCTTATTTATGCTTCTTCACACTCCGAATCCGAAGAGGGAGAAGCAAATCGAGGAGCTTGCGACAAGACAGGCGGTTGTCCGATGCAGACACTGGGATACCCCCATACCCGTCCCAACCAAGCATTAAGTCATGCCGAAAGCCCCTCAAGAGAACTAGAAGTACACCGGCTGATGCTGGAACGCGAACCTTACATGGAGTGTGGGTCACTATGACAGGTTTTCGCACCATGTGTACCGGTGGTCGTTATGTATCAAATACATGTTGTTTATTGTACATTCTTGCATCGATTTTTTTACATTCCTATCTCCTCTTTGTTTTACAATCAATAACTATAATAGCCAGGGAATAAGAAAAATAAATAAGATCCAGGCACTTGGTCGATGCGACGTCAAAATAAAATTAGCAATAGCATACGAGCTTCGATAAAATATACCATAACACATAACATAAGCTCACGCCTGTATCCCCGAAGGGGTAGGCAGAGGCGCACTAGCGAACTAGAACACCCACATTTCGCCGAGCTTAGTTCCGTACCAGATGTGATAGGAGGCGAGCCTATAGCCATATCGGGCACAAATTCCAGACTCCGGGCTGATATGGAAAAATCCAGTATCACTTTGCCCGACCCGGGGATCGAACCCGAGACCTCAGAACCGTAGTCGTACCGAAATACCACCACGCCACCGAGGCATTAAATATACCCACGAGGATTAAATGACAAGCTGATTCGACTTACATTTTTCACGCTGTACTGAACCGAGCCACCTTCAGCCGCCACCCATTTATAATTCTTTTTGTAAAGATCCTCGGCATTCTCAATGTCGAGCGTGAATTTGGACAACGTGAGGAAAGCCGTCAGGTTTGCCGTGTAGAAGGCTGACAGTAGAATTATGAAGATCCACCATGTTGCGAACAATACTCGTGTTGTGTCTGCAAGAAGAAAGGAAAGTAAGTTGGAAGAAGTAGGTAGTATCAATCAGGGCCGTCTTAAGGCATGTATGAGCCCCTAGGCACACAAGAATTGGGGGTGGGGCTTAACGTATAGGCCCACGTCCCCCCTTGATGTATGCAAACGGCGACCTTTTAGGTAACTTCATATATTTACTTCTGGTGTAAGATAAGTAACTACTTATCAGCCTTTGAGGGGCCCCTATGGTCGGGGGGCCCTGGGCACGTGCCCCGTGTGCCCTTATGGTAAATACGGTACTGGTATCAGTGTCGGATTTGCAGTGATGGCCGCCCTAGGCCCAGTACTTGCTGCGGCCCCTACTAACATTACTTTTAAAAGCCTCCAATAAAGGAGGATTTCCTCAATTTATCTGTATACGTTTATTGTGTGTACGTTTAGTCGAGGAGGAGGTTTACCTGATTAAGGAGGTCACTCAATGTTCGATCTCAAATATACCTATATAAAATACAGGTATCGAAGTATGACTTACTTATTTGGCAAAATACAAGTCAATAACGACTTTTTTTATAGCAAAGACGGCAATGGCAAACGGGCAGATGGGTCACCTGATATTCTATTGAAATTAGAAAATAACGAAAGATACGCAACGACGCAATACTTGCCAGCCTTTGTGACGCAGCGGGCGAGCAGCCGGCTGTGCCTGAGAAGCGAGAGGCCGCGGGTTCCATTCTCGCACCGAGACAAATATTTGTATGATACACATATATTTGGTTCGGGTCAGGGTGTTGTGAGACCGAAAGTCTCTCGTAGTTTCTGATACCCACAATACAGGTTATAGGTACCTTAGGTAGCTTCAGGACTATGTGTGTGACTGTTGGGTGAATTTATTTTATTTATTCAATATATGTAAATGCTATACCAAAGATTCTTGAAAAGTAACAAATATCAAGATTTAGGTGAATAATGTAGCATTAAACGCTGTCAATTCTCCCAAACACTAAAGCAAAAATCCATTAAAGAATGAATTATATGTACTTTCAATTCCAACGTGTCAGAATTTGTCCAAAAACGTTGATTTATCATAACCGTTATTGCTTGCCGCGTAATTACAATGGGTGTAAAAAGCAGTGTTGTCGGGGTGTGACCGAAAGTGATAGATGACGTAAACCATTAGCGGCGATACCATCGTGCCCTGAGGCCCTGACCACTGACCAACAGTGATTACAAACACGTCCACATAATTTCAATAACACCGTGAATAATATTTCACCTGACATTCACTTTTATTTGAGTACCTATCCTAGATATTGTATTTGACTACTAACGGCCGGTTTCAATAAATAATCTCAGTTTGAATGTGCAGGTAGATTACAAAAAATAACCAAGCAAGTGGTAGAGTCAGGCTGTAGACAGTAACTTCTATAGCACGAATGGGCCGGCTCGACCGGTTAGATACCACTGTCTCACAGAAAACCGACGTAAAGTGGCGCTTGCTGTCGCGTTTCGTTCGGTGAGTGAGATTTCTGGTGGCCCATTTCCCCACTCCCTTTCCCAACCCCCTTTCCCTCCCCTTCCATTCCCTCCTTTTAGGTTGGCAACGCACCCATGATTATTTTTGTGTCTTGGGCGTCTATGGGCGGTGGAGATCACTTACCATCAGGTGACCCGTCTGCTCGTTTGCCAATCTCTGCTATAAAAAAAAAAACAATAAGAACACAGTTTGAACATGACTCCGTCAAATGACCTGATTTGATTGGTTCATAATAGCGATCTATCTGCACTCTAAACTGAGACCGTTTATTGAAACCGGCCGTTAGAAAATTACATTAGCTGACACATGATACTTAAGGAGTAGATACATAAGGATCATTCCTGAGGATAATGAGACGTTCAGTTAGTAATGTAACCTACTCACTATCCTAGGCAGTCCGCAAATTTAATTTTCCTTGACGGAAATTTGACCAGCCCATCGTTATTTATGGCACTAAGGCTGAGATCTATAGAGCTTCGACTAATTTGTAAAAAAAAATGAACTTAATAAGGAATTGTTAAATCAAACTTTTTCTTAGTCTGAGACATTTTTACAAGAAAATCTTTGCTTACTTTGTCTGTCAGTCTGTTTGTCTTGTAAAAAATGGCTTGGACTAAATCGAAGTTCGATTTAAAAACTCCAAATCCTCACTGAGTTCGTTTCTTTTCCTTAGACTAGTCGAAGTTCGCTCTAAAGATCTCAGCCTTAGACAATATTTTGGTCTCGCAACACACACGGAATAAATAATGTGGATCACTCAAACATTTGTCTCAGTGCAGAAATCGAACCCGTGGCCTCTAATTTCAAATGCTCCTACCGCCAAATGTTCATACATTTATGGTCACCTTATGTCGTTTAAGGCTGCCTTATCTGTCAAAATTGTATGGCGAAAATCAATATAAGAAGCCGTTAAAGTTGAGTAGCGTTTGACCATTCGGGGGATAGGTTTTTATCTATGACGCAGCTGAGGTTGTCAGATATCTGTGGGGTATGCTGTGACAATATTCCAATACTTTCACAATTACGGACAAATAAAAATAAATTCATCATCATGAATTTGGAAATTGAATATGAAATTGTCCAATGGCTGATGTTGATGATTATGAAAAAGAAATTGAGCTGCAACTTGGCTCTACATAATCACAAGTTTAAAAACTTAACGGACGGACTTCAAAATTGGTCCAATCGTGACCAAATTTATATGGGACCACCCTTAAAATAATCTATCGAATACAAAATCATGAAAATTGGTCCACATTTGGGGGAGATATCACATACAAAAAAACGACGAATTGAGGACCTTCCTCTTTTTTGATGTCGGTCGAAAAGACGCCTCTTCTACTACAATACTCTTCCGACCGGTTTCAATAAACAATCTCAGTTAGAATGTGTAGATAGATTACAAAAATTAGCCAATAAGTAAGTACACAGTTTGAACATGACTCCGTCAAATGACCTGATTTGATTGGTTCATAATAGCGATCTATCTGCACTCTAAATTGAGATCGTTTATTGAAACCGGCCGTTAGACTTATCGGTACCTAATAGGTAGTAGGTAGGTTTACTTACTCGCCTCTGGAGCTAAATTGGTGCCTTGCTTGATAAATGCACTGTACACGAACCAAAAACTGGGAGACAAAGGTAGAGACCGCTCCTTATCGTAGACCAGTTTTGATCGCAACCTAGTAAGTATTGTTATGCAAGGGCCGTACGAAAACACAGATGCAAGAATTAAGTACCTGGAAGAAAAAATATAGGTACAGTAGTATAAAAATGTAGGTACAGTGGTGTTTTAAAAATGATATTTTCGACCGACGTCCACAAAAGGAGGAGGTCCTCAGTCCGTCTGTATTTTTTTTTTTATGTAACGCGATTTTTTTTTTTTGGCCCTACAGCTGGCAGCCCGACCGAGTCGGCTTACACAGCTACACCGGTCTAGACTTGCGCGTTACGACTTACGTCTACCATCCTGAGGTCTCGGGTTCGATCCCGGGTCGGGCAAAGTGATCCTCATCTAGTATGTGATTCATGGAGAAATAAAAGCGACCTTTAAGATAAGAGGGGGTGAGAGGATTAAACAAGATACCTATTATATAGAAGCAAAAGAATGTGAATATTCCGACAAAGCCGTATGGGTAACCACTTGAGCTTATCACAAACAAGGACACATGATCATATTTGCGTAGGCCAAATATAAATCTGCAGAAATTTTGGAGATGTTCAAGCTTATTAAGCTGGTCTTCGCTAAGAATGTGTTATCAGTTTTTCTATTCAGTATTTTTTCAGGAGTCTCGAATTTGTGCGCGATAGGCTCGCCTTTATCACATGTGGAAATGGGGGTATAGTTCTCTGGTTCGCCTCTACCTACCCCTTCGGGTTTATAAACGTGAGGCTATGTATGTATGTATTCCAACTCACCAGACAAGGTTGTTGAAAGGTGCTAACAATCCAGAGCCGGCGGCGGACTCCTTTGGTCGTTTCAACATCATCATCCAAACGCCTTCATCCAAGTAGTTGGAGAAATAAACCATTTTTTGAAATTTTATCAAGTTTGGTAGAAATGCCACCACCATGTCTACTCGCTAATTTAGGTAATAAATTTAATTTAGATCGTTTATTCAATTACATATACTTCTATAATAATAATATTACATAATATAAGGTGTAATATCTATTGTACTGTACCTAGCCAATGATGAATGTAAATAGGTATGCATTCTTTATAATATGCATAATTATATGGACATCAAGGATTCATATTTACATTCATCATTTTATTCCAAAACGTGCTTATATGAACTTTCAAAACCTACTTCATAAATTGAGGAGGTTCTCAATTGGTCTGTATTTTCTATGTAGGTAGGTATGTTGCAAATGGAAACCATTTTTTTTTTATATAATTAAACCAACTCTAGGAGGGTGCCGTACATCATGGTTCATAGGAGTTTATTTTGTTGATAGACAAATATTTATAGAGTTACCAACGCCAGCCAAGACAGTTTTCCAAATTAAGCTAGTTTGTAAACACTTGTAACTTGTGAGCGAATATCAGATCGACTGAGCTATCACTGTTTTAACTTTTACTAATCTGTTTAACGGCCAGTCTCAATAAACGATCTCAGTTTACAGTGCAGATAGATCGCTATTATGAACCAATCAAATCAAGTCATTTGACGGAGGCATGTTCATACTGTGTTCTTATTGGCTAATTTTTGTAATCTATCTTCACATTCGAACTAAGATTGTTTATTGGAACCGGGCGTAAATGTACAAGTAGGATAAACTCACGCTGGTGTTAGCGAGACCGATCAGAGAATCCTCAGGCTTCTCGCCGCCGAACTCAAAGTTCTTCTTTGGTACAACGAGCTCATAAGTGAAATTAAATCTTTCCTGTAGTATTCCAAGGATTACAAACGCCACGCCGTTGGCGTATAATGACCCATTTTCGGCTCTCTCTACCCAACTTAATGGATAATTCTGAAATTTTACAATCGTATTCAACTATCGTAGAGCAAAGATACATTTGTAATTTTACATTAGTTTTGTAACTTTTTAAAATCTACAAGGATATTGTAGGTATTCACTATTTTACCCGACTGCCGCGGAAGGATGGTAATGTATTTAATTTAGTTAAGACTTGTTAGACTATTTAATTTTAAAACTGGATTACAACGTACGTTAATATTCGGTTAGTGATAGAAAGTGCTATAAAAACGTAGCACTTGTGCAATTAAATAATATCTAATCCATAATCATGAAATATCTTACGTTATACGTTGCAATTTTGAGCCTCTTTCCGTTGATTTCATTGGCCAATGCGTTATACTCCACTTGTTTCCTGGTCAATTGCAAATCTAAAAGAACAATAATTATTATAGCAAACTGTTTTGGAGTCTCTGAGGGCCTCGTTCGCCACCCTCGAGTAAAGTGTCAACTAGGCTAATCGTCAGTTAAAGTCACCCGTAACTGAACGTGTGAATTTCACGACGTTCGAGTAGCATGCATCTTGTGATTAAACTGACCAGTAAGCTACTTGCCACGTCGTCTGCCAAGTAGCGCGTTTACTTGACGGTTAAAGTTTAAAGTAGGCAGTTAATTGTACATTTTATCGTAGTTAAATAAACTATAAAATCAAATTATAGTAATCATACCTTAATAACGATGTTTAACGTTTTAAATGAACGTGTTAACTGTAAAATAGCCTTTCATATAAAAAATCAAGCCGTTTCAACAAAAATAAAATGCAATGCGGGTCACGCAAAACTCGTCCTTATTGACACACGATTTAGTACCTGTGTAACTATTTATATAGCAAAAAAGGGTCCGGTAGGTTTTTGTGTCATGTGGTGCGGGCCCGCGACGAGTCACGACTGTTTTTTTTGCCAAATAAGATACTTTTGACGTAATATTGAACGAATGGGACGCAGGATTTGTGATATCATTCACTTAACCAGTAAGTTGCTACTCAGAGCTCTAATTTTGCTTGTGAAATTAACAGAAGTTACTTGCAACTCTTACTTGTCAATTAACGCTAGTCAGAAAGTAACTAATCAACACTTTACTTGGAGTTGGTGAACGAGGCCCTGAGTGATAAAACCACGCTGTAGACAACTAGTTATGTCCACAGCCGAATGGGTTGGGTCCGGTTTGATATCAGTCTCACAGAAAACCGATGTAAACTAGCAAATCGCTTGGCGTTCCGTTCATTGAGATTTCCGGAGGCCAAAATCTATTATTTCCATTATAACATTGTTAATCGAAACCAGTAATTATTTAGGGCCACTTGCAGCTCCGCGATAAATCTCTATTCATCCCAAATCTGATTTAAAAATAGGAGTGAGCTGTAGGATAAATCGAATTTAGGTTTAACTCTAGATTAGTAATAGCGTTACAAGTCTTCCTTAGCATGTAAGAACGAATCTGTCTTGTCAATGCTGTCTTGTCGCAAGCCCCTCGATTAATTAGCTTCTTCTCTTGGATTTTGATGGGAAGTCTGACAGGGTGGGCGTCGCTTGTTAAAATTATTTCATATTATTCTCAAGAGCTGTGTTTATTGTTTTTAAGTGATGTGGTTTAATGCACCAAACTCCAGTGAAGATGGACAGTGTAATGTGGAAACTTTTTAACCGGTGATCTTTGATGAGTTTTGCTTGGTGCGTTGGCTGGCTTTGTTCGGTCGATTTGCCGACAAAAGGTCATCTGAGGGGCGTCGCACTGGAAGGAATTATCGCCACGATCCCAGCAGGACCGTGAGATCATCCACATCTGGGTCTCATGGTCATTGTGAAAACATAATTGCTCTATTTACCTTGACATTGGCTATATTATCGCAAATGCGTGGAAGCCATTATTTTTAAAAGAAGAAGAGGAATCTTCTTCTCTCGGGGTGTGAAGAAGCATGAATAGGTCGGCATGATTCTGGTGACGATGAACAATGGGTTTCGCAATTATTTTTTTGGTCTGCACTGCGTTTACCATCAGGTGTAATGTGGTCACTTTGCCGTTTTAGGTAAAAAAATACAATCACCTGTAAATGGGTTGTCGTATACGGCATTGCAAAACGTGGCGTTACATATTGACGACAGTATGAGGTCGATCCCGGCCATGGACGGAGCGGTTCGTTGCTGCCGGCCCGATCATTTGGTGGTCGACGGTCAAATGACACGTGGTGACGCCATGACGCACCGCGAGGATACCACCTTCGCGAGGTGGTGACCGTGAGCCATGTTATGTTTAATGTACGATAAGGTTAACATTGACATTACTTAAACCAATTTTTCCGCAGTAATAGGCATTTTACATAATACATACACTCACGAACTAGCTAACTAGAACATCGACGTTTCGCCGAGCATATTTCCGTTCCAGATGTGATTGGGGGCGCGCATATCGCCATATCGGATACAAATTTCAAACTCCGTGTTGATACTGTATAGAAAAATACCATTATTACTTATCCCGACCCGAACACCGAACCCGAGACCTGAAGACGGTAGTACCTACAGCGCACGCAATACCACCCGCGAAAAAAAAGGACTTTTTATCGCCGTCGTTGCAGTCCGGATAATAGAATCACCTAATCTATTAAAATCACCTTTTTGGTTCTTAGCAGCTTATGTGATGTGACTGTTTCAGAAGTCCTGGGTTCAAATCCATTCGACAACGCGGTTCTCTAAAATGATGTTCCCGGGACTGGATTCCCAAGAAGGTGGACGTTAAACAGGCAGCCGGTCTTATACACTAACGGCTGGTTTCAATAAACAATCTCAGTTGGAATGCACAGATAGATTACAAAAATTTGCCAATAAGAACACAGTTTGAACATGACTCCGTCAAATGACGTGATTTGATTGGTTTATAATCGCGATCTATCTGCACTCTAAACTCAGACCGTTTATTGAAACCGGCCGTTAATGGCAGAAAAATCTTACTTTCTGCAACAATATTCAAACACTAACTACATGAACTACATGAAAAATATGAGGATCGGTCGTATGGCGTATCCACTCTCATCAAACGTCGGCGTCAACTGTTCATACAAATAGTACTTATCTATGTTAATGGGGTGGTGGAGCGACAGTCGCGACAGATTACAAGCCTAAGTCATCATGTTTGACCACCACCGTGTTATGAAGGGCACGATCAATGGACCTCGTTATCAACTACATGCAATAAATAAAACCCATTTCCCTTCTTTGTAAATTGTCTAGGACCCACCTGTGAGATCCCTGAAGCGCAGTGTCGGCGCTAGGCCAAAATTGAATGTTGGCGACATCAGTTTCGACTTTTTCGGCAAAACATATTGGCAGTTTTATCCGATGAGGCCCCTTTTAATTGAGGATGGGTGTGAGGCCCCCTTAGGTCGCCGTCGCCTAATGCCGCGCCGCGCCGCCACTGCTGAAGCGGTATGCAAAATGCGCTACGCTTACACCCACATTTCTTTCATTCTGCCTGCCCATATCCTGTTTCAAATTCTCAATGTGAGGTCGGCGCATGCATACTACACGGATAAGGGCAGATAGAAAGATTGCTGCCGACTGCCTCGGTGGCGTGGTGGTACTTCGGACTGCCTCGGTGGCGTGGTGGTGTTTCGGTACGACTACGGTTCTGAGGTCTCGGGTTCGATCCCCGGGTCGGGCAAAGTGATATTGGATTTTTCCACATCAGACCGGAGTCTGGAATTTGTGCCCGATATGGCGATAGGCTCGCCCCCTATCACATCTGGGACGGAACTAAGCTCGGCGAAATGTGGGTGTTCTAGTTCGCTAGGGCGCCTTTGCCTACCCCTTCGGAGATATAGGCGTGAGCTTATGTTATGTTATGTTTATGTAGAAAGATTGCTGAATCAGTGTTTTGTGAATACAAATTGAAAACATTGAACTGAGTTAATTTGGAGGAGTTTGTTCAGATGAGCCATTTGCGCTGGCGGGATTTCGTCTTAAAATATTGTACTGAAAGAAATGCAGGCTAAAATTCCAGCAAGACTTAGAAATCAGCTACAGCCGCTTTGCATCGTTCTTGCTAACAAAAGTGACCACCCACTTGTTTTAATGATTTCATATTTTATTCTAAAGTTGTGCTTGTAGCTCAAATGTGATGTGAATGTAAGCAATAAGCATCAACGAAGATGGAAAGTATGTGGAAGCTTTGAAATAAATTATTTTGGACACTTTTTGTTGGGTGGATGGGTCGACCATGTTCGATGGTCAAAAGCATCAAACTGGAAGGAATTGACGCCAAAACTCCAGCAGGGCTTTGAAATCGAACACATCCGATTTCATTGCACTTGTGAAAAATTAGATATAAGCAAATGAAGACATAAAAAGCACATAAGACGAGGCTGTATGGGCTAGATCCTTTAGCCTTCCCGAAAGGGATAATTAAAAAAAAATAAAGAAAGCATGAACTGTCAAACTGACAACAGGCGTCGTACAAAAGTTAGGGATGATCGATATTACCAAAATATAGATTTGATATCGATATTAACATCGATTTAAAAGTATTTGATGTAAGATGACATCGCTAGCAGAACATCGATATGTTTAAACCATCGATGTTTTCAGTAGCAAGTAAAACTGTCTATTCTATTTTTTTTTTTTTATATGTGGTTTATTGTTATAATACAAGAAAAAAATCAGAAACATTCCCAGTATTTTACACACACTCTGTAAAAAATATAATTTTGTTAGGTGTTTTCCCTTTAGTCTGCGCGTTGAAGTTGACAGTTTTTTTTTATCCTATAGGAAATGCATAGAAATAACTATTTGTACGGCTTACTTCGATTACGTTGAGCAGCGTCATCTAGCGTTAAATAGTTGAACTTGATAGCTATCTAG
Source organism: Clanis bilineata (assembly GCA_036417725.1). NCBI lineage: Eukaryota > Metazoa > Arthropoda > Insecta > Lepidoptera > Sphingidae > Clanis > Clanis bilineata. Next base: position 13,295,242 of record CM071149.1, on the reverse strand, counting down.
TACATCCCACGCTAGATGGCTCTAAAAAGGATATTTTGACGTTTCGATATTTTATGCTTTACATTTTACATCGATGTGTCGATGTTATCGAAATCAAAATATCGATATTAAAAGATCGATGTTTTTCAGTTAAATATCGATGTTTATTCATCATCGATGAATATCCACATCCCTAACAAAAATAACCTATAATTTATAAACTTTTCTCTAAATAGTATAATTTGGAAAATATTGTGTAAAACTGTATAAAAATGCGGGAAATATTTTTGTCATGCTGTGAAAAGAATTTTATACAAAAGATTGTATCTGAGGGTCATGTAAGTTTTGCAGTTGCTATAAATTGTTTAATTCTTATGACAAATTCCAGCATTCATAACATTTCATTGTTTTTTAAATTTCAGCGTTTAGACGGCAGAAACTACAATGAATCCAGAAAACTCAATATATCCTTTGGCTCTGAATATGGAAGTTGTATTGTATCTTTGGGAGAAACAAAGTAATTATGAAATACTACCCTAGTTACATGGAAGCATTAGATTCTGAATGTTAAGTTTAAAAACACAAACACAACTTAAAAATACACATTGCTTAGATTAATACACATTGAATATATTTTCAGAGTTCTAGCCCAAGTGACATGCGAAGTGACACAGCCAAAGCAGATAAGGCCTAATGAGGGCATTTTGTATGTGAACGTGGAAATAGGGCCCATGGCTGCACCACAGTTTGAAGCTAACCGCCAGACAGACCTCTCTGTATACCTTAATAGATTACTGGAAAAATGTTACAAAGATTCAAAATGTATTGATCTGGAGTCACTGTGTATTGTAGTGGAAGAGAAGGTATAGTTTATAGTTTATGATAAATACCTAATTAGTTCTTGGAATACAAATGTTTAAGGTTGTGTTATACAATGCCACACACATACCAATTGAATGAAGGCAAATGAACAATCGCAAAGGGCCATCAGTGATGGAGACTTAATATTCCCCAACATTTACCAATCTTTGTTGTTGGGTGTGTACCCATCAATAAACATTGGTGAATGTAATACAGAGTAAAGGTTTGTTTGTATGAACGCAACAGCGAAAATTCGCGAATGTTCGAGAACGTACAGTCTCCATCGCCAATGACCCTATGCGATAGTTTGCCATTGCTCGGTTGGTTTATACATGGCATTGTTCAATGACACATTATTAAAATTTATTGTGGTAGGCACTATAACAACATGCGTGCTACATGTATGTACATAGACAAAAAGCTTGTATGGTGCATAACAATATAAGTAGCGAGAACATTTGAGTAGCATTTACTCAGGCATTAAACTTTTGAATTATACATAAATATTTATTCTTTACCCTCTGTGGTAGCACAGCAGGCGGGTAGTGGGCTATGATACAAGAGGCAGTGGGTTCTATTCATGTATGGAATATTTGTTGCGGGTTTGGGTATTGTGAAACCGAAAGTCTCTTGTAGTTTCTGATACCCACAATACAGGTTAAATCTAGTGTGGGGTTAGGACTATGTGTGTGACTGTTGGGTTTATTTACTTATTTTATTTTAATCCTGTGATTTAACAAAATAAATATGTTTTTCCAGGTGTGGTCATTGAGAGTGGACATCAAAGTTTTAAACCATGATGGTAATATTATAGAGTGTGCCAGTATAGCAACTCTTAGCTCATTAGCTCACTTCAAGCGTCCAGACTTCACACGCAGTGGTGACAGTGTCATTATACACACTCTCAGTGAGAAGGATCCAATACCTACAGTGCTGTATCATTACCCAGTGTGTACTACATTTTCTATTTACAATGGAGAGTATGTTTTATCACCTACTAGCTTAATTTGCATCGAAATTTGTTTACCGGGATAACATTTCATTAAAATAAAAGTAGCTTAACCCATTGGAGGTGGCACATATATATGTTACATAAGCATATCTGCCTCCGGTGGCCGAGGAGCCCGTCACTATTTAAGACACTTCTTATAACATCTGCTATCTGCCAGTGAAAGTCCCGTCAAAATAGGTCCAGCCGTTTAAAAGATTAGCTAGAACAGACAGACAAAACATTTAAAAAATAATTTTGGTACTTTCATATGCATTTAGTGAAAAGCTGTAAATTTGATTTACATACAAACAGATACTCTAATATTATTTATTTGTCAACTATTTTAAGGAATATTGCCAGGGTTAAATATTTTTTGTTTCATACCAAAGACTGGTAAACGAGCAGGTGGGACACCTGATGGTAAGTGATCTTCACTGCCCATGGGTGAGTTGCCAAACCTAGAGGGGAATAGAGATTGGGAGAGGAAGGGGAGAATTGGGCCACAGGAAATCTCACTCACCAAATGATACATAATAGAGAGCTCCCACTAGCTAATCAAAAAGAATAATAAAGGAAAATATAGTGAAAAGTCCATACAACCTGATTCTTACTAGTTTCCCTTTTCCAGATTGTAGGCGAATCATAAAAAAATATAACTTTTACATAAAATTGTGACATTAAAATACCGTAGCATTATAACTGCATTAATATTAAACTGTGTTGCAGCTATTAAATTATAATAAATAAGTTTAATATAGAAGAGAAAGTAGATGTTTCACCTGTCACCACTGGTACACATGTACTATCTCATTTTAGTATATTACTCTCCGATCCAAACTTCATAGAAGAAGCAGTGTGTACTAGCAGTACAGAAGAAGGCATATACACTGCTGGTGGCCTCCTCGTAGTTGGCATGAACCAGTACAAAGAAGTATGTCTACTGGATCTTACAGGCTCTGCTGTATTCAATACGAAATTGGTGCATAAAGCCATCACACAAGCAGCTGGAAAGTGCAAGGACTATGTAGATACTGTTAAGAAGGCTGTGGCCACTGATGATAACTTAAGGTACTTGTTATTAAAATATAATACATATTTACAGCCAATATTACCTCATTAGTATTGCTAATTTTGCCTTAAAACTTATACAAGTACAATACAAAGGACAAAAGACAATACATTAATACAATTCAAAAAAACTTAACAAAACTAAACAAAGTAAAAACGGTCCAATCAAGCATTTTAGTGCTGGCCTATAAATATTTGTTATGCTTCATTAATGAGATGATATTTTTTATAGCAGACACCAAGAAACAAGCAGGTGGATCACCTGATTGTTAGTGATTCTTACTGTCCATAGACAATATATATATCCCTTATAGCCAAAGAATCATGAGTGATGGTAACTCCATAAAGAATAGGAATAGTGAGTGATTAGGACACCACCACTGGAAATCTCCATCAACGAATTAATTGAGACAGCATGCTACTACTCCACATTCAGTGATGGATTTGCAGTGCTGTAGCCCGAGCACGAAAAACTAATGTAAATTTATTCAAGTTCGCTGCGCACTGATGACGTTTGATTAATATTTCATACAAATTTGATAGACGCGCATCGAGTTCGAATACATTTACGGTTGTCAGAAATTTTCCTGCTCAGGCCGCTGGTCGCCCTAGGCCCGGTATTAGCTGCCATCCCTCGTTTTTAAGCGACTTCAAAAAGGGAGTATTGTAGATAATAGAGTTAACTTCGACAGTAAGGTGAAAGTTGCCAAAGTTTTTGTTTCATGTTTGGCTGCTCCTAATGGTACAGCCGCCATATGCCAGGGCTTATTTAGCCTCAGGTGAAATCCCCCCCCCCCCCTCTGTTCACATTGTTTTTTTAAATGTATTTTAAGTCATATTATATTATAATCTATACTAATATTATAAAGCTGAAGAGTTTGTTTGTTTGTTTGATTGAACGCGCTAATCTCAGGAACTACTGGTTCGATTTGAAAAAATATTTTTGTGTTGGATAGCCCAATTATCGACGGTGGCTATAGGGTATATAACATCACGCTATGACCAATAGGAGCGGAGCAGAAATGAAAAATGTTTAAAACCGGGGAAGTTGATATCTCAGAAACTACAGAAGGGGTGACAGACGGGGTGACGGACGTGGTGACAGACGGGTGACAGGCGGGTGACAGACGAGGTGACAGACGTGGTGACAGGTGGGGTGACAGACGGTGTGACAGAGGGTGTGACTGACGGGGTAAGAGACGGGGTGACAGATGGGGTGACAGACGGGGTGACAGACGGTGTGACAGACGGTGTGACTGACGATGTGAGAGACGGAGTGACTGACGGCCGAAGTAGATCATCCCATTACCTCTTTTAGAATTATTGTGCTATAGGTGCCTACGAGTCACTCTTTCAACCCTCTCTCTCATGCGCAGACGAAGTTGCGCGAGTCAGCTAGTCATATTATAACTTTTTTACTACTTGCCCTTATCCCGCCTTAATGTGACGTAGGCGCAACAAACTTTCTCAAGCATTTTGCAGAAAGGATTTGGCTTAGCTTTCACGACCGGCTTCCTGCCTAACGTCAACCGCCTCTGGAGGATCCAATCCCAGGCAAATCAAATTAGACAAATTACTTTGCCCAACCTGGGAATCCAACCCAGGACCTCCTGGTACACAGCCCATATATACTGCCACTAGTCCAAGGAGGCATTATTACACTTCAACGCTGTGTGGTTAATAATTAATTTATAATTATATTATTTTCAGTTAAGAATTATAATATCAGTAAATACATAATATTATTATTTGTGTTGTACGTTATCTATTGAGGTTGTGTTTACGCGGTTTGTGTTCAATGGATTTCATTTGAAAATACGAATTATAAATGAATTTAATATTACAAAAGTTGAGTGTTTGAATAGACCAGACAATGGGGGCGCTAAATTCTTTTGAAAAGTGAGAAAATAAAATTGCTAATACGCCAATTACGAGTTTATACCACTTATTTTTATTTTGAAAAAGTTGCCAGATCCCACGATTATGTTACCTATAAAAGTTGCTAGTACTATTTTCATATAGCCCCTTACTTATAAAATATTTATGCGCTGCTTATCTTTAAACACAGGTTGTCCCTTTCATTTTTAAACAATGTAACGCACGGAAAAAAGTGACAAGCTATTCTTAGCGAAAAGATAAGCGAAAATGTGTTTATAATTATGGCCCATAGTGTGTATGGTAAGAAAAGTACTGAAGTAATGATAATAACGTCTTTAGGCTAGAACTCTAGAGTAGTGGCTCATTACCTGGCCTGTGATAATCCTAAGAATCTGAATTTAACACTAGACCAAAATCTGGATTTCGCTTTATGTGACGTCATCGTGTTAAATATGGTTTTAGGCTTGCAGTCTATCTTATCATTCCACTCAAAAAAAGCTCTACTAAAATTGCATCCAGCACTAGTTCTGCATCTGCTTACCCACTTCTATGTATTTTTCAAATTTTATAACAAACCTTAAAAAATGACATTTTCAAAGTTATAAACAAAAATAAATTAATTTCAGACAAAAAAGGGTCAAAATCAATTTCGCTGATACGATAACGACGGAGCACATGTTGGCGCTCAGCAGAAAAGATTTGAATATTCGTCTCAAGAGCTATAATGTTGATGATCTCACGAAGAATGACGAGGATATGTCAGACAATGATGATGACGTTTCGGTTGACGATTTAGAATCTAGCAAATATGATGGTAAGCAATACAATTTAATTTTATAATAAACTTTACCCTCCTGAGGCAGTAGGCAGTTGGGTAAAAATGGTTTTGATAGCAATATTAAATTTACCAGGGTATATTCTTTAGTATCTGGTACGATATATGATAATTGGGTACATACATAAATGATTTACCAGAGTGTAAGATTTCAAGATTTTGCATACTATAAAGTATAATATGTATAAATTTTTTTGTAAACAGAAGCTTTGACCTTACAAGTTTCATCAAAATAGAACTTTTTAACTATCAAAGAGCTTCATTATTCTTAAGTGCCTTACAACATATTTAATTGAAAATTTAAATTGTATATGAATGAATTGTATGTAACACTTATAGATCTATTCTACATAGATATCAAAGAGTTCAGTGTATTTACATCCCAGCTTATTCACCACTAGGCAAAAATCGCGCTTCTATATCCTAATGGCGGGTACACACCGGCCGAACGAAGGCAAAAGAATCTATACCTGTTGCGTTCACACAAACAAACTTTCGCTGTTGTGTGAATGAAACAGGCATGATTCGTTCGCCTTTGTTCGACCCGGTGTGTACGCGCCATTAGATAATACTTGGGCCATAATGCCAACAGTCTGATGCAATACTGAGATTTGGTATAAATTAGGCTGGAAATGTAATTTTAGGCTTAGAAAGTTGTTGGTTGGACCTTACAACAGTGTATTGTATTTATACTACCAATGTCTAAAATTAAAAATATATAACTATAATGTATGTATCCATAAAGCAATTTACTGGAATTGTCACAATTTCACTTTGTGTGATTAGTGTGAATTCTTATGACACATAGAAATATTAGTTTTCCTCCCAGTCTTTAATATTAATTTATCCTGTGTATTTTTTGTCTTCATTACACATTCTTGTGCAGTAGGAAATTGCTTTATAATATTTTGCATTTTTTTCCTTTGTATCTAACTCTGCCATGGAAAACATTTATGTATGTAGGTATAACTTCTATTATCTTAATTATGCATCACTTATGGCTCTTAAATATAATGCCAATTCTAATTTAATGTTTGCAGTGACGTGCACAAGCATTCAGATTAGAGTAGACAAAAACTTGCATAATTAATTTCGTCAATTCTTGTTTCAATAATACAGTTATTATTATCCCCAGTGTTGATTTAAAAAATAAGGCGAGCACTGCTATTATGAAAATTAGTTTGATATTTTTTTCTTGAATTATGTAAATCTCGAGATATAAGGGTACACAGTGTCTTTTTGCCTATGTAGACTGCACGCCACTGAATGTTTGTAAATTCAATCTTATTTAATTTACAGTAATATCATCAGTTCCACAAACAGCCGAGGTGGTGTCTAAGAAAGGATCATCGAAATGGATTGAAATATCATCAGATTCAGAGGAAGATTGATACTAAAACAACATACTTTGTTAAATAAAATGTAATAAATTTACATTTCAATTTACTGTTATTATAATCTCCCTTAACAGTATTATATTAGCATTGCATATCCCTCATCAATAACAATCATAATATTTCGACACTGCATTTTTATACAAAAAAATCTCTACTTAGTCTAAAAGGAAATAAATAGTACTCCGTCAAAACTAAGGGACGATTGTAGCATGGAATTACTAAGTAAAAGATCATTTACACAGTCCATAACATTCTCAAAATTCATTGCATTCTGTTATGTATTTGGCATGAAGTAATATACTTCGACTTGTAGATTCTCAATCCATATATCTATAATTTTGTCATTGTAGAATGCAGATTGAAAGAGAAGACAGCCAAGTGTGGCAGCCTCTTTATACTTAATGCTATGTCAACACTACACATGTCATACTCTAGGAGTGAGAGTCACAAAACACATTGTATTTACACAGAGTCCGAGTTCATTCCATTCTTCTGATCGAGTTTGTTGCCATTTGTCTTCACCATATAAATAAAGTAAGTCATAATCTCCTTTTCATTGACTGGCAATGACTTAAAGTGTTTCTGGATAGCCTGAAAATATTATAATATAAGTATTAGATATGTTAAAGACAAACTTTTCTCATACATACGTCTGTATCCCATAGGGGTAGGCAGAGACTATGGATTTCCACTTCGCCCGATTCTGACACACTACTTTCGCTTCATCTACTTTCATCAATCTCTTCATACATTCGCGTCGGTTAAGGGTACTTTTTATCTTTCCTTTAGTTAGTATATCATCAACTCTTACAATCAACTCATTATCTATAAAATGAAAATTATTTTATACATATAAATAATATAAATGAAATAATAATTATTGAGTAAATTATTGTTTCTCACAAAATAAATTTTATTGGTCATTCAAAATTTTCATTATTACATAACCTGTTATGTATGAAGTAAATGATTGTTGATGGTACTCACATCAGCTAATTGAGCCTTGTTCAGTCCTGGCCTTGTGGAGACCTTGTAGTGCCTCTTATACCGCCTCAGGGTGTTCACCTGCAGCTGGAACCAGTCAACTTCCGGAGAGTCCATCTCAGCTTCATTACTATCATCCTCAGAGTCTTTGGGCCTTCTCTGCTTCGTCCTAGCACACTGTATCATCGCCTTGTGGTAGTCACAGATGTATGTGTGTCTTGCCTAAAATAGGAAAAAGCCTGGTTGAAATTTTTCAGTAATGTTTCAGTAAAAAAATATTTATTCATGAAAAAGAGAGTTTATGGACAGTAATTAATACGCTTTTGAATACATTTGTGCAGTAACTCAGTAGTGCCATATTTAGAAATGGAAGAAAGTTTTATTTGTTCGTGACAGTGCTTGGTTTACGTAGCCACTGAAAGGACGCGTTTTATGAATGTCAATAAGGACGTAAACAGTGTCGGTACGTACCTGACCGTCGATGTTGAGTTTGAGCCTCCTGAGTGCGACAGTCTTCTGTATACGCTTGCTGTACGAAGCGTTGCCCGCTGACCGTCTGCACCGATCGCCGTCATCCACTAGGCAACATATTTGGTCTGAATTACCTCTAGAATCTTCTTCTCCTGTACTAAACCCGTTGTTCATTTGATACTCCCGTTGAATCATATATGATTAATGAATTAAACTTGCGTATTAGATGTCGCACCAGGCGATGAGTATAGTTCGACGTATTCACAAAGACGCCCGATTGAGGTTATGATATATGACAACACAGAACGTTTGGGCGAAATAAATCAATTAAAAACATGTCAGCTGACCCACGCCCGATTAACTTCTACACCACGAACAATCGTGAAGATCGTAATTCTTTATTCACTGCACATATGCAAGAAAATGTTCATTGCTATTCACAACCGTCCGTAACTTAGAATATATTTTGACTATTAATTACACGTGACACTTTTCAGTGCTGGAATACGAGGCAGATTTGATTTGTCTATATTTTTACAAAGTGCAATAACTCAAATTTTTGTTCTTCAATGTAAATTACTTTCTCATCCGCACCGACAGATCGCTTCGCCATTACAATACAAATGAAATAAAATGACTGACCGAATCGTTCCCGCACTCGCTCGCCTGTCATTCGCTCACCCAAAGTCAAACCGAAAAATAAAGTACAGTCAAGAACATTATTGTAACTATACACAGAGCACATAATAGTGTATCACTGGTATAGTTCGAAAAACGAAAACAGTTCTTTTTGTGAACGTGTGCGTAGATACGATGTAACAACGTAGCTATGTATTGAAGTATAAACAAAAAATAAAGCTAACGCTAGCTCCATGATTGGCTGGAATATGGCGGGGCATTTAATTTAAGCCAATCGAAACATTTTGTCACTGACATCGGTGCTCATGTATTCATTAAGGCGAACGCGAAGTTCCCTACGTAATAAGCGCTGAAATCGTGTGCTCGTTTGTTATAAACATAATACTCCGGTGAGTTCTATTATTCCATAATATCATCGTTATATTTCTATAAATTGAAGAAATATCACGCCAGGAAATGGTTAGTGCTATCTTTGTGGTTCTCAGTGTTCTCATCAGGTGGTATTAATAGTTTTACATTCTAATTTTGTAAGCAAATGGCTGCCGAGTGCTGAAGTAAGGTGACATACTATATATACCTACGTATTATGGTATTATGTATTATTAGTACCTACGTAAGTACCTATTTATCAACGTATCTTTGTAAAAATATTAGATTGACCAAGAATAATCAATCACTAGCGTTTTATTATGACCTACACTGGTTAGCAAACACTATTTTGAAATATGTTCCACTTGGAGCTAATTTTTAATTGATAAAATAAAACATTCATGATAACTGATAAGGTCCTATGGTTATTTTTTTATACATAATATTTTCGCAGTTTTGCATAATATGTAAAATAGAATTATCATGTATTATTGAAGGTCAGGTACCTAGACACTGAGTGCCTACTTATTTAGAATGAGTATATATTTATATTGTATACTAGAGTATTATGTGGTTTATAAGTGTCAAATAGGCACATGATACAAATATCTGCGATTGTAATCAAATCAACCAACATCGCGGGAATTTGCCGCTCGCCCGCCGACGCGACGGCCGAAGTGTCGACCGTAATTTGAACTACTTATTGGTACATACTTATATTTTTTGTTTATTTGTAAATTGTTTATTTGAAATATGAGTCTCATAAATAAGACGTTAACTTAATAAAAAATATAGATACCTACTTATTATGTTTTAAATAATTATGCTTACGGATATTTTGTTATTGTTATAGGTTATTTGTTATAAGTATGTGACTGCTATCAGGAGCGGGAACGTTACAAATTCTATATTTCTCCATCTACAGTATTTAGATCGACATTAGCTATGTACTCGGTGAGTTCTGTTTCTCTGTATGTACATACCTATCTAACTAAATATTTTTTATGTTTGCTTTGCTATTTTTCATGTTAAAGACTTCATTGGCTTTTGCTGTATCAATTTCAAATTGACATCATAGTAGAATATATTTCTATGAGTAGAATGTAAAATATTACACATTTTAAATTTTCAATGAATATCATTTATCCTTTTTATCAATGCTTTTAACATTTCAAGGGAAAAACAAACATACCTATATAAAGTACCTATATAAGACTGCTCTAAGTATATAATACAGGTAAATATTAAACCGCTATATTATAATTATTATATTTAATAAAATATATTCACACCTGCATGAAAGTCTTCTGACCTTTCTGCTCACTATACGTATTATGTATAGGTAAATACTAAATAGCTACCTTCCCGCCAATTCGTCTGATTTATTTGATGACCACATTTACTCTTATTATCTTTATTAAATTATATTTCAAGTTTATAACCGTATTTTATGTACCTTTTTGTATTGGTTTTACCGTGTGTAATATTGTCCAGGCTAATAGTAATATCTGGTAAAAGTGTGTACCTACAATGTGAATCGTTTATACTTTTTACATTAGTATTAAATAATTAAAGTTCTCCTTGTTTTAAGCCAAGTCAAAATTATAATTAGCGTCCCCTATCGCATTTTTTGTGATCGAACCTAGTGTCAATATTTTGTGCGATGAAACATCACAAGAATAAGTATATACATTAAAATTATATTGTACCTATCAAACTTATAGGGTATCGGGAGATCAGGACCTATAGTTTGGTCCTAACAATACAATTCTAGCTATCCTAGTTTCCAACGTCCAGTACTCTTTCTAATCACAGATGTTAAAATACAGGATTTCAAATATTTTAATCCAAACAGAACCTGTTTTTTTTGGAATCCTAATGAATTAAGACTTGTGTAAAAAGTATTGTATTTACTTTTAAAACCATCATTGTTAGTACTTTCCTATTTTGATAATAATTTCACCTTAACACCTTTACTTGTTCTTTAGAAAAAGGTTTGTGTATGGTTTAAAATGGTTCCATATTAGTTTTACTTGAGGCAGGTACGTACGGCGTTCGTAAAAGATTTATGAACCTTCTTTAAAGCTGCACGACTTCCAAAATTCCAAATTAATCTTTTTATAAGTCACGGCAACGAGTAGTAGCTATGGTATTTTTAGTCATAATTACTATTCACTACTTTTAATAACGATTATATCAAATTTAACCTTTTATTATATACGCATAATTTGAGAAATTGTAAAGCGGTTGAATGTCAGAAAATGATATTTTTATAATTATGAAATTAAATTGTTATTTTCAAAAGAAAAAAAATACAATAAAAGGAATATTATAAAACAAACATCTATATAAATTATCCAAAGCGAGCAACTTTATATTATAGTACAATTATTGTATTATCTAATACGTAATCAATGTAATTAAATATGCGATATAAACAAAAGAATTTCAGTACGAACGCGGATAGCTATAGCATAGCTGCGCTAATCGCCTTATTGACCGGTTGGTGGACCGGGTTGTTGAGTTGTTGCCAGTTCGTACACCCTCGCTGTCGGTTCGTGTGCGTTCGAACTTTTCCGTAATGGCCGCTGCGCGTTGGGGGCGCCGCTGTGCACTTGTTTGGCGTCTGCCTCCGCGACGTTGCCAGCTTTATTGACTTAAGTACTAACGAAGACAAAACGTACGCGCGTGGAGTGGATCTTACGGCCGGTAGCTTTTCGATTTAACAACAAGCACGACCTTGTGCTTTTATAATTTCCAGTGTTTGAACGTTGCCGATAAACCATGTGGCATGCAAGAAAATATTAAGTCTTTGTTATAAAAATCAATTTTCTTACAAAAAAAAACCAGTGTCTCGTGTTAAAACAATCGAAAGTGTAGTCAATGGTTATCTTTGCCCAATAAACGTTAGTACTACAGCGAAAGTGAAATGATATCAACTAGCGATAGAATTGAAGAAGTAATTTAAAGTGGTCGAGAGGGCATAAAGAAACTGGTTGACCGCAGGCAGCGATTGTAACATGGGGGAACGGGGCGCGACGGGGGGCGCTTGGGGTGCGCGCGACGATGCCTCGTGGTGGCCGGGCGGCGCAGGTGAACTGCAGCACCAACAACAACTGAACGAGGAGATCGGTACCAGTACCGCGGCCCCTACGCATCAGCTATACACTTATAAAATGACAGGGAGTTTCTCAAACAACGGAGATACGACCACTCCTAGTTATGACTATCGTTTGATGTCCAATGCGAATGCGAGGGAACAATCTCCTAACCAGTCATGGTGGTACGCCTCGGGCTCTGTGGAGTCGCAACAAACATCGTCACCAACGGTACGGAAAGCATGATATGTTAAGTTGATAGGATTTAATTATATGAATGAAGTTATGAAAACATTTTGTTTTGAGAATTTCTATTACAAATTACATTTAAATTAGACGTAAATACATATGTTCGGATTCTAAGATCCCTTTAGTGAATTACGACTTACGAATGAAAATCCACAACTAAAAATATATAGGTTTACAAAACACTAACATTTATTTAATGTTACATTTTTAATCTTAAATTGATTGGTGCAACCAATGGATATAAGACGTAAGACAAAAAAACTATTTTTTGGGTTACGTATTTTATTCAGTAGGTACCGAACTACCGAACTATTTTGAAAAGGAATGAATGATTGATATTTTTTGGGTCATGCATCACTATTCATTGTTTAGGGATAGGAACTATTTAGAATATTGGCATAATGGATTCAAAAATAACTCATTTATTAAAATTCGTATTGAAATTAAATTATTCTTCGGTGTCTGAAATGGATTTTATAATAATATGTATAAATCTTTTATATTTTTGTTCCCTATTTATATTTCTTTTTTGGCGGATTTTGGTCCTTTGACCGGTACGGGTTGACCAAAGAGATCTAATGTATGTATCTATGTACTGAATGAATGTCTTTTGGGGTTAACCAATCACAATCCACAAATCACAACATCGAAAAACTGTTGACAAATCGAATGTTTTTTGGATGTTTTGTCAATTGTCACTTGTATTTGGCTGACAGACCAGTAAAACTTGTTTGTTTTTCGGGCATATTTTTATTTTTATAGAAAATATAAATATCAAATTTAAAATAAGGTAAATGAAGAAAGCAAGTTTCAGTTTTTATAGAATTTTATTATTGTTGTTAAAAATTACAATTGATTTTTGGAGACTGATGTTCCTCGGCTCTGTAGTCTGTGTAATTTTTGTATTTGCCGTATTATAACCAAAGCTTCTATTGTTCTAGCCTCAAAGTCAGTCGAGTCCGGAGAGCGAGCAAAGCAATCAGCAATCGAACGGCATACAGCAGAACCACCAGTCTCTACAGCAAGAGCAGAATCAAATCCAACAGCAGAGCCAATTGCAACAACAGTTGCAGCAACAGAACTTGCAGCAGGCGATACAACAACAGAACCAATCGCTGCAACAGTCACTCCAGCAGCATCAGGAAGGGCAGCAGACGCTGCAACAAATGATACAGCAACACCAGCAACAACAGCAACAGCAACAACAGCAGCAGCAGGCGTTACAACAAACATTACAACAGACACTTAGCCAAGTGCAGGCACAGGCTATAGTGCAAGCGCAAGCAGCATTGCAACAGCAAGTTGCGGAAACATTACAGCAACAACAGCAGACCTTGCATGAGCACATTCAGGCTGTCCAACAACAGCAGATACAGGCTGCTCTGCAAAGGCAATCTGCTACCTTACAGGTAATTTGATATGAACATTAAAATATTGTGTGAGATTGATTTATTTCATGATTCAATGCTTTACCATATCTTTTCTTCCTTATTTAATATGGAGTCTGTGCAACAAACTTTTTTAGGCATGTTGCAGAAAGAATTTGGCATTGTTTTTATAGGTTTTCTCTAGGGACAACGTAGCTCGATGGTGAGTTGGTGTTGGTACAGAAGCACATTCTGGTTTGGTGATCTACATTGGTTGTCATAGACTCCTTGAAGTGTAAAGAAACATTTATGTAGGCCAGCATGACACTGGTGACCACCAATAAACCCATTACATGCTTGCCATCCATGGCCAAAAAAAAGTATCTTCCAGCATGATGTTCCAGGCAATTCTTGTTAGAAAAATTATATAGTCCAAGTTAGAATTCAAAACTAGGAACTCTTGCATACATTTCCATTACCATGCTATACCAGCTAGATGAATTTTAAATGGTAGAGTCACAATGTAGACAGTTATGTCTACAGCACAAACAGGCCGGCTCAACTGTTTTGATACCACTATCTCACAGAAAACTGATGTAAAGTGGCTCTTCTCTGTCACATTTTATTTGGTAAGTGAGATTTCCGGTGGCCCAATTACCCCCCTCTCCCTTTCCCCAATCCCTATTTCCCTCCTTTTAGGTTGGCAACGCACCCATTCTTATTTTGTGATGTCTATGGGCGGTGGAGATCACTTACCATCAGAGGGCCCATCTGCTCGTTTACCAGTCTCTGCTATAAAAAAAAACCTGTGGCCTTCGGTCAAGTCTTAGGTGTATTTGTGGATAGTTAGGGTATATTGGGTCACGTAATGCTAAGTGACGTCCATCACCCATAAACACTCAAGACAAGAAAATCATGAGTACGTTGGTCATCTAAAAGGAGGGTAATGGAGATTGAGAAAGGGAGGGGGCTACTGGAAATCGCACTCAACGAAATCCGACTGCGAGCACCAGCTCATACGAACTTTACGTCGGTTTTCTGTGAGAGTGGTATCAAACTGATCAAGCTGGCCCATTCGTGCTGTAGACGTAACTGTTCACAGCATGGCTCTACCACTCAAAAACTACTCCCTGACTACCTATTGGAGATACAGGTGTGAGCTTATGTATGTTTTACACAGGAGTTGCAACAGCAAGCTCAACAGCAGGCACTAGCTCAAGGCACAGGCAACAAGGGCAGGATGCCACGCGCTCGGCCGTACAACAAGCCGCGCGGACGGATGACCGCGTACGCGTTCTTCGTGCAGACATGCCGGGAGGAGCACAAGAAGAAACATCCCGATGAGAACGTCATATTCGCTGCCTTCTCCAAGAAGTGCGCCGAGAGGTGGAATGTAAGTCGTTATTGATGTGTTATTTTGTTATTTCTTGTTACACAGAGATACATTTGGAATGCAGACCCCAGGGTCTACATGTCACTTTCTAACACGTGTCAGCACAAGGCCGGGATATCGTCAGGCAGAAATAAACAGTGGGATACACTTATACATTGATGGCATGAGGGATGAATTTCAAACTTTGCAACAGGTCCCAGCTTAAAAATTATTATCGTAATACAGATTTTTAATTACCTTCTATGTTGTTGTTCCACTGCTAAGCATAAGCCTTCTCTACTATTGAAAAAGTTTAGGCTTAGTTGACAATGCTGACACTATGTGGGTTTTATTGCTGTCATTTATATCATGTGCAAGAATATAAATTGCCATAAAATCATGGGTGTGATCAAATAGTTCTCATGATCTTTAATTTTGAGGGAATCAAAAGAAAATGAATCAAAAGTACCGAATGTATTCAAATATTTTCAAGTATTTTCGTTCAAATAAAATATAGTCCATGAGTGAATTCTTTGAAGAAATCCATTCAATAGTTAAATAAAACAGGCAGACAAAACCTTTTATTATTTCCTCATAGACAATGTCAGAGAAAGAAAAGCAAAGGTTCCACGAGATGGCCGAGCAAGACAAACAGAGGTTCGACCTCGAGATGCAGAACTACGTGCCGCCCAAGGACGTGAAGATCAGGGGACGCAAGCGGCAGTCGATGAAGGACCCCAACGCACCGAAGCGATCGTTGTGAGTTCTGGTCATGAATACTTCCACATCATTCATTATTTATTTATTTATTTATATTTTTATACATGGTGTATAAAGGCGGACTTAATGCTAAAAGCATTCTCTACAAGCCAACATTGTGACGATGGAGAGTTAAGTATGGTAGGTGCAAAACACAAATATTTAAACGAAACAGTTACCTTACATGTATGAAGCAAAACAAAAATTGTGTTTTCACATCAATATGGTCTATTAAACTATTAATGGTTCAGATTTTAGATCATGTTGGTATCAATAAAAAAAATGTGAGATGGATCATTTCTGCACAAAACACGGTCCAATTGGTTGCTTGACTAATTCTTTTAAAATTAATTTTATATGAAATGTACGTCGTCTTAAATATAGATCAGAAAGAAATATTGAAATATTCTCAAAAATGAAAAAGTTACAAGCCTTAGAAGTTTGATGTAACCTTCAAACTGCGGGAAAAAGAAGTATCAGTATACTCACGTCACGACATAACGGTAGGCGCGTTAGAAAGGGATAGCAAGATCTCCAATATGCCTCACTCCAGAATTCAAAATATGAATTACTGCCTCATTTTTTTACCAATTTCGAGGCAGTTTTTACAGAAGGGTTTCTTTTTCGTTTTATTTGCTATTACATACAAATATGTGTATAAATCAGTTCTACGAGCTATGTGCCCTGCCCACTGCCACTTCAACTTGCTAATCCTCTGGGCTATGTCGGTGACTTTCGTTCTTCTACAGATCTCCTCATTCTTGATTTGATCACGTAAATGATCGTCGATCTGGAAATCTTTGGGGGAGGCCTATGTTCAGCAGTGGACATTCTATGGCTGATGATCATGATGATGATGATGAAGTGTATAAAATCAAACTTAGTCAAATACCCAATTAGGTGGTATTGCCAGTCTATTCTAGCCTATTCGCTTTATATGGGATATTGACTGCCTCGGTGGCGTGGTGGTATTTCGGTACGACTACGGTTCTGAGGTCTCGGGTTCGATCCCCGGGTCGGGCAATGTGATATTGGATTTTTCCATATCAGCCCGGAGTCTGGAATTTGTGCCCGATATGGCGATAGGCTCGCCCCCTATCACATCTGGGACGGAACTAAGCTCGGCGAAATGTGGGTGTTCTAGTTCGCCAGTGTGCCTCTGCCTACCCCTTCGGGGATACAGGCGTGAGCTTATGTTATGTTATGGGATAAAAACACCATGGTCCCAATACTAAAGATGTCACTGTTACAGATCAGCGTTCTTCTTGTTCTGCAACGACGAGCGTTCCAAAGTGAAGGCCAACAACCCGGAGTACACGATGGGTGACATCGCCAAGGAGCTGGGCCGCCGCTGGGCCGCCGCCGAGCCCGACACCAAGGCCAAGTACGACGCGCTCTCAGAACAGGACAAGGCGCGGTATGACAGGGTCAGTATGATTTCTTATTACATTTACCTTATCATCTTCCTACCCTCTTGAGGTCTCGGGTTCGAAACTCGGGTCGGGCAGTGATTATTCAATTCAGTGTTAAGTCACAGTTTGGAATTTGTGCCTTGTGGCGATAGGCTTACGCGATATCATGACGGACGGAACTAAGCTCGGCAAAATGTGGGTGTTTTAGGTTACTAGTGCGCCTCTGCCTACCCTGGGGGATACAGGCGTGAGCTTATGATCTAGTGCAGTGGTTGGCCGGGCTTCATCTCATATTTTCTATCTTGAATCTATAACATTTTAGATATTTATGACTAATTTACAAAATAATTATGGACCGCAAATAGGACATCCACGGGCCACCTGCTGCCGACCGCTGATCTAGTGGAGTACAGCAAGGACAATAAGTATGGTAGTATATTAAATGTAAAACTGGAGATCCTGCATTGGAATCTGGGGTCGAATAACATGGTTTTGACAGACATTCGGTTGTAAAACCGTTGTTTTGTGGCAGTGAACCCTTATTACAATGGGTTCAAATAACAATATAGTACAGTAAATAATGTAGTCAGTATATTTTTGAATGAATTTACTAATTTAATTTAATATACATACTATTTCTTGAGGAAGAGGCAACGTCAGAGTTTCTTGCCTGTTCTTCTCTGGCGAAACAGCCTTCTAAACAAGCGGTAGAGTTAAAATTTTACGGAATCTAAATGATGTTTGAACATTTTACGTATAATAAGCTCACGCCTGTATCCCCGAAGGGGTTGGCAGAGGTGCACTAACGAACTAGAACACCCACATTTTGCTGAGCTTAGTTCCCACCCAGATGTGATAGAGGGTGAGCCTATCGCCATATCGGGCACAATTTCCATACTCCGGGCTGATGTGGAAAAATCCAACATCACTTTGCTTGACCCGGGGATCGAACCCGTGACCTCAGGACAGTAGTCGTACCGAAATGCAACCACGCCACCAAGACAGTCGTTTGAACTGTGTTTGAACATTTTATGCATTTAATATATATTTTTATTTTGATTTTGACCATGATGGTATCACATGGTAACAGATGTGTCATGTGTATTGTTGCAGGAAATGACGGCGTACAAGAAGGGACCGCTCGCTTTAACTCCCCAGCCTGTACCGCAGCAGATTCTTCACCAACAGAGGCCGGTCGCGGCAGAAGAGATCGACGAAGCCGGCGACTTCGACGGCGAAGAAGAATACAATTGAATCTGACTTCTACCATTGTGATAGCGGATCCGCACAGCCAACACGAAAGTACACAGCGGGAGTTTTTAATTGATCTCAAGTCATCTGTACTCCTAGCACGAGTGGTTCTGGGTTATCATCAATTCTCCATACATAGCTTAGTTCATTGTAGTTTCCGCAAGAGGCGCTAGTGAAATGTATGGAGATTTGACAATAAGTAATAACTTTCATCATTGTTGAGGAGCATTCGTACTAATGGAACTGTATGTAAGAAATTTTGAAAGCGTCACACTAATTTAATAGTGTTCACCAAATTTATTTGCGGTTGAAAACATACTTTCCATAATGGAATTAAAGCAACAGCAAATGCAGTCATTGCTGTGCGTCGTTTTTGGTACGCAAATGAATTTGCACTATTTTGAAATGCAAATCAGTACATAGCTCCAAGTCGATACTATCTGCCGGATGGAATTGAAAATGTATCGATTCGGACATATTTCTCACATACAAGTGATGGAATCAATTGAAAAATTTCGTAACAAGTATTCCGTACTATAGCACCGTCGGTGATATCTGTAGATGCAACTATTGTTACTAACGCCCGGTTCCAATAAACAATCTCAGTTCGAATGTGGAGATGGATTACAAAAATTAGCCAATTAGAACAGTTTGAACATACTGTACAGTGGGCTTAGACGAGTGGCTTATGCGCTAGTCGAATAGAATAATAAATGTATGGGAATGACATAAGAGTACGCTGTATGCGGCGTTCTCTTATGTCATCCCCATACATTTACTTTTCTATTCGACTAGCGCTTAGGCCACTTGTCTAAACCCGCTGTACTCCGTAAAATGACTTGATTTGATTGGTTCATAATCGCGATCTATCTGCACTCTAAACTGAGATCGTTTATTGAAACCGGCCGTTACTCGCACTCGTCTGATGGTAAAGTGACAAATACATTACCAAACCAATCAACCATGAAGTGGGATTTTATTCTCTATGACCACATGAATGCGTTATGGCGCGTACACACTGGCCGAACGAAGGTAAACTAATATATACCTGTTGCGTTCACACAAACAAACTTTCGCTGTTGTGGGAATGAAACAGGCATGATTCGTTCGCCTTCGGTCCGGTGTGTACGCGCCATTAGGCGGTCACGTCAACTTAATGTAATTCGTATGGAAAAATGTATTTCATTGATGAGGAATTACACATTCGTTATGAACTTTGGTTATAGAAAATAACGTCGCTGATTGGTTTGTTCTTTAGACTCGAGGTACTTATTATGCAAGTAGTTAATGGCTGATCACTGATCAAATAACACTTTTTTGGGGAACACTTTGAGGTTTTGACAGATAATATATGACATCTGTCAAAGCAACAAAATTATCCCCAAAATAAAAGTTATCAGGACATACTGATTTCTTAAGTTTACGCGAATGCTATTCATTGAAATAAAACTATTTTTACGGATTCTATCACGATTTGGTCTGTCCAACCCGTGACCACGAAGACTGCATAGCCTTCGAAGCGTCGGGAATTAAAATTAAAACCAAATCGTGATAGAATCCGTAAAAATAGTTTTATTTCAATTATCAAGACCATCGATATATTATTTACCTAGATGCACAGTTGACGCTCGGAAAATGGGACAGCAAAGGAGTGCTTAAGCACTCGTTTTGCATACAGTCTGACGCCAATAGAATTCCAAATTTCAAAATTCAAATTTAAGAACGTTTGTTCATTTCGTTTAAAAAGCTACTTTATTGCACTTTTTAGGATATTTGCAAAGAACTGTGCATCTAGGGTTTATTATATTGATGATCAAAACATATAAAAATTTAGCTTTAGTAATGTAACTTCCACTTTACTATCATGCATACGTGACTTTATTCTTTCATGTGTGGAGTTCAGCTCCAAAGATAATTCCGGTGGGCAGTCAGTAAATTATCGAAACGAGTTGTTTGCGTATAATTATGGTAAGTGCATGAATGTTGCCTATCTAGCTCGAATAGTTTGCGACGCGTGAATGATTTCAATATGTTGAGGAACTCGCTCAAAATAGAGTTTTAAATACAAAAACGACTCGATTCGATAATATTGCTATAGTACGTACTTTCTGGTTTTTAAACCAATTAACTTGACCCCCTGAAATTTATGTATAATTTTATATAATGAAATATTTTTACAAAAGGCCACGCTGGCTGTGTCCACGTGCCGAAAATGATCTGTTTTTGATAAATTTGACGTAACAGTTGGTTGATGTTTGGTAGAGACTGAAAATACCATGTGTAGAGATATTTTACTAATATTTTTGATTTAGTTACTTTCCCAGTCTTAAATGGCTGTCGTCTTCGAATATGCTTGAGGCACGACTGTGTAACAAGCGGATAATGTTAATTTTCATATTATATTGTAAGTACTTATTCGGTAATTGTTTAAACTTTATGTTGGTTTTTATCGTGAAACAGTTGAAATTATATTTTGTTGTTGTTGAGAAACCATTAGAATTGATTTTAATTCTGTTGTCAAATTTTAGTATGTACTATGATGCGGCAATAGAGTTTCGATATATATCAAATGTGACTCTTGAAAATGTATGCATTGGTTAGGTCGATATTAAGTGGCCTTAAAAGTTTTAATTTAAAGTCGCGGTAAATTTTTCGAATCGTCACCATATTTTGTCTAACTTTATAATTAAAACATAATTTAATTAATGAAAGCTTGAGCAGAGACAAAAAAATGAAGTTGGAAACAATATGAAGTTGGAATCCAAATAGTGAAGCTAGAGTCAAAATAGCACAACATACTTAAGAATCCGACTTTACAAATTTAATAATCACATGAATATTTTACATGAAATGAGAAAATAATAACCCAATGGCAACTCAGTAAAATAAGGATGATCAAGCTGTCATTAATCAATTTATAAAATGGACAATCATGTTGAAGTAATATTGTTTATAAAAAACGATTAAGAACGTGTCAGAAGTTGCCGTCATATTGAGGTATATGTTTATTATACAAATACTCTATTATGGTCTAAGAGACCGTGGTAGATCGACCTTCACTCATCTGATAACCAGATGTCATATTTTTTTATGAAATATCAATTATTTACAAATGCGCCTATAATAGTTTGCCTATCGAAAAGTGTTCATGGCTATATTTTATTTTCATAACGGTTTTTTGTAGGCATGCCTATAGGATTGATTTTGTAATTCAATTATCATTCTTATGATATAAATTGTTATTGGTTATCAGATATTGACATTTTCATACACCTGTTCATTCATACCTATTTGCTAAGTAGCCATGAAAAATAAGTAGACAAGCCTACCAAGGCATGTTCTCCATGTTCAAAACTACCATAAAAATTTTTTTTTCGGTTATCAAAAGAGTGAAGGTTATGAAAAAAAAAATTAATTACAAATAACTATGAACACATTGCGATAGGCAAGCTATTATATCCATGTTTCTAAATAAATTATATTTGATGAATAATATATCTCATCTGGTTATCACATGAGTGAAGGTCGATGTGCCACGGCCTCTCCTACCATTAGGCGACGTCGCGATGAACAAATCATGTAAAAAAAGTTTAAAGTTTTAGTGTCGATGAATCGGTAGCTAGTGATGTAAGTTCGGTAAATGTGCGCGAGTGAGATTTGTTATTTTGTCAGAGTTATAGTTAATTAAATTATGATTCCTTTATGTCTTATGGGGATGTAACGATTCGTTCAAATGTTTTTAAACATCGATTTCGTTCGAAGTTCAGTTGGCCGAGAGTAGTTTTTCTGATCATTGTGTGTTTTGTGTTATGCCATAAGAATGTCTTGCACAGTAGTATGCAACTGAGAATTCGCCTCAATAATTCTGATTTAAGTTTTATCAAATTCCGTTAAGGTTAAGGCGAGTCGTGTATGAAAACACTACACAAAACAATGTTTTTGTTTAGACACGTAATTGTCTTCTGCTCATGGGATAATGTACCATATACAAAAATGTGTAGCAATAACATGTTGGGCCTTACTTAAGCCGGGTCTCCTGCACTAAAACATTACACCAATCACCTACACAATACATGCATTTTTTTTATCTATGGTTCATTGTTTTACGAGCAGGTGACAGCTAAAATCGTTGTTTGGCGTATATGTATTGTTTCGAAAAAGCTAGTACAGGAGAGCCGGCTTTATAAAAACATTTTAGCTGATCATATGGTTAAGAATAATCTGTCCCTGTCATTTTCAAACAATGTGACACAAGAAAAAGAGTGACCGACTATTCTTGACCATAAGCTCAGCTAAAATGTTTATATGAGTAAGGTCCGTTGTGTGCAGTGTTGTGAGAAAAACATGAGCAAAACTGGCTTTAGCCATAATAAGCCTAGTTATCTGGCACATTTTAGTACGAAGATATAACACAATTTTGTTAAAAAATGAATTTCTGTTATAACTCAACGCGTCATCACCAGAAACAAGTAACGAGCCGAAAAATCATTAAAAAAAATGCAAATTGCTGAATTATTATTTGCGATTACCCAAAAACAAAATTTTATTCAGTCACTTTAATACTATTCAGAGTAAATTATAATGAATATACATCGTGGTGAAAATGACCAGAATTTTTATAAAACCCTCGATCCTCACGATAAAAAGTACGGTAATGAGTATTACTGTATCCCGACCATGAGTTTTTTTTTACATTACTTGCTAGCGACTCCGTAAAATATTTGTATGACAAACACCCGAACGCCTCTAGCGGTTACGCGGGGAACTGACGTTTTCCATACAAATATTTTACGTCCTCCCTCGTAAATACGTGCAACAAACTCATGGTTGAGCTACTGGACATTTTAAAACGTGAGAATTGGGTATTTGACTATTTTTTTTAAATTAATTTTATATGAAATTTACGTCGTCTGAAATATAGAACAGAAATATTGAAATATTCTCAAAAATAAAAAAGTTATAAGCCTTTGAAGTTTAATGTAACCTTCAAACTGCGGGAAAGAGAAGTATCAGTATAATCACGTCACGACATAACGTTACGTGCGTTGGAAAGGGATATCAAGATATCTCCACTATGCTCCCACCCCAGAATTTAAAACATGAATTACTGCCTCATTTTCCAACCAATTTCGATGCAGTTTTTACAGAAGGGTTTCTTTTTTGTTTTATTTGTACATATAAATGTGACTGCCTCGGTGGCGTGGTGGTATTTCGGTACGACTACGATTCTGAGGTCTCGGGTTCGATCCTTGGGTCGGGCAAAGTGATGTTGGATTTTTCCATATCAGCCCGGAGTCTGGAATTTGTGCCCGATATGGCGATAGGCTCGCCCCCTATCACATCTGGGACGGAACTAAGTCCGGCGAAACGTAATAGTGCGCCTCTGCCTATCCCTTCAGGGACACAGGCGTGAGCTTATGTTTTTATGTTATGATAAATGTGTGTATAAAATCAAAAATAGTCAAGTACCCAGTTATATACGGAATCCGTGTTGTGTACTACTGTATTGTGTAAATAATGGACTGCAAAACGTGATAGTACTTAACGTAGCTGTACTAGGTACTACTACGGACTAGAATTATGCTAGAGTGTACTTTGCTTTCACATTGTTGATTTAACCTCCATTGTCATGGAATTGTCTTACGGTGAAGCAATTGTACGAGCAATTCCGAGGGAATCATTCTGTAATGTATTAAAGTTATAGTGGAAACATTGAAGAACATACTTTAAGCTGTGTGTAACAGGGGCGATATTGTTTTGAATTTGTAAATTACTATGTACAAAACAATATAGTGAATCTTTTACACGAAATTGTTCTTTTATTTTATTTCGCATTTTTACTATATTAAACGATTCAGTAGAAAATTTTTGAATGGCGTTCAATTATTTGGTGGGTGAAACCCTAACGGTAATCCTCTATGGAGTTTGGCGTCGTGGAGGTAGGGACGTGCACAGACAATCGTATTAGGGTAGACAAAAAACTTATATCATGCATTTTTAAATTCTTGTATCACTATAATCATTATAGCAGTGTGTTTACAGCCTAAACGACAGCCTCCGTGGCGCAGCGGGCGAGTGGCCGGCTGTGAAGCGAGGCCGCGGGTTCGATTCCCGCATTGTGACAAATATTTGTGTGGCCCACAGATATTTGTTTCAAGTCTGGGTGTTGTGAGACCAAAAGTCTCTCATAGTCTCACCCACGATACAGGTTATACCTAGTGTGGGGTTAGGACTAGGTGTGTGACTGTTGGGTGTATTTATTATTTAATTAGCTAATGGACAGGGTAGTATCTCTTTTTATGGACTGTGACGTTGCAGAGTATTTTCACCGGAAATCTATGTATCCCACTCCAGTGTGGGATGCGAAACACTTTCGAGCATGTTACATGATCTCCATCTCGGTTTCAGGTCGAGGTCGAGTGTCGGGTCGAGTGTCTGACACTATTTCGGCCTCAGGTCCAGTGTTTGACATTCAGTCTCGGTGTCGGGGCGAGTGTCTGACACTCTAACTCGGTTTCGGGTCCATCGATAAACTTTGATTTATAAGTAATACTCCTAAGTCTTGTTTACGTATCTACCAAAGACACTCGTACACAGCACACACAACATCCTTGCGGGGCAGTCGGGTAAAAAAATGACACGAAATAAATAATAAATCGACCTTTGAAACATCTTTTATTTTATAAAAATAAACGTTTTGACGACAAATAGTTTATAATATTCGGGGTCCTTACGCATTTATCAACTCACGTCGGAGTTCCCACCAGAAATGTTTCAAGACATTGTAAAAAATTCAGTTTTTACAAAAGTTACTTTTATCTTAAAACATTAACAACGTTACATTTTTCACATCTAATTCTAATAACGGTCGATCACGTTCATTTATTTTCCACTTAAATATAATTATTAGCGTTTATGAAAATAATATATTCCCAGATTGTCGAAGGTAAAGTACCTATAGATTCGATATTCTTTCTGATAGAATAATTAGCTTATACAAATGAATATTGTAATTATTATATCTTCATACTTCTAAGTTAATATAGCGCTGTGTAGTTTATAAAAGTAGTGAAACGTAATCAGATAAGTACCAAAGGTTAGGTAGCAATCGAGTATTTCACACTCGTTCTCGGCTTTGGGTGTCAGGTCGAGTGTCTGACACTCTGTCTTGGTGTCGAGTGTCCATGATCGTATGTAGGTATTCTAAGGTAATTCTTAGGTATCCCATATAAGGTATTCATTTATTAATATCTATGAATTAGATGTTTAAATTAAATTAGTGTAGGTACCTTAGCGAACAGGTATTACCAAAAACCATACTAAGATGTTTATCGTGTCGAGTGCCGAATTAACGCTCACATCACAATGACGTAATATTCAAGTTAAGTTTAACAACCAACTGTTAATTCTTTCATAACACAGCGCCATATAACTCCAGTTGTGAATAAGAGCCTATTTAGAATTACGCATTTTACAATTGGGATGGCGAATACGTAGGGGACTATTCCCAACGCCTATTCGAAGCATGGGGTTGTATTACAATACTTGGACCGTGTTAAGCAGAAATGATCCAACCCAAAAAAATAATTGTTGCCAACATGGTGGCAGACCTTTGGTCAACATTTGGTCTATTAATAGTTTAGAACATGTTTTAAACGTTTTTAATAGACCATATTGGCGTCAACAATTTTTTTTTGGTATTTTTGTGGGTTGGATCATGTCTGCGTAACACGGTCCACTTGATCTCGACTCACTACGTTCATCGTTCACTGTCCACGTTCATATAACTCTTTTCAATCGAATAGAACTGGGTGAATAAGACTAGATAAAGATTTTTTTTCAATTGGAGAATGGCACTATGCCAAGAATATTCAGGCAATTTAAGCATCGTACTTGAAGATCAAAATACGCTAGGACCTCATTATGGAATAGCGAAATAGGGTTGTAGTAGCTTGATTTTAAAGTCAATTGTCGCTTGACAACCGAATAACGGCCGGTTTCAATAAACGATCTCAGTCTAAAGCGCAAATAGATCGCGATTATGAACCAATCAAATCAAGTCATTTGACGCAGTCATGTTCAAACTGTGTTCGTATTGGCTAATTTTTGTAATCTATCTGCACATTCGAACTAAGATTGTTTATTGGAATCGGGCGTAAATAGTTCACCCAAATTACTATTCCTTTAGGTTTTAAATAAATTACCAAGACTCCTATTTACGCTATTTCTTTTTACGTACAAGTAGGTACATAATTGTCAATTTTTCCGTATACCAGGCTAATGACAAAAGCTCGTTCGAACATATTCTACATAACTATATTATGGCATACACAATTATAATATAAAAATCGACCAGGAAAATATAAAACTAGTTTCTGAACGGCGTAGGTTATAAAATCTAAGATGGCGTTACACTGCGTTTTCTATATAAATCGTCGATGCGTTTTCTATTTTTCTGGTCAAGCTATAAATAACTAATATCACGAAATACGGTTCGCAAATTACATATTTAAATACGAGATCAATCCATTATAGGTTTTCTTAATTAGTTTTTCGCTCAATTTAGTAAATTATGCCAGTCATTAACATTTCCCTACGACATTACATGTTGTTTTTACAAAATAAATCTAAAATTCCTATCTTTGCCTTTACATATTTTAACATTTATTGGGAAATTTGTTTTTTAAAAACTCAAATATGCCATCATTGCTATTGGTCGTAGATGATAAATTATTACAATCAATTAGACCTGATTACAAACAAAAGGAGTAAAGAAAGATTTTTCAAAATATTTAATTTTGATTTATTGAATAAATACAAGTAATTAGACGCACAATACCCTGATTGTCATAAATTACAACATAAAGTAATACAGAGGGCTTAACGGAAATTATACAGCCTATTCTTGGTGTTAAAAAGATACTTCTAACGTTCACCGATTTGGGGCCAACGCTGGCGTATGGTTCAAGATACAGATACAAAGTTTCCAGATTCATAAGATTATTAAAGTAGGAAAATATTTGGAATATGGAAGCGACAAGAATGCGTGGCCAACGTTGGCTCCAATGCGTCGCAACAAATATGTACATGCATTTTACATCATACCGGCGTCAGTGTATCGCTATGAGGCGTCAGTCTCGTGCGGGTCGGGGGGTTGCTGCGGGATGTAGTTCCATCTCGCTCGCACCTCGGTGGTGGCGGTGGGTGTGTGGGTGGATGCGGCGGAGGCGTGCCGTCTCGCTCTGACGACGGAGAGATGTCGCTGTATGTAGTGTTCGTTGGGCGCGAGTGCGGCTGCGCGAGTGAGACACTCCTCGGCGACGGCTAGCTTGCCGCGCTCTACTGCCACTACGCACAAGTTGTGTAGAGCTTGCACGTTGTCCGGCTCCAGCTCTAGTATGCGACGATAACACTAAAAACATAACATTCATTAGAAGAAGAGAATAATAAATTAGAAAAACACTCAGGATACGAAGAATCTTGGTTATCAGAAATTACAAGAGACGGTCTCACAATACTCAGACCCGTAACATGTGGGTCACATTTATATTACAAACCTCGCCATGGGGATGGATCCCTCGGTCTAGTGACAAGGAATATGGTCTGTGGACCGGGAGATTCTGGGTTCCAATGGTAGGTTAGTCAATGCTTTGCTTTTCTTTTGATGTGGTCAGGGCCGTTCGGAACTCAAAGAGGGCGTCAACCACCATCACCATGCCGATGACGTAAAAGAGGCCGCCGGTTTTAAAAACATAGTCCAATTCAGCATCGCCGAACACACTGAATTGCGATAAGGGGTTAAACTGGAGGTAGGGATATGTTACAACTAGGTTTTGCCTGCGGCTACACCCGCGTAAGTGTCTGCCCCGTCGTAGGGGATGAGTTCCTAAAAATCCTTTCCTAGTGCTCGCCTACGTCATAAAAGGAAGCCATGTGCAAAATTACACGTTCGTAACTCTAATAGTTTCGTCTGTACGCTGATACGTCAGTCAGTCATTTTCTCCTTTTATATATAGTATAGTAGAGCTCACAGTCTCAGCCGCGTCGAGGTCCTTGACGGAGTTGATGTAGATGTCTCCGAGCAGCACGAGCGCCTTCACGTGGTCGGGGTGGTGCCGCACGAGCTGCTTGAGGAAGGGCGCGGCCTCCAGCGGGCGGCGGCGGTCGGCCAGCAGCAGCGCCAGGTTGAACAGCGCGGACCTGAAGTCGGGCTTGAGGTGCACGGCGGCGCGGAACCAGCGCTCCGCACACTCCGCGTCGCCCTCGTCCATGCACACCATGCCCAGGTTGAAGTGCACGCGCTCGTTCGTCGCTAGATAGGTATATCGTTATTTTTTTTTAGTTTATTGTTTACTAATTCAAATTATACATTCATCTTACCATATTGTGCATTAAAACCACTGAGGTTTATAACATGCTATATATGTTTATTACTTCACATCAGACCAGCAACAAACAATTTGGTTAGTTAGTTACATTATCTTAAAGTATTTTATAAATGATAAAGAAAAGAAAGAAACTAGGCAAGCAGGTTATGAGTTTTTTATTAGGTTACTTAAATAATAGTTCCAAAATAAATATATATAATATAATTTATATATAAATATATATAATTATAAATCACCCTTTTCCGAAGGGTAACCTATACCGGATGTTTCATAAAGTTGGTACCAATAATAATTCCCATTACAAGGAAAATTATTTAAAGCGTATTTTGTAAAGTAAAAAAAAAATTGAACTTAATTTTTAATGGCGATTTTTAAATCGGGGTGTGACCTGTAAATAGCATGGTAAATGGTACAATCCACAAAGGTGAATGCTAAAAACTAATTAATTTGGGGTAATTAATATTTACAAACCACTTAAGGGGATAAGTGGTTTGCAAATGTAGGTACCTACTGCAGACCCAATGAACCAGAAATCAATGTTTCATCACAAATTCAAGTTGCCATTATTCAAAAACTATGAGCCTTACGAAATTTTAAACTTTACCGCTAGATTGCTAGCCATCCTCTCTTGTGTAGTTATTATTAATACCAACTCTATGAAACATTCTGTATACTATATTATACGGGGACCTATGGTTTAAAATCTTCAAAGTTGACTTCAAACCTCTAATCACAACAGATGCAATATACAAAGTTTAAACCGAATTCCTCCATCAGGTCCTGATGAAATTGGACTACAAAACTATCGCAAAGCGGACTTTCTGACCCGATTTGCCGTCGTAAAAACTAAAGCCAAATTAGTTTCTACAAAATGCTTGAAATTGTATGTTAACCACGTTGGAGTGGCGTAAAGGCAAGTGGAAAGAAAAGCTGTCCTTACCGTCCTTATCAAGTAGTTTTAGAAGTCGCTGCCTCGCAAGATGCCTTAGATCGGCTGCACCCAGTTCTTGCAGAAGAATGGCAGAGTTAAGTAGCGCTTGTTCGTGTTCTGGTTCCAGTTCCAAAGCCTTGTCCAAGTATGCAAGAGCTTGTGACGCCTTGCCTTGTTCCAGCAGAACTACACCCAGCTGGAAACAATATTGGGAATATAAATGATCGTCTGAATCAGATCTTTGGTTTAAGTTTTCACTGCAATATTATACATATTAGTTATGTATAATAATTTTTATACGTACAACAAGATTTTACATAAAATCTACTAAGATTCGAAATGTATTATAATCAATTATAATGTTGTTAATTTTAATTTACAATTGATAAATTCGAAAGAATTTATGCAAAGTAAATGAAATCAATATTTTGAATACAATTTCTAATAAGAAAAATATTGTGAATGACTCAATAGTCAACTATATTTTTGATATTATCTTCTAACAAATTTGAAGTTACTTACATTGTAATAAATATCTGGATTGCCACTGTCATACAGCAAAGCCCTTTCATACACTTCTTGGGCTTCCTTTGTCCTATTTAATTTAATCAAAATATCTCCTCTATTGATATACGCTTGTATGTAATCAGCTCTCATGCTAATCGCTTGTCGGTACAGCATATCTGCTTCTTCCAATCTAGTAGCATTTTTGGATATCAAGTTAGCAAGGTTTAAGAAAACATTCAAATGATTAGGAGCTATTCTTGCTTGGTAAGATTCACCAGGCTTGGCTTTTGGTAGCAAAGACTTGGCTTTGACGTAAGCGTCTTCTGCTTCTTGATAGCGACCTAGGTGGTTGTAAGTTCGGCCTACGTTGATGTGGGCACCGACGTCGTCTGGTTGAACGCCGACTGCTGTATTGAAGAATTCTAGAGCTTCGGAGTATCTGCCGTCAGCTTCTAAAGCGTGGCCAACGTTGTTGTACAATTTGGCGTTATTACGATTTACCTGGGAAAGTTAAAGTAAAATATTTACAATGCTTATCGAGTAGTAAAATTCTTATAATTTTTTAATTGGTTCACTGATTTAAAGAAGAACTCTGTACCTTCTCTGTACTTATTTGACTATAATCTATCAAGTGGTAGAGCCACGCTGTAGACAGTAACGTCTATAGCACGAATGGGCCGGCTCGACCGGTTAGATACCACTGTCTCACAGAAAACCGACGTAAAGTGGCAGCTTGCTGTCGCGTTTCGTTCGGTGAGTGAGATTTCCGGTGGCCCATTTCCCCACTCCCTTTCCCAATCCCCTTCCCTCCCCTTCCATTTCCTCCTTTTAGATTGGCAACGCATCCATGATTCTTTTTGTGTCTTGGGTGTCTATGGGCGGTGGAGATCACTTACCATCAGGTGACCCATATGCTCGTTTGCCAATCTCTGCTATAAAAAAAAAATTGATTCTTCTTAGATTGGTATATTCATAAAGCAAAAGTTCTTTTTTCAAACAATAGTTTCAAAAATAGGATTGGTCTTAAGTACTTAAGACTACTTACTTTTAATCCTGAAGCAAAAATAGAATATTCAGTCTTCCAATCCCAATTCCTCACGTAAGTCTTAGCACTGAATGCCAGTAAGAGGAATATCAGTGCTGCTGCGGCAAGCTTGGCCCGTCTCTTGGATAGGAGCCTCCAACCATGTGCCACCAACAGACACCAACCCATTGAAGGCATGTACAGAACCCTCTCGGCGACCACGAAACCCACGGGAAAGAATAAGTTCGATGCTGGTAAGAAAGGTAGTACAAGAAGTGCCAGACCCTGTGAAAAAGTATAATACCTATGGGTGTCATGACTTTATGAGTCCGATTGGTTTGTGAAGTAATATTGTATAGTTTATTCATGTTTCTCAGGTCGGATGACGCGATTTTTCTAACACAATTTGGTTGTGACTTCACAGAGGGCATTGACGTTATGCAGGTAGTGGGTCGTGAGGACTAATTCGAATCCTTTCTCTTGGAGTATGACAAAGCAGGTAGAAGAACATTCTTGCATCTCATCACCCTATCATGCCATGTCACAGTACCATTATCATTGTCTGTATTAGTTACAATCACTTTTGCTACAACTCCTCTATTATGACAACTCCAACAACAAAAAGTCTTCATAAACATGTTATAAAGAATCTACTGAAATACGTAAGTGGATGTAGAAGTTACTTTATTTATTATTATAAAGAACCTGCCAAGTTCATGACTTTATGTCCAATAAATCAAAACTATATCTTACTTACCATTGACATCGCAGAGCATCTGGTTCTCAATGCATGTATAGCAGCAGCAACCAGCGCGGTTGCTAATGCTATAGTGGCCAGGGTTCTAGGATCGTGCCAGGATTTGATAAGGGCCACTGTTCCCATTGTCCAGTCACAGCACAACGCCTCTGGTAGTGTGAGAAGCCAGGCGTTTAGTGCTGGCAGGTACGCGAATGTTAGGTGTCTGTAATGATTAATCGTAATTTTATTACGAAAACAAACAGATTTGTTCAAGATGCTCTTCAAAGCAAAAAAAGAATCTGTTTTATGTTTCAAGGATAATCGAGGACAATAGAATATAGGTAAGTTATTTTAAACTGTAAATTAGAACGATGATTAAAATCTCAATTTGTTATTTTTATTTGCAATTTCTTCTAAATATTACGAACGTTCTTTTTCTCAGAAATATCAACACAACTTAAAATTTTACAGTCGAATTGAATAAACACTGATGTCTTGTACATAAACTTGATTATAATTTCTGGTGTCGTGACTTGTAGGTATCACAATTACGAGATACGTCAACATTCAGCCGACGAACAAACATTGGCAGACTACGCAAACATTTGACTGGATACAGAAATCGCATCCGGAGTCCTTGCTCCTTAATGCCGTTTCAAACGCTGCGTAATTAGCGATACAAAGAAAGTAACTAATACAAGTGTTAAATTTTTTTTTAGAAATACTGATAAATGAATAAAAAATATCCATTTCATTTAGAATTAGGTTAATTCCCAAATCGATATTACGCATCCAGCATGTTCCAAAGTAAATAAAAACCAGACGAGAAACAATGAGCGAGCAATGACGAGGCTCGTAAAATTAATGTGGCTTAACATCGCCGACGCGTCGTTCACTACACTAAACCGGTTGTCAAAGCCAACCATTACCCCTCGACCCTCATTACTCAGGGTAATAAAGAAAAAGATGCTCTCATCTTTGGCTAAAGCGGTTACTGAACGGGGCAAATCTGTTATGAGGTTATTGCCGTAATTAGGGCATGTAGCAGCCTCTTTCGTTGAAGTAATCTGTACTTCGTTTTCGGACCTTCTTTTGTTTGCTGATGATGAATTTTTGATTCACATTCTTTATTTTATTAAACGTAAAAGCTGTGCTATAAATTATTTAGGCATGAATGCACCAGGTCGGCTGGTTTTTTTTCCATTGTCTAAAGTCACTCAACATAATTATTATCAGCCTGTGTTAGTCCACTGTAAGACATGAGCATCTCCTAAAGCATGCCATTGAGCACAATCACACAGAAAACTGATGTGAAGAGGTAATTTGCTATTGAGTTTTGTAAAGTTATTTCCTACTTCCAAATTCCCATTATTTTCCTTTCCAAATCGTTTTCATCTTACCTGGTAGGCGCTGGTGCTGCTCCAGCAGGGTTGTCAAATCTGGTGAACACGGGCAGCTGTGCCCCCATGACATGGAGCCTGGCGGCCAGGAGTGCTAATGTGGCGCAGCAGACGGTCGCCACACGCCTGGCTGCTTCACCACACGCACATCCCCAGCCTGAGCCCTTACCCCAGGCGTCCATCCAGGACCAGCGGCTGCTGCCTCCCGAACTCCGACGCTGGGATTTATAAAGGACTATTGAATGCAATGAAACACAAATCCTACTCTTATATTAAGTTTTTGGAATAGGATGAGACTGCCGTAGCCTGCGTTGTACTTGGATATATACATTGACTCTTGTTTTCTTTTGGTCGGGCCTTAAACAACAAAAAACTTGACTACCCTGATTGAAGACCGCTTTTTGTTCTAGCAGTAATAAATGGTGATTAGTTATTTTTTGTTTTGAACTATACTCAATACTCATACAATAAATTCTATGAAAAGATAGCCATCTCGATTAACTTCCAGCAAGAAAAGAGTTACCCTACTTCGACTAAGTTTATCTGTTGTGATACTCATAAGTAATTCAAGGCTCGGCTGCGAATTCTATAGCAAGCTCGCGATAGTTGAAGTGAATAATAAAGTCCCATTTAAATGGAGAGAGTTAATGACACGAGAAAAGCGAGAATACAACAGAAAACTCTTAAAGTTAAAGTAAAAAATATTATTATTCCGACAGTCGGGTAAAATTAAAATGGGAATATTATACTAGTAATTGGAATCTAGTTTTAGACAGCATTATAATTATGAAAGTTCTTATCAATGTATTGTATTTTGATAGTCGAGACAAATAAAAATCAGCATCATATTATGTTCTCGCCTACAGTCGCTCGATAAACTAACTCGATCTGAATGGGTGTAAGTCCGCACCTTCTGAGCGACGAAGAGCTCGTAGACGACGCATACTCCTGTGACGGTGATGCCTTGCTCCTTGCACAGCATTGCGATACCCACGCACGCAGTACACGCAGCTACGTACCGCCAATCTATTGTAAAGGGTTGAACAAGTATTGATAAAACCGCGTCTCCTGCATTAAAACATTATACAAAACATGGTATTTCTACAATTTGTTGTCTATGGTCCATTGTTTTGTGTAGGTGTTTTGTTTCGAAAAAAACATGATCAGGAGACGCGCCTTAAGTTAAAGTTTCAAAGCATAAAAACCGATTTCAAAACCATCCCATCATGCCTAAATTTATATGGGACCACTCTTGGAACAGGCGTTATCTAACACGAGGCGTTATCTTCACAATCAGCACATTTGGGGGAGATATCGAGTAACATACATAAACAATATCGACGAAGTGAGAACCTCCCCGTTTTAAAGTCGGTTGATAGTAGATGTTTTGGATCGTGGTCATTTTTCAGCAGGCACCGTAACGTTAACTAATTGTTATTGGTAACAAAAACAGTATGTACTCATACCCATCTCATACCAAACAAAACCAAAATTAACTGCTCTGTCAAATGCAGTATCATAACAAAAACCGCTTTAGTTTTCAGGAATCCGAATTATTCTGACAGCGGCATAGAATATCTATAATAGTAAATACTACATAACCATGGTGAAAAAATAGTATAACAAGAAATACGCATAAAATTGTATAAGTACTGCTTTATTAAACTTTAAAGGTAAAACTTTCTACACCGTCTTTCACTTACCAAAATAAAGTAAGAACACGAGAATTTCATAACGCATAAATCAGTGGCGTGCACACCATACAAAACAAAGAGACACTGTCTACCCAGACAAATTGAAAAATAAAGCAAAAATCTCAAACAAAAATAAAAATATTGTAACGATTGACTTTATAATTAGGGCGATTATTATAAATTATAATAATTATGTTGCCTCTTTAGTCTAGTGGCAGTATGTATGGGCTGTGGACCGGGAGGTCCTGGATTCGATTCCCAGGTCGGGCAAAGCAAATTTTCTAATTTAATTTGCCCGGGACTGGACACCTCATAGGGGGTTGACGTCAGACAGACGGCTGATCGTAAAAACTAAGCCAAATCCTCTCTGCAACATGCTTGAAAAAGTGTGTTGCGCTGACCCCACATTAAGGTGGGATAAGGGCAGGTATAAGAAAAATAATGATGGTGCAAGAATTTAAATATTGAATTTTACAAGTGTCTACATATTAATGGTACGATGGGACTGACATACCATTGTTGGGATAAACCCGCGTCTCCTGCACATGTTTTTCGAAACAAAACACAAAAACGCTTACACATAACAACGTATTTCGCTGTCTTTTGCTCATAGAACTATGGATCATAGATAAAAATACCGTGTTTTGTGTAATGTTTAGTGCAGGAGACGCGGGTTAAAAAAACAAGTGTCTATCCTGTTCGGAATGCTTGTGCACGTCCCTGGGTCTTACCTGTATATCTCCTTCTGTTGGCCGCCCTGGCGTAACACAATAAAGCGCCGAGGAAAAACAGAGACGATAGCATCTCCGCTCTGCCGACCACACCCGTTACCTGCCGAGACATATTATTCTATTTCAATGTACTGTAGGAATGGTTTGTGATGTTTGTGTTTCGGAACGGCGCGGCGTGTGTTTCCACATTACCACTTCACACGAAAGACAATTACATAGTGTAGTTACGGCGTTTATAGAAATGTGGTGCACGGGCGTAGCCAGTAGGGTAACTTTTACGCTCGATTTGATTTCGACTTCTATACGATTGCATTTAGTGACTTAAACATAACATAACATAAGCTCACGCCTGTATCCCCGAAGGGGTAGGCAAAGGCGCACTAGCGAACTAGAACACCCACATTTCGCCACATTCGAGCCTATCGCCATATCGGGCACAAATTCTAGACTCCGGGCTGATATAGAAAAATTCCAATATCACTTTGCCCGACTCTGGGATCGAACCCGAGACCTCAGAATCGTAGTCGTACCGAAATACCACCACGCCACGGAGGCAGTCTTAGTGACTTAAAATTCCACCGAAATCGAGTAAAAAGTGCACTAATGTCGCGTTAAAAATTACCAATGGACCAGTCGGCCAACCATGAGTTTACATTACTCGCTAGC
Source organism: Clanis bilineata (assembly GCA_036417725.1). NCBI lineage: Eukaryota > Metazoa > Arthropoda > Insecta > Lepidoptera > Sphingidae > Clanis > Clanis bilineata. Next base: position 13,258,182 of record CM071149.1, on the reverse strand, counting down.
GACTCCGTAAGATATTTGTTTGACAAACACCCGAACGCCTCTAGCGGTTACGCGGGGAACTGACGTTTTCCATACAAATATTTTACGTCCTCCTCGCGTAAATACGTGCAACAAACTCATGGTTAAGCTAAAGTTCTCGAATCTAATGCAACATTAGCGTACTTTTTAACTCGATTTCGGTGAATTTTAAGTCACAAATGAAACCGAAATGTAGTCGAAATCGAATCGAATGTCAAAAGTCAGGGAGCTGGTTTTAGTTTTGGAGGGTTTTCATGATAATAAAACAACATTAATGTGTAACCTAACTTTAATATTCGGAATATGGATATTATATTTATAAGAAAATAATAATTTAATATTATAATGGTAGTAATATTTTGACATACATACATACATAAGCTCACGCCTGTATCCCCGAAGGGGTAGGCAGAGGCGCACTAGCGAACTAGAACACCCACATTTCGCCGAGCTTAGTTCCGTCCCAGATGTGATAGGGGGCGAGCCTATCGCCATATCGGGCACAAATTTCAGACTCCGGGCTGATATGGAAAAATCCAATATCACTTTGCTCGACCCGGGGATCAAACCCGAGACCTCAGAACCGTAGTCTTACCGAAATACCACCACGCCACGGAGGCAGTAATATTTTGAATATTTTTTATACCGGCTACCCCCGTGTGTTGGGTATCTGTCTTGTTCAATTTAATAAACAAGTATAAAAATAGACAAGAAGTATATACAAAAAGGTATTTATTTACATGTTGGCTTATATAAGCTGGTTCAAATATGGCTCTCGGAATAAAATAACGCATGAATTTTAAAACTCCATAAAGTGTGATATATTCTAACATCTTAACTTTCACCAAAGTTCCGCACATTTGAATTACGCCGATGCATCAGGAGTTATAAATGAGACCCAGGGGAAATAACTACTAATTTCAGTTGTATTGCGAAAGTTAGCTTGCGAACAACGTTCAATGATAAATTGCAAACAGATCGGAACAAGAAAAAATATGTTAGCGTTTGTATAATACGTTTAGAATTAATTACACTGGGCTTTTTGTTTCCTATTATTCGATTTGATACGAGAAATTGAAAGAATTCATTAGGATATATTTATTGAAGATGTTGGAACCTTTGCTTTTTTTAATTTATTTTTATAGCAGAGATTGGTAAAAGAGCAGAGGGGTCACCTGACGGTAAGTGATCTCCATCGCACAACGACACCTGCGATACCAAAATAATCATGGTTGCCAAGCTTATATAATAGAGGTGTTTGATTGGTTACGTTTGGAGTTAAATTTTTTTTTTCATAAATCTATTACAGATTTCGTTTAAGTCACAACAATTATGCGTCTTAAATACAGGAAAAAATAAAATAGATACATAAAAATCATTTGAGAATTTATTCCATTCCCTGTTAAAAGTACATGAAGGCAGAAATAAGGCTGATCAATACTCCCCATTGAGGAAACCCGTCGTAATAACACCTGATACCGTATAAAATAAGATCCAAAATGATTTCTTGTAACGTTAATAGAACGCCGAATAAAATTAATTAGGTACAACAGGAAACCAAATAACTGTTCGTAAACGAACAAATACAGAAATTATAGCTTGTTTGGTAATAAAGATATTCTACAAGGAGGTTATATTTCCTTAACAATGTAAACACGGAAACATAATTGATATTCAAATTTTCCTTTGGAGCGTGTGTTGCTGGGTTGACGACACGATGTTGTCGGATGGTCTTTCTATTCATAAATTATTGGATTTTGTCAAAAACCCTTCCATTAGTTGAAATATTATCCTCACATATTTGTTAAAACTACAAGATAAAACATACAACTGTATAGGTTGCTAAGCAAGTAAGAAAGAAAGGGTTTGTAAATACTATAGTAATAGTTTTTAAAGTTTATATGTAATACCGGCGGCTCCAACATAACTGTCCTTAGGACCTAAGGAAAAGGAGGTTTAAAATTTAAAACTTAGGAAAATATGGTAGTAACTCGTAGTTTCTTTCTCGAAAAAATATGGTAAGCGTGCTACGTAGTGCAGTCCACAAAAACAGGGACTGCTAAAAACAATGGGTTTATTTATGCTTCTTCACACTCCGAATCTGAAGAGGGAAGAAGAAAATCGAGGAGCTTGCGACAAGACATGGAGATGACCGATGCAGACACAGGGATGGACCCCCATACCCGCCCAAATCAATCAAGTTATATTGCTAGCCCCTCGACAGAACCTGATCCTGCCCGGCTAGCATGCATGTCAGGATATATCTCGAAAATCGACTGTCGAGATGTTGTCTACATGTTGTCTACAATTTTGTATGAAAATAAACGAGGACGCATATTAGTGTCCGTAGACAAATAGAGAAAACCGGTTATAACAAAATAAAAAGCGTAGACAAACTGTTCTCGTGGCGCGCATGCTAGGCGGGCTGGAACGATTCTAAAACGCAAACCACTCATGGTGATGGTCACTATGGCAGGTTTTAGCACCATGAGTACGGTGGTCGCCATCCAAGCGGATACCAATAGCCTACCACCAGCAAATCTTGTAAATAATAATTTTATATCCAACTTTATAGCCTGAAATCAGATAACCCAAGGTCACTAAAACCACTCAGTCACAAGCCAGTTTATTTTGAAGATATACTAGCAACATTATGTGTTGAAGCAAGAACACTCGTATAAAACTCGCCTTCCCCGCTCTGACCTACATAAGAATAATAAGGAAGACTTTAGAGACCCTGTTAATTTCAGAGTGTGAAATTTTAAAATGTCGTACAGTTAATTACGTTGTAATGAGATTTTTATGTTTGCTCTTAGCTGTCATGGTTTAATTACATGGTAAAATTTTGTAATGAATATTAAAGTTGTAGGTATTTTCTTTTAAGTAGAAGGCAGATGAGCAGACGGTCTACCTCATCAGGTACTTACCATCGTAAGTAGTTACCATTGCTTATGGATATCGGTAATACCAAAGATACAGCTAAACTGCTGCCTAACGCGGTGCCGTGGATAATAAATCATTGGGAAAATATTATGGAGGATTTAGGGCTGGATCGACATAAAATATAGGAATTGGGTACTTTACCAATTAAAAAAAAATATATATGAAATTTACGTCGTCTAAAATGTAGAACAGAAAGAAATATTTAAATATTCTCAAAAATAAAAAAGTTATAAGCCTTTGAAGTTTGGTGTAACCTTCAAACTGCGGGAAAGAGAAGTATCAGTATAATCACGTCACGACATAACAGTATGTGCGTTAGAAAGGGATATCGAGATATTTTCAATATGCCCCCACTCCAGAATTTAAAATATGAATTACTCCCTCATTTTTCAACCAATTTCGATGCAGTTTTTACAGAAGGGTTTATTTTTTGTTTTATTTGCTATTACATATAAATATGCGTATAAAATCAAACATAGTCAAGTACCCAATTGTGATTGGTTTATGCTATGTCCTTATTGTATTAAATATACCTCAAAATATACTTAGAAGGCAAAGGACGCGTACATTGCTCTCAAATCGAATAAACATAAAGAAACTCAGCACAACCAAGCTCAAGCTTCTAGGAAAACACTGCTGTATTTTGTAGTGAATGTATAAAAACAGTAACGTAGAACGGTGCACTGTGGCAGGGACGCAGGCGGGCGACTCTCACGACTTCATTACCGACTACGTTCTACTCGAGAGGGTTATTGTAAAATGTGCTGCTCTCGGGTGAACGCCACTTTATACTTGAAATGCAGTGATGTTGAAACAATGGGTATGCTATGTTCATATCTATGTTATTGTATGCATTCAAATTGCCTCATGTATTTGGTAAACGATCACGTTTAATGTCACGGGGTAAGGTTAGATAATTATATTATCTATCTACCTGTAAAGATGGGTTAATTTTCTCACGGATGCAGTGACTATAGTTCTATAGGCATCGGACATAATTTTTTGGAAGTTCAGGAACGTTCCTTGACCAAGTCGAAGATATAATTGAGGAAAGTCAACTCATAACTATTATAAACTAATGTGGATGTATGGAGAATGTAGTGAGACGGAATGAGGAAAAAGAGGTGTGCAGAATCGTAGCTAATGGATATCTGCTTCTTTATGTAAGGTACCCTTATGATAAAAAGCGTGGAGTACATTATGTATGTGTTATTCTGTATTTGTGTCATTGTGGAGATGGTCAAATAAAGTTCCTTTCTTTTTAACTCATTTTTTTTAACTGTCCTTACCCCACGTCACGCTTTTTCAAACATTTTCAAAAAGATTCGGCTATAATTTTTACGGGCTGCCTATCTGAAGTTTAACCCCCTTTGGAGGATCCAGACCCGAGCAAATCGTAAACACAATATTTTTCGAAATTTAAATGGAACCATGCCTCATAGGGTTCGCTTTTATAGTCCATAAGAAGGAAAACATAGTTGCAAACGTTGCGGTAGAAAACAAGCAAGCCACCTTTCATGACTTTATTACAAAGTACACTGTCTTGGTGACCTGCGGGACAGTCTGCAAAATGTGCAACGGGCTTTAATGTTTTAGTTAACTTTGTGCTTGGACGGCGATGGTTTTTTTAAACTTTTTTAGTAAATATTGAGTAGTTAAGTTTCTCGTTGGACACCGCTTGGGTTTTTTCAAATAGGTAGTTTTTAGTTTCAATAGCTCTTTCAAGTTCTCAAGAAGTGTTCTTGTTATCAACCGACTTCAAAAAAGGAGAAAGTCCTCAATTCGTCTGTATGTTTTTGTGTATGTTACTTGATATCTCCGCCAAATGTGGATCGATATTCCATATTATTTTTGTGTTCGAAAGAGCTTATTTCAAGAGTGGTTTTTAAACTTGTGATTATGTTTAATTCTTTGTCCTTATTACCGAACTTCTTGGTACCACGTGTAGAATGACCCATCCGATTTTAATGACCGTCCATTGCTTCCATACTGTTTCTAGTACTACTGTTTCAATCAAAACTCCATTGGTTACGTTCTCTCTGTGTACATGTATAGTATATTTTGCAATTCAAATAAGCGAAGGCAATGTACTTTTTGCATCATACATTAAATTAATTTTAGGTCCATTTCTCGTGCGGATTTCGGTCCGAGATTATACGAGTTACGCGGCTAAACCTTTTTTTAATGAAAAAAATACGAGTGTTCCCAAACATTTTTAGGTATTTCCATAACAAAGCCGTTTTACGTTCAAAACTGTGCTCTTTCTCTTCGTTTTTTTATTTATGTGATTCGACTGGTATAACAATTTGTGAATTCTTGCGTACATTTTAAAGAAAATTAAACAAACAAAACAACCAATCTTTTCTTTCTGCCTGGCGTTATCCCGGCCTTCTACCAGGGTCCGCCTTCCTACTTAAACACTTCTACTTCGCCCGGTCTTGAGCATCCTCCTTAGTGTGGCCATTGGCTCTCATATCTTCGGCTAGAACGTCCAGCCAGCGCTTTTTGGGCTGTCCACGGGTATGAACCCCTGGTACGATCTGGGCCAAACACATGCGACCGACGTACTCCTATGGTTTCTTCACTCTTAAACGACATTCCTGCAGTTTAATAAAGCATCCAATATGTAAGAAATAAATGCAGTTTACTCAACTTTACTTTGCATATAACCATTTAACATGTTACATGCGGAAAGTCGTAACTTCTTATCAATGGTAACCCCGAGATGGTATAATCAAATGAAATGACCAGTAAAACAAGATTTTTGATGGACCACCAAATGACCAGCTCGCAATTGACCTACGGAATTGGCAACTCGAACCGGCGCTTTATGTCTTCAAGTCCGTCGGCCAATAAGAAAAGTTTGCGAGATCATAGTTATGTTAGACAGAGTTATAGCAGGCGGGGCATGAATAAAAATGATTCAATTTTAGAGCTCTTTCCCGAGAGAGTAATGCAAGAGCACTTGTCACCGGTGGAAATTGGTGTCGTAAAACTTACGGTGGATGCTCGCGCCCGGCCCCTCCATTGTATCTGCTACGTACAAGTAAAGCAGCACTACAGTTATTACTTATTTGGACGTGACCTATCTGGCCTTTGTGCTGCTTTTCAGCACGTACTGAGAATGTGTCGACGTATAGTTTTGTACTACAAGATATATCTTTCTTCTTTAGTTTTGATATTTGCTTCACAGGAATTTCACAGACTCCGTGGCGCAGCGGACGAATAGCTGTGAAGCAAAGCCGCGGGTTCGATTCCCGCATTGAGACAAATGTGCGTGGCCCACAGATATTTGTTTCAAGTCGGGTGTTGTGAGACCGAAAGTCTCTCATAGTCACTGACACCCACGATACAGGTACCTAGTGTGGGGTCAGGACTAGATGTGTGATTGTTTGGTGTATTTATTTATTATTTATTATTATTCACTTTTAAAGAGGTCTGCCACTTGTATTTGTAACATCTTTGTCAACTCGATGGCACAAAATTATAACCTTATTAGAAACTACATACTATCGGAGGACCTTCTAACTCAATTTGAATACGTATTCAAAAGTTATTCGGGCTAAGGCTTTAGTTCTATTACGTAGACATTGTGTCGAGATGTCTATAGAAAAGTCGCATAGATAAATGTATATTTCTCGGCATTTTAATGTTACTAGCCATTGTCTGCGGCTCCGTTCGCGTGAAAAATTTCGGAGACAAAAAGTAGCCTATGTGTTATTCTGATGTATAATCTATATAACTATAAAGTTTCATCAAAATCCATCAAGTAGTTTTTGCGTGAAAGAGAAACAAACACACACACACACACACCACGCACTCACACACTCACACACACCACACCACACACCACATACGTACTCATAAACTTTCACGTTTACGCACAATGAACTGAAATTTATTTTAATTAGTCATTTGTCAAAAAGGGAAGGTATAAACAGTAAATTATTTATCATCTTTTCTTTCTTGTCACGATTGAGACCAAGGGTTCCATTCTAATTAATTTGTTCCCCTTCACTCGATCTAGCATCCTTATAAGAAGATATATTATTTTGAATATATATTCAAAATAATATGTATTCGCAACTTATTCGCGCTAAAGCCCTAGGTAATTTAATTTGTAAACAGATTCCTCGAGTAAAAAATGTTGACTATCATACGGAGGCTATATTAACCTTGGCATCTATGTTATCAAACTATTCAACATCACATATGAATATTAACCAAACGCGATAGGTCACGTTTGAACGGATTAAAATTTAAAGCTTTCCAATATATTGAAATGGGGATATGTCAGTTCATTCGGCTGGTTTGGTATTTTGCTCAAAATACTTTATATAAACCTACGAGACCGTAAATCACACTTTTTGCATACCGATAAAAAGTTTGGTAATTATGTATTACGTATGTCAGTATTCGATGAATTGAAAACTAACCACAACATTTAATTAACTACGCTTGTCGTGGCTTGAGTATTTTATTGATTTGTATTGTGAACGAAATCATTCCAAGTGAATGGAATAAATAAACATTTTATATACAGGAGTTTTATAAAGTTGGTATCAATAATAACTATACTTAAAGAGGGGATGGCTAGCATTCCAGCGGTAAAGTTTAAAATTTTGTAAGGCTCGTAGTTTTTGAATAATGGACACTTGAATTTGTGACGAAAAAACATTTTCTGGTTCATTGCGTCAGCTGCAGTACATTTATAAACCACCTATGGGGTAATTATTTTTAGCATACAATTAGCCATTCCTATGCTAATTGCGACGATTTCTATGTTGCATTCTGATTTAAAAATCCCTATGCTTAATCAATGATTTACATAATTAAATAAAATTTTTATTTTTTAACAACCATTACGCTTTAAATCGTTCTCCTGTATGTGGAATTGTTGTTGCTACCAACTTTATGAAACACCCGGTATAAAAGAAGCTATACAAAAGAAATGAGGCATTTAGTTTTTTTTAATTTATTAAACACAAATAGGTTATAATCATATATGCGTTACATTATGTGTGGGAAAAAATTCTGGACAATAATTAAAACCCAAAACATGTGTTCCAACAAGTAATAAGAAAATTACCCACCAAATTAGAGAGTAACATAGAAAATATTAACAGTATAAGAGTTACGTATCTTTGAGGACATTATATATTAACGTGGTAGAGCATTTAATTGTAGCTAAAGACATAAAAAATATGTGAAAGCACCAAAATTATGCACCGATATAGCGATAGGCTCACACCCTATCACATCTGGGACGGAACTAAGCTCGGCGAAATGTGGGTGTTCTAGTTCGCTAGTACGCCTCTGCCTACCTCTTCAGGAATACAGGCGTGAGCTTATGTTTTGTTATGTTATGTCAAAATTATGCGATAAAAGTTGTAAATTTCGGCGTTAAAAAATTCTTTATAATTATTTAGAAAGGAATAGAAAAACATACCGCTTCTGTGTGGATGGGATGCACGGCGAACAAGATGGCGGCCACGAAACTTGCGAACTCTGGCAGGAACATCGCGCACACCCTGCAACAATAAATGGGTCGGCTGAAATACAACCGCGAGGAATGTTCGGTGCCAAGTTTCATACTCCTAATTATAAAGGCTTTGGTGTGGTACGGACATCTTGAACTACATTTCGTATGTCGCTTGGTGAAAATTCTTACCACAGTAGCTTGTATGGTTTGATCACAGCCACAGTACTGTATGGTTTGGTCTTAATAAACTCTCAGTATTCTATCTATTGCCCAAGTGGTTTTCAGTGTTTTGAGATGAGTTTGGGTTAATTCCAACAATGGAGAACAACTGTCTTACTTTATTTCAAAATAAAATCATTAGAACCACAATCGTTCGATTCAAAATTAACCTCATTTAAAATATTTTAAAAACAAATCATACCAATAATTATACTTTAAAAATATAATGACGTGCCTTGTATTTTTTACTAACTGAAAGAAACAAAGAGGTTGCTAAATTCTATTTCTCTTTTTGATTGTTTTTTGAATAGTGTTTAGTTAGTTTTTTTGAATTTTGAAAAGTGATATTAGATTTTTCCATATCATCTCGGAGTCTGGAATTTGTGCCCGATATGGCGATAGGCTCGCCCCCTATCACATCTGGGACGGAACTAAGCTCGGCGAAATGTAGGTGTTCTAGTTCGCTAGTGCGCCTCTGCCTACCCCTTCGGGGATACAGGCGTGAGCTTATGTTATGTGAATTCTTCATATAAAATACCTCCATTAGATTAAAATACAACAAATCGTATAAACAAATGTACTCTGGTATAAACCGAGTATAGTGTTTTGTGTAGATAGTTTGAATTGGTTCAGTGAAGGTTTGTGTCGGCGAAAACTTTTGCGGTTTCATTTAACACGCACGCGGCACGTACGTGTTACGACACGAATGCCGCTTCACCTCCGAGCTTGGTCGATTTCACCATTCACCTTCTGAATTGTTTTGTCAATATTATTGTTTTGATAATGTAGTTGACAAAAATAATACATGGAAAAAACTGTCAAGGAGAATTCACTCACATGGCAGTTTATGTTAAACAGTTGCAAATAACTGATGAATATGTTGTTGTACATATACATATATGTATATAATTTTTTTACAATTATTATCACATTTTATAGTCATCACCATCATCATCAGCCACAGGACGTCCACTGCTGGACACAGACTTCCATCATAGAGTAGTATTTCAGTGTTAATAAGAAGACGTAAAGCTAAAAAAAAGTAATACAATTACAGATAATAATTTATTTTTGCACTGTCATAACTACCAACAAAGTTCAGATAACCATTAATTGTAATAAAATAGCTAGCGGACGTCCTTCCGCCACGACGTCTCTGAGTCAAATGATAATAATTGGCCGAGTTGTCGTAAGGACACCGCGCATCGAATCCGGAACTACCCGCACTAGACAACAGTTAATTGCGACTAGCACGCTGGCCCTACTAACTTCTGGGGGAATTAAGCACTCGTTAGCGACTTTTCGCGAAGCCAGCGAAATCTCTTGCAAAGTTGGCGAAAAACCGTTTATAGTTGGTTTGTTCGCGTAATGATGAGCGTCTTCGACAAATCGCACCGTTTTCGCTTCGAGCGAGGAATTGTACGTTTGTTTTCTTGTTCAATGCAGTGTGATAAATCTTGTTTGCGGATGTGATATTTTTAAAGTATAAAGTTTTGTGGAGAAGTTATATCACGTATGTTTGTGTGTTTGCTAGTTATTGAAGATGAGGTAAAACATTTTCTACCAATATACTGGTATTTATGTATCTACATTGATATGGGTGTTCAAATTAGATGAAAGCAGAAATAGGTCACAGTTAGATCTTCACTAAAGCTAAGTAAAGCAGAGTTAAAACCTTACATAATATATACAAAATATTAGAGTCGTTTCGGTATTCCAAGTCTGTTAATAAATTATTTTTCTCCACAGACCGTTATTTTTGCGCTGTTATTTTTCCTTAGCATTTTTACTTAATCATTTACTTTAAGTTTGGCGAGGCAACAAGTTAAACTCTGAAATTAAATTGCATCTTAGTTAGGGTTGATAGCTAATTGCATTTACCACGTTGCATCCAACTAACGGCCACCGACATTATAGTTTGGAGTAAAATATAATAAGCATAACCACTTGCACTTTATGAACAGATTTATTAAGAATCATTATTAAATTGATTACATTAATCTAAAACTGTTGGTATGCCAAATATGTAAAATATATTCAAAATTGGTACGACTAACGTCCTTGAGGGCTCGCCTGAGCTGTCACCTTGGTCTAGTGGCAGCATATATAGGCTGTGGACCGGGAGCTCGTGGGTTCGATTCCCATGTCAGGCAAAGCGAACTGGATCCCCCAGAGGGGGTTGACGTCAGGCAGGCAGCCGTTCGGAAAAACTTAGCCAAATCCTTTCTGCAACATGCTTGAAAAAATGTGTTGCGCCGACCCCACATTACGGTGGGATAAGGGCAGGTAGAAAGAAAGAAGGACCCTGAGGGCTCTGGTTCGATCTCTGGCTTGGGTAAAGTTATATTGAGTTTTCTAATTTGTGTCCGATATGGCGATAGGCTCACCAACTATCACACCTGGGACGGAAATAAGCGCCGCGAAATGTGGGTATTCTAGTTCGCTAATTTGCATCTGCCTACCCTTTCGGGCATATAGGCGTGAGCTTATGTATGTATACATTTCTTACAATAACACGTATATTTTAAGGTTAAAATATATGTGAAAATAGATTAATCTAGTCTGTAGAGGAAAGTCGATTTTCTATCCTCAAAGAACGTTGACCATTTTTACTCATGGTTAAGCAATATGCAGGAAAAAGCTATGAAAAATGTTACTAGCTACCCTAATGGACCTTGAGTTGTTAATAGCATGCATTAAAGTGAAACGCACATCAACGCCTAACTACCAAGAACTCTTGCTTGCTCAGACAATTTATTCAGAGTACAAAATATTCGTTTTATAGTGAATAACTAAAGAGGCAGGAGAATAAATATTTCACTTCCTTTCTACCTTCCCTAAAAATAATTATTTCACTATCTTTTTTTAACCCGTTGGAGGCGGCACATATATATGTTACATAAGCGTTTTGTCCACTGGAGGCCGAGCCACCCGTCACTATATTAATGTATACATTGTAGTAAACACATGGTATTTTTGAGTGGTAGAGCTACGCTGTAGACAGTTACGTCTACAGCACGAATGAGCCGGCTCATAGCAAACCGACGTAAAGCAGCAGCTTGCTGTCGAGTTTCGTTCGGTGAGTGAGATTTCCGGTGGCCCAATTTCTCCCTTTTCCAATTACTTTTACTACTACTCCCCTTCCATTCCCTCCTTTTAGGTTGGCTACGTACCCATTATTTTTTTTTGTGTCTTAGGTGTCTATGGGCGGTGGACATCACTTACCATCAGGTGACTCATCTGCTCGTTTGATAGTCTTTGTTATAAAAAAAAACCATTATTTCTGTATAAAGTTCCAGCGAACATACCGTTACATTTATAATTTCTTTTTTTAATTTAATAGATAAAGCATTAATAAGCCATGTTAAACAAAGGTAATTGTTCCGTACTTTTAGTTGTTAGCACAAACCATTTCAAATAATTATTTCGGCATTTCTTTCTTTATTATTTTTGTAACAATGGGATGTCATACTGTGTGTACACTACGTCCAACGAAGGGATCGAGGGGGGCCCCCAGCAAGAAACCTACAAAGCCAGGTAGCGGTGGCCGAGACACGTAAGTCCCTGATATCTAATTAACAAATTTCTCATACAGTAATACATAGTTAATTATTACTCACTTCAAAATCTATATTTAGTTCATTAGCTTAATAATTAAAAACGTAAATTTATCAGCGGTCTACGTATCAGTGTAGCAAAACCAAGCAGTGTAGCAAGACGCTGCGTAGCAAATACGTAGAGAGTCGTAGCTGTCAAGTAAAATGTTACGAACGTAGCAAGTACTACTTTCTCAATTTTCTATACTTTTCTGTATCTTGTACTGTAAAACTCTTTGATAAAGGAACTTAAAGGACGATAAAGTTAGAAATACACAAATATAATTTAATTTTGTTATAAATCTTAAGTAATGATGAAATAAATAAATTAAATGTGATTACGTGATTGTAATCGGAAATGAAAAAAAAAAAAAAGATAATTAATTAATCAGTCGCCGCCATTACGTGTCGATCGATTAGGCCGAAAATCCTGCTTCACTTTCAATGTTCCTAGCGCTCCGTCCATCTTTTTTTACGTCCGTGTTTGCGAAATAAGGTTTTTCGGTTGCGTTATAGCTAGAAATCGAGAGCAAAATGCCACGGCCTCGTAAATGACAGATTCTGTTATATTTGTTCATGAAACTCTAAAGCTCGCGTCTTGCATTCAAAGTGTACAAGTTCGCAAACTGCAGGCGAGTTGTCGTGTGTAACGAACCATATAGTTCCTCATGTTTACAGGTGTTGTATGAAATAGTTCAAACTTGCATAAGTAGCAAGCCATAGTTATAAGTGTCAACAATGTTGTAAAGTTTTGTTGAGAACGTTTTAATACTGACTCAGTGGCGTTGTATTACACGGTCTGGCTACTGCTCTGAAGTCTCGGGTTTGATCCTTGGGTCGGGAAGTGATATTGGATCTCCGGAGTCTGGTTTTTGTACTTTTTTCTACCCTGCCCTTAACCCACTCTAATGTAGGGCCGGCGCAACACACTTTTTCAAACATGTTGCAGAAAGGATTTGGCTATGTTTTTACGACCGGCTGCCTGCCTGACATCAATCCCCTCTGGGAGATCTAGTCTCGGGCAAATTAAATTAGAAAATTTGCTTTACCCACCTGGGAATCGAACCCACGACCTCCCGGTCCACAGCCCATATATGCTACCACTAGACCAAGGAGGTGATAGGTCCGCGTATTGCACGAAAATGATCTTGATAAATATTGGGTGCACTATTAAGGCTCTGCCTATACTTTAATTTCCGTCACAATGGTCTATCACTGATATAGTATGATGATATAATAATAGGCTTAAAACTTAACTCGGCTTACTGGCATTTCCACATTTTTAATATAATAATATAATATTAGCCCTGTAATATTACTGTCCCACTGCTGGGCACGGGCCTCCTCTACTAATGAGAGGGGTTAAGCCTTAGTCTACCACGCTGGCCTAATGCGGGTTGGTAGACTTCACATACCTTCGAAATTCCTGTGAAGAAATTCTTAGGTATGCAGGTTTCCTCACGATGTTTTCCTTCACCGTTATAGCAAGCGATATTTCACAATGAAAATACACTTAACATAGAAAAGTCAGAGGTGTATGCTCCATTTTGGGGTTGGTCTCGAACCTCCGACACTTGTCTCGGCAGTCCGTACCATTCCCAACTGAGCTATCGCTGCATACTAGCTTTATCTAGGTTAATTAATGGACTGCCTTAATGACGTAGTTGTATCGCCTGCACGGTACGACTACCATTCTGAGGTCTCGGGTTTGATCCTCGGGTCATGTAACGTTACATTGAGTTTTTCTAACCAGTATCAGCCCTAAGTCTGGACTTTGTGCCTGATATGGCTATAGGCTCGCTCCCCATCAGATCTGGGAAAGAAGTAAACCCGGCGAAAACTGGTAATTTGCTTCGTCTAGTTCGCCTCTTCCTCTTCGGAAATACAAGCGTGAGCTTAGGTTATCTAATTAACGTAGAAATTTTAGCATCATTCTACTAGTAGAGCGTCTGCCTAAGTATTTTAACTGCTTCCCTTATCCATCCCAAGAGTCACCGAAAGTGTTAGCTAAAATTACGCGCCGTCAGAATGTAGGTCGGAAGGTAAGCACTAATGTGTTTTAGGGCGTGACTTGGCATATTTTACCTAGATAATTTAGAGTCCCAGAGGCCTAAACTACCCCTTTCCTGTCTTTGCTTTTAAGGTCAGACCCTTGTTTCTTATATTGTAGGTATTAATTTGCTGACCTCTTGGTGTCATGAGCTGTATGAAACTAAACCTTTCTACCTGTCATCCCACATTATGTGGGGTCGGCCCAAACAACTTTTTCAAGTATGTTGCAGAAATGATTTGGCTTAGTTTTTACGACCGACTATCTGCCTGACGTCAAACTCCTCTGAGGGATCTGATATTAAAGTAGAAAATTTGCTTTGCCCGACCTGGGAATCGAACCCAGGACATCCCGGTCACCAGTCTATATATGCTGCCTCTAGACCAAGGAGCCGACTTCCAGGAAACTAAATAAGCTAATAAAAATAATAATATGTTTTATTATAAGTCTAGTGGTTGAGTGGCAATACACCCAAGATGTGGATTCTGAGGTTCTGGGTTCAAATCTTAGGTCAAAACTACCACAAATTGAATATTAATCAAAATTGGATAAGCTTGGCGGAAAGTGATTGCATTAGTTGCGTTCCCCTTGAGAATGTATGTATGTATGTTAAATCCAGTGGTAGTTAGCCAGCTGAGTTTATTTTGTCGGGTCTTATCAGGCGGGGCCGTGTTTGGATCCGGTGGTAGTTTTAAAACGTGACATATAGGAACATAACATAACACATAACATAAACTCACGCCTGTATCCCCGAAGGGGTAGGCAGAGGCGCACTAGCGAACTAGAACACCCACAATTCGCCGAGCTTAGTTCAGTCCCAGATGTGATAGGGGGCGAGCCTATCGCCATATCGGGCACAAATTCCAGGCTCCGGGCTGATATGGAAAAATCCAATACCACTTTACCCGACCCGGGGATCGAACCCGAGACCTCAGAACCTTAGTCGTACCGAAATACCACCACGCCACCGAGGCAGTCTAGGAACAATCCATAGTCCGTATTAGCCCTTTATACTCTTTTATTTCTGTCTGTCGTTAGGGTCCGCCTTCCTACTTCAACATTTCCACTTCATCCGGTCTTGAGCAATTACAATTGAAATATAATATTCACTATAATTATTTTGGAGACTTATTTGCTATTGTATTGATTTTATGTTATCCTAAACATATCATATACATATGTATACATACATAAGCTCACGCCTGTATACCCGAAGGGGTAGGCAGAGGTGAACTAGCGAAATGGAACACCCACATTTCGCCGAGCTTAGTTCCGTCCCAGATGTCTACAGCCTATCGCCATATCGGGCACAAATTCCAGGCTCCGGGCTGATATGGAAAAATCCAATACCACTTTACCCGACCCGGGGATCGAACCCGAGACCTCAGAACCTTAGTCGTACCGAAATACCACCACGCCACCGAGGCAGTCTAGGAACAATCCATAGTCCGTATTAGCCCTTTATACTCTTTTATTTCTGTCTGTCGTTAGGGTCCGCCTTCCTACTTCAACATTTCCACTTCATCCGGTCTTGAGCAATTACAATTGAAATATAATATTCACTATAATTATTTTGGAGACTTATTTGCTATTGTATTGATTTTATGTTATCCTAAACATATCATATACATATGTATACATACATAAGCTCACGCCTGTATACCCGAAGGGGTAGGCAGAGGTGAACTAGCGAAATGGAACACCCACATTTCGCCGAGCTTAGTTCCGTCCCAGATGTCTACAGCCTATCGCCATATCGGGCACAAATTCCAGGCTCCGGGCTGATATGGAAAAATCCAAAATTACTTTGACCAACCCGGGAATCGAACCCGAGACCTCAGGGCGGTGGTCGTACCGAAATACAACCACGCCACCGAGGCAGTCATTCCATTTCATTGTTTTTATTCCAGTTTCCTTGTACAGACATCGCGTCTCACACCGTGTTTTAATTAACAAATGGCTTTATATTCTCCTAACAATACACTCATTATGAGCAAATTAATTACATACAGTAAATAATTATTCGCACTCGATAAGACAAGAGGCTGGTAGTCAAGGGCGGAGCTACGCCTCCGATGTAGGGCGTTATGAAAAACTAATTTAACTCTGCGGTAAAAAGTTCCTCGCCCGTGTCGAAGTGTGGGGAGCAAAGCAGTGGCGATGAGTGGACGTTTTAATAAGGAAGCCTTTTTTGTAACAAAATTCTTCACAAGTTTAAAACTTAACAGACCGACTTCAAATCCGATCGTGACCAAATTTATATGGGACCACCCTTGAAATAAGCTCTATCGAATACAATAAGAATTTTGAAGATCGGTCCATATTTGGCGGAGATATCGCGTAACGTAAATAAATACAATTTATTTATTTAACAATTTTAGAACGGTTTGTAAACCAATTACTTTAAAATCAACAAATTTATTAAAACTAATACTAATATTACAAAAACATCTGAAACAATAAATATATAACTATTCTAAGATACATTTTCGCAGTAACGAAGGCACACCGGCATAAGCTGGGCCCACGTGCCCGCAAACAGATCGCAGTCGGGATTTGCCTCAACAAGCGAGTTTAGCGCAGACAATGTGCGAGGAATGGGGGAAAAAGTGTGAGCTATGGTGCGACACATAAAACCTAACCAGCTCATTGGACAGGTCCGGGGATTCTACTATCCCACGAAATAAACATATAAATATTTTTTTTGGAAGTAGGTCAAAAATCTTTTCAATTGATTATTATCTTTTAATCCAATCGGTGTGCAAGAATCGTAGCAAGTAAAAATACGAAGTCTCTGTCTAGTCCTATGGGAAAGAGGCGTGATTATATGTTTGTATGTATTATCTTTTAATATACCCTTATCCCATTTTAATGGGAAGTCGGCGCAACAAATTTTTTTCATGCATGTTACAGTAAGGATTTGTCTTAGTTTTTTAAGATGGCTGTCAGCGTCAACCCTCTCTGGCAATTCAATCCCAGCCAAATAGTATCAGAAAAGCACTAGTTGCGGACCTGTTTATTGAACCCAGGACCATCTATATATGCTGCCACAGGACTAAGGAAGCGAATATTTCACTTCATCATCATCATCAGCCATAGGACGTCCACTGCTGAACATAGGCCTCCCCCAAAGTTTCCAGATCGACCTGTTGGAAGCGGCCTGCATCCAGTGACTTCCTGCAACCTTTATCAGGTCTTTCACTTATAAACATAAAATTCATAACAGTAATCATGTTATACGGATCCTTCGCCACTGGACCAGAGTAGACGCCTCTCGGTTCATTACGTTATGAATGGCTTTCGTGTCTTACGTAATTCTGTTGTTTGCTCATCCCACCACTCTAGACGCTATACAAATTTGTATTTTGGAGTTTTGTCTCGGAAATTGCCGGCTTCTTTTTATTATTCCGTGTCCTAATTCGGGTTTATGGCTTTTTTTATGTTTTTATAAGACATCCACACCCACTCGTTCGTATGAGCTATTTCGTGGGTGTATTTCTAAAGTTAATTACAATTAGAGTTATTAATTACGGCCTGATTAGTTTGTACAAGTAAAGCCTTGTTGCGTGCCATTTAATTTAATAGTATAAAATATTCAAAACTTAATTAATTATGTATTCTATACAGGTATTACCTACTATTTATGATGAACAAAATTATTTCGTTAAATTAGTTTTGAGTAACAACAGTGTTTTGGCTTATCCTGAAACCAACATACATACATAAACTCACGCCTATATTCCCGACAGGGCAGGGAGAGGTGAATTAGCCAACTAGAACATCCAATAATAGCGGTATCATCATCATCATCATCATCATCAGCCACAGGACGTCCACTGCTGGACATAGGCCTCTCCCAAAGATTTCCAGATCGACCTGTTGGAAGCGGCCTGCATCCAGCGACTTCCAAATAGCGAATAGCGGTATAGTTTTGGTTAATTCGCTGAGCTCACTTCCGTCCTAAATGCGAAAGGGGGCAATACCGTCGCCATACCGGGTAGAAATTAAAGACTTATACTGAATGGAAAAACCCAATATCACTTTGTCCGACCCGGGGATCGAATCCAAGACCAGGATGGTGTTGCTTGGATAATATCGCCTCTTTGGTCTAGTCAGCGTCTATTGTTTGTGGTCCGGGAGGTCCTGGGTTCGATGTCCAAGTCAGGCTAGTGTTTTCCCAACACAATTTTACTGGAATTGGATCCCCCAGATGGGAGTTTACGTTAAATTGCCAGCCGATCGTGAAAACTAAGCCGGATCCTTTCTGCAACATGCTTGAAAAAATGTGTTGCGCCGACTCCATATTGAGGGCTAAGGCAAGGCAAGGTAGAAAGGATGGTGTTGATTTGATCTCGCTTTTCCATAAAATGTTATCGTTTCGATTCAGCACACCTTCACATCGCTATCAGACCTATACTTGAAATTTGTTTTCACCAAACGTTTCGAAAACTTCGAGGGATCCGCGAAATAATTCTAACACAACCGATCCGCATCCAAGCGGTCAATAGCCGATGTTATCCGAGAAAAGTTCCCGATTGAAACGGCAGCGGTTCCTCGGAGTTGCACGTTACCAAACGCAATAAAATCCTATTTTACAACATGCATTGCTTCCCAAATTAGGAGTTCCGCATGCGGGCGGCCCACCGTGAATTTAAAAGCAATTCCATTATAAGTTTGATGTTGGAATTTTCCAGTGGAAAATAATGCGGGAAGCCTAAACTTCGGCTCATACACTAATTCGATTGGAGGGAGGCGCGTTGAGGTTTTGTGTCTCTCACTAAGCCATCATTCGCACGAGAGCTTTTTCAACGCGCGTCAAAAAAGCGTCTCAAAATGGTTGTTTACATATATGACTGCTTGAAAATCTTTTTTGTCTTGTTTTTAAGGTATATTCTTCAAAAGCGTACAGCGTTTAAAAAACGCTGCGTTTTATAAGCGCCGGCGTTTGAATAAGTATATTATTAGAATTCATTTGTTCCATATCAACGTTTTTTTAACCTATGTTAAAACAGCTCTCGTGCGAATGAGGCCTAAGAGGCAAAGAATAATATATTTCAGACAGATTTTATAAATATGGTATTCCAATGTACTGTATGAAAAAAAAAATAAGAATCATAGATACTCGTATAGAGAAATAAGTAATATTTTTGTCTCCCCTTGGGTCTAGTGACTAGACATAACGACATTAAATCATACCAGTTATACCTTCCATTGCAAGGGTTAAATAGGGTAGGGTGAAATAGTTTAGTCACAGGATTGATTTTTAATTTTGTCAATTTTTGCACCTACGTTCGGGATGACCTTAAACAGCTAATATTAGCAGTCAGACTTTTTCGGTAATAGACATGAACGGATTTCTCCGGAATTCCTTGGATGCGAGATTCACGCGCCGCGTACCTACTGAAGTTTACCTATATATAGATTTTCGCGCATTATACCGGTTTTACACAGTATAAATGGTGTGACATTTAGTAACCGAATTTTTGATATTATTTCTATTTAAAAAAATTTTTTTTCAGTATTGACGTTATAATTTTTTTTTCTGAGGCGAAATTCAGAAATACCTATGTTACTCATTATCAAATTTAATGTCATTAGATTGGCGCCACTCTGTATACAACAGGTGGTTTTGGGTTCAAATTCCATGTCGGTCAAGATGGTTTTTCTATCATGATCTCCCAGATTAATGTCTAGCAAGCATCCGGGCGCAAAAACTAAGCCGAATCCTGCAACATGCTTGACTTTTGTTGGAGTGGAATAAAATGCAAATAAATTTTGCAGCTGCCATATTATCTTATACCACAGCTACCTTAATGGTGTAAACAACTTGCGTCCCATATAGAGACGGGGTACTTGAATGTTGTATATCAAATTACGCGGCGTGTCACTCAAGAGGTAGTTATTAAATTGTTTATTGCGAAACGGGGGAAGATTTTATGCGGAACCTTAATTCTCTTTTAATAAGATAGTTCGCGTGTCTACGTTAATTAATGGATAATTTAGTATATTACCAGTGGGATTGTACGTGAGCGCGAGTTAGGTTTAATTTTCGTAGTTTATGGCTTATGTAATATGTCCCACTGCTGGGCACGCGTCTCTATTAATGAGAGAGGTTAGGAATTAGTCCCTAGCACACCATGCGGGTTGGTAAACTTCAAATATCTTCAAAATCCTTTTGAAGAATTCTATCATGGAGGTTTCCTCGCAATGTTTTCCTCCGTCGTTTCTCGCATAAACTACTTACGCCCGAATAATGGTACGCTACTCAACTTTAACGGCTTCTTACATGGATTTCCGCCATACAATTTTGACAGATAAGGCGGCCTTAAATGTATGAGTATTCGGCGGTTGAAACCTCAAATATTAAGCACGGGACATTCGTTGTTTTAGGTAAAAGCTTGCATGCAGTAAATGTCGCGATAAACAAATTAGTTTTTTCGTAAAACAAATTGAAATTATTATCTAAATTCAACTTCATCTCAGCTAAAACACGGTTACGAGGATCCACTCAGACGAGCCGACGACTGCCCGCACGGCGCGGTGCGGCGTAGACAAAAGCCGCCCAAATATAATATTTGCTCGTCATTAACAAAGCATACTAGTCGCCAATTTTAGTACCTCTTGAATATTTTTTTGGCTTGGGACTTATGATCTTAGTTTTAGGAGAAATAAAAAATCGTATTATGTTACATGAACATAGAAGATAATAAAACGATTTTCATAAATCGAGCAACAGAATTAGAGAAGGAAAGAAATAAAGAATAAATGAAAGAAAGAAACAAAAAATGAACGAAAGAAATAAAGAAAGAATTAAACTTTATTTAGCCAGTTAAAGTTACGCATATTTGTATTAGCTTTCAACTTATCCATTATCCTGAGATAATAATTTGTAACAATAATTTGTTCGTTGTGGTTTCGGTTTACAAAAATATCATATTTTTCTTCTAATATGGGCTATATTAGGCTTATGGGCTATATTTACCAGACACTTATCCCAATAATCCAACATTTTAAAAATGTTGCTTTAAAAATAATCCTTCATTTCCAAAACGATACTGAACTTTATATAACTAAAATTAATGTTAATGAGGGCTCGAAAATCATTAATAGGATTATGCTACTAAATTGGATATTGGACATAAGCCGGGCTAAGTTGGTGGTGGACAGCAAGCAACCGTAATTAGCAGTAACTAAGGGGATCGTACCGGAGCCAGGCTGATTAAAAGTGGCTTAACTCGACCGGTTTCCCTCCACTCGGCTCGAACTGTAGCTACTTAATGTCTTTTGATAGTTAGCAGTAGCGAAGGGCGAAAATTTCTAAAAGAGAAGTCGATGCTAGATTCCCTTGTTTAATAACAAATTATAATTAATATTAGCCTTGTAATATTACTGTCCCACTGCTGGGCGTGGGCCTCCTCTACTAATGAGAGGGATGCTAGATTCCCTATCTATTTATTACTGCCTCCGTGGCGTGGTGGTATTTCGGTACGACTACGGTTCTGAGGTCTCGGGTTCGATCCCCGAGTCGGGCAAAGTGATATTGGATTTTTCCATATCAGCCCGGGGTCTGGAATTTGTACCCGATATGGCGATAGGCTTGCCCCCTATCACATCTGGGACGGAACTAAGCTCGGCGAAATGTGGGTGTTCTAGTTCGCTAGTGCGCCTCTGCCTACCTCTTCAGGGATACAGGCGTGAGCTTATGTATGTATGTATGTATGTACCTATTTATTAGTAGACATTGTTGAGCAAATCTGGAAATCTTTCGGGTAGGCCTATGTCCAGCAGTGGATGTCCAGTGGCTGATGATGATGCAAGGTAAGCCTTAAGGAATCGTGTTGTATGGATCCTGCACCACTGTAGTTTAGTTACATGTTTATAGGCTTTGTGAATTGAAAGAAGTAGACGGCGCAAGATATTACAACGGCTTTTAATATGAGTAGTAAAAGCATCACACAATCACTTACGAACCCAAAAATTGCTTTACGAGTTTTTAAATGCACGAAAACATCAGGAACACTGCTGATAAACACTCGGCAGAATCAACGATCACATCGCCTGGGTTATTATTTTACGTGGCGTAAAAATAAATTAAAACGCTCCTGATGGCGGTGTAAACAACGCTAAAGTAGATTTGCGAGCATTGTGTTGAATAATTAAACGACGTGCGCCGGCTTTCGACAGATCGCTGGCTTATTGACTTCTCACAATTAAAAGTTCCCTCTTCAATTTACAATTAACCTTCGCATTTTTCGTATTAATTATGCAAATGGTTGGTGTATGAGGCCTATTTTTCTAGCTGGCATTTAGCGTTCAGTCTTGTGTATACTTGTTTGTGATATATGGAATATTACGATAACTGCATTTGGTATTCACACGCAAACAAAATAGCGTGACAAATTCTAGTTTATGAGGAATAAAGACATATTCCAACTTATAGAAAAATGTACCGGTTATATTGGTAATGTTGCCGGTTACTTAACTCCCGTTAAAAAGCCAAAGCTACTCATCACAGTGTCATCAAATCATGTTAGAAAAGTTCGTGATTTATACAAAACTAAGATTCATATAGACATTGAAATAAAACTAGTATATAGTATATAGTCTGACCCGTAACAACGAAGACTGCAAAGCCTTCGAAACGTCGGGAATAAAAATTAAAACCTAATCGTGATAGAATCCGTAAAAATAGTTTTATTTCGATGTATAATATTCGCGTAAACGACATTTAGTAGTAGTTGTAGCGTGGGAAAGGGAACGTAAGAGGAAGTGTGTGAGAGAGAGAGCATTAAGTGTGCAAGTGAGACAGATATAGGAAGAGGTTGACAGAAAGCAGGAAAAAACAATAATGGAGAAAATAGTGTAAGACGACGCGAGAAGTGATTAATTAAAATAGCATGTTAAACTAAAGAAGTTTTATTTGTTGAAGAGACCGAATCCCACATAGGTATACGTACTGACATACAATAAAAATAAATCTTTAGTCAACGAAGACAAAGAATTAGAATCTTACGTACGCTCTTTCCTATACAGTCGGGTAAAATCGTGAGGTCTCTACCGAAAAGGATGTTTGATCCGTAAATATTTGTTCCAGGTCTGGGTGTTGTGGAACCGAAGACATATAACACCGGGTTGGGATCGTGTGTGTTTATCGTTTAAATGTTTGTAACGGTAAGGGAACAGTAAATAATTAAAATTTCACCCTGCTATTTAAAAATGCAATGATAACTCAGTTGCCGAGATCAACCGCCGAATGTTCATACACTTAAGGTCACCTTATGTCGATTAAGGCCGCTTTATCTGTCAAAATTGTATGGCGAAAATCAATGTAAGAAGCCGTCAAAGTTGAGTAGCGTTTTACCATTCGAGCGTAAAGTCGCCAAATCGACACGCACACATTTCAAAATTTTCGAAGTTATGCTATTTATTGTGAGTTATCGGGAAACATTACTAGGAAACCTGCATAACTGAGAATTCTTTCTTCTTTTTCTTTTAAAAATAATGGCTTCCACGCATATGCGATGATTTAGCCAATGTCAAGACAAATAGAGCAATTATGTTTTCGTAATTGTTTTTTAATTATGTTTTGACTGCCTCGGTGGCGTGGTGGTATTTCGGTACGACTACGATTCTGAGGTCTCGGGTTCGATCCCCGGGTCGGGCAAAGTGATATTGGATTTTTCCATATCAGCCCGGAGTCTGGAATTTGTGCCCGATATGGCGATAAGCTCGCCCCCTATCACATCTGGCACGGAACTAAGCTCGGCGAAATGTGGGTGTTCTAGTTCGCTAGGGCGCCTCTGCCTACCCCTTCGGGGATACAGGCATGAGCTTATGTTATGTTATGTGTTATGTTAAATGATTATAAATATTGATTTGAGATCAATCAAGATCTTATATTGAACAAGTACTTATGAGTAACCTTTCAAAAAAAGATAAAAGGTACAAATTTGTAACATGTATAATGTAACAAGTGTACTGTAATAAGTGTATGTTTGGTCGATGTGTCAGGTTAAAACAAATTAAAAACCAAAGACTTAGATGTTCTCATACAATCTATATATTATTAAAATATCACAATAATTATAACTATGTTACTTTTATTTTTATAAAATAAGTACAGAGCGGGTCGTGAGCCTACTGGATTCGCTATCGTTCAATGCTCGAGTACATTTAATTTTGATGTTATGATAGTAAACTGTTACCACAAATACAAATGTAAAGAAAAGTAAAAGGGGCGCCACCAGCCTCCGGGACAGACTGGAAATGGAATACGGAGGTACCTTCTAAAGGGTTTGCGGAGTGGAACTCGCAGCCAAGTCCGAGCACAACCTCATATAAAATGGAGTGATCCACCAAACACGTGGACACCAACACGACGCGGCCACGCGCTCAGAGTCACCCACGCAGCTGGCCCTGGACCGCACCTCACCCAGGCAATGCAGTCCACACCATGGAGACCATCCAGAAAGGATAGTAATATCCAAGAAGGCCCCTTGAGGGAACGCGAAGGATGCTTCAAGATCGATGTCCTAAGCTGCCGACCTCAGCCTTAGGACCTTCTGGTTATCAGTTGGTACCGAAGCCCTTTTCTTGAGAGCTTCGATCTGCGAGCATCGATTTCGTTGGTGCCTCAAGGCGGGCCGCAGCAGTGACCTTTCGACACCGACAGCGCTCTCATGCAGCGCTTCGGTACCAACTGATAACCAGAAGGTCCTAAGGCTGAGGTCGGCAGCTTAGGACATCGATCTTGAAGCATCCTTCGCGTTCCCTCAAGGTATGGACACGTGTATTTTTTATAGTCACCAATCACATGGTGCTTTTGTGTTTCTAAGGTTATAACCTGGAATTTATTGGTTCCAGGGGCCTTCTTGGATATAACTATCCTTCCTGGATGGTCTCCATGGTCTGGACTGCATTGCCTGGGTGAGGTGCGGTCCAGGGCCGGCTGCGTGGGTGACGCTGAGCGCGTGAGCGTGTCGCCGCGACGTGTGGGTGTCCACGTGTTTGGTGGATCACTCCATTTTATATGAGGTTGTGCTCGGAGTTGGCTGCGAGTTCCACTCCGCAAACCCTTTAGAAGGTACCTCCGTATTCCATTTCCAGTCTGTCCCGGAGGCTGGTGGCGCCCCTTTTAGTTTTCTTTACATTTGTATTTGTGGTAACAGTTTACTATCATAACATCAAAATTAAATGTACTCGAGCATTGAACGATAGCAAATCCAGTAGGCTCACGACCCGCTCTGTATTTATTTTATAAAAATAAAAGTAACATAATTATAAATAGTGTGATATTTTAATAATATATAGATTGTATGAGAACATCTCGGTCTTTGGTTTTTTAATTTGTTTTAACCTGACACATTGACCAAACATACACTTATCACACCACACTTATTACAGTACACTTGTTACATTATACTATACATGTTACAGTGGCGCCCAACGTGGGGCTTGCTGGCTTTCTTTCTTTTTAATACTGGAAGCATTTGCCATGTCATTCCGCTATGGTGAATAGTTCATTGCTCGTTTACTGATGTTTATGATTTTGTAACTATAATAATTTGTTATACCACATGTTAATATAATAAAAAGCGAAATAACATCATTCACAACCATTTACACAGGTTGTGAATGATTGTGTATTGTCCTTGAATATTGTATGACATTGTTTTGTGCTATTCTGAATCTAAAAATAATATTGATTTGTATTAATAAAATTAAATTGTAATTGTTATTATGCAAATTTAAATTAATAATTTTCAACTTAGGAATTTTGTACCAGAATTTTTTATAACTACCCTCAACTTAAAAAATAATTTTAAATTTTAATTTAATTATTTTATTTGAGCTTGTATTGTTTATTGTGTAACATATTTCAAATCAATTGTATCAACATGTTGGAGGAACGTCCTATTTGTTTTAATCTTTTACTTAAGGATGAATTGCAGTATGAAGTCATGGTTCGGGATGTTGCCCCGGCCACTGATGTTAAAAGTTTAAGACTTCAAATTAGGCAATTAGCTAAGGAGTTACCTCCATGTTCTATTGATACATTTGAGGGTGATATTAAGGAGGAATTAAAAATTGTAAATGGGAAACTGGAAGAGCTATCTCGTTCAATTTTTGAACCTAAGCGTTCACAAACTTTAAAATTTTTAAACCGTGCCCAAGCGTTGTCACACCATTTATATCACCGTTTGTCACGTATTGTACTTATAGATTCTGAGGTTGCCACATATAGGGATTGTACCTTAAGGCTTAATAAGATCTTATCCTCACTTGACACTATGGTTGCTGGATTTCAGGCAGGTCCTGCCCAGTCCAAGAGTGCTGAGGCGTGTGCACCAGTTCCTGAGGCTTCAGTGGTGAGACATAAGAGCCAAATGGTGAGTTCTCTGAATTTAAAATATGATGGCAAATCGTGTATTAAAGTTTTTCTGCAACGTCTTGAGGAACTTTGTGATGCTCGTACCATTTCAGTCGCTAACCGTTTCGCTTCTGCGGTTGAGTTATTTGATGGTGAAGCTTTAACGTGGTACAGAGGAATTAAGGATCGTGTTTTTTCTTGGGAAGAATTGAAGCAGGCCTTGATTGATGAATTTTTGCCTTACGATTTTGATCGCCGTTTGCTGAAGGAGATTCGCAATCGTACCCAGGGTCGCACGGAGAGAATTTCCACCTACATAAGCGTCATGCAAAATTATTTCGGGCGACTTAGCACTCCGCTTCCTGAGGATGAAAAATTCGACATCATTTTTAATGGCATCCGACCCAAGTACTCTGTTCCGTTGGCTCTCCACACAATTGAGGACTTGCCCACGCTTAAAAGACTTTGTCGTTGTTTGGAAGCTAGTTAGCAACGTTCTGATTCTTTTACAGAACCTCCGAAAACCTCATCCTGTTTATTAGCTAAGGACTTATGTTACACAGGGAGTTCGAAACCCCGAGTGGAAGTAGCTAGTTTTGCGAACCCTTGTCCGCGTTGTAGAGTTAACACGCACAGTCTGAGGGATTGCCCCTCCCGAGAAAAAGTTTGCTTCCGCTGTGGCAAGAAGGATTATACCGTTCGCACTTGTCCAGATAGCTCCATCGCGGGTTCTAATCCCAAAAAGATTTCTAAAAAGCCGAAAAAACTTAGTGACCGGTACCAACATAATAAGTCTAATCGTCCTCATTGTAGTATCTTTGAGAATACTAACAATGCAGCAAAGAGTACTACGGATGTTAGTAAGCCTAATGCTTTTGTCTCTCCGAGTATTTCATCGGTACCGCATCATAAAGGTCAAAGAGATGAGCGTCCTCACCTATCGGTAGAAATCCATGATAGGGTATTTAATGGTTTGTTGGATTCTGGTTCATCTATATCTATTTTGGGTTCAGAATTAATTGACTTATTTTTGTCTTTGGGTTGTTCTCTTAACCCTTGTGCTGACTTTACGCACATTACTACCGCTACTAATTCCCAAGCTAAGGTTCTTGGTTGTTTTACTTTACCCGTCAAGGTTCGGAACTTGACTCGTGTTATTACCTTTTATGCCATACCAGACGTTACTACACCTCTTATTTTGGGAGTTGATTTTTGGAAGGCTTTTAATATAGCTTCTCAATTATTTGAGAATTTTTCAACAGACTCTCCGAAAGATAGTGCAGTTAGCGTCTCGGAAGTGCGTTTGCCTTCAAATTCAGGACAATGTGGACTTACTCCTGATCCACCTCAGATTAAATCTATTGTTGTACCTAATCGTAAAGACTCTGTAAATGTTTCACCAGACGCGCTAACGCGTCCTGTCCCACTTCTAGAAATTGAAAAAAGCGATTGGTACAACAAAATTTTTCAAAAATGTAGGAATCTTCCCACCTCTTGTCCGAATTACTCTATTGTTGATGGTAAACTCTTTCGATATTCCAAAAGTAAGTTTCGTTGTTCTAATCGTTTTGTTTGGAAAGAAGTTATCCCTTCTGACCAACGCCCAGACTTAGTTAGTTCTTGTCATTGTGGTGAACTGTCGCATTTGGGTTCTTATAAAACGTATCAACGACTATCTTTACACTACTTTTGGCCTGGCATGTATCGAGATGTGATGGAATTTGTCAAGGGATGTGACCAGTGTTCTGTATACAAGCAGTCGCAGAAACCACTTTCTGGCCTGAGTGAGACTTTTACAAAGGGTGAATTTGCTTTGAGAAGAGCTCACGTTCGGAGTTCCAGAAACTACAGTAAAGGTCGGAGTACTGCCGAACATCAGGTAGGTGATATTGTTTGGAAGAAACCTTTCCCCTTGACAGATGTAGATAAATTCTTCATGGCGAAATTAGCACCTCGTTATGGAAAATGTAGGGTTGTTTCTAAACACTCCCCCTTAGTTTATGAGTTGGAGAGTGTTGCAACTGGTAAAAGTATGGGGTCCTGGCATATCCAGCACCTCAAGAAAGTTTGAATCACTTTCTTTTCTCTTTTCTCTGGTCATTGGACGCGCAACCCGATTTTCTTGGATATCTCGCTGTGCCGCCAATGTCTCAGTACCTTTAGTAAGGAAGTCAGTACCTGACTGTTAGCATTTGCTCGTAGTATTTTTGCAAATCGCTAGCATAGTGTCTTAGGATTGGCTTGGAGAGTAGTAATGCGATACAGTCTCTGCTGCTTTAAAGCAAGTGACTGGCCGCAGTATCGTGATTTTTTTTATTTTTTTGCCTTATTATGCTGAACTATTTTTGTTAGCATAGGGAATCCATCGACACATTGTCGTGGGTTCGATTTTGGTGGTTGTTTTGTGTCGAGTGTCACCTTTTATTGGTGTGGTAGCTAACCTACCACTTGATACAATTTTTTTTTTTGTTCTTGTTGATTCTGCAGTTGTTGGACGCTACTGTTCGCCTCGATGCGTCGCCAACGACTTAGTAGTAACGAGTTTTGTAATGTTGAGTGTTATATTTTATGTGAGTATGGTAATACACTCACTAACGCTCGGCAGGTTTTTTGTTGTTGTTTTAGTTCCGGTATCCTGTAGTAGCTGGACGCATAGCCCGATTGGTACGTATCATCTCGCTATGTCGCCAGCAACTCGGTCCGTTGATTTGTGTTTTTTTTTTTGCTTGTTTTAGGTCAGAGTTGTGGTCTTGGGTTGTAGAGAGCTGGAGGACCAGCGTTAAATTTTGCAAGCAAAATTTCCCTAGGGAGGGGGGTACTGTAACATAAAAAAAAAATGTAATCGATTAGTTAAGACTACGTTGGCAGAACGACTCGTGTTCCTTGGGTAATTAAAAAAAAAAAAGAGTTCATTTGACATTGTGCTTTGTCAGATTGACAGATGAGTTATGAGTTATTTAGATGTCGATCGGTATGATTAATCATGTTATTAATTGTGATTTGTGATTTGGACTTTTGTTTTGCGTCATGGAGTTTTGTCTATTGCCTGGCGCAAAGGTATAAAAAGCTCGGCCTCCCAATCGGGCGTCCCTTTTCTTGAGAGCTTCGATCTGCGAGCATCGATTTCGTTGGTGCCTCAAGGCGGGCCGCAGCAGTGACCTTTCGACACCGACAGCGCTCTCATGCAGCGCTTCGGTACCAACTGATAACCAGAAGGTCCTAAGGCTGAGGTCGGCAGCTTAGGACATCGATCTTGAAGCATCCTTCGCGTTCCCTCAAGGTATGGACACGTGTATTTTTTATAGTCACCAATCACATGGTGCTTTTGTGTTTCTAAGGTTATAACCTGGAATTTATTGGTTCCAGGGGCCTTCTTGGATATAACTATCCTTCCTGGATGGTCTCCATGGTCTGGACTGCATTGCCTGGGTGAGGTGCGGTCCAGGGCCGGCTGCGTGGGTGACGCTGAGCGCGTGAGCGTGTCGCCGCGACGTGTGGGTGTCCACGTGTTTGGTGGATCACTCCATTTTATATGAGGTTGTGCTCGGAGTTGGCTGCGAGTTCCACTCCGCAAACCCTTTAGAAGGACCAGCCTCCGGGACAGACTGGAAATGGAATACGGAGGTACGTATTCCATTTCCAGTCTGTCCCGGAGGCTGGTGGCGCCCCTTTTAGTTTTCTTTACATTTGTATTTGTGGTAACAGTTTACTATCATAACATCAAAATTAAATGTACTCGAGCATTGAACGATAGCAAATCCAGTAGGCTCACGACCCGCTCTGTATTTATTTTATAAAAATAAAAGTAACATAATTATAAATAGTGTGATATTTTAATAATATATAGATTGTATGAGAACATCTCGGTCTTTGGTTTTTTAATTTGTTTTAACCTGACACATCGACCAAACATACACTTATCACACCACACTTATTACAGTACACTTGTTACATTATACTATACATGTTACAAATTGAAAGTAGCTATTTCTTTGATTTCCGTTACTTCGACAGTTATAACTTATAGCTACAACAGTACAAAGGGTTGTTTATACTTATAACTTGTTGAGTGCCAAGAAGGTATACTTAGACCTTTATTTTATTGTTTATGCCGTCGGGCCTACCTAAGTAATAGTAAAGTCCCATTCTTTAATGCCCCGAAGAAGGTTTAATAGATGTTTTGGGGCTTATATAAGTTCTTGTAGCGATGATAGTATGATTTTGATTGTGATGAATAAATATTATCATAAAATATCTATTCATTTTACTTATAGTAAATCTTATTTAATTAATTTTACTCTAATTTAGTTGCGTTGCAAAAAATAAATAAATATCGATATAAACTACCTGGTTGATGATGCCACATCACTAGAAAATTGTCACATCGACTTGTCGCGTACAATACATACTTATTAGATATGTACCTATTTTTCTAGGTTACATACAGGATACTGTATGTAACCTAAAAAATAGGTTCTAGGTTTTATAGATATATGAAGCCATTCTTTTCAGCCTGACCTGTAGTACAGCAAGGAGACCAGGGCATGAAGCAGCAGGTTGACTAGATGGTAGCCCGCCGGTTGCAGGCCATGCACCGCGTAGTTCCATCGGAACGTCAGCACCGTCAGCGGACGGTACGATTTGTGGGATTGTTCCTGTAACAAAAACATTAATTCCATTTAACAATCTTGGTCTAGTGGCAGCATATATGGTCTATGGACCGTGTCCTGGGTTCGATTCCCAGGTCGGGCAAAGCGATTATTCTAATTTAATTTGCCCGGGTTTGCATTACCTAGAGGGGGATGAAGTACGACAGGCAGCCCGTCGAAAAAATAAACCAATTAATTTCTGCAACATGCTTGATAGAGTGTGTAGCGGGCATAAGGGCAGGTAGTAAGAGATTTAACAATTTGAGCTTGACTTCATTTTATATCGCCTGACTTGGGGTGTGAGCCCAGGACCTCAATTATCTTAGCCAATGTATAGGTACTGCAACTAGACATTGGCCTCATTGAGATCGTATTTTTATTTTTATACTAACATACTATAGAGGTAGAGTTAGACTAACACTTCTTTCACATGGGGATAAGTAGAGACAGTAGATTTCTTGCATCATCATTAGAACGTCCAGTGCTGGACAAAGACCTTCCCCAAAAGTAATATTTGAAAAATGACACTTAGCATACAAATATAACATTTAATATACTACTCGTAATACGTGTTTTTATTAACGTTTAGAAACTCCGGAAATTACCTAGAGTTACTCTCGTAAGCATCACCCGGAACTCCATTGATGTGAGCGTACAAGGAAAATGCTTTAACATAACAACCCAAAGTAACAGCGGACCTGCACAATACGTATGAAATACCATTTAGAATGATATGGGTTGAAACGTGGATGACGTCTAAAACATGAATACACCCACGGACGTGAAAAAAAAGATGGATGGAGCGCTAGAAACATTGAAAATGAAGCAGGGTTTTCGGCCATTACGTATCGATAGATCGAATAGTAATCGATAAATAATCGATAGTCCGTGAATACACCTAAAATATAGTTATTCTGTAAAAGATGCTATGAAGTAACGCCAATGAATCATTCAGTTCTTTTTATTTCCACTGAGTAATAAATATTTTAACAGTCATTGTTCCGATAGTCATCTCTGACCCGTGACCACGAAGACTGCAAAGCACGAAACGTCAGGCATAAAAATTAAAACAAATCGTGATAGAATCCGTAAAACTAGTTTTATTTAAATGTTCTTTGATATCACCACAGCATTATGGTCATTAAATCGACCTATCCAAAGAATAAAGTTACATATGATAGTTAATCGAAATTGCTTTTATATTTTTCTGAGCTTAAATTAACCTATATATTTAACAAATACTAGTATTTTTTTAAATTTATGACATAATAACAAGTTAAATTATGACATAGCTTAAAAAAATATTCACTAGTTAAATATACAGGTCAATAAATAAGCTCAGAAAAATAAGAAAGCAATTTCGATTCATTATCACATGTAACTTTATTCTTTGGATAGGTCGAAATGTTGATACTATTAGTCATTATAGGTCCCCAATGGTGAGATACTGCAGGGGTTTCCAGTATCCCATTAGCAGGGACCCCTGCAGTTCACCAAAGGGGAAAAAAAAAATGTCATTATAGCAGCTTCCAACGGGCGCCAAACAGCCTCTGTGGTTAGATCCATACGAATACATATTAGGCTTAGCATATGCGGTTAACCGAGCGCACTAAATGTAATGAAAATGTATTAATGGAGTGCTTGACTGTGTCAAAAATAAATCACGTGGTCTCTGGCTAGTTGTGCCGAGTGAAATATGGTAGTTAGAAATGCTGCCATTTTCGGTACCAAGTTAGCGTGCATTCGGTCTGTGGTGAAGAGTTAAAATTTTCAAATGAAAGACGGTGCTGAGATTTCATGTTTCGTTATTTTTTCGCTAATGCATTTGATTGCAGTATTATTGGCTTTAACGTCACACATATAGTCCTAACCCCATACTAAGATACGAGTCTTATGTCCTGGGTGTTAAGAACTACGAGAGACTTTCGGTCTCACAATACTCAGACCCGAAACAAATATCTGTGGATCACACATTTGTCTTGGTGCGGGAAACGAACCCGCGGCCTTTTGTTTCACAGCCGACCATTCACCCGCAGCAACATGGAGGCTATAAAAAAGTGACGATCGAGAACCTATTTTCAAATTCAGTTGATTAGTAAGTCGCTCCACACATATAAGAATGTTGCAAACAATATCGCAATACAGGTACAAAATAGTTCCAAACACATCAACAATACATGAATGGACTATACGTTACACGTACAAAAATACGGCTGTCTCATAAAAATGATTCATAACCTGCAAAATTAGCAAGTGGGGCATGCGGGCCGCTCCTTCTTTAAATGGAATTCCACGTCAGGTTAGGTGGGTAGTTGCGTAATGGCTCCCCATATATCACTAACAACAATACGTTGGCACTAATAAATATCAGTTGTCACAACTTCCAAAATGCTATTAAAGCGGGTTTTAGGCGAGAAAGTGATTTTTCAAACGTGACCGTTTTGGTTTCGCTGTTCAGTGTACACGTTTATGATTTGTTTGAGGGTTTGCGATTTGTTCAGTAAAGTGTACACAGTACGAAAACCTTGTGGATATGTATTTCCATATAGAAGTTGGTATGAAATTTAAAACATTTTTGAATACACAAAGCAAGTTTTTGTATACCCGATAAGTAGTTAGCTGAAAGTAGTTTGTTCAGAATCAGTAATATAATACAATAATATCGTTTTATCACTCTTATGCATCAATATAATATACCCTAGATGCACAGTTCTTTGCAAATATCCTCCTAAAAGGTGGTCTCAGGAATAAAACAAAGAAAAAGATCACAAGTTCTTATTAAATCAACACAAATATTAACCTATGCACGTGTAATAAAGTAGCTTTTTAAACGAAATGAGCAAGCGTTCTTAAATTTGAATTTTGAAATTTAGAATTCCATCGGCGTCGGACTGTATGCAAAACGAGTGCTTAAGCACTCCTTTGCTGTCCCATTTTCCGAGCGTCAACTGTGCATCTAGGTAAATAATATATCGATGTTATTATGTTATATTTTGCCCTAAAACCAGAGTCAAAATTCTTGCAAGTTGGAAACTTCATTATTACGTTTATAAAATTTGCTGAACTCAAACGCTCGAGTCGCTAGCCTACTGACACTGTAAGGAGGCGCAAAAAGGTGCTCTTGAATTAATTGGAAAGACAGGACAATATTCGTAGGCTGTCTCCGTGTGTGTTTACGCTATCCATATTATTTTGTATTTTGCTTGAGCTTTAAGGTAAAAACTTATGCTGTAAATTTTCTTCAATTTACGACATCTATACATAGTATTGTTTTTTGAGGGATTTACTCCGTATTCCTTCATAAGATCTAGAGTAAATTTATATGGGACTACCCTTGGTCTGAACACTTGGACTAAAATTGGTTCACATAAAAATACATTTACAATCGCCTGCCTGCTTGACATCAAACGTCCCTAATAATTCTTAAGAGTAAAAATAAACATTTCTTTAATTTCATACTATCTGCGTCTTGTAAAAGAATCGCTTATTTTATCTCTTTTCCAATAATTTTACAGAATTGTCTGAGGGCAAAGAGGACGTTTTTCAGCAATGCAGATAAAAGTCTTCAATGTCTATGTAGTCTGCGAATGCTATGTCTGAGGTAAGGCGCTGCCCAATTGCTAAGTGAATCACAATCATGAAATCGGTCTATATTATAATAGTGTAAGGCATAGTTTGAAGATTTTTAGTGTATTGATAAAACTGTGAGAATCTTACAATCGAATTTTAAAAGGTATTCATCGAAGGAATTAATTGAATTCCCCATAGGCATGAGGAAGGTCTTTGTTCAGCATTGGACATCATTTGGATTATGATGATGATTAGTGAGAGTACAAAAGCAAATTATAACCTTGTGTCATACCGCTCGTTGGTAAAGTTTATTTGATAATCAACGAGAGTATTAAAAGTATATAATTTTTGAATATGTTCGACCATGCGTTAAAATATGAGTTTATTTTGATATCAACTGAATTCAACTAAATAATATTAAATGAAACAAATACGCACTATGTGTTATAAGCCAATGTTAGCAAAAGTTTAATGTTTTTGATATTTTAATGAATAATTTCTCGGAGAGAAATAATTATGAATTCCGAAACAAAACTACCAATGCGGTGTTTGTTTGTAATATTAAATTCTGAGAATCTACGGTTCATTTTATTATTAAGTCTGCAAATTCATTCTGCAAACTTTTTTTATGATTCATTGATAATTCAGAATATTCATACTATTAAGAATATTGCAACGTGGGTTTATAAATCAAACAGTTTTTCAGATACTCAAACATTCATTTCCAACGTATTCCACATATCCAATATCTCATTAAAAGCTTCCTTGAATAACATAACATTGTAAACAACATGTATGTCAAACTCTATTCCAGTACACACTGAACGAGCGAACAAGTTCAAACATATTCCATTGGTACATCAATTAGTCTAACCGCGGATGCGACTCGAATGCAACCTTATCGAGTAAACCGATTCCCGACAAACTGTATGAGAAACTAAGGCGGATTGTACACGATAGCTTTTAACAGCTCTATCTGTGCACAAAGTAGTGGTTACACGCCCTTTGTGCTGGACATGGGACGACTTCAGTAAATGTTCAACCGAATCTAAGCATACGCTCTTCAATCGATAGTCATTGACCGAAATGTGAGCGTAGATTTTGGAATTGATTAATATAAGGTTATATTTTCTGTATTCTATAAGGGCGACTTGCACCACTACTATGTAACGAATTACATGTCCTTCATATATTTCTATTTCAATTTAACTTGAGGTTAGGACTAACCGTAGGTTAGTAATAGTGGTGCAAGTCGCCCTAAATGTTTTGCCAAACCCTCACTTTTATCAAGATGGTCATCCTTTACGCCAATTTTAGTAGATCATAAGAATTTGGGCTTGAGTGGTAGAGCCACGCTGTAAAAAGTAACGTCTATAGCTCGAATGGGCCGGCTCGACCGGTTAGATATCAGTGTCTCACAGAAAACCGACGTAAAGTGGCAGCTTACTGTCGCGTTTCGTTCGGTGAGTGAGATTTCCGATGGCCCATTTCCACCCTCCCTTTCCCAATCCCTTTTCCCTCCCCTTCCATTCCCTTCTTTTAGGTTGGCAACAAACCCATGATTCTTTTCTATCTTATCCTACACTCTTACTAATGCATCGCAAAGCATAGAAATTGAGTCTATAAGCTAATTAGGTCTTTGTGGATTCTTAATTAAAAGAGAATTCACTAAAAATAAAACAAAATTAGCCGACTAATTAATGTTATAAACCATTTAGAAATTTTATTTCAAAAGACACTGAACAAAGCCATAACAAACGCTCGTGTTGAAAGCATAAAAAACTAATCTAAGAACTACATTGCAACACTCGCTTAAAACATTTTATTAAAAAGGTTATTAAATAGCTACTTTATTTTACACTTAAGTATATGCTTTTGTAGCGGCGTGTGTACACAAAAGCGTGTTTTACTCTTTTTTATTTAGCAAAGGGGAAGAAAACGTCTAAAGCACCCACGGACCAAAGAGTCGAGGCGGAAAAAACCGCCCGGAGCTAAAGGTCGTCTTTGCGCAATCCCGGCTCGATACAAGCTCCTATTGCATAGAAAAAAGCAATTTAGACCTTTTATAATGCAGGGTAAAATGTGGGCAATAATCGAAGCAACTACTAAGACAAATGGCAGTAAATTAATGAAAAACCATGAGGATTTGCTTACTAAAGCTCAAACTGCCAATTATTTTTTTACTTTATTCATCATCATTATCATCAGCCATAGGACGTCCACTGCTGGATATAGGCCTCTCCCAAAGATTTCCAGATTGACCTGTTGGAAGCGGCCTGCATCCAGCGACTTCCTGCGACCTTTATCATGTCGTCGGTCCACCTTGTAGACGTCCTACGCTGCGCTTGCCGGTGCGTGACCACTCGAGAACTTTTCTGCCCCATCGGCTATCAGTTCTACGAGCTATGTGCCCTGTCCACTGTCACTTCAACATGCTAATATTCTGAATTTATTAAGTTCAGAAAAAAATAATAGTCACAACAAACATGGTGACAACGAATATTATCCTGTCTCCAATGAATTCACGGGAAACGTCTCTGCGGGCGTGGTCTTTTGTACTAACTGCGGCCTGAGCAGGAAAATTTCTAACAACCGTAAATGTATTCGAACTCGATGCGCGTCTATGAAATTTGTATGAAATATTAACCAAACGTCATCAGTGCGCAGCGAACTCGAATACATTTACATTTACATTAGTTTTTTTGTGCTCGGGCTACTGAAATGTGCCAGTAGTCTAGCGACTCGCGCGTTTGAACTCAGCTGATTTTATAATAATAATGATGGAGATCCAATTTGCAAGATTTTTTACTCTAGGTTTGGACAAAATATAACATATACCTCTATGTTAAAAACTATAGTAATGGATTATATTACTGATACTGAACACACTACTATCTATTTTTGAGTATACTAAAACTCGCGCTGTATATCAAGTCCCTATCAGTGAGTAAATACTCGTAATTTATTGTTGTGCAAAATAGGGCGTTTCGTGCGAGTGAGCCAAGATTCCAACTTTCTTCCAAATGTTAGATAACAATTTGGATTTGAATTGTGTTGAATTCGCTTTTGTCAATTTCGCGAAATCGGAGGTTGTTATAACTTTGGGGAGTTTGTTGCTTAGTTATTTAACATGACGCCGTATTTTTCACAATTTGCGTAGAATGGTTGTAGCGTGATGGATTATAAGTTTTAGATTTTTGTATGTGATGTATGGATATGATGAATATGTAAGAAATTTTGATGTAATAAATTCTTCAAACCAGTACCAGAATTTAAACACATGAATGAGTTCGACTTGGGTATTCTTCGATATTCTTTCACTTTTATCCAACTTTTTAGAATTTGCGGTCGACTCAACACACTTTGGAAGCATGTTGCAGAAAAGATTCGGATTTTAATTTTTATGAACGTATATCTGCCTGAACTCAGCTTCTCTCTGACGGGAAAAACCACCCCGCCGGACCTAGGAATTCAAGCCAGCACCTCCCGGTTCACAGCCCATACATGCTGCCACTAAGCCAAGGAGACGACAAAGCGGAACGGGATAACGAACTTTTCCGGAAAAAAACATTTCCTTAATTATCAAAATGGGATCCCCCATTACCTTTAAGATTGCCTACAATGAGAGCTGAACACGCACCACGAATGTTATTCCAAACAGCTCTAAGGGAAATGGTCGTGATGACAATTCACCTATCCTTCGTAACATTATAATATCGCGGGTGTCAAAAGGTTCGGTCACGTAATGATGTGTCAGTTTTCTGCTGGTGTCTGCGAGACTCGACGAAAATTGGGTTCCTTTATTGATAACAAGAGGAAAATGTCAAAGGATTGTGTAACTCTGCGAGGGCGGATTCCATTCCTAATGTATACGAGACGATAGAGATGACGTCATAAATTGACGTAGTTATCGTATAATGCTTTCTTAAGTTTATGCGAATGTTAAAAGCCAATAAAAAAGAATTATCGAAATTCGATTAATAGTTCCGAGAAATACGTGGACAAACATACATACATTTGTGAAATTTGGCACAATTGTTCAGAAGCCTACATATCCGAAAATTATGCAATTCTGAAAATATTACATACATACGGGTCGAATTGATATTTTTTTTTTAAATAAAAACAAATCGCAATAGAATCCGTAGAAAGTAGTTTTATTTCATTGCATAGTCTAAATGTTGATGGTCGCTGCTTCGCCTATTTTTTCGTGTGGTAGAGCCACGCTATGGTAGATATATAGAGACAGATATGTTTACAGTAGAAATACCAGTTCAGTGTTCAGGTAGAGGTTCAGTGCTTGAGGTTTTTGGTGTCTCTACTTCTCTTTCCCCCATTCTTTGTCAGTTCTTTAATCTTTTCACATGTCTGTGGTACCCTGAGTTGGACCATTTCCTCTATCTTTGTAAAAAAAAAACGGGGAAGTGATTGTGTAAATATTTTCGCCCATACAAATTCTTCAAAATCCAACAATACTTTTTCAAAACGCACAAACCTCTTAATACAGAAGTAGATACGCAGCCATATAGAGCCGGTTCCTTCGCGACCCTATGAAGTGCCGTATTGCATCGTAGCTGACACAATGAAACTTTTTTCATTTCGCCCTAAACATCTGGCCTTGCCACTTTGCAATCGTAATTATATACTGAGAATTGTATCATCGTAATAGAGAAATAACGCCTTACCTATAAAAATATTTAAGCGCTGCTTATCTTTAACCATGCTTTGTCCCTTTCATTTCTAAACAATGTAACGCAAGGAAAAAAGTGACAAGCTATTATTAGCGAAAATATAAGAGAAAATGTTTTATAAGTTAGGCCCATTCTGTCTCGGTAGCGTAGTTGTATTTCGGTACGGCTACCGTCCTGAGGTCTCGGGTTCTATCCTCGGGTCGGAAAAAGTGATAATGTTTTTTTTCAATATCAGTCTGGAGTCTGGAATTTGTGCACGATATATGTTCGCCCTCTATCACATCTGGGACGGAACTAAGCACGGCGGGTGTTCACTAAAGCATCTCTGCCTACGCCTTCGGGGATACAGGCGTGAGTTTATGTATAAAGTTTTCCGACTTTCTTTTACGTTAAGGCTTACGGCCTTTACGTAGACAGCACTAGACCGCTTAGGATGCTCCGGGAAACACTAAAGTGGTCCTAGTACCGTAGCTCAAAAGAATCTGTGGGTACGAGATGCGGTAGTCGGAATTTGTAGGAAAATTATTTTCTTACATAAAAATCTTGTTAGTGGTTGGTTTAAGTGTTGACATCAAATAAAATGGTTGCAAAAAGCAATACTTTTTTTTTTTATAGCAAAGACTGGCAAACGACCAGATGGGTCACCTGATGGTAAGTTATCTCCACCGCCCATAGACAAGCAAGACACAAAAAGAAACATGGGTGCGTTGCCAACCTAAAAGGCGGGAATGGAAGAGGAGGGAAAAGGGATTTGTGGTAAATAGGTCACCGGAAATTTCACTCACCAAACGAAACGCGACAGCAAGTTACCACTTTACGTCGGTTTTCTGTGAGACAGTGGTATCAAATCGTCGAGCCGGCCCATTCGAGTTGTAGACGTAACTGTCTACAGCGTGGCTCTACCACTCACAAAAATGGGTTAATTCCATCGGTTCCCAGATTGCTGATAGCCATGACATAAGACTTGTATCTTAGGCTGAGGTCTATAGAGCGACTTTGACTAAGTCTAAGTCAAAGAAACGAACTCAGTGAGGATTTAGACTATACAAATCGAACTTTTACTTAGTCCGAGTCATTTTTTACAAGTAAATCTTTACTTAGTCTGTCTGTCATTCGTGTTTTTCTTGTAAAAAATGACTCGGACTAAGTAAAAGTTCGATTTAAATATTCTAAATCCTCACTGAGTTCGTTTCTTTGACTTAGACTTAGTTGAAGTTCGCTCTATAGATCTTAGCCTATGGGCGACTTGTAGCACTGTTACTAATCTAGAGTTACACATTATCTCGACTTATCCTAGCTCACTCTTATCTTTAATCCAAGATTTGGGATAAAAAGAGATTTATCGCGGCGCTGCAAGTGACCCTACGTGCCCATGGCTATCCTCTGAAAATAAGAAATTCAATACAATATTTATTACATGTAAGCAAAGACTTCTATGTATTTACTAGACAAGCTATTTCGAAGTAAAATTGTGGCACATGACGGCGAGTGTTTGACGTTTCACGGCTAAGGAAGAGAGCAGATTTTTAACATACATACATAAGCTCACGCCTGTATCCCCGAAGGGGTAGGCAGAGGCGCACTAGCGAACTAGAGCACCCACATTTCGCCGAGCTTAGTTCCAGCAGATTTTTAAAGTGAGTTGAAGTCGATTAACAGAGACTTAGTGCGCACATTCTATGTACCGAACAGCCAGTCTAGTAGTATATACAGAAGTCTTCGCATGTAAGTTGTTTAATTAAT
This sequence comes from Clanis bilineata, assembly GCA_036417725.1. NCBI lineage: Eukaryota > Metazoa > Arthropoda > Insecta > Lepidoptera > Sphingidae > Clanis > Clanis bilineata. Next base: position 13,216,851 of record CM071149.1, on the reverse strand, counting down.
ACACGATACATATTTAGTAGTTTGTACAAATAATCTCAAATGAGAATATTTTCTTGTTTTATACTTTTAGGAGTGTGATTTTTCAGTAGTCGGTTCTAAGTTTTGAACTTATTTTTATATACTGATTTCTTAAGTTTACGCGAATATTATACATTGAAATAAAACTATTTTTACGGATTCTATCACGATTAGGTTTTAATTTTTATTCCCGACGTTTCGAAGGCTTTGCAGTCTTCGTTGTCACGGGTCAGACTGAGGTGTCATTTGTCCAAAAAAAGGTAAGTGTTACAATATCTACCTTCATTTTTAAACCAATTAATTAATTAATCAATTAAAACCTAATCGTGATAGAATCCGTAAAAATTGTTTTATTTCTTATTTTTATATGTTTATTAATTGTGGGATCAGAACTATGCTAGCTAAATGTCAAATGTCATGTCAAATAATAAAATGTTTATCATCTAGTTAAAAACACTAGTATGCGAGTTGCGTAAGAGATGATTAACTGCTTTACAAAAGACGGAGTTTTTTTCACAAACAACAATTTGTCATTGTCTGCGAATGGTGAAATTAAAAAAGACATTAAAATATTCACTATATTTAGCGGTGAGAGGTCTTTTTCGCGAACAAGGATAATACATTTTCATTTTTAAGAGACTTTGATGGATGGTGTGGATTATTTCAGTTTGTGTATATCCATATCATTTGATAATGCGCAAGATGCGAATGAGATGCTTTTATATTACAGGTTTGAGATATGTCAAGTGGTAATTGAACGAGGTAAACCTACCACCCAAGCGCCATTTTCTAAAAAATATTTCTTCATAAAGTTATCCGGAGCTGTATCCCTATACTTAAATTACTTAAACTTAAACTTAAAAAGTTGCAAATACGATGATAAGCTTCGTTTTCTCCATACATTTGACTACCAACGTTACCAGCAACTAGCACTAAACTACAACATAACATAACATAAGCTCACGCCTGTATCCCCGAAGGTGTAGGCAGAGGCGCACTAGCGAACTAGAACACCCACATTTCGCCGAGCTTAGTTCCGTCCCAGATGTGATAGGGGGCGAGCCTATCGACATTACGGGCACAAATTCCAGACTCCGGGCTGATATGGAAAAATCCAATGTGTTGGAAAAATCAAGTGATTAGCACTAAACTACAACTAAAATAAATGTAACTATGGAGATGCCAAAACATCGTCGTTTTCGAAAAATGAGATCACGTATTCGCACCGTAAAAAGTGCTCAAACGCGTACAGCTTGACAAAAAAGAGTATGACGCGGTGAAAATTGGAACTAAAACAAAATTATTTTTTATCTGACTTATTATTTTATTCTACAAATAATTTTCAGCTGGAAATCGAAAATCACCCCCAAAAGCCCATTTAATAACAATTACTAAAAAGAATACATTTTACGTCGTAGTATATTGGGTTGCCATATTATATTATGTGCCCTCATTAAATCCGTACTCTTTATTTCCAACCTGGAACCATCCGAAATACATACAATGCAAAAAGGTAAGTCGTTTGCATAGATAGTTCCAAGAATCCCCATCATAAACAATTTATTATCTACATCATCAGATATCTACAGATAGTAGGACATTAAACCCAGCAATAATTTCGTAAATCAATAAACAATTTTAAAATAAATCAAACACCGCGGACCGATACATCACCACGGCCAATTTTGGGACTGCCATTTTTCGTCGAAACGATTTACGATTGTCCGTTTCCAAAAGCCTGCAACCCGTAACCCTAGAAACATATTGGTCCACGTCATGCCGAAAATTAATAGCGTCGAACAGATTGCACGAGCCAGTTACGTCGCTGGGTGACAGTGTTGATTGATAGACCGTACAATGTTTAATTTTAACGAGCGATGTGTAGCACCGTTTAAAGTGCGATCAATAACGGGGTGCTTATAGTTTGTTAAAATAAAGTTTGTGTAAACGGTAATGTCGACCGTGAACCTTGGTTTTCAGGTCGCTCGATATTTTTCCTGTAGCTAGTCGCATACAAGATAGGAATTAAAAAAAAAATGGAAATTTGAAAAAGATAAGTCATAAGTCATAAGGTGATGTTTTTTCATTCCAAACGGTACCGGGTCGTAAAAGCTCTGTTTAGTTATTTTCGGCTCCAACAGGCGATTAAATCGTTCACTTTAAATGAATCTAAAATCCTTCTTTAATAGAGTTTTTCGTTCGTTCTCTTTATTTTCTAATTTCAAATGAAATCACAACACTATACTAGACGGCATTTTAAGTTCTTTAAGTTTTACAAAAAGCCCAGATTTAAATAATACGAAAAATATTTAAACCCCAATAATTATTCACTTTCGAACTTACCATAATATAATTAAGATATATCACATTGATATATTATTTACCTAGATGCACAGTTGACACTCGGTAAATGGGACAGCAAAGAAGTGCTTAAGCACTCTTTTTGGATACAGTCCGAAGCCGATAGAATTCTAACCCCCAAATGGTCAAACGCTGCCTAAATATTTAGGAGGGCCTTATCCATTTAAGCACTCGTTATTCTTCAATTTGGCATGGTCAAACAGAACCTATCTCTTCACATTAAATGTAAGCAGGACCCAGTTTAAGGCCCGCTTATTTCGTAAAACGGCATGGCCAACAACTGCCTAACGTTTGACAGCTATTTAAAGCCCGCTTAACTAGCATTTAATCGAGATTAGTTTGAGAGTACCTGCGACCAATCTCAAATGAAACTATTGTGTAGTTTGTGATGATGTATGGATGTTTTGTTATTCTTTTACACCAGAATGGCTGAAGAGATCTGAATGAAACTTGGCACAGAGATGGATTAAAGTCTGAAATAGCACACAGGCTACTTTTTCCCCGAAAAAATGTATGGTTGACGTAGGATAGATTTGTTTAAATAAATAACATTTCACGCGAACGGAATGGCGGGCATAGGTTTGTATTTAATAATTTCCGTGTTCCGTGTAGTGTTTACCTACCCCTTGATTTCAATAAAATATATTTTTCCTCAATATCATTATCTAAACTAGAATATAGCGCACTCGAAGAAGCCAAGACAAATAAAACACTTCAAAAATACAATGATTTAATTTTATTAAATCCGATTCAACACTACTGCATGTTGCCGAATTCCTCTCCAATATAATGATTTTTAGATGGTTCTGATGAAGCCGGTGTGAACTGGGACGTCCTGAATTCCATTCTTAGATCGGGCGTATATTTTTCTTGGGACTGACGGCAGTCCGTAGCAAGAAAAATTCGAGAAGACTCCTTTTATTGAAACGCTCCTAGAAATATCCTCCATATCCAAACTTCAAAGTTTCCATAATCTCTCCATCTTCGTTGATGTTTATTACATAAAACAAAATCACTTCACATACAACAAACACAGTTATTTAAATACGAGAATAAATATAAACAAACAGGTCGCCATTTGCCAATTTTTTTTGTCGTTTTTTTTTTTTATAATTTTCCCTTTTGGGAAGGCAAAGGGATCTAGCCCATACAGCCTCGTCTTAAGTGCTTTTTATTTCTTTATTGCTTATATCTAATTTTTCACAAGTGCAATGAAATCGGATGTGTTCGATTTCAAGGCCCTGCTGGAGTTTTGGCGTTAATTCCTTCCGGTTTGATGCTTTTCAGACGATTTTCTCGCAGCAGAGGAGTCGAACATGGTCGACACATCCACCCGACAAAAAGCGTCCAAAATCACTTATTTCAAAGCTTCCACATACTGTCCATCTTCGTTGATGTTTATTGCTTAGATACACATCATATTTGAACCACAAGCACAACTTTAGACTAGATTATGAAATCATTAAAACAAGCGACCACCCGCACCGTCAGAATTCCCGCCAAAACTCCTTTTTTTTGTCGTTCCTTCCACACAAATCATTGGCTAAGGACGAAAGAAACATTCTGCCAAGTGGTAAATATTTTAACAATATAATAATAAATATTAAAAAAAGATCCATTTTAAGTTCCATTTCTATTATATAAAAATGTGTTTACCTTCACTATAACAAAAGATAGACAGAGATAACATAAACATTACAGAAAAATTTAGTACAGATGAAATATGATCGGAATGGCACATGAACAGCAAAAAGGTTAAATAAACATTTTTGAATCGTGTATTCTGCCAATTATTTCTTTAAAAAAAAACGAAATTAAATATAATGATTCTACGTGAAACGAAACAAAAATATAATTTTATTACAATTTTGTAATCGAGAACAAACTTTTATTATCTGTAGCATAATGATTGATCCTCAGCTGATTTTTCCGCCAAGTCTTCTCAAGTGCGTACGACCATGCCGCTCAAAAATTATTGGCTGCTTAACTTTGGGTAGTGCTCAAATGACTAGGATGACTGAGCACTGTTTGACCATTCGGCCCTAAATTTCAAAATTCAAATTTAAGAACGCTTGTTCATTTCATTTAAAAATCTACTTTATAACACTTGCATAGGGTTATATTTGTTTTGATATAATTAGAACTTGTGATCTTTTTCTTTGTTTTATTCCTGAAACCACTTTTTAGGAGGATATTTGCAAATAACTTTGCATCTAGGGTATATTATATTGGGGTGCGAAGTCAGGAAACCTCCACGTGGTGCACCCTGGGCAACGGCGGTCACGGATGAAGACGGTTTCGAATTTTCGTCTGCTTTCATCCGTGACCACGGCTAATATCCTGGCGAGGTCGGTTGGCAGTCGTCGCGTGTTGAGGCGGCTGTCGTCCAGTTGGGGGGGTTAATTGGGCCACCTTCGGGTTCTGTCCTGAGGGTGTCGGCGGGCTCGGTGTGCGCTAACCTGCCGCCGAGCAGGCAGTGGAGGGGATGCTCTCCTTCACTGTTGCCGTCGAATATCGTAATCCGGTCTCGGAGGTCTGTGGTCATGTCTCGCGCTCCGACCGGACCGAGGGTCTTGGCTTCACCGCCCGGACCGCGAGGGAGAAATCCTCTATAAAAAGTTACCCCGAATCCCAAGCGGCGGCGCACCGCGAGGGGATGCATGGCCGATGGGTAGTTCGGTCTCTAGTGCGACCCCCGTCGGAGTACCGGCCGACACTCCGGCGGGTTACACCATAGGCTTGCCCAGGTACAGGGGGCTCTGCCTGGGTCGACCTCTTATTTCCCCCACACTCGTGGGAACAATAT